>CM077029.1:117481094-118731094 GCA_039090855.1 Macrothele yani
TATACAAAATTATCGAATTTCGAGTTGCACTTGTAGTTCACTCCCCCGTCTGACCTCTCCGAACGAGCCACTCCATTGGTCAGACTGGGAGAATGCGACTTGTTACATTCTCTTTTTTTGTAGAGGTGACCTCAAGCAGATGTTATGAAATCGTACCTTGCAGCCGGAAAAATAAAGTAAAGTTTTGAAATTTTCTTTCATTCGTTGTGACTTTTCAAGGAAATTTGCGAACAATAAAAGTCAGTAGACACACACACACACACACACACACACACACACACACTGATTCAACAGTTGTTCCTTTTAGGGACATTCTTATTTTTAAGAAACATGTCATACAAAAATAAAGAAAAACAATGTTTTTTTTTCAGATTCAACTTAAATTTTTTAAGAAAGCAGATACGAGAGTAGCGAACCTTTTTTTTTCTCTCCTTGTGTAACACTGCATGTACACGGCACTGCAATTTTCGGAATTCCTTCACAGTTTTTTTTTTTTTTGGAGTATTTTTCAAATAATTTTTTTTCAAGAATTAAGATATGATTCTCATAGGGAAATTTAACGCAATTACGTATGGGTAAAGTACTTGCCCTACGGCTCTGGCTCTGTCCCAGCCATATAATCATTGACTGTAAATTAGGGACGGGCGACTATTTGTAGAGTATAATGCGCAAGCAGGTAGATAAACCCAGGAAAAATACGCTAGTGTCCAATAATTAAGCATAGTTTAAAAAAAGAGATTTAAATACAAACGAAAGTTGGAACAAGGGTAATATAGTAAAGTACAGAGGACGTGAGAATATGCAAATGAATCAATACCATGTGACGAAAAATAATTCGCATAAAAGGCAAAGGAACAAATTTGTGGAGTTGAGAATGAGCTGCAAAAATGCGAAAAGGGACCTTCTTGTCCCAATTGCAATAGTAGAATATTTTTTTATTAAAACAGTATATCAGAAAGACAGCAAGTGGATATGTTTGCACGCGGTCGTATTATCGAAATGTTGGAATCCATCCAGAAGCGAAGTAATGTTGCCTAAGTCACCGACGTGAATCAATCCATTGTATCCAAACTTTGGAGAAGGTACCATGATACGGGAGATGTTTATCTTTAATCCGTGGCAGATCGTCCACGGATCACAACTGCTTAGAAAGATAGGTATGTGGCACTAACAGCGATACGTAACAAGTCGATATCAGCGAAAGCGCGTGCTTTAGAGATGTGTGCGGTTGGTGAACCAGCTGTTTCAACAAAAACAGTATGCAGACGGCTGAAAAAACAAGCAAGACCTGCAGTTGACATCTTAATCATACCCTCAGCAAGAAATGCCTGACAACATCGACATTGGGACGAAAATCAATGTGCCAATTTCCTCTTTTCCGATGAATCCTCTCAATTTCCTCTTTTCCGATGAATCCTCTCAATTTCCTCTTTTCCGATGAATCCTCTCAATTTCCTCTTTTCCGATGAATCCTCTCAATTTCCTCTTTCCCGATGAATCCTCTCAATTTCCTCTTTTCCGACGAATCCTCTCAATTTCCTCTTTTCCGATGAATCCTCTCAATTTCTTCTTTTCCGATGAATCCTTTCAATTTCCTCTTTTCCGAATGGATCCTCTCAATTTCCTCTTTTCCGATGAATCCTCTCAATTTCCTCTTTTCCGATGAATCCTTTCAATTTCCTCTTTTCCGATGAATCCTCTCAATTTCCTCTTCTCCGATGAATTCTCTCAATTTCCTCTTTTCCGATGAATCCTCTCAATTTCCTCTTTTCCGATGAATCCTCTCAATTTCCTCTTCTGCGATGAATCCTCTTAATTTCCTCTTTTCCGATGAATCCAGGTACAGTCTCGAAAGTTACAACCGTCCTGTTTTCATCTGCAGAGAACTTGGAACCTGTTATTCCTCCACAACATCCGAGAAATGCACCATTATAGAAGTAGTGGTGTACTTGTCTGGGGTAGCATCATGTTCAACTGGCGCACACAGCTCCATGCCAAGCGCCTTACCAGACCCTTGTACAAAATAAGAAATGCCTCTTGAAAATTTCTGCGGTTTTCATCACTTTGGACTATTGGTACATTTTCCTGGTCCATCAATTTTTTGTGTGATTGGTACTGCGCGTGTAGTTCCTCACTAAGGTATCGTTGTACAGTAAACAGCCTATTCCATTGTTTCTTATCGTTATTATAAATTAACACTTATAACGTAAATGTCTTTTCGTACTGATATGTTATTTTAAAAACATAACCACACGATGAAATAGTTCCTAAATTAAACCTTAACAACCAGACGAAACATTTAAAACAGAAGTCAAACTTACGGATATTGACTTTATTTCTCCAGCACAGTTTATAACACTTCAGGCTAGTATAGAAATTACATAACACCAATCAACACTCCACATTCCGCCACCACATTCCACCACAAGCAACTGTTGTATCGTAGTTTATATCTCTCGTTCTTATCTCATAACAGGCATACGTCACATTCATTCTACCTCAATTATGTTGCCAACAGTATTCGTTTGAGAGAAAAGATATCACGTTAAGTATGAAGTATAACTGCGAACAAACTCAAGATTTACATAGGGAAAGAAACTAAAAAGGAAAGTTAATTTGGAATATACGTCACACACTTTTTGTTGACTATTTCCTAACCTTTGGAGGTCAGTGTATTATAGATCGTTACAACCTACAGAAATCACTTGGTTCTCAGAATCTACTTTACGCATGAAGTATACTTTTTGCAAAATATGCAGGCGATGAAAATGAAAACGACTAAAGAAACAAGAAAGGTTGACCGAGGTGTGCGATGGGCTTCGCTTCAAAACGAAAAATATAATCAAAACATTATCTGTCCTTGAAAACCGCTTAAAGAAGTTGAGCGCGTCTGTTGCGCAAAAGGTGTAGATACAACTTCTGTTATTCTTTTTTTACATTTCAAAATTTCTTGTGGTAAATATCTGTATTTTAGTTTATGTAAACATGAGTTTTTATATTCTCAAAAAAAAAAAAAAAAACCAAACATGTTTTGACGTTTTCTGCAAACTTCCGTTTCAGAAGGATAACACATCGTACCACACACTCACAGTAGCGATCTGCTATATCAGGTGCTTGATAAACAATTTCCGCAGCAAAATTGCTTGCTAATGAGGGATATCATGTACTACAGCGAAATCACAAGTTAAATGTGATGCAATGAGACTTACATTAAGATTTCCATACATAGAATTCGTAACGCCCTCATGTGAACATGCGTACACTTTGGGGAAAAACATCACCGTTACTTGCTTTCCGCGTCTGTACACCCATTTCCGTCTGTACACCCTTTAATGAAATTCCGCATTTCATTAAAGGGTGTACAGACGGAGATGTCGTCTGTGGAAAGAAAGAGTGGATCGCATGGTAATCGATGACACATTCCTTGTCACCAGAAAGAATGCCTTTTAAGCAGTTTCTCGAATTTGTTCTTTTTGTTTTTTTACTGAAATTTGGGAACTCACTACAGCGAAATTTCAAAAATCAGTTATGGAATTCACTATAGAAATTTTTTCACTGCCAGAATCTCATTTAGCATACGAAAAGCAGCTAATTCAAATATGCAAAATAAATCCGGTTCGACGGCATGCGTATCAAGTATTTTTCTCTTGTAGCGTGTTGTTCATAACAGTGAAATTCTGATTCACAGCCGACTTAACTTTTCCTTCATATCTCAGTGATCCATTTTGTTTTCTTTGACGGATGTATGAAATATTGAAACTTTTTGTGTGCGCTAGATTCAAACAGCAGAAAGTTGTTATGTTAAGGAAAAAATCTGTTCAAGTAAAGAATTCCGAAGTTTTGTTGTAGCAGGAATAAACTTGTTTCAAGCAACACTTAATCAGCTGGACGATGTTTCTACAACCCTGTCGTAGTTAGGCCAGAGAACCAGAGGGGACTGAAAATCATCTGGGAGGGAAGATATCTATGTTCACCTGCAAATAATGTTTTTCGAACAAATAAAGATACAAGTTTTACTTTGATTTTTTTACTTCACCTGCGAAACATTTTTCGATGTCGAAAAGTAAAAATGATAAAACGAAATATGCAGTATGAAAATCATGGAGGAGAAAGAAAATTGAACTTCCTTGAAATACAAAGAAATAAACAAAATTCACCAAATTTGTTTAATGGTAAGTTGTAGGTTCCTTACAAAATATCTCCCAAACTAGCATAGAAAAACTATTTATTGTTCTAGTTCATTTTTTTTATTGGAGGCTTAAGGACCACCATGAGCAACTCGATGGGCTATTAGCAGTCGCCCGTACTTAATTTAGGTCACTGGTTCCAGGGAAAGTAGAGAGCAAGTGCCGTAAGAAAAACACAACATCCATGCCTCACAGGATTTGAACCTGGACCCATCTCGGACGAATGATCAGAAGCTTGCGCTTATACCACTGCATCACTGAGGCGGCATTAATTGATTTCGGTGCGATTGAAAGAAATATTATCTGGCTCCTTTCATGGCATCGAGGAGTTTTTCCCCCTCTCTCTATCTCTATCTCTATATTTCTCTCTCTCTTAATCGCACAAGAGTTTCCCCCTTTAGCACTACTTTCCAGCGCCTAGAGCATTGGCGAAGCATGGTTTAACATGTGGAGGTTGGGCGGTTGTATTCTTAGATGAAACTCCTTTCCGAATCTTTGGAGAGGCTATATATTGTTTTGGGGTCTTAGTTTTCCCTAGTCCCCCCAACCACCTTCTATGGCTTGGAGAGGAATGCATTAACCTAAAATCTCCCCACCACCACACTTCTTTGGAGAAAATTAACTACCTGGAAGTCTTTCAGCAGTAACGCAGCATCTCATAGTCGCTTACCAAGTGACAAACAATATTCCAGCCTTCTGTGCAACTACAATACCACATCCTTCCCTCACCCACTCTATTTTTCTGGTAATGTTCGTCCTAATTTCCCGTTCCTCCGAAGAAAAGGCATTTCTCTGTTCGTCTACTTTTAATGTCGATTGGCGCAGTTGTTCCTTCTAATTCAGCTTAAGAAGCAATTTTTTTGTTATCTATTGTTCGTGCTGCATCATTTCAATTTTTCAAGGGCTGGTTAGGGTTTGGGAACATTATTTGCAATGTAAGAATGATACTTTAATATCGGGTTTGCTTGCTATTTATGTCAGGTGAAAACTTTTTCAGAGGAAATCGAATGTCCAGTTTTAAAGGGAAACCTTAGCGATTTTTGGCGCATATTTGTTAGTGAAAAAATTGTAGTTATACCAAAGCAATTCAGAAAAAGTATTCATGTGAAGGTCAGGCGAAGTTGTTGTCTTTGTCAAAATTTAAATTGTAGATATACCAAAGCAATTCAGAAAAAGTGTTTTTGTCAAGGTCCGTTGAAGTTGTTCTCTTTGTCAAAGTGTTGTGTAACACGGCAATAAGACATTTTTTTAACTTCGCCCGTTATCAACAAAAGAAGTTTTGCAAAAGCTGTATTCAACAAAATTGTCCTCACTGCATGAACAGATATCACAGTATTTTTATTCAACGAAGTGGCAACACTGCAAGGAAATTCCTGATGTTCATTTAAAAAATGAGAAAAATCTTCAGCATAAAATAGAAGAATACTCTCATCAGAAAATCTATAAAAGGAATGTGTTGTAACGGAACAGAAGTCAGATATGAAAGGAAGATAATAAGTAAAATCTATACGATCCTTGAGCAACTCCTGTGTAAAAAAGACGAAAGCGATCAGATATGTAATCTGAAGGATGACTGCGGAGTGAAAGGAAGTTTGAAATCCAGATCATAAAAATTAAAAATTCTACTAGTCTTCGCTGCCAGAAATAACAAAACCTTCAAAGCATCAACTGCTTACTAAGCTTTCTCATGGTTAATTCTTTATTTCACCCAACAGTAATAAAAAATTTTGGGTATGCCCAATAGTATTTTTGTCAAATATATAACTCAGCCAGTTTTCAACTAGTTCACAATTTTTTTTATGTTTAAACTATTTCCCTCAGGTTTATCGTTAATTTCAGAATCGAGTGCTGCCCTTTAAGACATCAAGAAAACGTAGCTCTTAGAGTATGTACTGTGTGCTATGCATTTCCTCCAAAGAAGTATGCTCGATGACAAATTTCGCAGAACACAACAGGAAACGGTATAAAAAGGCTTATGAGTGCAGCTTGACTTTATAGACGCTGATGGACCGATTTTTCGATTCCCAGGACAGACAATATTTGGGATTCTTGCCGACGAGATTTCCTCAGTTGCTTAAATTTGCTTCGCCTTCCTTGTAGCCATCCTCGCAAAGACAACTAGTTTAATATTTACATATATATTTAACGGCTATAAAAACTTCATGTGCAGAATTTAAAAATGAAATTAACCATACGTGCATTCATGCGGCTACATGTGGTTCGAAAATAATGAAGGCATCTTGGCCATGCAAATGCGTTTTTTAGTACGGTAACATTATCCCTCTGAAAACTCACGTTTTATTTATCGAAAGCACGAATAATTAAATCATTTTACTATTAACAGCATTTCTTACCTTCCGTAACATTTAGCATGGCTCAAAATCAAATTCATACTTTTGGTAAATCTAGCTTACCTGTAATTTCTTTGTCCCCAGATATGAGAATTTCCAGTTGCTTTAGATGCTCCTGATGTTGGATTAGCCAGGGAATTGCAGCTACAATTAAATACATAAGAAGCACAAACTTTCTTTGTAAAAAAATTCTTTGTTGTACTCATTCTCAGATTATATGAACAGGTTTTCAGTCCTATAAAACAGACCTGATATTGAATAATAAAGAGTGAAATCTTGCTACGGAGGAAAAATAGAATGTTTTTTTTATACTTAAATAATAATTAGCGTTTCTTTATCATGCAAAAACGCATATTTATGTATTTAAATTTTAACGGTGTTATTAAGTTTTTTAATCGTTTGAGGAAATTTTGAGAAAAGAATTCTTAAATTTCTTTACCAACATTTTGGGACGCACAAACTGGTATTTCGCTTTTATTAAAAACGGAAGGAAAAGAAATCCCACCTTCGGAAGAGGTCCGGCGCTTTCCGGTTTGGGCTACTCCAACCAACAGGAGGAGAAAGCAGGCCAGTTCTGTAAGTCCCAGTCTAGAGAATCCAAAAGCACGAAAGGTTGCTGAAGGTTCACCCATGCCTCAGGGAGGAGAAAGAAGGCAGCTCTCGCGCAGAGTGTTCACCCTAGGCATTCGCTCTCTACAAATGCCTCTCGAACGGTGGCTGAAAGCTCCTCTTTTACTTCAGCAGGATTGGCGCGTGCGCCATGATTTGTCAGCTCCGTAAGTGAACCATTTGACTCTGTTAGACGATAACGGATTGTTTAATCACTCGAGGAAGACAGCATACTGTAGCGGTCATATTCTCCTTCAACCTCATGTGCAACTCACCACGACATTAGTCCTATAAAAACTTTTTATTCTCAGCTTCACACAGTTCAAACTGAGAACAAACAGTCCAAGTTTTCACGGCAAAAGATATCCCTAGTTATGAATTAACATTTGAAAGATACTCATGCATAATCTTGGGGAGTACCTTGATTAATTTAGTTTGTCCCTCCGGAAGAAACAATACTATAATTTTTTAAATTGTTTAAGAAAATTAAAAAAAAAACACTTTTTCGTTTTTCTCAAAGCGAAAGTTATTTTCGCAGAATGAATATTAAAATATGATGCGATTTCACAGCGCTTTTTCCACACAAGAAAGTTTAAAATCATCAACTGATTTTACTTTGTTGAAAGGTGATTATTCTTGTATATTTTGGTTTTAACTTTTTCTGTCCCGTATATCCTACAGAACTTCACTTTGTCCTGTCATGGGAGCTTACTCTGATGCCCGTTACCATGCTTCCCATCCCGATGTTCGACTGGTCTGAGTAGCTGGCTTCTGATCATTCTTCTGAGATGGGGGTCCAGGTTCGAGTCTCGATGAGGCATGGGTGGTGTTTTTGTCTTACGGTACTGTCTCTGTTTCTTCCTTGGAACAAGTGGCTGTACATCAGGAAAGAGCACTTATATCATTAAGTGTTACTCATGATGCTCATTAAACTTGGAAAAGGAAAGAAGAAAAAAACTATATCATGTTCTCACTGGACGGTTGTCAGACAACTTGAATATTCAAACTTCAATCTTCCACTGTTGTTACATTTTCCCTTCATCGTGAAACTCTAGTTTTTCATTCGCAGTATGACTTTTACATTCTGATTTTCGACGAAATGATAGATTGATGGAAATTTTCGCGATGAAATAAATGATCACAACTATGTTGTCTGTTCAATGTTTCAGTCGAAATATTTAGAAATATTTTGAAGCTGACCAGTTAAGCAGAAATTTGACAGATATTGAAACAGAAAGCAACATTTAAATAGTTATCTTCAAGAGATTTCTGTCTTTGGGGTGACCGTGAGATTTGGACCCGGATCTGTAATTAGTGACGCGCTAATCCTTTGGCTTTTGCTCCGTCTCTTCCCTTACACCAGTGACGCTGAACTTTATTGGCAGAGAAAAGAAAGGAAGTTGCATGAAGAAATTAAAATAAGCTGTACACATAAAAGACGGAAAACCCTTCATAGCCCTAAATGACCACGCTGTCGTTAAACACTGAAAAAAGAAATATTTCATAAATGTTGGGTAGCAAACACCTCCCTGATGGTGATCTGCGTTTACGATAGAAATGAATAGCGAACTTTCCTACCAATGTATCATTTTGTTGAAAAAGATAATGCATTCAACATACGGAAAGCTAGAGCGTTAGCATTACGAAACAACAGAAGAAATACGTTAAATACGCACTTCGTTGGGCAACGAACCTCTCATCGGGAACCTGTTAAGAAACATCAAAGGGAGCGTTGACGGAGAGGGTAAAGAACTACACTGCAGGAAATCCAGGAGAACCGAAAATTAAAAAAGAAAGCAAATATCTCCCTATTAACATGATAATTTTCTTTGCTGTTTTAAATGTCGTTGTTTGATAGGTATTGTGACGTATACCTCAAATTTAACCTTCCTTTTAGGTTTCTGTGTTCTTATATGACTTTGGATTCTTCTCATTAAACGTTTTCTGACTTAACGAAACGTTATTTCCTCCGACGAGTTTTCAAAGTTTGACTTCACTGGCAGTGGGTTAGAGGTCAATTTAACGGAATTGCTGAATACAGTAAGTGTGAATAGCGAGCTAACGACTTGTTAAGTGCATTTCACGTTGAGATAACGATTTGCAACGAGAGAAGCGTGTGATTACCATTTGTTAAGCAGAGAACAAAGTTGAGATAACGACTTGTAGACAGAAGTACATTTTGATGTGTTGTGGTATGATTTAAAGCCAGCGCTGTTCTATGATGATGTGCCAGTGAAAAACAAAGAAAGCGTTGATTGTGAAACGTATCTGCTTGCTGATTCCTTATCCTAGGTCGTTAGTATTTTTCTGTACTTACGAGTGTCCAATATCAATAATGATATCGCAATTCTTAGTTACACATTTAAACCATACAGTCTTCATCTTCTACAGACAAACATGTAAACCTAACCATAAATCTTCAGCAAGCAACAATTTAATCTTTAGCAAGAGACATTAAAAATCTCCAAAGTGACATTAAATCATAATAGCATTATGTTAATAAAATGATTGCATGTTTTCTTTTTAAAATCGAAAAAAAAAAGTAGTACCCTACTTAAGAATTTTTGTCATGCTACATACCGTATATTATATACGCACTTTATACATCATTCCATGAAAATAAACTAGAGCCAAATTGGATGAAAGTATGATTGCCATAAACTTACAGCTGGAAACAAAAGTTAGAATTCCAATTACTTTCCAGAAACTTTGAAAATATATACGCACATATAAAAATTTTTCCAAATCAATGACGTTTGACATTATTAAAGCAGTATCGTAGATAATGGTTAGCAAAAGTTGCCAAGCTGTTTTCCAGTTACAATAAACTTGACGAAATTATTAATATTTTATATTTAACTATATTCTAGTTCATGCACGGAAGAGCAATTGAATTAGAGACAGCTGGCGTTATGCAAATGTGGCGCTGTGGGCTGCCCTGTAAACGAAAACGTCATGACGTATGCAGCGATCCGACAATATAAGGAGTGATGCGACGGAAATCAGTAAGAGTCGGAAGCAATATGGGTAAGACGAAGGATCTAAGCGCATTTGATCGTGAGAAAATTGTCGGGCCCGAAGAATGGATCACTCCATCTCGGAAGTCGTGCAGGCACTGGGATTGTCACGAGCCACTGTGTCACGGGTGCACTGTGAGTACATCGAATCCGGTAAAACCATCCCTGCAAGGACCAACTGCCGTGGACAACAGCGTGTGGATGAGTGGGGTCATTGTCGGCTAGCTCACATTGTAACAGCGGATAGACGGACCACAGTGCAAGAAATCACTCTGCAATTTAACGCTGGTGCACAAAAACGTGTAAGCAGCCACACCATCCAGAACCATCTCCCCGCTATGGGATACAGAAGCCATCGTCCCACGAGGGTAACGCTGCTGACCGCACGTCACAGGGTGCAAAGATTAGCATGGGCGAGGGAACATCGCCACTGGACCCTAGACATGTGGAAAGATGTTGCCTGGACTGATGAGTCGAGATTCACGTTGGTACATGCGGATGGCAGGATGCGAGTACGGCGCAAACCACATGAAGCGATGGATTCTTCTTGCCAGCAGGGTTCTTTTCAAGCTGGTGGATGTGGAATTCTCGTCTGAGGAATGTTTACGTGGACTTAAATGGGACCCCTGGTACGTCCCTCACACGTCAACGTTACCGGGATATCCCGAACGACGATTGGCTCCCGTTTGTGCGTCTTCAACATCCCACTGGGGACTTCATCCTGCAACAAGACAATGCACCGTGCCATCGCTCCCGAATTGTATCCGAATGGTTGGATGAACACTCCACCGACGTGACCTCGCTTCCTTGGCCAGCTAGGTCACCTGACCTCAGTCCCATCGAGCACATCTCGGATGCCATCGAGGGAGATGTTCGAGGCTCTGGACCTCCTCCATCAAATCTTCGTGAACTGTGGGAGCTTGTTCAAGGGTCGTGAATCCGTGTGGCTTCCCAACGCTTCCGTTGCCTTGTCGAGTCCATGCCAAGACGAATCCTGCCGTCATCAGGTCGAAAGGTGGTGTTACACGTTACTAGACAGGTATCTCTAATTCAACTGCTCTCCAGTGTATTTGAAATATTATTTCGTTCTTTATTTATTTCAGCATTCCTCACACATCTGGTGCTGTGATAATGGGTACGTATTTACGATCATAAAACTGTAAAATCCATTCACTTTACGCTTTAACACACAGAAAAGACCATCGAGCACTTACGAAAAGTTGTTTTTCAATAATGTAAGCAAATTTTATCACTTAATCAGCATCCAGCTCTTTTAGTTAATTTGGTTCGAAGAACTTGGCAAAGAATAGTTGCAATTCAGAAATTTATTAGAAATTAATTGCAACAATGAAATGGACAGAAACGCATTACGCCTAAACAGAAACACAGCTAGCCGTATTATTAAGGACCTACTGCGCACATAGTACACTTTCTTGCTTTGGATTCAGAAGACGAATTTTGTTTACGCAAGATGTACAACAGTATACATAGTATAAAATGTACAAATAGACATTACCTTCGACCATGTATTTACGTAGCTACTTTTTCTCCAGACACTGGCTAAACGAACTTCCTGGGGAGTAAAAACTATTAAAAGTCTTTGTGTCCGGTGGTAGAAGTTATGAGACCCAACTTGCCGTCACTTTGTTGAATTCTGCTCGTTGTGCACAATTTCTTCAACACTCCCAGAATTAATTTCAGTCTTTTGTGAGAGTTCACGAACGGTTATTAGACATTGGTTTTGGAAAACTTCTTCAATTCGAGAAGTATTGTCGGTGATGACAAACGTTCTTGGTCTTCGAGAGTGAGCTTCACATTCGACATGGTCTCGTTTTCCTCTAAATCACTTGACCAAACTTTATACTCCTGCCTATGACAAACGATCTTTCCCAAACTCTGCTCAACGCCTGATGAAGTTTTCTGAAGAAATTATACATTCCTTTGTGGGAAAATTGATTATCATGCGCTACGTAAAACTTCTCAGCTCGACATCTGGATTACAGTTGACTGATGAAATGGAAGGGGCTCAACTGGTGTCTTTCCAAGTTTGAACACAATTCAGACAAGTGGATTTGTGCTCAAACAGTGACTAAGTTCTCGTTTGCATTTGAACCTTCTACGTTCCTTTCTATTCACTCCTCAGCCATGCACAGAGAGTCATCTTCAAACATCCTGAAACAGTAAGAGAGGGAGGCATATTTCACTTCTGTATTTTTTCTGAACTTCTGTTATCGTAGTATACATCAGCTCTAACCATTACTATAATATTTATCAGCATATTGCGTCCGCTACTCTCTGCTGCACATAACGTTCAGTCGTATCGCTCTATCTTAAAACGTATAGATTATGTTCTCCTACATCACTGTAAAACAGGTAAAGAGCAACATATGGCACTTTTTGCAGCGTTGATTTTTTTTTTTTTGGCAATATGCTCTTGTAATCACTACCAGAAGACAATTGAAGAGTGGCAGAGTTGCCAATATGCTCTTGTAATCACTACCAGAAGACAATTGAAGAGAGGCAGAGTTGCCAATATGCTCTTGTAATCACTACCAGAAGACAACTGAAGAGAGGCAGAGTTGCCAATATGCTCTTGTAATCACTACCAGAAGACAATTGAAGAGAGGCAGAGTTGCCGATATCGACACTCTTTACGTTCCCTTACAGACTTTTGGATTTAAAGTAGAACAAAGAAATCTTGCTGAATTACCTAAAAGAAAATTTCCAGAAAACATAAAACGTCAGTAGGAAACTGTACCGGTCGAAAGATCAGTGATCGTTCACACATTTTAAGAACGTTTTTTCTTTTTGTAAGAAATTACAGAAAATAAAAGAAGTTTAAAGAATTTAAATAGGCAACAGCGTGTTAGATGAACACGAAAGGAACATCTGCTGCAGTTAAGTATCGTTTGCTTAGAAAATAGCGCACGAAAACAAGCTGTGAATAGAAGGTTATGTTTTTGCTCTTTTCGAAGAGAAATATTTGTATTCTGTAACAAAAAAATGCTGTGAAAATCATGAAATTAGCATTTCTAAATGTAAAACAACCAGTATTATTAATAACAGAGGGAAAATAATCAAGTATTGCTCTTAACAAGGAAAAGAACTTCAAACGAATATCCAACGATCATTCGTCCGAAAGGGGTCCGGGTTCGAATCCCGATGAGGCATAGATGTTGTGTTTGTCTTACGGCAATGTATGTCTCTCTACCTTCCCTGGAACCAGTAGCCCAAAATTAGGAACGCGCGAGTGCTTATAGCCCATTGAGTTGCTCACGGTGGTCGTTAAACCTCCAATAAAAAAACAAAACAAGAAAAGGTACGTGCTTCTACGACTATTACAAAAGCAAGGTCTATGGTCTTAAAATAATATTCATTGACCCAAAGAGCAATCACTAAGTCGTTAAAAATCTCTGTATCAACTGTAAACAAGGCAATAAGGGGCCGTTCATAAAGTACGTCCGAGATTACAAGCGGAAGGGAGGGGTTCTGACAATCAAACCAAATGTGAAATGGGGGAGGGGAGAGGGGAGGTTTAGCAATTCGGACGTTCAGCGACAAAAATATAGTGGACTCGTAATAGGAAGAAACTCCCCGTTTGTTCACATTGGAATTCAAATATGTTTCAAGATATCTATTTATATTATTGTGGGGGGATCTTTTTTTTTTTCTTTTTTTCGCAGTCCTTTAGGACGAGTCTGCAGTATCTTATATGCTTCTTAGAATTAAGCTTTTTCAACTTAATTTACTGAGAGAACGATTGTTTGTTGCTTAAATATATTTTACTTGATGAAATATACGTCTGCAATATGTATTCATTTTAAGGGTGGGAGGCGTCCACGGGCTTCACTCTATACTCTATGCCTAAAATCTCAGTTGCTTCGAGTTAAAAAAATAAATAAATAATGGACCGAGTTGTTTTGAGAACGGTCTGCGCATTAGGGTAGCGGTATAGTAACAGCAGCGAGCAAAGGAGCGAAGGTAAATGAGTCACAAAAAGTTTTGGATTGCGTGAGATAGTTTAAACGTCAATGAAACTTGATCACTGCCGTGGTGGAACGAAAAGAGACAAGGACTGAGGCCACTATGACAGAACCGTTCACTCGAGGCGATTTATGTGTCAGTTCACTTTAGCAGAGTATGTTCAATAAAGCACGTAGTCAAAATGAATTCAGTGCTGAGTTAGTACGGTTGTATATGCACTGACGGAAAAAAATCCCAACACCACGAAAAAATAGTTCTAGAGGAATGAAATGGCGGCAATACATTTGTATAGGTAACATATTTAATCGATTAAGGTTTCAAGATCACAGCCTAATGTAACCGCGAGAAGAGCCATTTTAAATGTGAAATGCTGGTGCATTAATAACCGATGTAACTGCCAGAATGTTGAATGCAAGCACGCAAACGTTCATGCATTGTGTCGTATAGGTGCTGGATGTCAGTTTGTGGGATGGAGTTCCATGCCTATTGCACTTGGTCGGTCAATACAGGGACGGTTAATGCTGGTTGGGGGTGACGCTGGAGTTGTCGTCCAATGATGTCCCATATATGCTCGATTGGTGAAAGATCTGGTGATCTAGCAGGCCACGGCAACATATCGACACTCTGTAGAGCATATTCGGTTACAACAGCGGTATGCGGGTGAGCGTTAACCTGTTGGAAAACACCCCCTGGAATGCTGTTCATCAATGGCAGCACAACAGGTTGAATCACCAGACCGACGTACAACTGTGCCGTCAGGGTGCGTGGGGTAACCACGAGAGTGCTCCTGCTGTCATAGGACATCGCTCCATAGACCATAACTCCAGGCGTAGGTCCAGTGTGTCTCGGCCGCAGACATGTTGGTTGCAGGCGCTCACCTGGCCTCCTTCTAACCAACACACGGCCATCACTGGCACCCAGGCAGAACCAGCTTTCATCAGAAAACACAACAGATCCCCACTCCGTCCTCCAATGAGCTCTAGCTTGACACCACTGACGTCACAAACGGCAGTGGTTTGGAGTAAATGGAATGCACGCTACAGGGCGTCTGGCTAGGAGCTGTCCTTCAAGTAACCGATTTGTAACAGTTCGTTGTGTCACTGTGGTGGCAACTGCAGCTCGAATCGCTGCCGCAGACGCGGTACGATGCGCCAGGGCCGTACGCCGTACACGGTGGTCTTCCCTCTCAGTACTGCCATGTGGCCAGCCGGAACCCGGTCTTCTTGAGGCAGTACCTTCCCTTGACCACCGCAGCCAACAATCATGCACACAGTGGCTACATTCCTGCCAAGTCGTTCTGCAATATTGCGGAAAGAAAATCCACCTTCTCGTAGCCCTATTACACGACCTCGTTCAAACTCCGTGAGCTGTTGATAATGGCTTCTTCGTCTTCTTAAAGGCATTCTTGACTAACACAACACCCTACGTAGAATCTCAACGATAACTAACGCTCACGAACGTTACAGCGCGTATTTACAGCAAACCTGCTTTGCATGTTCCGAGGAGCGCTACTAGCGCCACACGTATGCGCCGAGCGCGAAACTTGCATAGACGTCATCTTACAAATGTACTCTCACCGCCTATCACCTGTCGTTTATCTAACACAACCCCTTCTTGGTGTTGAGATTTTTTTCCGTCAGTGTATATGCGGCTTCTTAGTTCCGAATAGATAAGCAGAACCCAGCAGAAACACAAGTGTTGGGAAACTGCTAGCCACCGGCTGACAGTGATGTTTCACTGCTGGCTGTGATATGCCGCTGACGGCGCGGTAGCTGTCCGTTGGTGGCAACGCCATCAGTTGGCAGCCATTGATGGCCCTGCAGCATCACCGTGAATTGCGGCCTTCCAAGCAAGTGCCACTAGTGGTCCGTAGCTGGCAACCGATGCAATCCCAATACCAGGTGCAAGCAATGGGACTGCGCATGCGCAGAAGCAATACGTGATGTGTCTCTCAAGGTACCAGTTAGTTGAAGACGACGCTATCGCCATTGTGTTATTTTAGTGGATGTTTAGGAAAAAAAAAGTAGAGAGGCGAATTAATTTCCTATAATGAAATGCCACGTCGACGAATATATCAGATTAAGCCATGAAATACACCCACCCCATTCTCATGAATAACAAGAATAATTTCTGTGTAATCTTTCGTTTTAACATACACTAAACCGTTTGAAACAAAATCCCTGGAAAAACGTTTAAAAAACGTATTTGGAAAAAAATATACACGTACAAAATTTATCAATTATTTAAAAAAAGCAACGCTATGTGAATATAATGTACTCATCCATGGGTTGAATACACAGGATTGGAGGAATTCATTTCTAAAAATAACGAGAAGTAAAATGAAATATCTTTCCTTTTTAAAACAAATTTAGCTTCGGATAGCGGAAAGGAAAGATACAACGTTAAAAATGCAACAGAATAGGACATGAACGGGTAAATATATTAATTCAACAATGGCCTTTCAAGACGACAAGGACAGCACGAAACTTTGGAAAGCGTCTTTAAGTTTTTACACGCGTTAAAAATGAGTGAAGTTCCTTTAAGGTAAAAAAACAAACAAACAATCGTTGCGTTGAAAAAGTAAATTATAAATTATATGAAACTGACATTTATGAAAAGTACCTCGCAATATTGTAAAATTCAAAAGAAAACCATCGTTACACATTCCACTGGAAAGAGGCTCAGCTTCAAGCAAACGCTCGTGCGTGGCAAATCAGTACCGTTGGTAGAGCGCCCACTTCACACGCAGACAGTCCTTGGTTCGTTTCCACCCGCATCCGAACGGGTGTTTTTCAGGACCTGTTTAGAAAAGTTCCCTATCGCAGTGCTGCAATGCAGAAGTTTCGTAAGGCGAAACGAAAAGTAGCTGTAACTTTGGAAAACTGCGGTTATCCTTTATTTTTTGTTTATTTTATGGCTACTACTGGGAAATTGGTGGACAAGATTTGGCAAGCCAGGAGTTACGTCACGTGATTGCCGCTGCCACTGCCGGGAAACTAGTGGACCACATTAGGCAAACTATCATTTATGGAACGTGCTTGCAGGGCTGCTGAAGGGCCACTTGTAGCAGTTACTGCCTATGATGGATAACTAATGGCCTTGTTCTGGCATATGACAACTGATGCAGCGTGCCACTGTTGGCCCGCTGCAGGCGCGAACTCCTGGCCCATGTGGTGGCCTCCCGGGCATTTTATTGACAATTGGGCGGCGGCGACAATGTGCTGGCCCACCGCTGGCAGTACTGGCAGCCAGCAGTGATCCAGAGCTGGTCCAACAAGACTGTTTTTCCTGGGAAGTTATTTCATCAGCTGTAGGCAGGATATAAAACAGCACATCCAAATAAAACAGGGAAACAACAACAGGATGACGCTGTATCCATTTGAAACTCCATCAAGGCAGATTTGAAGTTACCTAAATTAGTAGAAAAGTACTTAGGTGAGTGGAAATCAGAAGAGCTACGAAGAAAAAAGCTTCACTGCTGTCATTGTGGGGAAAACAACACCAACAAGCTACTATAAAAACTGTTTCTTCTGATGCCTCTCAAGATTCATCTCGAGCATTGAAGCCAATTGTTCTCGCGGAACATCTATAACAACAAAAACTGCTGTTGTTTCTTCTGAAAAAAAATAATAATGAAGAACAAAACCCATGTTCGTCAAAAATTAAGCCAGGAATATCTTATCGATTAGCACCAGAGCAACTACGTCTGAATCATGAAATCGATGTTTTAAACGCAGATGTAGTTAGACAACTGAAAGGAAAACGAAGTGGAATGTTAAAAGAAGTACAGACGAAAGAACTAACCGTAAAAAAAAAAGCAGAAGCTAAAGGAACTTGAAAAAAGACTACGGGAAAGAAAGCGTGAAGTGCAGAAAAAAAGAGCGTGCTGCAAAGAAAAGATAGGTACATGAACTTTGTAAAAAACATCCTGAACTCAAATCCAAGCTTAAAGTCCAAGAAAAAATGGGCCGTCTTTCTTTAGAAGACGACCAGCCACTGCTTTTGAAAGCAATTACGGAAATAGCTGTATTTTGCTCTTCTACCCACGAGAAGCGCCGTGAAGAATCGTATCGTTCTGTAAAGACGTTATCTGAGTTAACGGAAAAGCCGAAGGAGGATAGATATGATGTTAATAGAAGCTCTGTTTATTTACAGCTCCTTCCACTACAAAGATTGTCATCAGAAGGGAAATGCCATGTTCGTACTGTACCTGTAAAATTAATTCGAGCAACAGCTAAATCACATGCAAAACATATAGATACCGGTTTTGCAATGGCAACAATATTTTTTCCCGAGCAACTTGCTTCTTTAATGGGGTCACAAGAAGTGTCTTTTCTGAGCCAAGATGATAAAGCACGCGTACACCTCTAGGGTTAACAGTAGCCAGTATGCAAGCACAAATACTGATGCACGTGGAATACCCAGTTACTTTGCCTGATCATGACTGAGATATTGCAAATTGCCATAAACTAATTCCATCAGTGTATGCAGGTATCGTTATGAAAGATGACCTGTTTGGAGAACGAGAAAGTGTTAGCTACTCTGGTCCAATATTCATAGCAATAAGGTCGGAAAAACTTTCATCATCCACCTCATTATCTCACGCACGTGATCTCAGCAGAGTATACGATCTTCCAGAGTTCAGGAATATCATGAGAACTGTACCAGGAAATTTACAAAAACCAGTGCTCATAATGTTGACGGTGGTCCTTTCGAAAATCCACGCTATGGAAAAGTTATCAAGATAAATATACACAATTTTTAATAAGAAATTTGGATGCTGTATTCGTTGCCTGCAATGCTCTTGGTCGAAGTTCTTTTAACAGAGTCGAACGAAAAATGGCTCCTTTAAGCAGAGGATTCGCCGGTTTGATTTTACCGCATGGTCATTATTATGAAAGCCACTTGGATGCGCAAGGTCGAACAGTTGATATCAAAAAAGAGAAAGTGAACTTCGCGTTCGCTGTAAAAACACTTACAGAAGTTTGGTCTAACACTGTCATCGATGAGTATCTAACAATCACGGAGTATATAGATCTCACGGACTCTGAGCAAGTTGAACCCCTTCTCGAGAAAGATACTTCATGGAAAAACAAACACGTTGCTGAAAGCCAGTATCTTTTGCAAATAGTAAAATGTCAGGACCCAAAATGGTGTCTGCCGTGTCGAAGTTCAATCTTAATCATCCTTTAAAATCGCATTTTGCCACCACCTGTTTCTGTGGCTCCAACACGGGATGGTCTAAAGATTGCATACTTAGGCGAAACAGGTCGACATCAATATGGATCACTCTTCGTAAATCTTTCTCTGGATATCTCAAAAATGCTACCACTCTCCTGCCGAGCTTTCAGACCAACACCATACGTCCTCTATTGTCCATCAGTACAATCCAGACTTTCCTGCAATATTTGAAACGTTTGCGGAAAGTATTTTGCTTCAGTCAGCAGCATGGAGTCTCATGCAAAAGTGCATACCGCTCAGTGTAGTCAAGCTAAAGCAGAACTAAAAGAACACCCTGTACGAGTTGTTGCGCGCTGACAGAGTGAGCTTATGGAAATTTTGCCATACAACATGAATACGACTGATGCTGAATGGATCGATGAAGATAAATGATGTTAAAGTTCCTAATGTAGGAAGTTTAATATCCGGTGGATTGTCCATTACGGACGTTGGCCAGCATCTAGATTCCATTTGGAAGGACGTTATACAGACATTTTAAACATAATTCAGATTATTAGGTTGCTTTTCAAATTCCAACAATATAAATGCATCACTGTTTATAACATAGTCGTATGTATTTGTGGAAGAGGAAAGAACAAGAGATAGGTGGAAGTTAGTGTATCTATTCAACTGAAAAAATAATCTCGTATATTTAAATTAGAAAAGTGGCAAGCGAAGATAAATTTGCAATTCCTCAAAAAGGCATTTGTTTACTAAATATTTAAAGTATTACATTATTAACATAAAACATTATATTTTTAAAGAAGAGCCATAGAAAAATAAATTGTAGTTTATTGTACCGCATTGTTGAGCTAATTTCTAACGTGAAAATTTCATGTAAACATAATAAACGGCAGGTGGCTTTCATTTTCAGATTTTTAACATATTTGGGAGTTTATTTGAGTAAATTGAGATCTGGGAACAGGGGCGTAAGTCAGCCTATTTGTATAAACACACCGAAAATTATAATGCAATTAAAACAGTTTTAAATTAGCCTCATTTTTGACAAAAATGCATCCAGTGCAATAAAAACAAAGTATTTGTTGAATGTGAAAAATTGTGCTTTGGATCGTTCGATGAAATTTGCTAAAATATTTGCCGAGAATACTTTTAACACACGACATAGAAAACTAAAGATTTAAATAATTACTGCAAATTTTAGAGTAGTTATTGCAACATTTAAGCGACAATAGTAATTATTGCAACTCAACTTATAATAACCAAACAATGACGATCGTATATTTTATGAAAAATGGGGCTGATTTCTATTAGAATTTGAGAGTAATGAGAAATTTTACTTCATGGTATTTCTTCGTGTTGTTTTCTCTTTTTTCTTCTTTTAGTAGTTAAGAAAAGGCATGAAATATTTCAGATTTCTGATGATATTTAGCTAAATCAGAATATTAATATTATTGTAAATTCTCGTATTTGTACTACCAAATCTATCGGTTTTTGTAGATGCTAATATAATCGGGAGTGTAGATCTTTATTTCAAAATGATAAAGTTCGGATAGCATTTGGGAATAAATTAATGCCTAAACAATAAATATTTTTTGAGTCAAACGTGTAAATATATGGAAGATCCCTTTAAATAATTACATGTTTTCTTTCTGTTTCACAACGGATCTAAAATCAGTCGTTCAAAATAAAGGGGGTTGCGGGTATTAGGACGTACTTTTTAGGGTGGGGGTTGCGGGTATTAGGACGTACTTTTTAATGTGGGGGTTGTCAACAATCGGACAAAATGTGACATGGGGAAGAGAGGGAGTCTAAAAACAGTAAACATCACGGACGTAATTTATGGACGGCTCCTAAACACAGATTTGAATCTGAAAACCCCCAAAATATAATGTTTATCACCTTTTGCCTAGAGACGTGGCTGATCGCAGAGCACGGTGTAGACTTCTTTATGAAAATCACTTAGACGGAGACAGATGGAAATTTATTGTAACTATTCATAAAGCATAGATCTACCTAAATAACTCGAACAAAAAAAGGATCGATTTATTATCGCCAAAGCAGGACTTACAAACTTGGTTGCAAGAATCCAAAGAAAGTTTCAGTAAAGGATTCATGATTATTGCTAGTTTCTCGTACAGTGGGAAATTAGAGTTAAGAAAAGTTGAAAAGAACATTTAAATCAATTCTACAGATTACCAAAATAATGTTTTAACTCCTATATTTTAAGAGGAAATACCATTTCTTTATCCACAGAGCCTTCGAAGAGTAGAACTCAAACAGGATAAGGCTACTAGTCATACATCCAAATCTACCACTATATTTCTTTAAAAAATAAAAAAAGAGACGAGCATCAAGTCTATACATTTTCCTCATATTCCTTCAAAGCCATCTGATGTTTCACCAATGGACTATTATTCCTTCGAACTGCTAAAAAGATCGCTTTCTAAACGCAGACCTAAAACAATGATTGGACTATGGAAAGCAGTGGAAGAGGAGTGGAATAAAATACCACTACCAATTTGAAGAAATGCTCTGTTACCTTGGAAACCGAGATGTAGGTTCGTAGTTTAGAAAAAGGGCCATCAGATAAAACATTTAAGAAAGAAATAATTTTATTTTAAACGTTTGAGAAATAAATAATTTTATTTTAAACATTAATCATGTTGCTGGAAAATCGTTCTAAAAATCTGTGAACAAACACCCTCTGTATTTGGTTCGGCTGCTTAGTCCCGGACTAACTAAAATGAGAAATCACATCTCCTAACTAATTCATCCAGTCTGAAAAAAATTTGTATAAAGAAAACATTCCTTATGATATACTACATTGCTTCAAGTTCATTTACTCCGAGCGGTCTCAGGCTACGGCTTCTGGGCTTCCGAGTTTGATCCGGGTTTGGGTCCTTCATGAGACGTAAATGGGATGTTTCCAAAATGGCATTACACTTTCTCTTGAACCAGTCATCCTAAATTAGGGACGGGAAATCATGTATAAGCCATAGGGTTTCTCATAATGGTTGTAAAATCCCGAAACAAAAAAATAAAGTTTATTCGAAGTTACTATTACGGTTTTTTACCCTAAAAAGACATTATATCATTAAAAAGCGTTGGCGTACCTTCTTTAATGCGGTATGTATTTCTCCATCTGGTGTTACATGATTGAATACTTTATTTCAGCTCTACATTCATCATGGACGGAGGAATTATTGATTTGAACGAACTTTGTTGAAATCGGGTAGCGTGTTATCCAGAGATAGAAGCATCTGAGTCACGTTGACAGAAAACGTAAACAATTCATCTGTGGGCAAAAATGGAAGTTGACAGCATTTCCCGCCATTGTTTCGCAGCAGAACTGTGCATAAAGCAATGCAATAAATTTGCAAACTTTTCTGGAAACTAGCTGAAATAATATATACACTCATCGTCAAAAAATGTGTTGCACTCAGAAGGACGTGTCGGATTGTGGTGCTATTCGGGGGAAAGGTAAAGGTTGCCAGGAACAATAAACGATTAAGCATTGCGATTGATATGAGCAATATTTATCGAGCTACACGCCAATAAGTAGCGTATCTCAGTATGGCGTCGGGCAGCCATGTTTCCTCACACACCATGCCAGATGTCTCGCCACGGAGTTATACAGGTTCCTAACGGTGTACCGCGACAAGCCATCCCATGCAGCTTCAATCTTCTCACGCAGTTCCTGCAGATTGTGCGGTAGGGGTGGAGTGTGGATAGCACGCCCAATAGCATCCCACACATTTTTAATCAGCGATAAGTCTGGCGATGCGGCTGGCCATGGCAGAGTGTCAGTGCCATGAAGGCAAGCTCTCGAGACAGCACAGTATGTGGACGAGCGTTGTACTGTTGAGAAAACGATAGGCCACTGGTTGCAGGACCTCATTAATGTAACCTTGGGCTGTCAAAGTGCCTGTAATGAACACCAAAAGGGATCTGGCACTGTAGGTAATTGTACCCCACACAATGAAACCAGATCTCCTGGACGTGTGACGTTTGACAACAAACCGCTCATCTAAGCGCTGACCACAGTGCCTCCCCATACGGATTCGTTGGTCGTCTCCTAAAGCGGGACTCGTCACTGAAGATCACGCGCTGCCATTCTGAGTGGCTCCGTGGCAGTCTGGCACGACAACATTGCAGTCGTTGGCGAAGATGCAATGGTGTTAAGGGCAGCCATCGTAACGGTCTGCGTGCGGGTAGTCCTAAGTCGTGCTGATGAATTCCAGTGGTGCTGGAACTAATCGAACGATGCATGGAGGGCACCACTGCTCTCTGAATATCAGCAATCGTGGCTGTTGGGTCACTCCGCGCATGTCGGACAACCCGTCGGTCCTCTTTCTCCGTGGCTCGTCTAGGTCTCCCTGACCCTTCCTGTCGTTGCTGCTTGCCTTGTTCTATCCACTGTCTCCAACAGCGTGCTAAGGTGATATCCGCACAACCAGTATGGCACGCAAAACGGCGATAATACCATCCCGCTTCCCGGGACCCGACGATGCGGTCCCTTCGAACTCTTACAACTGCTGGAATTGCTTCCAAACTTTTCTTCGAGGCATACGTAATTTGCAAAGGATGCAACCAACACAACAGTACGAGTCAGAATGGCAAGCGCGCGCAACGGGACGACCTTATATAGGCGGTCAGACACAGTGATACTATCCCTCTTTGCTTGCCTCACATGCGCAGCCGAGCGTGAAACTTGAACAATTTGCATATCTCACGATATCAAACCTAACCACCAAGTTTCATTCCGGTCGGTTGCTTCTTTCTGGGTTAAACTATTTTTTTGACGGTGAGTGTACATCGAAATTAGCTAACAGACGCTGATCGCCAAAATTTTGCGTAAATAGTTTAAAACCTGTTTTAATTAGCCACGAAAATTTATATTATGAAATTCTACTCAACTTTTTAAATTAGAAACGAAAGTTTTTATTAAGAGTGTCTATGCAACCGTACAGACACTCTTAATAAAAAACTTTCGTTCCTAGTTTAAGAAGTTTCAGGTTAAATTTAGGGGGCCTTTCCCTATTAGTGTTTTATGGTGTTCCTTACATTTTTGGCCATTTTTGTAAAAAAAATGGTAAATATACGTTTTTTTGCACTTTTGTCCCAGTCTAAAGAAGCCATTAGTCAGGATGACCTCAAACTGTCCTTCTCATGGGGATTTTCCCTCACTCTTTTCTACGCGCTTGGTCTAAATACCCTTATCCTATTTGATTGTGAACTCCATCTCCCACCGTTCATCAACATCAGTCAGCAAGTAACATTGATCGATACCCCTACCCCCGCGACACTCCTCCGCAAAACAGCAGCACAGTTCCTTAAACCGAACAGCAGTGTTACAGAAACTTTATTATTATCGTATCTACGTGGGATTTCACCGGAAAAAGAAGTACGTATATCTTCAGTAGGTTTCAGGATAATGAAAATTTTTAATGATTTTTTCTCATAAAATTGTTTGTTTCATGAGCAAAAAAGTAGCAAAAAGAATATCATATTTTCTTTAAAAAATTCTGTGAAGAGGGAAAGCTCAATTGAATCAGATTAAAGCCCCAAAATTTGGTTTTAGATATTTAAATTACAGAACGCATTCGTTGAAAAATGTACATCTGTGGCACGGATTTTCTTCTGACTTTAATTTTTTTACGTTTACGCTACTAAAGATTTGAAGAATTAACAAGGATTCTCGTTTTCCTTCCAGGGCAGACACAAATGCTGAATTATAATTTGGCATAGCTTATCGGAACAAATATTTGTTTAAAGTCCTGAGTGCCAAGGAAAAAAACCGTTAATTGATCATATCACACACGTACATATGCTACGATGTGTGATGTAACACCACTGAGAAGAGCTAAATATAGGCGTCATTTTAATCATTAGAGCAATTCATCAGTAATTTGTCATGAGAATATTTGTAACCGTATAAAATGGCCCGAAAATGTATGTGTAAATAGATTTTTTTGTAGCTTTGTAAATTAACTTTAAAATATCATCAATAAATTACTGAAACATTACTCAAAAAAGAATATATAATATAGCTTGGGTCTTCATAGTGAAATGAATAAAAAAACAGAGCTCCCAAATTTACTTTGTATCTTTTGTGATACATGAGAGCAGTGACGGAAGCAAGGAAGGGTGCTCTCTGTTGTTGAGGGCTGTACCCTTTGTTAAGAAGGTAGGTAAAGGGTAAATGTGATAAGTTTTCTTCCAGGTGAATGTTGAGCGACTTCTGAGAAAGCCTGATACACTTTATCGACAGTAAAGAAAAATCAATATCTGGGAAAGAGGTACAACGAAGAAATCACGTTACAAACGGATAGTCCCCTGTTACATGTACGCAGCTAAGCCAGTTATTTCGTAGTTTTTATTCTGCAATAAAGCAAAGACACCTTTCAAGTGAGTTCTCATTGCAAGCGAAAAGCACCTATTAGTTTCTATCATTGGGGTCATTTGTCTATCGCCCTATTCCCTACAGGGAACAACTAGTTCACCAACTGCTCGCGAGGGAGTAGTTGACGTCACCAATGGCAAAGTTGATTTTATGGAGATTTCTGTCTTCTGTGCTCTTCAGATTCAGCCTGCGACTGCACATTTAAAGCAACGTTAGGAACGTGGACAAAACTCTCACTGCACCTTCTGCCTGTTTTTCGTGACATATGAGTTATAGATCTCTTTTCTGCAGGGGAGAAACAATTTTCGTGATAGTTATTTTTGCGTTCCTTTAATATTTAGCATTTAAATGATGTAGATGTTCCAACTACTTGAATAAATACGAAATGCTTCTCCGGTCGACGAGAATTTTAGTGGTGAAATGCATGATTTTGTTTCTGCCTCAAGCATAAGGTACACTTCTTTCATTTTCATGAAATTACATGTGGTATTTTAACATCTATACACTGTTTTGATCTAAAAGGATTCATTATGCAAATAAATCAATTATAGAAGAGCCTGCGGAGAGGTTACGAGAATCTATTTCTGTCACTACATATTATGAAGCACTATTAACTTTAGTGTGAGGGTTGCGTTACATGAAGAGATTGTTCACTTCTTACAAGTATTGCATGCGCAAAACCTGCGATCATGCCCACGGCACAAGAGAAATAATGAGCACGGGGAATACATACCAAGGCTGATTTTTGAAGCTCATAAATGATGGTGAATAAAAGGAAAAGAAGAGAACATGAAAAGTTGTAAATTGGATTATATGTGACTGTAATGAATATAAAACAGTGAAAGAGAGATCCCTCATTAAAGGAAGACAATATATGTACATTGCCACTAAAATTTTATTAATTGTGTTTCATGTAAATGTGTAACTTGGAACTGAAAAATGATAGCTTTCAAATACAGTGAAACCTGTCTGATACAGTATACAGGGAACTTAAATTATTTTCCGTTTCAGACAAGTTCCTGTTTTGTACAGGTGCATCCATGAAAACCATTAAAATGTAAACATTTCAATTATTATCATGCTAATAACAAATCGAACGGATATTTAGGTAAATCAATATTTTCGCATAAAACACATATTTTCCAAAATTCCATAACAAACATCTAAATTTGCACGTTTCCACAATTTTCATTTTCATTGTCGATAAACCCAAATTAAAACTTCAGCGAAAAAAAAAATCCCCACGGAATTGTACCGTATTGTAACGAGCTTGGGAATTTACACCCCGCTTCTCCTCCACGAGGACTCATATTATTGGAGCCACCACTTTAGAGAATGACGTCTCTTCCCGCTCGGAAAAGCGAATCCGGAAGTTCTCCATGCCCACGAAGGCTTAGGTAACACACGGATAAGCCTCAAAAATCAGATCAGATCATATGTTATATATGATCATATATTATATATTTTAGGAAGGAAGTGTCTGACCCCTGGTTTTAAACAACACTTAGAAATAGGAAGCTAGGAGATTTGGGCTAGAGTGCCCAATAGGAAAGTGACACGGAAGCGAGGTAGAAAGTGAGAGAAAGATATCCTTATTTATTACCGAGGGGCAAGTACCCGGGCCCGACGGCTTAACGTGCCCATCCAACGCACGGCGGATATTTAGTGGTTCGAGCGATAGTACCTACGTGGGATCGAAACCGAGGTCTTCTCCGTGGCAGTCACGAACTTTGACCACTAGGCCACCCACTGCCCAATAGGTCTCAAAGTCCAACACTGAGAGTACATACTCTGGCGTGCAAAAAATAAGGACGAGGCGGTTTTTCGAATATAACGTCTTGCAGAAGTGCTCCACATCGCCTGAAATCATACCATAAGATCTCCAATATGGGACAAGTGAGCAAAACCGTCCAAACAAGGAATCCAGAGGATCCAAAGGCTCTTTATTGAAAAGGTAGCTTCGAGCACAACTGGACAGAAGACAGAAACATCCATGTGACAGGCGGCTGCCAAGAAAAATCTAGTCTTTATTAGGGGATATGATCACCCCTGACTGCGTTGCAGGATTTACAACGTCTGTCGATGCTGAGGACTAAGTTGTCAACGAACTGTTGAGGCATCGCGGCCCATTCCTCTTGTAGCGCCAATCGCAGCTGCGGAATCGTTGCTGGAGGCTGGTGACGTGCTGCCAAGCGTCTCCCGAGAAGGTCCAACACGTGTTCGAATGCATTTAGGACCGGGGACCTTGCGGTCCAATCCATGCCTTGAATGTCTTCACTTTCCAACAGCTCTGCGACTGCCTTTGTACGATGAGGTGTAGCGTTGTCGTCCATAAAGAGGAACTCAGGACCCACAGCACCTCTAAACAGATGCACGTGAGGCAGGATAACCTCGGTGCAATAGCGGACACCAGTGACTGAACCTCCTTGGGGAATCAAATAAGGCAGTGAAAGTGTTAAAGAGAGATTCCAAGAAGATGGAATAAAAACAAGGAAAGAGGGGAAGGGAATCAGAAAAGATAAAAAGAATGCGGAAGGGATGGTACAAAACTTTTACAGAAAATGACTGATAAACTGTATTAGGAGTTTTACAGTACGAAAGATGTTTCTTAAATTCAAATTTTTTTTAACATGTGAAACACCATAGGTGAACAAATGGAATGGTTTCGTCTTCAGTCACGAGAAAAAAGGTAGGGTATATAAGGATTAGAAATCAAATGAAGAAACAAAAGCACAATAAGACCAAAATTCTGAAGACTGATAATCATATAATACAGATAAGTAACGGAAAAAATAGTTACTCTGCAAAAATTACTTAAACGAATATTAAGTGAAATAATATTAAGAACAATGGAATTAAAAAGGACGACTCAGAAATCAACAAAGATGCTGAACCATGAAATACGGGTTTACACCAGCATACCATGCAATACAAATTTGAAGTTGCTATTCCGTCTATTGGTGTGAGTTATGACAAGAGTGGTAAGTCAAATAATATCCAAAAACTTGAAAATTTCACCATCCTGGTATTACCGTTCCCTGTCGGGTATCAGCGATCCACTACTACGTCTTATTCGCCGTAGTGGGTAAAAGTTAAAAAGGTCAAAATTCAATACTAATCAATTCACCCCCAAAATTTCGCCTAGTGGTGTCAACAATGAATTTGGATTCCCTAACTAAGGGTCTCCAAGTTCAGGGTCGACAAATGCATCACGTTGTGTTTCATATGAATCAGCATGGGGTTTCCATGCTCATTCATATGCCGCAAAGAAGTTAAAATAAAGAGTTGCATGAATAACAATAATAAAATCACAAATCGAACTCTAATGAGATTTGGAGAAATGATCTGAGTGACACGTGAATTAAAATTTAACTGTTTATTTCTTTTTAGAATATGGTCTTAAAGCTAGGTACAATGTACCGGTGAGGTTGCTTGCTTTAGCTAAACAATTTAGTTTTAATTTCAAACGAGTATAATGCACTTAATATTATATAACTGATTTTAAACTTTAGTTACTGGTTTAAATTCGGCGCGGTGCGCCAGAGGAAAAAATTGTTAATGCACTATGTGAGAGACTTTCGGGTAACTAGTCCTGCACAGCACATGCAAAGCTATGAGGCACGAATCAGAAATGTGTAAGACAAATGTCATCTTACCCTCTTTTCCTTGAGAAACCCCGATCGTGAAACTGGGTTGCCGGCTGGTCGTAGAGTCAGCTCTCCATCTTAATTGGTGGTATATATGGACTATACTCTAAAATATTTACTCCCTCATTTCTCTATCTTGGAAACATCTCTCCTCCGAAACCGCTGAGACCTCTCTTCTGCTCCGACTGCAATTCTCCAGTGTTGCCTCTGTCGTTATCTTAGAGTCTGCGTGTAGTCGTCTCTCCTCTTAGTCTTCATTCAGTTAATAATTCTGTTTTTCCCGTGTCCGGTGTCCATCTTGGGGCGTGACGGCCAGGCCGTCCGAATCGCGTCGGGTTATGTCATTGGCCCTCACAGATAGCCCTGCTATGCGATTCGCTGGCCATCCGTTCAGTTCGGGTCACTTTCCCAAAAAAAATTATGTCTTCTTTCAGCTGTCAACTTGTCCTCGCACCTTTTTGTTAATTGACCTCGCCCAGCTACTTAGAAGCGAAGATTGTCCCGTAGGTATTTCCGGCGACGTGACTTATCTTAAATTTTGTCGCTACCCTGGACAATGCAAAGATGCTCGCAAGCGTTGCTTGAGAAAAGGGGTGACGCCCCCAAAAGGATTTATTGCGCTCCTGCTATTCTCTTCAGCTTCTTTGAGTTTCGTGAGAAAAGAAAACTGTGAATGTCTTCCTTTCTCTTTCTTCCCATCTGTGATTTTCATTAAGTTTCCGTGAGAAAAAAAAATATAATTTTCCCCTGTTCATTTGGCTTGAGTGCAATTAGGACTGATCTAATTATTAACCTAAACTTTCGGGTAGCCTGGCTCAGCTTCACTGGAAAGTAATTTTTAATCATTGATATTCTATTTTGGCAATTTAAATATTTATTTCCTACCGCCTTAGAGTAAAAATAAAAAAAATAATAAATGAGCAAAATTGTACGGATGAAATTTAAATGTTACGGGGATATAGAAAATTCCTCGGTAACACTGAAGTGGAAATCGAATGCGTGACCCCCGGTTTGCGCCGGAGTATACTAACCACTACAACATCCAGCACGACCAAGTCTCAAGTTTTCGAGTAATTTGAATTTATCACATCACAGGAATCGCCAGTCGAAGCAACGGCATTCATATTTAGCGAATCTGGATGAATAAAGTTCATTTTCTCCTGTGATTGCCCGGAGAAGCAAATAAATCATGATACACGGGATTACACCATTATAAAATACAAATTTGAAGTTGTGACTCCGTCTATTGGAGTAAATTATGACAAGAGTGGTAAGTCAAATAATATCCGAAAACTTGAAAATGTCATCATCCTGGTGTGGTTATCGAACCCGCGTCTCCCGGTTTGCACTCGAGCATGCTAACCACTACACCACCAGAACGATCAAGTCTCAAGTTTCAGAGTAATTTAAATTTAACACATCACAGGAATCGCCAGTCGAAGCAACGGCATTCATATTTAGAGATTATGGATGAAAAGAATTCATTGTCTCCCGTGATTTCCCAATTTCAAAGATGCTGAAGTAATTCTGAAGGATGCCCGTCGTCATGTGGACAAACTCACGTTAACTTTAATAAAACGTTCATGCCATTTAAATGGAAAAGTATTCTGAGTTCCACGCATTCCTCTCGCACTCTTAAATTAAAGAGACAAGACATTGTGCTCACGTTCAAACTGCGTATGATATAAGAACGGAATTTACTCTTCCAGAGTGTTACTTTTATTTCGTATGAATGAAAGTTTATTCCACCAAAATGTAAAACAATATTTTAGCAGGCTAACACAGCTATTAAATATGTAAAAACACAATAGTTAATAAACAGAATTCATTTACATATAGAATATGAGTAAGGCCGGAGAACTACTTTTTTTTTCGAAAAAGAAAAGGTATAACGTTCCGTTATTTCCCGATGAAGAAAACATCAAGGCAACAGATACGGAACAGTTCTTTTCTGCTGAAGGAATTGTGACTGCTAAAACTTATCTTCTGTTGTCTTACTGGAAGTTCGATTACCTTGACTTCATCCTAAAAAACATCTGGGTCAATATTGAAGTTTAAAGGAAGACCTCTCTGCTTCTGCCGAGCAGAGAGCAATCAAATTAGAATCGATTTCTCCTGTGCTGCTTCTCTCTCGCCGCAGACTTACGTCGACAAAGAATTCATTCATCAAATCGTCTTTGAAACGAGAACATCAGTGTGTTCGTCCATAAATATTCTCCGAGAAGGCCCAACCTTGATACTAGGTTTCTGCTTGATGTTGTGTAAAATCATAACGCTCATTAATTGGCCTTATATGTTGTTACTAAAAAAAGAATGTCGGATGAATACGTCTGTGTTTTGTACCTGGAAATCTGAAATTTCCGATTATTTCGTTACTTACTTCAAGGGTAAGTAATGAAATAAGTTCACATTCACCAAGCGGATGAACATCACAGCCTCTCGTTTGCTGAACTTCCACAATGATGTTTTCATTGTAGAAGCAAACGTTAAGGAGACTAAACATCGCAGGAGTAACCACGGTCAATATTTTATATTATTGTAAATAATCTTTTACCATCACTGAAGTTACTGAGAAACGAATCTTCATGAAAAATTAATTCTTGACATGTCGAGTACACCATGGTAGGCACATACATGAATGAATAACATTGTCAACACAAAAGCGCCTTAATTCCACTGCTTAGCTATCCATCGCTTCAGAAAACTTAAAAATTGCGTTGCCCTGCAGTGGAAATCCAAATCACGTTGCTGTTAAATCAAACAGGGCGACCAACCTTCAAAGAAATGCTGATTAGCAAATGTAACTTAGGGAAGCTCATAGATTTTTTCTAGTGGAAGCAATACGATGCTCGTAACGTATACTGCCTACCTTACCTTTCTGATTACAAAAGTGCCTGAGAAGTAATAGCTATTTTTAACTAATTTGGACATGCTGAACACGAATATGAACTTACAAATCGCGAATGAACTCTAGTTTTAAGATACGGTGGAAGGAGGTATCAGTGGGTGTGGATTATGTTGAGGGCGTGATTCCTCACGAGACGGATAACCTTGAGCGCCAACTGGATGACGCAATCTGTAACAATCATCGCAACCACATTTCCTTGTCATAATTTCAGTTGTGAAACTTGTGAGCGCAGACGTATCATTCAATGTGCCTCGTGAATGTGTGAAAAGCACGGATAGCTTTTGTTATATTTGTGGACAAGTTACTCTGATATCACAAAGGCGATCCAATACGCCGATGATAAAGAAAGCTTAAAGCCTTTATTTTGGTTGTGAGATCAGTGACCAGGACCCCTGTTGGGCCGCCACACATCTGTGCAACGAATCTGCGCTGTTGGTTGAAACGAAAAGGACGATCAATACGTTTTGCACTTCCAGTAATGTGGAGGGAGCCGACAAACTATCCTAATGATTGTTATTTTTGCATGAATCCTCCAGTTGGACATGGTATTTATAAGAAGAAAAAGCGGCGCTTAACCGATCCAAATATTCCCTCTGCTATGCGCCCAGTGCATCCAGGGGAAAGACTTCCTTCTCCGGACCTACTAGATTCTTATACTCTGTACATCCGTCACCTGCGAAGGCATCTACATTAACAGATCGTGATTTTGTGCCTATTGAAGGATCTGCACAGCCACATAAAATTACCCAGAGTGAACTGAATGATCTAGATCTAGTGAGAGATCTGGAATTGCCAAAAAGTAAAGCAAAGCTGTTGGGGTCCAGGAAGCAATGGAATCTTCTAGAAGATAATGTTTGTGTTTCGTACTCGTCAAAAAGATCTGCTTCCATTTTTCAAAAGGACAGATAACCTTATTGCTGGCGTTGATATAGTGGGTCTAATAGCAGCACAACAGATCGAACACAAAGACGACGATTAGAGGCTTTTTATTGATTCGTCAAAGCTGTGATAAAACGCTGTGCTGCTTCAAAATGGTAACATTTTACCATCCGTTCCACTCCGGTATGCAGTCCATATGAACAACTTTCCACTCCGGTATGCAGTCCATATAAACAGCGTTCCACTCTGGTATGCAGTCCATATGAACAGCGTTCCACTCCGGTATGCGGTCCATATGAACAGCGTTCCACTCCGGTATGCAGTCCATATGAACAGCGTTCCACTCAGGTATGCAGTCCATATGAACAACGTTCCACTCCGGTATGCAGTCCATATAAACAGCGTTCCACTCTGGTATGCAGTCCATATGAACAGCGTTTCACTCCGGTATGCAGTCCATATGAACAGCGTTCCACTCCGGTACGCAGCCCATATGAACAGCGTTTCACTGAGGTATGCAGTCCATATGAACAGCGTTCCACTCTGGTATCCAGCACATATGTACAGCAGCATGAAACAGCTGTTACATGTCATCGACTATGACATGTAAATATAAGTGGTGGATTTGTGGTGACCTGAAGGTCATTGCCATCTTGAATGCGGCTACAGCAGGGTTAACCAAAGCTTTGATGTTTCTTCTGTCTCTGGGGCAGTCGTGCCACCACTTTCCACTACAAGAAAAAGGATTGGCCCCTACGACAATAATTTGAACCGAGGGAAAAAGAATGTACTTTACCAACCATTTATAAAATTCAGCAAGATCTTGCTCCCTCTTCTGCACATCAAACTTAGACTAATGAAGAATTTTGTACATCGATGGAAATGAGGAAGGATTTTTGTACCTTCGTAATAAATTTCCGAGATTTAGTGAGGTCAAAAACAAGGAAGGTGTATTTGTCGGTCCTCAGATATGTCAGCTCTTCCAAGATGAGCGTTTCGATGATATCCGCACACGTAATGAAAAGTTAGCTTGGAATGTTTTCCAGCTAGTAGCAACAAATTTTCTAGGACACAATAAGGCTGACAATTACCAAGAGCTTGTAGAAACCCTCTTACGCGAGGCTAGGGTGAAACATGTCACTGAAATTACACTTTTTACACTCTCATCTGGATTTCTACCCGGCTGACTGCGGAGCTGTCAGTGACGAGCACGGGGAACGGATTCATCAGGACATTACTATCCTGGAAAAAAGGTACCAAGGGAAATGGAATGCAGAAATGCTAGCAGACTATTATTGGACCCTTGTGAGAGATTCTCCAGGAACTCATTACAAGCGACAGGCAAAGCGGCGTCGCTGTGAACCACTTCCCCTATGAGGATGATCATAAGGTATGTATATGAAAATGTGTAACACTTGTTTTATAGATATTAAAAGAACTAGAGCTAATCTGGTGTTTTAACTGCCACTTTCATATTCAGCAGCCAAATAACATAAAAAAAGTAAAAGTAACTTGGTTTGATCTCTGATACACACAAAAAATCAAATTCTTTTGTCCTATGTTAGTTATTTTTTTCTCTTACGTAAATTTTTATGTTTCTGTTCTAAACGCGACATTTGAACCTCCACGTTTTCTTCCCATTTAGCAACATCAGTCACGGCAGTCAGTCGAGCCACAACTCGATTAAAAGTAAAACAGGATTATGCGACTTTAGATACCGCTCGTTTTGTTTGTTTGAAGGCTTAAGGTGGATCTACCTAAAATATTTGCCTTGTATTTCCAATGGGCAAGCTTCTGTAGCCATTTTATTCACGATTAATACGTTCCCAAAGATAAAAATTTGAGCATCGGTAAAACTAACTTTATATTAAAACTTAGAATACATAATATTTTATAAAACTTAACAATAACTAAGCAATCCAACGTTTGTTTGTCTACTGACGTCATCAATGTATAGGTCGCGCCATCTATTTTATGGTCTCAACACCACCACAAAAAAAGTTCTTGATTTTTAATATAATTATGGTTAAGTTTTATAAAATATTAAGTATACTAGGCTATATAATATGAAATTATTTTTATCGATATTAAAATTTTCATCGCCGCCCGGTGGCGCAGTGGTTTAAGCGATGGCCTCTGATCATTCGTCCGAAAGGGGTCCGGGTTCGAATCCCGGTGAGGCATGGATGTTGTGTTTGTCTTACAGCACTGGCTCTCTCCCTTTCGTGAAACCTGTGGTCCTAAATTAGGGACAGGCTACTGCTTATAGCTTATCAAGTTGCTCATGGTGGTCGTTAAATCTTAAATAAAAAAAAGAGAACATTTCAGTTTCATACAGTTTTCTAATTTTCTGAAGCGATAGATAACTGGAAACACTGAAAGTTTGGCTTCTCGTTGCTGAAATAGACATTCAGAATCTTTTATATTGGGGGGGTCAATGTGTTATGGTATTACCCATTTGAGGCATGTTTATCAGTATAAAATAGAGCGATCATAATAAATTTCCTAGTAAAATCACAGCATATGCTTTGAATTCAGTGCAATGCATGTGTGGATTCCTAGCAAACTATGGAACAAAAGATTGCGTCGTGCTGATTGATGCGTTTTCTGTTAAGATGTCAAGAAAAAATACAGCAATTTGCTTTTCCTGCAAACTAGTAATCACATGTTCTGTCTTCTTGCTTACTGTCCCAAATGGGCTCGGGCTCGTGTCTCGGAGCATTTATGAACGGTGTGTTTGTCCTATGGTACTGATTCCGTCCGCTCCCTGGAAAGAACAGTTCTAATTAGGAACTGGCTGCTTCTTATAGCCTCAGAGCTCTAAATTATCATGAGGGTTATTAAACCTCGAAAAAAAAAAACTAACATACAAAAAGATTACGTTTCGACATCTAGGGTATCGTCAATGTAGCTGTTGTGAAACGAACTTGTGGCAGGTATACACTGAATAAATCTGTCACATTTGTGATTCAGCACATTTAGCCCTTGGCAGGACAAAGAGTCACACACCTCTTCTTGAGCTGAGAAATTCATGAACTTGAAATAGAATTTCTCAGCTGATTTGAGGGAAGAGGCAGAGCCAGATCCATCGGAAAAGCAAACCACCTCTGTCTTATCCGGGGCTCGATTACGGGACCATCTTGAACAAACTCTCAAAAGCCGCCACTTTAGACCACACGGACATTGGAATGGCGTACATAACATTTCTACCGATAATACTTTTTGCCGTCCAGGTGGCGAAGAGGTCTAAGCCATGGCTTTTTTCTGATCATTCGTCAAAGACGAGTCCACGTACGAATCCCGGTGAGGCGTGGGTGTTGTGCTTGTCTTACGACACTCGCTCCCTCTCTTCTTTGGAACCAGTGGCCCTAAATTAGGAATAGGCGACTGCTTATAGCCCATCGAGTTGCTCACGATGGTCATTAAACTTTAATCAAAATAAAAAAAGAAGACTTTTTCATCCACAAATGTCAATAAGTTTGAAGGTCTGGAAAAGGGTACCACTTTTCGACGATGGGAACTGGGGTTTCTCAATTTAGGACTTAAATAGTTTTATATGGCTCTCTCTGATCTGAAAATGGTAAAGCATGCAATCGAACATCCTTGGAAAATTTTCCAATTACGATGTGACCTTAGTAAAGGGCTGTATATTCGTTCCAATTCAGAAGAAAATTACATTATCGTCTATATTTCGAGAAACATTTACGAAGAAAATTTCCCTCTACTCCAAGCTGTACTGTAAAGGTTGATCATACACGATGGAAATGCAGTATAAGAATCAAGATGATGATAGCACCACTTTCACAACGTAACATTTTCCCCAAACATCTTTTTGATTGGGGGTTTAACGACCACCGTAAGCAAATCAATAGGCTATAAGTAGTCGTCAGTTCCTAATTTGGGGTCACAGGTTCCAGTGACAGCAGATCTCGGTGCAACACGACGCGCATACCCATGCCTGACCAGGGACTCGAATGCTGGCCCATCACGGACGAACGGTCAGGCACCAGCGCTTAGACTACTGCGCCACAAGTGTGGTCAATGCACCGTTAGTATCGTTTTCATAACTTGTTGATAGAGGTAACATACCAGTCTACTTCCCTGTCAAAAATTTTTCAAACACTTCTTTGCAAGTCGTCATCGTTTTGGGATCGACGACAGCGCACTGATGTCTTAATCTTGTCAAACAGGCCGTAATTCACAGGTGATTATCCAATCATCCTAGCAGAGAAACCTTAGGGGCCCCGATTGCGAATCGCGAGAAGTTGACGACATTTTTGAACTTTTGTTTCTTTTTGGTGAGGTGCTAGTTTCGTGTTGAACCCAGTGTGTACACACGTTATTCATTTTGAGTTCCTCATAGATTATTATTACATAAGATGCGGCGCTGCACAGACTTGTATGCTGCCATTGCTCAGTTTGTACGCGTCTGTTTTCTATGGTGATCGGGGAAACAGGGTGCACATTTACTGGCTTGCGGGCTGCTACTTGTCAACCTGGACATGCTCTTTTCGTTACAGCTTTCTTTCCATTGTGAAGGTTTCTACACATCGGAAAACAGCGTTCCAGCCAGGTCCTGATTCACCATATAACGTCCTTAACCTACGGTGAATGGCAGCATGTGACATAACTTAGGTTTACAGGAGCCATGCTGTATAACGCTATCCGTCATTTACATCCCGCATGTCGTTATTTACCCTAATGTGCAAATGATTTAAGATGCACGTCAAGAAATTTTGCTTCCTATACTTCCAATGGAAAAACTTCTGTACACATTTTCTTCACAGTTAATGCGTTCCCAAGGATGAAAATTTGAACATCGATTAAAACAGCTTCATTTTATAACTTGGAATACTTAATATTTTCTAAAGCATAACCATAATTATGCAATCCAATATTTGCTTGTCTACTAACGTCATCAAAGTACAGGTCGCGCCATCTTTTTTCTGGTTTCAACACCACCAAAGGAAAAGTTATTGTTTTTTAATATAATTGTGGTTATGTTTTACAAAATATTAAGTATTCCAAGTTATGCATAATATGAAGTTATTTAAATCGATGTTCAAATTTTCATCCTCGGGAACACACTAATTCTAGTTATATTTTATTTTACCGTCTATAAACGATGAAGATTTTGAATCTAAATTTTCAAATCCGAAAAAGATCTTAAAACCATATGCAACCAGGTTTTAAGATCTTTTTCGGATTTGAATAGTTAGATTCAAAATCTTCATCGTATATAGACGGTAAAATAAAATATAACTAGGATCACTGATGCACGAAATTAATTATTGTTGAACACACTAATTGTGAAGGAAATTTGTACAAAAGTTTTTCCATTGGAAGTATAGGAAGCTAAATTACTTGACGTCCACCTTAAGAAATACGTGTTTAGCATGCGTCGTAATAGAGCTTCAGCTGCCATCTTGTGGACTAATAGAGTTTTTTTTTTTTTTTATTGGAGGTTTAACGACCACCGTGAGCAACTCAATGGGCTATAAGCAGTCGCCCGTCCCTAATTTAGGGTCACTGGTTCCAGGGAAGGGAGCGAGCCAGTGCCGTAAGACAAACACACCATCCATGCCTCACCGGGATTCGAACCCGGACCCCTCACGGACGAATGATCAGAGGCCAGCGCCTTAGACCACTGCGCCACCGGGGCGGCACTAATAGAGTTCTAAATCAATACTACCCATCGTGGGAGGAGTAGCAGCGGTGGACGTCAAGTAATTTTCCTTCCTATACTTCCAATGGAAAAATTTCTGTACACATTTTCTTCTCAATTAATGCGTTCCCTAGGATGAAAATTTGAACATCAATTAAAATAGCTTCATTTTATAACTTGGAATACTTAATATTTTCTAAAACATAACCATAATTATGCAATCCAACATTTGTTTGTATACTGACGTCATCAAACTACAGGTCGTGCCATCTTTTTTCTGGTTTCAACACCACCAAAGGAAAAGTTATTGATTTTTAATCTAATTATGGTTATGTTTTAAAAAATATTAAGTATTCCAAGTTATGTATAATATGAAGTTATTTTAATAGATGTTCAAATTTTCATCCTTGGGAACACACTAATTGTGAAGGAAATGTGTACAAAAGTTTTTTCCATTGGAAATATAAGGAAGCAAAATTACTTGACGTCCGCCTTAAACGCCAACTATTACATAGTGTTGCCAATAGTCTCATTTATTTATGGACGACCATCGTACATGGGAAGCTTCAATATGGGCTTGTTCTGTTTAGAGAAAATCCCGCCGTATGTGTGGAGATAGGTTTTAATTCTTGGAATTGCCGCGTGCAATGAAAATTACCTTCGCAACTTTAACAGAATAGCACACCGAATGACGACGGATCAACTTAAACGCAGTACAGTTTAACACTAATGATTCGTAGATATTTCAGCGGGAAAATCACCTAACGGTTGCCCAAGCATAGCTTGCGATATATGTTAAGGTGATCATTTGAGCGACACACGATTAGTTTGCCCTATAACCGTATACTTCATGCTTCATTACCGTGCATCGTAACAAATTATATGACAGTCTTTACAAGAAAGTCACTTTTTTGACTTGGAAACGTCTTTAAAATCAGTACTATGGGGGTACCCTCTGGAAAACTTGACCGACATAATTTCTTACGATTGATCAAATGCTTATAATTTCTAAATTATAACAAATAGCTAAAGTCTAATAACTGATATAAAAAGAGTAATAACAAATGATTCTAAAAACTTCAACTTCCAGGTCATGCGCATGTGCGAGGAGAGGGGAAGGCGTCCGCCATTTTGGGATCGAATACGCTGAGTCAAGCACCTTGAAATCAGTATAACTCGAGATCGTGTACAGGTAGGATCGTGATATTGGTTTCAAACGCTTGTCTCGATGAGATCTATCTGAAAACCAATAATTCACAAACATTTAATAAGTAATTTATAAGTTATAAGTGATAAACGAAAAACTATTTGTGAGAAAATCAAAATGTCTAAATATTTGAAGCAAAAATCAGACTCGGAATTATACTACAAACTTATATCAGAAGAAAGAAGAACTCAAAAGGAATCGAATAAGCCCAAAACGACTAATGCAGAACGATGTAGGGTTTATAGACAGAAGAAGAAAGCCGTAGCGGCAGAACGCGTGGAGCCACAACCAAGCACTTCTACAGATAGTACATGTGAACCAATGGACTAATTGGCCGTGAGTGAAACTTGGATGGATGATTCTAGTCCCAGACATTTTCTCGGTTTCTAATTCAAGGCGAAAAGAAATAGGTCAGTAGCCCAACACAAACTACCCACTTCCAAACGGACTACTTCGCCCACAAAACGAACTGCGGGAGGAGTTGCCATTTGCAGAAACATCAATAGTCTAAAAAATTGCCAAACCCTAAATATATCAGTCAACAACAGATTGAGAATTGAAGATTACTATGTGAGTGACATGTGTGTAGTTGATACGACGATGTCTGATCAAACTCGCTTCATGGTTCGGTTTATATTCATCCCAAATTTTCACAAACATCACTAGAGGTCTTCGTGTTCCGGATGCTATGCGATTACTCTGAAAAGATCAAGAAAATCATACCAAGTACGGTACTGGATACCCAAGTGCCTATCATTCTCACTGGTGACTTTAACATTGATGTGCAACAAAACACCAACTTACTCAAGTTCATGAAAGACAATTTCGGCTTGACTTATATAAATTCTCCATCAACTAACTTAGGCAATACTTGCATCGATTTAACCTTTGTACGAAACATAGATGTGAATTGTATGCCATATGTTTGTTACTTCTCATATCGTCGCCCTTTAATAAATAAATTATAGTCTAACGTTATTATTCTTTCATTTATCAACCGACTTCTACCTCAAACCCCTTACTGTCAAACACGTATCCATGTAAATAAAACCTGCGGGTGTGTCCCGGACACATCCTACTCCCATTTTTTATTGAAGGTTAAACAACCACCGTGAGCAACTCAATGGGCTATAAGCAGTCGCCCGTCTTTAATTTAGGTTCATTGACTACAAAACAGGGAGAGATACAGCGCCGTAAGACAAACCAACATCTATGCATCACCGGGATTCGAACCCGTACCCATCTCGGACGAATTGTCATAAACCAGCGCTTAGACCAGTGCGCCACCGGGACGGCCACACTAGTGCACTGTGGAATTTTTGCATTTAGACTGGAAATTGCTTTTTTTCATAGAATGAATGGTGATTCATACATTTTTAAATTTGCCTGATACACAGCTTGTGACGTACCACAGAGGTGAGGCGTATTTCAAGACGACACGTAGCAGTGATAAGTACCTGTCGGTGTAGCTTAATTGAGAAAGCATTCGGCTGCGGAGCAGAAGGGTTTGAGCTACGCCACCGGCAAATTTGTGTTTCGCTACACTGATTCCTGAACGTTAAAATGGATCTACTGGCCTTTGGGTTCTTTGAAAAATTTGTGATGTTCATTGAAAAATGTGTGATGTTCTTTGAAAAATCGTGATGTTCTTTGAAAAATAGTGATGTTCTTTGAAAAAATTGTGATGTTCATTGAAAAATTTGAGATGTTCTTTGAAAAATTGTGATGTTCTTTGAAAAATTTGTGATGTTCATTGAAAAATTAGTGATGCTCATTGAAAAATTTGTGATGTTCTTTGAAAAATTTGTGATGTTCATGTTCATTCCACTGAACATGAACATCACAAATTTCCACTGTTCATTCCGTCTGCAATTAATGAAAATTCCTTCTTCAACATTCTGAAACCAGCGATTTCGTGCTCAGACGTTTCTCAAGGGAGGGAAGGGATATACGTGACGTACTAGAGAAGTAACGCACATGTCAAGACGGCAAGCAGCAGTGATAAGCACTTCTCGGTGTAGTTTAATTTGGAAAGCATTCGGCTCTGGAGCAAAAGGATGCTAGTTCGATTCCGGTTACAGTGGATTTTTCGCGGTAAGCTTTACACGAAGTGGTGAAATACATGTCCTTAATTTTGTTCCACGTCATTGCACTCAGAAATTGGATTGCAAAAGTCTTCTCGCATGGACAGCTGCAATACGACCAGGGCCATTCACACATTTTTTCATTTTTCTAAAGCATAATTTTCAGCTAGGTGACGTAAGTATGTACTTGTATTCAGCATAGCATCCCCGCACCTGGAAATCGGTTACAAAAAATTCCCTTTCTATCGTACAACTGCTGCCGTAACAAATCTGACCCACTTATTTTCCAATTTTTGTGTCACAAATTTCAAGCTGCATAACATAAAATGTGCATTTTTGTCTTGGTATTTCTACTTTTAAAAGATTTGGAAAAAAAAAACGTTTGTTCAGTATAGCTACAACCAAGTTATCCTTGCAGTTATCAGCTTTTATGATAAATTCTCTTTCCCTAGATGGCGTACATATCAGTTCTAGAAATAGAAAAGAGGAAGTAATGCTAAAGAAGTTTTCTGCTTTTAGATAACTACTGATATATTTGCGAAACAAAGCAACTCTATGACATCATCTCATCAAGCAGCAAGTTACCCTTCACCATAATCTTTATGAGCTATCACACTGTTCACAACTGCATATGTACGCTATTGTAGATCCAGACAAGTTTCAGATTAATGTTACTTGTTTTGCGACATTTTTGGTGTTCTGTCGGTAGGTTTACTATAATTATTTGTTTTTCCATCTCCCTCGTGACGTGTGCAAATAGCTATTGTTTTAAAGTGTTCCATAACATACAAAGAAGAACATTTTTCTTGGGTTTTATCCAGGAATTTTGTCTTCATCGTAGCTTTTAAGTATTCAACGTCTGCGGAACATCGGACCATAATGAACTTCAATGCTCACGCTTTTTGGAGCAAAGCGGACCGACAGATGAGAATCTTGAGTTCCGAACAATAAATTAATTACCTTTTAACTGAACATTTTCTCAGAATAATGTATGAAGTTACATAAAGCTGAGTCCCTTTTAAATAGCTTGCTGTTACTGTGAGCAGCGAATGATTCACTGCCCAGCTGATTTGCCGCTCTATCATATCACATCTGTTTTTCTGTTCTATCTTATTTGTTTCACTACTTAAAACAGTGAAGCTCCTTCATTTGCTGAAATTTGGTCGAAATTTCGGTGCAGAAATATTAGTAATAATTTTGGTCAGAATGACAGAACGTATTTCTCGTTCTCTAGATTTTCTTGTGGCTAATACTGCGCTCACTTAAATGAAGGGTGAAAAGAACTGCGAGAGCATACGAAATGCTTTTCACCTTCATCCCTCATGTTGTTCCTACTTAGACTGTTAAAAATTTGGTGAAAGGTTGCACCAAAATATGGACTAAGTAAGAAAAACGCCAAAGTATGGTTCAACCTTAACGCCAAAATATGGTTCAACCTTTACCGTAATTTGCCGTTAGGTTGAACCAAATTATGGATCAACTTAATACCAAATTATGGTTCCACCTAGCACCAAATTATGGTTCAGTCTAACGCCGAATTTTTTTATTTTTTTTTATTTGATATTCTCTTCATTTACAGCACATTTTATATAACTAAGGATCAGTACATGTTCAGTTCAACCTCACAACATGTACTGATCCTTAGTTATATAAAATGGGCTGTAAATAAAGATCATATCAAATGATTTATTATGTGCAAGTAAGCTACTGTCAAATATAAAATCAAATACTATTACATTTAAAATAAATAGGTATATTTAGGTGTAAGTATGCCAGCATTCATTTTTAGTGTGACCTTTGTTATTGCAATATGCGCAATGATTAGCAATTGAGCAATCATTGCATATAATTTTGATTGAGTTTCCATTGATAATTTCATTGAAATCATTTTGATTTAGAAATCGAAATATTAAAAAATCCGTAAAAAAAACACCTGTATCCATAAATCAGTAAAATCAAGCAGAAATCCATAAATGCTACAGATAAACCGTAAAAGTTGGCAAGTATGTATTAGCATAATTTGTGCAATTTCTGGACCAATAAAAATAAGGGAACTACCAACTTTTGGTAAACATTGGTTACATTGTTTTTCCAAATTTCTCCCACTGCGTACCATGCTTTGTTTTATTCATTAGAAATATCTTCATGTGTACACGCACACATTGTTCTAAATTTGCGATATCATCATCATCATCATTGTCAACCATTATCAATACACTTCTGGACGAAGGTCTCCCCAAGTTTTCTCCACAACGGTCTGTCTTGTGCCAGTCTCCTCCATGTCACTCCCGCATACTTTCGAATTTCATCCACCCATCTCCCATGTGGTCTTCTTCTGGGTCTTTTCCTGTCCCTTGAAATAAAATCTAAAATTTCGGCTGTGCATCGATGGTCTGTCCTTCTGGCAGTATGTCCAGCCCATTGCCATTTCAGGGATTTAACTCTGATCATGATGTCTTCCACTCTTGTCATTTTTCGGATACACGAGTTCCTCTTCTTATTTCTCCTGGTTACACCAAGCATGCACCTCTTCATGCTTTTTGAGTTGTCTGAAGCCTTTGTATGTCTCTTTTAGTTAAGGTCCACGTCTCTGCACCATACGTAAGCACTGGAAGGATGCATTTATCAAACACTTTTCTTTTAAGACATAATGGCATATTGCTCTTGAAAATTATGCTGTTTCTTCCAAAAGCTCTCCAGGCAAGTTTTGTACGCCGATTAATTTCTTCATCAATGTGACACTCACTTGATATCTGCTGTCCAAGATAAACGTACGTGTCTGTTATCTCCAGCTTTTCTCCATCAATCGATAAATCTTCATTTCTTGTAAAAGCATTGAACATCACTTTTGTCTTCTGAAAGTTCATTTTTAATCCCACTTCTTTACTCTTGTCAGCAAGTTCTTGGATCATACTCTGCAGCTCTGATAGGGTAGTTTCAAAAATGACTATGTCATCGGCAAAACGAAGGTGGGTTAGATAATTTCCATTAATCTTTATTCCTTTGTTTTCCCAGTTCAGTGATTGAAAGACATTTCCCAATGTGGCGTTAAAGAGCTTCGGAGATATGGTGTCACCTTGTCTCACTCCCTTTCCAATTGTTATGTGTGTTCTATTTTCAAACAGCCGAATCTTTGCACTTGCATTGTCATAGATGTTATTAATAATATTAATGTATGCATCTTCAATACCGCACGATTTCAGAGCCATTGTAACTGTTGATGGTTCCACCGAATCAAACGCTTTTTCATAATCGATAAAAGCCATGCACAATGGAAGTTTATATTACCTCGCTCTTTCAATTAGTTCTCTCAGTACGTGGATATGATCTATTGTGCTGTAGCCACTCCTGAATCCAGCTTGTTCTCTCGGTTGAGACATGTCCAGTGTTACCTTCAAACGGTGTGAAAGAACATTAGTGAGGATTTTATAAACCACTGATAGGAGGCTGATAGGTCTGTAGTTCCTGCGATCCTCAATGTCCCCTTTTTTTATGTAGCAGGATCATTATAGCGTTGTTCCAATCCTCAGGAATCTTTCCTTCATTAAGGCATCGAGTGAAAATTTGGCGAGTACTGTTTCGATTTCTCCACTTGCTTCTTGTATGATGTCTACAGTAATTCCATCTTCTCCTGGAGCTTTGCCCCGCTTCATGTTCTTGATTGCATGTGCAACTTCTGCTGGAAGGACTGGAAGAACTCTGGTACTGGTACCTTCCATGATGTCTGGAGTACATGCATCATCCGTTTCATATAACTTGGAGTAGAAATCTTTCACTCTTGTCAAAATTTCGCCTCTATTTCTTGTTACAGAACCATCTTCTTTTCTCAGTGCCATAATCTGTTTTCTTCCTTTACTGAGATGTCCCTTTGCTATCTTTAGGGTTTGGTTGTTTTCAATTGCTTTCCTTACTAGTTCACAGTTTAATTTCCTTACGTCTTCAGTGAAAATTTTTCGTTCTGTCTTGCACAGCTCTATGTATTCCACTTTGGAAGTCCCATCTTATTTAGTTGTCCTCATCTCTCTTCTTTTTTGCATCAACATTTTTTTGTTTTTCCTGATAATTTGTTCACATGCAACTTGTTCTTAGACCCAGCTAATTTTGTTGCTGTTTCCATAAGAGCTTTGGTTACTTTTCTGTTAACTTCAGAAATATCCACTTGTTCCGATGCTAGGCCTTCTAAAGCAGAGAATCTGTTCTTCAGTTCCAACTTGAAGGTATTATGGTGTTTTTTAAGGTGGGTTATGTCAATACATTTTGTTTGTCCTATGAGCTTGCCACGTTCGAGTTTAGTGTTGAGGTGCATCTTGCATCTCACCAATCTATGGTCACTACCTGTGTTGAACTTGTTTAGCACACTGCAGTCTTCTATGACAAATTTTTTGTTACACATAATAAAATCAATTTCACTTGTCATCCCATTTGGATGTCTCCATGTCCATTTCCTGTGCGACTTTTTATTGAAAAAGGAGTTCATGATGAAAAACCCTTTTGCCTCTGCAAACTCTACGAGAGTATTTCCACGCTGGTTTCTGTTGCCGTGACCGAATTTACCTACTGAAGTTTCATTCTGTTGCCGTTGCCCTATTTTTGCATTGAAATCTCCCATAATTATCTTCAAATGCTGCTTACTTTTATTATTTAGATGACGAATTTCCTCATAAAATTCTTCAATTTCTTCATCAGGATGACTTGTGGTGGGTGCATAAGTTTGAATAATCTGAGCCTGGTATCTTCTCGAGAATTGGATAACGAGTCGTGCAGCTCTGTCAGAGGAACGTTCAACTTCTACAACTTTATTCTTCAGTTTCTTGTTTATTATAAATCCAACACCACTAGTTCTGCCAGTATCTGTCCCACGATAGTAGAAGAGATGTCCACTTTTCAGTTCAATGAGATCTTCTCCTTTTCTCTTTACCTCACTTAGCCCGACGATGTCCCACTTGATCCTTTGTAGTTCCTCTTCCAATTCAAGAAGCCTTGAATCAGAAGATAGTAAGCGTCCATTATACGTAGCAAAGGTCAGCATCAGATGACAGCCTAGTCCGGTCCTCCGGGGATCCTTAGCACCCTCTGCCTTCATGTCGCACTGGCCGCTGCCTTGGCCAGGTACATTCTAGCTTCCGGAGACCGAGGGCCAAGATTTAAGTTGTGGAGTCATTTCGGAGGGGTTTGGCCATAACTCACCACACTGGCCAAGCGGGTTGGTGAGTGTGGGATAGCATTTCCTCTAATCCCGATGGTATAGTTATACCGCTATTGGAGGTCGTCAGAGCCCTTTAGTGGGAACAGGATGTACTACGAGAAGGCGGGGTTGACATTAGTCAAGGAGAGGCTGTGATGTTACGCATCACATATACTCCAATGAAAATGATACCTTATTTTCTACACATATACTGTAAATGTGTACTTTTTTTTTTTTTTTTTTTTTTTGGCGGACCAGTGATTTGGAAATTTGAGTGGTTCGCCGGGCCTGTAGCAGATTTATTTCTAATTTTAACACTGCAAATAGGTCATTGCTTGCAATTTTTTCGAGGGGATGGGGGAGTTTGTCAGATGGCAGTCGAAAAATTATGGAATACAGGTATTTGAGAAATTGTTTAAAAAAATTATGTAATAAGTTTAGGCTATAAAATAACTATTGCAATCATGAGATTTGAAAAAATAAACAAAAAGACTAAACTGTGGGCATACCTTTTCTAATAACAAATAAGGCTTAGGGTTTGTGATCTACCGTTCTGTATAAGTGCTTGAAATAAAATTAAAAAATCACATTGTAAAACATGCAGGGGTCACTTAAAAAATAGCAAATAGTTTAACAAGTAAACTTACCCTTACACACTGTTAAAAATTTCGACTTTAAATTACGAGCAGGGCCGGGCAGCTAGGGTTCCGACCAGGTAAATGCATGTTTTTTGTGGAAGTGTGTGAGTGTGAAAGTGTTTGATGCTTGGTTTATTACCAATCAATTCAGTTTTGTATGTGAGTAATGATATTTTCATATCTTAAAATTAGGTTTATTACAATTTGATAAATAATGACATCAGTTACACACAGATTTGTTTGACATTAGGCTTTACGAACTCTGTACACAGTTGGTTGAACAATACATTGTTCCTTTTAGGCATTTTAATTTGCACATGTACTAATACAGTATTTGTATAAATGAATACAAAGGACAGTTATGTAGTAAAGACACATACAGGCATATTCTTATATTTACGCGTTATATTCATGACAAACAGATCTACGAACTGGTATCCAAGTACATTGCATCTATAGGGTATTCAATCCACAATGGTGTTTAAGTTGGTTTTTCATTAAGGTTTTGACTAGTACTACATTTCACGTAGGGTTGAGTGAGGCTTTTCTTGTTTTCACATTCACTACCTTGTGTGCTATTTCATTTTACATTCTACTGAGCACTGTGTTGTCAGTGTTTCCTCAACTTTTACGGTCGTTTCTCATTTCTAAGTTTTGGATATTTACCTACTTTTCACATTTTTAGTAAAATTATGTCAAAAACTGGAAATGCTGCTTTTGAAAGATCATACTGATTCCCCATAATTAAGGTATCAGAAAAATAAAAAAAACTTGAATAGAAGTGGAAGCTTGAACTTGATGGGGCATCATTTCAAATCTCAGACCCCCCCACCCAGGGAAGAAACGCTTGCTTAGACCCTGATTCTGAATGAATCATTCTAGAACATTAACGAATATTATAAATATTTCTAAAATATTAAATTTTCCTGTATGGGATGTTTTAGAAATGACTTCAGTGATTAACGTGGTCCTTCCCTTGGTGTGTTGCCACAAGGAAACCATTTCGGAACACAAAAACCTTTTGGAATGCTATTAAATAGTTGTATTTATAATACCTTGGGAATACCTGAAGATAGCGAAACAATTTTTCATTGATGTAAAAATCAGGTGTTTAGTGACAATGCGCAAAAAAGAAAAACTTCGATGAAAGGAACACGGCAGAATCCCTAAATTTCTCAAAAAACAATTTCATCGTATCATTTTGTACCAATTTGTGCACTATCATCTTAAAACAGAAATGCATAACATGTAAAAAAAATTCCTATCTTTTAACTTAAAAAAGAATTGGCTTCTGATTTATCTTAAAATATAAATTTTCCTGGGCATTCAAGCTTTACTATCTGGGTACGTAAATAATTTGTGTACATACCCAGCTGGGCATGTGATATTTCATATATTTTTCAAGTCCTGTTTAAAGTGACACAGGTAAAGATTTCACTCACAGAAATTTAGAACGCAATCGATTTTTTTTTCATTTAACATTAATTACGTTACAAAGAAAAGAAACTGTACATGATATAGTTTCCTGTCCTTTTCATGGCCAGCTTTTACCAGATTCAGTAAATAAAAAAAAAAAAGAGTAACAGTAGAAGCTCGTTATAAAAAAATTCAAGGGGGACAGAAAAAATTCTGCAGCAATATAATTTCCTTAAAACATTACGAAATTTTCATTGAAAAGTTAGTATGTACTACAGAAATTTTCGTAACGCATAAGATTGCAATGCTGTAATTGTGAAATAGTGCCCATAGAGACAAGCAAAGGTAATTTTTTTTGTAATGGAAAGTTTTTGCTAAAGTAGTAATAAAGAAATAAATGTTTTAATTAATCTATACGTATGAAATTATGTACTGTACATATTTTTAATTATATGTATCAGGGTATCATGCCCGATTATATGTATCAGGGTATCATGGGGATACCATGGGCATGTGAATCATTGGCCTAGGCTGGTAAACAAAAAATCTAGTTGCCCAGATTGGGCAATTAAATTTTAAAATAAAGTTCAGAATAGAATTTTCTACTACAAGAAAAAACGACAGTCATCGCATGTCATGCTGCTTTTCACTGCCAATCACTGGAAATTTTATTATTGTTACGGAGTGCCAAGCGCAGAAGAATATCCCTTCTTTAATTATATTATGCTCTAGGTCCAGAAATTGGAAGCATATATAATTTTGCTTCAAATGTTGTTTAAAGCCAGTGACTGAATGCATGCCTCTGATGGAACTAGCAGCCTGCGTTTATTGACAATGGGTGAAAACTTCCACAAAAGGAACATGGCATGGCAGATTACTACATTTCTCAAATACTAATCTCAGCATCATTACGCACTTTATGCACTCAACATTTTGAGTGTAGACCCTTAAAACGAAAATAAAAAATATGTAAAAAAAGTGAGGGTTCTGATTTGTTATTTTAAAAGATAAATTTTCCGTGGCACACACACACACAACCAGCTTTACCTAATAATTTATATGCCCCAGGCATCTCAGGCACAGTATCTTTCAAGCCCTGATTATTAACAATGCCTAAGCGATTTTTGCAGTGCTTAGCTTCAGTCCCATAGATATAAATAGCTACAACTTTGAGAATCTATATACTAATCTGCCCCTTTTGGTTATATAGTTATTTTAAGAAGAGTGGTATATAGTTATTTTAAAGCTACCAGTGTGTGTATACATATTGAGGAAGCACGATGCTGTCACCCCTCTTACTAGTAAACGAACCACCGCTTGGTAGGGCATCAGTGCACTCATATTGATGGTAATATGATATCACTAAGGATAAACATCATGAAAAAACGGGTTCATAGTGGGGTGCCCAATGCATGGGTCATCATCACCGAGATGGTGGAGTTTATGCTATATACTAATCTTCCCCTTTTGGTTATATAATTATTTTAAGAAGAGTGATATATAGTTATTTTAAAGCTACCAGTGTGTGTATACATATTGAGGAAACACGATGCTGTCACCCCTCTTGCTAGTAAACAAACCACCGCTTGGTAGGACATCAGTGCACTCATATTGATGGTAATATGATATCACTAAGGATAAACATCATGAAAAAAGGGTTCATAGTGGGGTGCCCAATGCATGGGTCATCATCACCGAGATGGTGGAGTTCATGCAAATGGCGAAATAAAAAACAAAGAGGAACGGATTCATATCTCGCTGAATTCATGTGGAGATTTCAGTGTTGGTTTTTTATTTTTATTTTTGCAGCCTTTTCAACATGGTTTTTATCACCTAAATCACCATTTCTTATACGTCAGCATCATTTCTATTTTAACTAAAGCAATTACATTATTAATCATTGTTACATAGTTTTGTAGTTTTTCACTTAGTATTTGCTCTTTAGCGTCTAGTTATATTTCAGCGTTGTTTTATTTTTATTTTTGCAGCCTTTTCTACATGGTATTTAACACCCAAATCTCTGTTTCTTGTATTTCAGGATCATTTCTATTTTTAAGTAAAGCGATCATGTTATCTACCGCTTGCATTATTTATTTTAAGTTTTTTCTTGCTCCATGAAAAAACTTAAAATAAATAATGCAAGCGGTAAATAAGGGGGGGGTTGATACATTTTTTGGACCAAAAATGTAGTGCATGATCACCTTCACCTCTTAGCAGTATTTAGGTAACCATTCGTTCTTTCCTGGAGATTAAGAACCAAACCAGCACCTTGGATCACTTGATCTCATTTTCAAGGCTTTTCACCTCCAAGGGCCCCCTCAAGGAGTTTATTTGGAAGAAGAGGGGGGGGTGTTGAGGCTTTTCTTGCACAAAAAATGTAGTGTATGATCTCTTTCACCTTTTGGTAGTAATTAGGTCTCCTTAATCCTTTTGTTTCATTTTAAGGAGTTAGAGCATACAAGGACCTCGAATCACTTGATCTCAATCTCAAAGCTTTTCCCTCCAGAAGTTTATTGGGGGCGAGGGCATTTTTTTTTTGGACCTAAAGAGCAGAGTATGATCTCCTTCACATGTTTTGTTAACCAAGCAAAATAGCATTTCAAGTCTGTCTCCACAACAATCCGCAAAATGGCTTGCCACTGTAACTGCAACACACTAGTGTGGAAATATTGTCAATCTGAAAATAAAACAGAAATTTAACCATCCCAAGAAGGGATACCGACTTTGGTTAACGTGTACTTTAGCGTCCTAAATTATTTCGTCGGAAAAGTTTAACTGTGGGGGAAAAGTGCGACGTACAATTTTTTAAGCATGCAAAATAATTGGGAAAAGTGCGAAAAAAATAGAACTTTTAGATAAAAGGAAATAATTTTTCTGAAGTACTTACCTGTCAGTACGATGGTTTGCAGCAGTTCGTGCGGGAGGGTGAAGCGATGCTAACGGACACGACATCAAGGTTCCGTGCGTCGGAAGGGAGTAACAGTTAGTAGTGAATGCGCGGAAGAATACAAGAGTGGCGGATATTTTTCGGAGGAGTGTGATGCATCGTGTAATTGTGTGCAAGTAGAAAGAAGTAGTTCAGATGTTTTATTAATTTTTGAGAAAGAAATGTGTGAAATGTCATTATTAGTTTCACAATGTTTTCATGTACCACAGAAGTGCCCAGTATGAACTTTAGGTTCCGGTTGAATGGCAAGTTTTGATTATGGTTTTGAAGATGTACAGGGTAGTAGATTTGTTCAACCAATTAATTTGTATTTGTGCTTTTATTCCGTACATCGTAGCTCACATTTTTTCCTCCTGAAACGGGTCTTTTTGAAAATGAAGTAGTTTCTTTAATTCAAAAATCGTAGTATGGCAAGGAGCCCAAGAGCTTGTTGTCATATTGTGCCGGAAAATGAAATTTTAAGCCCTAACGAAATCCGAAATGAAGTATGGAGACTCATGACTTTGGAAAAAGCCACTAACGCTGTTGAAAAAGCTACTAACACCACTAACAATGCTGCGTAAAGCGGACCTCTTTCCTTCAATGTATTCCTACAAGACGCTTGTATGACTACGTACTGCTCAACCACTTCCTGTTGTATTCTTCCGCCTATAACTTGCCCTTCTCAACGAAGCTTCCATTCACCGGCTTACACCTTGACGCTGCCGCCGCTCTATTGTCCTAGGCCTACCGCACGTACTCTTCCAAACCATCGCACTCCCAGGTAAATACTTCAATTAAATTATTTCCTGTTCTCTACAAATACTATATTTTTGTGCCTTTCCCAATTATTTTGCATGCTTAAAAAATTGTACGTCGCACTTTTCCCACACAGTTAAATTTTTCCGTTGAAATAATTTAGGACGCTAAGGTACAAATTTACCCAGACTTTATTCATCCATACGAATCCCATGATTTGGTGGAAAGGAATTTCTAAATTTAATGGCTTTACAACTGAACCTGCCTCTGAACTAGCAATACTTTTGCTGCCAAGTCCTGCCAGCTCAGCTTCAGTTGAAAGCTTTTTCTATGGATTAAGCTCAGGAATCATTTAGGTGTCAACAAATGTGCTATCGGATGCTACGAGGGAAAATGAACCAGACTACTGGTTCTGCAATTCATTGGCAGTTGCATAATTTTAGATCAATGAAATCAATTCTGTACAAAACAAAAATCTTAACGAATAAAATGTTTTGACACTTTTCCACTCTTAATAATTGTAATAAAATAATTATAAAAATAAAGACGAATATTGCAGTTTGCTTGAAGGCAAGTTTCTCACTATTTTATATATCTATTAATGCTTACAAATTGTTTAAAAGCATGTTATATGTTTCTGACAGTTTTTCACGGTTTAAACCAGTTTTAAATGCTCATGTTAAAATCACTAAAACCCCAACCCTGGTTCGCAGTCTCAAAAGTGGGCCAAATAATGCTGAAACGATTGGGCCTGCATACCTGAAAGAGTTTTATCTTAAGCAATCATTTAGGGGATGATTAGGAGGTATTTGTTATTAGCATTGTTATTCAAAGTGCTTATTAGGAGGATAAAATAGATAACAGTTCTCTTTGACTGATTGCCTGCTGAAAGGGCTACGAACCTAATATAGAAAATGTTTTGAGTCGCATGTTTCTATAGATAACTCTAAATATTGATGAACTTTGCAAAACTCATACATCTCATTGATACTAAATGAGACTTTATCAGTTTTATTTGATTTTTCTAGCCATTCATGCAATTTCTGTAACATCAATGTATGCAATTTTTGCAAATATACGTGTATTTGTATTTTTTATACCCACATACATACACACATAAATGCAGTAGAATAAACTTTTCATTTAGTAATAAGGTATCTCCCTAATACACAAGCGGAAGCAGTTTTTTCAGCTAAAATATTCCCAAGGGGTACTTTAAGAAAAAAAGTTTGAGAGCCACTGTTATACACACAATGTACTCAGATGCAAGTTCATAAGTTGTTTGACTATTTCCTCTTCATTAATACAACATAAATAAAAGAATATGTCTGTACATATCTGTACTCCATAGCTAACCTTTGTATTCAACCGTGCAAATCATTGGCACACCCACGGAGGGGGCTTAAGCCCACTCCAAGGAGCTTAAGAACGATGTACGTCACAAATTAAACATTCAAAATTATTATTTTACATGTTCAAAAAATTACATAGTGTCTGACATGGTGTCTTCTTCCCAAAGCTTCAAAGAGATTAAACGCAACGTACCCACAAATTAAACATTAAAAAATATTACAGGGTGTTTCAGAAAATTTTATATCATTTGAGATGTAAATATCCACCTAAATAGTCTATGCAAATAAAACTAAACAGGCTTGATATTGAGCAAAACAAGATTTATTCATCAAAATTTCAATGAGAAATTCAAAGGTACGTGGATTTCATGAACGATTTCACAAGTACATACATGAAAAACTACCGAAATGACACAATAACTATTTTAACTCCAGTGTTAAAATATTTAATATATACATTTAAAAAGACGAAGTAATAAAATATGTACACACGAGATGTTTCGGTACCCAAAGTGGGTACCAAAAGAGAGGATTCATGTAACTGTTGTACTGGAACACTCGGGAACAGAGATACAACATCTAAGGAAAGCATGGTAAAGAGTTTGTAATTGGAGAAATTGATTTAATTCGATCCAGTACTTGAGTGGAATTGGTAACAGAAAAAGTTGAGTTATTAATGAGAGGTCGAAAATATTGAGCTAAGGCTTTTTCCAGTGGGCGGGTGGGATGCTATGTTGAGCAGCAACTAATAATCTAAGGGAGTGTCCAGTCTTATGTAACTTTAGTTTTCCAAATAATTCTCAGACTCTAGGTTCTGATGGGTTTAACCATTTTAAAGTAATGGAAGTGGGAAGTAGTGAATGATTTTTTTAATCTGTTAACAGCCGTAATTGTAGCAGGGACTCGGTCTTTAGGGATAACGCAGTGTGGTATGGATTCAATAGAAAGTTTCATTTTGTCAACATATTAATTACCCTTTGATTTCTAACTGGAGTTGAATTCACTGGTAACCGAGATAAAACCACTAAATAAATCTTTTCTTTTGTACCATCCAGTATTTAGCTGCTTCACAAAAACAAACTTCACCATTCAATTTGATTGCAATCCAAAAATGATTGTTTTAAGCACGGATGATAATGCTTCGTGATTTTCAGAATTTTGAAATTTATTTAACAAGCTACATATTCTTTTTTGTTGTTGTTGTTTATTTCCCCCTCATTTCACTTTGATTATATCCTTATTTTTTGTTCTTAATATCTTGTGATTAGTGAAAAAGAGAGACTATATTTTCTAAGAATTTTTCCTAACAAAATGCATGTTTCTAACAGTCTCTTCAAAACCAACCAATCTTTATAGTAAGCATTTAATTTGATGGCCAACAAATTAACCTCTATTCATAATAACTACCTGTGGGGACTGGTCCGCAGAAAATATCGAAAGTTCTACCGGGTTGTGTAATGTTTGTAACTGTTTGATTTCTTCTCTATTGTTTAAAGTTTCTTCATTATGAATACCGTAGTTCTTAGAGTTCAAAGTTTTTAAAAGTTCATACCTGGTCTGTTGTTGAATTGCAGGTGGAAAGGTTCCAACAATTTTCTCTAGTTGAAGCACAATATTGAAGTCTTTCTATTTATCCTGTGGGTACGCAAACTTTAGGTACGCTATCCTGCTACAATTACAGCTGTTAACAGATTAAAAAAATCATTCACTACTTCCCACTTCCATTAACTTCAAAATTGTTTAACCCATCAGGACCTAGAGTCTCAGAATTATTTGGAAAACTAAAGTTACATAAGACTGGACACTCCCTTAGATTATTAGTTGCTGCTCAACATAGCATCCCACCCGCCCACTGGAAAAAGCCTTAGCTCAATATTTTCGACCTCTCATTAATAACTCAACTTTTTCTGTTATCAATTCCACTCAAGTACTGGATCAAATTAAATCAATTTCTCCAATTACAAACTCTTTACCATGCTTTCCTTAGATGTTGTATCTCTGCTCCAGAGTGTTTCAGTACAACAGGTACATGACATCATAAAATCCTCTCTTTTGACATTGGGCACCCCATTTCTTGGGGTGGAAGCTGTATTACAAGCACTATCTCTAGTTTACAAGATATCTTACTTTAAGTTCGATGAGATAATATATCAGCAATGTGAAGGGCACAAATGAGATCTCCCCTTTCCCCAACTATTGCAGAAATCTGCTTGCAAGAAGCGGAAAACAAAGTTCTTCAGTCAACTAGTTACAGACCTATATTATATCTCAGATATGTAGATGATATTTTGGTACTCTGGAACCATTTTTTGGAATACCTGTCAACATTTGTATCTGAGGTATCAAATGTATTTAACACTAACGTGTACTGCAGAATAGGAAAGTAATTATAATTTATCATTTCTAGATATCATGCTCACTAGAAACCCATCTAAATCAACTATTAAAACTATTAATCATTCAGTATATAGAAAACCAGAATCAGATACGATACTAATACCTTGGGCATCAGCACACCCATGGAGCTATAAAGAATCATCGACATCTTTTCTTATAAGAAAAGCTTTCAATCATTCGTCCACCACAGCTCTTCAAAAGCAAGAAATAGATACCATTTAAAATATCACCCGTAATCATGGATATCCAGATGAAACCATACATAGGATAGTAGCCAAGATTAAAAGGAACAGGACTACAACATTAACATCTATATGTGAACCGAAATAAAGAAAATACATTGGTTCTCTTCCCTTTGTACCGAAATTGTGCAATTCCATGAAAACGATATGTCATAAATATTATTTTGATATTGGAATAAACACAAACAACATTAGGTCCTTACTTCTGAAAGACAGAGGAGACTCTGTGCCTTTTGATATGAAACATGGTGTTTATATTATCACTCTTAACAGCATAGAATAAATTGAACAACAAAAAGTATACATAGGCTACACTTTTCGTTCAATATCAGCTAGTTTAAAATAACATAAATATGATGTTAAAAATAGATACAACCACAGCTTTAGCACGACTTAAAAACCAAGGTTATGCTTTGGTACATAATTTTAATTTCAAAGCTTTAATAAAACAGACTTTGTTTACATAACCCTGAAAATATTAGCTTGCTTCCATTGGCTGAGAATTTAAAAAATGCTGCAATCCTCAGACTGTACGTGCCTTATCTCAGCAACTTTGCTAGAGCCTACTGTAGGCCATAAATCCTGGTGTAGAATTACCTTCCTACCTGGGATGAGATTAAAATTCTCAACACACCAAAATCTAGATCAACTTTCAGATTTGTTGAGAGTTTGTATATTATGAAATATGGGAATACAGCATGTAATGATAATTTACTAGAATTTATACCTATTCCGTGGAAAACATACTTGGGTTTGTCGGGTTAGGTATTAATAAATCAAGACTTTACCTATTACTATTATGTTTGACCAGTAACAAATGTTGTCCCACTCATTTGTTAAGCCTATTTCATACTAGTTACGTCTTTACGACTGTGTGTCTTATATAAATATCACAGTACTTGTCACGTTCGTTTGGTGAATTTTAACAGTATCTGAAGATGGTACCCACTTTGGGTACCGAAAGATCTCATGTGTGTACATGTTTTATTATATCATCTTTTTAAATGTATATATTAAATATTTTAACATTGGAGTTAAAATAGTTATCGTGTCATTTCGGTAGTTTTTCATGTATGTAGTTATCGGCAAGAGTTAAATTCACAGTGATTTCCTTTTTCAAGTTTCTCTGACACAGAATTGCTAACGCTTTTGCTTGTAGGGTGTCATTCGAAAGCGTTCCCTTGCGACACGCCAAACTGTCGTTGGAGGAATCTGGGTTTCCAGACTTGCTCTTCTTATGGATTTCCTGGGGCTTCGCAGAAATGTTTCCCGAGCCTGCACGACCATCTCTTCCGCTACTGAGCACATCAGGGACATGCTGCATTGTGTTTGGCAGAAGCTGGACTACCGATTTAACATGTGCTCTGTCACAGGAGGTGCACATGTTGAAAACTTGTGAAATCGTTCATGAAACCACATAACTTTGAATTTTTCATTCAAATTTTGACAAATAAATTTTATTTTGCTCAACAATAAGCCTGTTTAGTTTCATTTGCCTAGACGATTTAGTTACTCAGATATTTACATCTCAAATGATATCAAACTTTCTGAAACACCCTGTATTTTACATGTTCAAAAAATTACATAGTGTCTTTTTCCCATAGAGATTAAGAGCGACATACATCACAAATTGTGGTGCCTTCGCGCAGTTGTTTTACGTAGACAAATTCAGAATGCAAAAAAAAAAAAGAAAAGAAAAAGAAAGCTGTCAAATCTAGCTGCTGTTCTATAAAGCAGAAGTGAATGCCTCCCCAATCTCAGGATACTAAGTTGATCAATGCCTGTAGAATTCAGTCAGGGCTGAATACAGGGTCGTATATTGGATTTTTTTCGGGAAATGGGAGGTTCTTTGACGAAAAATGGAAGTTTTTGTAATCCACCGGAACAAAATAAAAGTTAATGAAATATTTTAAAGCATTTTTTCTAATGTAAGAAACATTCAAAAAATATTATTTTACATGTTCAAAAAATTACATAGTGTCTTCTTCCCAAGGCCTCGAAGAGATTAAGATCGACGTACGCCACAAGCAAGAAAAGTAAAGCACTGTATCACATTTTATGGTAAAATAAATAGTATATTTAGAATATTTTACCCACCCCAAATTCAAAGAAATCTTTAACAATACAACCCACTAGATTGATTTTCCCGTGACAAAGCTATTCGACCAGCATTAAGTGGTTTGTTATGAGATAACCCTATCAAAATTCAGCGAACTAACGCTGTTCACAAACGCAACGATTAAAACTAGGCTTTATTTCAAATCGCATGCTTTTGCTTGTGCCATTTTGGTTTGTTCTAACATACATGTACAAGTTCGTGAGCCTAATAACAAACATGAGCAACCGATGTCGTTATTTTTGTTATTATAATAAACGTAATTTTAAAAAGTATCTACTCACGCTTTCTTCACACACAGCAAAGTGTGTGGTGTAAGATCCGCCATTATTCACAGACGAATGGCTGGCTCATTTGGAACGGTCACGGTCATTGCCAGTGTGAAGCTAGAAATTTCTTAAGGGGGAGGGGTTTCCATTAGTGAAAGCCTCGTATACACGTATATATCGCTTTAAATTCGTGCTCAACCCCCTCAAGGGAGGGGTTCTAACCCCGAACCCCCCATCTGGCTACGCCACTGTTAGTTGCTAATTGCTATTCTCCGGCTATCTCCGCCATTGTAAATAATTTCCAGCCGTGCTATTGGTTGAGAGTTTGAACCATGGTTGAACCAAATCGCTAAAAAAACACTGTTGCTGCGGGTTCCACCCAAATTTGGTTTAAGTGCCTGCTTCCTTAATTTTGAAATAACCAATTTTTGGTGAAACTCATTCAATTAAACCATTTTATGGGGAAACGTTGAACTGAAATTTTTAACAGTGTACGGGATGTGTGACGTGTGAGCTGAATGCAGTAAAATCAGGTGGAAAACAACAAATTCAAGTGGATTCGTAATAAAAGTAGAACGTGTAGTACCGCTTTACAAATTTACAGCGTTAAGAAAGTTTCCGTTTAATATGTCATGTTTTTCTCCCTATATTCTACCGAATTTGTAACAATTACATTCCGTCGAGTAGCGTTTTTAGAGGAGCAAGAAATATCTTGAGACGTACAACCATTCTCCAGGAAAAGATAAAATCTTGGACCAGTGAATTAGGCTTGAGACACTTGCTGCGTAAAAAGCCCAGATTGCTGATGGTAGATTTCGAACCCACGTCTACCAGCTCCGGAGCTGGTTATACACCAGACTGAACTAGACTGACCAGGGTTAATCGCTGCAACTTGCCGTTTTTACTCTTGCGTTACTCAGTGGTATGTCACACGTATCTCCCTCTTGAGAAAGGACTAGAACGGAATCGTAGGTTTCCGGATCCTCTGACAAACCATGCTTCAAGAAGCTGAGTGTAGAAGAAGCAATTCTGATTAATTCCAGACGATGAGTGGAAGAAGCATCACACATTTTTCGAAGCATAGCAGAAGGAATTCTCATTAATTCCAGATGATGAGTGGGAGAAGCATCACACAGTTTTTCACACATTTTTCGAAGTGCAGCTGAAGAAATTTTCATTAATTCCAGACGATGAGTGGAGGAAACATCACACATTTTTCGAAGGGTAGCAGAAGAAATTCACATTAATTCCAAAAGATGAGTGGAAGAAGCATCACACATTTTTCGAAGGGTAGCAGAAGGAATTCTCATTAATTCCAGATGATGAGTGGGAGAAGTATCACACATTTTTTCACACATTTTTCGAAGTGTAGCTGAAGAAATTTTCATTAATTCCAGACGATGAGTGGAGGAAGGATCACACATTTTTCGAAGGGTAGCAGAAGAAATTCTCATTAATTCCAAACGATGAGTGGAAGAAGCATCACACATTTTTTTAAGCGTAGCAGAAGGAATTATCATTAATTCCAGATGATGAGTGGGAGAAGTATCACACATTTTTTCACACAACTTTCGAAGTGTACCTGAGGAAATTTTCATTAATTCCAGACGATGAGTGGAGGAAGCATCACACATTTTTCGAAGGGTAGCAGAAGAAATTCTCATTAATTCCAAATGATGAGTGGAAGAAGCATCATACATTTTTTAAGCGTAGCAGAAGGAATTCTCATTAATTCCAGAAGATGAATGGGAAAAGCATAACACATTTTTCGAAGCGTAGCAGAAGGACCCCTCATTAATTCCAGACTACGAGTGGAAGAAGAAGCATCACGCATTACTTTCGAACCTTACGACCGGAAGATTCACTGATGTTCGGGTGCCAATATAGCGTAAAATCGCGTTCCGGAACCCGTTATTCTCCCGACTGGACTACTCCAACCTTGGCTGAACGCTGCAACTTGCCGTTTTGACTCTTACGTTACATCAATGGTTGTCACACACTGGATCAACTTAACCGGGAAGTTGAATGAATTAATATTGTAATACTATTCCCAGTATTATTGTAATCATTGCAAAACCTACCAATGTGCACTGGGGCTCCAAAACGTTTGGTAAACTTTTATTATTGAAGCAACTACGCGAGTTGCTCTTAATCAATTCTGTAAAATGGGAGAAAACTTCTAATCAGCAGCTAAAGCGCTAAAAACTGATATTGTAATACCCGCCAATTCCATGCAATTCGCAGTAATTTGGAAAATCAATCTGAATGCACATCAAAGAAGCACTCCCACAATTCTTGAATTTATCGGATTTTTGTAGCTGTGTTACAAAACAATTCCACTGCATTCTGCTAAATTGACACTGAAGAACGGCTTCCAATTCTGGATCCCTTTCCTGGTGCTACTTACAATTTAATGCAAATGAAGGTGATTTATATGCTTTATATATGAGAAACATTTATTTTCAGACCCTTACCCTATAAATAAAGAATGAAACCCAACTAACTGAACTGAATCACGAATTTCACCAATAAAAAGCAGGATAAACTACTAGTATTAATGCTTCACACTGTATCTGCTATTACGCTATAAGTGCCTTTGAATTAGTCATACTAGTAGCGCGTTGGGCCGCATCTTTTGTCCTAATGATGGCTGCCACACGACGAGCTTACAAAAATGTTCTGCAGGTACTGCCAGTCATGCTTCCTCCAAAGCTGCCTATAATTCGCTCAGATTCCTAGCCGGTGGGACATGTGCCCGAATTGCCTGTTGGATGGTATCTCAAAGATGTCCAGTGAGGTATGAATCCGTGCTTCTAGTAGCCAATGAAGAGTTTCAAATTCACTATTATACTCATGTCATCATGCAGTAGCAAAGTGAGACCTGGGATCGACAATTACCTTGCTGGGATGCGCCATTGCTATTGGAGTGCATGCTGAACGTGAACGGGTATAAATGATGAGTTAGGATGTCCGAATATTTGGGGACACTCAAAGCCGACTGCACACTTACCGAAGGACCCAAAGCATTCCAAGCATTCCAGAAAACACCAAGACAATCGCTGAGCCACCACCAACCTGTACTGTTCCAACTTAACATGAAGGGTCCATGGCTTCATGACGTTGACGCCAGGTCTGCATTCTCCCATCGACTCGATGCAGCTTAAGTCTGGATTCATCACTCCATTTCGCTGGGGTCCAACCTCAGCAATCTCAGTGTGCTTTTGTGGAGTCAAGGCTTTGAGCTCGGTGTCGTGCCGCTAACGGTGGGATTCTTGTGGGCCGGCGGCTCCCGAATTCTTGACGTTTTAAGAATACGTTGCAGGGTTTTCACACTGACATGGCGACTTCGTCTATTGTTCAAATCGACGGTGATTCGGGATATCGTTTTGCGCCTACCAGTTGCGGCCCAGGTTGTGTACACCACGAGCAGTCAAGGCTGATTCACATCTGAAATTCATCTGGGAAGTGTTTTTTTTTTACCAAAATTTCCGTGTTGCCGTAACACTCTAGACACTGTAACATGCGAAAACTCCAGTGTTTTGACGACTTCCGAGAGAGAATGACACATCCTGCTGGCGCCTACAATCTTCCCACTCTCAAAATCATCCAAATCACGCGTCTTATCCATCACGCGTGTAATAGATCACTATTGGAGAAGCTGTCGGAAATGGCTGTATTTAACCACATTTTCGGTCGAACATGCACAATAATGCGGAGATAGCAGCTAAACATCTGCATAACTTGTGCTATCTCTAATTCAATGGCACTTTCAATTTATTTTTTTCTTTTGATACAGCATTTGGCGGCAGAGGATCCATTTCAATGCCATTAGATTTCACCAAGAAATCAGGCGTAGTAGTCTGCTGTAAATCAATACCAGACAAATATGTGTTTGTAACAACAACAACAACAAAAAACAACAACAACTCTACAACCAGTACCTCAACGTAGACTGATAATTCTTTCACGAGCTATAAATTTCACACCAAGCTGAATAAAATGTTCTTTGTTGCACTAAATTCCGTACTACTGGAAATAACATTCCTCGCTGGAAATAACATTCCTCTGCTCACATAATTTTATATTCCAAATCCTGCACTCATTTTCAGATATTTTCCCTGGTGTTTCTCTTTTAAGATCATGTATGAATCAATTTGTGTGACGTATATATAAAGGTTTTCGTTATTTACATTGGCTTTGGCACTTTTCTGAATAAATCTGCTCACATAATTTTAAAATCAGGCAAGTTTTGACTTTCGTTCTTAATTTTTGACAAAACAAATAATTGTGTGAAATAACAAGCCCGAATGACTGAAATTTCCATACAGATAGAAACATCTTAGCAGAGCCTATATTCTCTGCACTTTAAAGAAATTAAAACTTGTTACTCTTTGCACAAAAGCCATCAACTAATCTAACAAACTTTCGATTACCCTGTTGCCATCGAAATGGCTGCTGAGATATTCTTGGATGTTATAAAACAAAGCCGTTCCATAAGATTTGATAGCGTCAGATCGATTTCCAATATTTCACTCAGGTGTGTTCCATGTGAACTTCTTTTTTTAAAACAGCATCATTAAAACAAGCATCGCATTTAAATAAAAAAAATTCTTAAAGAAGTCTTGAATCATATTTGTAGATCCCCAGTGGTAAAATAAAAAATATGGGTAAGGTAGTGAAATATATGAAGTGGCCTACAGTTGTTGTGGTTAGCAAACAAGATCTTTAAAAAAATAAACATATTAGAGTTATTAAAAATTCCGTTTACTTGTTATCAGAATGTTGGTTACAATATACCGTCGGGCCTCCATATATCAAGCTTCCCTATATAGAAATTCTATATACAAATTTTTTGTGAATGCCCGTGATCATTACATAGAAAAACTGTTTCTATATATCGAACATTTTTTATGACAAATCGGCATTTTTCCTACCGTAATGACGGTGTTAATAAGAAAGAATAATAATAAAAAAAAAAATAGAACGGAGATTTCACGAGAGGAAGAAGGTAAGGGTGGTTAAAGTCATTGCGACGCCGACGGATCGCCTAGAGGGGAAGGGCTATTGTCTCCACACTCCCCTTACCCTTCTCCTCAAGTAACCTTCCTCCCCTGTATAACAGGTTCAGTTTGTTTCAGTCTCTCTAACCGACAGTGTCTGTTCGTGATGTCAAAAATTAAATCTCTCAGTGTTGTGGAAAAGGTGGATTTGTTGAACAATGTGGACAGTGCAATGCGCAAGAGCGACATTGAGATTAAATTTGGTGCTCCCCAAGTACAGTGTAGACAGTTATAAAAAACTGGGAGTTTGTTATTAAAACCTTTGAAGATGTCGGATCTAACAGGAAAAGTTCGAAAACGTATCATTTTCAAAAAGTGGATGACGCTGTATCAAAGTGGATTAAAATTGTTCATCCCCAAAACTTGCAAGTTTCAGGGCCTCTTATACAAGAAAAGACATTAGATTTTGGCAGTTTTTTGGGGCAAGTGGATTTCCAAGCTAGTTTCGGTTCGTTGGATAAATTTAAGAAGCGACATGGCATAAAAGAAAAGATTGTTCCGGGGGAAAGGGGAACTGTGTGTGACACCGACTTCCAACAACGGAAAAACACGGTTTTGAAGATTTTAGAAGAGTACACTCCTGATATCATGTTTAATGTCGACGAAACAGGATTTTTCTTTAAATGTTTGTCGAACAAGACATTTACTTTTAAAGACGACTATTGTTCTGGAAATTAACACAGCAAAGAGAAGACAGCAATTTTAGTGAATCCTAACATGAAAGGCAAAGAAAAACTGAGATTATTGGTGATAGGAAAAAGTAAGTAACCTAGATGCTTTAAAGGCGTGAAGTCTTTAAAATTGACTACCGTTATAATAGAAAGGCATTGATGAAAAGTGGTATTTTTGAGGACTGGATTTTAAATTTCGATAAAAAAAACGATTCGGCAGAAAAAAGTGTTCTCTTTTTAATCAATTGCCCGCCCCATCTTAATGTAGCATCGAAACGATCAAATGTGAATTTGATTTACCTCCCCCAAACACAACTTCAAAATTGCAGCCAATGGACCAGGGAGTTGCAAAAAATCTCAAAACTCATTATCAGAAACGTATTCTCAGAATACTTATCTGGACCTTGAAAATTAGTAATCTACTGATAAGGTAATTGATCCGAGGATTCGTATAGCAGAAGTAGCTAAGGTGAGACAAAACGATGTGTTAGAATCCACAGTAAAAATTGCTTTGCGAAAGCTGATTTCATGAAATCACCTCAAATCGAAGAAGAAAATGTGTTGCCACAAGTAGATAAATGTTGGCAGGTCTTGCAGACCAAGAGTCTTGCCAGGGAAGAAATATCCCTAGATGAGTTGCTTGATATCGACGAAGACGTATTTGTTTCAGAATACCCGACGGATGATGACAACAGGGTAAACCCACTTCGGACAGAACAGACTGATATCGAAGAGGCAGAAGAGAATGACGCAGAATAACCTCCTTAATCCTTCTAAAAAAGGCTGCGTTTGATGCAATACGTCGCGATCTTAAATTCTCCAAAAACGTACCTCACGATGTATTTCACGGACTTAATAAGTGTGGACACTTTTATGGTGAATCGTCATTGAAATTTGTTGTGCAACAAGACAGTAGAAAGCTTTTTTACACAAATGTTAATGCATATGAATACTACATAAATACATATGTTTTTCAAGGTACGTTTAACATACACTCACGGATAATGAAATTTGCGCACCTTGAAGAAAACATTATAACCGCGAAACTTTGCAAATAGCTGGAGTGCGTGCTGGTATGAAAATAATCCACGTTTGGTGCGAATGCGCATGACCGCACACCCTGTGGTGATACTGCAAACCGAAAAGCACCGGGCGACGCAAGCAAAAGTTAGGAGTAACAAGAATGCCGGGTACACGCCAGAGACGTAGATTTACGCAACATATGGACTTTGAGAGAGGCCTGATCATCGGGCTGAAAACCGCAGGGTGGTCGGCGCGCCGTATAGCCCACCACATGGATCGTTCTGATCATACCGTCCGACTGCGTTGGGAGCAGTGGACACATGAAGGCACTGTCACACGGCGGAGTGGCTCCGGACGGACCAGGAGGACCACCGGTAGAGATGATCGACGGATTGTGCGCCAGACACGAACGGATCCCACGTGGACCAGGCCCACTATACAGGCAGCTGTAGCAGGTCCTGCGTGCCCACGAACCATTTCTCGACGCCTCGCAGAAGCGAATCTGCGTACCCAGCGCGCCTTACGTATGCTGCCATCGAAATATCGCCGGTTCCGTGTACAATGGTGCCAGGCCAGAGAGACTTGGAATGCCACAGACTGGCGACGTGTGGTTTTCAGCGATGAGTTCCGCTTCGTTTTGGGGATAGATGATCATCGGGTCCGGGTGTGGAGGTCCCCGGATCAACGGCACAATCCGAACCCCTCTATCGAGCACCACACCTCCCCCCATTACAGACATTATGGTCTGGGTAGCCATTGCCTACGATAGCCGATCAACTCTAGTAATAGTACGTGGATCATTGACGGGCCAGTGGTATGTGGATGAGATCCTACGGCCCCATGTGCTCCCATTCCTGGCCAGGATTCCAGGTGCGCTATACCAGTAGGATAATGCCCGCACACACACACGGCTCGGGTTGCTCAGGACTGCCTACGTCATGTTTAGACACTTCCGTGGCCGGACCGCTCCTCGGACATGTCCCTTATCGGGTATGTGTGGGACCAGTTGGAACGCTCGGTGCCACTGTGCCGCACTTTCCGGGATTTGGAGCACACCGTCCAACACGTGTGGGCCAGTCTGCCGCAGGACAACACTAGGCGCCGGTTCGCCTCCATGCCGGATCGTATTGCATCATGTATTGCCACACCAGGCGGTGCGAGGCGCTATTGAAGATGACCGGACTGCGTGCCACAGATCCCTCTGTAATGGCCCTGCAGCTCTATTTTTGCCACCATGTGTATCATCTGTATCATTACGTCCATGAAATTTCAATTCAATCCGATGCTTCCTTTTTGGTTAGTAAATTTCATTGTCCGTGAGTGTATTTTTTCTTGTTAATTCTTGTTTTTAATTAGCTACATGAACACAACTTGTTCCTAATGTGGTTCATATTCACTTAAGGTATTTACAAGAACAAGTGCATTGTTTAGGAAATGCGTTTCTAAATATAATATACAGCAGTACACAATACATATGTAAAGAAAATTGTTTCCATTTATCGAAACGATTTTTTATATATATATCGACTTTTTGTGTATAATCATTGACTTCGATATATGGATGAAGAATCTAGATAATAATCTGAATGACAAGCTTGTGTTACATAAGATAGAGAACGCGATGAACAGTTCACATCTTTTGTGGTATTCTTAAGAACATGGTACACAACCCAGGTTCCAAAATCATCAGTGGCTTTTTATGGCGTACAAAAATCCGAACATGAGTCGGAAAATAGTTCACTCTTAAGTCAATGAATCGCACTTGATCCGTCGGAAATAAGGGAAGTGCATAAACTTGTTGTCAAGGGTTCGAGTATTATTTGATGACTTGTGGACTATTTTCTTCAAAACCGTCATTTTCAAAAAATCCGTATTTCGCTGGATCGTAGCTCAGTTAAAATTATCTCAAAAGTACTACGAAGTGGCTTCGAAGGAAACGTACAGATGTTCACCATAATAATGGATGCAAAGAATGTAATGTACTTGCACTACATGTATGTGATCATAACGCATAATAGAGTAACATCCATGCATCTCTCCTCCTTCACCCGAACGCGGATCCAGAACATATTATTCACTTAACTATATTCAGTTTCTGCCCATCATCAGAGTGAAGTCATCATTATACATAAGAATAGGGTTCAGGGGAAGCTCATATAAAACATAGTACAGGGTGTTTCACACGCCCTTGGTCCTTGATGTTCTGTAGTAGAGCATTTTTAAATGCTTTCGTATGCACAGTTGAATCCCTTTCTTCTTTACGCGCGTTCATAAAATTATTGAAAGCTAATGTTACGTATTATTCACATTTCAAACCATAGTTCAGGAAGAAACTAATTCACCATGTTGAACATACTTCATTAATTGCATTTTTCCAGGTTACATCTTCAATGTATGCGAAAAGAAACTTCGGGTTACATTTGAATTACTTCAAGTGAGAAAATTTTAAATAAGGTAAATAAGTGCGTGACAACACAAAGGAACATTAAACACCCTTCTTCCTCATTTCTGCTTCCTTTGACAAAAAGATAAATCAACTAATTTCATAAAAATTTGGGGTACAAAAACGTGTGTTTTAAGTATCCCTATAATCAATTAAATCTCTCTGAATGGCTTTTTCTTACACTTCTTTACTTCGAATTTCGATGCTTTGAACTTCTTCGTAAAAAACAGAATAAAAAAGAAATGTAAGCTGGAGAGGAAGCTCTTCATCATGTGGGTAAACAACTTCACAATATCACATCTCCTTCGAAACCTCATAGGATGTCAGCGACCGCATGCATTTCGGAAATGAATTTTGGCTCTGAAAGCTCAAGAATGTCTTCACCGAATGGATAAAATCCGAGACACGGAACACAAAAGAATAGAAAAGAGAATTTATTATTTCAAAAGAACTTCACCCCCTGAAGAATTTTGAGCTCTTTTTCGAATGAAATGTGCTAGCTTTTAATCTTTAAAATACTGCCACACTGCCGCAGATCAGATGCATGTACCTGAAATTTGTTACTTTGTTTTGCAAATATTTACTTTGAAATATTTTTCATTCCTTGCTGTATATCTCGTCGTTGTTGAATGTGATATATTCAAAATATGCATTGTATTCGTTACCACATTTTTACAGTACCTGGCCAGTTAAATAGGAGCACTTCCTTTTCCTGTGGCTTAAGCACCCTTATCTGACTAACGTAACCAAAACATAGCCAAAACATTTCATACAAAACTGTTCCAAATATGCAACTGAATTGAAATACCGAGTATATCGCCGGCATCGATTATATCTTAAATTCCCTAAAATCTCCGTTGGCACGTTTTTGAAGGACGAACGGAATACCAAGAACAGAAGAGAATGTATATTTTGCTTTATTATTTTTAAGTTTAACGACCAGCGTGAGGGACTATAAGCTGTCGCATGCCTGCAGTTTAGGGCCACTGGTTCCCGGGAAGTAAGAGATATAACGAAGTAAATTTCTCCGTCATTTTTGGTCTACGCCGGGATTCGAACCCGAGGCCGCTTATTCCGGAACAAGTCGCTCTACCAACTGAGCTACGCAGACGATTATTCTTATTCCTATCTGCCTTTACGTCGTGTGCGTCCTTCTGGCAGGTACGTCATATCTCCTGGTACGTTACATCATCTCCCCCCTTTTTTATTTTTTTTTTTTGAAGTGCTAGAGAAGGGATTCTCTTATTTTTCCTATCTCGCGGTGTGGAAATAACATCACACCATTGCGAGATTTTGAACTGTCGGGTCATCCGGATAGTTCGGGCGCTATTATAACGAAGTAAATTTCTCCGTCATTTCTGTCCACGCCAGGATTTGAACCCGGATCCCTCATTCCGGAATAAGTCACTCTACCAATTGAGCTACGTGGACGATTATTCTGATTCCTATCTGCCTTTACGTCGTGTGCGTCTTTCTGGCAGGTACGTCACATCTCCTGGTACATTACAGAGAGGTATGCAGTGTCGTAAGACAAACGCCACATCCAGGCATTATCCGAGATTCGAATCCAGACCCATCTCGGACATAATGAAACCAACCATAACCATATGTAGACAAACGCAATGTAAGGCTTCGGTCGTAGGCTATTCCAGTGTTGACCTCATTTTCGCAATACAAGAAACGTAGTTTGAAATGCAACACACTGCATAAATTTAAATTTCTTTCTTTAAAGTGTCGCAAATTTGTGGATACGGGCCCACAACAGATTGACAAAACTGTTCATCGTACAGAGGTATGTTGAGTGAGCTATCTGCATACGCCGTTGGAATGTTTTTATATGTAGTAGATACTAAGGACCAAGTTCACTGTATACTAGAAAACCTACAAAGTGCTCACCGCCTCGGTAGAGCGTCCAAAATAATACGTTGAAGTCGCATAATGGCTTTCCGCAACTTGGATGTGCTTTCTAACTCAGATCTCTAGGCTTCTACGCCATGAGATGGTCGCCATGGTAGCCGGGCCTGTTCTTTTTAGAAGTAATTTGTGAACTTCTTTGAAAACTCCCCATACAATCTCTCCAAATGGTCGCTGATATCTGTTCAGAGACATTGGCGTATGCTGAATCTCCTCCAAGGTAATGATGCAAACACAAGTGAATACTCCCCAAACGATATCTCTAAAAATCGCTGATATCTGTTCAGGGACATCGTCATATGCTGAATCTCCTTCAATGTAATGACGCAAACACAAGTGTATGCTTCCCATACAATACCTCTAAAACGTCGCTGATATCTGTTCATTAACATCGGCGTATGATGAATCTCCCCAGTGTAATGATGCAAACACAAGTGAATACTACCCATACAATATCTCTAAAAGGTCGCTGATATATGTTCAGGGACATCGGCGTGTGTTGAATCTCCTCCAATGTAATGATGAAAACACAAGTGAATAATCCCCATACAATATCTCTAAAAGCTCGCTGATATACATGTGTGTACGTTCAAGGACATCGGCGTGTGTTCAGTCTCCTTCAATGTAATGTTGCAACCACAGGTGAATACTTCTTGCACTGTTGTTTACCAAGACACGACTGAAGAACAATCACAAACACACCTCACTGGGTCAGTTTGTATATCACCACCAGAGGATGGCATATAGCTAGCTACAGAACAATAGATAGTGTTTTGCTAATTTATGCTTCCTGATTTAGTCAATGACGTATCCGGTGTGAGATGCGACATTAACTTTGTAATACACACTTCTATGGTGTGCATTGTACCCAACAGAATACGTCAGCCGAAGGTCCTTTTTAGTAAGTCCATAATCTTCTCAACCAGAATCTTAACGTTTGCCGAATGTACCTGCAAGTGTCTGTAACATTACTACATTTCTGTATGCATGAAAGTTTTCCGGTCTTTAATTTTTTCTTTTAAATGCCGAAAATGGTTGTTTAATTTTTCTTTTAGTGATTTCAATTTTAAATGCAGATTACTTCAAAACACACGTGTTTCTTAACGTGTTTCATTTCTCTCTTGGGATTCAAGAACTATGCTTGCTCAGATACGTAAAAATCGGAACATAAATAAATTAAAAAATATAAAGAAAAGTGAAAAATGGCTAATTGCCGCTGCTATTGTACCGCTTCATTTGCTTCGATTGCATTTTCTGGCGTTCTTCTTATCTTAATTGCAATGAACTGTTATAACCGAAATCATTCTAATGCCGAAGCAATTACTGGATACTACTGTAAGACAAACTATCAGGAAACATTTTTTTTTTCAGTTGGAAACACAAAGAAAATTTGAATTGAGATCGTTACGTATAAAATAAAAAATTAGTCTCATAAGGCAAAGACATACAAGCGCTAACGCAGTGTTTCGTCTTTCAGAATTAACATTTGGAAACATAGCGTGATTTACAGAATAGGAAAGAGGCTCAAATTTCGACCGCAATTTAAATTTCCAACCAGTAGCAGTACGGATCTTTTAAGAACTTGAAGGGCACCTTAATATTACGTCTGCAGGGTTACACTCAACGCTTACCCGGAAATATTAAAATAAAATTTCGTTGGGGAAAATTCCCTAGGAAATACACTGCTGGCCACCCAAAATGCAACACCAAGAAGAAACCATCCGATTGGCCTGAAATTCGCAGCATGCGTCGCCCGCGATAGGGCATGCAAACGATTAGCATTGCAGGGCATATGCAAATCATGTGCACCCGGCACGCCAAGGAGAAGCACTATAAGAAGAGTGCACAGAAGGCGGGGTGTAAGTAGTGGAAGTGTGTTGTGCTGCCGGACCTGTGCGTGAGAAGCTTCCTGATGACTCGTCGTCGCAGAATGCGGCAGTCATTCCAGCATGTTTCGGAGTTCGACAAAGGACGAATAGTAGCTTATCGCGACAGCGGTTTATCGTAGCGAGACATCGGCGCCCGTGTGTGACGACATCCAGACACAGTGAGGCGAGTATGGATTCGGTGGGTGCAGGAGGGACGGGCCGACCGACATGAGCGATTGCTGCAGCCGCGGCACACCACCGAACCAGAGGACCGGCATATTGTGCGGCGGGCATTGACGGCTCGCACCGCCACATCACGAACGTTAGCGCAGGAATTAGGGTGTGTTGCGCAACAACCTGTGTCAGCACGTACCGTTCGACGTAGTCTGCAGGAGCGATAACTTGTCGCACAGCACTCATTGCTCCGATTGCCATTGACGTTACACCACCGGCGAATGCGGCGGCAGTGGGCCGTTGAACGCCGCACCTGGGCTACGGAATGGCACGACATTATTTTCTCCGAGGAGTCCCGCTTCTGCCTGCAACACCATAATGGTCATATCCGCGTTTGGCGGCACCGCGGTGAGAGACTGTATGACGCCTGCATTATGCATCGCCATACCGGTCCGTCGCCTGGCGTTATGGTTTGAGGCGCAATTGGATATGACACCCGCACCCCTCTGGTACGCATCGCCGGTACATTCAACAGCCACCGCTACATCTCCGACGTTTTGGAGCCTATAGTCCTCCCTTACCTGCAGGACCTGCTAGTGGCCACGTTTCAACAGAAGAAGGCGCGCCGGCACGTAGCACGCATCGTGCAACAATTCTTCACGGCTCACCAGGTGTCACTGCTGTAGTCTCCCGCCTGTTCTCCCGATATGTCGCCCATCAAGCACGTCTGGTCGCTGATCGGCAACCGAGTGGCACGGCAAGCCCCACCCGCGGCTACGCCTGATGAACTGTGGCAACGTGTGGAAGCAGCCTGGACCGACATACCCCAAGCCCACATCCAAAGCCTCTTTTGTTCGATGCCGCGGCCGTTATTGCCAGCCATGGGGGCAACACGAACTATTGCTGTCTGCGTGTTCCGCAAGTCGCACGGACCAGTAAGCTCAATCGTTTCATCTTTGTATCAGTTGTTATGTGTCCAGTAAATCAGGCTTTGCGACCTCGTGTCCTTCTTGGTGCTGCATTTTGGGTGGCCAGCAGTGTAGATCAACTCAATAAGTATCTCCATGGCATCCCTGCTTCACGTATTATTTACCAGTTACGAGACTATGGAAATTAGGAGATTCAGATTTAAAGATAGCATTCCGGAATTTCTTTAAAATGAGAAAGGAACAAACATCATATATAGTGTTATCCTGATTCGGTATATTTCCAGACAAGTGTGAATGTCCGTCTTAAGAATAAACGCCCGCAGAGAGAGAGAGAGAGAGAGAGAGAGAGTCCTTTTCGTCTAGTTCACTGATCAAATTAGAATTACTACGGAAGTGAGGCGCAGTGGTAGAATCAGTAATTAACTTTAGCGGGAGGGACGGAGGTAGTTGCTTTCGTCTGAGAAACAAAAAAGGAAAAGAAAGTCTGTGGAAAGGCTATTTATTTGGTGTTTATACATACGCATATATGCATTCGCCAAGTTGAACAATCTTAAAAACCTTACTCCATACATACATATCACTAAGCTGTTCTCTGAGATTCAGAGGTTAGCTCCAAAAAGAAATACAAACTTCCAGATATGTTTACTTATTGTTGTCGTATCAAACTTCTCCATTTACAGCGATCTTGACATACAACTCGTGCTTCACTAATATCCATTACACGCCGTACACAAGATCTTTTATACTTCATACTCATAATCTTGTTCTCATGCAGACACTCCTGAATCTAATCCACCCATGTCTTCCTTGGCCTTCCTCTGCCTTTCCTTCCTGCCACTTGGGCTGAAAAGATTTTCTTAGTAAGCATTTCATCACTCATTCTTTCAATATGGTCAAACCACCGAAGCATATTGGTCTCCACCTTGCTAACAGCATTTAGCTTCACATCACACAACTGCAATACATCTTCATTTCTCACACAACCATATCGTGTCTTGCCACAAACCCCAAGTAAGTAACGCATTTCTCCAGCAGACAAACTTTCAAAATGTTTTATTCTGAGCGAAGTTTACAGGGAACGAAGGCGGTAGGTGGCATGTGCCTTTACAATGCCTGAAATCATAATAACAGGAGTCAGATATGTACAAAGTGTGTGCAATTTACATTATGCAAGGGGTACATACAATGAAAGTGAAATACACTGACGGAAAAAATCCAACACCAAGGAGGGGTTGTGTTAGATAAACGACAGTTGGTAGGCGGTGAGAGTACATCTGCAAGGTGACGTCTATGCAAATTTCGCGCTCGGCGCATACGTGTGGCGCTAGTAGTGCCCCGCGGAACATGCAAAGCAAGTTTGCTGTAAATACGCGCTATAACGTTCGTGAGCGTTAGTAGTCGTTGAGATTCGACGTAGGGTGTTGATGTTAGTCAAGAATGCCTTTAAGAAGACGAAGAAGCCATTATCAACAGCTCACGGAGTTTGAACGAGGTCGTGTAATAGGGCTACGAGAAGGTGGATTTTCGTTCCGCAATATTGCACAACGACTTGGCAGGAATGTAGCCACTGTGCATGATTGTTGGCAGCGGTGGTCAAGGGAAGGTACTGCCTCAAGAAGACCGGGTTCCGGCCGGCCACGTGGCACTACTGAGAGGGAAGACGGCCGTGTACGGCGTATGGCCGTGGCGCATCGTACCGCGTCTGCGGCAGCAATTCGAGCTGCAGTTACCACCCCAGTGACACAACGAACTGTTACAAGTCGGTTACTTGAAGGACAGCTCCGAGCCAGACGCCCTGTAGCGTGCATTCCACTTACTCCAAACCACTGCAGTTTGCGACGTCAGTGGTGTCAAGCTAGAGCTCATTGGAGGACGGAGTGGAGATCTGTTCTGTTTTCTGATGAAAGCCGGTTCTGCCTGGGTGCCAGTGATGGCCGTGTGTTGGTTAGAAGGAGGCCAGGTGAGCGCCTGTAACCAACCTGTCTGCGGCCGAGACACACTGGACCTACACCTGGAGTTATGGTCTGGGGAGCAATTTCCTATGACAGCAGGAGCACTCTCGTGGTTATCCCACGCACCCTGACGGAACAGTTGTACGTCGGTCTGGTGATTCAACCTGTTGTGCTGCCATTCATGAACAGCATTCCAGGGGGTATTTTCCAACAGGATAACGCTCGCCCGCATACCGCTGTTGTAACCCAACATGCTCTACAGAGTGTCGACATGTTGCTGTGGCCTGCTAGATCACCAGATCTTTCACCAATCGAGCACGTATGGGACATCATTGGACGCCAACTCCAGCGTCACCCCCAACCAGCATTAAACGTCCCTCTATTGACCGACCAAGTGCAACAGGCATGGAACTCCATCCCACAAACTGACATCCAGCACCTGTACGACACAATGCATGAACGTTTGCGTGCTTGCATTCAACATTCTGGCGGTTACAACGGGTATTAATGTACCAGCATTTCACATTTAAAATGGTTCTTCTCGCGCTTACATTAAGCTGTGATCTTGAAACCTTAATCGATTAAATATGTTACCTATACAAATGTATTGCCGCCATTTCATTCCTCTACAACTATTTTTTCGTCGTGTTGGGATTTTTTCCGTCAGTGTAGATGAGCGGACTACAAAACATAATTACCGTAGTATGTATTCAAGAAGTGCGCTATTTACAGTATGAGAGGTGTATATAACATCGAATGCGCAAGTTACAGTATGAGAGGTGTATATAAAATACAGTGCTAGTGAGATAAATGAACGATGATACAACATAAGTGCAACAGTGCAGGGTGTGATAATGGAAAAGATATACGTGAGACTGAATAAATGTACAATTTAGGCGAAGTATATACAGATGTGCGTGAAGCCATATAGGAACAGGGAACGAACTATGCGCAGCAAATGAGATGTACATACAATGCAATGAAAATATAAATACAAATGACGCAGAACATAATGATGCAATTGAAATGTGTACTATATACAGATGTGTACAAAAGGTGCGTGACTAAGATATGTATGATGCAGACAGTAAAGAATGAGCTTGTAGGACGGCTCCAAAACGGAGCATACACAGTACCAAGGAATATGTATATGTACAGAATGAACAGCGAAATATATACAGGATGTGTTTGTACAATTTATATGAGCAATATGACGAACGAATGAGCAGAAGATATATGACGAAATAAAAACATTGAATATACAGGTACAATGTGAGGCGCACAGAAGAAATCACTGCAAAGATCAATTATTCAGAAGAGGGCACCTCAAAGTAAGTGCACATGCATACACTGCAAACACTAACAGTAAAAAGATAAACTGGAGATGGGAATATGAAGAATGTACAGAAGAACTAAGTCTGACAAGCTTTGGGAGACACTCTCTGGATCCGGTGAAATAGTCCAGGGTTCATCACAAAGATCAAAGCGGGAAAGGTCCCGACGTAGAGGATGGAAGTCAAATCAGAAGATGTAGGTCTGCAGAAGGCCCGGAAAACCAGCGGTGTAATGGTGACCATACACTCAGGAACTGCAGGCTCTGGACCGGGCCCAGCGGTGTAATGGTGACCATACACTCAGGAACTTCAGGCTCTGGTCAGTGGCCCTGGCTGTGGTAAACGCCAATCGGAGCCTGGAGGTCAGCCGGTTGCGGAATTGCGCACAGAGGTTATCTCCTGCTTGAAGGAGCGTAGGCACATTAGAGGTATGACGGAGTAGCACATAGAAGCAGTAAATCACATGCTTTGCGAGTACAAAGATGTATGCGCATACGCTCAGATAAAGGCACCGGTGGCAAACAAAAAACCAGCAAAGTACTGTATGAAGAAAAAGGCAGCTCTTTGGCACAGAGACACTTGGCAACGGTAAAGGCTAGGTGCAGTAAAGGAAGGATCGCCGGGCAGTACTGGTAGATGTGGCAGTACATCAGCATGCTCAGAACAGAAGATGCAGGTGGGTGCGGCTGCCAGCGTCATCCGAAATAACGTGGCCGGCACTGGCAGGCGGCGGTGAAGGAAGAGCCAGTGAATATTCCTTTCATCTGGTGTCGAGATGGGTGAAGCTGTTGCCGACCACACACTCGGAAGAGTGGCGGGCGGCACTCCTGAAATGAGCTGGGGTGCGGGTAGCGATGGATCCAGAAGGAAAAACGATAGAGAGTACGGACAGTGAAACTGGAGATCGGAAGAAAAGAGCCACGGACAGGAAGAAATAAAGGAAAGGGAAGAGAAGCAGAAGAAACGAGAAAGAGGCCAGCCGGAGAAGCAAGAGCAGGAAAAAGAGTAACGATCGAGGAGCGGAGAGAATCGTAGAGTGCAAGAGAGGAAGAGGTGCGTGGAAAGAAAGGAGAGAGGTCGGAAAAGGGTTTCCATGTTAGATCGGAGGAAAGTAAGTCTCGGACGGATACGATCCCAGCGGGGAGCCAGGAAAGATCAGGGAAATACGGTGCGTTAGGAGGTTGGAGGATGGAGGAGTAGAAGAGGGGTTCAGTTAGAAGTTCTGAGGTGGTAGAGGGTGGGACACGGAGTAACGGCAGAGAGCGAAGAAAGGAAAGCGCCTCCGAATGAAAGGGGGAAAGACGAGAGCGGAGGAGAGAAAAGCGATCCATCAGTAGAAAAGTTGTGAATTTGAAACGGGGGTTCCGGGGAGAAATCATCACGTCTCGGAGAAGAGAGGCTACGGATCTTTGTTCGCCGAGTAGACGCAGAAGGGATACAATCCGGTGTGCTTTGTAGAACTGGCGAACATCCAGGAGCGCAATACCTCCAGTGGAAATCGGACGACTTAGAGTTGAGACTTGTATCCAATGATGAGCTGACCAGATCATAGTAGAAATGATCCGTGTGACTTCAGCAAGATAGTAAGCTGGCATGCGAGCAGCTGCCCACACATGAAGACAAGGAGACAGAAGATATGTACGAGCAAGGCGTGCCCGGGTGACCTAAGAGACGCTGAATTAAACTTTCCGCCAGAAGGCAGCCGATCGAGCAAGGCGATTACGAAGAGCAGCCCACGTGTTGTTTCGGGCAGCTATGGGAGCTCCCAGGTGTACACCAAGAAATTTCTGAGAAGAGGCAGTCCAGGAGGCGCCCCATGGGGAGTCCGTCCTAGACTCCCAGGCACCACACCACAGGCCGGCACTCTTGGTAGTGTTGAGCATCGCTGAGGAGCAAGAAGAGTAGAGTGCAGATACATGTGCGAGGGTATTAAATTGCGACTCCATCCGGAAGCAGAAAGTCGCGTCGTCAGCGTAAGCGGAGTAGGTTATAGAGAAGTGCCTGGTGCTTGCCGTGGGAGGAGGAAGAGCCGCAAGAAATGCACGATATACTGTGCGTAGGAAAGGCTCAAACGCCAGAGCGAATAATTGCCCAGAAAGTGGACACCCCTGTCGTATTCCACGACGGAAAGAAATGGGTGCTGTCAGAAAGGTGACTGTCTTGACCTGAAAGACGGCGTCGCGATAGAGAGCAAGAATAGTGGTAACGAAGACAGAAGGAAAGCCAATAGCGTGTAAAGTAGTTGAGAGAAATGAATGGGAGATATTATCAAAAGCTGTACGTTGGTCTAAATTTAGTAGGGCAAGAGATTCAGAATTAGTCCGGACAAGATACAGAAGATCACGAAGGAGGTGAAGATTAGTAGCGATAGAGCGACCAGGTACCGTGTAGGACTGGTGGGAAGAGAGAAGATACGGAAGAACATGATTTAGGCGGCGAGAGAGAATTTTAGTGAACAGTTTGTAATCAAGATTTATTAGTGAAATCGGACGCCAGTTCCCCAGGTCAAGGAGGTCACCCTTCTTAGGGAAAAGTACCATGTGAGCAACAGTGAAGCCCCTCGGAAAGGAGATAGAGGCAAAGGCAGAAGAGTAAGCAGCGAGAAGGAAAGGAAGGAGAGAAGGTAAAAAGATAAGATAAAATGATAGAGGGAGGCCGTCAGGACCAGGGACGGCTCGGGTATTGAGAGAGGAAAGTGCAATCCTAAGTTCAGATGAAGAGATAGGCTGCAGAAGAAAAACGGAGAGGTGAGAGGGGACTTGAGGGAGAGAAGAAAATAAAGTATTACACGCAGAAGCAGAAGGTGGAGGGGTATCACTGTACTTGTCGGAGAAGTAATGACGAACATGTGAGCAAAGCACATCTAGGTCCGAAGCCACATGACCGTCAGGCAGACGCAGCTCACGGAGTTGATGAAAAGAACGGCGCTGATCCTCTAACGAAGACAAGAACCCAAAAGAGCAGTCTTCGGGAGACAAGTGCTGGAGACGAAGTCGTAAAATGGCCTGCCGGGCTCGATGTTCCAGAACAGCACGGAGGTCTACCAAATATGATGGATAGAGGGGGTGAGAGGCTCCAAACTGGGCGAGAACTTGTCGGAGATTGCGTTCTTCCATGGTGCTCAGATTGGCAACTGTGAACGAGTGGCTCTTGAGAAAGTGGAGCAGGTGTGACTTGACATCCAGCCAGTAACTTAGTGCACATGATGCAGTGGACAGTCCAGGATGATAAGAGTGAAGGAGATTCCGGACGTTCGAACACAAAGCCTGGTCATCCAGGAAAGAGGAATCCAATGTCCAGGAGTGAAACTCGGAGCGTTGACGGATAGAAGAGGTGAAGGTGGCTACAACGGCACAATGGTCAGAAGAGGCGGTAGGTAGATGCTGACAGTTCGTGACTACGGGCAGAAGGGGAGCGGTTGCGTAGAAACGGTCAAGTCCAGCTGAAGATGACGAGGTGGCAGCTGAGGACCTCCACGTATGGGAGACCGTTGTAGGATAAATTTGACGAAAGACGTCTCGAAGATCAAACTCCGTGACGAGGGAGTGTAATTGCTCCACAAGACGTAAGCGAGTTTCCTTATGAATTGGAGCACGATCAAGATCAGGGTCAAGCGTGCAATTAAAATCACCGCCGATCAACACGTGATCCGACGGCAACGTTGACTGAAGAGCTGAACGGAGAGCCATGAAAAGGAGGGTGTGATGCTGAGGTGTGCACGGAACGTAGATGTTGAAAACGACATAACGACACTCGTCCAGAACAAAGGTAAGGCGCTGAAGCAAGTCACGGCAGAGATGCTGCACCGTCACTGAAGATAGAACTTGACAGAACTGAGTGCGGATGCCGATGGCCAGACCGCCGATTGTAGAGTGTCGGAAAGCGAGGTGGAACTGATAGTTCAACGTACGCCATCGATTGAAGGGCGTTGTAGATAGGCAATTTGTCTCTTGGAGAACAAGAATGTCTGCTGTGAGGTGATGGAAATCCTCACGAGCAAGCGAGTTCGCCAGAAGGGACCCCAACCCCTGCAGTTCAGTGTCGTTATCTTGAACGGAAATGTCCGACGGCGGATCAAGAAGCTTGTCAGCGGCTCGTTGGAGCCGAGAGAGACGATTGCAGACTTTCTTGAGACATCCGCTATCGTCGAACGATGTGGATGGTAAGGCTTGGAGGTGAGATCGAACAACCGCCATTTGCGTCATAGTTGCTGCAAGCTCCGTGAGATAAGATTGGAGAAAATCATGAGACATGGTTTTGCTACGAGGACCGATGAGATAGGAGTATAACTCCGCACCAGAAATCGGTGTCTGTGGTAGTGAGGAATCTTCCAATTGCTGTATGAAATCCTCTAGAGTAAGTGGGACCAGTGTGCTGTCGTCAGAGTCGGAGATGGAGATGCTAGAAGCGTCAGATGCGAGTGAACGACTTTCCGAGCGATCACGTCCTCCTTGAAAGGTGGGAGATGTGCGTGTCTTCTTATTGCGACGTCGAGTAGTCCGACGACGCTTCGAGCGTACCCTCTGTTGCTCGGGACTAAAGACAAGATTGTCTGGCACTGTGAAGGCATCAGGCGCATCAACCCTATTATCGGGCTCTGAAGGGTGCTGTGGAGATTTCAACTGGTCTCCGGTCGAAGAATTCTCCTGCTGTGGGCATGTTTGGAGTGTGGAAGCTGAGTTGGAAGTGGAAGGTTGCGACGAAGTCACGCGTTGACCAATGGCTTTATGCAGACTTTCGGAATAACTCGACTGCCGCTGGTTAGAGGGGCCAGATGAAGATGCCGGTGGTCCAGTTGACCGTTGAGTAGGCTGTACTGAAGATTTGGAGGCAGTAGCTCCCCGATGAGAGGATAGCGCACTAGGGTGACCAGTGCTCTTACAAACCGAACAAATGGTGCCCACAGTGCTGTCAAAACGCCTCATATGAGTGTCACAGCGTACATTGAGTACCGATGGAACACGTAACATGGCTTCCTCCGAGGGAAAGATCACACGTGCGTTACGGCGAAATCCTAAGAGATAACGGTCCTCAGGGACTCCCGGAAAGGAGGAGTACGTAATGACCGATCCGAAAGTACGTCCATAATTCTGAGCGACGGAGAGCAATATGTCGTCGGATACTTCCGGAGGAACAGGGACGAAACTGACTGTAGTAGGTGCTTGTGTGAGTGGGGTCGCAAGGAGATGGCGATCGCCGATGGAAATGCCTTCGTTCAGAACTCGAAGAGCGAAGGCTGGAGTCGCAATATAAGCAATTACTTGACTGGTCGTTCTACCCACGTGAGTAACAGCCTCTTTTGGAACAATTTGTCGAAAGGCAGCGCTGTACGCCGTCATCTTTGTGTTGGGGAGGCTGCGGAAAAATACACAAAGCCCGATTTTATCAAGAAAAAGCTGACCTTGAGGGCAAGTAGTCGGAACATCCACGTTGATCTTTTTTTTTTTTGATTTGAGGTTTAACGACCACCGTGAGCAACTCAATGGGCTATAAGCAGTCGCCCGTCCCTAATTTAGGGTCACTGGTTCCCGGGAAGGGAGAGAGCCAGTGCCGTTAGACAAACACAACATCCATGCCTCACCGGGATTCGAACCCGGACACCGTTCGGACGAATGATCAGAGGCCATCGCTTAGACCACTGCGCCACCGAGGTGGCCACGTAGATCTGGTCTGTACCATACGTCATCTGATAAGGGCACTTTGAAGAAGGAGGCTGGTGAGAAGAAAAAGAAGTTGACGCACCTGAGGTGACGGTAGCATACATCATACCTGGTACGTGTTGTGATGACGCGGAAGTGGCTGGTGGAAGTGTGCCGTCCATGGCGTCGTCAGAAGGCACAGGGGAAGGCAATGGTTCACCACTCTTCGTCAAATCGGAAGGAGATGACTCCATGGGCAAGGCAAATTTATCACGCTGTGGAGAGGAGGGGCTTATCAAAGGAAGCCCTCCATTGGCGGATTGCTGCTGAGCAGCTGACAGGGATAAAGAGTCACTTCCGGAAGTGAGAATAGAAGCTCCGCTACCCCCGGAAATTGCCATTTGCAATGGCGATAAGATTTGGCGAACTCTACCAAAGCAGGAAAATGAGGAATGCAACACAGAACGGGCACTTACCGACCTGGTAAATGGATCAGAAGTAGGACGGCACCTTCACACACGCTGCACACACAAATTAGGAGCTGTAGAATCGGAAATTATCACAAATGGAACAAAATACGAGCACGAAGTAAACAACGACTGTCGTCCAGCACACAAACGACTCCTACGTTTCTTCTGCAGTACCCAGGTTTCATTGCCATACATCAGAGTAGAACAATTACAGTTTCATACACAGCCGTACGGGACTCTCTAGAGAACCCGTCATTCCTGTGAAAACCTCCCAGAGCAGCTATGACTTTCAAAGAAGAATTCACTCGCATACTAATTTCCCCATCCAACTTGTTCTCTCTGTCAAACATGCTTCTTAAACACACAAACTCACTCACCTGGTCAATCACAGTGCCATTTATACTTACATTACATTCAGTGCTACTCGTTCCTCTCTCAAACACCATAACTTTGGGTTTTCCCTTATTTATACACAGTTTGAATTTCATGCAAACTTCGTGCATCCGAGTCAACATACTCTGCAACTCACTTTTGCTCTCTTCCAACAGGACAGTGTCGTCAGCATACAGCAATCTACACATACGGATATCACCAAGACATAAACCACTATTATCTATTTTGGCATCACGCATGCATGCATCCATAAATATATTAAACAGCCATGGTGACATTACACAACCTTGTCTAACTCCTGCACCAATGGAAAACCATTTTGATAAAACACCATTCACTCGTACACAAGCTTTACTACCAGCATACATGGCTTTTACGCTACTAAGTAGATTCCCGGTAACACCATATTCATTCAATACCTTCCACAAAAGTGTCCTATTCACTTGGTCGTAAGCTTTCTCTAAATCAATGAAGGCAGTAAAATTAAAAACTTTCTTCCCAACAGCCATATACTTTTTAATCATCGTGCGTAATGCAAAAATCTGGTTAGTGCAGCCTTTACTAGGCATCAAACCACTCTGAAAATCCCACACTTTCAATGATGTAATACCCCGTACTTTTTCAATAACAACCTTACCAAACACTTTCCCTGGCACACTCAGTAGGCTAATACCACGATAGTTCTTGCATTCAGTCTGACCACCTTTTCCCTTATACAGGGGAATAATGATAGCATCCTTCCAATCCCGAGGGACCAGTCCTAACTAACAGCACAACTGACAAATTTCAGTTAACCAGTCAATTATAGAGTCACCACCATATTTCAACATCTCTGCAGTTATGCCATCAACGCCCGGAGCCTTACAATTCTGAGGAGATTTTAGAGCTTTACACACTTCTTCTCTTGAGATCCCTCCCGTGCTTTCATCCCTCATTGTGACATCATCTGCATCTGTCTCAGAATCATCTTTGCTTTCCTCATCTAATAACTCACAGAAGTATTCACCCCATCTGTCACTTAACTCATTGGGCTCCCATATCATTTCCCCAATCTCATTCTTCACACAACTTACAACTTTGTTTCCCCTATTTTTCATGAGTCTCATGTACTTCCAGAAGGTCTTCCTATCTTTCCAAAAAGCCAGTTCATGCCTTTCCACTTTCTCCTTCCTATCTTTTGCCTTACTGTGGTGAACCAGCTTAGCAGCTTCACGCTTCTTACAGCGATATTCATCCACAGAGACTCTACCTTGCAACATCCCCAAATAGGCTTCCTTCTTTCTCTTTACTGCCTCTTCAATCTCACTATTACACCAAGCATCACCTCTATTGGAACCCACTATTGCGGTGCCACAGACCTCTTTAGCAGCAGTGACAACACAGTTCTTAAAACATTCCTACTTCTTTTCTACATACCTCTCACCAGACTTCAGATCCTTCAGTCGTTCTCTGAGTAAGTCAGAATACCGCTGATGATCTTTAAGGAGCCTATCAACCTTTATTCTTTCTATCCTGGGTCTTTTCCTATTCCTTTTCCTCCAACCAACATTAGGTTTCACTCGTGAAACTACCAAGTAATGATCAGAACCAACATCCACACCTCTCATCACACGGATATCAACAACTAAGTGTTTCAAACGCTGATCGTAGACAACAAATTCTATCACACTCTTTTGACCAAGAGTACGATTTTCCCAAGTATATGTGTGGATATACTTGTAGTTGAAAAATGTATTAGATACACACAAACCATTCTCAATGCAGAGTTCAATTAATCTTTCACCATTATCATTCACACATGGATCATTAAACTTACCCAGAACATTGTCAGAAATTGCATTCTGCACACCTACTCTAGCATTGAAATCCCCTGCTATTATAACTTTTTCTTTAGCACCAAACTGGCTCAAAACAGCTTTTCGCTCATTCCAGAAATCTTCTTTCTTATCAGAAGGTTCCGAGTCACAAGGAGCATACACTACAACAATTACAATTCTCTGAAGTTTCACTTTCAAACGAATCCAGAGAATTCTCTCACTTACGCAACTATAGTGAATCAAGTTGTTCTTTATCTTTTCACCTAAAATCACACCTACACCAGCCTGTCCTCTCATATTATCCAATACACCAGACCACACACTCACTGTGCCATTCACTTCTTCTACCCAAATTTCCTTCTTTTTGGTTTCACTTACACACAACACATCCAGTCTATACTTATTCATCTCCTCAATCACCTCACTCATCTTGCCATTTATACCTCTAATATTCCATACACCAATCTTACATTCACTCAGCCGATATCTCTTTCTCATACGCCGTTTAGAAAGTCCAGGTCGATTCCGTGGTTGACCGTCCTTCTCAAGTGTGGCAAGTCCACCATATCCCACACTTGAGTCATTCTTAATATTTCTTTTTGTCTTTTTAATCAGGTAAGTACATCAGTGTGGAGGATTAGCCCACAGCTGAGGGTTCCAGTTGCTCATTCAACCTAAGGATTCTGGAAAAAAACCCAGTGAGTTGGGGTCTTTCCGCCAATGTCACACAGAAACTAGCTTGCACCTCTCCAAGATTCACAGAGACCCTAGTTGCTGTTGTGTGTGCCATTGTTACCACGGAGCTCCCCGAGGAGGCAAACGCTTCGCTCACTACGACCGCGCGCACCCTTACTACATCTGAATAAAAATATCAAATTATTGAATCCGAACACGCGAACAGCATTTGCATAAACATTAATACTTCTATTACGGCGGATTACCTGCTTTCAGAAAAAAATGAGCTTAATGCTCTTTAAATCTGTTGCTCTCCCCACCTCTCTCTCTCAATGAAATTCTTCAATATTTTATATTTGGAATCATTAAATTAATAAAAAATATCCAGTTCATATCGTATGTAACACTTTAACCAGCTGGAACAAATTGACTCTGGGTTAACAAAATGGGCTGATATCAGTTCGAGCTAATATTGAATGAAACGAGCTTGAGCTGAAAGTGACTAGAACGAGTGAACCTGCTCGTTAGAAGACCTTGCTTTGCTCTTAGCTTTGTTATTCTAATGGGTCATTTAGCAGTATGATTGACAATAATCCTTTCTAGCTGTTTACCTGCTAATAGAGCTATTACCATGGCAACGAGCCTATGAACGGAAAGAGATGATTGGATCATTTATTTCAGCACAGTGGCATAATGGCTTTGCCAGAAGAATTAGTTTTTCCTCCTTGGGCCACAGATCAGAGAACAAAGGATTAGAAAGGAGCGTTTATCACCAGGGAGAGGATTATATTCAGTACTGCTAAGATAAGAGGTGAGAAACTGTTTTGCCCTAGCTTTCGTCAAAGCAGGCAACAATGTGAATATTTCGGTTTAGAGATGCTAGAAAATTTTGCTCATTATTTACTTGAGGTACAATAGCCGCTTAAAGGGTTAAAGAATGTGTCAAATAATCCATCTTTATGGTGCTGTTTGATTCTTTGCGGGAGAGTGGTCTGAGGCACTAGCCACGGACCGTTCGTTCAAGAAGAGCCGGAGCGCGAGCCCAGTATAAGGAATGGACGGTGTCCTTGCCCAAATGGCCCCACCCCTTAATAACTATGAATTCCATCTCTTGAAGATATTGAAATTAATATGAAGTATGAAAAACACGAAAATAAACTCTGCTTTCCTGTTTCGTGATTGTATAAATCTGTCAATTATTTTATCATCTAATATCAATATCACATGAATATTCATGGAAGCAAATTCACAATCTTTCTTCATCTTTGACTAGGTCCAGCTTTTGATTCTTGTCAGAGTCGAGATGGTACTTTCCGAAGATGAGATTCTAAGAGGCAAAGAGGAGAGCACCGTTAAGGGTTTACGAATATGTAGAAACAATTCTACATATTCTACATTACGAATGCTTCACTTTGAAAAGGCGAAGGAGAAGTTTTCTATGCAGTAGTACTTGTGCATCTCGTTTTCCACATTTCAGCTTCTGCAATTGAACTAAGCAATGGTGAGATATCGTCTGTCAGGTGCGAATATTTTTTCCAGATTTCCTACTCTATTCTCTTTAAACAACAGTCTGTGACGTTAACAATATTATAAGGCAACAATGCTGAAATCTTCCGAGATTTCACGGTCTTATTACAAAATGAGTTTCTTAGATTATTAATAACAGAATCTAGAACTGGAATAAAAGCTGTTATTCGACAATAAGTCGCGGCACAGTCCACTTTAGCATTAGATCAGAAGATTTGTTTCTTTGATTTGTGGGGAAATACAGTATATTGACAAAAGTCCCTGGACACCTAGAAGAGTAACACAACATAGCATTTATTGGCATACATTAGAACGGTGTTGGTCCACCTTTTTCCTTAATGCATGCACTGACACTTCGAGACATGCTTTCGACAAGGTTTTGGAACACAGCGATAGGTATTTTTTTTTTGATTGCAGGTTTAACGACCATCGTGAGCAACTCAATGGGCTATAAGCAGTCGCCCGTCCCTCATTTAGGGTCACTGGTTCCCGGGAAGGGAGAGAGGCCAGTGCCGTAAGACAAACACAACATCCATGCCTCACTGGGATTCGAACCCGGTCCCCGTTCGGACGAATGATCAGAGGCCATCGCTTAGACCACTGCACCACCGGGGCGGCCACGATAGGTATGAGCTCCCACTCATTACATAATGATAGCGCTAACTGTTGCTTAGTAGTAGGCCTTGTTCGAAACTTCTTATGTAGCGCTCTACGTCATCCCATAAGTGTTCTATGGGATTAAGATCAAGGCTTTGTGCTGGCCAGTCCACACACGATACGGAATTATCGTCGAACCACGCCGTAACAGTCCTTGCTTTATGGCTCGGTGCATTATCCTGCTGGTACCAACAAGGCTCGGTTCCATAGTATTGCCACACAGTTGGTAGGGCATAATTGTCTAGAATATCGAGGTAGACGTGCTGGTTAACAGGTTTGTATACGATAAGCAATAAGCACGGACTATACCACGAAAAACACCCCCACACGAGTACACTGCCAGCTCCAAACTTAACCGTAGGAACAGTACACTGTGGTAAATAGCGTTCCCCCGGCTGTCGCCATAGCCACACACGGCCATCAGACAGATGCATCGTTTATCTGGATTCATCAGTCCATAGCACCCGTTTCCACTGATCTACGGTCCACGGTAAAGTACTTTACACCATGCTAAACGACGCGTAGCACTCCGAGCGGAGATGAAAGGCTTATGAGCAGCCGCACGACCACGGTAACCCATGGAATGAAGTTCTCTTCGAATGGTACGTGGGCATACCAAGGTTCCAGAATTTGTACACACCTGTACACTGAGGTATTGTGCAGTACTCTCACGATCAGCTGTAACGACACTCCTTAGGCTTCGACGTCCTCCATCACTGATTTTCTTTGGTCTGCCGGTACGTTTTGCTACTTCAGGCACGCCATGTGTCTTCCACATATTCAGTACATCCAAAACAGTTGATTTGGGTATGTTTAAACGCCTCTCGGTTTCTGTTATGGACAACCCAGTAATATAATAACCAACAATCTTTCCTTTCTCAAAGTCTGTTTTCTCCCGCCGCGACATTTTCACTCAACCTCACAGTGCGATATGATCGCGGTCAGTTTCAGGCTTGTTTTTATATCGTTTGTAGCTGTACCGCGCATCTTAACAACGCAGCGGATCCGTTCATTTGCTTTTGAAGGGTTGTCTGGTGACTTTTGTCAATATATTGTACATCAAGATAATTGAGATGAATATATGCCAATATTCACCTAAAGCATTATTTTTACCATTATTCATTTTCCGAATTAGTGTTTCTAAGGGCCCTTCCATCTACTCTGATGCTGTCAAAAGAGCCAGCAATTATTTCTCCAAAAGTCCGCTGAAGAATAGATTTAAGGATAAAACATATACACTACTGTTTGTGAAAATTACAACACCACGAAGGAGTGCTGGTATTAGCTTGAAACGTACAGGATATGTCCAACAGGTCCACATGGAAATGATTAATACGCCATTGAAAATGCGCATGCTGTTTCAAAGCAACTCTCTCTGAACTGTCCGGTCTTGGCATAAAGAGCTGGCTCGAACAAAATGTTGAAATCAGTGAAGAGCTGACACTGCGTCGAACGGGTGTTTCTTGTGTCTCAGTGTGCCCCGTCACAGAAGAAGGTCGCGTTATAAACACCTGACGGACTTTCAGCGAGAAGGTCTTGTTAGGATGAGAGAATCTGGATTTCCCTACCTCAAAATTGCCACTCGTACGGAACGAAACGCCAATAAAATGATTCGAATGTGGCGTCAGTGGACAGATGAGGCTCTGGCGCCCAGAAATCCGGGAAATGTATTGCAAAATCGCACGACTGCACCGGTTGACAGACACAATTACCACATGGTAATGAGCTATCGCACAGCGGCATCCACGGCGTTAGCACAGCAGTGGAGCACTCTCACATGTCAGGATTTGCCCTTCAACAGAGGGCTGATCGCTAGTAGCCCATTGCTGGGCAATCCTTTGACCCTCGACCACAGACGCCTCAGACTGCAATTGGGTCTCGAACAACTGACGCTCTGATTGGAAACCCGCCGTGTTTTCTGACGAGTCACGATTCAACTTGATGCACTATGATAGTCGCATACGTGTTGTAAGACATCGTGGTGAAAGGCACCTTGCAGCGGGCATTTTACAGCATCGTACCCGCCCAAATGCTAAGCAATGTTTAGGGTTCCATTGGGTTCAGTTCGCGATCTCACCTGATACGAATTGAGGGAACCCTGAACAGCCAGAGATGCATTAGGGATGTCAGCAGAGGTGATACCCTTCCTTCGGAGTCGTCCTGGCGCTATATTCCAGCAGGAAAATGCTCGGGCACACGTGGCCCAAAATGCCCAAGACTTCTTCCATGCACGGCAGACACCACCTCTTCCATGGCCGTCGGCACGTTATGTCTGCGATCGAACATGTCTGGGATTTGGTAGCTAAGCCATTGGACCGTCAAGCACCTACGTCAGTCACCGCAAATGAACTCTGGTCACGTATAGAAGCAACCTGAGTGGTTATCAAAAGCCTCTTCCATTCAATGTCAGGCTATGTAGAGACTGTTATTGTAGCTCGAGGTCGCTTCACACGATACTGAGTTTGGAAGCGAAATAATCTTGTATAGCTCTACAAATGTAATCAGTTATCTCCTGTCGCATGAGAAACCTGTGATGTAAATTTCTTTTGAATAGCGTGATTCTTTCTTGGTGTTGCAGTTTTCACAAGCCGTAGTAGTTTGTTCTTGATCTCAAAGACTACAGTCTTGTGACACTTATACATACACTGAAGAGCAAGTGAATTAGAGACAGCTGGCTTTATACAAATGTGGCGCTGTGGGCGGCCCTGTTAACGGAAACGACATGACGTATGCAGCGATCCGACAATATAAGGAGTGATGCGACGGGAATCAGTATGAGTCGGACGCAGTATGGGTAAGATGAAGGATTTAAGCGCATTTGATCGTGGGCAAAATGTCGGGGTCCGATGAATGGGTCACTCCATCTCGGAAGTCGTGCAGGCAGTGGGAATTTCACGAGCAACAGTGTCACGGGTGCACCGTGAGTACATCGAATCCGGTAAAACCATCCCTGCAAAGGGCCAACTGCCGTGGACAACTACGTATGGATGAGCGGGGGTCATCGTTGGCTAGCTCGCATTGTAACAGCGGATAGACGGGCCACAGTGCAAGAAATCACTCGGCAATTTAACGCTGGTGCACAAAAACGTGTAAGCAGCCACACAATCCAGAACCATCTCCTCGCTATGGGGTACAGAAGCCATCGTCCCACGAGGGTACCGCTGCTGACCGCACATCACAGGGTGCAAAGATTGGCATGGGCGCGGGAACATCGCCACTGGACCGTAGACATGTGGTAAAATGTTGCCTAGACTGATGAGTCGAGATTCACGTTGGTACATGCGGATGTCAGGATACGATTAAGGCGCAAACCACATGAAGCGATGATCCTTCTTGCCAGCAGGGTACTCTTCAAGCTGGTGGGGGTGGAATTCTCTTCTGGGGACTGTTTACGTGGACTGAAATGGGACCCCTGGTACGTGTGACATCGTCCCTCACAGGTCAACGTTACCAGGACATCCTGGACGACCATTTGCTACCGTTTGTGCGTCTTCAACATCCCACTGGGGACCTCATCTTGCAACAAGACAATACACATTGCCATCGCTCCCGAATTGTATCCGAATGGTTGGATGAACACTCCATTGACGTGACCTCGCTTCCTTGGCCAGCTAGGTCATCTGACCTGAATCCCATCGAGCACATCTGGGATGCCATCGAGAGAGATGTTTAAAGCTCTGACCCCCTCCATCAAATCTTCGTGAACTGTGGGAGCTTGTTCAGGGATCGTGGATCCGTATGGCTTCCCAACGCTTCCGGTGTCTTGTCGAGTCCATGCCGAGACGAATCGCCGCCGTCATCAGGACGAAAGATGGTGCTACACGTTACTAGACAGGTATCTCTAATTCAATTGCTCTTCAATGTATATTAAGGTAATACAACGCAGTTTGTCACAATTACTTTTTTTCAAGCCGACCGTGGTTTCCCTGAGTATTGATTTTGCTTCATCAGAACGAATGGCACGTAAATATTCAAATTGTATATGCCATCATAAATGGTGTTTACAGTCACGTGTTTTGTTTAGATGTTTCCACGCGCTTGATAGAAACGGCGTGGATGCCATGTCATTAACAAGTTGCGAATATTTCTGATATACTGTGTATGGAAAGCTTCCAAAATATTAAATTTGGTGGTTGAATCTGGCTTGTCAATAAGTTTTGCTTCTTCAAAGAGAAACTTGTGGTCCTTTTCGTAACAGTGTTTAGCCATCGATGACTTCTTTATGTCACAATTCCGCATGTAGGTCTTGTGTTCCTTCAATCAAAAACGCAAGGCTCTACGGGTCTGTCCTATATACGAAGCGCCACGTTCACAGTGAATTTGATAAATTCCCCACGAGTTTTTGTCTTCAACATAGTCCTTTGATCCTAAAAATCTCATTTTGTTTACGGGTTTAAAAATCCCCTTAAAATTAAAAGTTTTGAGAATTTTTGTAATTTTGAAGGCAATGTCAAGAGAAAATGGAATAATGGCAAAATTCTCTCATCATAGGAGTTAATGTGGAGATAGGCTTCGGTTTCCGGAATTTTGTTAGAGCCTTATCTATAATGGAAGGGTTATATCCTCGCTCTACTGCAACACGTTTAAGGAAATAAAGTTCTTTTTACAAACTGTCTTTATCTGAACATATATGTATCGCGCGATATACGCAAGTGTAAAAGGTGCTGAGTTTTTGTTGATAACGGTGATTGGACTTGGCATGTAGAGGTGAAAACATAGCGAAAGGCTTCCGATAAATTGTGGTTGCGAGAGATCCATTTAAGCGAGTTACCAGGACATCAAGGAATGGTAAGCATCCGTTATTTTCAGTTTCGTAGCTGAATTGAATGTGAAGATCAATGGAATTTATAAGTTTGACTAATTCTGGAATTTCAGAATGCTTTCCCTTCCATAGAACGAAAGTATCGTCTACATATCGTATCCATAAGTCAAACTTCACAAGTTTGAAAAGATTTTCTTCAAATCGACGCGTGTGGATTTCACATAATATTGGTGACAGTGGGCTGCCCATGGCTAGACCTTCCCAGCGAAACCATGGTCGGCTTGAAAAAATTAATAATTGTGACAAACTACGTTGTATTACCTTAATATATATACGTAGTAGTTTATGTTAACGATTTCGGGGCTAACAGTATTTGGCAGTCTTTGAAATCTTGATTTCCTCAAAAGTACCAATATCATTCTAGTTATTAATCAATTGCACAGTTTCCACGGTTTTTGTAAGTTCCAAACTAAACCGTATGATTTATTCGTGATATTAAATTCACATTGTTTCATATAATCTTTTTAATTTTTCATTCAGAGTCTCCTTCGAAATACAACTTAGTTTCAAAGGAGATGTAAAAATCCGAGAATTTTTTTCATTACTTCTACAGAATTTTTGAAGCTTTGAGCGTCAAGAGATTTAGATATAGAGAAATCCAGGGCGTGATTAAAGTATGAACACTTAACAACTTTCTTAGTTTTACTTTGGATTTTCAAAGTTGCATCGCACTTCTTTGATGTCATCCTACTGCAATTATCTGCTCCTATATCCAGACAGAAAGTGAAACTTCGTGACTTTAAAATATTTAGAACTGGTCGCCCTGTAATTTCTACCCTTAATTGTGGCTCCGCTAATACAAATCGGTCATCATAATTTGTAGCATGAAGATCTATGAATCCCACAAAATTTTCATGCCTCTTATTTTGATATAGCAAATTGACAACAAGGCTTAGTTGTGCAGTTCGTGGTTTCGCCAAAAGTGACTGAAAATTACTTTGCCTGATCGAAACATTTTAAGATGAAATCCAATATTTCTTTTCCACAAAAATTTATCAGTTCATTTTATGTGGGTTTAAGTCGAATTTTCTCCCAAATGTTTTAAAATGTTTTTGGAACCAAATATAACCACTCATTCATTACCTCGAAAATTATCTTTGTTCTTCATAGGGAAGTTTGTGTGGCTCAAGAAATCTCTATCTTCTCTGTGACATCAGAAAGACAAAGTACTGCTAGAGTAATAAGTTTCAATATTTGGAGATTCGTCCTAACCTTCCTTAGCATCTGAATATTTATTAAGTTTGTAACATTCTGTGTTGGTGAGTGAGAACTGTTTAAAAAATCCTTTGCCACTTCAACTGTATCTCGGTGATAATGCGTATGCCTGAAAAATTAAATTCTCATGGACATGTTTCTTAATGAAAGAAATTCAAATAAAGCCTTTCATTCTTTTCTTAAGTTCTGTATAGTGAAAATGGAAATGCATACCCAGGAAGAGGCTTCCATGGAGATTCTAGTTGTGAGCGATTAGTGAAGTTATCGATTGCCTTAACGATATGGAGTAGTTTGTAATAACTCTTCTACATTTTAAAGTTGTACTATCGCTAATATCAGCAATGGGAGTAATTGCACAATACTTCTCAGACTTTACGACTCGATTTCTAGAGAACATTTACTCGCCAAATAAAAAACGAGCTTAAAGTTTTCTGTATTTAAGGAGGCATGCCTATTGTTTGGAACAAACATTCTTCGCTCTGCCTTTTCTCAGAGTACGAGCGAATCGACCAAAAAAATCAAACGAAGCTGACATCCGTGTAACATAATGTGTAACGTACATGTTAAAAAACGGGAATGGGTGGAGAAAAAAAGAAACTCCTCGAAGCAAGATGAAAAGCTGCGCAATTGGGAACATTTTAGGGATTTTGTTTTTGGCCAGAATGAGATACCTACCTCGGCATTGTCACACACACTCCTAAGTCCAATCCGGACGGAGACTTCTTCTTTTTCCAATTACTAATGATACCAGATAATACTAAAAATTAGAAGAAAGCACATCCATTGCATTTCATGATCAGTCAAAATCCCTTTTCTCTTCCGCTCTCACGTTTCCCACTTTCTAAATATCTAGTTTTTTTCTTACTGCTGAACAAGAACAAAACAGTTTTAATATCCAAATTCGCAGCAAATTTCAGTTGTTACAAAAACTTTTACGAAAATATGTGCTTTTATTACCATAATTTGCAAAAATAAACACATTGATTATTTCGATCTCGGCCATTTAAAAAGGAAAAATTTACTTTAGGGGTTCAATTGCTCCAGTAACTCCCCCGGTAGACACACCACTGTTCTTAACATACGAAAAGATTCGAAGGCGTTTTCCTTAATTTCACTAGAAATTTCACGTTTATTCATTGCTCAGTTCTTGAATTAAGAATTTTCACGACGTGTGACAAACAATACAACTAATTTCATTGACACGTGTCACCAAAATAATGCAGAGAATGCGGTGAACTTTGCATATCCGGTTACAGTCGGTTCAAGGCCTCGTATTCACTTTCGACTTACACTCTTATTTCGTTCTCCGTAAGCATATCTCGTTACACGTAGAGTTGCAATATGTATGAAGACATTTTTGTTATGTATAACGCTTTTCATGAGGTCATCTTAATCATCTGTTTCTAATGAATTACAATAAGGACGTTCTTTTGGTGGCACCTATGCTCAATTTCAAAGAAAACGAACGCATTTTACCCCACTAAAGAAAATCATTTCCTGCTGTTCAAAATAAACCATTCAAAGTCAAAATTGGAAGTCATGCTTAAAAAAGAACAAATTCCGAAGAAGGCAACAAGTGATATCCTTCATTTTTATTTTCGTTCTCCGGAATTTAAAGCAGCAGAATATTTTGTTTCTAGATTCAGAGAAAATATCAGTAGTTGTGATTTTTTTTTTTACAAAAATCTCGAAACAGAATAAATACATACGAGATTAATTATTTTCATATTGGCTACATTAAAAGAAGTAATCAGCTTTGGAGGACACCATTGCCCAAGACGCCCGCTGTGGATCCACTACTAGCGGAGCGCTCTGTAAATTAAGAAATAATTCCAACGTCGCGTAAATATTTAACTTGAACTGAAAGTCACTAAGATCCTAGGTCATAGCAAAAGTGACAGTCGAATTACACATACACACACACTCACGGTTAAGAGATAAGGTATGACGCTACCCTGTAAAAATATCTGAAATTCCCAAGCCATTTTCTGTGATTCCTTTCGTGAATTAACGAAGCGTATTCCTGATACATCCTTTTCCGTGAAATGACGGAATGAAAATTGAATTTTACGGATTTTTCGTACTCCAGAAGTGAAAACACAAGTTTGTCCGCGACGGACATCGACTCCGTGTTCCCTAACTCCGGAATAAGTCGCTCTCACAACTGAGCTACGCGGACAGAATGTCTCGCTGCAGATTTGTCATCTTGAAACATGTTTTCATCTCTGCAGTACGTCAGATCATCTCCTCCTAATTTTTTTTCTTTTCTTTGAAGCGAAGTAGAAATTTTTCATTAATTCCAAACAATGTGTGGAACAAACATCACACATTTTTTCGAAGAACCCAACGGCCAGTGAATCCATTTTCCACAATTGGGCGCCAATGTGAAAACAGAAGTTTGTCCGCGACGGTCATCGAATCCGTGTATCCTCTCTCCGGAGGAAGTCGCTCTCCCAACTGAGCTACGCGGACAGAATGTCTCGCTGCAGATTTGTCGTCTTGACACATGTTTTCACCTCTGTAGTACGTCACATAGAGGAAAATTCTGAATTTTCTGAAAGGTTTCCGCAATTCCTTTCGTACATTGACAGTAAATTGCCGTTTTCAAGGGATGTTAAAGGAAAATTCTGAATTTTACCGCAATTCCTTTCGTATATTAACGGAAAGATTCTGTTCTCACTTCTTTCGTAACCATATGGCGGAAACGTTTCGGTAATAGGACCGATTGGAGGAAATACTTGAGGTTTGATTAAATATTAAATTTGAATCGCCTGTCGGAGGAAATATACGATTAGTTCTATAGTGAGATCAGATATTGTGAATAGCATATCGCATGTACTTCTAGTTATTGTGGCACCTGATATCCATCCCTTCTCCCACATTTTATACACCAGCTATTATGTATTGTCCCAGGTAGCAATATTATGTTGGACCAACCGTGGGCTTTCAACGGTCGGCACAGCGACGAGGCGACTCGGCGGCCAACAATTGGATATGTGTTGGTTCAACGGTTGGACCCACATTGGAAAACTGTTGCAAACAGTTTTCTAATGTGAACATGTGTTGTTGGACATCCATGGTTGGTCATGTTGTAACGTACCAGGAGATGTGACGTACCTGCCAGAAGGACGCACACGACATAAAGGCAGATAGCAATTAGAATCAATGTCCGCGTAGCTTAATTGGTAGAGCAACTTATTCCGGAATGAGTGGACCCGGGTTCGAACCCCGGCGCTGATAAAAATGACGGAGAAATTCACTTCGTTATAATGGCGCCCGAACTACCCGGATGACCCGACCGTTCAAAATCTCGCATTGGTGTGATGTTATTTCCACACCGCGAGATAGGAAAAATATGAGCAGCACTTCGAAAGAAAAAAAGAAAAATAAGGGGAGATGATGTAACGTACCAGGAGATGTGACGTACCTGCCAGAAGGACGCACACGACATAAAGGCAGATAGCAATTAGAATCAATGTCCGCGTAGCTTAATTGGTAGAGCAACTTATTCCGGAATGAGTGGACCCGGGTTCGAACCCCGGCGCTGATAAAAATGACGGAGAAATTCACTTCGTTATAATGTGTTGTTGGACATCCATGGTTGGTCATGTGTTGTTGGACAACCATGGTTGGTCATGTGTTGTTGGACAACCATCGGACAACCGTTAAATGGTCATTTGTTGATAAATGGTTGGCCATGTGTTCCAATGTGAACATGTGTTGTTGGACAACCATGGTTGGTCATGTGTTGTTGGACAACCATGGTTGGTCATGTGTTGTTGGACAACCATGGTTGGTCATGTGTTGTTGGACAACCATGGTTGGTCATGTGTTGTTGGACAACCATCGGACAACCGTTAAATGGTCATTTGTTGATAAATGGTTGGCCATGTGTGGTTGGAAAAACCGTTGGCCAATCTTCGATAAACAACCAACCTTCGCCCAACGCTGCCGACGCAAAAATATCATTGGGCCAACCGTTGGCCAATGTCAGTGTGCTACTTGCGGTGTTACTATAACAAACCAGGTGTTTAAAGTATTGTACAAATTTGTATCTGTCTATGTATCAGTCTGTGCACTCGATAAGACAAAAGCTATTACAGCTATCAAAAGTAAATATCATATTTAAGAGTTTTGTGAAAAAATAGATAGTATGAAGCAGTACATTTCAAGATTCTCAGACCTATTGTCATGCCGCATGCTACAGCCGTCGGAGATTTGTTTTTTTTCATGAACGATAACTCTCGACCTCATAGAGCTCGGCTAGTGTACAACAAGCTTCAAGAGGAGGGAATCTTCGTATCTCCCAGCATGTTCTCCGGCCTTAATCCAATTGAGAATGCCTGAGATGCACTTGGCAGACGTATTGCTGCTCAGCCAACACCTCCGTTGACTCTTCGTTAATTGAAGAATTCAATGAGTTGCGGCGAAGATATCCCTCAAAACTCCTTGATAACCCCATCAATTCTATACCGCACTAGTGTGCAACGGGCGGTCTTAGTCAATTACCACGTTAAAAAAATCATTTTTTTCTTTGTTGTACAGATACGCACATTGTTGTACTGCATATAGCGTCATGTGCATTAAATTATAAAATTGCATTTTTATTACCCACATATAACTGAATATTTTACTGTTTCTTACGGAGAAACAATATTTCACATCCAACAACGTCCGTCGCACATGATTTTCCTTACAATATCACTTGCTCCTCTTATTCTCTTGAGCAGTATATATACAGTCGTGGCCAAAAGTCCTGCACCACTAGACCGAAAGTCAATTTTTTATGTTTGAAGTCAACTTATACAGTGTAATGGTAAAGTCAAGAATACGTATTATACATCATTTTAAAGGAAATGTTATGTTGAATTCAGATATTTTTACAGAATGTTATTACAAGTAATAAAAGCGAAGTTACAAGCAAAAGTACAACGTCTAGTTATAAAAGGCAAAATAATAGTGGAATTTGTGAAATTAGTGTACAATGATGCATTTAACGTAAAATTACTGTACAGTACATTATTGAAACTTGCAGGACACTTGAAATAACTTGCCAACAAGCAAAATACACTTTTATATGTAATTGGATAATAACGGTTTCTCAGTAACAAAGTGCACCTTCTCGGCATGGAAATAATGAGCTTCTCTATTTGTCCATTTGTGATAACACGGTGCCAAAATTGCTGTTAAATATGACTGTGACCATTCCACTATCTTGCGCACCATTAAAAGAGTTGCAGAAACTGGATGTGTGGGAAACAGAAAAAGCACAGGTCCACCAAGGCTGTGTACTAAACGTGATGATCGCATGTTGATTCGTCGTTCCTTAAAATCAAGGTTTAAAACAGCCACTGATTTTAAAAAATGAATGAAAGAAGGAAGTAGGCGCTATTGAATCTGCACGTGCAGTTCGTCGTAGGCTATAAGAAAATGGGCTGAAAGCACGAAAACCTTTCTTTACTGAACAACAACGGCTCAAAAGAATTGCTTGGGAAAAGGCACACAAGAATTGGACTGTTGATGAATGGAAAAACGTTATTTTCAGTGATGAAAAAACTGTTACTATTTCTGCTAATAATGGAAATAATTATGTACGTCGTAGGGCTGGTTAAAGATATAAGGCATGCTGCACCCAGCCAACAACCAAGCACCCACATTCGGTGATGTTATGGTCCCGTATTTCAGCCCGTGGTGTTGGCCGTCTGCACATTGTTAATGGCAAATTGAATGGATCGAAATTTGTGGATATTTTGGAGTCCAAACTGCTACCATCTGCACAAGACATGGGTTTGCGGAATTTTATCTTTCAGGACGACAACGCGCCATGTCATTGGTCAAAGTTGGTTGACGAGTGGTTTAATCGAAAAGTTATAAGAAGACTTCAGTAGCCGGCACAGTCACCGGATTTTAATTTCATAGAAAATCTGTGGGTGAGACTAAAGCAAAAGATTCGTCAACAAGGGCCCACATCTAAAACAGCATTAATTGAGTCTGTAAGGGCCGTATGGCACCGGGTTATCACCACCGGGATTTTAGAGAAGCTCATTAGTTCTATGCAAAGAAGGTGCACTTTGTTACTAAGAAACCGCGGTTATCAAATAAAATATTAAAGCGTATTTTGCTTGTTGGTAAGTTATTTCAAGTGTCCCGCAAGTTTCAATAATGTACTGTACAGTAATTTTACTTTAAATGCAATGTATACTTATTTCACAAATTCCACTATTTTTTGTTTTTTTCGATAGACGTTGTACTTTTTCTTGTAACTTCACTTCTATTATTGGTAATAACATTCTTTAAAAATATTTGAATTCAGCATAAAATTTCCTTTTAAAATGATGCATAACATGTATTCCTGACTTTATCATTACTCTGTATAAGTCGACTCCAAACATCAAAAATTGACTTTCAGTCTACTGGTGCAGGATGTTTGGCCACGATTGTATGCATATATATAATCAAGGATGTAAGGCCAGGTGATACGCAACATATCCTAGCCTCTCCTCGACAAATGTCAACCCCGTCTTGTCGTGGTGCAACCTATTCCCACTAAAGAGGCTCTGACGACCGACACATAGCGGTATAACTATACCACCGGGATTAGAGGAAATGCTATTCTACACTCACCAACCCGCAACTGAAAGCAACCAAAGCTTGAAGAGAGCAAAAGGACGTCACGGAAAGGGAAGAAAACAAATTATGACACGGAGAAAAGAAGATGGTAGTTTAACAAGAAATAGAAGCAAAATTTTAACAAGGGTGAAAGATTTCAACTCGAAACTGTATGGGAGGGATGATACATCTGTTCCAGACATTAAGACAGGTACCAGTACCAAAGTCCCTCCAGTCCTACCGGCAGAAGCTACACATGCAAATAATAACATGAAACGGGGAAGAGCTCCAGAAGCTGGAATTACCGTTGACATTATACAAGGAGCAACTGTAGAAATTGAAACTACACTCGCCCAAGTTTTCATCAGATACCTCAACGAAGGGATGATTCCTCCTGAGGATTGGAACAATGCTACAATGATCCTGCTACATAAAAAAAATGACGTTGAGGATCTCAGGAACTACAGGCCCATCAGCCTCCTATCAGTGGTTTATAAAATCTTCACTGATTCTTTCACATCGCTTGAAGGTAACATTAGACATGGCCCAACCAAGAGAACAAGCTGGATTCAGGAATGGTTACAGCACTGTAGATCATATCCATGTACTGAGATAACTAATTGGAAGAACAAGAGAATATGAACTCCCATTATGCATGGCTTTCATTGCTTATGAAAAGGTCTTTGATTTCGTGAAACCATCAGCAGTTACAATGGCTTTGAACTCCTGTGGTATTGAAGATGCATACATTAGCATTATTAATTATATCTAAAAAAATGCAAGTACAAAGGCTCGGATATTTGAGGATACAGCACAAATAAAAATTGGAAAGCGAGTTAGACAAGGTAACACCAAATCTCCCAAGCTCTTTAATGCCACTTTGCAAAATATATTTCAATCATTGAACTGGGAAAACAAAGCGATAAAGATTAATGGAGATTTTTTTAACTCACTTTCGTTTTGCTGATGACGTAGTAATTTTTGCAACTACCCCTTCAGAGCTGCAGAGTATGATCCAGAAACTTGCTGACAAGAGTAAAGAAGTGGGATTAAAAATTAACTTTCAGAAGACGAAAGTGATGTTCAATACTTTTATAAGAAAATGAGATTTATCGATTGATGGAGAAAATCTTGAGACAACCGATACCTACATTTATTTTAGACAGCAGATACCAAGCAAGGGTCACATTGATGAAGAAATTAATCGGCTTTTAAAATTGGATGGAGAGTTTTTGGTAAACAGTTCCACTTTTAAGAGCAATAACCGTTATGTCTTAAAAGAAAAGTGTTTAATCAATGCATCCTGCCAGTGCTTACGAATGGAGTGGAGACATGGACCTTAACTAAACAAGCCAATAAAATCATGCAATGCATGGATTATGATACGCTTTCCAACATATCAGAAATCATTACTCAAGCTATTACTCAAGTTATGAGGATAATGACTGTGGAATATATCTCGTTCCTGTGATCTGACCTTTGACCCTATTTCGATGATATTAAACACAATTGGTTCAGTATATCTCCGAAATAACATACTAAAGTTTTGTCGCAATCGAAGCATTTTTACATCAGTTATGCGCATACGTGCAATGTAATGGATCTGTCTCCTATGTCCTGACCTTTGACACCATTTCGCCCATTTTCAATAGGGTTTGTCCCCAGGTTGTCTTCTACCACATACTAAAATTTCATCAAACTAGAATCATTTTTACGCGAGTTATGGTGCATAAGAGCAATGGAATGGATTCCTCTCCTATGTCCAGACTTTTGGCCCCATTTCGTCCATTTTCAACAGGGTTTGTCCCCTGGTGATCCCCTAATATATACTAAAATTTAAACGAAATCGAATCATTTTTACGCGAGTTATCGTGCCGACGGACAGACAGACAGACAGATGGACAAAGCTGGAGCATATACGCTTCTTCAACCTACGGTTGGAAAGCGTAAAAAAAGATATACGAAGACTGCATACAACTCAAAGAAGCGTGGAGAGATCCATGCTTGGTGTAACTAGGAAAGGTGAGAAAGGGAACTTGTTGATAAAGAAAATGACAGGAGTGGACGATATCGTGACCAGAGTGAAATCACTGAAATGAGCATGTTGCCAGAAGAACAGACCACCGATGAACAACCGAAATTTTAGACTAGATTCCGAGGGACAGAAAAAGATCCAGATGAAGACCCCATGGGAGATGGATGGATGAAATTCGAAAGCATGCCGGAGTGAAATGGAGAAGACAGGCTCAAGACAAATAATTGTGGAAGAAACTTGGGGAGACCTTCATCCAGCAGTGGATTGATAATGGTTGACAATGATGATTATATAAGATCAACGAGTAAGTGTCATCGTCATAAGATTGGTTTCTGGATTGATACCAGAGAGATTATATTTTGTGAGTGGACTATATTGATGTCTCGAAGTATAGAATTCATTTTTGGAATTAGGTAAGCCAATAAGCTGATCCTTTGTGACTGTCCTTTTAATTACTTGTTTCTAAAGTATGATTAACGTATTACTACAAAGCTATCTAAGAACATTTGCCAATGAGTCGGCTGATCAGTTAAGCTTTCAAAACCACAGTTAACAAATTCTATATTTCTTCAACAAGCAATATTGAAGTTCATTGCGAAGAAAAACTACATTCATCAGTAGACAACTATGCCTGACTGAGTCGTATATGGACTTGACTGACTGCATTGGTGTCAGCACTATTAGAACGTTGGTGAAGTTCTTCAAGGAGAGAAACACACAGAGGCGTGACAATTATTAGAATAATTGGGAATTTTGAACAAAAAGAAGTTATATAAATGAAATACTTCTTTATTTCAACAATAAGGACACATCATGTATTTAGTATGCATTTCCTTGCTCTTTATCAGAGATATAATGCGTCTTGGCAGGCTTTCCGCAAGTTCAGTACAAGTCTTTGATTTCTTCATCACGACGATAAATTTCAATAAGCGTTTCTATGAGGGTGACCTTTGTTGTAATGCTAGTTTTCCTCAGTTTCCTCTTAACATTCGACCATGAGGTTCTCTATGGGGTTCATAACTGGGCTGTTTCCAGGCCATGGCCGATTTTTAGCACGTCTTTTGTAAAAAAGGATCGTGCTTATATTTTTTTTTTTTTTTTTTGATTGGAGGTTTAACGACCACCGTGAGCAACTCAATGGGCTATAAGCAGTCGCCCGTCCCTAATTTAGGGTCACTGGTTCCAGGGAAGGGATAGAACCAGTGCCGTAAGACAAACACAACATCCATGCCTCACCGGGATTCGAACCCGGACCCCTTACGGACGAATGATCAGAGGCCAGCGCCTTAGACCACTGCGCCACCGGTGCGGCGATCGTGCTTATATACCGGTTTGTCCGCCTGTCCGTCTGTACCCACGCTATCTCTGCAACTATTAGTCCAATTTGAAAAATTCTTTTTGCATTGGGAAGCTTAAAATATGAGAATGATGATCCTTTATTTCGTTTTTTTTTAGGATGTACAATTTGGCCGCTAGAGGGCGTAAATGCAAATGATGTCGAATTTAAAAATACGTTTTATTCTACATATTTGCTTCTAAACATCCGATTGAAAAATTATTTCATCTTTCGATTCCATTTATGTCGAAGGGTATTTTAGATATAGTTACTTTTACAAATTACGCACAGATTTTCCGCTAGGGGGCGTAAAAGTAAACTACATTTCGCCCGATAATTGTTCTTCTAAAACTCGGATTTGAAAATATTTTACTTCAGCGGATGCACCTCGTGATGGAAAATCTTTTGCATATAATTTCAAATTTTTGGTAAAGAATACTTTAGCCACCAGGGGGCGTAAGTGTTAATTTTTGCTTCTGATGTATTTGCCATTAAATCTGAGCTTCTAAGATGTCGATTGAAAAACTTCTTTCATGGACTGATGCCATTCACATCGATAAACCTTTTTGGAATATTTTCTTCTTAAAATATTCCACAGTTTCTCCGCCAGGGGGGCGTAGATGTATATTTTATTTTTGTCAATATATCTACTTATAGTGATCCGATTTGAAAAATTCCTTCTTTGTTGGATAGTGTTTTCAGTGTGACACGTTTTTCATATAATTTCAAAATTTTCAAGTAATTCATAGAATTTCCGCTAGGCGGCGTAGAGGTAAATTGGGTTTCCCTCTATATATCTGCTTCTAAATCTCCAATATTGAAAATTTCTTTCTGCACCGGATACAGATCCAGGTGATAAATCGTTTGCACATGATTTCTAATTTTTGTAAAAAAAATAGTTTGGCCGCCAGGGGGCGTAAACCTTAATTTCCGCTTCTGACGTATTTGCAGCAAAATATGAGCTTTTAAATTCTCGATTGAAAAAAACGTCGTTTGTAGACCGATGGTACTCATGTCGAAAAACCTTTTAGAAACATTTTCTTCTTAAAATAATGCATGCTTTCTACGCCAGGGGCCGTAGATGTATATCTTATTTTAGTCAATATCTCTACTTCTAGGAGTCCGACATGAAAAATTCCTTCTTTGTTGGATAGTGTTTTCAGTGTGACATGTTTTTCATTTAATTTCAAAATGTTCAAGTAGTTCGCACACTTTCCGCTAGGGGGCGTAAAGGTAAATTGTTGTCCCCCCTACATCTCTGCTTCTAAATCTCCTATTTGAAATATTCTTTCTGCACCGTATACAGCTCCTGATGGGAAATCCTTGGCATATGATTCATAATTTTTGAAAAAAATGGTTTGGCCACCAGGTGGCGTAAGTCTTAGCTTCCGCTTCTGGTGTATTTGCAGCAAAATATGAGCTTCCAAAACTCGATTGAAAAAAAAGTCGTTTGTTGACCGATACTACTCATGTCGACAAACGTTTTAGGAACATTGTCTTCTTGAAATAATGCATCCTTTCTACGCCAGGGGGCGTAGATATATATCATATTTTTGTCAATATCTCTACTTCTAGGAGACCGATTTGAAAAATTCCTTCTTTGTTGGATAGTGCTTCCGATGCGAAATGTTTTTCCAATAAATGCAAAATTTTCAAGTAAATCATAGACTTTCTGCCAGGGAGAACAAAGGTAAATTGCGTTTTCTGCGTTATTTCTGCTTCTAAAACTCCAATTTGAAAAATTCTTCCTGTATCGCATACAAGACCTGATGGAAAATATTTTTCACATAGTTTCTAATGTTTGGTAAATAATGGTTTGGCCACCAGGAGGAATAAGTGTTAATTTCTGCTTCAGATTTATTTGTAGCAAAATCTGGGCTCCTGAAAATTTGACTAATTTTTTTTTTCTTGGACCGATACCGCTCGTATGGAAAAACTTTTTGAAATACTTTCTTCCTAAAAGAATGCACGGTTTTCCCACCAGGGGACGTAAAGTAACATCTTATTTTTGTCAATATCTCTGTTTCTAAGAGTCCGATTTGAAAAATTCTTTCCATGTCGGAGAGCGTTTCTGGTGCGAAATGTTTCTCATATAAATTCATGTTTTTCTTAGCCCACAAGTCTGCAATCATAGGGCGTAAGCTCACGATTCCCGTTTACAGCAATATCTGAGGAATTAAAAACCCGATTGAAAAACTTCTTTCTTCCGTCAGATACTATTGTTTTCCATACCGGTTCCATTGACTGTGAATAGCTTTGATAAATTTAATTTGCATCAGAACGGATTCAAAAGACGTGCTTATTACACCCAAAAGTTCGGTGTCATCTTTCTTGTTTATATTGTTATCACCTAAAAATTTGGTACCAGACTTTCCTTATGGCATGGTGCACCATCATACATAAAGTCGAAGTCACTATTTGGGAACCAGTCTTTCAGTTGTGAGATTAACCTTTGTTGAAGTACCTTTTTGTACTGATGCTGGTTCATCACACCTTCTACAATGTATAGACGTCCTGTACTTTGAGCTGACATGACACTCCATACGATCACCAGGGTAGGATGCTTGATCGTTTGTGCTGTTCACTAGGACCAGAACTCCTCATGGGCGTTACTCCTCAGTACTGGCTGCTTTTTTTCGCTATAGTAAACATGAATTCATCAGGAAAATATACCTGAAAGTTAAAAATATCCAAAAGTATAGTACAATTCTGGGTACCACGAAATCCCTTCAATTTTGTGTCCGTAGTCGGTACGCTACTCTGTGCATGATATCAGAGACAAAAATGAAACCTCAAATCAACTGATTAATTACAGGAACTGAAATCAAGTGATTAATTACAGGAACTGAAATCAACTGATTAATTATAGGAACTGAAATCAACTGATTAATTACAGGAACCGAAATCAAGTGATTAATTACAGGAGCTGAAATCAAGTGATTAATTACAGGAACTGAAATCAAGTGATTAATTACAGGAACTGAAATCAAGTGATTAATTACAGGAACTGAAATCAAGTGATTAATTACAGGAACCGAAATCAAGTGATTAATTACAGGAACTGAAATCAAGTGATTAATTACAGGAACTGAAATCAAGTGATTAATTACAGGAACTGAAATTAAGTGATTAATTACAGGAACTGAAATCAAGTGATTAATTACAGGAACTGAAATCAACTGATAAATTACAGGAACTGAAATCAACTGATTAATTACAGGAACTGAAATCAACTGATAAATTACAGGAACTGAAATCAAGTGATTAATTACAGGAACTGAAATCAAGTGATTAATTACAGGAACTGAAATCAAGTGATTAATTACAGGAACCGAAATCAAGTGATTAATTACAGGAACTGAAATCAAGTGATTAATTACAGGAACTGAAATCAAGTGATTAATTACAGGAACTGAAATCAAGTGATTAATTACAGGAACTGAGATCAAGTGATTAATTACAGGAACTGAAATCAACTGATTAATTACCTTATCTTGCTCCAGTCGTTTCCGAGTTGTTCTTGGACTTATTTTGCCCCGGCAAGCCTCTTTTTTGTCATAGCAGGTGTGATTTTAGCCTTTTTTCGAGGGCTGCGTACACGTAGTCCAGCAGGGATCAGTCTTCGACTGATAGAAGAATCACAAACATTTACCCCATACTTTTCCATAGTCATTTTTATGTCTTTGCGTAGCAATTTGAGTAACTTTCCTTTCCGCTCTTAGGCTGAATTTATTTTTCCGTCCACATTACCACCCCGAGAGGGTGCATACGCACAGCCGGAATCCAAAGACTTCCTCAATCTACACACAGATGCTTGTGCAATTTCTAATCTATCTGCTATTTCTCCTCGTGTATAACGTTTTTCTTCCAGAAGACACTTAGATAAAGCCACTTTTCTAAGAGACAGATCACTTGTCTTGCCAATAGTAAAAAAATGATCACCAAGACAATAACGACGTAACAATTCAACTACAAATTTCAAACAATGAACCCTAAAACCTCACAAACTGCACGAAAGGTCTTCAGGTAACCTGTAATAAGAAAAAAAACCATGCTGCATCACCGAAACATAACATAACTTTACTTTTTAAATCGTCTGCTTATCAACCTATTTCTCTCTGCAGTGTAGGCCCCATGACATACTTCGGAACAAATGTTCCTACATGCTGTCACACCAACATCTAAAAACATATCCTCCAAATCATTTTTAAGGGGTGAAAAATGATTTATACCAACAAATTGAAATAATAATTCATGAAATATTGCATTTATTTAGAAAAAGTACCTTTTACAAAATGCGAGAGAAATGTTGAAAATCTTCCAAATACGTGGAGACAATGTACGCAGACAAAGCCATTGTTCTTCTCACGTTTTTCTTTAATTAACGCACAGCAACCGAAATGTTTTGTTCCGACATCGCTAGGATCGAACCCCAGATATCTCGATAACTAGCCGACTGAGTTCGCTTTACGCTACGGTACCAACAATCCACAGCGCTATATGTGCTTATCTGTCAGCATCTGACTTCTTAAATCCGTAGGGCTGGGCTCAGCAACTGAGACGTCTCCATCTGATGGGGCTTAACGGCACAAGCTATTTAATTAAAGCTAATAAATCCAAAGGGCAAGAGAAATGGTGAAAATTGAATGGTGAATACAATTTTTCGTTAGTTGTTTGTAATGAAAGAAAACGCGGAAAGAGCGATGACTTTGTTTTACAAAACTTAAAAAAATCACAATTATTCTAATAGTTTTCACGCCTCCGTAGTTACCTCTGGTAATTGGAGCTATGGTTGACCGAGATCCGCTGTATATTATTTAAACAGCAGAAGATCGACTGCACACCTGAGGGTGAATTTTAGTAACACAGATGTTGACTGGTATATGCTGGACGTTAGTGATGGGTAAGGGTAAACAGTATCGTAAACAGCCGTCAGCCATCTCTGAAGTGAAAATCTGACTTCAATCATTTCACTCTTACAGATACTTAGTAATTAAGCAGAAACTTTCAAATTTTATCGTAAACCCCTGGTATTAGAATTTTATTAAATTATTATTACAGTGCTCCCTGGATATAACTCCGTCGCGTCGTTTGTATCGCTGGTTTAGATGTACTGCTGGTCTTTCCTGTGTCTTGTGCCTCACGCAAAGCAATTGTAGCCGTCGGTTATAGCTTATAACGCGGGTCGGATCCTTACGCCGAAAACCTGCGTTATACCAGGAAGCGGTGCATTATTATTATTACTACATGAGATTGAGAGCCTATGGAAATAGAAATGTCTTAAATGTTGTTCATCGCATGGTAATGATCAATATGTTCAGTATGCGGTATCTGAAGACAAACTACAGGACGTAAGGCGATAATCCGCTGCGAGGTTAACAGAAAAATATACTGATGTTTACAGAAACCACAACATCAGGATAGACACGAAATAACAAAGTGAAATGCGTACGGCAGATTACTTGAGTTGAAAGATATGAACGCTGAGAAATATAGTGCTGCAGGTTTAAAGGAAGACACACTATTTAGGACAGAGTATCCCTGCTTCAAGTGGCAATAACGAGGTGTACGCTGATTGACGTTGAACCGAAGAGGCCCTAAACTTCTGTTTGTGTAGTGCTCTACCATTCTGCATCTATTCGGACACAAAGGTTATGCCCGGCAGACGGCGCGTGAGCTGACGGAACTAGCCGCAGAACGACCATGTCCCAGACAAGCTCAGTGGGCGACGAATCTGGCGAGCATGCAGGCCGAGGAAGAATTGACACATATCGGCCATCCAGAAGATCTAACAAATTCCGCGCATCTTGTGGTTGGGCGTTGCATTGTTGAAAGATGGAGCTAGAGAATGTCTACAGATACAGTAGGGCCTCCAAGGTCACCAATGTACCACTGGGTGTTCAAGGTGTTGGCAATTTGTATGAGAATTGAACGTGAACGAAATACAATAGTGAGCTCTGTGTTTAGATCGCTTGACACTCCGAAACGCACGACTCCAGCAGCCTTTCACCAGAGCGTACAAGGGTGTCTCCACCATTGTGCATTATATTGAACCGTGACTCGTCTGTAAACAGTTTGCGATGCCATTTGTCACCCCAGTGTCTACGTTCTCGGCAACATTGGAGCCTCTAACTTCAGCAGTATATGGTCACTGAAAGTCGCAACAACAAATGGATATCGGTGAGTTCCCTCTGCAGCGAACGGCTTCCAACAGAGCTTTAGGACATCTGACGTGTGAGAGACATCCAGTACTGCTTACGAGGCAGCTGCATCACTCCATGCTGCGCCATGTGTCTGATTACATTGCCCAACTTGGCGGTCACACAAGGTTTTGACCGCTGTCATGTGACCATGACTTGTAGCCTATCAAACTGACGCACTGTCTTCGTAATTAAATCATGTGTTATCTACCTCACATTTTATGTCTCTGGTGATCTACGGCTCGTTTAGCTCACTCTTTCTGCGCGGGGAAATTTCAATGTGGAGCAGTGAAATTTCTTTTGGCGGTCCATGAAACACCGTACTACATGCAGAAGACGCAAACAATTTAAAAATGAAAAACATATTGAAAAGAACACATGCCTAAAATAGTTCAATAGAATCAGATCAGCAGATTTTAGCTGATGCATATTTCATCTTCAGGGAGTTCAGCCTATGAACACAATCATGTGAGTTATTCATTACTATTCCAACTAGTGCTAGTGGTCTTTTTATAAATGCTTATTTATAAGTAAGAAGCTTTGTATTCTTGATGAACTTCTTGCATATATTTTATAAATCGTAATCACGTTTTGCATACCTTGATGTACTATCGCCGTCTATTGCTGATTATCGTGAAATGGAATTTAGATAAGATGCAATATGTAAGAAATTATTATTTCCAGATTAAAAATCTTCTTCAATTAATAATCTTTAATAAATAATTTCCATAGTAATGAAAGTTCAGTACTATTACTTTTATCACAATTATGCTTCTCGTTTTTTTTTATTAATATTGCTTTTACATTTCGCAGATATTTTTTATTCTATTGTTTACAGATTACATTAACATTTTCGAAATCAGGCGTATTACGCTTTGTACAGCAACATCCAATTAGCGATGCTGGAAATTCTTGCTTGTTTCAATTTTTGTTATGTTAGTTCAGTCTATTTTTTCGCACATTTTTGGTTCTACCAATACATATATTTTATAATGTTTTTGATCTTCAGTATTTTAATTGTTATTTTTTGAAATACACGCGCTATCTAGGAGCTTAGACTGAAACACATATACCTCATATTGCATTTTAGTATTTTGCCGAACCCCTTATCAATGATTTAAATATTCGCAAAGTTCACTGAAACGTTTATTTAGTACGAAAATTATAAAGCATGTACTCTTCACTAGCTAGCTAAGCGCTAAAGTATTTTTAAACAGCAAATATATCTATCAGAGTCTAGTTTTATGTCACAATAATAGCTTTTATCGGTAATTATTTCTCTGGTCCTCAGAATGGACGAAGAGATGATAGCAGTGCTCAGCGCTCTATTCCCAAAGGAGATATTATCATCATTAAATAAAGCGAAGTAGGTTCAGCGTAATCTGTTAGGCTACAGATAAAAACTGGAGGAATGTCCATTGCTCCGACAAAGATTCCCGAAGTGAGGTCAGGCATCAGTAATGCGAAAGTATCATTTCTGTGATTATTTGTGGTATATTCAACTGACCGCTAAATACCTGAACGTACTATTATAGGCCACGAAGATAAGTACCATTGCCAATGACTGACCAAATATGTTTTATGCAGTGAATATTTTTCATAATAAAATTAAATAATTCTTAATTTGATGTTATTATGGAATTTCTGTATTTTCATTAAAAATATTCTGTGATATTCTCGCATTACATCTAGTGTTCTAACAGGTTTATACTGCAAAGCAAATCGCTAACGACTTTCGATTCAGATAAACGCTCGGTATTTTTTGCCGTTCATCATTGAAACGAAAAGAAAAAAGTTTAAGAACCCAACGTTTTTCGGATTCCACTTTCGAAGTGAAATAATGCCAATTATGGCGTAGTGCGCAGTAAGCCAGAAGGATAAAATTTTCTCCGCTAACTGTTCAGAAAGAATAGAGTGAATAAGTTACTCGAAATTTAACATTTCAAAGTTCACAAAAAAAAAAAAAAAAAAAAAAAAAAAGAAGAACTCGCAATTAAATTTTACCATAATCATCGTGTCATGTTTCTACTTCACGTGATATCTTCTATTTTTCGGCAAGAACGAATGAGACAGACAGAACGAAAGAGACCTTATTTTAAGTCCTTTACTAAATGCAAACAGATTTTGAGAATGTTTTCTCTCTTATGAGTTTTACCTTTATCTGGGTAAAACGGGATGTAAGCGATTGAAGTTTCCCCTTCCTATTTCATTTTTCCCTTTTACTAATAGATAGGGTGCGGTGGTATTGACAGCATATTAATAAAATCGCACCGTAAGCTAACAAATGTTTTTTTATTTATGACTGTTCATGTGAAATAGTAGTTACAAGAATGCCATTTATCAGACAATGTTTTAATATGACCCCTGTCAAAAGGCGGCCCCTCTGCACCACACATTCTTCTTTGCGGCGTTGGAAGGAGTCCAATAAACATATCGCCAGGGATATTGATGACTGCAGCTCTGATACAGCCCTTCAATTACAATATGGTGACACAACGTGTTTGGAAGACTTCTTCCTTGAGGTACCCCCATAAGAAAAAATCAGCACATGTTAGATCGGGGGACCAGGGTGGCCAAGACATGTCACCATAACGAGAAATTAATCTTTGCGGTACGGTCTGTCGTAAAAAATCCATGCATATGCGGGCTGTGTGCGCGGTCGCCCCGTCGTGTTGGAACAACAAATAGTCCATATCCACGTTCAGCATCCGTGATTGAGGCAGTAAGATGTCTTGCAGCATCCGTAGATAACGTTCACTGGTGACAGTTACAGCGACACCCTCGTCGTCCTCGAAAAAATGCAGCCCGATAATTCCAAAGGAATCAACTCCACACCAGACAGTGACACGGGCGCTATGCAATGGCTCGATGTGCAGTTGACCCCGGGTTTACATCACTCCAATAACGCACATTTTTGTTTATTCACCGAATCACATAACTCGAAGTGTGCTTCATCTAACATAATCAAGGTCTGTAAGCCGCCCCGGTGGCGCAGTGGTCTTAGGGAGGGCCTCTGATCATTCGTCCGTAAGGGGTCCGGGTTCGAATCCCGGTGAGGCATGGATGTTGTGTTTGTCTTACGGCACTGGCTCTCTCCCTTCCCTGGAACCAGTGACTCTAAATTAGGGACGGGCGACTGCTTATAGCCCATTGAGTTGCTCACGGTGGTCGTTAAACCTCCAATCAACAAAAAAAAAAAAAAAAAAAAAAAGTCTGTAACATCTGTGGATTTTCACGAAGGAGATCACACAGGGTTGTGCAATAATTGTTCGCGTGCAACCAAATCTTGAGGTTTAATTTCTTACACATTTGGAGCTTATAAGAGTGAAAATGGAGATCCTCATGCAATATTCTCCTGAATGAACGATCGGAAATGTGCAAAGCTGTAGAGTGTCGCCGAGCATATCTTTTAGGGCTACGCGAGCTTGCAGCACGAACGTTTTCAACCATTTCCGGGATCCGCACAGTCCTTTGGCTACCTCCTGGTTTACGATTACAAGCCGATGCTGTTAATCTAAAGGAACTTACCCACCTTGTAATAGTGCGACAATCTGGCACATTTCCATGATGTCCTACTTTGAAATGTCGCCTGAATAGACGTTGTGTAACAACTATAGAATCGTTATTCTTGAAATACGTTCAGGGTGAGGAGCTAAGGCGACCTTTGAAAAAGGTGAGAAAGGTGACAATTTTTTTTAAAAGGTGACTGAAAGGTGATTAAGAGATTTCTTGCCATTAGCACAAAACAACAAATATGGTTACGAAAAAATATTTTTTATTTTTTGTGCACTCCCCTACCAAAAAGGGCCAGGTAAGATCATAATAAATTTCTTTATTATGGTCTTGGATGGGGTATGGCCATTTTATTGGCATTATATAAGTTTACAGAAAAAAAAATTACACAAAGTTCTGAAAATCTAATGACGTACAATTCTCTTCAATGTTCCAGAAAAACAATTCCGCATAAAAAACTGTTTGGCTTACTGTTTTCTAGGCATCTTAGCAAAAAATGATGTATTCATACTTTATAATAATTCTTGATGATGAAATATCAAGCTTCAGTTACGTAAAAATTACAAGTGTTGGGATGACGTTTCGGTACCGTTTTCTACCTTCATCAGCCATGGAATGAAACACATGGTATTACCATCAATTGTTGCCAGATTTTAAAAATCATCTCTCTATGTCAGCATTTCCATTTTAGAATTATTCTAATGTTTTGTGTGTTACGTGTCTCACTGCCAATTATTCTCACTATAAGCAATCAAACTTCATTTTGTTTTTCCCAAAATTCTTCTGAATGATTTCCACTTCCTTTTCTCTCACTCTTTCTTCCTTTTTGCATACATTATACTCCCTCGAGCATGTCTTCAGCTACTTTTGCTACCTTTAAATAATTTTTTTTCGAGCGCTTTCTTCAGTTTAGCTGAAGCTTCCAAAAAGAGTTCTTCTCTTGCCTCCTTAGTTTGTAGGGGTTATTTTTTCTGCCACTCAGATAAAAAGGTAAAACAATCTCACATTTGATTGACCTTTTTTATCTTTTCCACCTTTTTCAAATCTTCTTCATAATCTGTTCTTTTCTTGTTCTTCTTTTAGCTTTACTTCTAATTCAAGTTTATTTTCTCTCTTACATTCTTCCATAAAGGAAGTGTACTTTGAATGTGCTTGTTGTTTGTACTTAATGAGTTTTGGATTAATGGGCACAAAAAAAATTAGGATATTGTTTCAAGGCATTCCTCACAGTCAGTACACTATTTAAAAATATTTCGGTCATTGCTGATTTACCTTCTGGTAATATAGGCTTAGGAACGTAAAATCATCTCTCTATATCAGCATTTCCATTTGTCAAACTAAGAGCTGCCTTTATGACTTTTGCAACATTTGGGAATTCTATATCTTTTGATAATGAGTCCATTTTTGAGATGTGTTGTTGCCAGTAATCATCAACAGTTTTATTTTCAAATGCTGTATCATTTTTTTCCAGTTGCAAATTTTTCCATTCATCTAACAAGTAATCCAGTTGAACATGAAATGGCATAATTTTTGCAACTTTCAGTACGTCTCTGCAGCTTCTATCATTCACTCATTCTTTTGGGTCTAAAAATCTATAATTTTTAAGTGATCCATTTGATAAGCAAGTCTTTTCCATCACATTCTTACAAGTAGTAAAATGTTGCTTTTGAGCTTCCTTCAGGAACAACAACTTATCACTTTCTTTTATTTTAGAAAAGCTCGTCTGTGAACTTTTCATTAATGACAAGTTCTTCAAGAGGAAGCAGATTACCAAATGCAAACAGTTCATCAAGATCAACTTTAGAAAAATTAGTGAATTTTTTAAAGACAGCAGTCTTCAAAACACGAGCCATGAAGGTCTGAATAACTTTCCCTATTTCTTCATGCAATTTGTAGATCATGGGTGCTTGGCACTGAAAACGTTGTGTGAACTTCATGAATAGTTCTGCTGATGAAATAATGAAATGAAGTTCAGCTTTTATTGAAGGTTTCTTCAAGCACTCACAACAGCCTTGTAGAATCTGGATTGAAGAGCAGCTGAATTTTTTCTCAGAGGCATGTGCTTAAGGAAATAGAACTGAATAATGTCCCACTGCTCCGAAATCCTGTTGGCTGAAGGCCCCAAGGCAAGCCACTTTGTTGTTGCATGCTTCAAAAATTTGTGGTGTGGAATGTTATATTTAGATTGGATTTTTTCGAACTCTTCTCAATGGGCAGGCCAACTGTCAAAATAATAGTAAATGTTGATCAGCAGCTCAGAAGATTCTTCGCCTAAACACTCCGATAATTTTACAGGTGCATTATGCATTGTGTGGATGTTTCAGGTACCTATGTTTATAAGACTTGTCCCTTGTGTCTCCTGGACATTACTATTGAAAAGCCTAAAAACCTTTTTTATTAACATTAGGTTCATCTGATCCAAGCATTAGGCATCTGTTTTGTGATAAATTGGCCTCAGAAAGTGCTTCACATATTTTTTTACGCAATGTTTCACCATCCACTTTACCTAAAAAGAAAGTTCTGATATGTCTTGTCGTTATGCCACATTTGCTTTCCGACCAAAATGTGATGGTTGTTTGCAGCTCCTTTTTAACTTTAACATTGGTTGTTTCATCATAACTCAATGTGTATCACAATGAACATGCTTTCTCTAACATAAGTATATACACTGCTGGCCACCCAAAATGCAACACCAAGAAGGACACGAGATAGCAAAGCAAGATTTACTGGACACATAACAACAGATACAAAGATGAAACGATTTAACTTACAGACCCGTGCGGTTTGCGGAACACGCAGACATCAATAGTTCGTGTGGTCCCCATGGCGGGCAATAACGGCCGCTACACGCCGCGGCATCGAACGAAAGAGGCTTTGGATGTGGGCTTGCGGTATGTCGGTCCAGGCTGCTCCCACACGTTGCCACAGTTGATCAGGCGTAGCCGCGGGTGGTGCTTGCCGGGCTACTCGGTTGCCGATCAGCGAACAGACGTGTTCGATGGGCGACATATCGGGAGAACAGGCGGGCCACGGCAGCAGTGACACCAAGTGGGCCATGAAGAATTGTTGCACGATACGTGCTACGTGCTGGCGCGTATTGTCCTGTTGAAACATGGCCGCTGGCAAGTCCCACAGATAAGGGAGAACTACAGGCTCCAAAACGTCGGAGATGTAGCGGTGGCTGTTGAGTGTACCAGCGATGCGTACCAGAGGGGTGCGGGTGTCATATCCAATTGCGCCTCAAACCAGAACGCCAGGCGACAGACCGGTATGGCGATGCATAATGCAGGCGTCATACAGTCTCTCGCCGCGGTGCCGCCACACGCGGATCCGATCATCGTGGTGTTGCACGCAGAAGCGGGATTCGTCGGAGAAGACAATGTCGTGGCATTCCGTAGTCCAGGTGCGGCGTTCAATGGTCTACTGCTGTCACACTCACCGGAGGCGTAACGTCAATGGTAATCGGAGCAATGGGCGCCGTGCGACAAGTTCCCGCTCCTGCAGACGACTTCGAATGGTACGTGCTGATACAGGTTGTTGCGCAACACACCCTAATTCCTGCACTAACGTTCGTGATGTGGCGGTGCGAGCCGTCAATGCCCGCCGCACAACATGCCGGTCCTCTCGTTCGGTGGTGTGCTGCGGCTGCGGCAATTGCCCGACCGTCGCTCCTGCATCCACCGAATCCATACTCGTCTCACTGTGGCTGAATGTTGTCCAACACGGGCGCCGATGTCTCGGCGCGATAAACCGCTGTCGCAATAAGCCACTATTCGTCCTCTGTCAAACTCCGAAACGTGCTGGAATGACTGCCGTATTCTGCGACGAGGCATCAGGAAGATTCCCACGCACAGGTCCGGCAGCACAACACACTTCCACGACTTACACCCCGCCTTCTGTGCACCCTTCTTTTAGTGCTTCTCGGTGGCGTGCCGGGCTCACATGATTTTCATATGTCCTGCAATGCTAATCGTTTTCATGTCCTCACGCGGGGGACGCATGCTGCGAATTTCAGGCTAATCGGATGCTTCCTTCTTGGTGTTGCATTTTCGGCGGCCAGCAGTGTATTATGATATTGCAATCTATTAGTAGGATCTGATCTTCACTTAGCAGGTCGTTTTTGATTCTTCAGGTAATGTTCCTAGTAGGTTGGTGGTGGTAGTGTCAACTTCAGTACAAATTTTAAAGATGACAATCCATTTTTTGGTGTAAATATGACAAGGATGGTAAATCAAATAATACCCGAAAGCTTGAAAATTTCTTTGTCCCAGAGCGGGAATCGAAACCGTGTCTCCCAGATAGCGCCCGGGTATGCTAACCACTACACCACCCAGAACGAACAAGCCTCAAGTTTCCGATTAATATGAATATAACCATCACAGGATTTGCTAGTCGAAGCAACCGGCATTCAGGTTTAGCGAATCTGGAAGTTAAGAATCCTATTCCATGATTACCCAGAGTTGCAGATAAATCATGAATGGAATACGGGATTACACCATACAACACAGATTTTGAAGATGACAATCCGCTTTTTGGTGTAAATTTGACAAGGATGGTATGTCAGATAATATCTGAAAACTTGAAAATCTTACCAACTGACTTAGCATCCTTGTCAAATTTACACCAAAGAACGGATTGCCATCTTCAAAATTTGTGTTGTATGGTGTAATCCCGTATTCCATTCTTGATTTATCTGCAACTCCGGGTAATCATGGGATAGGATTCTTAACCTCCAGATTCGCTAAATATGAATGCCGGTTGTTTCGACTAGCGAACCCTGTGATGGGTATATTCAAATTAATCCGAAACTTGAGGCTTGGTTGTTCTGGGTGGTGTAGTGGTTAGCATACCCGGGCGCTATCTGGAAGACACGGGTTCAATTCCCGCTCCAGGACGACGAAATTTTCTTTTCAGATATTATCTTACTTACCATCCTTGTTATATTTACACCAAAAAACGGATTGTTATCTTCAAAATTTGTATTGTATGGTGTAATTCCGTATTCCATTCAGGGTCAACTTCAGTTTCATTATTCATCTCTGCGTTTTGCGGAAATTCTGCTTTCTGAAAACATTTAGCAATTGTCAAAATCTGTAAATTTGTCCAAGAAGCATGCACTCAAGTAATACAATAAAAAACAGTGACTGCTTTCGAAAATTTTGTCACACGAAGGAAAATAGTTTGATGACAGCCCGCAAGATTTCACTTTTAAACGGAGTATCTCAGAAGATTGGCTTTATATAAAATGTTATTGTCTTAGATGCCCCTCAGCTCGTCTTCTTTATTATTGGAGCTTAACACATTCACAGACAGTAACAAAAATGCAGAGACATTTATGGAAAATTCATGTTTTCAGCAGGACAGTAAACTTAAAGTAACTGGAACCCTCATACTATTTTGTCGGCATTTGCAGCTTTGTACTTACGGCGTGAAGTAAAGTTGAACGGTACGTCATGCACTGGATGTGCAGTGGCATATGATGCCTTGCCCGCGAACCTGTAAATTATGAGGCCTTCCTACAATTATAAGGGGAGGTATAGGAGTACAGAAATAAATACATTCACATAGTTGTACTATGTAACTACATTCACATACAGGGTGTTTCACTCGCTACTTTACCCGGTATTTTTACAATAACTGGAAGAGGAATGAAGATATCATAACGAAACTTGAACTGGACTTAGCTTAGGCTGTGAGAAAGGAGATGGCATCATAAGATGTGTTGGAAATGGTCACCATTTGCGTCCAGGCAGAGATGAACACGACGCGCGATATTTTGGAAGGTTCGGGTCAGCATGTCACCAGGAAATTGCCTGAATTTCTTGAATGATGTTGGATTTCAATGTGGCGACGAATTGTGGATTTAAACTCTACTTTTCAGACAGCCCCAGAGAAAGTAATCGAGCGACGTCAAATCTGGTGGCAGCGAAGGTCAAAGTCCCTTCAAAATGACTCTGTTCTCGAAAAATGACTCAATTTTGACCACGCTGGCACCGAAAGTATGGCATGTTGCTTCATCCTGCTGGAAATATCCAATGAATAATTCCTCATCGTCCAACTGATTTACGAAGGTTTGACAAATTTCCACATAAGCCGCTGTCAAGATGGTTGTTTCGAAGAAGATCGGCCCAATAATGCGCCGCTATGACATCACACACTAAACACCGATATTTGCTGGATACAGGGGTTCTTCGTGTGTCGCGTGGGGATTGCCAGTTGCCCAAAACTTCCGCCGCCACTTCTCTCTGACCTTGTCCACGACGTCGGCGCAACGTCACATCGCTTCCGTTTGCTTTCTCACAGCCTAAGGTAAATCCAGTTCAAATTTCGTTTACCATATATTCATTCCTCTTACAGTTATTGCAAAAATGCCGGGTAAAGTAGCGAGTGAAACACCCTGTAGTTGTAGGCATACTTACAATAATAATCTTTCAACTTCTACCAACTTCTTTTGAAACTATATTGTTAAATTGTACATTTCCCCCAAATATGGTAAAAAAAGGTTTGAAAAGGTGACAAAAGCTGAAAAAGGTGACAAAAGGTGACTAATTTTAAAAATGGTTTGAAAAGGTGAGAATGGTGACCGGCTCCTCACACTGTACGTTTCAACAGCGAAAGCACGATACTCAGCCATCCACATCGCCATGTCGAACAAAAAACAAAATGGCAGCTCATTGACATAAGAACGACGTGGCATTGGGCGCGCATTGATACATGACGTCATTGTACGACACGCGGCAAATTACGCTATGAACGCTGCCACACCCTGTATTATGACGGCACAAGAAAAACATATTTGTTCTGCCATACGAAGGAATGCGCAAGGATCTTGTTGCTGGCAATGCATTGTAAATCCAGTTTATTAAAATCTACAGCATGAGAAATAATGAGCACGACGCACGTGGAGAAAAAGAACTAATAAATGAAATGAAAACCTACAATTAATAAGAAGATGTGCGTTTATATACATGACAAGTTAATTCAACATGCCCCGCATGTTCTCCATCAAGTAACATTAAACGTTTATAATCGTCAGCGACGCGAATCGGCAGTCTGTAGGATGGATCTCCAATAATAAAATGGGAAAATAAATCCCAATTATTTATAATTCTGTCAACAACTTGCAAACAGATTTGATGATGATTCTCTTCACAAAAAGAAATTGAACGAAATAACAATTACATCAGGAGAAATGAAATTATTTATTTCGTTCAATTTCGTTTTGTCTTTCATAAGACTAGGACTGTTTGCGCTTGAGTGGCTCGTGTTCGTGCCTAGTTGTGGTTCGTGACAGATCGACGTGTGACGTCACAAAATAGCGCTGGTTCATCTTTCCAATGATATGCAACGCGTCATCGAAGTGTGACGTCACAACATGGAACTAAAACTAAAGTTAGCTAACATGTTAACAACGTGTGTTTATGCCCAGTCGCCATGTTGTGACGTCACGAATTCGACGACGTATAGAGTACACGAACTCGAAGCATATGCCCCAAAAAGAGTGTGGGAAGGGGAAAAAAAATAAAACTTTTGAGGGTAAATAAGAAATAGACGAAATCGAAAATCGTGACTTTTTAGATTTTTGCGCACATCTGCATAGTCAGTTTCTCTCTATTCTAAAACAAGTTAGTAGAATCATGCAATGCATTGATTATGATACGCTTTCCAACATACCACAAATCATTACTCAAGTTATCACTCAAGTTATGAGAATTATGGCTGTGGAATAAATCTCGGTCCTGTGCCCTGACCTTTGATCCCATTTCGATGATATTCAACAGAACCGGTTCGGTATACCTCCGAAATAACATGATAAAGTTTTGTCGCAATCGAAGCATTTTTACGTAAGTAATGATGCATAAGGGCTATGGAATAGATCCCGCAACTGTGTCCTAACCTTTGACCCCATTTCTCCCATTTTCAACAGAATTCGTCCCCAGGCAGGCCCCTACAACATTTTATCCAAATCGAAGCATTTTTACGTAAGTTATGACGCATAATGGCGATGGAAGTGATTCCGCTCCTATGTCGAGACCTTTGACCCCATTTCGCCCATCTTCAATAAGGTTTGTCGCCAGGTGGTTCCCTACAACATACTAAAATTTCATCGAAATCGATCCTTTTTTACGTTAGTTATGGCGCATAACAGCGGTGGAATGGATCCCGCTCCTATGTACTGACCTTTGACCCCATTTCGTTCACTTTAAATAAGGTTCCTTCTCAGGTGATCCCCTACCAGATACTAAAATTTCATCGGAATCGAAAATCGAACGATTGTTGCACGAGTTGTCGTGCGGACGGACATACGCACACAACGCGTGACGTAATGAGGCAGATGGGAATCGCGGCCATCTGTTCGCCGCAAGAGTGCGACGTCATAAAACTTTAATAGGATCCACACACAACGCGTGACGTAATGAGACCGATGGCGTAACCGCGCGCCAACATTCTCAAACGCGAGATTGTGATGTCATAAGATTTCTAAGCATTGGTAACATTAATGGAACGACCCCATGCCAATAAAAACGTTACAATTCGGGGTGGGTATTTAACACACTAAACGAATTCTCCTAAAGTCGAGATCAAGCTAAATCGATTTCTAGTACCAGAAAACTGTAAGTTAACGATTTTTTTTATTTTTTTTTTGAGGTTTAACGACCACCGTGAGCAACTCAATGGGCTATAAGCAGTCGCCCGTCCCTAATTTAGGGTCACTGGTTCCAGGGAAGGGAGAGAGCCAGTTCCGTAAGACAAACACAACATCCATGCCTCACCGGGATTCGAATCCGGACCCCGTTCGGACGAATGATCAGAGGCCATCGCTTAGACCACTGCGCCACCGGGGCGGCATTAACGATTTTCATCAAAATTCTTAGAGCCGTTTTCAAAATAAAATGTACATACATACATACAAGAATTGCTACTTTAAGGTGGACGTCAAGTAATTTTGCTTCCTATACTTCCAATGGAAAAACTTCTGTACACATTTTCTTCACAAACAATGCGTTCCCAAGATGAAAATTTGAACATCCATTAAGACAGCTTCATTTCATAACTTGGAACACTTAATATTTTCTAAACCGTAACCGTAATTATGCAATCTAACATTTATTTGTCCACTGACGTAATCAAAGCACAGATCGCGCCAATTTTTTTCTGGTTTCAATACCACCAAAAGAAACGTTATTGTTTTTTAATATAATTATGCTTATGTTTTACAAAATGTTAAGTATTCTAAGTTATAGTATGAAGTTATTTTAATCGATGTTCAAATTTCCATCCTTGGGAACACACTAATTGTGAAGGAAATGTGTACAAAAGTTTTTCCATTGGAAATATCGGAAGTAAAATTACTTGACGTCCACGTTAGTAGTGTGGGATAAGGGCGATGGAATGGATCCCGCTCCTATGTCCTGACCTTTGATTCCATTTGTCCCATTTTCAATAGGGTTACTCTACAGGTGGTCTACTACCACATACTAAAATTTCATCGAAATCGAACCATTTTTACGCACCTTATGCCGCATAAGGGCAATGAAATACATCCCGCTCCTATGTCCTGACCTTTGACCCCACTTCACCCATTTTCAATAGGAGTTGTTCTCAGGTGGTCCCCTACCACATACTAAAATTTCATCGAAATCGAACCATTTTTACGCACCTTATGCCGCATAAGGGCAATGAAATACATCCCGCTCCTATGTCCTGACCTTTGACCCCACTTCACCCATTTTCAATAGGAGTTGTTCTCAGGTGGTCCCCTACCACATACTAAAATTTCATTGAAATCGAACCATATTTACGCAAGTTATGACGCATAAGGACAATTCAATGAATTGCGCTCTTATGTCGTGACCTTTGACCCCACTTCACCCATTTTCAATAGGGTTCGTCCCGTGGCGGTCCCCTACCACATACTAAAATTTCATCTAAACTGAACCATTTTTACGTGAGTTATCGTGCCGACAGACGTACAGACGGACGGAAAAAGCTGGTGCATATACGCTTCTTCAACCTACGGTTGGAAAGCGTAAAAAAAGTAACTGCAGCCGCTTCTGCTGCCGCTCGTTCAGAGATTTCGCGACACTCTTGTTTTTCTAGCTCGCAGACAAAACGTATTGAACCCAAAAATATGAAATTTACATCGCTTGTAGACAATTATTTGGAGAACACGCTGAAATAAACCGTTTTTCGATTCTGGCGATACTTCAAGAGCTATTCTATTTCAAAGTTAAGGTAAGCAAAAAAAGTGCTATCAGGTCGCGTTCCGGACACACTAACAGCAACAGAACCACGAAACCTTGTAGGCACGTAGTGCCATGCCCGAAATTTTGCACCTCGTCGCCCTTTTCTTGAATTTCGATTTAGTTTACGAGAAATTAAATTTTTAAATTTCACAAAATTCTCTATGTCGCGATGGGATCCATTAAAAAAACGGATATATGGCAAACTATAAATCATAACGCATTGCAATTTTTACAGCATAAACTTACAACTATCATTCTTTTTTTCAAAAAAGAAAAATAAGAAAAAGTCATTTTCTGTTTTTTTAAGAATTTTTTAAATACGCAACGTTCTGGTCCCGTGACCTGCTGCCATGGTGACGCAGATAATTTGTTATGCATATGTTTTGTTGGTAAAGCTATCTCAGCTGTTTAACGGTTTATGGTTTACGTAAATACTTTTTCGACCGCTTTTGTTTTCCTGTGTGGTAAATTTAGTAAGTGGTAGAAGTTCAAAAGACAAAAGTCCTCCCTTCCAAAAAATAACGACAGTAAGAAAACTCGGAAACTTTGGAATGGCGGCGGAGCAAAGTCCTTCAATAAAAAGAACAAGGAAATTGAAAAAAAGTTCCGCAAAAATCTCACAGGGAGTTCACCAGGAGCGAAAAAAAAAAAAAAAAAAAAAAAAACTGTGAACAAGCCGCCATCTTGGAATCGATACAGCGCAAAAAGTATTGAACAATTGAGAGAATATTTTCATTTCGTTGTGATATATACTTGAAGATCGAGCTGCAGGGCCCGAGCGCTACTCTGGAAACGAGCGTAGCGAGCTTAGAGGCGTAGCCGCTAGTTCATTAAAAAAAATGCTCAAAATCAGTCCAGTAGAAGTTCATAACTAAGGCTGGAAAGCAACGGCTTAGCCTTTTATATATTAAGATATTACTGTTAAATTTTTTTATCACTGTTACACTTCATATCATACATACGTATGGCTAAACTGTTATTTGAGATTCAGAGTTTAGCTTCTGAAAGCGGAATTATCTGCCTTCAGAAGCAAAAAAAAAAAAACATAGTTATGGTGTTAGACTTGTCTTGCTGTTGATATATCAAATCTCTTCATTTGCATACAACTCGAAATTCACTGACGAACCTCCAATCGTCTGATTCACAACGGACGTCCAGTTGTCTATTGCATGTGCCTTGCGATTTCTCCTGCTGTCTGCCGTCTGTCTGTTCTCGCCTGTAGGACAATATACCGGTCGCCCGCCGCCGTGGTTGCTCGTGGACGACCACTGCTAAACTATCGGACAGTTGTTCCTGTCGTTTGAAATGCTCTCCGAGCTCGTGGAACGATGCTGTGAGCGATCCCGAACTTCTTGGCTATACTAGTCACACTTCGACCTTCTTCCAACTTCCCAATGACGCGACTTCGGGTAAAGTCATCGAGATGTCGTCTACTGGATTGCCTCTTGGCCATATCACACAGTGGCAGCAACTCGACGTCGTTCAAACCAATGCACACCGTGCAATAGCCTTTCACCGAATTGCTGAGGGTACACCGCCCGTGTGTTTTATGCCCTTCAGAATCTCCCCCCCCCCTCCCCTACGTCATGTGCATATATGCGCATGCCCTACCGTACCGGACCCTAGTTTATCTCCTGAGTGGTCTTTCGGTCCGTTCTGCCTGCTCGTTCCGCTGTTATGCTAATTTCTCCTCTTCGCCCTTAATTTTTGCACACCAGTGTATAAGCACGATCTTTTTTTTACAAAAGACGTGCTAAAAATAAAGGAGGGTTAACAGCGAACTTATTAAAATATGAAAGGCAAGCATTACTTGTCATTAGGAATAACCCACAAATTGCATGTGTAATGGCTGACAAGTCTCACCAGTTAGTCATACTTAATAAAACTGAGTATGCCCATAAAATGCAAAAACCAATACAAGACCAGAACACTAAAATTGGAGAAAAGGACCCAACAGCTACTATCCGGAAGCAAGCTGCATTAAAAAACACAGTAACTTGCCTATGCCTAATAAGAAAAAGCTTACCCACGAGTTGGTGGGCTTAAAGTCCATAAAGTAGACCATCCTGTTAGACCAATTGTGGCAAAAAACCTATCTCCCACAATAAACATTGAAATAGCCTTATACAAGTACCTTAAACAACATTATTCAGACCATCCATATCAGATTAATAATTCAATGGAAGTTATTACGGCCTTAAAAAAATTCCAAAGCCAAGAAAAATTTCATATGGTAAGCTTAGACATAGTGTCGTTGTATCCATCCACTCCAGTCAAAGACGCTATTGTACGGATTAAAAGAAAGCTTAAAGAACAGAATATCATCATTGGTGAGGTTAATAGCGTGATTGCGGCCTAGAATTTTGTTGCTGACAGTAATAATACAGTATTTGGATATAAGACCCGTCGGAATTTTGAGGTGGACGAGTTTTCTCTTCAGATCCTGTTAGGGCATGCCCAAAGGAAAGATAAAATCTCGGGTAAACATCTGGCAACCCGGGCATAAATTTTATAGGACGCCATTTTGTTTTGGGCATATACGCGCACTAGTTAGTATTGAATTTCGTACTTTTCTGTTCTTTTCAGTATACACTGAAGAGAGACAGAATTGAATTAGAGACAGCTGGCGTTATACAAATGTGGCACTGTGGGCGGCCCTGACAACGGAAGCGACATGACGTATGCAGTGATCCGACAATATAAGGAGTGATACGACAGGAATCAGTAAGAGTCGGACGCAGTATGGGTAAGACTAAGGATCTAAGAGCTTTTGATCGTGGGCAAATTGTCGGGGCCCGACTAATAGGTCACTTCATCTCGGAAGTCGTGCAGGCACTGGGACTTTCACGAGCCACTGTGTCACGGGTGCAGCGTGAGTACATCGAATCCGGTAAAACCGTCCCTGCAAGGGCCAACTGCCGTGGACAACAGCGTGTGGATGAGCGGGGTCATCATCGGCTAGCTCGCATTGCAACAGTGGATAGACGGGCCGCAGTGCAAGAAATCACTCGGCAATTTAACGCTGGTGCACAAAAACGTGTAAGCAGCCACACCATCCAGAACCATCTCCTCGCTATGGGGTAGAGAAGCCATCGTCCTACGAGGGTACCGCTGCTGACCGCACATCACAGGGTGCAAAGATTAGCATGGGCACGGGAACATCGCCACTGGACCTTAGACATGTGGAAAAATGTTGCCTGGACTGATGAGTCGAGATTCACGTTGGTACATGCGGATGGTAGGATACAAATACGGCGCAAACCACATAAAGCGATGGATCCTTCTTACCAGCAGGGTATTCTTCAAGCTGGTGGGGGTGGCATTCTCGTCTGGGGACTGTTTATGTGGACTGAAATGGGACCTCTGGTACGTGTGACATCGTCCCTCACAGGTCAACGTTACCGGAATATCCTGGATGACCATTTGCTCCCGTTTTTGCGTCTCCAACATCCCACTGGGGACCTCATCCTGCAGCAAGACAATGCACCGTGCCATCGCTCCCGAACTGTATCCGAATGATTAGATGAACATTCCACCTACGTGACCTCGCTTCCTTGGCCAGCTAGGCCACCTGACCTCAATCCCATCGAGCATATCTGTGATGCCTTCGAGAGAGATGTTCGAGGCTCTGACACCCCTCCATCAAATCTTCGTAAACTGTGGGAGCTTGTTCAGGGGTCGTGGATCCGTATGGCTTCCCAAAGCTTCCGGTGTCTTGTCGAGTCCATGCCGAGACGAATCGCCGCCGTCATCAGGGCGAAAGGTGATGCTGCACGTTACTAGACAGGTATCTCTAATTTAATTGCTCTTCATTGTACCTACATGAAATACGACATGTTTTTTGGATTCCTCATAAAATATCCTATAAGATAAGACTATTTTTACTCCTCTGCAACCCTTGGTTGTGAATATTGAAGGATAAAACAAAAGAAAACAAAAGTACAAGATAGGAATTGATAATAATACATTGAAGTATCGCTATTAAATTACAGTACATGAAGAAACACAAATTATACGCAGTGTTCAACGTTCATTTTAAGTAATTTATACATGTTTCTTCATGTCACAAGACATGTTGCCTTTGCAAAAGGACGTGCAAGAAACATTGTTTCTGCGGCACCTGCATCGTTTTCTAGGACAGCTTTTGCAAGTACTAATGCAAGGGTCTGGCGAGAATGATGAATCATCAGCATTGATTATCCTTCCAAAATCAGTTGGGCCTAAAGGGTCGCCCATAATTAACACGGCAGAGCCTGAGTATACCATGTAAAATGATCTTTTCAGGTGACTTTGTGATGAAGAGCTTGTGCAAAGGAAGCCTTGTAATTTTGGAATGCCAGCTTTGATCATCATTCCAAATCGAAGTGCATCAAATGTGTTGCACACCGAGCCTGGTTTTAAAACCTTCACCAAGTACTCCTCGGCTAGCTTAAAGGGTTGAATATTTTGAGGATAACACCTACCAAAGTTGTGGAGATATTTTTCTGGTTCTACCTTGAGTGATGACAATTTGGTGCCTATCTTACTTGTCACATTTTAGCCTGTAAGAAAATGGTTAGCAAGAAAGACGTCTGTGGTAGTACCTATCTTGTCCACCAGAATATGAATTGTTATGATATCTGATGCCGACTTTATCATCCGTATTTCAGACCGTCCATTTTCGTCAACAAACTTGTATAAATGAGTGAGTAACACAAAAACATCTGTGTGGCTTGAAAGTACAACGATACGCTGTAAACCTTCTTTAACAGCGAAAAAAACATGAGTAATACGTACGTCGGCCTCCCCAAGAGTTACTAGAAGGGTATCTTTCGTTTGTGTGAAGCTTCCAGCTTTTTTGCTAAGGTGGGAGTAGGTCCACTTTCAGGCAACACGCCGATGAGGATACTTTCCCGTTGTCAATTAGCTGATACCTTCTTCAGAAACTCGCTCAGGGCATCTTGAGTCAGACTTTTGTTGCCATCTGATGCCCAAAATCTTTCCACCTGTACAGGAAGCTTCATAGTGGTGGCAATGGATGTCAACGGTAGTGGTTAAATAGAAGACCTTCTTTCTCTCTCAGCATTTTTGATTGACGATTGAAGGTAGCTGGCAAGAACATAGTCCACACGATTGAATTTAGAAACATTCTTGACATTGCTGTCACAGATTGTAAACATATTTTCAAATGTGTCATTTCCCTTAACTGGCAACCTTCGAAACTGATTCATGACATCAACGCCGCCCCGGTGGCGCAGTGGTCTAAGGCGTTGGCCTCTGATCATTCGTCCGTAAGGGGTCCGGGTTCGAATCCCGGTCAGGCATAGATGTTGTGTTTGTCTTACGGCACTGGCTCTCTCCCTTCCCTGGAACCAGTGACCCTAAATTAGGGACGGGCGACTGCTTATAGCCCTTTGAGTTGCTCACGGTGGTCGTTAAACCTCCAATCAAAAAAAAAAAAAATGACATCAACAACCACAATGGTTTTCAGGGAATGCTGTTTTTGGAAATTCATGTCAGGAGTATCTAATTGTTTGGTCAACTCACACATCAGTTGAGACTTCATCGGTTTGACAGTAGCACCATTATCATATAATAAGGCAGAACGTGAAAAGTCGTAGATTAGAATTTCTGTCATTGTCATTCCTCTCCTTGGCAATATGAATTTTTCTGTGAATCTGCAAATAGTCTTTGATAGTATTTTTTAGTTTGCTTCTTTGTCTACATATCCGGTTTTGAGCGTGTTATAAACCTTCCTCTTGAAACATGCAGAACACTTCTTGTGCTGTCATCCAAAATTGGAGCATCTTCTTAGCAATCAATGCTGGAACACATTCAATCGTTAGAATGTTGTGAAGCCTAACTTCACCTTTTACAAGGTATGGGTTTTCTCTGATTTCAACATACTAGACCATCTCTTTGATGTTGGCTTCCATTCTATTTCCGAGGGTTCCTGTTAACTCATTCATTATCAGCTCATAGTCAACTGGTGTAATGTTCAGCAGCATTTTTTTTTATTGGAGGTTTAACGACCACCGTGAGCAACTCAATGGGCTATAAGCAGTCGCCCGTCCCTAATTTAGGGTCACTGGTTCCAGGGAAGAGAGAGAGAGCCAGTGCCGTAAGACAAACACAACATCCATGCCTCACCGGGATTCGAACCCGGACCTCTTACGGACGAATGATCAGAGGCCATCGCTTAGACCACTGCGCCACCGAGGCGGCTAGCAGCCTTTGAAATGTTTTCTTATGAGAAGGACTTCATGGTAAGCAAGCTCCCGTTCAGCAATCTATTCCTTCCTTTTTGTTTCGCCAATGATCCCTCCGGCTAATTTCCGAGAGCGGTTTATTGTTTGTTAGATATCCATGTCGATCCCCACGATATTAAACTTTTCATTTGTTCTTCGAACAACAAAATTATATTTTTTGAACCAGTCAAATGCATCAGCATAACGAGTCTCAAGGTTAAGCATTTGCTCGAACAGTGAACCCCATCACAAATAGTTGACTCCATCAAAAATTAAATTGGAAGGACTTCCTTCACTTTTTGCATGTAGAGGTTCCAGTTCCCCTCCTTGTCAGCTCTTACGAGGTTATTCAAAAGACTTATCAGATGCAAGAATCCCTCCAGTATTTGCACTGCTCAGAAATCTTAACTTCCTCCTGTATGAAAACATTAAACGATTTCAGTGTTTCTTCTGATGTTGCGACCAGCTCTTGAAACTTGAGTTGTGGTTCTTCCGTTGTTGAGCATTGCATAGAGTTGAGCACATCACCAACGTGTGTAGCTAATTCGTCATCATCCTTGATTGTACTCAAAACTGCTTTCCATTTAAGCCTCTCTACCACATCTGCTAGCATAAACATTCCTTTTACTGACCTCACGTAATTTATACCTTTTAGGACACTCTACTACTTTTGGACCAAACACATGGTTTTCAATGAAAAGGTTTTCGAACCCGGTGTCCTTTATGTATTTTCCACTACATTCACGTAGAAATTTAGTCATATGGAAAGATCCCAGGAGTAGCACAAGGTCTGGGAATTCACTTGTAATCAACTGAATTTCTGCGGCAGTCATCACATGAAAGTGGTAGTACTTGTTGATAGAGGTGTAAAAGCAAGCTTTGGAAATTCTTCATACATGAACACACACTATCATATATTGTCATTGGGTAAGGCAGTATTGGGAGAAATCCGATATTTTGTAACGGAACATTTGTCTTTGAAATGATAGTATGAATGCCAGACTATGTCAATGTATTTTGGTTTGTTAATCCTCCAACACTTTGCAACATACTTAACAATGCCTCTCTTTTTTTGTTGATCTCGTCACACATGGTTAAATGCTAAGCTCTTCAATGATTTTGAAATATGCTTCCGTTTCATTAAGGGATGTGACGTGCCTGCACCGCAGGATGAACATGAGGTAAAGGCAGATAGCAGTGAGAGCACATGTCCGGGTAGCTTAGTTGGGAGAGCGACTTACCCCGGAGTGAGGGGACCCGGCTTTGATGCCCGAAGCGGACAAACATGTACGTTATACAATGGTACACGAACTCAGAATCAGGCCCAAGGAGACTGATACGTTTCAAAGCATCATTTTGTCGTATTTCAACAGCAGCCAAGATTTTTTGTCTTCCTTCTGTTGTAGTTGTCTTCTTTTTGTTCTGTTTTTTGGCACAAAATACATTTTGAAATCTCCGCATTTATTGAAGTTCCACTCGCTCGGCACATATGTAGGCCAACAAGTTGCTTGTTATCCTCCATTTCATTTGTTCAGTCGGAAACAAACAAAATTCACATCAGTTAAATTTTTTGTTTAGATATATATAAGTATCCTTTCAAGAAATCACTAAATAAAATGCAAAAATGATTAAACTTTCATAAACTTAATTTATTACTGTTTAAATAGTCCTATCTTATAGGCAACTTTATGAGAAATGCAAAAAACATGTCATATTTCATATAGGTATATTGGAAAGAACAGACAATTACGAAATTCAATACTAACTAGTTCGCGTATATGCCCAAAACAAAATGGCGTCCTATAAAATTTATGCCCAGGTTGCCAGATGTCTACCAAAGATTTTATTCTTCCTTAGGGCATGCCCTAACAGGATCTGAAGAGAAAACTCGTCCACCTTAAACATTCCGACGGGTATTATGGCCAGGAACTGGACTATAACAATTTTCAGTATGAAAATACGATCTATAAGCAAATGACGGGAGCCCCAATGGGCTCACCTATATCAGGACTTCTGGCTGAGGTAATACTACAGGATATAGAAAACCGTATACTTACAGGGGATACAGAAAAAGACCAGAATTGTACTTAAGGTACGTAGAAAATATCTTGATTTTTTGGAAGTACAGTAATGAAGATCTGCAGGGCTTCTCAGACAAGTTTACTGAGTTATATTCGACTATCCGTTTAACATGAAAACATGAACGCAACAGTCAGCTTGCATTCTCGAATTTGTGTTCAAAAATGAAAATTGTAGTATCGCCTATGAAGTTTATAGAAAACCAACAAGCGCACCGGTTATTATTCTTAACAATTCTAACCATCCGTGGAGAATTAAGTCGGCTGCTTTTCGGTACTACATTAGAAGAGCAATTACCCACTCTTCTAGCCAGGCTGTTTTTCGGTACTACATTAGAAGAGCAATTACCCACTCTTCTAGCTAGGCTGCTTTTTTGGTACTACATTAGAAGAGCAATTACCCACTCTTCTAGCCAGGCTGCTTTTCGGTTCTACATTAGAAGAGCAATTACCCACTCTTCTAGCCAGGCTGCTTTTCGGTACTACATTAGAAGAGCAATTAGCCACTCTTCCATCCAGGCTGCTGAAACCACTGAACTTAATTGGGTAAAACAAATAGCATGCAGCTATGGCTATGGTACTCACATGGTGGAAAAATTATATGACCAAATGAAATGCCAAATCATGGCATTGCATTAAAGACAAAACCTGATCAGGTAATGAGTTCCGTTTATTCCAGCCCTTAGTGGAATACTTAAGGCCGAATGCAGTGAAGCTAACCTCATGATGGCTGAAACTGTCAAAAATATTGGTTTGATATTAACCCATGACTCAGGTGATAGGCATTGTTTAAACAAGGCGGAAGTGTATCAGATCCCCATAAAATCCAAAGAACGCTTAAAAGAAAAAATCTATGTGGGCAGCACGAAGCGGAGCTTAAGAACCAGATTGAAGGAACAGCAAAATAATTGGAACAGAAATCAACAAACAACAGCCCTCATTCAATACTGTATGAACAATGACGCAATACCCGATTGGGACGGTGTCAAATTATTAACATCACACATTATTTCCATACAGATTTTAACATCTGAAGCAGTGGTTTTAGCTAGCTAAAACAAATAATATAAATTGTAACAACAATACATCTATAGAATTATCTCCGGCATGGAAGTTCCTTATCAGGTCGGAAAAACAACAACAACAACATAATAAAATAAAGAAGAGGAATAAGCGATTCGCATCTGCCCAATTACATGGAACAGAAGCACACGGCATGCGTGATAGAGATCTTGATTTGACGGCGTATATTCGGGGAATCCGTTGACCAGTTTTGTGGTTTGTGCAGATGCATTGCGACCTAGAGCCACTAAGGATGTCCTCGAGGATGAGGACAAAACGAGTCGGGCAACGAGCACCGTGTCTGAGTATGTATCTCTGTGTGATATTCGAGTCTGCGGGAGACATCCATATCAAGGAGGTTGGTTATATTACTGGAGACACCACTGGCTCTGCCGCCATAGGTCACAGCTAATCTGTGGTGTGATGTCACAAGCAGGCAAAAATGAATTAAATTATACCGTTGATGAAACAGTAAGCTTGTGTATCATTGATAAAGATTATTGAATTACTCATTTTATCTGTTAATACGCTTAGAAGCTTTTGGTCCATTGGTTTCCAATCAGCTTCTCTTCTGCGGTTGCGTCGTGCCTGCTCATGACGTCATTTGCAGCACAGACGGGGACTTATGGCTGCCAATGCTGCGTGGATAGGAGTGGTGTCTCCAGTAATATAACCTCCTTGATTCATATACATTTGAGTAAATTCTATAGAACAACATTATCGCCATGTTTCATGATTTCTTGGGAACTGGTAATCAGTTAGGACTGCATGCGCATTTAATATGTCATAGCGTAATGTTAGGTGGACGTTTTAACTTTTCATAGATTTTAAAGCTCATGAGTCATTTTTTAGATAATTCAACGCGCACCAAATTGGCATGTTGTGAAGAAGCGTTTGCAATGAACTTTCCTGTTTCCCATCTGGGCATGAACTGTGCTTTTCTACAACCAAGTTGGGCAGTCATCTGAGGGATATTTCAACGTGCACTAAATTGACGTGTTATGTGAAGTGTTCGCAATGAACTTTCCTGTTTCCCACCTGGGCATGAACTGTGCTTTTCTACAACAAAGTCGGGCAGTCATCTGAGGGAGGTTTCAACGTGCACTAAATTGACGTGTTATATGAAGTGTTTGCAATGAACTTTCTTGTTTCACATCTGGGCATGAACTGTGCTTTTCTACAACCAAATTGGATAGTCATCTGAGGAGTGAGTGTTCATGGACACATTTAGTTAATTATATTAAAATTTTTGGCACATATGAGATGATTATAGGTATAAAATTATATCTTCATCTAGTTGTGGTGACTTTTAACAAGCTCAGAGAGTCGATTTTGTCTTCCTCCCATATAACATTGGGAATGAATGTGTTATATTCTATGTCAGAACCATACTTATTATTTTCAAATGTGTACGTATATATTATAATGTAACGTTCAGTTTTCATGAGTAAATATTGGTATTTTTGTCACCTACTGAATATCGACAAACCATTGATCCCCTCATCGCACAAGTTTTTTCAAGTGCTTTTTCAATTAATTAATTTTTCAAATTACATTGTATAGGTAGATGGTGTATCTCGCAGATGTATATTATGCAGAGGCATTCCATGGTATTTAAATTCTTTAAAATAAACGTGTGAAACAGAAATGTGACGTTCATTAAGTCGTCACAGTTACATGTAAAGAAGTTTTACCATTGGAAACATAAACCAGAGATTTAAGGTTAAACCACCTTAAAGAACTGTCTGGTGAGGTCCTGGTATGCTGTAGAGGTAAATGCCCTCCAACACGTTCTGGAACCTATGCCAAACCACAAATGTGCTGTAATTAGGACTAAAGAAGGTCAAACTCTGTATTGAATAGAAGAGTCTGATTATGTGGACGGTATGTGTATAATGAATAGCCATAGTGATATTACACAAGCTGGACTGAGTCCTGCACCTATAGAAAAAAATTCGATAAAGCGCGATTTACTTTTACACATGCTTTACTTCTAGCACAACACGCGTCCCCCTGGAAGACTTACTTCAGCACCCCTAAGTACAGTAATTTTCGCAGGATTTCGAACACGAGGGAATGAGTTTTTCGCGGGGTGTGTGTGTGTGTGTGTGTGTGTGTGTGTGTGTTGGGGGAGGTCAGGAAGTGTGCGTGGAAAAGTAAGGGGGTACCTAAAGTCATGTAGTTTTAACTTTTAAGTAATTTTTGGCACAGAAGTACATAATGCAAATGCCTTCTTCTAAACTTTGAACAGTTTACATGCTAAACAAATCATCATTCTTTCGCCAATACTGTGCTTCACTTGGACGCTTTTGTGACATTTTTTTTGCAAACGGATGTCTTTCGCTTGTATATAAAAGTTTCCACACCGTGAATGAGATAGACATACTTATTGTAAGGAAGAACTAAAAGCAATAGCATCGTTTAATTGTTTTGTCCAAAATTAAAATAAATCACTGGAAGAAATCACCGTATTACACCTCACAGATCAGCGACTGCTGTGAATAGATATTGGCGTCTGTCGTGTACGTAATCCTGGTTCTCCACATCCTCCACGATGAATCCCCATGTGGCATCGCACTTTTCATCAGCAGCGCAGGGAGATTGCGAATGGAGAGCGATCGTATTATTTACAACCCATATGCAGAGCGATGGTATTGCAACCCAGAGCCAAAGGGCGGAATGGCTTCTATCTGTAGGACATCCAGTGTTTTAAAAGTGAAACTTCGCATTTATTTACGCAAAGCTATACTAAATATTCCTGAAAGGAAAATGTGAATCTTTGGGTAAATTATCTGTTTGTTTTTATATGTGTTCGAATTTTTTCATAAAACTATAAGTGGTAGCTGCAGTGTGTCCCTTTGTTACCTGTGCCCTCTGCAGCTGCTGGGGCTGAGGGGGTGGAAGTTACGCCACTGAGCAGATTCACTGTTATACTATTCAAGGCCTTCCCTAAAAACACTTAGTTCACTGGGTCATGAGCTTTGTTCAAGGCTACAAAGGCAGCAAATTTTCTGACTGAATGATAGATAATTTGAATCCTCATATGTAATACAAAAATTTGGTTTCTACAGTCTTATCAGACATAAAAACCACTCTGTACATTTACACCTTTCCTGATGTCAAGCCTCGTACCTTACCAGTCATGACTTTTCCTAGAACACTCAGCAGGATAATACTAGGATAATTAATAAACAGGAACTGTATACCAAATATACTCAAAATTGTATAACTATACTAGTGTTGTATACATTGGAATGACCAAGAGTTCTTTTAGAAATAGATTCAATGAACATGAAAGAGACACAAGGGATGAAAACGTATCTACTTCCCTGTCGAGAGAAGTCAATTTCAAGTCCGCTGACCCTATCTGGGATGATATTAAGAAATTAGCTTCCTGTTCCACGCCTAAATCTACTGCCATTCGCGAATCCTTAGAGATCATTACCAATAGTGAGGCTTGCAATGAGAGCGTCTCTCTAAAACTGCCACGTGTTTGGAACTAGTTCGTCAAAACATGCTGCGTTTTCTCCCACGGTACTGCGTGTCCAACCAACACGACGCCTTGTTTCTGTGAATAAGTAATTACATTAGCATCTATTCATTTATTGGCTAGTCAAGTCACCGCGTTCAAATTATTGAAGTATTCTATTATTCAGTTTCCAGTTTGCTGTCTATTTTCCTTGAAAATGCCATCTGGTTGATGTGCAAAAGCTTGAAAACCTTGATTTCCATTCTACGCCAAGAAATTCGGATCGCTAGTATAATTATACAGGGTGTCCCACTCGCTACCGAACCCGACATTTCTTTAATAATATTAACATCAATGAAGATATTGCAACTAAATTTAAAGTGGACTTACCTCATTTCGTGCGAAATGAGATGACATCACACCAGTTGCTGGAAGTGGCCAACATTTGTGTCCAGACAGCATTAAACCTTGCACTGTCCGCCAGCCAGCCGGAGTGCTCCTTAGTAGCAGACACATTCCTAAGTGTGGCGCCACTCAGAAGCTGTCAGCCAGCCAGCCAGCCTTACGCGCCTCTATGCTGCTTTGTAATGCCATTTCTCTGAACAAGTCTACTCAATACGCTTCTTGATAGTGAGTGCTCGTGCTCGTGACTGTGCGTGTACGTGTGAAAATGTATCGGTATATTCCAGAGGAGCGAGGGTTTTTTGCTCGCACTTCTTAGAAAACAGAATCAATAAAGTTTTGTCAACAGCAATTCCTGCAGAGGTCTGCAGGCAGACATCCGCCTAGCAAGACCACCATCTGGGCATTGGCGAAGAAATTGGAAACCAAGGGGATTTTATTAGATGCCCATGCAGGAGGTCGTCCATAAATGTCCGAGGAAACGATCCAGAATGTAAAGGGCCGACTACTTACGTCTTCCAGGAAGTCACTTCGCCGGCTGTCACAGGAAACAGGATTGTCCAAAAGCACTTGTCTACGTGCTGTGAAAAAAGCAAAGCTTCATGCGTACCGCATCTCCGTCATCCACGAACTGAAAGAGCCTGACCACGTGAAACGAGTGACATACTGTTGATGGTTTCAGACATTTCTTCAGGGAAATCCGGGCATTCTGGGCTACACGTGGTTCTCGGAGGAGGCGTGATTTCACCTGCCCGGATACGTCAATTCTTAAAATTCCCGTATTCTTACCAGTGAAAATTCGAACGCAATACACAAAGAACCCCTTTATTCACAGAAAATTGGTGTTTGATGTGGGATGACCCGACGCCGCATAATTGGTCCTATCTTCTTCGATACAAGCATCGCAACAGCTGCATATATGGAAATCTTCAAAACCTTTGTAAATCAATTGGAAGACGAAGAACTCTCCATTGGATATTACTAGCATGATGGAGCGACAGCACACACATCACACACCAATATGGCCGAAATTCAGTCGTTTTTCGGAGACCGCGTCATTTCGAAGGGTCTATGGCCACTACGCTTGACCGATCTGACGCCTGCTGATTACTTTTTATGGGGATATCTAAAAGGTAGAGTTTACCAAAAGAAACCACGAACCATAGATGCCTTGATAGCAAACATCAGAGAAGAAATTCAGGCAGTGACGGCGAACCTACTGGCAAGGATTTTCCACAATATGGTGCGCTGGGTTCAATGTTGTCTGGAGGCAAATGGTGGCGCCTTCCAGCACGTGTTGTGATGTCATCACATTTCGCACGGAATGAGGTAAGTCCACTTCAAATTTGGTTGCAACATTTTCATTGGTGTTAATATTATTTAAGAAATGTCGGGTTCGGTAGCGAATGGGACACCCTCTACTATTTTGAATACTGTGATTGTTCTTCAGTCGGTTCAGCGTTCCTCATTTAGACAGCAAAACTGGTTGCATCCCTTCCAATGCTGAGGAACAAACTTAAACTCATAACCCTCTGTTTCTTGATTGTAACATGAAAATCAAGAAACAAAGTGTGAAAGTCACAAGCAAAGCCGCTTGATAGCATACATACAGAAGCCTGACAGGAAATTAAGAGAAATACATATTTTTTTCACATTATTCCCGTGTCAACCGCGGTCTAAAACAGAATCGGCTGAACTGAATTCCGAGAAGCAGATGCTTTTCGTGTAACAATGCACATCCACTTTGCTGCAAATAAATTTCCACAAGTGCTGATGTGATGCACGTAGATAGCTTAAGCTATTGGTCATTATATATAGAGAATAAAGGCCTAACAGTTTTCTTTGTAAAAACCACACTAAAGGAAACGAGAAAGATGACACCGAATTTTCGGGTGTAATGAACACGTCTTTTGAATCCGTTCTGACGCAAATTAAATTTATCAAAGCTATTCAAAGTCAATGGAGCCGGTATGGAAAACAATAATATCTGACGGAAGAAAGAAGTTTTTCAATAGAGTTTTCAATCCCTCAGATATTGCTATAAACGGAATCGTGAGCTTACGCCCTCTGGTAGCAGACTTGTGCGTTAAGAAAAACATAATTTATATGAGAAACATTTCGCAACCGAAACGCTCTCCAACGCAGAAATAATTTTTCAAATCGGACACTTAGAAACAGAGATATCGAAAAAAAAATAAGATGTGACTTTACGTACCCTGGTGGGAAAACCATGCATTATTTTAGGAAGAAAGAATTCTCAAACGGTTTTTCAATATGAGCGGTATCGGTTCAAGAAAAAAAAAATTAGTCGAGTTTTCAGGAGCCCAGATCTTGCTACAAATACATCAGAAGCAGAAATTAACACTTATACACCCTGGTGGCTAAACCATTCTCTACCAAGCATTAGAAATTATGTGAAAAATATTTTTCATCAGGTCTTGTATGTGATACAGGAAGAATCTTTCAAATCGAAGTTTTAGAAGTAGAAATAACGCAGAAAACACAATTTTACTTTAAAATTTTGAATTTATTGGAAAAACACTTCGCATCGGAAACACTATCCAACAAAGAAGGAATTTTTCAAATCGTACTCCTTGAAGTAGAGATATTGGCAAAAATAAGATATACGTCTACGCCCCGTGGCGTAGAAACCATGCATTATTTCAAGAAGAAAATGTTCCTAAAAGGTTTGTCGACATCAGTAGTATCGGTCTACAAACGACTTTTTCAATGGAGTATTTAGGAACTCATATTTTGCTGCAAATACATCAGAAGCGGAAATTAAGATTTACGCCCCTTGGTGGCCAAACCATTTTTTTACAAAAATTAGAAATTTATGTGCAAACGATTTCCCATCAGGAGCTGTATCCGGCGCAGAAATAATATTTCAAATCGGAGATTTAGGAGCAGAAATATAGGGGGAAACGCAATTTACCTCTACGTCCCCTAGCGGATATTCTAGGAGTTTCTTGAAATTTTGAAATTATATGAAAAACATGTCACACGGAAAACACTATCCAACAAAGTAGAAATTTTTCAAATCGGACTATCAGAAGTAGAGATATTGATGAAAATAAGATATACATTTACGCCTTCTGCTGGAGAAACTCTGGAATATTTTAAGAAGAAAATATTCCAAAAAGGTTTATCTATGTGAGTGGTATCAGTCCTCGAAATAATTTTTTCAATCGTTATTTTAGAAGCTCAAACTTTATGGAAAATACATCAGAAGCAAAAATTAACCCTTACGCCCCCTGGTGGCCAAAGTATTCTCTACGAAACATTTGAAATTATATGCAAAAGATTTTCCATCAGGAGCTGTATCCGCTGAAGAAAATATTTTTCAAATCGGACTTTTACAAGAAGAGTTAAAGGGAAAAATTTAATTTACTTTTACGCCCCCTAGCAAAAAAATCTATGCCTAATTTTAAAAAGTAACTTCATCTAAATTACTCTTCAACATAAATGGAATCGAAAGATAAAATAATTTTTCAATCGGATGTTTAGAAGCAAATATGTGGAATAAAACGTATTTTTGAATTCGACATCATCTACATTTACGCCCTCTAACGGCAAAATTTTATATCGTAAAAAAAAAACGAAATAAAGGATCATCATTCGCATATTTCAAGCTTCCCAATGCTAAATAAATTTTTCAAATCGGACCAATAGTTGCAGAGATATCGTGGGTACAGGCGGACGGATGGACAAACCGGTAACATAAGCACGATCTTTCTTTACAAAAGACGTGCTAAAAAACTGGCACTCACTGAACACAACCGTTTCTCAAAGATAATTCACTTGGTACCAGCAATCACTCCGTGACATATATATCTAATTTAACCTTTCTTTTCAGTTTCTATCCTTATGAAAGTTTTTTTACTTCTCAGTTAGAGGTTTTCCTTCCGAACGGATCACCTGGTCCCCGAATATTTCCGTATATGTTTAGGCAACACTGATAGTGGGTCAAAGACTGAAATAAGACTACGAAAGACTGAAGTAAGCCTAGTTAGAGTTTTTCCTTCCGAACGGCAATTTACCTCTACGGTCCCCGAATATTTTCGGCCCATCTGGTCTCCGAATATTTCCGTATATGTTTAGGCAACACTGATAGTGGGTCAAAGACTGAAATAAGACTACGAAAGACTGAAGTAAGCCTAGTTAGAGGTTTTCCTTTCGAACGGCAATTTACCTCTCCGGTCCCCGAATATTTTCGGCTCATCTGGTCTCCGAATATTTCCGTATATGTTTAGGCAACACTGATAGTGGGTCAAAGACTCAAATAAGACTACGAAAGACTGAAGTAAGCCTAGTTAGAGTTTTTCCTTCCGAACGGCAATTTACCTCTACGGTCCCCGAATATTTCCGTATATGTTTAGGCAACACTGATAGTGGGTCAAAGACTGAAAAAAGACTACGAAAGACTGACGTAAGCCTAGTTAGAGTTTTTCCTTCCGAACGGCAATTTACCTCTACGGTCCCCGAATATTTTCGGCTCATCTGGTCTCCGAATATTTCCGTATATGTTTAGGCAACACTGATAGTGGGTCAAAGACTCAAATAAGACTACGAAAGACTGAAGTAAGCCTAGTTAGAGTTTTTCCTTCCGAACGGCAATTTACCTCTACGGTCCCCGAATATTTCCGGCTCATCTGGTCCCCGAATATTTCCGGCTCATCTGGTCCCCGAATATTTCCGTATATGTTTAGGCAACACTGATAGTGGGTCAAAGACTCAAATAAGACTACGTCGAGAGGAAAAAGAGTATAGCAATTCTGATGAGAGTGGTGTTTCGAATGTGAGTGGAGTTTTTATACTGATTTTCATTGTTAACTTGATATTGCGAGAGTTCATGGATTTTACGTGAGTGCCGTAGCAGGTGATTACTAGATTCGTAAAACTTCTACAAGCGTGTACATGAACAAGTCATTAAGACACCGTAACTAGTTTGTAACAAACTATTAATAAAAAAAGAAGGAAAGAAACTGCTTCAAAAATTTAGCGGACTGCGCAATTACACGGAACTAGCCAGCGGAAAAACGGAAAAGACAATGTAAATCATGTTCTTCTGCTGGAGCCTATTAACTTATGTCAATGAAACAAACGTTGCAACTGAAAAAACGAGTGAAAGCTATTTACACCTACCGATTCTGTTTCCGTGATATTTAAGAAAATATATATGAAATCGGCACCCACACACCAACTTCTTGGAGGAACATCAATTTCGAAATTGGGGGAAGCTGAAAAAAGTTTACGGGAGCTAAAGTGAAGAAGTATTAGAAGCTAAATTGAAGAAGTATTAGAGGCTAAGGTGAAGAAGTATTAGATGCCAAAGTGAAGAAGTATAACATGGGTTGCTGAAGTAGTAGATACTCATATTTTCACAAATCTTGTACATGCTGAAATGATTCAGAAGTATTCAAATGAAAAGAGGGAAATGCAATTATATCATTTTTATAGAAGATACTTCAAAGTAAAGCTGAGAAATACATGTAAATGCTAACTTTTATTGATAGTTCTGCTATATGATAAAAAATGAACAATATTTAAAACTTAAGAAGTATTATGTAAATAATGTATAAATATTAATATGAATATATACATACACAAATGCGCGCGCGCGCGCTCGTGTGTGTGTGTGTGTGTGTGTGTGTGTGTGTGTGTTACACAAATTGAAATAGAGGGGTGTTGATATTTTTTTATGGAAATGTGTCAGAGGAAATTTAGTGGGATGTCGAAGGTAGGTTTCGGACGTGTGTATAAATCTCTGTCGGCAACTGTAAGAAAAAATGTATGCTCTGAAATATCCAAGCATACATACTCTTGACGAGTGGTAATGCAGGTTGCGCATCAGAACGGAAACTACCAGTGAACTGATCAGCCGAAGAGCATGTAAAAACAAATGTCCAATTACACTAACCACTGTTTCACATTTTTGTGAGAAATTTTCGGAAAGGTTTTGTTAACGAACACGATGAATGGAAAATTAACATTCCATTATATTCTTGCTTTGTTTCACTGGTTTTCAATACAGCTGCCTAAGTTCTCTAAGACTGGCGCTAGAAGAGAGTAGTTGGCAAAGAAGGACTTAGTAATTAAATTATATACTTACTAGAACACAATGAAATTATAATAGCAGTTATCGATTTACAAACTTGTATATTTTAATTGAATGTAATTTTTCTTTCTTCGAAATCAAGTCAGGATACCTAGCAAATGCTTCCTCATGTAGTTGAAAATCGCTGGTTTACATGAAGAACACAATATGCAATTAATCTTCTTTCATAAACCAGGAACCTTAAGGGCCTGTTCATAGAATAAGATGTCGAATGCTATTCTGATGAGAAAAGAATTCTTAAACAGGATTTAGGTAAGACTGAAACCTAATTAAAGGACTTATTGCAAATGAACATATAACAATAAATAAGAAAATAAATAAATATGAGTAAATAAGCTAAAACAGAAAGAAAGAAAAAAGTGGAAAATAATCTTAAAAGCTCTTCTACTGAAAAATTATTAAGGGTTGCTCATTCAAAAAGGAAATGTCTTTTACCTGATTCTTTCCTTCATGACAGGCTTTCACTAATGCTCTATCTTCATATCGTTAAATGAAAATTTAAAAAAACTATAAGAAATGTATGGTTTCCTAAAATCAATAGCTCTGCAAGATTCATGGGAGCTTAACGCAGTTTTTGCTACAGCGGAATGGTCTTTTAACGAAAGAATTTCAACACAACTCATGCCCTTTTCAGAGCTGCTAATCGGAAATAAAATCTTTGCAAAATTCGCAACGAATAGAAATTAAGCTTACTTATCAGGAGTGACGGTGGTTTATAATCTAACTGAAGTAGCACATTTTTTTTTACAAATTAACTTTAAATTGCGATTCGAATTTTCAGCACAGTATTGGAAAATTCACAAACTGAATCAGAAATTAGTTTCCAAGCACTTTTCTCAAGAAAAATATATAAAAAAAATGGATGTTACTAAAGTAAGAAACAAATATTTACCATGCAGAAGACTTATGTCGACAAAAATTATTAATCTTAATATACTTTGCTTTTCGAGGAAGTGCTAAAAACTACCCGCAGATTTTGAAGAAAAAGAAAACCCGAATCAAATTTACAATTCGTTCTTGAGGTAATGAGTTCCCGGCAACGCATCATTGAAACCGCACTGTGAATTTTCCAAAAAATAACATGCATTCGGAATTAATGTAGTGTGTATTTGTATGTCGTATCTTTTAAATTATTCTGCAACTTCGTTTGTTTGCAATGGCAAGAAACCATGAAAATCGGTAGTTTGAATTTATTAACGATGCAAATCCAAGGTATCTTAGATTATTAAAATTCCTAACGGCATCAGATATATTTTGAAAGTTTTCCCTACAATTTATCTCCAAGAGCAGTGATTTCCTAAAAGAATAAAAAAATTGCTTGATTATGATACGGAATCCTGAATTCTAGCGTTACATAGAACGCTGAACAATGCCACTAACAAAATATACGACGCCATTTATTTTCTTCCCTACCACTTTAATTTTTTTCAGCGGGGACAATAAACCACAAACATTTTATCAATGTGGTAACAGGAACGTAAACCATTTTATGTTTGGAGAAGAAGAAAAAATGTTCTAGAAATACAAAGAGCGTTCATTCGACGAAGAGATAAAAAAAAAGTCTATCCTCATGTTTCCGGAAGAATGCGGCTTCAATTTTGTGTATTTCAAGAGTTCGGATTATTGGAAAAAAAAAAAAAAAGAAAAAAAGATTCGTGAGCGAAAAAAGTGTGGATTAATGTTGACTTTCTTGCTTTCCATTTGTTTCCAGAATCAAATGCCAAAATTTAAATGAAAATTCATGAAACACTTCGTTTAACGAATTCCAGTGGCACTGCTACCAAACGTATATGATTTTACTCTGCAGACAAAAATAGAAATGGAACTAATTTTCACAACGATTCGTGTTTAACTGCCCACGCGGGGCGAGACGTCAGAATACTGCGCATGTCTAATGCGAGTATCCTGACGTCCCGCCCTGCGTTATATATGTGCAAGGATTTTTTTATCACTGCAAGGAGGAATATTTCATCAGAATCATTTTCTCTTTCAACATATTGTAATTTTTGGTACACTGACCTACATGGAAAATGCCACACAATGAAAAAATGCACGAAATTAGAGCAAAATGACCACACATGTCGACAAGTAGGTAGGAAAGCACAGTTTTAATTTCTAAAGGATTTCATGATAGCGGATGGCGAGGCTTCAGCATAGCATGGCTTGAGTGAAAAGGGCATATGATCACCATGCTGGGTTATACCCAAGGAGGTTAGAAGAAGTGAAGGGACCCGTTTTGAGTAAAGCCAAAACAGATCAGCTCTTTCTGAGGTGGTGGGAGTCTGCGCTGCGAGAGTTCGGGAACGTGACGTCACTTCCTGTGGCTTAGGCAGTTTTGCTTAGCGCATGCAAACCAAGGATGGAAAGAAGGAATATTTCGGACTTCTTATTTCTTAACATTAGGCTTTTGGTTATATTTTAAACATGGTTACTTGCGCATAGGCAGTATGCATGGTTACTTGCACATGGGCAGTAAGTAACCATGCGCACTATGCACTTCCGCTCAAAAAATCATTATTTTGTTCAATTTTTTAAAGAAATACCAACATATATTTTCCTGTTTTTTCTGGAAATGTTTTATTATGGGAATGAATATTTCAGCCTCAATTTTTTTCATGCTTGTATGGGTAGAGTAAGGGTCCGAAAAACCCGTTCAAAATCGAAATTTCCCCATAGAGGTATACAGGAGATTCTTAGGTTGGGCGCATTGGCGTAGTCAGCTGATAAAAAGTGGCGTCACACCAGAAGCACAGGTAGAGGGGCTGTTGCCACCTCCTCTTACTTCTAACCTCCTTGGTTATACCAGGTGAAAGGGGCACCATTCCGATACGCAGTTACAATTTCCGTATTCTCGGATTTGCGCACGACGTCAAACAAGATGCACGACGCCGACACAGGATCATGAAGGGCAGAACAAAACTGCAAGCTCGTTCACATGCTTAGGAAAGCATTTCGCTTCGGTGAATATGCCTCTATGGATATTTATTTCGGAATTACTGTTTCTTCATAACTCGTTACTTTTCTTCAGAATTTATTGTCTTATATCGTTGTAGCTCAATATGCGATGGTAGGCTGTTTATCCTACAACCGGAAGACTAAATGTTCGGACATTGTTTACAATTATTTTCCTGCAGATCCTGATTTAGAAAAAATCTGGGTACTCAAATATAAACGAAAAGATAATTTTAAAGTAAAAAAATACAAGAATTTGCTACAAACAATTTACTGTTGGTAGTTACATTCGTGACTTAAAATTGGAATTACTTGGATTACTTGGCAAAAAGAAATTGAAAGCAGATGCTGTACCTACAGTCAACCTTTCTGATCAAACTGGCCGTTAGTACATTACAACTGCTAATCCCATAATCCTCAAGAATCGTCATTATTCAATCCTAGCATTGCAAATGTTAGTTCTGCAGCTTATACACTGCTGGTCATTAAAATAGCAACATCAAGAAGGACAAAAGATTAGATAGCCAAACTGAGTTTATTTATACCTTAAACACTATCTACCAACAAGTCGCTGGACACCCTTGCAATCGACGATATCTGCGGTCCTGATACACGTCACGGCCGCCCCCGTTAAATATCGTGTGGGAAACAACAACGCAACCAGTCGCATGCAAGATGCCACGCAGTTCGGAGCTCTCTGATTTCGAGAAAGGTGTAATCGTCGGGTATCACAGAAATGGCCGATCCATACGTAACATATCCAGCGAGTTGAAGTACCCAAAATCGACAGTGGCCTACGTGATTGTCAAGTGGAAGATGAGAGGTGACTGTCGGAATGTGCCCCGACCCGGCAGACTCACAAAACTGGGAGTTAAAGACCGACGGGTACTGGCCAGAGAAATTCGGAAGAACCGTAACAAATCGATGGACCACATCCGCGAGGAGTTTCAACAGGTATACGGGAGTGTTCTTTCGATGAATACCATCCATAAGGAAGCCCATCTGCTCGGTTATCATGAACGTGCTGCCGCCCACAAGCTTTTGATCACCAAGTTCAATAGCGCTGCTCCGCTAACGTGGTGCAAAAAACGTCGACAGTGGACCACTGAACAGTGGAAACAGGATCTCTGGAGCGACGAATCAAGGTTCACCCTCTACCGTTCGGATGGCAGGGTCTGGGTTTGGCGTCTGCCTGGAGAACGCCTCCTGCCGGAATGTATTGTGCCAACTGTGAAGTTCGGCGGCGGTGGAATCATGCTATGGGGGTGTTTCTCTTGGTATGGCACGGGACCCTTGGTCGCAATTCTTGGTAGACTCAACTCCGAGACCAACTGCCCCATTTTGGATGACCATGCGCTTCCTACGTTGTGGCAGTTTTACGGGGTGCACCCATGTTACTTTCAGGATGAAAATGCCACCTGTCATGTTGCGAGGTCACCATGGCTTGGTATGGTGACAATGGGGTTAGTGGAATGGACTGGCCTGCGCAGAGCCCGGACCTTAACCCTATCGAGCACGACTGGGACGAGTTGGAGCTTCGACTTAAGGGGTGCCCCCACCGTCCGAAATCGGTGAAGGAACTGAACTGTTTTCTCCAAGCCGGGTGGAAGAAAATACTGCTAGCCGTCATACAACGCCTGGTTGAGAGTATGCCCCGGAGGGTCACAGCTGTAATCGCCGCTCGTGGATGCTCCACCTACTATTGAAGGTGAATAAACTTCGTTTTCCTTTGCTATCACAGGTGTCCAATTACTTGTTGGTAGATAGTGTAGTTCAAGGATGAAGTGGTTAAAATTTGAGTTAATTCTGATGCATAGAACTGACAAAAATCAGTACGGAGTGTATCCACCATGGGCATGAATAACCGCTGCCAGATGGCTCGGCATAGAGTCGAATAGACTCTGGATGTCACCTTGGGATATTGCATTCCATGTGGCTTGAATTCTGTGCTACAGGTCATCTACTGTAGTCGTCGGTGGTCGTGGTCGGGCCACTCGCTCCGTGACCAGTGACTAGACGTTTTCAATAGGCGACAGATCTGGTGATAGCGCCGGCCTAGGGAGTAGTGGAACATGCTGGGCATCAAGGAAATCTCATAAGTTGCCTGAGACGTACAATCGCGCATTGCTCTGTTGGTAGGTGGCCCCCGGAAGGCCCTGTATATATGGAACAACCACGGGCTCTAACACCTCGGAGATGTAACACTGGCTGTTAAAATTTCCCGCTATGCGTACTAGACGCGTGCGGGATGCATATCCAATGGCACCCCATACCATTACTCTAGGTGTTGAACCGGTATGACGCTGAAAAATGCAAGACTCTAGGAGCCTGTCCCCACAGCGGTGCCAGACACGGATACGGCCATCACGGTGCTGGATGAAGAAGCGGGATTCGTCTGAAAAGACGATGTCATTCCATTCCCTCGTCCATATGTGTCGTTCAGCGCAACATTGGTGCCTCAGACCCCAGTGCTGTAGAGTTAAAGGTAAGCGCAGCAATGGGCGCCGTGCAAACAGTGCGTGCCGCAGTAAACAGACGTTGCACGGTACGTCCGGATACTTGGTGTTGTGCCATAGACCTTAATTATTGATGTGCTGGTTCGATCCCTAAGGGACATGCGCACAACATGTCTGTCCTCTCGGGCGTTGATGTGTCGGTGCCGTTGCGATCCATCCCGTCGCTCCGTCGTACCTTCCTGGACCCATCGATCCAAATTCGGGTTACAGTGGTCGGATTTTGTTCAACGCGAGCACCAGTTTCGCGGCACGATAATCCAGAGTCTCGGTACTCTACGATTCTTGAGCGATCGAATTGGGACACGTGCTGGGAAGCTTTCCGCCATCTTACACGAGGTATCCTGAGACATTCTACGAGAAAAAACAGCGAGCAAACACAATTCCACTATGGAAAACCAGCTCTCTAATATATATCCAATCATTTGCGCCAGTAACGCCACCTTGGATATATATCCAAGGTGGCGTTACTGGCGCAAATGATTTGCATCTGCGCTGCGCTGCTAATCATTTGCTTGCCCTACCATGCTGTACGCATCATGCAAATTTCAGGTCTGGCGAATGCTTCCTTCTTGGTGTTGCTATTTTAATGGCCAGCAGTGTAGATTACATGGACGTGAAGTGAGTAAACTAACATTGGGAAGCTTTCATGGTCGATCGGTTAGCATTCCGATTGTCAGCGCATCAAGTATTTCCGTTTATTTTGTGCGAATTTTTGTTTGAATTAGAACGCTAATAAGCGGAATTGTGTCAATAATAATTCTGATTTCTTTTGTGGAAATGAAACGTTGAATAATAAATTACATATTATCTACTTCTTGTTGGTTTATCCCGTTAACGGAACTACTTGATACGCTGAAAATCGAAAGGCTAGCTTTTAAATAGTTTTGCTTTTAAAAAATTTACATTCGCATTGACATTAAATTTTTGTAAATATAACTTCCTGCTAACTAGGAATGCAGCAATATTTTTGTTTACAGCAATGACATATTTCTTTATTCCCGAAAGTTAATTTATTTTGTGTTCCAAATTAATTTATTCATGAAACAGGAAATAAGAGATCACTGATAAATATGCTAATCTTTGAGTTTTGAAATTACAAGTATTTTAAAACATTTTCCATCGCATTTTTGTTTACTTTCTAGCTAACGTGTAACCCGTACGAGTAATGGCTTTTGCAGCTCGCTGCTTTGCTTCCTTTGTGACGTCATTTTGCCAGCCAATAGTAGCTCGTATCCGAAATGGCGCAACCTAAAGAGGCATCTAAGAACCTTGGCTATACATTCGGCGACACAGCACGACACAGAGTCGAAGAGGCTTCGGATTGTGCCTTTAAGTATCGCTGACCACGCACCGTTGACCATATGCGGCATCCACATGGCGAGGGGTTCATGACCACATGCGGCATTTACATGGCGAGGGCATCGTTGATCACGTGTACATTGCGAGGGCATCGTTGATCACGTGTACATTGCGAGTGGTTCCTGAAGGGGCTGTAAGTCGTCTGTAAATAACGACCCACACTTCCTCTATTGAAAAGAAATTTGGGGTTGAGACTGCGCCCATTACGGCGATGCTCGTTACTTTCCTCCATTCACTGCCGCCATATTCGGTCGTCACTTGTTGCACCCCGATGCGCTTCCGATGTGATGCTATGCAGCGTCCAACCAGCCATACGGAGCGCTATGAAGAACCAAGTGTCAGTGGGATAGTAGGATTACCGATAAATTCTCACTCCTTACACTGGCTTTCGACACCGAGACCACTCGCATAAAGTGGTCCACAAGCCGAGGAGAGGACGACCAAATTCACATACGACGAATCGTTTTGTCCTTATATCTGCCTCACCTATCACGTGATTACTTCGCAACTGAAACCCCTTACAAAGCCCAACTGTCGACACATACATCGTCAAACAGTTTCTCACACGGGAGTTAGATAGAATACTTCATCATCCCAGTATTCACCGGATTTGTCATGTGCGGATTACTTCCTTTTTCCCAAAGTGAAATCCACATGAAGGGGCACCACTTTGATAGTGTTTCAAATTTCCAAAACAGTGTGACGAGAGAGTTAAACAGTGTTCCACAAGCTCACTTTCGCGCAGCCGCACAGGAGTTTTATAATCGTGCAAAGAGCTGTATCGAGTTAGGAGAGACGTAAGATTAAATGGTAATTACTCTTTCCCTTGAAATTTTGGTTTCTTATTAACGCTGCCCTAAAACTTTCTGGACTCCCTTTTGTATCATCATAATAATCCATAATTACAAATCCACTACTGGATGAAGGTCTTCCCAAGTTTCTTCCACAACTTTCCGTCTTGGGCCAGTCTCCTCCAGTCACTCCGACAAGCTTTCAAATTTCATCCACCCATCTCCTACATGGTCTTCATCTGGGTCTTTCAGATGTATTTCAGTTGTCCAGTTGGTTTCTAGAAATACGTCCAGCCCATTTCCATTTTAGATTTTTTAGCTTGATCATGATGCCGTCAGCTCTTGTCCTTTCGTGTCTTTCATTGTTATACCAAACATGTGTCTCTCCATGATTCTTTTAGTAGTTAAACACCCTGTTTCTGAATGTCTTTGTTAGGTAAATACCTTGTAGATACACCCAAGTGCTAAAATATTATGACCACCTGCCTAATATGATGTTGGTTCTCCAAGTGCGGCCAAAATAGCTCTTACACAGTGAGACATGGACGTTATAAGATTTCTATAAGTGTCTTTTTGGTATCTGGTGCCAATATATTACTAGCAAATCCTTTAATTCTTGTTTGTCACGTGGTTCAGTCGACGCACATGGGATTTCCTGTTTCAACACAAATCACAGATACTCCATTGGATTGATATCTGAGGAATTTGCAATATCTGGAAGTCTTCCTCGTATTCCTCAAACCATTCTTCGACAATCCGGGAAGTACTGCTTTGCGCATTATACTGCTGAAAGAAGGCACTACTTGAGGGGAATACCGTTGCCATGAAAGGATGTACCCTGTCTGCATTGATTTTTAGGTAGGTAGTACACATCATTCCTGCACATGAATGACTCGACCCAAGTTTTCCCAATAAAATATTGCCCAAAGCATTACACTTCCTCCACCGGCTTGTTTCCGTCCCACAGTGCCTCCTGGTGCCAACATTTCCGCGGATAAACGACGCACAGGTACCCGGCCGTCCATATGATGCAACAGCAAAAGAGATTCCTCTGACCAAACGGCCTTCTTCCAACAATTCAAGGTCTACTTTTCATGCTTACGTGTTTATTATTGGCGCTCTCGACGGTGAGCCGAAGTTATCATAGGCACAAGGAGCGGCCTGCTGCTACGCAGCCCCATTTCCAGATAGTTTCGATGTACTTTGTGTTGTGGCACGTACACGAACATTCAAATTAACGGGGAGTTGCTCGTACCGTACGCCTTCAGCTCACCTCTAGCGTCGATCAGAGATGGTTGGCTCACACCTTAACTGCGCGTTTGTGATTTTTTTCATCCTCGGACCACTTTTTAAAGGTACCAACCACGGTTGACGATGAGTACTATACAAGTCTTGCCGTTCCAGAAATGTTCTGGCCCAGTCTTCTGGCCATTATGTTTTGGCTTTTGTCAAACTCATTTAAGACGCTGCCTTTCCCGTCTGAAGAACAGGAATAACACTGATTAACAGATATCAGTACAGGTGGTATTTATACCGTTTCATGACCTTCACACGTACGTCGATTAACTGCGGTTGTTTCGATTTGCATAATGACCAACTAGTTATACTATTTTGGCTCTTCGGTGTATGTATACACTCAGTACACAAAACATAAGAGCTAGGAGTGATAAGCAGTTGGCATGGGCATCCCCTGAAACTCAGAGTGGAACAGAACCAAACCGAGCGCAGGTGATAGATAGGCGCACAACAGGGCCTCCTAACAGTGTATTGCAATAGACGAACATGGGTAAACGTGGTGATCTGAGTGACTTTGATCGTGGATGCATTGTCGGCGTATGGCAGATAGGCCCTTCTATCGCCCAAGTGATATGAACCTTAGGGCTCCCGAGGGCAACCGTATTGAGTATACCCTTGACAGATGTACCAGCGCCCAGAGAGCAAGCGATGGCCCGCCACTCGCCATTGATAACCAAAATTGACTTAGACTATACAGGCTCGTACAAACAGACCGATAGGCAAAGGTGGCACAAATCACATCCGGGTTAAATGTACGAGACCCAATCAGCGCCAGCGAGTGAATGGCATGGCGCATGTTGCATACCATGGACAACGGGAGTCTACGCAATACTCGTGTACCACTGTTGAGTTCTCGTTATGGGACATAACGCCTCGCCTGCAGCCGTAATCATCAAAACTGGACCTCTCCAGAGTAGCACCTTGTCGTGTTCTCCGATGAATTCCATTTCCAGTTGTATCAAGTAGACTGAAAGGTGGAGGTGTGGAGTTGATATCATGAGCCAATGGCCCCGTCATTCCAGGTCGGTCTGTTCCAGGAGATGGTGGCTTTGTGATAGTTTGAGGAACCTTCTTACGGGACACATTGAGTCCATTACTGTGTCTGGAGAGGTCCTGAACCGCTGCTCGCTAGCCGCTTGTGCTGGCAGATCACCTACACGTCTTCATAGTCTTCGCGCATACTATGGCCGATGGTCTGTGCCAGCAGGAATACTCGTCGCACCACAGGGCAACAATCATATAGGCATGGCTCGAGGCATACTCATCTGAGTTTGGAACCATACAGTTGCCCCCCAAGATCCCGGATTAGAACCCTGTGGAATCTCTCTGGGATGCCGTGGAGCAAAACATCATATCCATGGATCCTGGACGGATGCCTGGGGTGGAGTTGTGGACAATGCTTCAACAGGCATGGCCGACATTACCTCCGGAAACTCTCCGGTAACTGGTGAAGCCGATGTCTCGGAGTGTACAGGCTGTTATTCGCGTTAGAGGAGGACCAACACGCAATTAGGTAGGTATCTCTAAAGTTTTGTCCATTGAGTGCATATATACCGTTTGAGGTTCAAAACTTGATGACAATTGCATGAAAAGCATCAGTTTGTAGGGAAATTTTCTTTGGCAACGGAATGACATTTAATTCAATTAAAGAAAGCGATGACGGCTAAAAATGTTCTTAAATACAGTGAAATCAATAAAAAAAACATACGGTACACTATTTTGGTGACACTGAAACAACTGTAGTTGCTCAACATGTCCTTCACCACCAGGTGCAACAGCATTCAAGCGTGTTGCAGGTCAACTGAGCGCCGAATGCAGCATGTCCTGGTGAATGCAACAGACTTTGCAACGAATGGTTTTTTAAGTTGTCGCAGTGTGGAAGGTCTTGCCTTGTTCACTCTCGAGTTTAAATAACACCACATCTAGAAATTCACGGGTTTAAGCTCTGGAGACAGAAGTGACCACAGGATGCTGGAGCGCCCGCTGATTATTCTTTTTGCATCATTTTGTGGCGACAAGGATGTTCTTTACTAGAGATGCGACGTGAGCTGGCGCACAGTGCTGCATAAACGTGATTGTATACAGCAGATTTTGTTTTTGCAAACACAGCATCGCGATTCCAAACAGTATGTTCAAGTAGCGTTCAGCATTTACTGAGAAAATTTTCTAGCCCTGGGTCACGTTTCTTCAAAGAAAAGAGACCCAAGAATGAAAGATGCAGAGAATCCACACTGTAACTCGTAGTGAACGCAGTTGTTCCACTTTGTAGGTATGCAAATTATATTGTGCCCATATTCGGCAATTATGCGTGTTGTTAGACCCATCTGAGGAAAAATAAACTTCGTTTGTCCACAGTACATTTAACAATAACTGGTAACCTTCAGTGATCTTTGCTAGAGTCCATTTGGCAAATTCCTCCAGCTGTGTGTTATCCGCCGGAAACGCTTGTGTAAAATCTGTAGTTTGTGTTGGTACAAATTTAACACGTGGTGAAGAATACGATTTAGCGATGTTCACTGTATGCACAAACATCTTGCCGCTTCACGAGCACTGATTATTTCACTTATAGTTTGAGATGCTAATTCGCCCTTTTCAGTCTCCACATTATTCTAACGGGACTCCCTCCTTAACCCTGGTCTTCCTCATCGGGGGCAATCCAGCAAACCTCCAGTTTCTTCAAATCGTCTCACCAGACATTGCAAACCTTCACAGGTGATAGGACTTGGTTCTTCTTTAGTGCTTTCTGTGTTCGTAACTTTCGCAAAGCTTCTGTTGCCTATTCACTGCGTACATAAACAATCTTCATTAGCTTCTGTTACCTATTCACTGCGTACATAAAGAAGCTCCACTAGCTTCTGTTGCCCATTCACTGCTTACAGAAAGAAGCTTCACTAGCTTCTGTTGCCTATTCACTGCTTACATAAAATAAGCTTCACTAGCTTCTGTTGCCTATTCACTGCTTAATGAAGAAGCTTCACTAGCTTCTGTTGCCTATTCACTGCTAACATAAAGAAGCTTTACTAGCTTCTGTTGCCTATTCACTGCTTGCATGAAGAACCTTTATTAGCTTCTGTTGCCTATTCAATGCTTACATAAAGAAGGTTCACTAGCTTCTGTTGCCTATTCACTGCTTACATAAAGAAGCCTCACTAGCTTCTGTTACCTATTCACTGCTTACATAAAGAACCTTCACTAACCTCCGTTGACTATTCACTGCTTACATAAAGAAGCTTCGCTAGTTTCTGTTGCATATTCACTGCTTGCATAAAGAAGCTTCACTAGCTTCTGTCGCCCATTCACTGCTAACATAAACAAGCTTCACTAGCTTCTGTTTGCCTATTCACTGCATGCATGAAGAAGCTTTATTAGGTTCTGTTGCCTATTCCCTGCTTACGTAAAGAAGCTTCACTAGCTTCTGTTGCCTATTCACTGCTTACATAAAGAAGCTTCACTAGTTTCTGTTGCCTATTCACCGCTTTCATAAAAAAGCTTCACTAGTTTCTGTTGCCTGTTCACTGCTTACATAAGGAAGGTTCACTTACTAGGCATTATTCTGGAAAGTGAACATCATAGCAACACCGGTCTTGAACACCGTTTCTCATAGCGAAAGATATGAAGTCAACTCACAGACGATTAATAGTTACAGCTCATCATTTAGAGCTTTTAAGGGCATCATATTTGAATGTGTTTCATAGTTTGCATACGTGTAAAGCTTCCCTTCTTGTTGCATTTTCGAACAAACAATTGTTTCGTTGCCAAACAAAATCCCTGTACTTGCTGATCTGATGTTTTTCGTGCAAATGGAGCTGCAATACACGCGTTTGATCTTTTGTTACAAAAGCTTAGAAGTTTAAAGCGGACTTTTGAGCCACCCGGCATATATACTCACCTACCATAGAATTTGCGCACCTAGAAGAAAACATGCAACAACCGCGAAACTTTGCAAATAGCTAGAGTGCGTGCTAGCATGCAAATGATCCACGTTTGATGCGAGAGTGCATGACTGCACACTCTATGGTGGCGCTGCAAGCACGAACCGACAGCCTCATAAACCGGCGTGCAGCCGAAAAGGACCGGCCGACGCAAGCAAGAATACAGAGCGACAAGAATGCCGGGTAGACGCCAGGGACGTCAATTTACGCAACTTACGGACTTTGAGAGAGGCCGGATCATCGGGCTGAAAACCGCAGCGTGGTCGGCGCGCCGTATAGCCCGCCACGTGGATCGTTCTGACCATACCGTCCTACTGTGTTGGGAGCAGTGAACACGTGACGTCACTTCCGCACCGCAGAGCGTTTCTAGGTGGACCAGGAGGACCACCGGTAGAGAGGATCGACGGATCGTGCACTAGGCACAAACGGATCCCACGATGACCCGGTCCGCTATACAGGTAGATGTAGAGGCTTCTGTGTGCACGCGAACCATTTCACGACGCCTCGCGGAAACGAATCTGTAATCTCAGCGCCTATCGTGTGCTGTCATTAACATCGGAACATCACCAGCTCCGTGTGCAGTGGTGCCAGACCAGAACGACGTGTGGTGCTTAGCGATGAGTGTCGCTTCGTTTTCGGGACAAGTGATCTTCGTGTCTGGATGTGGAGGTGCCCGGGTCAACGGCACAATCCCGACCTCGCTATCGAGCGTCACACCACCCCACTGCAGGCATTATGGTCTGGGGAGCCATTGCTTACAATAGCCGATGAGCTCTAGTAGTGGTACGTGGATCATTGACGGGCCAGTGGTATGTGGATGTGGTCCTACGGCCCCATGGGCTCACATTCCTGGCCGTGATTCCAGGTGCGCTATACTAACCGGAAAATGCCCATCCGCACACGGCTCAGGTTTCCCAGGACTGCCTACGTCATGTCCAGACACTTCCATGGTTTGCCCGTTCCCCGGACATGTCCCTTATCGAGCATGTGTTTGACCAGTTGAAACGCCGGCTGCCGCCGTGCCGCACTATCCAGGATTTGAAGCAAACGGTCCAACACGTCGGGCCAGTCTGCCGCAGGAGAACATCAGGCGCCAGTTCGCCTCCATGACGGACCGTATTGCAACATGTATCGCCCCTTGAGGCGGTGCGACACGCTATTGAAGATGATCGGACTGCGTGCCACAGATCCAGCTGTAATTGACCTGCAACTATGTTTTTGCCGTAATGTGTATCATTCATCTGCATTACTATATCCATAAAATTTCAGTTCAATCTGATGCTTCCTTCTTGGTGCGTAAATTTCATTGTCCGTGAGTGTATATTGCAACCATTCAAAATTCCACCATTTCTTCAAACATTGGTAAAGGGAATAATGCTGAAACATACAGTATATACATGTGGATCATCATGTAAGTGCGAAATGCGCGAAAGACCACGATTCAGAACCAGTTCGTTATATTCTAACAATCCATTTAATATCTCCACTGAAATTTTATCAAGGTGTGGTATATAAAGTTATGCGAGTGGCTTCTCACAGAAAGTAAACAAGAGGACCCTTTAAATTTCCATGCCTCTATCAATAGCAATAGGTTCTAATCGATATTATTCACTATACTTAAAGACTGAGAGTAATGTAATATCAAAATTTTGATTCAATTGGAACGAATCGAGAATTTATGATGCTTTGATTCCACGTATACTCAAAAATAAAACCCGAACTAAAGCAGAAGGTTATGAAAAATGTACTGTGGAAGTGGACGATAATATCAAAGAAGAAAATGAGCTTTATTGTTTTGCAAATAGAACTGTTTTCTTTTGCTGAATAGATTCAGATTCTAAAAAAATAGCATTAATGGAACTCCCAAAAATATAAGTGCTATAAAAAAAAAAAATACAAGATGCAACCAAGAACTACCGCCAACAAATATTCTCATGCAACATCGAATTAATTTTTTTTATACTTTTAACTTGATACACACCCATGTAATTATTGTGGTTGTTGGTCTAATTACCTTCATTGTTTGTGAACACTTTCCGATTATCTAATACCTCACGAACTTGTTTTTATTTTTATTCGTTCACAAATACAGTTCTGGCTTGTGTTTTCGACTTTTTATATTTTCCGTATGCTTTATGGAGTCATGTAACACGCTCAGTTCATTCATTGCTCGAAGTGGGCCGGTATACGCCGGTATGGCAAACCGGCACTGCTTTTGTTCTTAGTATTTCATACCGGCACTGCTTTTTTTCTTAGTATTTCATATCGGCACTGCTTTTTTCTTAGTATTTCATACCGGCACTGCTTTTTTTCTTAGTATTTCATATCGGCACTGCTTTTTTTCTTAGTATTTCATATCGGCACTGCTTTTTTTCTTAGTATTTCACACCGGAGTCTGCTTTTTTCCTTAGTATTTCATACCGGCACTGCTTTTTTTCTTAGTATTTAATACAGGCACTGCTTTTTTTCTTAGTATTTCATACAGGCACTGCTTTTTTTCTTAGTATTTCATACAGGCACTGCTTTTTTTCTTAGTATTTCATACCGGCACTGCTTTTTTCTTAGTATTTCATACAGGCACTGCTTTTTTTTCTTAGTATTTCATACCGGCACTGCTTTTGTTCTTAGTATTTAATACCGGCACTACGTTTTTTCTTAGTATTTCATACCGGCACTGCTTTTTTTCTTAGTATTTCATACAGGCACTGCTTTTTTTCTTAGTATTTCATACCGGCACTGCTTTTGTTCTTAGTATTTAATACCGGCACTACGTTTTTTCTAAGTATTTCATATCGGCACTGCTTTTTTTCTTAGTATTTCATATCGGCACTGCTTTTTTCTTAGTATTTCATATCGGCACTGCTTTTTTTCTTAGTATTTCACACCGGAGTCTGCTTTTTTCCTTAGTATTTCATACCGGCACTGCTTGTTTTTCTTAGTATTTCATACAGGCACTGCTTTTTTTCTTAGTATTTCATACCGGCACTGCTTTGTTTCTTAGTATTTCACACAGGCACTGCTTTTTTCTTAGTATTTCATACCGGCACTGCTTTTTTCTTAGTATTTAATACAGGCACTGCTTTTTTCTTAGTATTTCATACCGGCACTGCTTTTGTTCTTAGTATTTAATACCGGCACTACGTTTTTTCTTAGTATTTCATACCGGCATTGCTTTTTTTCTTAGTATTTCATACAGGCACTGCTTTTTTTCTTAGTATTTCATACCGGCACTGCTTTTCTTCTTAGTATTTCATACAGGCACTGCTTTTTTTCTTAGTATTTCATACCGGCACTGCTTTTTTTCTTAGTATTTAATACAGGCACTGCTTTTTTTCTTAGTATTTAATACAGACTCTGCTTCTTTTCTTAGTATTTCATACCGGCACTGCTTTTTTTCTTAGTATTTCATACAGGCACTGCTTTTTTTCTTAGTATTTCATACCGGCACTGCTTTTTTCTTAGTATTTCATACAGGCACTGCTTTTTTTCTTAGTATTTCATACAGGCACTGCTTTTGTTCTTAGTATTTCATACCGGCACTGCTTTTGTTCTAGTATTTCTTACCGGCACTGCCTATTTTCCTAGTATTTCATACCGGCACTTTTTTTACCCGCAATTTACATAAAAACACTAGTTTTAGTAGTGGGAACGCATAAAATGATTTTTTTTTGCACCTGACTTACGAGCGCGCATTCTTAAACATAGAAACCTCATATGCCTCGTGCGTTTGAGAAATAGCTGTGTGGGAACCGTAAAGGGTAGGGAAGTTGTGTACACATGAGCTATAAGTTTAATCCTTCAAAGGATGGAAATGAACCTACCTATAGCGCATGATCATATCTTCCCCAAGCGCCTGATCATCCTACTAAAGATATCTGTAACTTTTATTATATCATTGATCTAATCAATTCAATTTGAGGAGTTTCTTCATAGAATGAAGAATTGGGAGTAATATATTAAACACAAATTTTAGTTTTACAGCAATGAGTATAAACTTTTTCCACTTCGGACTTTTTGTTTTTTTGAGGTTGGTGAGATTTCTATTAATTTAAAACTAAATATTCATTCTGATTGAAGAGATTCTAACTGCCTAACTTGTTACTTCATGAAAGGCCCTATTGGAAGGGTGCTGCTGCTTTTTCGGCTCCGGAACTTAAAGTTCTGGGTTCAAGTCCAGCTGAATCATTAATGATTAGCCGAGGTTCGGAAGTCTCGCTAATCTGTTGGTCCAAGGGTAGAGACTCCTCGTTATGAACACTTCTAACCTCAGTCCTCCGTGTGGCATAAGTAGTGCCCGCAGGATCCACACAGCAACCAACTAAAATCAATCGTCGTCGTTTCTGACTTATAGTGCAATAGTTTTCTACGGAACTGTCAATTAAATTTTCAAACACAGGAGTCTTTCTTCTAGGGATTTTTTATAGTTTTGTGGATTTTGTGGTTAATGTATTTTTTCCGGATGATTTTTAGATAAATGCACTGGTGTGCAAAAATTAAGGACGAAGAGGAGAAATTAGCATAACAGCGGAACGAGCAGGCAGAACGGACCGAAAGACCACTCAGGAGATAGACTAGGGTCCGGTACGGTAGGGCATGCGCATACATGCAGCATGAAGTAGGGGAGGAGGAGTGTAGGAAGAGTATAAAGTACACGGGCGGTGTACGCTCAGCAATTCGGGGCCGCGGATGGCCTAGTGGTCAACGTTCGCGATTGTCACGGATAAGACCTCAGGTTCGATCCCAGGCAGGTACGAATGCTCGAACTACTAAATATCCGCCGTGCGTCGGATGGGCACGTTAAGCCGTCTGACCCCGGGTACTGGCACCCCGGTAATAAATAAGAGCGTCTTTCTCCCCCTTTCTACCTCGCTTCCGTGACACTTTCCTATCGGGCGCTCTAGCCCAAATCTCCTAGCTTCCTATTTCTAAGGATTGTTTAAGAACTGGGGTCCAAAACTCCCTTTTTAAAATCCTCTACATATGATCTGATCTGCTCAGAAATTCGATGAAAGCTATTGCACGGTGTACATCGGTTTGAACGACGTCGAGTTGCTGCCACCGTGTGATATGGCCAACAGGCAATCCAGTAGACGACATCTGGATGACTTTACCCGAGGTCACGTCATTGGAAAGTTGGAAGAAGGTCGAAGTGTGACTAGTGTGGCCGAGGAGTTCGGGATCGCTCACAGCATCGTTTCACGAGCTTGGAGAGCATTTCAAACGACAGGAACAGCTGTCCGAGAGCTTAGCAGTGGTAGTCCACGAGCAACCACGGCGGCGGACGACCGGTATATTGTCCTACAGGGGAGAAGATACAGACGCCAGACAGCACGAGAAATCGCAAGGCACATGCAGCAGACAACTGGACGTCCGTTATCGCGTTTTACCGTGGCCAGGAGGCTGCACAAAGGTGGTCTATTTGCACGATGACCAATACAGTGTGTGCTATTAACGCCTGCTCATCGGAGACAACGGTTTCTGTGGTACAAGGAACACAAGAACTGGACGCATCAGCAATGGGGTCGAGTTCTCTTTACGGATGAGTGCCGATTTAGTCTGACGAGCGATTCTAGACGTATTCACATCTGGAGAGAGCAAGATCATCGAAACGGACCGGCCTCCTGCCTCACGTGCGTCTGTTTAGAGGTGCTGTGGGTCCTGAGTTCCTTTTAACGGACGACAGCGCTACACCTCATCGTACAGTGGCTGTCACAGAGCTGTTGGAGAGTAAAGATATTCAACGCATGGATTGGCCCGCAAGGTCCCGGGACCTAAATCCAATCAAACACGCGTGGGACCTTCTCGGGAGACGCTTGGTAGCACGTCACCAGCCGCCAGCAACGAATCAGCAGCTGCGATTGGCGCTACAAGAGGAATGGGCCGCGGTGCCTCAACAGCTCCTTGACAACCTCGTCCTCAGCATGGGCAGACGTTGTAAATCCTGCAACGCAGTCAGGGGTGATCATATCCCCTACTAAAGACTGGATTTTTCTTGGCAGCCCCGTGTCACATGGACGTTTTTGTCTTCTGTCCAGTTGTGCTCGAAGCTACCTTTTCACAAAAGTGCCTTTGTATCCTTTGGATTCCTTGTTTGGACAGTTTTTGCTCACATTTCCCATATTCTTACATCTTGGGGATCTTATGGTATGATTTGAGTCGATGTGGAGCACTTCTGCACGACGTTACATTCGAAACACCGTCTCGTCCTTAATTTTTGTACGCCAGTGTATGAGTATACCGGCATTTCAAAATTTCCATGTCGAACACTGAGCTCAGTTACAAAAAACTTAATGTGCTGGTTTTCCTTGCTAGTGACGTCATTCATCGTGTGTCCGTGAATGTTTCTTTTGATCCGAAATTTTGCGTAGCCAACAGAAAAGGACGGTAGTAAGATCATATGTGAAAACGTATTTAATATGAGCTCATCCATTTTACAGGAGACAATGGCAAGGCAATGGTTTCCATTTCCAGTTGAAAGTCAAGGGCTGAGAAAAGATCAAATAGCAGAAACACTCAGAATTGAAGCACATTTTTTACCATAGCCTAGACCAAAATTTACCAAACCTCCTCTCTAACACACTTGGGATGCAGCTTTTCATTCTATCATGAGGTCAGATTTCAGCTGGCGCATGAGCTGATGCACTTCTTAGCTACATAACATTTTCAACGGTGTCAGGATCGTTTCTTACATTCTTCAAAATCTGAATAATATCTCTATAATAATAGTAATATTACAAAAATATTGTGTTTTACAAATTAAACTATTGAAATAATTACTATTGCGGCCGCCATAATTTAGTAAATATTTACGTTTATGGCTAACAAATATTTCATTAATTTTAGGACAATAACATTCCTTAATCCACCTAGCTAAGTATCGCTCAGTCTCAGGAATTAGTAAACCTTGCTGTTTGTTGTTATGATTTAATTCCGCTTAGTATGTACCAGACTGTGACTTGGTGTGGTCGTGAGTGAGTGACTCTAATAAATATGTAATGTGTTGCACGTAAATAAATATCTACCCTCGAATTCCCCGTTTTATTTCACACCCACAAAGACCTTGGCATGCGAAAGATGTATAGCGTAAATTATCTACAAAGAGGACTCGATTTTTTTCTAAAATGTTTCTCTTCATGTATCACAAAACATGAAGGTACTAAATATTATCCTAAAACCTATTAAATTACGTACTCCTTACGTGCTGATCTTATTGTACGATGCTGGATTCATTCGCTAAGAGTAGGTTCGATAGCAGTTTAGAACACTGGACCCTCCTTATTTTCTTGTCTTTTCTTGATCTCTTTCCTCCGTGGTAAAACTCAGCATACACAGAGAGAACACCTCATTCTCGCCAAGATAAAAAAAATGGTTTTCTCAGAGGAAGTGGGTTCCTGTCTGTTACAGTTAAATATTCTTCTAAATCTGTTAATGATCTTCGCCATTTGACGAAAACAATCATTAACTTTTTCTACGATTTTATTATTCATACTTAATAACAATCTAATCGATTTTTGTTGAGAATAAAATGAAGAAAGAGCCGCGGTTTCCGAATCTAAGACATAATCTTTTACATCGAAGTCTCCATTCACTCCTTAATCTTATTCTTTATTGCCCATTTTCTCAAAGCATCTCAATTCTTGCTACTTTTTCTCCGAACTGCTAATTAATTCGAAATCTGAGGTTCTCATTCTTTTTTCTAGTTTCGTAATAGATACAGCATGCTTTTTAAGCGAGTCTGAAGCAGATTCAGAACAAGTCGGGGAAGAGACGGCTGGCTTTTTGGGAACACTGACGATGCAAGTTTTTTCAGGATCTGCTTAAGAAAACAATTAGGCTTCTATTGATTCAAATGTCCCAGAATGAAGCCTCAGATATGTAAAAACACTGAGCTTTTGATGGATGTAGAACTAATTATAGTTAATGAATATTTTAAGCATTTTTTACACAGAGAATACAATTGAAGCACATAATAAAGACTGCGGTTCCGAGACGGCTTATTTTTTTTCAGATTTATTAAAATTATGAACGAGATTATTAAAGACTAAAATTTCATAAAGATATAAATATCCAATTAATTCTATCTCGATATGTCTGTCTTACAATGAATGAAATATATAAGGATTAAGCATTTTTCTTTGCTGCGGGTAACAGCAGCGTTTAATTATTCGGAATCTTTTTCCCAGCTTCCATATTTTTATTACTAATGAGAGTTTTGTGATAAAAAAGTTTAGTAATTGACCCCTAAGATTAGTTAATTTTTTGTTTTATTTGTTAGATTTTTAAGTTGACAGGTTCTATGCTTTTCTTTTTTACCTTTTCCGAACGATAGAAAATGCCATCAGTATTCATTTACAACTAAAATTACCTCCCCAAAAAAGGAGTTTTGCTCTCTATGATCGAAGTAATTTCAATCATTTCTGAAAATTCAGATGACGTTATTAACCAACCTAACACATAGAAACTGAAATATTAAGGAGGAGGATGGATAGAGCCAGACAAAAGAACCAAACTTTCTGTAACACACAAACTACACTTACGGACAATGAAATTTGCGCACCGAGAAAGAAGCATCGGGTTGAACTGAAGTTCTATGGACATAATGATACAGTTCAATGACACATATGATGACAAAAACAGAAATACAGACAATTACAGAGGGATCTGTGGGTCACGCAGTCCGGTCATCTTTAATAGCGCGTTGCACCGCCTCGTGGGGCGATGCATGTGGCAATACGGTCCAGCATGGAGGCGAACAGACGCCTGATGTTACCCTGCAAAAGACTGGCCCACACGTGTTGGACGGTGTGCTCCAAATCCCGGATAGTGCGGCACGGCGGTAGCCGGTGTTTCAAACGGTCTCACGCATGATCGATAGGGGCCATGTCCGGGGAGCGGGCAGGCCATGGAAGTTTCTGGGCATGACGTAGGCAGTCCTGGGAAACCCGAACCGTATGCAGGTGGGCATTATCCTGCTGGTATAGCGCACCTGGAATCCGGCCAGTAACGGGAGTACTTGGGACCGTAGGATCTCATCCACATACCACTACTAGAGCTCATCGGCTATCATAGGCAATGGCTCCCCAGACCATAATGCCTGCTGTGGGGGTGGTGTGGCGCTGGATAACGAGGTCCGGATTGTACCGTTCACCCGGGGACCTGCACACCCGGACACAATGATCATCTGTCCCCAAAAATAAGCGCCACTCATCGCTAAACACCACACGTCGCTAGTCTGTGGCGTTCCCCTTCGCTCTGGCCTGGAACCACGGCAAACGGAGCCGGCGATATTCCGGTGTTAATGGCAGCACCCGTAAGAGGCGCTGGGATCACAGATTCGCTTCCGCGAGGCGTCGGGAAACGGTTCGTGGGCACCCAGTAGCCTCTACATCTGTCAGTATAATGAACTGGATCTCCGTGGGATCCGTTCCTGCCTGGGGCACGATCCGTCGATCCTCTCTACCGGTGATCCTCCTGGTCCGTCCGGAGCCGCTCCGCCGTGTGGCAGTGTCGTCATGTGTTCACTGCTCCCAACACAATCTGACGGTACGGTCAGAGCAATCCACGTATCGGGCTATACGGCTCGCCGACCACCCTGCGGTTTTCAGCCCGATTGTCCGGCCTCTCTCAAAGTCCGCGCATTTGATCGTGGGCATTTGATTGTGTAAATCAACGTCTCTGGCGTCTAACCGACATTCTTGTCACTCTATACACTTGCTTGTGTCGGCCGGCGCGTTTCGGTTTCATGAGTCATCGACTACACGCTGGTTTATAAAGCTTCCGGTTCGTGGTTTCAGCACCACCCCAGGGTATGCGGTCATGCGGAATCGAACCAAACGTAGATCATTTCAATACCAGCACGCACTCTAGCTATTTGCAAAATTTCGCGGTTGTAGCATGTTTTCTTGTAGGTGCGTAAATTTCATTGTCCGTTAGTGTATATTAATATCATTGGCCGCAACATTGGCTGAGGGATCTGGGTCCCTGGTCGGTGACTATTTCTCCGAGATAGATCAAAGTTCGAACACTGAATGAAGCATAGTTGGTGTTCTTGTCTTCCTTCCCCGAAGCCAGTAGTCCCAAATTATGGAAGGGCGACTGCTTAAACCCTTCCCCAAAAATTCAATGCAAGGCCGATTACACAGTTAGCAACACACACGAAGGTAATTTGCAAATGGTTTAGAAGGGTCTCCAAAGTTTTGCAGGAAATGAATAGTAATTGGACCATCAAACCCTAAAGACAGAAAATGCATGATCAGCAAATATATTGTGTCCATAATTGTAACAACTGTTACAAAAATGCACAATTTTTTACGCGGTATACTGATCCATAGAGGTAGTGAAAAAACGCGGGTTATTTCAACGTTGTTGTCTCTATTACTCGTGTTTGAAGTAGTTGAAAAACATTGCCAGTAGAGGATGTAATTTATATCCATTGAATATAATGAAAGAATATATCCATAGGCCTAACCACTGAGCGGCGGGGTGTTCAGGACTCCTCAGATTTTCAGAGTCAGGTATCCCCAATGTAAGCGAATCCCAACCCCCAAATATTTCGGGAATATAATGATATAATGCACACTTTTTTATTATATGAAACAAATAAATTTTTGTGTACTACCCTATCTATCATAGTTTTACAGTTGTGTTCGCTAAGTTCCCTACCTTATTTACGACGGTTTTACAGTTGTGTTTGCTAAGTTCCACAATTCTCCAACAGAGGCGCCTATGTCGCGCCCGTTAGATCGTGCTTCAGCAAATGCTTTGCTCCTGCGCACGTGTGTGTAGGGGAGGAGGTCCCAAACTCTATCTTATACAGTATGCATATAATATTGTATATACATTGAAGAGCAATTGAATTACAGATATCTGTCTAGTAAAATGTAGCACCACCTTTCGCCCTGATGACGGCGGCGATTCGTTTCGGCATGGACTCGCCAAGACACCGGAAGCGTTGGGAAGCCATACGGATCTACGACCCCTGAACAAGCTCCCACAGTTCACGAAGATTTGATGGAGGGGGAAGGGTCAGAGCCGCGAATACTTCTCTCGATAGCATCCCAGATGTGCTCGATGGGATTGAGGTCACGTGACCTAGCTGGCCTAGGAAGCCAGGTCACGTCAGTGGAGTGTTTATCCAACCATTCGGATACAATTCGGGAGCGATGGCACGGTGCATTGTCTTGTTGCAGGATGGGGTTCCCAGTGGGATGTTGAAGACGCACAAACGGGAGCAAATGGTCGTCCAGAATATTCCGGGAACGTTGACCTGTGAGGGACGATGTCACACGTACCAGGGATCCCTTTTCAGTTCACGTAAACAGTCCCCAGACGAGTATGCCACCCTCCCCATCTTGAAGAGTACCCTACTGGCAAGAAGGATCCATCCCTTCATGTGATTTGAGTCGTACTCGTATTCTACCATCCACCAGTACCAACGTGAATCTCGACTTATCAGTCCAGGCAACATTTTCTCACATGTCTAGGGTCCAGTGGCGATGTTCCTGCGCTCATGCTAATCTTTGCACCCTGTGATGTGCGGTCAGCAGCGGTACCTTCATAGGACGATGACTTCTGTACGCCATAGCAAGGAGATGGTTCTTAATGTTACGGCTGCTTACACGTTTTTGTGCACCAGCGTTAAATTGCCGAGTGATTTCTTGCACTGTGGCCCGTCTATCCGCTGTTACAATGCGAGCTAGCCGACGATGAACCCGTTCAACCACACGATGTTGTCCACGGCAGTTGGCCCTTGCAGGGATGGCTTTACCGGATTCGATGTACTCACGGTGCACCCGTGACACAGTGGCTCATGAAAATTTCAGTGCCTGCACGACTTCCGAGAGGGAGTGACCCATTCGTCGGACCCCGACAATTTGCCCACGATCAAATGCGCTTAGATCCTTCGTCTTACCCATACTGCGTCCGACTCTTACTTATTCCCGTCGCATCAGGGCCGCCAGCAGCGCCACATTTGCATAATGCCAGCTGGCTCTAATTCAATTGCTCTTCGGTGTATTACACCGAAAAGCAATTGAATTAGAGATACCTGTCTAGTAACGTGTAGCACCACCTTTCGCCCTGATGACGGCGGCGATTCGTCTCGGCATGGGCTCGACAAGACACCGGAAGCGTTGGGAAGCCGTACGAATCCCCGACCACTGAACAAGCTTCCACAGTTCACGAAGATTTGATGGATGGGGGTCAGAGCCTCGAACATCTCTCTCGATGGCATCCCAGATGTGTTCGATGGGATTGAGGTCAAGTGACCTAGCTGGCCAAGGAAGTGAGGTCACATCGGTGGAGCGTTCATCCAACTATTCGGATACAATTCGGGAGCGATGGCATGGTGCATTGTTTCATTGCAGGATGAGGTCCCCAGTGGGATGTTGAAGATGCACAAACGGGAGCAAATGGTCGCCCAAGATATCCGGGTTACGTTCACCTGTGAGGTACGATGTCACACGTATCAGGGATCCCATTTTAGTCCACGTAAACAGTCCCCAGACGAGAATGCCACCACCACAAGCTTGAAGAGTACCCTGCTGGCAAGAAGGATCCATCGCTTCATGTGGTTTGCACCGTACTCGTATTTTGCCATCCTCGTGTACCAACGTGAATGTCAACTCATCAGTCCAAGCAGCATTTTCCCACATGTCTAGGATCCAGTGGTGATGTTCCAGCGCCCATGCTAATCTTTGCACCCTGTGATGTGCGGTCAGCAGCGGTACCTTCGTGGGACAATGGCTTCTGTATCCCATACCGAGGAGATGGTTCTGGATGGTGTGGCTGCTTACAAGTTTTTGTGCACCAGAGTTAAATTGCCGAGTGATTTCTTGCAGTGTGGCCCGTCTATCCGCTGTTACAATGTGAGCTAGCCGACGATGACTTCGTTCATCCACACGTAGTTGTCCACGGCAGTTGGCCCTTGCAGGGATGGTTTTACCGGATTCGATGTGCTCACGGTTCACCCGTGACACAGTGGCTCGTGAAAATCCCAGTGCGTGCACGACTTCCGAGATGGAGTGACCCATTCGTTTGGTCCCGACAATTTGCCCACGATCAAATGCGCTTAGATCCATTGTCTTACCCATACTGCGTCCGTCTCTAGCTGATTCCCGTGGCATCACTCCTTACATGGTCAGACCGCTGCATACGTCATGTCGTTTCCGTTTACAGGGCCGCCCACAGCTCCACATTCGCATAACGCCAGCTGTCTCTAATTCAATTGCTCTTCAGTGTATATATGTATACATATAATGTGCGTATGTGTGATTGGATCCCTCCCTCCGCCTCCGGATTTTTAAACATGGTTACGCCAATGAATATATCTTAAAGGCAAAACATACACATTTTGGAATTGAACCATGAAGTCTGTTGCCGTTGTTATCATTAACGAGCTTGTGGGCTTAGTAGCATTTGTGTGATTATTCTTGACTGGCAGAATAAATGATGAGAACGCTAAAACGTTTTCGTTCAGCAGGTAATCGAAAACTGGATAGTCGGAGTTGACAATATTGAACTTGATAGTCGGAGTTGAAAGAAAATTCGAAGAATTTCATTTCAGTTCCAGCTATGGTTTTTTGATTACCTGAGGAGCCAAAAAATTTAGCGTTTTCATCTCTTAACCATCAATTAAGAATATTTACGTAAATGCTATTTTTGATGTAAAATTACCGCCATTTTTCAAGCAACGGTGAAATACACCCTCCGCTTTTCACTATTTATATGCATGTTCAGCGTTCATGACAACGTCCCGGACATAACTATGTATAGAAACTACCTGTCATGTCTATGTACTGAGTGCAAAGACTCGTTTGAAATGCTGCTAGCTAGTGCTGCAACTACATTCTTGAAAAGTAGCTTGTTACAGCTGCAACTACTTTCTCTGAAAATTAGCTAGCTACACTAATTTTGTAAATGACGTAGTGACTTTCGCTACATTTTAGCTTCGTCTAAAGGTAAAAATGTAGCAACTTATGCTACATTTTTACCTTTAGATTTAAATTAAAAATGTAAACTCTGAGTATGGTCTCTCCACCAGCATTCTTATACATGGCATTCAGACTAAATACCAAGATAAATGACGCATATAATTTATCTTTGTGTCTCAGCCTAGGTCATCTTATGAAAAACATTTAAACACATTCAGTGGCATCTCATTCTAATCTAGATAGACTACCTGCGAATCTCAGGGAATTCAGCTGAGAATCATATCAAGAACTATCTGCGAATTCATATTTTTTGACTAAAAGAATAGAATCTCACTAACAATCAGCTTCAATAAAATTGTATGCGATACCTTCACAGGCTAATATTTCCCAGTTGACTGGTTGGCTAGCTTTCATAGCGTAAATCAAACCAAGTACATTATTGTAGGCAGGCCACATTAAGACTTCCTGTTTCAGCCAACAACCCTTGAGGTAATCTGGAAATGTCACGTGATTTAAAGAATATTGTTTTTACTTTTCAAAAGTAGCACGATTTGTAGAGTAATTTTCCGTTACAATCTAAGTTATTTTTAGCGTGGTACCACTAAAACTACATTTGTTTCCATTTGTAGAGATGCTACATGCACGCTACTCTATATAATGCGTGCATGCCGTTTGGTGCTGATCGGAAGAAGAACGCAGTATCTAGTTCATTTAGTGGTTCTTGAGAAAAGGCAAATCACCAGAATGTGCTTGTATGCAACGGGAAGGACATACCACCAATCGTCGCGGATGTTAATCGAGACTTCAATGAAATCTACGGTATTCGTGGTACCAAGTAAAATGGAACGTACTTCATCAGGAAGAGCTCAAACGTTCACACATAGCACCAACCGTGAAACAAAGGAATTTACTGAAGCTCCTGAACCGACGATAACTCATTTCTCAGTTTGCGTCAAGTAGAAACATGACCCTGTTCCCTTTCGACTGGTTGCTCTCTCACATTTGACATTTTCGCAACAGTCAGAAGAACAGTTGCAAAATTAGTAAAGTTTGAGGATGAGTCTGGGTTTGCTGTTTTTATTCTTGAGAGCCATGATAAGAATGAAGGGTGGTTTGTAAGACAACGTGACTCGAAATGTCATGTGAACTGCGTGAAGAAGGTCCGCCAATTTGCGTCTGGCTTGTCAATTCTGACGACATTGGTATGCCGTACCATTTCCGGCTTTTATTAGAGTGTGTACATAAATGAATGTCACAAAAGAAAACATTTATGAGTCGTAAAGTAATGCACGTACATACATTTTACTGTAGGCAGCACACAGATGACAGATGTTAGATTTTACACCACTTAATAAGATTTCTATGTGAGTGCCATTAGTTGGCCCACCATCTGAACGACATTTCATTGCATTCTACATGCGATCAAGAATATCAGGCGTGAATGTGGCTACGGCATTGGTGATTCGGATTTGAAGTTTCAGCGCAACCTTCACTGGAGAGGCGGCCAAGAGATCAACCCATTTCGGCCAATGCATCTGCCCGGAAAGTCCTTAACAAGAAGCTCTCTTACGTAGAGAGACCAGTTGAAGGAAGCCCAGTCTTGTTGGAACAAGTTCGCAAGTTATAATCCCAGATTCTGTGGTAAAAGGAAATTGTTTCGACAGATCTAGATTATCAATGCGCTCATTGTCTTTCGATGAATAAGAAAGGCCTGATTGCCCTTTCATGTATAACTCCACACCAAACATCGTATTTTACATTGCTTCTGTCAAGATCGCAGATGTGGGAGTTCAGAACCCCATATTCAAATATTTTGGCACTTAACATGCATGTTGCTTCGTCCGCTGCAGAAACATGTGATCGTTATCAAATATTACAAAATGCTGTACGCGAATTCCACCAATTTAGGTTTGTTCGGTCGTAAAGAGCTAGTGAAATTTGCACTTTTTGAGCAAATATTTTAAATCTTTTACGGAGCCCTTTCTGGAATGTTGAATGTGCTATTTGTAGTTCCTGAGGTCCTGTTCATTTGCCTGCGAGGAGCTGAAATGCCTTCCTAATAGATTCCACCTTCGCGTCAGCAACACGTAGCCTTCCTGAGCAGCAAGTTTTCGAAACAATACCTGCTGGCATAAAGCGATCATGCTAATTTCTTGTGTCATGTCTTGACGGTCGAATAAAATTCCGCTGTTCTTGTGTTCTTCATTTGGTCTCGTTGAACGAATTGCACACATAAAACCTTCAGAGATAAAATCATTTCTAATGGGATGTTCGTCAGCTTCGTCTTCACTTTACTGTTCGTCTGACACATGTAACGCCATCTTCTAGGCATTGCAAGAAAATTCAAAATTCTTGCTTCATTGCTAGCAAAAATCACATGGCAAGAGCAACAACGGTTTTTTTTTTCAAAACGTTTCTTCTGTTAGCGTTGTTTCATATTCGGCATCTTTGTGAATTAAGTGGCTTTTTTTAGTTCCTGCTGGAAGGGTGTCTTCCTTTGACATAGCATCAGAGAAAAATTGTGAATAATTTTTTTCATTATTATAAAAGTTGGTTAGCTGACGGGGTATAATGAGCACAGCCTTGTGCAATAAAATTGTTATTTGTAAAACTCCGTATCTTTTAAGAGGTAATGCATTTAAAACCAAAGTTTTAGCATTGATCATATGGAGTAACTGCTTTTATTTAAATATATACATTTTAATCGGGCTTGAAAATTAGGATATCACATTTTTCCAGTTACAAATGACAAGAAGAATCCTTTTAAAGATTCGCTTTGCGAGTTGTAACTGGAAGTGTTTTAAAAGCAAAAGATACCAATAGTAAGAGTCTTATTCTCTTTTCGGACGTTATGTTTATCTATGAAGAACATATCGTGACGGAGATTAAAATACATAGTTTTAAAAATCACTTCAGTATTACACAGTCGCATCAGAATAATATGACCATATAAGTCGCATCAGAATAATATGACTATATAAGTCGCATCAGAATAATATTTTTATCTATAATATGACCTCCAACCTAATGATGGGAATAATCACCCTTGCCCCAGATGACACCGGTGAGACGGCATAGTATGGACTAAATGAAGCCCTGGAAGGTTGACCGAGGCACACGTGCCCATTCGGAGCGCAGCAGAACACGGAGGTCTCGGAGATGACGTGTTTGTGGGTCGGCACATCGAACCTGTCAATCTAAATAGTCCCACAAGGGTTGTATGGGACCGAGTCGGGCGATTTCACCGGCTAAGGGAAAATGGAAACATCGATGTCGTTTTCCTACAACCAGTCACGCACCCCTTTAGCGATACGGCAGGATGCATTGCCCTGTTGGTAGACACCATCATCACCAGATTAAACGGCCAACATGAAGGGATGCATGTTATCTTCGAGGATGGACAGGTACCATGGCGTTCAGGAACTCATCCAGTGGTACCAGCGGTCCCAAGTCGTACCAGGAAAACATCCCGCAGAAATGCGCACTGCCACCGCCGGCCTGTACTTGACCAACAAGCTTGTCCGGGTGTTGGTTCTCGTGTGTCTGACCTCATATCCGCCATCGCCCGTCATATCAGCGGAGTAGAGACCTCGATTCGTTGAGAAGACAACCTGTTTCCAGTCTTTCACTGCCCAATGACGGTTGTCCCATGCAAACTGCAGGCGCCGTCGCCAATGGACATGGGTTAACATTGGCGTCTTGACGCACCGTGAACTCCGGGGACCCATTCGCAACAGGTTTCGCCCTACTGTTATCGAAAAGACTTTCCTGTGTGCCCCATTGTTCATTTGCGCGGTCAATTTCTGCATTGTTGTGCATCGATTGTCATTTAGCAGTCGACGGAGGCGACATTCTCCTCTGGAGTGGATGGCTTTTGGGGCTCCACATTTATGACATCGGGGGTACTCCGTGTGCCAGCAATCCATTCTTGGTACACTCTTAGTACAGCACCTCACGGACATCCCACGAAGTCTGCTGTCCCTGAGATGCTTCCCCCTTGGCACGGTAGCCAATAATCATTCCCTTTTGCACGTCCGTCAAATCACTACCGCTGCTCATTGTGCTCACGTAAGACACTATGGCTCATCTGTCCTGGCCGGCCGCTTATATCTCCGTTTGGTCGACTTTGTCACGTGCACTCTGTGGCTCAACTGAGCGGGCACACTGTTATTCTGGAGGTGGACATATTATTCTGATACGACACTGTATGCTCGACTGCAGTCTTGTTTATGTGAAATTTCCAGTCTTGTTCATGTGAGACTTCTTACGGAGATAAAATACTGCTCCGTTTAGTGCGATCGTTTCACGTGAAAGTGCATGTTGAATATCTTAAACCCTGAAATGATTTACAGTTATGCCCGCAGTGAGGGTTGAAATTTGCAATTGAAACAGAAAAAAATATTACTCAGGAGGTGCAGGCTCAGCTGTCATCCAATGACTCTTACCCACCAGCACTGAATAATCGTACTATCGGGCGAAGTCCTCAGTACGAGATATGTGCCTCAGCACCGTAATGCATATTCGTCATCGGTGTGTTGTGCTTTGCACCATGGGGATTAGAAGCTCTTGAGGTAAATTTTGCCGGATAGGTATGAAAAGTGCCGAAAGGGTATCTGGTGGGAGATTTCTTTTCCCAACATGTCTTTTCACGCATATTCGATTGAATTGAGATATGTGGAGCTCGTTGACAACCCTATGGAACGGATATCCTCATCTGCCATTTCATCAATAGCTTCTGTGCGGTGAGAACGGGTGTTATGGTCCACAAAAACCAAATCTGTTCCCACAGCACTACGGAACAGAAGAACCTAGCGAAGAATCATATCACGAAAGCACGGCTGCCATGTGATTGTCCTTTGATCCATCACCTGCAGTTAAGTATGTCCACTGATCCTGGACACTAGAAAACAGCATAACTGCCCCGCGAGCGCCATGTCTGTCCCGTTCAACGATGTTCATAGCATTATACGCAGTCCTACGATCTCGCCAGACCAGTTGCCGCCTAGAATTAGACCAAATGCTAACATGGGTTTCTTCAGTAAACATTACCTTGCCCCATTGATTTGAATACCAGTCAATGTAAGATATATACCATTTAGGGCAGACTGCACTATTCGTCATAGAAATTGGCAGACACGTGAGAGTTTCCAGCATATCATCCTTGTGCATTTATTCGTCTTGACACGTTTTCATATAGTATAAAAACCTGCCTTTGTTGCCAGTTATGTAAACCTGCGTTTTCTTAAAGATGGTTAGCTTACCAGCCCGCAGTACGTTTCCGAATCCATTTCGCCATTATGGCAAGGCAACGGTCATGACTCTTGCTCATACAGTGAGGACGATCTTCAGAAAACCAACAGTTCTATATCACCTGAAAGCTGACAAAATCCGCAACACTATGTTATGTGTTACCTCACAGTCTTTGGAGACATCGATAACAGTTCAGCCTTCTCCGAACTTACCGATAATTCACTGAACAACAATGGTTTTGTTAAAAAGAAAACTTTAACGGTTTTCTATGTATTAACAGGTGCTGAAACCAAATATGAAGTCGTAATTGCTCCACTGGGCTCCAATTTCTTGTAACGGAACTGTACATTGGGGTGAATGTTGTGGTACTTAAAGGAATTTCCTTGTTTCCCAACGGAGATATCTGTCTGCAGTCAGGATAGCTGTGTTTCTGAGAGTAGACATATAGGCGCCATTACTTCCTGTTGTGCAATTCCTTCTGGGAAGGGAAACACAGCAGAATTTTTGTCATTCGAATGCATTTAATCGGTATCGAAGGACGTGCATTTTTTCGTATTTTTAAAAAGTACTGTGGATTGCGCAAAGTGTACGTTAAATAATGCCGCGTACTTGTGTGAACCATCCAAGGAGTTTCTGCTACATTTGTGGACAATTTACTTTAAAGTCTTAAAGTCAACATTTCACATTGTTGATTAGAAAAGAGTAGAACTTTATATCCAGTGGAAAATGGGTGATGAAGATAAATCTTTGCCGCATCACATTTGTTGTAATTCATGTGCAACTTTGTTGACTGGCTGGTTGAAGGTATCACGTCAAATGCCATTTGCGGTACCAATGGTTTGAAGAGAACCGAAAGACCACTCAACAGACTGTTACTTCTGCATCACTGAGATATCTGAAATTACAGCTAAGGCCAAAAATACGATTCAGAATCTCAGTATTTCTTTGGATATAAGACCTGTTCCTCGTGGTACAGATTTTCCTGTTCCTGTACCTCCACGGTCATGGAGTTTAGATGATAGTGATACAGATGAAATAAATCTTTACAGCGAAGAAGTTATTGAAGTACAACAAGTCCCTGATTTCTCGGAAGATTCTGTGCCTCACGTTATAAGTCAGGAAGAAGTAAATGATCTGGTTTGTCACCTTCATTTAGCAAAAAGTCAGGCAGAATTATCTGCTTCAAGATTGAAGGGATGGAAGCGTTTACAACCAAGTACAAAAGTATGTGGCTTTCGTCGACGACAGCAAGAGTTTGAACACTTAATTTCGAAGAGTGGTGATCTTGTGTACTGCTATGATACATAGACTATTGTTTGATGCCTTAGGACAGCAACACAAACCTGAAGAATGTAGACTTTTTACAGATTACTCTAAAATAAGCTTAACAGCTGTCTTTCTTCATAACGGAAACATGTATCCGTTAGTACCTGTTGCATATGCTACATACATGAAAGAAACATATGCAAATATGAAACTGTTGCTCCAAAGTATGGTATACAAAAATCACACATGGAATATTTGTGGCGATCTTAAAGTGATAGCTTTGCTCTTCGGTCTACAACTTGGATACACAAAATACTGCTGCTTCCTCTATGAATGGAACAGTAGGGAAAGTAATTCTCATTATATTAAAAAGACCTGACCCAAAAGAGAGTCCTTATTTATAGGTAATAAAAATGTTGTTGCTGATCCTTTAGTAAGTCCTCAGAACGTGTACTTACCTCCGCTTCACATCAAACTGAGTTTGATAAAAAAAACATTATGAATAAAGAAAAGGAAGCCTTTCGTTTTTTAAAGAACAAAAAAAAAAAAACGAAAGGCTTCCTTTTCTTTGTTCTCCAAAATATGTGAAGCCAAAATTAAACAGGGCATTTTCATTGGTCCACAAATAAGGGAACTTGTGCGTGATCTTGCATTTGAAGGCACTTTGAATGAGACTGAAGCTGCTGCATGGAAGTCCTTTAAAGATGTGGTACTGAACGTTTTAGGTAACCGGAAGGCAGAAAATTATAAATAACTTGTTACTGACCTTCTAGAAAACTATAAGGATATAGGGATGCAATATGTCCCTTAAAATACATTTCCTTCACTCGCATCTGGACTTTTCCCCACAGAACTTAGGAGCCGTAAGCGATGAGCACGGAGAACGTTTTTATCAGGACATATGTACCATAGAAAACCTCTATCCCTAAAATGCTAGCTGACTACTGCTGGACTCTAAAAAGAGATGTAATATAACCAAAGTACGGAACAAAATCTAAAATAACTACTTTTTAAGGTAAGTGTAATTAATCGCTTGTAGCGAAATATACATTCCAAAATGAAGGCTTATTGTACACTGAAACAACAGGTTACTCGAGAACTATGCCCGATAGCACAATTTAGCAAGCAGATTTGTGATCATCATAATAAATACTGCACGATTCGGTATATGCAGTCTTTGTAACAAACAAAAAGTTTATATTTGTTGTTCAGTATAATTCAGCCTCGGGTAAACTCATCGACGTGATCTCTGCAGGACATCCTTTTGTTACCTCCGACGGAGGGAGATTTCAACACACGAGAAACAGAACGAACTCATACGAGACACGATTAGGCTACATACGTCCTTGATAGTTCTCCCGAAATCACAGAAATTTTACGTACAAGCTTCGTATCATGGAATGTCTTCATACATCATACTCCACTCGTATGCGTCTGGTAGCAAGCTCTTTTCGCGCCGTGGTGCTCTGTAATCGTCAAATTTCACGCTCGTCCTTAAGTTTTCTACAACAGTGTAGATTATTCAGTGAATTTTATAAATTCCCCGAAACAGGACTTTACAATAGCGCGTTTTCACCTACACTAATAACTTTTAATTCTAATATGATGTTCACACGAACGTAAGGAACATCAGGAGTTTTTCAACTCCCTTACATAATTCCTTATTACATTCAATGTCAACAGAATTTCCTGGCTTAATAAAATTTGCGTGCACATTTTTTTTCGTTTAATCTGTAATTTTTTACATCTCGTCTATTCTCCTTTATCCGCTTTCAGTAGGCTTCATTCACACTGGAGCTACCTTCCTTTCTTAGTCCTTCGAGATGAAAATCAGCATTATCAGCTTTTCCAAACATTTTAGTGGGTAGTGAGTGAAAAGAGCATAATTCCAATAGCGTCAAATTAAATTAATTTTTAATATAATAAACTGCAACGTTTCTAGTGTTCTCTGCCTTCTAGTTTTCTTTATCTTATAATTTTTGTCTTTCAACACCCCCGTAACGTTTATAACGAAGTAAATTTCTCCGTCATTTTTGGTCTACGCGGGAATCGAACCCTAGTCCGCTTATTCCGGAACAAGTCGCTCTACCAATTGAGCTACGCAGACGTTCATTCTGATTGCTATCTGCCTTTATGTCGTGTGAGTCCTACTGGCAGGTACGTCACACGTTCTCTATCAATCTCGACTATTGGAGTCTAGATCTGTGAATGGGTCGTTAAGAGGATCTTGGCATAGTAATTTATGAAAATCGAATGACGCTATTCCTGAAACACAGTTTATTTTTGAGTGAATGATTGACTATTGCGACAGATGACTTCACCTTATATAATTTTTTAGTGTTAAATACTTGGTCACTTTAGCACGAAATACTTGGCCCTAACACGTAAATAACACTTAACGTTCTTAGTGAACGATGCAGCAATAAATGGAACTTACAGAATATTCACTGAACTCGTTCATTCGGCTGGTTGGAGATTTAAATCTTAACTTCGAGGAACCACAACGTAGTTTAGATCAAAACCAAATTCCTCTTTGAACAACCAGTAGAGCCTCGCAGACTGAATCACATTATCAACCTTGTAAATAGCACTTTAACACTGACTAGACGTACAGATAATTAAAAACCTATGTGGTCCTGCTCCAAACAGTACATCGTCTAACACGCAGACATAACGTTTACGCTGGACAGGGCTTTTTATTTACCTCTGACTCACTGTCAGCCATTGCCAAAAGGTATAAGGAAATTCCGAGGTCTTGACTTATCGTTCAGAAAGAAAAATAACGGAGAAGTAACACATTTTACATAAGAAAAGAAACTCTAAACGGAAGGTTAATTTGGAGATATATGTCACACTTGTTACACAATTTCATGATTCAAACACAACACATTTCTAAACTAGCTTAAAATAAAATCAAGAAGATGTAATGCACGGATTCCAACGAAACTAATGTTTAAAACGATGTGGTCACTGAAGTCGAAAGAGGGTCCTAAGTCAAGGACCACCAGGAAAATGCTCCTCTCATTTTATTTAAGTGATGCAGAAGCAGTATTTGAGACTTATTTTACAACGTCCTCAATCACTTTTACATATTTGGTCTGTGCTATCCCTTCTTTCTCATGTACCTTCAAGTTGCGTCTCTTCTTTCTCATATACAGGGTGATTCAAAAGTTTGGTGTAAAAGTAAAATGCGATTAAAAACGATCTATGGATCGGAGAGACATGCGGTTTGCAGATTAATATTCCCCAAAGGTAGCGGATTTTGTATATCATCAGACAAAAAAACCCCTTCAAAATGTGGACAGTAGAGGGCGCTGCTGCAGAGATAACAACGAGAGGTGAGAATTGTGAAAAATGAGATCTACGTTAAATTAGTGAAGCTTACTTTATTTCAGCATGATCAACAGATGTAAGGGCTTAATGTGTCCACCACCGCATTCCAGTACTGCGTGCCGTCATGGTATTACGCTTAATACAGCATTGAACAACATGTCAACGGGAATGACTGATACCTCCTGCCGTATGGCATCTTTCGGCGATTGTAAGGTCTGGGGATTACCTCTATAGACGCGGGATTTCAAGTAGCCCCACAACCAGAAACGAGCGGGTGTGAGATCGGTACATCTAGGAGGCCATTCGTGTGCACTATGCTTGCTCAATAGACGATCGGCGTAAACGTGCACAACTGATTCGGTGCACGCTTGATTTCACGTTATATGCAAATTATTAGTTTAATAAAACCGCGTGATTTTGCAGTCAGAGCGACAACACGAACCTTTATTATTTTCGACCATTGAAAATGTGACTGCATTTCTCCGTAACGGTTTTATGTTTCACCCTAACGTTGCTTTGTACGAGTAATGTGCAAACGTCACCTATGTGTCATTCTCTGCAGCATTGTCCCCTATTGTCGAGATTTTGAACAATTTTTTTTATACCATACAAAATCCCGTACTTCGGTGAATATATATCTGCAACCCTCATTTTTATCCGACCCATTGATCTTTTTTAATCGCATTTTACTTTTGCACAGAACTTTTGAATCACCCTGTATTTCCGGTGCAATCTCTTCTTTATCTCGTACTTTCAGGCACTTCTCTTCTTTCTCATACTCTTTTTGATGATGTCTCCTCTTCCTCATAAACTTGTTGGTGCTTCCTCTTTTTTTCTCCTATAATTTCCAGTGCTGTTTATTATTTTTCATATACCTTCCCGTGTGCCAGGCAAGGATTGTGCACAAGTGCTCTGTACCTTTCAGGCGTTGCACTTAAATTTAGCCCAGTAGCTAGCTCTACATGATTATGTTTTCTTTTTTACAGTAGTATTAGCAGTATAAAGTTTCACTTCTCCCCACATCACGATATTAGCTCGTTCCTGTTTATGGGATTTCAGAATACCGTGGTGCGAATTACCACGTTTTTTTTAAGTTTTATAAGCTCAGCATGTTTACCACTTAAATTCATGTCAGTAGTGTACACGCAGTATTTGACAGTAAAATCTAACGAATTATCTTTCTTCATCACCCATAAGGAATTAATCGGAGGGGGTAATACTGTAGAGATTTCTCGATAGACCCCAGAAAACGGCTGAAGCCAGATTATCGCTCTCCAGATGATCATCTACCCACTGTACGTCACCTTATCAGACAAAAAAGCTAAAATTTTCAGTGTCATCGAGTGTTATGTCATCAGTTGTTTCTCCTGTTAATAAATAGAGCGTTTTGCTCCATTTAACAAGGAGAAATGTGCATTTTATCGATGCTGAGTACACTAATTCAAGTATTAAAATATTCTTCTTATAACAGCGTTCCAAAGTACACTGGAGAGCAATTGAATTAGAGATACCTGTCTAGTAACGTCTAGCCCTACCTTTCGCCCTGATGACGGTGGCGATTCGTCTCGTCATGGACTAGAGAAGACACCGGAAGCGTTGGGAAGCCATACGAATCCACGACCCCTGAAAACAAGCTCCCACGGTTCACGAAGATTTGATGGAGCGGGGTCAGAGCCTCGAACATATCTCTCGATGGCATCCCAGATGTGCTCGAATGGATTGACGTTAGGTGACCTAGCTGGCCAAGAAAGCGAGGTCACGTCGGTGGAGTGTTCATCCAACCATTCGGATACAATTCGGGAACGATGGCACGGTGCATTGTCTTGTTGCAGGATGAGGTCTTCAGTAGGATGTTGAAGACGCACAAACGGGAGCAAACGGTCGTCCAGGTTATCCCGGTAACGTTGACCTGTGAGGGACGATGTCACACGTATCAGGGGTCCAACTTCAGTCCACGTATACAGTCCTCAGACGAGGATGCCACCCCCACCAGCTTGAAGAATACCCTGCTGGCAAGAAGGATCCACCGGTTCATGTGGTTTGCGCCGTACTCGTATCCTGCTATTCGCATGTGCCAACGTGAATCTCGACTCATCAGTACAGGCAACATTTTTCCACATGTCCAGGGTCCAGTGGCGATGTTCCCGCGCCCATGCTAATATTTGCTCCCTGTGATGTGCGGTCAGCAGCGGTACCTTCATGGGACGATGGCTTCTGTACGCCATAGCAAGAAGATGGTTCTTAATGTTACGGCTGCTTACACGTTTTTGTGCACCAGCGTTAAATTGCCGAGTGATTTCTTGCACTGTGGCCCGTCTATCCGCTGTTACAATGCGAGCTAGCCGACGATGACCCCGCTCAACCACACGATGTTGTCCACGGCAGTTGGCCCTTGCAGGGATGGTTTTACCGGATTCGGTGTACTCACGGTGCACCCGTGACACAGTGGCTCGTGAAAAACTCAGTGCCTTCGGGACTTCCGAGATAGAATGACCCATTCGTCAAACCCCGACAATTTGCCCACGATCAAATGCGCTTAGATCCTTCGTCTTACCCATACTGCGTCCGACGCTTACTTATTCCCGTCGCATCACTCCTCATATTGTCGGATCGCTGCATACGTCATGTCGTTTCCGTTTACAGGGCCGCCCACAGCACCACATTTGCATAACGCCAGCTGTCTCTAATTCAATTGCTCTTTAATGTATGTTAGTCTGCCTAGCATAATATTAAACGCCAGAAGCCTGTGACTGATTTCACCTTTTGCAAATAATATACTGGTTTCCGTTTATAGATGTCTAAATGAATCTTGAAAACCAAGTATCGGTTCAATTTACTCTTTGAATTCTGGTAGAATATAAAACGCAATAAAGTACTTTGAACATTTTTTTATAAATATTCTATGAAAGTCCCAAACTTTCATAGAATATTTGCAAATACTCTGATAAAAGTAGCCCTGAACAGTTTTTAATATATACTAAACAGTATAAACTTAAATATTTTGTTTCATGTTTTTCGTATATACTAAAAATGCGAAACAAAATATATTTAAGTGTTCAGGTGTTAACGTAATAGAGCAAGAACAGTATATATGTGATAAAAAATAATTGTTTTTGTGGACGCTCAGGATGAAGACATTTGTGATGAGCCACGTGGACCATATGAGAGAATTCCGTTGAGCAATATAATGTGTTTTTCCTTTTCCCTCACATCATAAAGCAAGGTAACACGATGTCCAAAAAAGTACGAGACACACGGTCCACCGGATAAATTTTACAGTCTTTCGACGCCAAATAACAGCCTTGTTGTTTCCCCCTTTCCTGAGGAAGTAACTTCTCGAAGATTTCCTCTCACGAAAGCTGAACGCTGTTGTCCTTTGGGACTTTGATAAATCAATTTACGTCACTTATCTCATGTCTTATGTTACCTAACATATTTCCGAGAGTATCCGTTTCTTCTGATACACGAAACAGAAACAAATCAAAGAGAATTACGCTCTTGTTGTCTCTGCATTGGGGAAGTGAATATTTTTTGTTCTAACCCGATGTGATCAAGAGAGGTTGATTAATAGAAGTCCAGATGTAAACCGTTTTCCTTTTTCTCCTCTCCCTTTCATTCGGTGAGAGAGAGAAGAGTAAGAGAGAAACAAGAATAATCTTTTATTATTTCGAATGTGTGTTTCCATTTTTTGTCAATGTTTCACAATTTTTTTCCTGCTATGGTGTTTTCTCTAATACGACTACGAAGCACAAATAACGGATACAAAAATGATTTGCTTAAGGTGCATTTTGAAATAATGTCACCTTAAACGCGTTCTGCTTATTGGCTGTCAATTGCTTTAGACACACTGTTTTATATCATTTTTTCCGAAGTGTGTTTCCGTTTCTTGTCAAAGTTTCATAATTATTTCCCTGCTATGCTGGTCTCTACATATAAGGCGTCGCAGCATATCAAACATGACTCTCTTCATGATGTGCACTTTGATAAGACGTCATATAAATTGCGTCTGTTCATTAGTTATTAATTGATTTTTATTACTACAAAGAGTAGATCTTCACATTTACATACATATTTAATCCTGCTTGAGGCGACGATGAATCGGTTTCACCAAAGACATTAAAGTTTAAGAAAAAAATCGGCCATTTTTGATGACTTTTGTGGCCAACATATATACACCAATATCTAAAGTTAAGGCAGCAATACAGAAATCCATATGTAAGCACAATACGCTGTGGAGCTCAACGGATCGTTTAGAAAACACGCACAATCATATTAAGGACCACTGAACCACTGAGAGTTGCATACGAACTCAAATTCCTGCCATATTCATATCCACAAATGCGCTCGTCGCGCTAGGTGCCTTGATCAGGTGAACTTGCATATCCAACAGCAAGTAAAGTGTCACCACTGTGGGGAGTGTTTGATATGAAGTACGGTTCCTGTGAATAATACATCACGAGTAAAGAAATTACATGCTGTAACCGGGGCACAGAAGAATTTGGCGGTAAAAAATTACACTTTTCCACAAGGACAGACGGTATTACACCGATTTCATTTAGAGATATCAGTTATATTCAGTAGGATTATGCCTGGAAATCTGACTGAACACAACTTTCTCTGTATACAGTATTGCAACTTTACAGAAAGTATATATGAATCTCGGCTGGCCTCTTAGGAAGCCAAGTGGAGAAAACTGCTGGTTTCTGGTTAATCGTCTTAGTTGGGCACGGGATCGAATTTCGCATGAGGCACAAGCGATATGCTTCTTCCACGGCGCTGCATCTTCCTCATTCCAGTTGTCAAAACACCAGTTTGTCAGCCCCCCCCCTCACTCCGGAGTAAGTTGCTTTCCCAACTACGCTACACAGACAAAATGTATCGCTGCAGGTTTGTCGTCTTAACACGTCTTTTACCTCTGTAGTACGTCACACAGTAACAAGTGGCCTTAAATTGGGGACCGTCGGCGTTCTATATCGCTAAAAGTTGCGTATCGTTGTCGCAAATACCTCCCCTTCTCCGCGATGCACGAGTGAGTTATTGTCCATTAAAATGAACACGTTTCCAAACATCTTAGAAAAAGCGTAAAATATGATTCAATGATGAATGTCTCTGTATCGTTTAGAAGTTTAAGAGTGTTCAGTTATATGAATACCTCTCTGTACCACTTAGAAGTGCTCAATCACATACCAGACTTTGTTCGCTGTATTTGCTCAACCAAATAAGGCAAACGAGTTATTAATTGACAACAATTTTAAAACTATATGAACCCTTTGCTATTATTCCTAGCTAACTCCGTTCTAGCACACTCTAACAAATAATTTCAACATTAGAAAGTAATGATGTGATACTCATGTAAACTGGCAGGCAAGATTTTAGCGTGCAGATATGCAAATTATCCCACTGTAGTAAAATTGTAACTTGAAGATATTCAAATAATCCCACTATAACAAGATTGTAACGTGCAGATATGGAAATGATCACTCCACAGCTGGATTTTGACGTGCAAATATATAAATAATACCATAAAAGCTGAAACCTTTATAACAGCGTATACGCGGTGATACTTGAAGGACAGATCGACGTGTCTTTCCTAGTAACATTACCATAAATCGTTGAAAAGTGCCGCCTCGACGAAAACCATCTCACGTAGAATGCCGAGAACCTGTGAGCTCCGTGATTATTATCAGCTAACAGACTTTGAAAGAGGACACATTATTGACCTGCATGAAGCAGGCTCGACGACTAGGCGCACTACAACACATGCTGCCTACCACAATGACACAGTCCGTCGTTGTTGTTCACTGTGGATGAGGAAAGACATTCACATCTGTCAATTTGGACGAGGCCTGCCTAAAGCGGATAGAGGACGGTAGAACTTTACAGAACCGACAGTCTCTCTCTCTCAGATATGAAAAGAGCATTAATGACAAACATCAGTCACCCAAACCCACAGCAAAATATGTACTACTGTTTACAGAAAGCAGGATTGCTTTCACGGTGTCCATCACATTGAATCTTACTACTAATATCTAGCACCGTAATGCTGCTTCCGAGCAATCTGGGGTGAGAAATGGCAGCCGCCACAGTGGCGCAGTGGTCTAAGCGATGGCTTATGACAATTTGTCCGAGAAGGGTCCGGGTTCGAATCCCGGTGAGGCATGGATGTTGTGTTTGTCTTACGGCGCTGACTCTCCCTTCCCTGGAACCAGTGGTCCTAATTAGGTACGAGCGACTGCTTATAGCCCATTTAGTTGTCCACGGTAGTTGTTAAACCTTCCACAGTCTTTTTTTTTTTTCTTTTTGATTGGAGGTTTAATGACCACCGTGAGCAACACAATTGGCAATAAGCAGTCGCCCGTTCCTAATGTAGGGACACTGGTTTCAATGGAGGGAAAGAGCCAGTGCCGTAAGACAAACACAACACCCATGCCTCACGGGGATTCGAACCCGGACCCCTTTCAGACGAATGATCAGAGGCCATCGCTTAGACCACTGCGCAATCAGGGCGGCTAACCACAGAATCGTGGGATAGACATGTGGCGCATATGTGGCCAAAGCCAAAATCATCGAGGGACACATCTATTAAATAACGAGCACCATGGTTTGAGAAGTTATCTCATATGATTCGCGCTCCAGTTTAGTGTTTATTACAGATACTCTAACGACTCGTCCTTGAATAGAAGAAAATATACAACACTCTGGAATATATTTCGAGCCAAGGTTAAAACGCGCTGTTTTTAGCACGACAATGCCGCGCTGACGTTGCAAATGCACCTAGGAAGTGTCTGCAAAGTGTCAAAATGGTACATTGGTCATCTCAATCTCCAGATCTGTCGCCAATAGGGCATGTCTGTGACATGTTGGGACAGCACCGTGATACCCAGTGTCAACCATCTACGACAGTAGGTGCCATGCGGAACCATCTTGACGATGCTTGGTGGGGAGAGCATCAGGACTACATACGACCTCTGTACGTATTTATTCAGCGGACTGTAACCGAATGTATTCCTCATATGAAAGGATGTATTTCATACTAACATAGCTTCGTAAGCCTTCTCCAGCATTACTTTTCTTTTCTTTGTAAATGTGTCATTATTTCTAATGTATCAACAATCTTGTGTATCTAGTAAGTTTCTCTGTATTCGCGATACAACTTTCTCGTAGTGTAATTTTCTTTCTTTTTTTAACAGTGCATTATGCAGTTACTACCTTTGATGAAATAAAGCTGTGATGCTTACGCGGCGAATTAAAGCAAGTAATGAGAATTATAACTCGAACGTGCAGATTTCCGTTTAATAGGTGTCAAACAGTACAAATTAAAAACTAGATTGCTATCTTTCACCGCCGAAGAAGGGGGCTTCGTCGGGCTAATGTTTACAACGTTGAGTACAGAATCGCATTGCGAAAATTTACTACGAAGAAAAAATTATACTGCGAAAAAAAATCGCGGTGTCATTCTGTACTCAACGTTGTAAACATTAGCATGAAGAAGCCGCCCATCTTCAGATGTGAAAGATAGCAATCTAGTTTTTAATGTGTACTCTTTTACATATATTAAACGGAAATCTGCACGTTCCTGTTGTAAATATACTTGGTATATTCACAGCCCATGTTTTCTTAACCTTGATAATGAGAATTAGGTTTCCACAACTTTCGCTCACTAAAAGTCGAATTATTCTTGATTATATTGCTAGTGGCCATTATATCAGTTGGCAACAATTTAACTGACGCAGCACTTAACCAATCACTTGAGATTGTTGCACATATTTTGCAAAAAAAAAAATCGTGCTTATGTTACTGGTTTGTCCGTCCGTCTGTACCCACGATATCTGTGCAACTATTAGTCCGATTTGAAAAATTCTTTTTGCATTGGGAAGCTTGAAATATACGTACGAATGATGATCCTTTTTTTCGTTTTTTTTTACGATGTACAATTTCGCTGCGAGAGGGCGTAAATGCAGATGTCGAATTCAAAAATACGTTTTATTCCACATATTTGCTTCTAAACATCCGATTGACAAAATTATTTTATCTTTCGATTCCGTTTATGACGAAGAGTATTTTAGAGATAGTTACTTTTTCAAATTACGCATAGATTTTCCGCTAGGGGGCGTAAAAGAAAATTACATTTTTCCTGATAACTCTTCTTCTGAAACTCCGATTTGAATTTTTTTTTCTTCAGCGGGTGCACCTCCAGTTGGGAAATCTTTTGCATATAATTTCAATTTTTTGGTAAATAATACTTTGGCCACCATGGGCATAAATGTTAATTTTTGCTTCTGATGTATTTGCCATAAAATCTGAGCTTCTAAAACATCGATTGAAAAAATTCTTTTCTGGACTGATGCCAATCACATAGATAAACCCTTTCGAAATATTTTCTTCTTAAAATATTCCACAGTTTCTCCGCCAGGGGGCGTAGATGTATATCTTACTTTTGTCAATATATCTACTTCTAGTAGTCCGATTTGAAAAATTCCTTCTTTGTTGGATAGTATTTCCAGTGTGACAAGTTTTTCATTAAATTTCAAAATTTTCAAGTAATTCATAGACTTTCCGCTAGGGGGCGTAGAGGTAAATTGCTTTTCCCCTGTATCTCTGCTTCTAAATATCCGATTTGAAAAATTCTTTCTGCACCGGATTCAACTCCTGATGGGACATCGTTTACACATAATTTCTAATTTTTGTAAGAAATTGTTTGGCCACCAGGTGGCATAAGTCTTAATTTCCGCTGCTGATGCATTTGCAACAAAATATGAGCTTCTAAAATGTTGATTGAAAAAAAGTCGTTTGTTGACCGATACTACTTATGTCGACAAACCTTTTAGGAACATTTTCTTCTTGAAATAATGCATGGTTTCTACGCCAGGGGGCGTAGATTTATATCTTATTTTTGTCAATATCTCTACTTCTCGGAGTCCGATTTGAAAAATTCCTACTTTGTTGGATAGTGTTTCCGATGCGAAATGTTTTTCCTATAAATTCAAACTTTTCAAGTAAATCATAGACTTTCCGCTAGGGGGCACAAAGGTAAATTGCGTTTTCTGCGTTATTTCTGCTTCTGAAACTCCGATTTGAAAAATTCTTCCTGTATCGCATACAAGACCTGATGAAAAATATTTTTCACATAATTTCTAATGTTTGGTAAAGAATGGTTTGGCCACCAGGGGCATAAGTGTTAATTTGTGCTGCTGATGTATTTGTAGTAAAATCTGGGCTCCTGAAAATTCGACTAATTTTTTTTTTTTCTTGGACCGATACCGCTGATATGGAAAAACCTTTTGAGAATACTTTCTCCCTAAAATAATGCATGGTTTTCCCACCAGAGGATGTAAAGTCACGTCTTTCCGATTTGAAAAATTTTTCCTGTGTTGGAGAGAGTTTCCGGTGCTGAAATGTTTCTCATATAAATTCATGTTTTTCTTAGCGCACAGGTCTGCAACCAGAGGGCGTAAGCTCACGATTCCGTTTACAGCAATATCTGAGGGATTAAAAACCTGATTGAAAAACTTCTTTCTTCCGTCAGATACTATTGTTTTCCATACCGGTTCCATTGATTTGAATAGCTTTGATAAATCTGATTTGCGTCAGAACGGATTCAAAAGACGTGCTTGTTACACCCGAAAATTCGGTGTCATCTTTCTTGTCTTTTTCGTTGTTGTTGGTATGCGTAATGACAGAACGCCTGATAGTTCAATGAATGTTTCATTCCAGTAAAGTGATAGTCTCTTTAATATTCTGTTGCAATTTCTGAAGTTAGTTAATCGCAAACAGAATCTCCTTGTTTTGCATTCCAGAGAGAAATGTACAAAAACAAATAATTTTTAGTGTCATAATAGCTTCGTAAATATCGGAACTCACCCGCTTTGCAAATGGTAAGAATACTATGGGAAGGAATATATCTATATTCAAATGAAATGTCAGTATTTTCAAAACCACTCAGACAAAATGGTATTAATACCAGTCAGTGAAAACGAACATCTCAAGTGAACATCACAGCAGCTCCTGCAAGTCTCTAAACGTTTTATGCTGATTAGCCTATATATAAATATACTGTATATGTATATGTGTAAATAAAATATGTTGTGTTAATTTTTGCGTACCACGTGTAGAAAGTTTCAAAGTTAATATACACTTACATTTATTTAAACATCTTTTATGGAAATTCTTTTCACAATAAAGAATTCCCCCAGTATTAGTTGGCGCGACGGAAGGGTATAAAGATCAATCCAAAAATGCCCTTCTAAACGAATTTTAGCTATAAATAGTACTTCCTTAAGCAATAATACACGGTCGAGTCACATTGTTGTGACCACCATCTAATATCCAGAATAACCGCCGTGTGCAGTGCGGACAGCAGCTAGACGGGCTGGGAGTGACTCAATAAGGTGCTGGAAGGTGTTCACAGGTATGTGGAGCCATGCTGACTGCAGTGCGTTTGGCAGCTGCTAGAGGGTGAGTGGTGGAGGATCCATAAAGCGAACAACACGATCGAGGAGCTCCCACAGATGCTCAATTGGGTTTACTTCCGAGGAATTAGGGTGCCAGGAAAGTACTTTGAAGTCTTCATCGTTCTGTTCCAACCACCCTTAGACATTTCTAGCTGCGTGACATGTCGCATTGTCTTGCTGGAAGATCCCATAAACCCCAAGGAAGACAATCAGCATGTACGTGGTCTGCAAGGATGGATTCATAACGAATTCGGTCCATAGTGCCTTCCGCAGGTATGAGTGGACCTAGAGAATGCCACGAAAACATTCTCCAGACCATAACGCTGCCTCCACAAACTTGTGTTCTTCCAGCAAAGGTTGAACAGTGTTTGTTGTCTGATGCTTACGCCAACGTCCATCCGTTCGATGAATCAGAAAACGTCACTCATCGGAGAAGACAATCGTTTGCGAATCAGCGCAGATCCAATTCCGATACTGCCGTGCAAATGTAAGCGTTTTCTGCCGATGCACCTTCGTTAGCATAGGTGCAGTGACCATTAGTCAGCATCGGAGCCCCATACGCAGCAGGGTTCGCTGAACTGTCGTTTTAGACACAATTCAGGTAGCCCCCCTGGTTTATTCTACCAGTAAGTTGCTCCACTGTAGCGTATCGATCGGCCCTCACGCACCTTCGAAGCCGACGCATCCCTCTCATATCAATGGCACGTGGTGCTCCGCACTTTCCTCGTCGCTTATTCGCAATGATGTCATTTCTCCAATCACGATGCACTTTAACCACAGCAGAACGCGAACAGTTCACACACTACGCTGTTTCCGAAATATTACCACCCTTGGCCCGAAAGCTGATAATCATTCCTTCTTGCAAATCTGATAAATCGCTCCTTTTATCCATGACAGCAACGAGTGATATGTTTTCAGAATGCCTACACCTTATATACCCTCTAAGCCAGTTCACGACACGTGCCTTCTTTCATTGGCTACGCGCTATTGACGACAAAAGTAGGAGGTGGTCACAATAATGTGACTCGACTGTGTATAAAAAATAATGTTTTAGATATATTTTTGAGCAAATCGCGCGACAGCAATGCGTGCATCCAATTTTCTCACGTTTGTCATTACTCAAAACTATTTCGATGCACACTGGAGTAAAACATTAACGCGAAAAACACAAAATCAGGAATATCGCAAATTTTGCACGATAGAGTTTAATGACAGTGGGAGTAGGTGCGGACATACACTGACGGAAAAATATCCCAACACCACGAAAAAATAGTTGTAGAGGAATGAAATGGCGGCAATACATTTGTATAGGTAACATATTTAATCGATTAAGGTTTCAAGATCATAGCTTATTGTAAGCGCGAGAAGAGCCATTTTTAATGTGAAATGCTGGTACATTAATACCCGTTGTAACCGCCAGAATGTTGAATGCAAGCACGCAAACGTTCATACATTGTGTCGTACAGGTGCTGGATGTCAGTTTGTGGGATGGAGTTCTATGCCTGTTGCACTTGGTCGGTCAATACAGGGACGGTTAATGATGGTTGGGGGTGACGCTGGAGTTGCCGTCCAATGATGTCACATACGTGCTCGATTGGTGAAAGATCTGGTGATCTAGCAGGCCACAGCAACATGTCGACACTCTGTAGAGCATGTTGGGTTACAACAGAGGTATGCGGGCGAGCGTTATCCTGTTGGAAAACACCCCTGGAATGCTGTTCATGAATGGCAGCACAACAGGTTGAATCACCAGACCGACGTACAACTGTGCGGTCAGGGTGCTTGGGATAACCACGAGAGTGCTCCTGCTGTCATAGGAAATTGCTCCCCAGACCATAACTCCAGGTGTAGGTCCAGTGTGTCTCGGCCGCAGACAGGTTGGTTGCAGGCGCTCACCTAGCCTCCTTCTAACCAACACACGGCCATCACTGGCACCCAGGCAGAACCGGCTTTCATCAGAAAACACAACAGATCTCCACTCCGTCCTCCAATGAGCTCTAGCTTGACACCACTGACGTCGCAAACGGCAGTGGTTTGGAGTAAGTGGAATGCACGCCGCAGGGCGTCTGGCTCGGAGCTGTCCTTCAAGTAACCGATTTGTAACAGTTCGTTGTGTCTCTGTGGTGGCAACTGCAGCTCGAATTGCTGCCGCAGACACGGTACGATGCGCCACGGCCATACGCCGTACACGGCGGTCTTCCCTCTCAGTAGTGCCACGTGGCCGGCCGGAACCCGGTCTTCTTGAGGCAGTACCTTCCCTTGACCACCGCTGCCAACAAGCATGCACAGTGGCTACATTCCTGCCAAGTCGTTCTGCAATATTGCGGAAAGAAGATCCACCTTCTCGTAGCCCTATTACACGACCTCGTTCAAACTCCGTGAGCTGTTGATAATGGCTTCTTCGTCTTCTTAAAGGCATTCTTGACTAACATCAACACACTACGTCGAATCTCAACGATAACTAACGCTCACGAACGTTACAGCGCGTATTTACAGCAAACCTGCTTTGCATGTTCCGAGGGGCGCTACTAGCGCCACACGTATGCGCCGAGCACTAAATTTGCATAGACGTCATCTTACAGATGTACTCTCACCGCCTACCAACTGTCGTTTATCTAACACAACCCCTTCCTGGGGCTGGGATTTTTTTTTCCGTCAGTGTATGAGAAGAGTTGGACAGAATAATGTGAACACCTAGAAAAAGAAGGTTTTACGCGCCTAGTAGGATGTGGGACCACTTTCGGCATTTAAAACCGGCTGAATCCTCCTTCGAATGGACGCATACTAATCCTGGATGGTGGTTAGTGTGATGCTACGCCATTCTTCATGCAGAAAATGCTCCAGGTCCTTGAAAGAAACTGGAGGAGGAAAACAGGTTCTTACTCTATTTTCAACACAGACCACAGTGGCTTGATGATATTTAAGTCTGGTGATTGGGGAGGCAAAGGAATGTGTGAAAGTTGTCTTCGTGTTCCTCAAATCATGATCGGGCATTCCGAACTCTGTGAATTGGGGCGTTTACATCTTGATAGATGTCAATGCCTAAGCCATTGAATGGATTTGTTTGGACAAAATGGTTTCATACGCCCTGCCAGTCATCCGTACTTTCAAGGTGATCAGGGAACCTGCTCAAAACCACGATTAGACCACGCAGATCATGAAAGAACCACCACCACGCTGCGCTGTGGGGAGCAGACAGTCTGGGTTGTGAGCTTCTGACGGTGTTCTTCACACATATACACGCCCTGCTGTGGGGAGTAGTGTGAATGTTGATTCATCCGACTGCTTTACACGCACCCATGCTTCGGCAGTCCACGTTGTATGCTCCTGACATCACTGCCGTCGCCTTTGTGTATTCATCCGGGTCACCAGAGGATTTGCAACAGCAGCTCTGCCATGAATATCTTGTTTATGCAGTTCCCTGTGCATTATTTGAGTTGATACTGGAGTGGGGAGATGCAGATTGAGCTCCGCACTATTATTCGGCGCCGTGGTCTTCTTATTACGGGTAACTATCCTCTTCAAATCTCTTCTGTCTCTATCTGTCAGGGTCGTTTACCGTCCGCTCTTGTGTTTCGCAGACGAGGTTTTGCCACGAACACGATATGATGTTATGACGCTAAACACAGTAGCTCTCGATACCTCCACTACCCTGGCGATTGTTGTCACGGAGGCACCTACTAGCCAGCCACCTACAATTAGCCCTCCTTCGAAGACCGGTAGGTCGTTCGTTTCATCGTCACCCTGAAAGATATTTTGCAACAAGACACTTCAAATGCACTTAAACAAGTCCTTGAGTCTAAACAAAGCTATTACAACCAAAATATTGTGAATACCTTTGCATATTGCGACGTACGCAGCTTCACCAAAAGCCACGTCTCTGAGCGTGGTATTCACATTATTCTGTCGAACCCCGGTATGTTGATAACGCAGCAATACACAACAGAAAATAAATGTTATCACCGAATGGGAAGGAAGTATCCGCATGACACCATGACAGTCCAAATGTGGTGCAGCAAGTGGCGCGGATTTCCAGGGGCTAATGGGGAGTACGATTACCCCTAACAGCGAAACAACTAACACAACGAGCCCTAATGCTCTTTACTAGTCTGTGAATGAGAGTTTGGGGTAATAAGTGCAAATCCTCCAGCACGGTGCGTTGGAGTGCCAGCAGAGTTCCAGGTGGGAGTTGCCGGCTTGCAATTGCTCTTTCCAGTGCATCCCATACTTGCTCTATCGGGTTCATGTCCAGAGATCTTTTGGGCCACTCCATCATATGCATGTCCCCTCTCTCAATCTCTCTCTCTTTCTCCATGTATTAATCGACTAGACGAGCCCTATAGGGACGGGTGTTATCGTCCATAAATGGGAACTGGAGACCAACAGCTCCACTGAAAAGCCTTACGTAGGACTCTAGCATGTCATCCTTGTAGTAAGGGTGCATCGTGAAAATACGTACACCCGCGTGCGTCCATTCAGCATGAGTCTTGCACCACGATAGTGGTCAATTTTCCTAATGTTGGAGGAATGATTTCCGCTTCCCGCCTCTCTACAAATGTCGAGAATTCAAGTTTAACCTATACCGCAACTTGTCGCTAAAGAGAACACAGGACGATTGATTAGGGTTTCAGGGGAGAAGGGATGTTATCAGGCCCAATACAGACTGATCCTTTTGTGCAATGTGGCGAGTGGGATACAAGTCGCTGGTTTCTTAGTTAGAGACTTATCTAGTGGAGTGTTCTGTAAACTGCTTGCTCCAATATCGCGGTTCCCGTATCAGAAGAGAGCTCCTGCGAAAGTTCCTTGGTTGTCAATTCCCTGTGGTGGCGAGCTGTTAGAGACAAATACCGGTGGTCTTCACTTGTCCCTTGTGGGTGTCCTTTTCCATCCTTCTGATTATTGTTTAAGTTTCCTGGAACTGTCTCCAGAGCTTGCAGCACCATTGCCTGTACACATTCAGCCATCTTGCTGCTTCAGTCTGCGATTGCCCTGTTTCCAATAAACCGATCTGTGCGGAGCCATTCTTCCACTAACAGTCCAATTCAAGCTTCTACTGCCGTACTCCGCTCAGAACAACGTTTATCAAGGTAGCGTGTCTGCCAGCTCCATGAGACACGGTCGTCATTCACATATTTCCATACGAGCGAGCAAAAGGTTACTTGGGTAAGTCGACTTAGCTATTCCACTTACACATGTCTATTTAAAGTCTTTGAAATCGGACATCTCGTTTTGGACATATTCACGAATTTGTATTTGTGACGTAAATTTTGGATACTACTGTGTTTAGTCGTTCGGGAAGTACACAAACATTTTTATTGGGTTACATTTCGGAAACCTGAAGTTAAAACAAAGGCGATGTTTAGCGATTTCGAAGCAAACCACTAAAACTCTTCGTAACCCCCAATCGGCTAATGAATGTTGTAATGACGATCGAGCAGTTGAGACGATCAGTCACAGTAGAAGAACGGCGTGTTTTTTCGAAGTTTTGTGTCTGATTGCAGTATTCAGAGAGAGAGTAGTACAAAGTCTTCTGAGGTCAACAGTTGGTCAAAACGGCTTCAAGAAAATGACGGAGCACAGTTAGATGAAAGGACATAAGAAAAGCACACCACCACCCAAAAATGCTCTCAGATGCAGTCAACCAATTTGGACTTCCACATGAGAAACCAAAAGACGCACTCAAGACGTTTGCGGCAGTCACATAAAATGAATGTCATTGACCTTTCCGCACATCTTGGTGTCACTCACACAATGTTATATACCGTGAGGACGAAAGATTTAGGCCTAATTAGCGATGTAAGTACCGCACACTCTGAGCAGGACACAGAAGGAATTCCGCTACTAAATTGCGCTGAATAACATTGCATATCTTCGTAGAAATAATAGAATCCTCACAAGGTTCTTCCGACTAGAAGAAAGTTGGGTGGAACTTTACGCACTCAGTCAACATCAGGGTTGAACTGATACTTCCGCCGTGCCTTTACTCCGTGCAGAGTTGCATGATTGTAAAGTATTACAGGTCATTGACATGGATGTTCGCAGCGTGGCTTTTTGGAAGAAGTATGATTATAACATCACCATGGCATCGAACAGGTTGTTAATCACTTCTAGAGGAGCATATCTCATCATGGGCGCTGCTACATCATGTACAGTGAACTGTTCACGTAAAGGAAAACGTACGGCAGCACAAGGCCTGGATCTTTCGAGAGCTTTTTCAATAGAACTGTCTGGTGGAGCTGTGCCCATCCATCGATTTCGCCGGCTATGAAATCTTGTGATTTCAACGGTTTCCGTCATTTGGAAAGGAAGGTGTTTATTACTGGCTACAACAACAAACAGAACTTCGATCTCCTAATTACAGACATTTTCCACAGAATTAATGACACTGGTACTTTTTACCCTTTAAAGACCATAAATCCCGAAACGCCATTTTAATCCAAACTACCACGACCTCCCAAAACCGTCCGTCTAGAATGAGTAGGATATCCTACCTTCACTTGTTCTTTGAATTTACATTGCATCTACGGGATTGGCAGAAGTCACCCACAGTCACCATTGTTTTTGCTAAACAAATAAGTGAAGTAGGATTGGTATCTTCCGGCGTGATATTATTTACTCTCATGGCATCGCATGCCTTCTCTGTGAAATAATGCACTGATCATTCCCCAGGAAACGTCTGAAATGCAGTTCACAACAAGACTGCAGATCGAAAGTTCCGTGTGTTGACCAAGCACTAATCCTTCCTTTGTTAACTTGTAAAGGGGAGGAGAGAAATTCTGAAAGGAGCAGCGGACAGTTTCTGCCGTTATGGTATTCTGAAAAACACAAGATTTCAGGTGCCCATCGTTTAAGGGTTATGGCGTTTTTTTACGCTTTCCAACCGTAGGTCGAAGAAGCGTATATGCTCCAGCTTTGTCCGTCCGTCCGTCTGTCCGCATGAAAACTGGCGTAAAAATGGTTCAATTTCGATGAAATTTTAGTATGTGGTAGGGGACCACCATGGGACGAACCCAATTGAAAATAAGACAAATGGGGTCAAAGGTCACGACGTAGGAGTGGGATCCTTCTATTGCCCTTATGCGTCATAACTTGCGTAAATATGGTTCGATTTCAAAGAAAGCTTACTATGTGGTAGGGGACCACCTGGGAACGAACCCTATTGAAAATGGGACAGATGGGGTCAAAGGTCACGACGTAGGAACGGGATCATTCCATTGCCCTTATGCGTCATAAACTTGCGTAAATATGGTTCTATTTCAATTAAACTTTAGTATGTGGTAGGGGACCGCCTGGGGACGAATCTTATTCAAAATGGGTGAAGTGGGATCAAAGGTTAGGATATAAGAGCGGGATGCATTCCATTGCCCTTATGCGTCATAACGTGCGTAAAAATGGTTCGATTCCGATGAAATTTCATTATGTGGTAGGGACCACCTTCGGACGAACCCTATTGAATGTGGATGAAATGGGGTCAAAGGTCAGGACATAGGAATGTGATCCATTCCATCGTTCTTATCCCATATTATAAAGGTGGACGTCAAGTAATTTTGCTTACTATACTTCCAATGGAAAAGGCTTTTGTACACATTTCCTTCACAATTAATGTGTTCCCAAGGATGAAAATTTGAACATCGATTAAAATAACTTTATTACAACTTGGAATACTTAATATTTTCTAAAACATAACCATAATTACATTAAAAATCAATAACTTTTCCTTTGGCGGTGTTGAAACCAGAAAAAAGATGGCGCGACTTGTACTTTGATGACGTCAGTAGACAAACAAATGTTGGATTGCATAATTATGGTTGTTTTAAAAAATAGTAAGTATTCCAAGATATAAAATGAAGCTATTTTAATCGATGTTCAAATTTTCATCCTTGTGAATGCATAAATTGTCGAGACAAAAGATGGCGCGACCTGTATTTTCATGACGTCAGTAGACAAACAAATGTTGGATTGCATAATTATGGTTATGTTTTAGAAAATATTAAGTATTCCAAGTTACAAAATGAAGCTATTTTAATCGATGTTCAAATTTTCATCCTTGTGAATGCATAAATTGTCCAGAAAAAAGATGGCGCGACCTGTATTTTCATGAGGTCAGTAGACAAACAAATGTTGGATTGCATTATTATGGTTATGTTTTAGAAAATATTAAGTATTGCAAGTTATAAAATGAAGCTATTTTAATCGATGTTCAACTTTTCATCCTTGTGAACGCATTAATTGTCCAGAAAAAAGATGGCACGACCTGTATTTTCATGACGTCAGTAGACAAACAAATGTTGAATTGCATAATTATGGTTATGTTTTAGAAAATATTAAGTATTGCAAGTTATAAAATGAAGCTATTTCAATCGATGTTCAAATTTTCATTCTTGTGAACTCATTAATTGTCCAGAAAAAAGATGGCGCGGGCTGTATTTTCATGACGTCAGCAGACAAAAAAATGTTGGATTGCATAATTATGGTTATGTTTTAGAAAATATTAAGTATTCCAAGGTATAATATGAAGATATGTTAATCGATGTTCAAATTTTCATCCTTGGGAACGCATTAATTGGGAAGAAAATGTGTACAGAAATGTTTCCATTCGAAGTACAGGGAGCAAAATTACTTGACGTTCGCCTTAAAGGAGCAATTCTTGTATGTATGTAAATTTTATTTTGAAAACGGCTCTGAGGATTTTGATGAAAGTCGTTAACCTACCGTTTTCTGGTACTAGAAATCGATTTAGCTTGATCTCGACTTTAAGAAAATTTGTTTAGTGGGTTAAATAACCACCCCGAATCACCAAGTTTGCAGTGTGGTGTCATGGCGTCGCCCCTTTAGATATTGGCGCGCGGTCATGCCATCTGTCTCATTACCTCACGCGTTGTTTGTGGATTCTATTAAAGTTTTATGACGTAACACCTTGCTAGCAGATGGTCGCGATTCCCATCTGCTTCATTACGTCACGCGTTGTGTGCGTATGTTCGTCCGCACGATAACTTGCGTAAAAATCGTGCGATTTCGATGAAATTTTAGTATGTGGTAGGGGAACACCTGGGAAGGAACCCTATTGAAAGTGAACGAAATGGGGTCAAAGGTCAGGACATAAGAGCGGGATCCATTCCACTGTTCTTATGAGTCATAACTAACGTAAAAAGAGTTCGATTTCGATTAAATTTCAGTATGTGGTAGGGGACTACCTGGGGACAAATCCTATTGAAAATTGGCGAAATGGGGGTCAAAGGTCAGGACATAGGAGCGGAATCACTTCCATCGCCATTACGAGTCGTAACTTACGAAAAAATGTTTCGATTTGGATGAAATGTTTGTATGTTGTACGGACCTTCCTGGGGACGAATCCTATTGGAAATGGGCGAAATGGGGTGAAAGGTTAGGACACAGGAGCGGGATGTATTCCGTAGCGCTTATGCATCATAACTTACGTAAAATTGCTTCGATTGCTACAAAACTTTATCATGTTATTTCGGAGATACACTGAACCGGTTCTGTTGAATATCATTCAAATGGATCAAAGGTCAGGGCACAGGAGTCAGATTTATTCCACAGCCATTTTCCTCGTAACTTGAGTAATAGCTTGAGTAATGATTTCTAGTATATTGGAAAGTTTATCATAATCAATGCATTGCATGATTTTACTAACTTGTTGTGAACTATCTGCGGTTGGGAATGTATTATTGATAATGAATATTACCCTCAATACTATGATAATTGCTTTACTAACGCGCAGGAATTATGGTGAACTGGAGGTGTTCACTTACGTCCAGTACAACTTAATGATTTTTAAAGATTTTTTTGCCTGATATCTCAAAAAAAAAAAAAAAAGGACTATTAAGCTAAATTTTAATAGTACCACCAGCATTTTTCCTTACTGTATCAGACCTGCTTTTTTATATCCTTTGTGCGATAGATTGCAATTTTTATAACTTTAAACACTACATTATTTCCTGCGTTAAATCATATGACATTCACTCTACGTTTCACTTCACTTGCATTGCTGCCATGTCATTTTATGCACTCCTATTTTTCACCTTGCTCCTTACATCCAGAGTTATTTCCTAATCGAAATCAAGTTCATTCCAATTCAGCATGTCTATCTTTCTCTCAATTATCCTTTTTTTCTATTTTGAATCTCCTCTCCTTCATCACGGTTTTCGTACTGAGATAAGTAGTCAGACATACTTTTTCGTTTGGTTGCAGCCACTGTATCGTTCTGAATTTAATTTTTATTTCCACAATCAGACAGTGAGTGTATCACATGTCTCTTTCCTCGTACAGACATAATGACATTTGAAACACTCCCGTTTCGCTTCCAATTTTTACGTAGAAAAACTTGCTAATTCAATCTTTTACGAAGCTTCTCCGAATGCAGCTGATGTTCGTCAAATGATCTCTCCATTCTTTTTCTTTTCATTACAAGAATTCTCTTACCGTACTTTGAAAGTTCTAGTGATATTAGCGAGTAACTATCACATAAATAATGTTTCTGTCACTGCACTGATACTGGTAACTAAATCTGTCGATGCTCATTATAAATGAAGAGTGTTCTCCCTTTCTTGAGTCCAACTCGAAATGCCCAGATTTAATCTTTAATAGTGCTCGTCAACTAAGTTATCACCATTATCGTTCAAACTAAAATCAGTTATACACTCAATAGTCAAACCATTACAGATACCTACCTTATAGCATGTTGGTCCTCCTTTAGCGCAAATAACAGCTTATACACGCCGGGACATCGACTCCAGGAGATGTTGGAGGGTTTCCGGAGGTAATGCCAACTATTCCCTTTGCAGGACTATCCACAACTTTACCACAGGTAACCGTCCTGGATCCGTGGATCTGATGTTCCGATCCACGGCACACTAGAGAACTTCCACAGGGTTTAAATCTGGGGAATTTGAGGGTCACTGGATGACTTTAAACTCAGATGAGTGTTCCTCAAACCATGCCTGGGTGGTTGCTGCCAAGTTGGGCGGCGCATTGCCCTCCTGAAACAGACCATTGGCCGAAGGATGCGCGAATGCTGTGAAATCGTGTAGGTGATTATCCATCACATGCCGGTAGGGTCCATCTGTTAAGGACTTTTGAAGACCCACTAAGAGATCTAATGTGTCCCATGAGAAGGTTCCCCAAATCATCACAAAGAAACAACTGCCTTGAAGAGAGCTGACCTAGCACGACGGGCCCGTGGAATCATGCTATTGACACAACACCCGCATCCTCCCTTCAGCTCGGTACAGATGGAAACGGGATTCATCTGACCACGTGACGCGAAGCTACTCTACAGAGGTCCAGTTTTGATGTTTCCGGTACAGACCAGGCCTAATGTTCAATGGTGAGCAGTCAACAGCAGCACACGAGTAGGACACCGGTTCTCGTACCCCAGGGTATGAAAAAAGCGCGGTACTGTTCGCTCGCTGACGCAACTCGGGCATCCGACATTTAACCTGCATGTGATATACGTAGCCGTTGCTAAGCAGTTAGTCTATAGGTGCCTGGATAATTTATGTCGACACCAGTCATCAATGACATGTGATCGGCCACATCTTGCTCTCTGGGCTCTGGTACATCCGACAATGGTATACTCGCGGTACACCATTGCTACGGGTGTTCTCGGGAACCCAAAGTTTTTTACCACTTGAGCTATAGAATGACCCATCTGTCTTGCCCGGACAATGCATCCACGATCAAAGTTTCTCACATCACCACGCTTAATTATGTTCGTCGATTGCGATACATTGTTGGCAAGCTCTGCTGTCCGCCTATTTATCTCCTGCGTTCGGTTTGGGTCTGTTCCACTCTGCGCGGGATGGTCATGTCAACTACCCATCACTTCTACCCCTAATGTTTTGTCTGCTGAGTGTATTTTTCACTCCAGGCAGACGGACAACGTGGGTACCTGCTCAGCATTGCTCTAATAGAGGATGCACAAACAGAGTCAATAATAACTGCAAGTGATGAAGTTATGAATGTAAAACTTAAGGTGACCAGATAGTGGAACGCAGATTTGAGGACAAAAGGGCGTGGCGTCCCCAAATCGGCAATTCATTTGGGGACACATATGTCCTGAAAATAAATATGCAAATCTTTTTGTCACAAAACTGCATTGCTTCAATAACTGTGATATTACATATGAAAATGTGTGTCTTAAAAGAATATATCTTATAGAATGTTGGTAATTTGTGTTGACAAAGCACAACTATGATGGCGAGAACATATTAGCAAAAGTGAAATGCTTTAACATATTAGCAAAAGTGAAATGCTTTACCTTATGTATATATGGCGAATTAAAATCAAGCTGTACACCAAAGTGATTGCATGGCAAAGTTTTCATTTTGCCAAAGTTTTATGAGAAGTTAGTACAGTCGAAATTTGACCGCGCAAGTGGTGCAGTGTCCTAGTGCTGGCCACTGACGATTCGAACAAGTTGGTGCGGGTTCGAGTCCCGAATGAGGCATGGGTGGTGTCTTTGTCTTACAGCACTTTCTCTCTTCCTTGCCAAGAACGAATGTCTCCAAATTGGAGACAGGTGACTGCTCTATAGTCCTTAGAGTTGCTCGTGGTGGTTATTAAACTTTAAAAGAAGAAAAAAATACAGTAAAAATTTCAAAAAGCATGTCGGAAAATTAGTGCAAACGAAAATTATTTTTAAAAACATTTTTCATTAAAAATCTAACGAACTAATAAGGAAGTGAAAATTTGAGGACATTTGAGGACAAGCATCAAAATGGGAAGAGAGTATCCATCCCCAAAGGCATCAGACGTTTTTGGGGACAGTAAACTAATTTCGAGGACTGTCCTCTAGAATTGGGGACTTCTGGTCAGCTTAGTAAAACTGCAACCGGCTTTCATGAGGAGCAACATGAATGATGATGGTGAAGATAAGAGCGACAAAACAAGCGACATAGCTTAATTGCGCTTCCAAATGAAGTATACGCTTTGTCATAAACTGAATCTTTTATTTTTTAAAGTTTAGTTTCAGCTTTACACAAGGCCCAAGTCCTGGTACTCCACTTGTAGGGAGCCCCAAAATTTCTTGAAAGGGCATTTTATCGAACAAAAGCAAAACGTTCGATGTGGTACCGTAAAATGTAAGGTCTCAGATTGGCAGGTAGCCCCAGATGCTTCTCATGTCAAAGTCGAGCTACTGAGTGCAGATATTAAAGGTATTTAAATAGGGTCCATTTCATACAGGATCAGATCTTATTTTCACGAATACTTTGTAAGTGACGTTATGTATTTCAATCTATAATTTGAACACATAAGTTACCTCGTTGCGGCAAAGAAGGGTAATACACAAACAAACAACGAACCCGCTTACATCTCTGGTTGAAAATTAGTTCCGAGATCTATGAGCGGGAATTTTAGTCTTTGACCCCATTAGTTCCAAGATCTATGAGCGGGAAAAGTGACCATATTAGTTCCAAGATCTAATTAGTTCCAAGACCTTTGACCCCATTAGTTCCAAGACCTTTGACCCCATTAGTTCCAAGACCTTTGACTCCATTAGTTCCAAGACCTTTGACCCCATTAGTTCCAAGATCTATGAACGGGTTAGTTCCAGGATCTATGAGCGGGAATTTTAGTCTTTGACCCCATTAGTTCTTTTTTTTTTTTTTTTTTTTGTTGGAGGTTTAACGACCACCGTGAGCAACTCAATGGGCTATAAGCAGTCGCCCGTCCCTAATTTAGGGTCAATGGTTCCAGGGAAGGGAGAGAGCCAGTGGCCGTACGACAAACACAACATCCATGCCTGACCGGGATTCGAACCCGGACCCCTTACGGACGAATGATCAGAGTCCAGCGCCTTAGACCACTGCGCCACCGGGGCGGCCCCCATTAGTTCCAAGATCTAATTAGTTCCAAGACCTTTGACCCCATTAGTTCCAAGATCTAATTAGTTCCAAGACCTTTGACCCCATTAGTTCCAAGATCTATGAGCGGGAATTTTAGTCTTTGACCCCATCCCATTAGTTCCAAGATCTATGGGCGGGAAAGTGACCCCATTAGTTACAAAATCTATGAGCGGGAACTTTAGTCTTTGACCCCATTAGTTCCAAGACCTTTGACCCCATCCCATTAGTTCCAAGATCTATGAGCGGGGATTTCAGTCTTTGATCCCATTAGTTCCAAGATCTAATTAGTTCCAATCACTTCTACTACTGTCGCAAGCACTAAGCTTTCCCTTTTTATACTAGCCTCGCCCTCTGGCGGCAACAGCGTGCAGCCATAGCACATTTGCTTAAAACTGTCAGAAGGTCATAATAAAGTGGCCACTCACTGTATATCAGCATGACATCAAAGAAGAAGTCCTGTTTTTTACTATTACAATAAGTAAAGATATTTTACGACCACAATGGCCAACTCTGAGGGCTATGAGCAGTCGATCCTCCCTAATTTAGGGCCACTGGTTAAAGGGAACAGAGAGAGAAAGAGAGCGCCAGCATCATAGAAGAAAAGCACCATTCTTGCATCAACCGAGACTCGAATCCGCTCCCTGTTTGGGCGACTAGCCAGAAAACTACGCTTCTGACCACTCAGCTGCTGTGCCAGATTTCATTAATTCCCACATTCTTTTGAAAAGACATTTCCAACACAACGATGTGACGGTTCCCGAAAACGGCCGACACACACTTTCTTCGTACTAGTATCCAGCGGACCTATCATCTAGGAAGTGCACTTCTGGCCCTCCCATTGCTGGGTATGGATTCTCTTAAGTTCTGTGAGGTGTATGTGCGTGTCTGACTTCAAAGAAATAGAAAAAATTCAAATCTTTTCCATGCTTCACCTTATGTGATTCATAACCTGCTAAAAAATTGAAAATGCAGCGAAGAGGTAATAAATATTTCAAAGATGATGAAAAAATAAGATATTTATTATATTTTTGCCTCGAATTTTACCAATCTTCGTGAGCATATCATACTATAGGGCAGGGACGTAGAAGGACCTTAGCGGCGCTAAGCCACTTTTTTTCTAGGCTTAGCGTCGCTAAGGCACTTTTTAGGGTTAAAGCGGGACAAAGGCACTTTTAGATGGCCATGTAAGAAGAAATGGCAATTGCTGTGTTTTATACGTAAACATATTTGTATATCAAAAGAATGATCGTGTTACAGTCGGTTCACGCTCCATGGCGTTTCATGAATCACAAGACTTTTAGTCTTAAGAGAATGATAACTTCTTTGTTATGACCACAATCTTCAAAATGTCGTTATAGGAGGTAGATTCTCCATTTGTTAAAACTTTACTGGCAAGAAATAAATTAACACAAAAAAATTAGACCAGTATATAGCATAACTGAGAAGTGTTTTATGGTTGCAGTGGGATTTTTTTCTGAAGTCGTTACTTAGCCCATCTCCTGGTTCTTTACAGGGTAACACCAAAGGAAGCCCCGGTAGACAAGTGGTCAGAGGCTTTGGCTTCCAGCTAATCGGCGGTGGTGGTCCCGGACCCGAGACCTGGATGAAGCAGGCTGGGGCTCTCCCCTTCTCTGGACCAGTGGCCCCAAATCAGTGACGAGCGACTGCCTATTGCCCTAGACACTCATGGTGTTCATTAAAAGCCTCTCTCCCCATACTCGCACAAAAGATATCCATTTTTTTTATTGGGGGTTTAACGACCACCGTGAGCAACTTGCTGGTCTATAATCAGTCGCCCTTCCCTAATTTAGGGCCACTGGCTCCGGAGAAAGGAGAGAACCAGTGCGGTGAGACAAACACAACATCCATGCCTCACCGGGATTCAAACTCGGACGAATGGTCAAAAGTTATCGCTTAGAACACTACGCCACCGGGGCGGCAGATATCCATTACTGCTTCCCATAATTCGTAGGAAAGGCTGATAGGCGAAATCAATGAAACAACACTGCATATTTTAAAAAAAATATTAATACTTAATATTTAAAAGCGTTTAGAATGACGGCCATCGCGAAGGCACTTCCTTTTTTATGGAAATTAAAAAAATATATATTCTTGGCACGTGACTCACACGTAACATTCATTCTTTTGTTTTAAATTGCCTAAAACAAGCAGTTTTAACAAAAGTTAATAAAATATTGAATAATAAAATTTAATTAAAATTATAAATTATTAAAACTAAAAAAAAACGTTTTAAGGACTTACTTTTGGGTTATTTTTTATTTAGAACTACAACACTGCTATAGGGAAACCCCAGTGGCCCCAGATTTGGGGCCACTGGTTCCTGAAAGGTGCCAGACCCAATGCTGTAGGGAAAGTGTAACATCCACTTCTTGCTTAGGATTTGAAGTCAGCCTGCCTAGGGTAGTTAGACAGGAGCCCACACCTCTAACAACCCGGATACCGTTGCTGCAAAGGAATTCTCTGTTCGTATCTTTTTTTATGATTTGGCGGTAGTGTTTGATTAGACAGTAAGAAATGAAAGAGTATCGAGAAGCATAACGGGACTGGTGCTGCCCAGGAAATATTAAACGTAAACTTAAAAAGGATGACCCTTATTCAGAGGTACGCTATTTTGAGCGATTTGAGAGCTGAAGACCAAGATAGGAAGACACTTTTAGATATTTGGAGACTTACCTATTTTTGTACAACTAGGCCCGTTCTCCAAACGGTAAATCTATAAAATAATTTTTTGAACATAAAATTAAAGAAAGGGAGAAGCAATTAAGGGAAAGAAAAGTAATTTAAAATCCACAACTGTTTTACGATTTAGAAAAGCGTCTTGACGTCAATGCATACAGTTTGACGTAAAACGAAGCAGGCTTTGGCGTCCCTTAATTTTAAATCAAAATTTGAAATTTCCAAATCATTTCAGTGATTCTGAAAAAAATATCTTTAAACCTATCAGCATTTTAAAACTGTAAAGATAAGCCACCATTTGAATTTTTTGGTTTGTAGACATTTTCCCAGGTGTAGAAGTGGTAGAAGAATTCAAGCAGATAACGTTTCAAAGCGCTAGTTTTTTTTTTTTTTTTTTTTTGTTTTCGTGGATTTGAAGGTATCCGGACTTTAAGACCTACCAAAATGCCAATTTTTAGATCTCTAGGTTATTTAGAAGTGGTCTAACAATTCGAGAAAAGTTCAAGGAGACGAAGCTCCAAAGTCGCCATTCTCATTTTTTTTTTTTTTTTTTGGTTTTCAGTCTTTTAAGATCTATCAGCATGCCAATTTTCAGATCTGTAGGTTATTTAGAAGTGGTTGAACAATTTGCGGACGAGAACACTCGCATTTTCCCTCTTTGCTTTTTATATACGTGGAGAAAGCCTATATTTGCATAGGTACTCACGTATTCCAGCAGAAAACGCCGAACTTTAAAAGCGTCGCAACGTCGTTAAGCATTGTGTCATTACCATTTCGTGCAGTTTGATTGTAGCCTGTCCTTTCACCCAATCAGAAGAGAGTGCTAAAAATAGCTGCTTCACCATGACAGCAGGTCACGGGACCAGAACTGTCCTGTGTGGTTAACTCTGAAGACAGTAAGCCGTTCGTTCCTTTCCTTCGCGTCTTTAAAAAATGTTTAAAAATCAGAAAATGATTTTTTCTTATTTTGTTTTCTGTGAAAGAGCGATGATAGTCGTGATTTTACTTTGTAAAAATTGCAATGCGTTATGATTTATAGTTTGCCATATATCCGTTTTTTAAGATGGATTCCATCGTAAAATAGAGAATTTTGTTAAATTTAAAATTTCATTTCTCGTAAACTAAATCGAAATAAAAAAAAAAAGCGGAACGAAGTGCAAAATGTCTGCCATGGACCTACATGCCTACAAAGTTTCGTGGTTCTGTTGTTGTTAGTGTGTCCGGAAAGCGAACTGATAGCACTTTTTTGCTTACCTTAACTTTGAAGTATCGCCAGAATCGAAAAACGGTTTACTTCAGCGTGTTTTCCGAAACATTCTTTACAAACGAGGTAAATTTCATATTTTTGTGTTCAATAAGCTTTGCGCTGCGACCTCGGAAAGCGCGAGTGTCGCGAAATTTCTAAAACAGCGGCGGCGGCAGCAGCAGTTACTCTTTTTTCAGAATAGAGAGATAATATAGCACTTTTGTGCTACTTCATTATCGTTTTCTTTTCATGAGGTTGCACGACGATCTTGAGACACAATTTCAAATTAAAGTACAGAAGAAGTTCAAATCTTAGCTTTTCCAGTTAGGCTCTGAATTAACCGATTGCATTACTTTCACCACACTCAACTCATATTTGATCAATGATCCTTGCTGGTTCAGAAACAAGGTGAGAAAGATCATTCATAAGAACCACTCACTGAATTCATTAACTACGTATCATTATCAAGTGATTCCATATACAGTACACAAAAGGATGTAACAGGAAGACCTGTTACTGTTTAACTAAGTTTATGTCCAGCACGTGGCAGTTTAATATCCCACACTTGAAGATCTTGAATCAAAATAATTTTCTTTTGCGTGCAGCAATTTAAGTGAAATGAAAGGTCGGAAATTGGAGAAACCTTTATTGCTGCAGGGAAAGATGGGATGGTATCTTTTTTGCAAAAGCATTTACTTTCTCTAAAGATTGTCAAAGAGAAGAGTGTTAATGAGATTTAGCTTTATAATTTAATCATTATTGGAATGGAAGCATAAAATCACATTGCACCTCGTTACACAGCATGGTTGATGCCGCCTGCATTACGTTACACTGCTAAAGTGAGAAGAATAAATAAAACAGTTTGAGAAAAAATAAAACAGTTTGAGAAAAACAATGGGACACACCCAAGAGTGAATGGGCAATAAAAGCCATTTTCTTTACATTTCATTACTTGTGTTACAGCTTGCCATGTCCACATTACCCATTTACGTAATTTATTGTTCTTCCTTGCTACAGGCGCAAATCACAGGGTACTTTAACAGCTGGGTAGTTAATACAAAACGATTGTATTGCTTTCAGATGTTTATTGCGCATTACATAAACACGTCTGGTGGAAAACGGTGGAAAAAAATCCACTGTGTTTCACCCGAAATAATCCTGAGAGAGCTGTTGCATAAACAAGTGTTATAATTCCTGAAAATTCTGATTAAGATAACTGATGCCTCACTTTCTTCCGAGTAATAAAAAATAATGCTACCCTTAATGCTCAAAAATTTAAAAAAGATGTCTTGTAGCACATTAAATAGAGTTTTTTTTGTCAAGTAAAACAGCACACACACATGAACGCATAAAAAGACAAGAACCACACCACCGTGGTTTGGCAATAATATCTGTGCATTGGATTTCGACGAAAAATTTTTAAACAGCAGAGATTACGCTCCTAGGATTTGAGTTCCTTGAACTACTCATCCATCTGGCAGTATGAGTATTGTTAAAAAATTTATAATTTGCAGCTTTCTTCTCATTAAGTAATTCAAATATACATCGGATAATTGAGATATGATATATATCAAGAAGCACCACGTAGAAAATGTTAACATTTCTCTACTTATAAAGAAATATTTTTGTTTTGTTTCTAAGTTTAACGATCAGCAACTCTAGGGGCTCCCATATGCAGGCTCTCGCGCACGAATTGTGCCACAGGATACAGAAAAGGAACAGAGCCAGTGCCATTAGGCAGATGCATGCCCATGTCTCATGGCATGCATCTGGCTAATGGGACTGGCTCTATCTTTTTCTGTAGGCCTTTTTCTTGGATCAGTCATACGAGGACCACTTCGTATGACTGATACTCAGATCACTCGTTCACCGAAATGACAAAGAAAAGTTTCAGTTTCAATAATGAACACTCTAAAAAGTTTCGGAAAAAAATGAGACATTTCTTGAAAAAATGAAATCCGTATAATGACAGGGAAAAAAATTCTGAATTCCACGAATATTTGGTACACCACGAAAAGTCTGAATTTTCTGAAACCTTTCCGCAGTTACTTTCTTATGTTAACCGAAAACTTCTGTCCTCTCTTGCGATTCGCCGGAATTTACTTGAGGCTTGATTAACTATTAAATTTTAATCGTCTGTGGGTGGACCCGATCTTGAAGTTCTGTCGCGAGATCGGATATTATAATGTAGATGGCATATCGTACGGAAGTTTGTTTACTGTGGCACAGGATATTTCTTCCCCTCTCCCACCATTTTGTAGATCAGCTATTGTATATTACGTTACCGTAAGGAACCTAGTATTTTAATTATTGTATACGTGATTGTGTGATATCTATTTATCAGTCTGTGGACTCCTTAAGACAAAAGCTCTCATATTATCACGATTAACCCTTTAACGACCATGACTCCAAAATCTTGTATCACTCTAAATACCATAACGCCCGAAACTGTCTGTTGGCTCACTTCTTTGTTTAAAAACAATAATAGTGACCGAGCGTGACTTCTTCTGATTCCTCATAAATCGTTCAAATTTGAAAAACAGGTAAGTGTAGGAAATCTAACCCACTCTAGGTGTTTCAAGTGGTTATGGCCGTTTGTATGTACGGGCGTTTTGGGCGTTATGGTCGTTAAAGGGTTGAATTGTATTTAGCATAAATGAAAGTCATTGGCCGTTTAATAAGATCTCAAGTTCCAAAGCATTCTTCTGCTTCAAAAAATCACGATGTAAAAATATGTAATTTGTAATAAGTCCTCCTATAGAAAAAATAAAATTATTACAGACTTATTTAGGAAAGTAATAAGCTCCAACAGAAATAAAATGTCTAATTCACCCACATTCATTACAAAAAAATATTTCATCATTACGTGATGAAAGTTCTACCTTATACGTGACTATACGTTATGTGTCTTTCTGGCTCAACGGTTCCCGTAGGAAAGGTCCCTGGTTTGAAACTCACTATTAAGAAAGGGACTCTTCAAAATTCTGAAAGAGTCAAAATCGAAGATTTTTAGAAATTTTTGCTTAAATACGGAAAAACCCGAAACGGACTTTTCTGTAGTAAGCAGAATTATACTAACTACGGAAATTCTGTCAAAATACACAAGTTAGAAGAAACGGAGAAATTTTGGAAATGAAAATTTCGTTTAATGACGGTCACCTACCGGCAGCTTTGCTGCACGTTATTTACAGGAATTTTACACGAATTCAAACAACTTATTTTTTACAGTGAAAATTACACGAAGAGTAAAATGATACAGCCACAGAAACAAAATTGAATTAAAGCCATCTTGTGAAATGTGATATGAATGTGTGAATGATATTATTCCGATAGACAGAAGAGAGGTGCTTATTCAGGAGCTCCTGAGAAAAGAGCTTGGAAGAGAAAATATAATAAACAAACAAACAAGAAAGATGACACCGAATTTTCGGTTGTAATGAGTACGTCTTTTGAATCCTTTCCGATGCGAATAAAATTTATCAAATTATTCAAAGTCAGTAGAACCGGTTAGAAAAAAATCAACCGTATTTCTGCAATCGATAAAACATCCAGAATTAGAAGCAGCTACATACTTCCGCCAGCGGCTAAAAGGTATGCTACGAAAATTAACAAATGGCGCACAAAAAGCTTTTCATAGCACAAGGAAGATATCAGAGACAAAGCGATTATCATATCGAACAGTTAAAAGAACAAATATAGAATGAAGCATGGAATTACTTCATACCTTCTAGCTGAAGAATAACTGCAAAGCATAATGGAAAAGTCGAAAATAGGCTAAAAATATTCTACAGGAAAAAAAAACTTTTCAAATGGTCTCCCGGAATCAGGGATAGTGCGAACCAAAGTTCTGACCTTTACACCCCCTAGCGAGAAATCCGTGCATTGTTTAAAGACGGTAATGCTCCACATCTCTACTGTAACAAATGGCATACAGTAAAAAAAAAAAATTTCTCAATAGGATTTTCAGAATCGGAACAAACAGAAGTACGCAAATACCACCTAGCAACAGAACTATGAACTAAATAACTCCTGAAGTGCAAACCTAAAGTGTTCCAGAAGGAAGATGGCATCCGTGTTGAAATAATTTTTTAAATCGCACATGTAGAGCAGAGATACTGAGAAAAACAAATTAAACATTGGAGCTCCTAACAGAGAATTTGTGCATTATTTTTTTGGGTAGAAAATGCACACAAAATAGTTTTCATAATTAGTAGTATCTGACCGAAAAAAATTGTTTTCAGTCGGATTTTTAGCCCCGCAGATATTGATGAAAACGGAAACGTGAACTCACGCCCTCTAGTGGCACAGTTGTGCGGTAAAAAAATTGAAATTATATGAGAAACATTCTTCATCGGATGCTCTTCAACGAAGAAGAAATTTTTCGAATTGGACTCTTCGAAGCAAATATGTCGGCAAAAATATGATACACATCTATGCCCCCAGCGGAAAAACCATGCATTACTTTAAGAAGAAATCATTGTGAAAAGTATTTTCCGAGGTGAGCGCTATGAGTCCATGAAAGAATTATTTCAATCGAGTTTTCAGAAGGTTAGATTTTGCTGTAAGTACATCAGAAGCTGAAATAAAAACTTACGCCCCCTTGTGGCCAAACAATTAATTACAAAAAATTAAAATTTATTTGAAGAACATTTTCCATCAGGAGCTGTATCGGATGCAGGAAGAATTTTTCAAATCGGAGTTTTAGAAGTAGAGATATCGGGGAAAGCACATGCTACCTACCTTTACGCCACATAGTGGAATATCTATGCATTACTCGAAAATTTTGAAATCACAGAAGAACCGTTTCGCACCTGAAATGCTCTGCAATGAAAAAATAATTTTTGAAATTGGACTCTTAGAAGCAGAGACATCGACAAAAATAAAATTTATATCTACTCCACCTGGCGGAAAACTATGCAATAATTTAAAAAGAAATTATTCTGGGTCTTCCAGGGTAAGAGGTATCGGTCCACAAATAATTTTTCAATCGAGTTTTCAGAAGCTCAGATTTTGCCTCAAGTGCATCAGTAGCAGAAAAAAAAATTACGCCCCTGGTGGCCAAACCATTTTTCACCGAAATTGGGAATTATGTTAAAAAAATTTCCAACAAGAGCAGTATCCTATGCTTTAAGAATTTTTTAATTGGATTATTAGAAGTAGATATATCGTGGAAAATGAATTTATCTCTATTCCACCTAGCGCAAAATCTATGCGTTACTTGAAAAACAGACAGCACCCAAAACGGCCTTCAATATAAATGTCATCGTAAAGAAAGAAAAAATTAATCGGATATTTAGAAGCTAATATATGGAATAAAATATGTTTCGAATTTCATATCATTTGCATTTATGCCCTCTAGTGGCGAAGTTGGGCATCGGAAAAAAACCGAATGCAAGGATCACCATTTTGGCATTTCAAGCTTCCCAATACAAAAAAAAAATCTTTCAAATCGGACAAATGGTTGCAGAAATATTGTATCCATAGACAGATAAACAGATAGACAAACCGATAACATAAGTACGATTTATTATTATTTTTTTAAATATGTGCTAAAAGGGGCACTGAAGGATATAGTCAGCAGACATTACGGTAATGATGTTACTCACCAGTTAGCGAGATTTTAGATGGATCCTCTGCTCATTTAATTTCATTATTTAGGTTTCCTCAATCTGTGGCCAAAGGGCATTTGTTTAAAGTGGTACGGGATAACATTATGTATATATGCAAGTCAATTTAAGCTTAAAATTAGTTTTTGGATTTCTTAGATGTAATTAATTAAGATAAAAAGAAAATGTGTCAATATCATCATCATCATCATCATCATCATTGTCAACCATTATCAATCCACTGCTGGACGAAGGTCTCCCCAAGTTTCCTCCACAACGATCTGTCTTGTGCCAGTCTCCTCCATGTCACTCCCGCATACTTTCGAATTTCATCCACCCATCTTCCATGTGGTCTTCTTCTGGGTCTTTTCCTGTCCCTTGGAATCCAATCTAAAATTTCGACTGTCCATCGATGGTCTGTTCTTCTGGCAGTATGTCCAGCCCATTTGCCATTTCAGGGATTTAACTCTGATCATGATGTCTTCCACTCTTGTCATTTTTCGGATCCACGTGTTCCTCTTCTTATCTCTCCTGGTTACACCAAGCATGCACCTCTTCATGCTTTTTGAGTTGTCTGCAGCCTTTGTATGTCTCTATTAGTTAAGGTCCACATCTCTGCACCATACGTAAGCACTGGAAGGATGCATTGATCAAACACTTTTCTTTTAAGACATAATGGCATATTGCTCTTGAAAATTATGCTGTTTCTTCCAAAAGCTCTCCAGGCAAGTTTTGTACGCCGATTAATTTCTTCACCAATGTGACCCTCACTTGATATCTGCTGTCCAAGATAAACGTACGTGTCTGTTATCTCCAGCTTTTCTCCATCAATCGATAAATCTTCATTTCTTGTAAAAGCACTGTACATCACTTTTGTCTTCTGAAAGTTCATTTTTAATCCCACTTCTTTACTCTTGTCAGCAAGTTCCTGGATCATACTCTGTAGCTCTGATGGGGTAGTTGCAAAAATGACTATGTTATCAGCAAAACGAAGGTGGGTTAGATAATCTCCAGTAATCTTTATCCCTTTGTTTTCCCAGTTCAGTGATTGAAAGACATTTTCGAATGTGGCATTAAAGAGTTTCGGAGATATGGTGTCACCTTGTCTCACTCCTTTTCCAATTTTTATGTGTGTTGTATTTTCAAACAGCCGAATCTTTGCACTTGCATTTTCATAGATGTTATTAATAATATTAATGTATGCATCTTCAATACCGCAGGATTTCAGAGCCATTGCAACTGCTGATGGTTTCACCGAATCAAAGGCTTTTTCATAATCGATAAACGCCATGCACAATGGAAGCTCATATTCCCTCGCTCTTTCAATTAGTTCTCTCAGTACGTGGATATGATCTATTGTGCTGTAGCCACTCCTGAATCCAGCTTGTTCTCGCGGTTGAGCCATGTCCAGTGTCACCTTCAAGCGGTGTGAAAGAACTTTAGTGAAGATTTTATAAACCACTGATAGGAGGCTGATAGGTCTGTAGTTCCTGAGATCCTCAATGTCACCTTTTTTATGTAGCAAGATCATTGTAGCGTTGTTCAAATCCTCAGGAATTTTCCCTTCATTAAGGCATCGAGTGAAAATTTGGGCGAGTACTGTTTCGATTTCTCCACTTGCTTCTTGTATGATGTCTACAGTAATTCCATCTTCTCCTGGATCTTTTCCCCGCTTCATGTTCTTGATTGCATGTGCAACTTCTGCTGGAAGGACTGGAAGAACTCTGGTACTGGTACCTTTCATGATGTCTGGAGTACATGTATCATCCCTTTCATATAATTTGGAGTAGAAATCTTTCACTCTTGTCAAAATTTCGCCTCTATTTCTCGTTACAGAACCATCTTCTTTTCTCAGTGCCATAATCTGTTTTTTCTCCTTACTGAGATGTCCCTTTTCTATCTTTAGGCTTTGGTTGTTTTCAATTGCTTTCCTTACTAGTTCACAGTTGAATGTCCTTACGTCTTCAGTGATACTTTTTCGTACTGTCTTGCATAGCTCTATATATTCCACTTTGGAAGTCACATCTTCTTTAGTTGTCCTCATCACTCTTCTTTTTTGCATCAACATTTTGATTTTTCCTGATAATTTGTTCACATGCAATTTGTTCTTAGACCCAGCTAATTTTGTTGCTGTTTCCATAAGAGCTTTGGTTACTTTTCTGTTAACTTCAGAAATATATACTTCTTCCGATGTTAGGCCTTCTAAAGCAGAGAATCTGTTCTTCAGTTCCAATTTGAAGGTATTATGGTGTTTTTTAAGGTTGGTTATATCAATACATTTTGTTTATCTTATGAGCTTGCTACGTTCGAGTTTAGTGTTGAGGTGCATCTTACATCTCACCAATCTATTGTCACTGCCTGTGTTGAACTTGTTTAGCACACTGCAGTCTTCTATGACAAATTTTTTGTTACACATAATAAAATCAATTTCACTTGTCGTCCCATTTGGATGTCTCCATGTCCATTTCCTGTGTGGCTTTTTCTTGAAAAAGGAGTTGAAGATGAAAAACCCTTCTGCCTCTGCAAACTCTACGAGAGTATTTCCACGCTGGTTTCTGTGGCCGTGACCGAATTTACCTACTGAAGTTTCATTCTGTTGCCGTTGCCCTATTTTTGCATTGAAATCTCCCATAATTATTTTCAAGTGCTGCTTACCTTTATTATTTAGATCACGAATTTCCTCATAAAATTCTTCAATTTCTTCTTCAGCACAGAGTCGTCAAGGAGTGGTTCAGGGAACACGTTGATGACTTTGTGTTAATGCCCTGGCCTTCAAATTCATCTGACATGAACCTAATTGGACATTTGTGGTTCGACTTGGAAAAGCGGGCTCGCGCTAAATCACCACCACCCCAAAATGTACGGGAACTGGAGGACCTGCTGTTGACATTATGGTACCACTTACCCCAGGATACTTATCGCCACCTTATCGTATTGATGCCTCACCAAGGGGCTGCTGTTTTGCGGGCTAAATGGGATACTACAGGTTATTAGGTAGGTGATCATAATGTATTGGCTCAACGGTGTGAGACCACCAGATTCCGACAGTACAATGCTCCTTGGTATGAAAGGTGTGCCTCGATTATTAACAGAATTTTTTAAGAGAGTTGTCAGGAAGACTTCTACACTGTGTAATGAGTTTCTAACTTTACTTACAGATCCCAAAATTTACTCATAAAGTAAAGCTGAAGTTATCCATGTTCCTCGTCTAGTTAAAACTTGTTGTTGTGTGCAAGGAACACATTTCTTTATAAATTTTGATCCGGATCGGAGCTTTTATGAAAACCATTTTCCCACACGAGATAAGTTATCTTACTGGAGAGAAATGTTTCCAAGTTTGTTCTGTAACGTGAAGAAACCCGTGTACAAAGGAAGTTATATGCCAAATGTTAGAATAAAACGATTTTACGGTGGCCGCCGCTTTTACTACGTAAGAAGAAGAATCACTGATGAAATTGAAAACATTTTCTTTAGATCACTTACTGGCCATAAAAGCCACAAGGGTTCATCTACAAAACTGTATTTTCTGATATTTATTTTAGGTGAATGATCGTGTTATGAGGAATATCTCTTGAACCCTTCACTACGGAAAATATTCTTCTTTTATGAAATCTTTGTGTGTAAATCTTGTTAGGAGGGCAATACTAGTGCCTTTTTAATGCATGAATACGGAAAACTCTGAGGTACAACTTTATAGCATCTCTTCAAAAATTACGTTAATTATCTTTTCACAAGGGCTAAAACAGTGTTTCTTAAACACAGTTTTTTCAAGCACCAGCTGGGAAAACTCTCAGTTACAAGTTCACAGTATTTCTTCATAAACTACATTAATCGTCTTTCCACAAAGGTTAAAACAGTGATTCTTAACCCTTTAAGCGGCCGATGAATCTGAAATAAATGTTGCCCAAAACTCTCCGCGTTTTCCAAACACAAATATTCACATAGCGCTCGGGTTTTACGAAAACTGCTGCACAACAATTTCTTTTCCCGTCTCACATGATCATTACTGACCATGAAAATGCCACCGTTGATAGTCATCCCACTACTACTTTGTGATAGTGCTTGGTGACTGGCATCTCCACAATCCTTACTTAGTGATAGATATTCAAAGTTCTTTATTACCAAGAAATGATGGAGACATCATAACACTGTGAAGTAACAACTGACTGAAACAACTTTTCTCTTCTTACGTTGTTCGCCATCGTTACAGCTCTTTTAAAGAGTAATCAGTCAGAGAGGATTAGTGTCAATCATCCCTCTAAATGACCAATTTGGATGACATAGCTAAAGGGGGAAGCAGAGCTTTCTCATGCTCAAGTTGACTCGTTCCAACAGCTCACGGTTCACTTCTTAGACAGTGAATATATCCGTGCGAGCTGATTTCAGACCATTTTCCTAACCCCGTGTTAATTCGTTCTAGCCGGTTAAAGGGTTAAACGGTGTTCTGACGGCCACCAGCATTCTTCGGATAATTCTCTAGGTCAGCAAAAACTTTGAAAAATCAACAATAATTAACTATACTAAATTATGAGAAGAACTAAGATACCACAGTTGGGGCAAATGGCTTTATTCGTAATTAGCAGCTCGTTGTTCTACCTTTTCCTTGCATGACCGCGGCACACTGCATCGGATGGGATATGGCAGCCGAAGGCTTGTTCAAACACCTTTGCTGTCTGCAGTTAACAAGAGGAAACGTCTCCAGTTCGCACAGGAGCATAAGGTTTGGACAGTCGATAATTGGAAATAAATTATGTGGTCCGATGAATCACGTTTTCAGTTGCACCATGCCGATGGCCGAGTGAGAATTTGGCGGAAACAGCACGAAAGCATGGACCCCAAATGCATGGCTACTACCCTTCAAGCTGGTGGAGGCAACGTTATGGTTTGGGGAATGTTTTCCTGGCAAGCTTTGGGATCTTTATTTCGTGTTGGTCAACGTCTGACTGGCACATCGTATTTAAAAATCGTTGCGGGCCAAATGCATCCTGTCATGTGGATGGTTTATCCCAATGGTGATGGCTACTTCCAACAAGATAATGCGTCCTGCCATAGTGCTCGTACTGTACAGGATTGGTTTCAGGAACATGCCGGTGAGTTTACTTTGCTTAGGTGGCCCCCACAATATCCAGATCTCAACTCCATTGAGAATTTGTGGGAAGGAGTTGAACGAGCCATCAGACAGCTGGATCCACAACCCTGCAATCTCACACTCCTGGAAAGTGCTATTCGTCAAGCATGGTCTGAGATTCCACAAACCACATATTAACATCTCGTGGAGTCCATGTCACGAAGAATTGACGCAGTATGAAAGGCAAAAGGTGGTTCAACGAAGTACTGAGGGGTGGTCATAATAAAGTGGCCACTGAGTGTATACCTACCTCCCGTTTCACAGCAGTAATGAAAAACAATTCATTTGAAAAAACTACCGTAGGCCTTTATTGCCTAGCCCTGTAGCATCGGAGTAGTTTTTTTGTTTGTTTCCATGGTTCGTGTGACGTTTTTAAAAGAATATTTTCATGGAGATTACCTCAAAAAAATATATATATTGCTTTTCGTTCTATGTACTGAAAAAAAGAAACACTATGGCAAAATGTTCCTTTTCACTGCCTTTCCGCTTCTTCTGTTTTAATAGCTGCATTCATGAATTTATTCTCTTAGAAGAAATGTGATTATGTAAAATGTGTTTGAAAAACATAGTCTGTATAGTCTTTTACAAACCGTAGATAAAACAGTTTACTCAATTAAAACCCGGTAGCGAATCATTACATAAATCTGACGTGCGTTCGTCGCCAGCAAATAGTGTGACAAACGATAGAGTAATAACGTCCAAATAAGAGAACTTGTTTCGTTTTATGTGATGCACACATAACAAGAATATTTTCTTGCCGGCGCCAATGGCAGCACAATCACGCACGTTCTCGGTCACATACACTTTCTCGGTTGTCTCGCTCGCAATCTTCTCGTTTCCGTAGATAAGGCACAATATGGTAAAAAAATTGCTTCTGGGAAGCTCCTGTTTTGGAATTTGAACTGTCAAATTTTGAAACGTCTACCTCGATTTCGCGATGAGTTATGTCTCTCTGTCTCTCTATCACCCGCGCGCGCACACACACACAGAGACGTTCGGTTTTATTATTATGATCTGTGCGAATAGATGCAAGACATTATACCATCACATTCATAATTATTTCCAGGATAAACCTTCGACTTAAACGCACCCTTGCTAATAAATGCATAATTAATTCACACGCATATATAATTTGTGAACGAAAATGATTCCAAAATTCCAAGTAATTTTATGGTAAAGTGTAAAAAAACATAAGGAAAATTTTGGGTACTTACATAACTTTCGTAAACGTCACTAAACAGAAGCTGTCGCGAAAACTAAGGTAAAAACATTTTTAACGAAAGAAAAGAAATGTCAGAGCGCTAAGAACTTCAAAATAAATGAATATTCAGAAAATCTGCAAAAAGGAAAACTGTTCGCCAGAATGTTACCTAAAATAATTTAGAATTTGCAAGCTCTTGCTGAGATATGAGTACGTGAATAAAATCTGTTAAATTTAAAATGGAACTTCGTAAACTTTCAACTGAAAGATGTGAACTTCACTAAGAGACGGAAGAAAGATTCGTTTCTCTTGAAGAACAAATGCCAATGGCGCGAACAGTGATGGGAATGCACAGATAAAACCAAGATGTGTCATGCATTCTGAATTTGAAAAAAATATATAAATATAATGTTATAAATCAAAAAGCTACTAACATTATTTGTACTTTAGTTCAACGGATGTATAATGTTTTAAATATTTCTTTTTTACCGCTTGTAGACAAACTGATAGTCACTGTAACATCAAAAACTGTCATCACAAGTAGCTACCTAACAGACACAAGGTACGAAAGGATGAGAAATGTCACAACATATTCATTGAATTATTTGCAGTTGGCTTCACATGATAACTTAAGCTGTGATTGCTCTCACGAGCTTTTACCACTTATCATACTTGTGGGAGTATGTTCGCAGGATGAATTTCTGCTAAACCAGCCTTTTTAATTAGTATTCTTCCGTTGATTATCATCGATGCGTAAAAATAAGATATTTATGATACATAGTAAACCTTACCCATAGATAATTTCAAGAACTACTGAAGATGATAAAATAACATTCTTCTCCAAGGCAGCTTCAATAAACTATGACGAATATGCATTAATAACCCACATTATATACACAAGTAAGATCTTCGCTGTCGATAATCAACAAGAATTAAATGCTGAATATACACTGCTCGCCACCGAAAATGCAAAACCAAGAAGGACACGAGATAGCAAAGCCAGATTTACTGGACATATAACAACAGATACAAAGACGAAACGATTGAGCTTACAGGCCCGTGCGACTTGCGGAACACGTAGACAATCAATAGTTCGTGTGTGTCCCCCATGGCTGGCAATAACGGCCGCTACACGCCGCTGCATTGAACGAAGGAGGCTTTGGATGTGGGCTTGGGGTATGTCGGTACAGGCTGCTTCCACACGTTGCCACAGTTCATCAGGCGCAGCTGCGGGTAGTGCTTGCCGGGCCACTCGGTTGCCGATCAGCGACCAGACGTGTTCGATGGGCGGCATATCGGGACATCAGGCGGGCCACAGCAGCAGTGACACCTGGTGGGCCGTGAAGAATTGTTGCACGATGCGTGCCACGTGCGGGGGCGCATTGTCCTATTGAAACGTGGCCGCTGGCAGGTCTTCCACGTAAGGGAGGACTACAGGCTCCAAAACGTCGGAGATGTAGCGGTGGCTGTTGAGTGTACCGGCGATGCGTACCAGAAGGGTGCGGGTGTCATATCCAATCGCGCCCCAAACCATAACGCCAGGCGACGAACCTGTATGGCGATGCATAATGCAGGCGTCATACAGTCTTTCGCCGCGGTGCGGCTGCACGCGGATCCGACCATCGTGGTGTTGCAGGCAGAAGCGGGATTCGTCGGAGAAGACAAAGTCGTGCCATTCCGTAGTCCAGGTGCGGCGTTCAATGGCCCACTGCCGACACACTCGCCGGCGGTGTAACGCCAAAGGCAATCGGAACCATGGGCGCCGTGCGACAAGTCCCCGCTTCTGCAGACGACGTCAAACGGTATGTGCTGACACAGAGTGTTGCGCAGCACACCCTAATTCCTGCGCTAACGTTCGGTATGTGGCGGTGCGAGCCGTCAATGCCCGTCGCACAACATGCCGGTCCTCTCGTTTGGTGGTGTACCGCGGCTGCGGCAATATCTCACGTCGGTCTGCCCGTCCCTCCTGCACCCACCGCATCCATACTCGCCTCACTGTGGCTGGATGTCGTCCCACACGGGCGCCGATGTCTCGGTACGATAAACCGCTGTCGCGATAAGACACTATTCGTCCTCTGTCGAACTCCGAAACGTGCTGGAATGACTGCCGTATTCTGCGACGAGACATCAGGAAGCTTCCCACGCACAGGTCCGGTAGCACAACACACTTCCACTACTTACACCCCGCCTTCTGTGCACCCTTCTTATAGTGTTTCTCGGTGGCGTGTCGGGCGCACATGATTTGCATATGCCCTGCAATGCTACTCGTTTGCATGTCCTCTCGCGGGTGACGCATGCTGCGAATTTCAGGCCAATCGGATGCTTCCTTCTTGGTGTTGCATTTTGGATGGCCAGCAGTGTACATTATTACGCCGACTTACAGAACATCATGCACGATAGAAGACCTGAAGCACACTGATCTGGTTTCTTTTCTAATCGTCTTCACGAGAGAGGTCACATGATCTCGTGACGTCATCCAATATTATTGCTCCGCGAAGTGTGGCTCACGAGAGAGGTCACCTGACTCGTGACGTCATCCAATGCTATTGCTCCGCGAAGTGTGGCCACATACTAATGCATATTAAAATAGTCTTTCAACAAAATGTAGGCTTACATTACATTATTATAGGGTGATTCATTCAGGACTGAACATCTATTTGTTTAATTAACTCACGATTGGAAAGGCACATTTGAATGAAATTAATGTAAAACATGCATTGATCCATGACAAAAAGGAATGTCTCATAGAAGATGCTGGACGTACCCACGGCCAGCGTCCAGGCACAGATTCACCTGACGCTCCATATTGGGGAATGTGCTATGTAGCGTAGCGACGTCGATGGCAGCAATTTAACGTGTGATGTTGTCTTACAGTTTCTCAACCGACCTTGACTTTGTGGCATAAACCTTGCTTTTTAAAAGTCCCCAGAGAAAGAAGTCTGAGGGTGTCAGGTCGGGAGACCTAGGCGGCAACAGCCGTGATACGGTGTGGATTTGTTTTCGTCTGTTTACCTGCTCTTTGACATGTCGAATACGATCATCCAATCTCTTGGGATTGCCGCCGAATAGATTTTTGTGGGGATGCCAACAACCGCTGCTTCACATTCTCTATTGTGTCCTCCACCATCTGGGGTCGTCTGCCCGTATGTTGATCCACCAAGCTTCCCGATCTTTCCAGCTTCTTCGCAAATTTCAAAATGGTGGGATCTTCAGAAACTCCTAGTGACATCGTTTGAAGGAACCGGTTACCCAGTACTGTCGCACAATAAACACACGCTCTTTAATTTACACTGCTGGCCACCCAAAATGCAACACCAAGAAGGAAGCATCCGATTGGCCTGAAATTCGCAGCATGCGTCACCCGCGAAAGGACATGCAAACAATTAGCATTGCAGGGCATATGCACATCATGTGCGACCGGCACGCCACTGAAAAGCCTTATAAGAAGGGTGCACAGAAGGCGGGGTGTAAGTAGTGGAAGTGTGTTGTGCTGCCGGACCTGCGCGTGGGAAGCTTCCTGATGCCTCGTCGCAGAATACAGCAGTCGTTCCAGCACGTTTCGGAGTTCGACAGAGGATGTATAGTGGCTTATCGCAACAATGGTTTATCGTACCGAGACATCGGCGACCGTGTGGGACGACATCCAGCCACGGTGAGGCGAGTATGGATTCGGTGGGTACAGGAGGGACGGGCGGATCGACGTGAGCGATTGCCGCAGCCGCGCACACCACCGAACGAAAGGACCGGCATGTTATGCGGCGGGCATTGACGGCTCGCACCGCCACATCACGAACGTTAGCGCAGGAATTAGGGTGTGTTGCGCAACAACCTGTGTCAGCACGTACCTTTCGACGTCGTCTGCAGGAGCGGGGACTTGTCGCACGGCGCCCATTGCTCCGATTACCATTGATATTACACCACCGCCGAGTGCGGTGGCAGTGGGCCGTTGAATGCCGCACCTGGACTACGGAATGGCACCACATTGTCTTCTCCGACGAATCCCGCTTCTGCCTGCAACACCACGATGGTCGGATCCGCGTGTGGCGGCACAGCAGCGAGAGACTGTATGACGCCTGCAATATGCATCGCCATACCGGACCGTCGCCTGGCGTTATGGTTTGGGGCCCAATTGGATATGACACTGGAACCTTTCTGGTACGCATCGCCGGTACACTCAACAGCCACCGCTACATCTCCGATGTTTTGGAGCCTGTAGTCCTCCCTTACCTGCAGGACCTGCCAGCGGTCACGTTTCAACAGGACAATGCGCGCCCACACGTGGCACGCATCGTGCAACAATTTTTTACGGCCCACCAGGTGTCACTGCTGCCGTGGCCCACCTGTTTCTCCGATATGTCGCCCATCGAACACGTCTCGTCGCTGATCGGCAAGCACCACCCGCAGCTACGCCTGATGAACTGTGGCAACGTATGGAAGCAGCCTGGACCGACATACCCCAAGCCCACATCCAAAGCCTCTTTCGTTCGATGCCGCGGCGTGTAGCGGCCGTTATTGCCAGCCATGGGGTCCACACGAACTATTGATGTCTGCGTGTACCACAAGCCGCACGGGCCTCTAAGCTCAATCGTTTCATCTTTGTATCTGTTATTATGTGTCCAGTAAATCTGGCTTTGCTATCTCGTGTCCTTCTTGGTGTTGCATTTTGGGGGACCAGCAGTGTAGTATACCATCATCATTTGACCTCCTCGCTTAATTGTCTGCGGGGACACGCTTTTCCCCCACCACTACTAGACAGATGGCGCGTCAGTGCGTCGCTACCCAGCTGCCGTGGAGATATTTTGTTCAGAAGTAACGGATTTCGACTGCTTCGTCAGGGAATATAGAACCGCTCGGTTCGGGTTTCACGCTCATCGTATTTTCTCCATCTCATATATTCCACATAATATGTGTTCAGTCCCGAGTCAATCACCCTGTGTAATAAGTAACATTCGTAAGCGAAGTAACATGAATTAACACATGCGGTTCTGCTCAAAGCAATATCTCATCTCACTCGCGCACTTTTTTCTACACAAACTATGGCTGTTGATACACTATGACTCGCTATCATTCGTTGCCAAAACGTATTAAGAAACTTGAAAGGTATGCTGTAGTGTTCGGAAAGAAATTATACGTAGGAAGTGACAGAATTTACGTAGGAAACGCGAAGAGGAAGGTTTGATTACCAGTGAACTACTCGTCACTTGAGCACATGAAGCCATCCAAATAATTTTCTATTGATTTATAGATAATAACGTAATAGCTACCTAGCTGTTGCTCTGGTACAGCTTATTCTTATTAGAATAAGTTAAATATATCAAATAGAAATGGAAGACCTTGGGTTCGATTCCCGGTGGTGGCCGATGAGAGTTTTGCCGTGCCTCACTCATAAACGTGGAAAGAGCGATGATTTCTATTTGATGTTCCTGATCCATGTCAACTGTGTATTTATCATTCATTCGCCTTCTAGTTTTTTGTTTAGTTGCTGCTTACCAACTTTGATGAATCCCCAGCATTGTGCGGGGCTGCAAAGAAGCAACCTGTCATGTGGTTTGGAAGTTTGTCGTTTTTGAGTCTGGAGAATTTCGAGGCAGCTGTGGTACAGTGGAAGCATATCCGGTGCGCAAGTGGAAGACCCTGGGTTCGATTCCCGGTGGCAGCCGATGAGAAATTTTCCGTGACTCACTTATGAACGTGGAAAGAGCGATGATTTCTATTTGATGATCCTGGCCCACATCAACTGTGTATTTATCAAGTTAAATATAATTTGATCACAGTTTATTTCTAGTTGTTGAATTTCCGTTACGTAGCCGACCACTAACGTAATTGAATGGATCGCTAATAAAAGCATCACCTGTGAAGAAAGCAGTTAAAAGCTGGAAATAGAAAAAGGTGCTCCCATTTCATTATTTTTGCATGAAAATATTTCCGATGTTAGAGCTTGTACAACAGAACCATGGAATTTTTAATCGTCCTTTGCTTCTGCTTCGCTCTGTGTTAGATCTGACGGCAAATTGTTTTCACCTGCAATAACTTAGTAGGTAGCTGATATGTTGTTTCTACGGCTTATAGCGTAACAGCCATTACCTGGTGGCTCAAATTGAATCAGCATCCTCCTGCTCCGGAGCCGAATGCTTTCCCAACTAAGCAACACCAATATAGTACGTTTGTCGCTGCAAATTTGCGGTTTTGATGAGCGTCATATATGAGATAGGTACGCCACATATCCCCTCCCCCCCCCACTCTTCCTTGAGAAAGGAATGAGACGGAATCGTAAATTTCCTGGTTAGCCGACAATTCAAGCTTGAAGGATGGCTAACTGTAGAAGAAGGAATTCTGACTAATTCAAGAAGATGTGTGGAACAGACATCACACATTTTTCAAAGAACCCAATAGCCAGGAGATTCAATCTACGTTCGGGTGCCAATATACCGTAAAACAATTTTCCCGTTGGCTGTATCGAATCAGCATCCTTCTGCTCCGGAACCGAATGCTTTCCCAATTAAACTACACCGACGAAGTTTGTCACTGTAACTTTGCCCTTTTAACATGTGTGTCACTTCTGAAGTAGGTACGTCACAAGCTCTGATGACTTCAAACAGAATGTTGCACTACCGATTTTTGACACTGATTCGTGTAACTACAGAGAACTAGTGAAAATCAGTCGATTTGTCCGTTGCTCTGAAATACATTCTCGTCTATTTCACTGCAAAATGGGGTCGCTTCAGGGTCACTTGCAGATTCGGCATAAAAATTCGATCTATTTGCCTGTAATATGTCACAAGCATATGTCTCCATCACACGTTCAGAAGTGTATGCTATCCTTACCGCAAAGTTTCAAGTCATTTCAAACGCAAATGTACTGGCATAACCAACCTTAAAAACACCATAATGCCTTCAAGTTGGAACTGAAGAACAGATTCTCTGCTTTAGAAGGCCTAACATCGGAAGAAGTGGATACTTCTGAAGTTAACATAAAAGTAACAAAAACTCTTATGGAAACAGCAACAAAATTAGCTGGGTCTAAGAACAAGTTGCATGTGAGCAAATTATCAGGAAAAACCAAAATGCAAAAAAGAAGAGAGATGAGGACAACTAAAGAAGATGTGACTTCCAAAGTGGAATATATAGAGCTATGCAAGACAGTACGAAAAAGTATCACTGAAAACGTAAGGAAATTCAACTGTGAACTAGTGAGGAAAGCAATTGAAAACAACCAAAGCCTAAAGATAGCAAAGGGACATATCAGTATGGGAAGAAAACAGATTATGGCACTGAGAAAAGAAGATGGTTCTGTAACAAGGAATAGAGGCGAAATGTTGACAAGAGTGAAAGATTTCTACTCCAAGTAATATGAAAGGGATGATACATGTACTCCAGACATCATGAGAGGTACCATTACCAGAGTTCTTCCAGTCCTCCCAGCAGAAGTTGCACATGCAATCAAGAACATGAAGCAGGGAAAAGCTCCAGGAGAAGATGGAATCACTGTAGACATCATACAAGAAGCAAGTGGAGAAATCGAAACATCACTCACCCAAATTTTCACTCGATGCCTTAATAAAGGGAAGATTCCTGAGGATTGGAACAACGCTACAATGATCCTGCTACATAAAAAAGGTGACATTGAGGATCTCAGGAACTACAGAACTATCAGCCTCCTATCAATGGTTTATAAAATCTTCACTAAAGTTCTTTCACGCCGCTTGAAGGTAACACTGGACATGGCTCAACCGAGAGAACAAGCTGGATTCAGGAGTGGCTACAGCACAATAGATCATATCCACGTACTGGGAGAACTAATTGAAAGAGCGAGGGAATATGAACTTCCATTGTGCATGGCTTTTATCGATTATGAAAAAGCCTTTGATTCCGTGAAACCATCAGCAGTTACAATGGCTCTGAAATCCTGCGGTATTGAAGATGCATACATTAATATTATTAATAACATCTATGAAAATGCAAGTTTAAAGATTCGGCTGTTTGAAAATACAACACACGTAAAAATTGGAAAGGGAGCGAGACAAGGTGACACCATATCGCCGAAGCTCTTTAATGACACATTGGAAAATGTCTTTCAATCACTGAACTGGGAAAACAAAGGGATAAAGATTAATGGAGATTATCTAACCCACCTTCGTTTTGCTGATGACGTAGTCATTTTTGTAACTACCCCATCAGAGCTGCAGAGTATAATTGAGGAACTTGCTGATATGAGTAAAGAAGTGGGATTAAAAATGAACTTTCAGAAGACAAAAGTGATGTTTAATGCTTTTACAAGAAATGAAGATTTATCGATTGATGGAGAAAAGCTGGACATAACAGACACGTACGTTTATCTTGGACAGCAGATATCAAGCGAGGGTCACATTGATGAAGAAATTAATCGGCATACAAAACTTGCCTGGAGAGCTTTTGGGAGAAACAGCATAATTTTCAAGAGCAATATGCCATTATGTCTTAAAAAAGTGTTTGATCAATGCATCCATCCAGTGCTTACGTATGGTGCAGAGACGTGGACCTTAACTAAAAGAGACATACAAAGTATGCAAACATCTCAAAGAATCATGGAGAGGTGCATGTTTGGTGTAACTAGGAGAGATAAGAAGAGGAACTCGTGGATCCGAAAAATGACAAGAGTGGAAGACATCATGATCAGATTTAAATCCCTGAAATGGCAATGGGCTGGACATACTGCCAGAAGGACAGACCATCGACGGACAGCCGAAATTTTAGATTGGATTCCAAGGGACAGGAAAAGACCCAAAAGAAGACCACATGGGAGATGGGTGGATGAAATTCGAAAGTATGCGGGAGTGACATGGAGGAGACTGGCACAAGACAGACCGTTGTGGAGGAAACTTGGGGAGACCTTCGTCCAGCAGTGGATTGATAATGGTTTACAATGATGATGATGATGACACGTTAATATAAGCCATGAATAAGGAAAAAAATGTTTTTCATCCTTCTCAGTAATTGTATTTTTACAGTTCACTCTCTAAGAACATTTGTGATGAAAATCTGTATTTGTTCCTATCACAGTGATGAATATCGATTTTAGTGGCGCATTGATCTCATCGCTAGTTTCTGAAAATCCTTTCCAGTCCCGGTGAGTCACGTGTTGTATTTATCTAACGGTATTGGCTCTTTCCCTTTCACCCTAAATTTGGGACGGGCGACTGCTTATAGCTCATTTAATTGGCTACGGTGGTCGTTAAAACCTCAAACAAAAAAAACTATCGATTTTATCTGCTTCCTTCAGTTAACAATATGACAGGAATTTGGTCAGACAAATATGATTTCAATAATATTATCACTGAAACTTTTAGTGACATACATCTGGTGGCACGTGATGTGTTTAAAGAAACAGAAGAATTGTTATGCACCAGTGGTATGTCGTGTCTGTGAAGAAATACTCTCTGGGAAACTCCATCCAAAACAGTTCCAGAAAGAGACGTTTCCGTGATTTCTTTTCTTTCAGGATGCGATTGTGACGTCACAAGAAAGAATGCGCTTTAGTAGTACATGCATATGTCTTTATTTGATAACTAGCTATACCTGGCCACGCGTAGCTGTGGCACATTGTGGTTGCATGGATGAGAAATGAGGAACAAAACAAAGCATACGTTTCATAGAAGTTTAATTTTGCAATACTTGTGGGTATACAATATTTTTTGTTTTTCCATTCTCTGCGTAGATATAAAGGCTATCTGGTTTGCCGACACGGGAATACGCAACATACAGTTGTCCATGTGAGAAGCAATCCGCATCTAAATCTAAACCACACAATTCTAAAGATTGACCTTGAGCTTTATTGATTGTGATTGCCAACGCCAAACGAATTGGGAATTGAAATCTTTTAAATTGAAATGGTGTATCGGTCGGGATCTTGGGAATTCGAGGGATGAGGACATCTTCACCTTCGAAAGGCCCCGTTAAAATCGTTGCTTCCACTACATTTTTCATCAGTTTTTTAACTGCGAGTCGCGTGCCGTTGCAGTGTTTTGGCTGATTAATATTCCGCAACATGATAATTGGCACACCTATTTTCAATTTTAACCCGAAGTCGCCACAACTGTATCTATCGACTTGTATGTGTCTATCAACTGTATCTATCGACTTGTCCACAACTGTATCTATCGACTTGTATGTAATTTCCTCACTTTGAATGCTGGATTGAATAACATTATTAATTTGATAGACATCTTTATTCTTCGCGTCAAGGATAGCTCGTTCACTGAGCCAATCGTGATTCTTATAATTAATTTGAATATTAGGAAATACTTTTTCGATCAGTTCTTCTTTCGATGTTACTAAATTACAAAAATTATCAGGAAATGATATTCGTCTTGACTTCTCGACGACTGGCAGTTGTCCGTTCCCAATGTCCAGTAACTGCCGTGAGAATACCTCGGCTGATTGATCGTTCTGCAGCTGGACACGCATATTCGTAGTCAACTGCAATGTACGTACGTGTCGCCACAATGTTGAATATTTCAGGCAAGCATTTATTTCGTCCGCTGGTGTCGATCGAGAAATTACAAGCAATGTTTGCCTAAAATCTCCTGCGAGCAATATCAATGCATTCCCGAATGGTTGAACGTTTCCACGCAAATCTCGCAACGATCGATCAAGAGCTTCAAGCGATTTTTTATGTGCCATCGTACATTCATCCCAAACAATGAGTTTACATTTTTGTAATCCTTTTCCCATCGGATGCTTTGGAAATATTGCACGTGGGAGTATCGATGATTCGCATGTTTAATGGCAACTTCAGAGATGAATGAGCAGTCCTTCCACCTGTTAACAATGTCGCAGCTATTCCAGACGAAGCGAGAGCTAAGGCTATGTCATTTTTTGATCGAACCGCTGCCAGAATCAATCTGATAATGAATGTTTTCCCAGTTCCTCCTGGCGCATCCAAGAAGAAAGCCCCCCCCCCCCAACTCCGTCATTTATCATTTGCATTATGCGATCATAAATGCCCTTCTGTTCACACGTTAATTTGGGAATGTTTGATTGGACATATGACTGGAAATCACCGGTGTTGTAACTCTGTTCACGGCGCAAATCCACATCAAATGAAGCAGTCGTAGTTCGGTTGGGTGCTGGCATTCCCAATTGACTAAGAACTTTATTTGCAATAGCTAAGCACTTGTCTTCAATATTTATCAATGTTTCGTTGTAAATGCCTTCTGTAAATTCCATGGTCATATTGGCATTTTCTAGGCGTACTCTATGCAAAATATCCTCAGCCATATGCGATCGATATCTTTCCCATAACTCTGTGGGAGATGAAGAGAAGCAAGCGGTCAATATAATTGCGAATAGTGCTCGAATTTGGTTTGGATGTGCAGTGTTACACGCGTCACTAATACATATATCCCACTGTTGGTCGTTTTCTAATAAATTAAGAGCTTGACACGCACTGCGGAAAGTGGCATGTGTGACGCCGTCAACAATTTTCAATTGCTGGAAAGATCTAGGACCAGGCACATTTACCAACAGCATGTGAAGGAAAAAACATTCATCTTGATTAGGATGCACTGTATAAAGTCTACCAATTGTATTTTCTCTGAAAATGCCAGGTTGACCGTCGACTGGCTCCCCTCGTCTGCGTCGTACGAATGCTTTTTTAGTTACATTCCACGTGTAATAAGAGGGCACTTCTGTGTACATCAGTGTTCTGGCGAAAGCGTCTTCCTGACATACGGTGAAGAAAGCAGTCAGAGTTGTACCAGGTGGATTAAGGGCTCTTTGTTGCACATTTGCATCTGTGAAATAAACATGCTGTCCATTCTCTAAATGTACTGCTAAGTGAACCACAGCTGGATTGCGTTCATGCATGGGAAATGAAAAATTCGCCATGCAGCCTCATTGCTGCTTATGTATCTTCCAGCCTGGTATTGTGCAATTTCATCGATAACTCTTACTGCATTTCTGTCACTATTTTCTGGTTGCACACCAAAAACTGCCATATCGCTGCCTTTATTCACATACTTACAGATGTATATAATCGATTTGACCGAATTGCAATATTCTACGTTTATGTGCGCTTTGTATGTTTTTGACAAAAGAGGCGAATATGGGACCACCCAACGGTTGTCTACATCAATATCACCATTTCGCATGTGTATAGTTGCCGAATTCCCGCCATCTTCAGTTGATCGTCTCCTATACTGAGGATATCCATCGTCTCCTGTTACTGTGTAGGCTGCGAATGCTCGAGGATATTGCTTAGAACATTTCCCGTCTACCATGCATGGTGAATTCGGATTTAGTGTACCGCATGGTCCATGTATCATGTTTTTGATAACAACTGCATGCAAATCCTTATCGACGTCGGCCCGCGGAATCTCAGCGCATATCACATCGTCGATTTCGTTTGAAGTTATTTTATCGTATAGCCAGATTAGTATATGCGCATGTGGCAATCCTCTCTTTTGCCATTCTACTGAATACATCCAGCAGCGCACAGATCCAAACACTTCATGTTTCACAATGAAATCCATCAGCGACTTAAGCTTTTGTCTGAAAACACGTGCTGTGATGTCATGCCTATCCACGGGTGATTGCCCAGGAAGTAACAGCTGCTGTATCTCGCCCCAAGCTGGATTGCACGTGAAGGTGATAAATAAGTCTGGACGCCCGTAATGACGAACATATGCCATTGAATCTTGAGCATATTCCTGCATGTGACGTGGACTGCCTGTGTATGAAGATGGCAAAATAGTAAGCTTTCCAACGTTGGTTGTATTACCGTCATTCACAACTGCATCTCGCAAATGAATGTATTCTTCGGAGCAGAGTTTGGTCTGATTCAAACGAAGAAATAGCAAACGTTCCGTTTCAATCTTTGCATACATATCCACAATGTACGGGTGAAACAACTGACGGCATTTCAAAATATAATTGTCCTCGTTCCTCCGAATCATTAAGCGGTAGGCGTAAAAGTTCATTGCGCTGCACTTTTTATTAATTTCTGCACCATTCACTGGGTTTATCATCTTCACATTGAAATGATATCCATCGGCACCATCCCAGAAGATAACTGGATATTGCAAAGCATCGTAACAACGGTCAGTTTCTGCGACGTTTATCAATTGATCGTTTTTTTGATGGAGAACAATATCTCTAGGTTGGAACTGATCTCCGACTATGACAATTGCTACTTCGTCTATAGTTGGAGCATTATATCTTCGGACATGTTCTCCAGCGGGCGTTTTGTCGGCGTGAATGACAATCTTGTGGGTATCTGATGGCATCATATCCATTGCCGTTTTGAACAAACGCACCAAATTGTTCTTTTCGTGAAGGAGCTCTTGTAGTTGCGAAATGACGGATCTTCTTAGCGAGGTATGTATTCCACAACGTGCATCGACTTCATCTCTATCATCACCGATGAAGTACATTTGAAGGAATTTATGGTCACTATCTCGGAATGGGAGCAGGGAGCCAGCTTTGTGATATATTTGTCCTTTGATTTTAAAAGTTGGCATGAATTGAGCAGTCACAATTTCCGCACCAAATGACGTCATTTGGAAGCAAGAGTTATATTTCCTGATGTTCGATAGGAAATGCTTCGATTCAGCGGTAGATCCAGCAAGTAGAGTTTTCAACGGCTCGGGTGGTGCTTCAAGTTGAGGCAATTTAATTTTTCCGCCAGCGCTACACATCCCATTCGTTTCATTATTGAACTTTAGAGCCTGGCAGTAGGTACAGACATGACTCATCTGGCCAATGATAACATGCGGACTTGAACTATAATCAACAGCTGGATTGTACCGGAATGCAAGACGATTGTATTGCAGAATCAGATCTGCTGTTCTTTGGGTACGTGTTTCAGCTATCCTCGACGCCTCGCGTTCATTCCGTTGTGAACGAACCAAATCTGTTGCTGCAGAACGCAACTGCCGTGCTCGCAATCGTGCATCCTCAAGCCTGGCTGCTCGTCTTTCTGCTGGTTCCGTGTTACGCATCTGGATGGTGCTTAGTCTGTTCCTCTCTCGTACGTATGCCCGCTCTTCCTCAGTCATATTTGAAAGCCGTCTTCTCGATCCTTCTGTGTCGCGAGTGCGACGACCCAAATTCGTTTTTTTGCGAGGCATTATTTCGGTTTTCACTGGAACAGAAGGAAGGGATAAGATTATTACCTCTTATGGCTCTCGCAGCTCTAGGTTGAAAACCATGAGAGATAAGAGACAAAACATAACCTCTACTTACGATTTGGCGAACGGCGCAGCTCAATCACAACAAGATCACCTAGTATGGAGAATGTTCCCCTCGCTTCCAGCAGATGGCGCGTTTGCTGGTACACAGCTGACCGTTGAAAAAGCTGTTTTCTCGCGGTCGCGGGTATGTAACTGACGCGAAAAATAGATAAAAACAACACGATCACCTAGTATGGAGAGTGTTCCCCTCGCTTCCGGCAGATGGCGCATTTGATGATGCACAGCTGACCGTTGAAAAAGCCTTCGACCATATATACTGATAGACTGCGCATGGCATCAAAATTTCTGGCTCCAACATCGCAAGCCACGAAATCACGTGACTTCGGGCAAAAAGATGGTTAACTCATGCTTTGCTCATCATGAATTTTAGGAGTTTCTTTTTTAGAATTCCATTACGACTTTTCATTAGTGAATACATTTATTACGCTCTGATGCAGCTATTGCCAGTGCGCAGTCCATTAGTATATATGGTCGAAGGAAAAAGCTGTTTTCTCGCGATCGCGGGTATGTTACTGACGCGAAAAATAGATAAAAACAATCTTTGAAGCGGGTTGTATATCGTGTCAAAATTTGAGCTCAATCGGTGCAGAACGTTTTGAGTTTTTGAAGCGTACACAAACCAACTTAACATTTTTATATATATAGATTGTAGCTGAAAAATATTGAGATCTGTAAAAGGGATTTTGAAATCTCTGCTTTTTTTTCTGTTTCTTCGTGGTGAAAAGGAAAGTTTCGTAATCCCGTCGCACAATGAAAGAGGGAGGTCCAATGACATCGGAGATATTTCGCTAAATAAAAAGAACCAAAAGGCACCTGCTGTGTGTCGCCATGTCGCGCTTTCCGAGAGTGTCAAGAAAAGAAGTCCCTCTCGAAAAGAAAATCAAGATAGATAGATGACTAACTGAAAAAATTCTGAAGCGAATGACAGATTCCTGAAAGAAAAGTAATTTATGCTGTATGCTCCAGCACAGAAGGGACAGCCTTGTCAACAAAGCAATTGAGCACCTACGCGCTGCTATAGATGCTTTGGGAGACTGCTACTTTCGAAACAACAAAATACCAGAGCTCAACAGACAAAAGCGAGAGAGAGAGAGCGCGAGATTGAGAGAGAGTCAAAGGCAGAAATGAAGAAAGAAACACGTGGACTTCAGTAATCCACTTATCTTTGCCACTCGCGAAACTTTTCTGTAGCGATGAAATACTTGGACCTGCAGCGCATCACTCTAAATCTGTTTAATTTCAAAAATAACTTCCCACGGAATCACATATGGAGACAGTTTAACCTGAAATTCTTTTATCGTCCGCTGTTGATAAAATAATTTCCGAATGTACAGGTGAAAAACAAATCGAGTCGGCACAGAGTCATACATATCGTACTTTTCCAATAAATTCTGGCACGCATTTGAAGAAATGAGCTGTTGATCGCAGTCGATTCGTGCATCGATTTAAAGTGGGTGGATAAAAGGAATCACGTCGCTGTGAAGTGTGTGCGTGTGACATTGTTCTTCGTAGAACAGTATATTTTGGCCCTTTTGAACCGTGTTCTTTCTCAAAAGAAACATGTACCAATGTCCCGGATTCTGCGTCAGCAGTTCTATTACACGGGAACTAAGATTTGGTATCATTAGTCACGCTTCGCAGGACATTAATCCTTCTACCACAAAATATCAATTGTTACTAGTCAGTGAACAGAAAAATGGTGTCGCAGATTTCCCAATAACTGGAGACAAGAAACAAAAACGACGCTTTTATCTGCCCAAAATTCTCGCTGTCGTCTTTCTGTGAACTCACAAAACGAAAATGTTCAGAAATTGTATTCTTGAAAGCCAGTCGAGAAAGAGCGAATAAATCACGCTGTACGACATATAAATATTGGATTATAAACTCTGCTTGTTTATAATTTGTTTTTGTGGAATTAAGCGAGATATAAAATTCAGAAAGAAGCAGGACAGGAATACAGCAGCATCTTACACTTCATTTTTTGACTATTTTAGATATAAATTCAAAGATGCCGGAAATATTTTGAGAAATGGAAGAAATATGTCACTCCTTTAGGTTTCAGTTGTTTAATAAAGTCGCTGTTCCAGCTTGTTGTAACAACATTTCGTCAGCTGGTTTGCTGGTAAAGATACAATGTCGTATGTATGAAAGCTGTGCTATCCTCTACATCAGAGGTTTTCCAACTTTTGCTTTTCAAGTACCACTTGTGAATATATGGCTGAACTGCGTGCATACTCCGTATATATTAGATATTAGGTTTACACTAATAAATAAAAACTTTGCTATTACTAATTAATGAAAACTTTACTCATACTAATGAACAAAATCAGCACGTTCACAAATGTTTGTGTGGGTATAGATGTGGGTAAAAAATTAAACAAAAACTATGACACCGAATATTCGGTTGTAATGCGCACGTCTTTTGAATCCGTTCTGACGTGGATTAAATTGATCAGTGCTATTCATGGTCAGCGGAACCGGTTAGAAAAACGATCAACCTGCTTTTACAATAGATAAAACATCCACAAATAGAAACGTCTACTTTGTTCTACCAGCGGCTAAAAATCATGTTACGAAGATTAACAAATAGCGCACAAAAAGTTTCTCATAGCACAAGGAAGGTATCAGAAACAAATAGACTTTCAAATCGAACAGTTAAAAGAATAAATATAGAAAAGGAAACAAGATATAAATCTAGGTATGTTACTGGAAGAATTTTGCATAATGGAAAATTAAAAATAGCAGACAAATATTCTTCATGGAAAAAAGCTATGCTAAGGACAAATAACTTTTCAAATACGTCTCCCAGAAGCAACGATAGAGAGAAAAAGGTTTAGATCTTTACACACCTACCGGAAAATCTTTGCATTATTTAAAGCGGGTAATGTTCCACATCTCTGTTGTAGAGAATGTCGTACAGTAAGGAAACAAATATCTCAATAAGGTTTTTAGAAGTTACGCTACAGCTGCAAACTGAAGCACACGAACATTACCTGCTGACAAAAATGTGAAGTACAAAATTCCTCATATACTAGCCAAAAGTGTTCTACAAGGTAAATGGCATCCAGTGTTGGAAGAATTTTTTTAAATCGGACATTTTTTTTTTTTTTTTGATTGGAGGTTTAACGACCACCATGAGCAACTCAATGGGCTATAAGCAGTCGCCCGTCCCTAATTTAGGGTCACTGGTTCCAGGGAAGGGAAAGAACCAGTGCCGTGAGACAAACACAACATCCATGCCTCACCGGGATTCGAACCCGGACCCCTTTCGGACGAATGATCAGAGGCCATCGCTTAGACCACTGCACCACCGGGGCGGCAAATCGGACATGTAGCTGCAGAGATATTGAGAAAAACTGATTAAACATTTGCGCCTCCTAGCGGCGAAAGTGTGCATATATTTCGGGAAGAAAATACGCACACAGAGTTTGATTAGTTAGTAGTATTTGACCAAAAAGAAGTTTTTCAATCAGGTTTTTAGTCCCAAAGATATTGTTGTAACCAAAAGCGTGAACTTACGCCCTCTGGTGGCATACTTCTTCGTTAAGAAAATTTGAAGTTATACGAGAAATTTTTTCAGCGGAAACGCTCTCCAACCAAGAAAGAGTTTTCCAAATCCGATTCTTAGAAGCAGAGCTATGGACAAAAATGAGCTATGCATCAACGCCCCCTGGCGGAAAAAACATACATTTTTTAGGCAGAAAGTATTCACGAAAGATTTTTAGATGTGAGCGATATCGGCTGACGAAAGAATTTTTTCAATCCAGTTTTTAGGAGCTCAGATTTTGCTCAAAATGCATTAGAAGCCGAAATAAACACTTACGCTCCCTGGTGGCCAAACCATTTTCCAACAAATATTAGAAATTATATACAAAACATTTCCCATCAGGAGGTGTATGCGTTACAGAAAGAATTTTTCAAATCGGAGTTTTAGAAGCAGAGATATCGGAGAAAACGCAATTTACCTTTACGCCCCCTAGCGGAAAGTCGGTCAATTACTTGAAAATTTCGAAATTATATGAAAAACATTTCGGAGCAGAAACGCTGTCCAAAAAGAAGGATTTTTTTCAAATCGGACTCTTAGAAGCAGAGATATTGACAAACATGGGATATGCATCTACGCCCCTGGCAAAGAAACCATGCATTACTTTAAGAACAAAAAATATTCGGAAAGGTTTATCGACGACAGTGGAATCTTTCCACGGAAGAATTTTTTCAATCGAGATTTTAGAAGCTCAGAATTTGCTGCAAATGCAACAGAAGCAGAAATTAACAGTTACGACCCTGGTGGCCAAACCATTTTTCGAGAAATATTAGAAATTGCATGCAAAATATTTCCCACCAGGAAGTGCATTCGTTATAGAAAGCATTTTTCAAGTCGAAGTTTTAGAAGCAGAGATATCAGGAAAACGCAATTTACCTTTACGCCCTCTAGAAGAAAGTCTACGAGCTACTAAACTTGAAAATTTTGAAATCATGTGGAAAACATTTCGCACCGGAAAATCTATCAAACAAAAAAGGAATTTTTCAAATCGGACTCTTAGGAACAGAGATATTGACAAAAATATGATTTACCTCTATGCACCCTGGTGGAGAAGCCATACATTATTTAAAAAAAAATATTACCCAAAAAGGTTTATCGACGTGAGTGGCATCGGTCTAGGAACGAATTTTTTCAATCGAGATTTTAGAAGCTCAGATTTTGCTGCAAATGCATCAGAAGCGGAAATTAACACTTTCGCATCTTAGTAGCCAAACCATTTCTACCAAAAAAGTTAGAAACTATATCCAAACGATTTTGCATCAGGAGCTGTATGCTCTGCAGGACGAAGTTTTCAAATCCGAGTTTTAGAAGCAGAGATATCGGGGAAAACGCAATTTACCTTTGCGCCCCCTAGTCCAAACTCTATGCGTAACTTGAAAAAGTGGCTATACCTAAAACAGTCTTCGACATAAATTGAATTGAAAGGTAAAATATTTTTTTCAGTCGGATGTTTAGAATCAAATATATGGAATAAAATGTATTTCGAATTCAACATTACCTGCATTTAGGCCCTCTAGCGGTAAAATTGTGCATTGTATTAAAAAAACGACATGCAGGATCATCATTCCCGTATTTCAAGCTTTCAAACGCAAAAATAATTTTTGAAATCGGACTAACAGGTGGAGAGATATGGTGTCCACAGACGGACGGACGGACAGACAAACCGATAACATAAACACGATGTTTTTTACAAAAGACATGTTAAAAATACAAATACATACAAATACACACACATATACAGTTTGTTTATTTACAAAAATTACATAAGCCTATATTCATGTAACAGGAATTGCATGAATGGTTAGAAAATCTAATAAAACTATGCGACTCAGTATGGTTGCCAACTACTCGGGGACTCGTGGTATTAATTTCGCGTAGCCCCAAAGGATACGTGTACCCCACTTTGAGAACCATTGCCCTACAGCATACACTGTTGCAAAAACTACATTGATGATATCATCATTACTTTATCACACTGGTGTTCAAAATTAAGAGAATTTGCACATTTTGTCGATTTTCACAAAAAATACGGAACCAAAGGTACAAATTATGCCGCCGAATAAGAATGCGAATTTGCAGTGTCGAATACGTAAGCGTACACGTGCGTGTGGGCGGAGCTGTGACACCGGAGGGCATGAAAAGCACACGTGGCTTTTTCCGCGATTAGTTCGCTCGTACTCCGCGGCGACAGTCGTTGTGTTTCTTGCAAGAGTTGGTTCGATTTCATAAGGAAACAGGTAAAATGAGTTTCCACGAACGTATTGATGACGGAATAAGGTGGAGAATCGTCGGTAGATTGGAGGCAGGGCAATCGCAAGTGCAGGTTGCTAGAGAGCTCAATGTAACACCCAGTGTCATCTGCAATTTGTGGAAACAGTTTAAGGACACCGGATCCATATCGAGAAGGCCTGGGCAAGGTCGTCCAAGAGCCACGACGGCCAATGAAGATCGTTGTTTGGCACTTTCAGCGAGGCGCCACAGGACTGCTACAGCCACACAGCTATCTCGTGAACTGCATGCCGCCACTGGAACCCGAGTTTCAAGGGTTACTGTTTCCCGAAGGCTTCATGAGAGACGGCTTCTTGCCAGAAGACCCGCTGTTTGCGTCCCTCTCACTTCAGCACACAAGAGAGCGCGTTTAGCATGGTGCAGACAACATCAGCATTGGACCAGACTTCAGTGGGGTAACGTTCTCTTCATAGACGAGTGGCGATACAGCCTGGACACTGATTCTCGACATACCTTCATCTGGAGAGGACCTGGGATCCGATACCTTTCCTCCAACATCCGAGAAGGGGACCGCTATGGCAGCGGAGGTGTCATGGTCTGGGCAGGCATCATGTTGGACGGCCGCACACCTCTCCATGTGTCTGACATAGGCTTCCTTACTGCTGAGAGGTATAGGATGAGATCTTAAAGCCCAATGTTCGACTTTTCAGAGGCGCAGTTGGCCCTCGGTTCCTTTTGATGGACGACAACGCTCGTCCACATTGGGCTCACCTGGTTGACGATTACCTCGAAAGTGGGATATTCGCAAGATGGATTGGCCGGCCAGATCTTCAGACCTAAACCCTATCGAACATGTCTGGGACGCTCATGAGAGGGCGTCACGCTGTGAGAGCTGTATGACTGTGAGAGGGGACGATGCCCCATATTAGAGTCATTTTATGTTCGATCTTGCAACGTGGATTTTGGACATTCCTGCTCTGATGAGCCTTACTGTTTATCCTTAGTGCGTACCATGACTGTTGTATGGTATAATTTTTTTCTCCTATATAACTGTGTATCCATACCAAATTTCATTAAAATGTGTCCTTTAGTTTTTCAGAAATTCGACAAAATGTGCAAATTCTCTTAATTTTGAACATCAGGGTCATTTTTATCACTACTCAATGAAATCATTTACTTATGCTCAGGTTTGATATTTATGCAACTGTTGCAGCAGAACTACTTCATAATTTGAATGCGGCGAAAGAGGAGGAGATGGAAAAACGAATTCCATGTAATTAGACATAAACACTTTGACATAACGCTTGGAAATTTGCATTTAAAGACTATCAGGCAGGACATGTGAAGAAATACCTTTCTTCCAGTGATGTCATGTCATCCTATTCCAGTGCATGATGTTCTCCCGACTGAAATACGCCAACAAGGGTTATCGTTGCAACATACCCTTTTTACTCATGGGTCTCCTCAATGATTCATCATACACATATCCCCTATAACGAACACAGTTTTGTCCACGCCAGGCATCGAAACTGGGTCCTCTCACTCCGGAGTAAGTCTCTCTCCCAACTAAGCTACGCAGACATGTGCTCTCATTGCTATCTGCATTTATCTCATGTGCGTCCTGCAGTGTAAGCACGTCACACACCCTTTACTCTTGGGAAAGGCAGGGGCAGGAAATCGCAAGTTTCCGGTCCGCTGACAAATCATGCTTGAAAAAGCTCACTATAGAAGGAAGAATTTTTGGTAATTCCAGACGATATGTGGGAAAATCATCACACATTTTTTTTCCAACATCACTGCCAGGAGATTCATTTTCCGTCGGGCGCCAATATGACATATAACGTTTTTCGCTAGTGATGGTGGGATTCAAACATTTCTAAATCAACGTATGCCGAGGTGGTACTGAGTATAGCTATTAAAGTGGGGGAATCGAATATTCATTCTTAAAGAAAGTTTGGATATTCTGATGTTCATCAGCTGATTACTACTCGCAGCTATACAGTATAGCACAAAAGTCCTGAAAAACTCAATTTTAAATTTTATTGGTTGCTTTCCCAAAAAACCCAAGATAGCCATTTCTCTTTATAAGAGCCGGGGGTCTGATGACATATTAGGTGGCGGAGCAGGGGTTTACTCGAAATTTTCAAATGGAAAGAGGGGGTCGTGTGACGTATCATTGGAGAAATCTCCGAAAATGTAGTAAGGTGTTTTTTTAATGTTTGTTTTATCTTTATTAGGTTAAAAGTTGTAGCACACAATAGCGACACTAAAGTGCACTATGAGTGGTAGAAAAAAATAAGTTACTTATGACACATCTGTGTTCTTTCTTTAGTTTGTGGGAATGTACCGTACTTATTGGGTTTTATGGCAAAGAATCACGTTTCCGGCCACGAATCGAGGTGTCCAGTGATCCAGTTGGGGGCGAGGTACAAAGTCATTTAATAATTGCAGATGGAAAAGGGGGGCGGGGGCGGCAGTGTAATACATCATTGTTACGATGACATACACTATATTGACAAACGTCACCAAACACCCAGAAGAGAAACACCACATAGCATTTATTGCCATACATTAGTACGGTGTCATTTAACCTCCGGACTAAATGCATGCACTGACCCTTCGAGTCATGCTTTCGACAAGGTTTTAGAACATAGCGATAAGTATGCGCTTCCATTCAGTACATAATGCTGCTGCTAACTGTTACTTAGTAGTAGGTTTTGGTTCCAAACTTCTTATGCGGCGCTCTAATTCACCCCATAGGTGATCTATGGGATTAAGATCAGGGCTCTGGAGTCCGTACACGATACGGAATTATCGTCAAACCCCGCCGTAACAGTCTTTGCTTCATGGCTCGGTGCATTATCCTGCTTTAACCAACAAAGCTCGGATCCATAGTATTCCCACAAAGTTGGTAGGGCATAATTGTCCAGAATATCGAGGTAGACGTGCTGGTTAACAGGTTTGTGCACGATAACCAATGGGCCGGGACCAAACCACGAAAAACACCCCCACGCAAGTACATTGCCAGCTCCAAACTTGGCCGTAGGAACAGTACACTGTGGTAAATAGCGTTCCCCCGGCTGCTGCCAAACCCACACACGGTCATAGGAGTGATGGATCGTGTATCTGGATTCATCAGGTCATAGGACCCGTTTTCATTGATCTACGGTCCACGATAAATGTTCTTTACACCATTCTAAACGACGAGTAGCATTCCGATTGGAGATGAAAGGATTATGAGCAGGCTCACGACCACGGTAACACATGGAATGAACTTCCCTGCGAATGGTACGTGTACAAACCGATGTTCCAGCATTTTTACTTACCTGTACATCGAGGTCCTGTGCAGTACTCCGTCTATTAGCTGTAACGACTCTCCTGAGTATTAACGAATTTTATTGAACTCTTAGGCATAAAATAACACAGGCGCACCACAAAGTGGGAAAAACAATAATTAAACAATGAATGAAAGTAATGACATTATCAACAGATGAATGCGGCTACGCCGGTCAAGATAATATGAAAAATGCTAAAACCCACAACAAAGTGGTAACATACAGGATACACAGAGACAGCAAAGTACACGAAAGCAATTGCAATTGGCACTGGCAATATCCAGGATGTAATCGAGGAAAGCCTAACAACAGAAAAGGACATTCAACACGGCACACTATTAACAATCAGGAAAACCGGAAATAGAAACAATAAATACAGTAAGCACTATACACCATCAGTGCGCAACAAACCCGTTAAAATTCACACGAATACCACTCAAGTGAGTGATTCTGAAGACAAGATTAAGGCGTGCCACACTGAGTGACGCTAAACAATGAGAAAACAGATCTACAAGTGAACGGGCATCACCACTCAAGAACATAGAGTGGAAAACATAAAGGAACAACATAGCATCATGCACAATTCGAAAAACGGTACAAATAAATGTGAGCCCAATGACACCGACTCGAACAGAAATCGCACGAGGTTTGAAGATACAATACAAAACGCCAAAAACGCAAGTGCAAAACCCCGGGGCACATCGGGGATACAAAACAAACAAGAATTACAAATAGCACGGTGCACTGTGAACAGGAAAAATACGCGTGAGTGATAGTTGATAATGACAGCAAGCACAGCACCAGAGAAATAATGCAGATTACGGTAAGTTACATAATACGCACTACAGGTGAATGGCAAGCGCCAACTAAACAAAAACAGAACAATAAAAATTACAACTCACACATGATGGTAAGCTCAATTCACAAAAATCATCATTGATACAAAATTTATAGTGACACTGGACTCCACCAAGGATCAAAGAATCACAAAGGAACTAGTACCAACAGAAATGCCGAAGAAAAGTACACTGTATACATACAAGAAAACAGAAAAAATTGTACAAATTCAAGAAAAACAATAACAAGAACAAGGCATGAACAACACGGTACACATTATCAGCTTATCCGTGATGAACACCGCAAGCGAGTGCGAAAAAAAGAAGCACAAAGCTCGCGTTAACCGGCGAAAGCATGAAAAAGAAAATCGTATAAAATTATACAGTATTTACAGGTCAATGAACTTTCGCCAACTCAAACAGAACGAAGAGCGTGAAAAGTGTGCAGCGAGGTCACGGTTCACATAACACAAATACAACAGGGGAACGAGAGTCCGGGAACTTCGGACTCGAACATAAACCCTATGATAAGCCAAACATTACATGACTGGAAAGAAAAACAAGGAATAAGCACACTGGGTACACAGGGAAACAGAACATTCGAGTGAGAGGTACGAACCAGCAAGCGCTGTTCCTCGTTGCATAACACTACATAATACACAGTACAATGGTCCAGTAAACAGGAACGATGTAAAACTTCAGTATACACAATGCGCGTGCTATATAAATTACAAGCATAGAGAACAGAACTTCGCTGTCACAGATAACAGTAGGGAAAAAGAAGCAATGGATGAACAATTTACAATAAACAGGGTACATGACAATCCAAGGTACGAAAAAAAGTGACAATGTCAGAAATTAGGTACAATGAAGATAGGTTACAACAGCATACAATTACAGGCAACCAACAATACCACGCCAATTGACAGCAATAAGGTGACCATAAGATATGGTACATATATATCATAAAACACCAGGAAGAAAATGAAAAAAAGTGGTACATGCAGCTTGGACTCGGGTACAAACCTGTACCCAAACAAAAGAAAACGAGTCACATTAGTTAACAATTCGCAAAACCTATGCCAAGAAAGGCACGCCACGGTGGACAACTACATAACCTGCTATTTGAGAGAACAGATACAAAGAAATGCAGATCCAACAAAATAACAAAATATAATTACAAATATACACTGTGTCCCAGAAGGCACACGGAAAAGTAAGAGGAGAAAGCACAACGCAATTAACACGAAAGATACAGCGTCGACCCGTCAACTCGGAACCAACCGGTTTCCTGCGCCCAGACCGGAAGGAAACCAGAGATTGGGGGTGGACGCTGCAAAGTCCTCCAGCCGGAGACGAGCCAAGATGTGGTTCCGAAAAATCTTCCGCAGAGCTGCACCTGCAGAAAGGATGCTAGGTGTGGCAGAACGTGATCGTATAGAAAGGCGGTAAAGATAAATAACATGCTTCACAAGGACGAATAGGTAAGCAGAAGCATCCGGAAGTTTAGTTGGAGGATGCGTAGTTAGAAGTAGCCATGGATATGATTGGAAAGGAAGATCCCTGGAACAAATAATGCCAGCAAGACGAAAAGCAGTATGAAGCAGCGGTAGCAGAATGAGACAGTGACAACAAAAGTGCGGAACATCGCCTTTAGAACCACAAAAAATACAGAGTGAAGTAGAAGAAATAGACATACGAAAGAAAGAGGAAGGAACGGGAAGGCGACGGTGGAGAAACCGCCATTGAAGGTTATGCTCCAGCGGGGAGGAGAGCGGCGAAGAAGATGCAGACCAGATTGTCAAAGAAAGCGAAGAAGAAACATCCGGAAGTGGGTGGGGAATAGCGATGGGGTGTGTTAAGAAGATTATAGATAGAACCGGTGGAAAAAGAAGAAATGGGGGCAACAGAGGCACGAAGAGGAAGGAAGAAAGGAATAGAGAGGCTAGGACCAGAAACAGAGATGAGACCAGAATCAGAAACAAGGGAAGGGAAGAGAGAACAGAGAGTAGAACGAAGGAGATCATAATCTTCCTCCAGTAGAGAAGTAGAAGCGGGGAAGAGAGAGGAAAGGGGCTTCCAGGAGAGGTCAGCAGTAACTAAAGCTTGAACGGTTAAGATTCCAGAGCGGACCCAAGGAGGGAAGATGAAGTAGGGTTGATCAGGAGGGTGAATCAGAGTCGGAAAAGAAAAGTGGTTCGGCAAGAAGATCACGAGTAGTAGAGGGAGTTGCGCGAAGAAGTGGAAGTGAGCGGAAGAACGCTAGAGCTTGAGTAATGAGGGGTGGAAATTGATTAAAATAAGAAGGACAAGAGTCCATCCGAAGATATAAGAGAAAAGAAGAGGATGGATCTCGGAGAGAGATAAGAATATCAAAAGTAGAGCAGAGTGATGGAGAAGGAGTGAGAAGAAGGCGAAGGAATGAAACGATGCGAAAGGCGCGGTAGTAAAGGCGTACATCCGGTAAGCGAATTCCTCCCAAAGAAGCTGAAAGAGTGAGAGTCGTAGCAGCAACCCAATGCTTTGCTGACCAAATCACGGGAGTAAAGATGTTGCTGATAGTAGAGAGACGAGCCGAGGTAAACACCGATGAGTTCCAAGAAAGCAAGCATTGGGATAGAAGGTATCGCTGGACAATTTGCGCTCTCTGAATGTAAGATGCGAAAGAATGCGTGAATCGTCAAAACGCAGCTGAGCGTTGTAATCGAGGAAAGAGTAGTCCATTCTAAGTAATAATTCCAGAAGTGAATGGATGTCCAATCTGGGCGACAAGAATTTTCTGGGTCGAGGAGGACCACACCGCACCCCATGGGGCATCGGTGTGACCCATCCAAGACCCACACCACAACCCGGTGCTCTTGAGCACATTCAAGGACGCACCAGAGAGAGCTGCATACTGTTGATACGTGGAGTGTAGAACATCAAACTGTTCATCTCGTCGGAGACAGAAAGTGGCGTCATCTGCATTGGCTGAAACAACGAAACGGTGATGCCTGGTGCTAGAAACGGTCAACGGCAATGCAGAAAGAAGAGATGAACGGCTGGCAATCAAGAAAGGTTCGAATGCGAGGGCAAAGAGTTGCCCTGAGAAGGGGCAACCCTGCCGGATTCCTCGTTGGAAAGGGATGGGTGCCGTCAAAAATGAGGCCGCCCGAACATGAAAATGAGCGCCCCGATAAAGACTGAGAAGGAGAGAGACAAAAGGAGAAGGAAAGCCAAAATGGGTTAGAACAGCAGAGAGATAGTCATGGGAAACGTTAGTAAAAACAGACTGTTGATCAATGTTAAATAGGGCTAGGGGTTCTGAATGTTTGCGAGCAAGAAAATTGAGATTAAGAAGAAAAGAAATGTTGTTAGCGATAGACCGACCAGGCACAGTGTATGACTGGTCGGGAGAAACAAGAAACGAAAGGACAGAGTTAAGACGTCGAGAAAGGAGTTTCGTGAAAAATTTATAATCAATACTAAGGATGGAGATAGGGCGCCAATTTGTCAGATTCAGGAGGTCCCCTTTCTTTGGCAGGAGGATGACATGAGCAACTGTAAATTCCGGCGGAAGCGCAGAAGAAGAAAGAGCACAAGAAAAACCAGCAGAAAGAAAAGGTAGAAGGGACGGAAGAAAAGCACGGTAGAAGGACAGCGGAAGACCATCAGGTCCCGGGGAGGCATGGGAGTTCAGGGAGGAAAACGCCTCTCGAAGTTCAGGCAAAGAAAACTCAGCAGTGAGGGGAGCACAGAGAGAAGGCGGGACCTGATGGAGAGAAGAGAGAAGGGGAGAAGAAGAAAGATCAGTAACCTGAGCGACCGCACGGAACTTCTCCTGAAAGAAGTGACGGACTTGGGAGCAAATAAGAGATGTGTCGAACGTGGTGGAGCCGTTAGGAAGGCGAAGATGTTAAAGTGAGGTTGACGCTCGTCTCGAAGATTCCATCTTGGAAAGAACTTCAAAGGCTTGTGTCGATGGAGATAGATGCAGAAGTCGAAGTAGACCCACAGCTTGTTGGGCAAGCGGTTGTAGGTGAGGGTGTAGTTCATCGTGAACTACTGAATACTGTGGATCCGACATTTGTAACGAAGAAAGCAAACCCCGAAGATTGCTGATCGCCATCGTACGAGTGGTAGTGATGGAAAATGAAAGGCGTCGTACCAATAATAGAAGGTCTTGTTTAATGTCGAGCCACAGGAGCAGGGCACTCGGAGTAGTAGCTAGCAGAGGTTTCCTAGCAGCAAGGAACTGCTCAACTGTATCACAGAAAGACCGATCTTGTAAAATTGTATCATCAAAACTCCATCCACGACGAGCCGAAGGTGGTGATGGGGAGACACAAACAGATAGAGACACGGCGCTATGATCGGAGGACACTGTAGGGAGGTGCCGTGCCGAAGTAATAGTGGGAAATCAAAGAAGAGACAACGTAAATACGGTCTAATCGAGCGGCAGCAGAAAACTGCGTCGGGGAATTGCACCAAATAAATGAAATGGTTTGAGGATTTAGCAGGCGAAAAGAGTCAACAAGCTGAAAATCAGCAATAAACTGTGTTAACTTGGAGACAAGATTCGCACGGTGTTCTCCGTGCGACAAATAGCGGTCTACAGAGAGCTGCACCGTGCAGTTAAAATCCCCTTCAATGATGAAAAAATCCCCGGAGGGAATCGCAGCAATCGCTGCACGTAGACTCCGAAAATGTGGATCAACAAATGATTCTTCAGTTGGTATATACACATTAAACACATGAAAAGTTACAGTATCAACACAGAAAGTAAGGCATTGCAATAATTCTGAATATAAGTTATTGACATAAATAGAAGATATACGGTGCATTAAACGACGGTGTACACCGACGGCAATGCCACCAGACCTAGATTGGCGGTACGCATGGTATAAAGTGTAAGGCCACGACCGCCATCTGTGTGTCGGCGTATCAGTTGAACATCGAGTCTCTTGAAGGAGGAGGACATCACTGGCATCCGCCGCGAGGTCCTCATAGACAAGGGCATTCACATCATGGGTCGCAAATCCGCGACATTTGAAGGTCGTCACCGTGAAAGCGCCAAATCAGAAGGTGGAGTGAGGACTTTACGCCAGTGGTCTCGAAGATTAGTGTATCGACGATGCATCATTTTCACAGCCGCAGCATCATTAGAAGACGGACTACGAAGCGCTTGATAGATGCAGTCCAACTCCGTCAACTGCGCAGTCACCGCCGGAAGCTGATCCGTATGTGAATGGACAAAAGGAGGGAATCCTCCAGGCAACGATTTCCGACAGAAAACGTCATATAACTACGGATATGATAAAGGAGTCGACGGAAATACATGTTGTTGCAGTCTAGCAAGAAAATCCTCATAAGGTAAGATAAAGTCTTCTGGGTTCGAAGACAAATCACAGTCTTTCAGGCGAGAAGCCGACGTACGGGAACGAGTAGAAAGTGGCAATTTCCCTTGAGGCTTCCGCCGCTTGTAGGAATCGTGGGGGGCCTTTGGGGCTTCACCTTTGTCAGTGCGAGACCTAGAGTTCGCGTCCGACCCATCACTTAAGGTGTGGTCACTGACGCTCTGGTTAAGCGGTGTCTGTGTCCGCATTGGAAGTTTCAGTATCAGACAACACCCGTCCATCAGCATCAGTAATGTCGCCAGGTGGTGCAGGAGCAAGGAAAGGCGATGTCGGTGGTAATTCAGGATAATGCTCTACAGAAGCAGGAGGTGGTAAGGCAGTCGACTTGGGAGAGATCTCCATGTGAAGAGGATCAGCAGGTGCCGAAGATAGTAATGAGGCACCAACAGGGGTGTAGTGAGTATCCATCCGTGGTGCAGAAGAACCAGTTGATGGCCGTGCAACAGAAATGTCCAACTTCCTCTTTGTAGAAATGTCCAACTTCCTTGCACTGACTGCAATGGAATTCAGTCAATAGATCAGTTTGGCGAGTCTGACCATCACACTTAACCGTGAAGTGAGTTGGGAGCTGAGCAATAGCTTCTTGAGAAGGAAAAACGACACGTGAAACTCGACGGACTCCACGGATGGTATCATGCATCGGGTCGTTCTTTGCAGCTAAGTGTGTTTGAATCTCTCCAACGACTCGCCCCAGAGATGAAAGCACGACATATAACATGACGTCAGTCACCTCTGGGGTTACAGGGTAAAAGGAAACATTTACTGGTCGTTGGGCCACTGGTTCTGGAGTAAGTTGGCGATCTCCAATGGTTAGGCCTGTCGTCAGGACAGACTTGGCATATTCAACTTTGGCAAGATAAACGACAACCGTCCGGCCCCGCCGGAACATATGCGAAATGTCGTCTGGGGGAAACAGGCTTTGAAGGGCATCGGCATAGATCCGCATCGGTGTATCTGGGAGGGCCTCAAAACTAACTCCCTTAGCCAGGTTTTTCAAAGAAAGCAGTCGCGGCTGGCGAGCCTGCTGGAATTTCAAGAAGAATGTTGTTTCCAGCACGATAAATATAAGTGTGCAAAGCTTGGGCGCTTGTATACAGATCCTTGGAAAGCTGTCGAGGAGTAGAAGAGGCTGCAACCTTAGAATACGTGGCAGGCGACTGAACGGGCACAGAAGAACTGGAAGAGGCTTCACCACCAGTAATATCCATGGCTTCATCAACTGGAGCAGAAGCTGAAAGGTTTAACGTAGCTGGGGAAGTCAACGGATTGACACCCGAAAGGCTACCGAACGTACCACTCGGAGAGGGTAGTGCATCAGTGAAAGATATCTAGGGAAGATAGCTCAGGGACGCTGACATCAGTCGGAAATGATTATGATGATGATGATGATGGACCACGGGAAGCGAGGGCTGGGCTCCGCCTCTCTCCGTCGGAAGTCGCCATTTGCATATTTGATGAAGTGTGCATCGCCGACCTGCAAGGTCGAACGTAAATAAACTGATAATAGCAAAAGAAAAAACTCACCCGCACGGGAGTAGACCTAAAATAATCACTGGACTTTCACGAATCGACGACGACAAACAGGTAAGGAAGATCAAATATCAAACAAAGGTCTTCGCTCTTTCTGATATTCCTGGTCCACGTCAAGTGTCTGTGTTAATTAGAGGTGCCGCCCCGGTGGCGCAGTGGTCTAAGCGATGGCCTCTGATCATTCGTCCGAAAGGGGTCTGGGTTCGAATCCCGGTGAGGCATGGATGTTGTGTTTGTCTTACGGCACTGGCTCTCTCCCTTCCCTGGAACCAGTGACCCTAAATTAGGGACGGGCGACTGCTTATAGCCCATTGAGTTGCTCACGGTGGTCGTTAAACCTCCAAAAAAAAAAAAAATTAGAGGTAAGGAAGAAACACTTAATATCCCACAACACAAACCAATATATACGGAACTCGCGTGAACGTGACCGCTGAGCCTGAATCTTCAACGTCCTCTATCACTGATTTTCTTTGGTCTGCCGGTACGTTTTGCTGTTTCCGGCTCTCCATGTGTCTTCCATTTATTCAGTACTTTCAAAACAGTTGGCTTGGGTATGGTTAAACACCTCTCGGTTTCTCTTATGGACAACCGACTAATATAACACCCAATAATCTTTCGTTTCTCAAAGTCAGTTCTCTCCCACCGCCACATTTTTCACTGAACTTCACAGTGAGATATGATCGCAGTCAGCTGCAGGCTTGTTTTTATACCGTTTGCAGTTGTACCACGCACCTTAACAACGCAGCGGATCCGTTCATTTCCTTTTGAAATGGTATCCGGTGACTTTTTTCAATAGAGTTTATTTTCCATATTTAATTTAATGCTCTTTGTAGTTAAAAAACATACAATAGTCGTTATGTATTATGTCAAAGGGGACACCGTATAATATACGAGCCGCCGGGTTTTGCGACTTTGTGAGGATCTGGGGTGTAAGTTTCACGAAATGTTTCATGGTAAAGTCGGGTCAAACCATATCACCGGAAAGATGTCAGAAATGGGAACAACTTCTGCTCTTAACGTTTGTCATATATTTGTTTTATCAAAGGTGTTATGCTAAACTGTTAAAGTTAACGTGCAATCAGGAATATATAACACTGCAAAAGATGCGTCCAGTTTTACATCTTTGTTGTCTACTGTAAAATGGCACGTTTTCCAAGTCAAATCAATACTTGCACACATTCCTACATCTGAAGCGACTAACAACACAAATTGGTCAAGTATCACAATATCAGATATTGTTACTCGATACCTACCGATTACATGTGTTCGAAGTGACCACCATTGGCAGAAATTCACAGCTCAATCTTGTCACACAAATTATGTCCCGGGACATTTTAGTGACATTCCGGAGTATTTCCTCTCTGAGTTCTGCAATGGAATTCGCAGGATAAACGCAGTTTTTGAGATATCCCCAAAGAAAAATGACACACCGTGTGAGATCTGGAGATCGAGCAGGCCATTGGACAGGTCCGTTATTTCCAATCCATCTATTTGGAAATTTCTCCTTCAGCGATTCTGTTGCTAGATGGGAATGATGAGCCGATGCTCCATCTTGCATGAAGTACGGCTGAAAGTCTGCATTCGCATCGAAAAATGGCTCCAGGTGGGGCCATATTTCATTTTCCAACAAATTTAAATTTAAGTAGGACTTACCATATACATTTCCTTCAATAAAAATGAACCTATAATTACATCGTCTCAGATACCACATCATATATTAAGTTTTTCTATGTACTGTAAATGCCTCTAAGAAATAACATACGCATTCGTGGATGACCAGTGATAAGTCCAATTTCGTCTGACTTGCCCATGCCTGATAAACGTTGCTTCATCCGTGAAGATGAGGCTTCGCTTAAAATATTCAATGCTTTGCATTTGTTGCCGTGCCCATAGAAAAAACTGTAGTCGCCTCTTATAGTCGGTTGTTAGCAGCTGCTGTGCGAATTTTGTCTTGTAAGGAAGACATCTGTTTACCTTCAGTAATCTGTGAACAGAAGTATGAGACATACCAACCCCTTGAGCATGATGCCATAGTGATAATGTCGGGTGTGTTTCGACACTAGGTAAAACGTTGATTTTCTTGTCCGCATTAGTAGCTAATTTTGATCTTCATGTTCTCTTTCGTTCTACGACTCTTTCAGTTTCCATGAAATGGTGTATTAAGTTACAGACTGCTTTCACAGAAGGTTGTGGCCTATCAACGTTTTGCTGGTGAAATTGCCGAGCTGCTTGAGAAGCATTCTCACCATTCCAAAAGTACAAAACCAATAGCTGAAGACAATCCTGACTGGAATATGTATGGGTCATCTTCACAAACTAACACAGAACATAGGTTTTACCGACCTCCGAATGCCAGCGGTCACTTTTAATGCAACTAACATTTCGCTACTGCCCGAAGAAAAAAACACAGTAGGCATAAATTTGAATAATTGACACATCGCGCAATTTGCATAATGTCACAATGCGGTGCCGGTGCCGACTGTTGGCCTGCAACTACAATAGCAGACTTCATTACAGGTTATCGAGACAATCACGTTTTGCAAACATATCCAAATTTGGTTTTATTCTTACAGAGTGTCACGTTGCCATAAAACGATTATGGTAAGGTTTCAGAACTAAAAGACGCAAGAAAATAAATTTGCGAAATATTTTTTAGTGAAATAATTTTACGACCTTAGCCTACAACATTTCACCTAATAAAGATATGGAAAAACATAATAGCCATGCTACGTCAAACACAAAGATCTTTCCAGTGATATATTACACTAAACTGTCCCCCCTCCAATTTCGGTCTTCAATTATTGAATGAACCCTGAACCCTGACGCCAACGCGGTCACCGGACCCCTCGATTCGTGGCCGGAAACGTGATTCTTTGCCATGAAACACAATAAGTACGGTACATACCCACAAACTAAAGAAAGAACACAAATGTGTCAGAAGTAACTCAATTTTTCCTACAACTCATTGTGCACTTTAGTGTCGTTATTGTGGGCTATAACTTTGTACCTAATAAAGATAAAATAAAAATTTAAAAACCAACTTACTATGTTTTAGGAGATCTTTCGAACAATATGTCACACCCCACTTTCCATTTGAAAATTTTGGGTAAACCCCTGCTCCGCCCCCTAAGGGGTCACCAGACCCCCGTCTCTATTCCCCAAAAGCATCCCTCTTGCCATAAAAAGAAATGGCTATGTTAGTTTTTCTGGAAAAGCAACCAATAAAAATTTAAATGGTGTTTTTCGGGACTTCTGTGCCATACTGTATATGACTAGATGTTGGTCTTTCCGTTGAATATTATAATGAAGAATATACCCTGAGACTGAATCATCTAGAAAATGACTGAAAAGTCGGTTTTATTAAGCGCGCGGTGATCAGACATTTGATAATGCAATCCAAGACTGCTGGAAAATACAATTGATGACAGCAAGTAACTGAAGAGAAAAATTGGCATGCATCGCAAACTTCATTCTCTCTAAAGAGGCTGAATGTGTATATTCTAATTTTATTCAAATATCATGTGCTGAACATCTGCTGAATCTTGCCCAATGTTCTGCATTTAGTTTTATTTAAATGCAGCGGTTTCTTTTCTTCCTTTCTTTTTGTCATTTTAAAGCAAATCTGCATTTTGTTTTGAACTTCTACAAACTGAAATAGTTTTTAGAACATCTCTTTGACATACTTAAGTCGAGTCTTCATTTGGTGTTGCTGGAAATCATTTTTCAACTGATGATATTTTAAATCGTCTGTATTTCGATTATAGTGAAATCGTAAATCCTAAAGGAAAACGAGCGATACAAAAAAAAGCATAAAACAATTATGGAATTGGACTTTGAATTCAATTTATCAGAAAGTCAGAAAATCCTTATAAGATGATTAAATTTACTCCGAAAACCTGTGATGTTTCAATGCAACTGAGCTACACGCAAATACCTACAGAAATATTCGTATAAACAAATTAATAAAATAAAAAACCCGAGGAAAACGCAAAACGACATCCATTCTCCTGAAACTGAAGGAAACTATCGGAAGAATTAAATTTAGAGTGAAATCCTTTGCACAGTTGTGGACGAACTTGGAACTAACTTAAAATCAAAAGCATTCACATTCGAAGGAGATAGTTCAGTAAGTTTTCATTGCTTTGAATACGTCGGGAAATCGTATATTCGCGAGTGTTAAATACCTAACGAAAGACGATGCTGAAATAAAATATAGGTCTAAGCCGTGGAAACTTAAGTGTTCCCGTGCTTATGGTGTAATGGACACTAAATCCCAAGGGATCCAAAATCCGGAATGCTGGAGAAAAATCATAAAAAGTTTCGGGAGAGAGGAGCCTCTCTTCAAGAAGGCTTGAAAGTCGCTTAACGTCCGTACCTTTTCTTTTCAGTTAAGTGAGATATCTAATTATGTGTTTTGAAGGTAATGCTTGCTCATCACTTCTCTGCGCGACGATGGTTGCTTGCCTTATCTGGAGACTGGAGACTCTACGTGCGGTAGAGAGGAGAGCGACTTCGCTTTCCACCGAAGAGATTACACACCTTGGGCACGCAAAAATTCCGATTTTCCTATTTCTCCTGAAAGAAGTTCTGTTTCGTCTCCGCTGCGGGTGGGGAATCTTGTACTCCAATAAAGCGTTGCTTACTCATAGTTTCTTCCTTCATATTTACTTCGTATAGTTCTGTAACTTTTAAAATGACAACAATGAGTCCCTGAATCTTTTTCTAATGAAGAGATCAAGTCGAGTACAAGTATGTAGATAGTTTAATCATCAAAGAAACTGAACAAGTGTATGTCAGTGAAAATGTTTTGATTTATTGTCAGTTTTCGATACTATGCATCTGTCGTGACAGTTGTAAAGCAAATCTCAAGTACAAAATTTCGATATAGCAGAAATGGGTAACGGAAGTAGTCAAAATCATTATTGAAATCTGATCGTGTCGCATAATGTCCCATGAACTGACGCAAGAACAATGAATTTCACTGTTACTCAAGATATATTTTACTGCTATTTTTGAATTAAAGAATAACGTGAAAAGAGCGATGACTTTGTCTATTTACATTGTCTCCACGTATTTGGAAGATTTTCACCATTTCTCTCACCCTTTGGATTTATTAGCTATAATTAAATATCTTGTGCCGTTAAACCCCACCAAATGGAGACATCTGAGTTGCTGAGCTCATCCGTACGGATTTGTGAAGTTAGATGCTGACTGATAAACACACATAGCGCCGTGGATCAATAGCATCGTAGCGTAAGCTAACTCATTCGGAAAGTTATCGAGAGATCCAGAGTTCTATCCCAGCGGTGTCGATATAAATTTTTTCGGTTGCTGTGTGTTAATTAAAGAAAAACGTGGAAAGAGCGATGACTTAGTCTATTTACATTGTCTCCACGTATTTAGAAGATTTTTACCACATTTTACTGAACTATCTCCGGACATTATTTCATTACGTTTTACATACACTTAACAATATCTCATTGCAATCTACGAAAATTAAAAAAAAAAAACCTAGTGCTAAATGTAATGAGAGCCAGTACAAAAATGCATTCTATGCATCTTTCCCAACAGTAGTAAAGTAGGTGTATTAGCAAAATTTAGCTTCCTCGCGACCCCACCCCCACCCCCGCAACGGGGACGGTTACTTGCTGTTGACAAGTCTCCTACACCAAAAGTTGTCAACCTCCCACACTATAACACTTACGATTTAGCTTTTCTTTCCATCTTGATGTCAAATTTTAGTTTGCGCATGCGCAGACGAACTTTCGTAACTACAACACATTTCATCGATGTCAGGCTTGTTTTTTTGCGTTTGTCTAACTTTGAATAATAATTGAATAATTGAATAATAATAATAATAATAATAATAATTATAATAATAATAATAATAATAATAATAATAATAATAATAATAATAATAAACTAGAAAAATGACTAAATACAGTATAAAGACCAGTCCATGGAAGTTACCCGATTACAGACTAAACACACAACGGTAGTCCCCATTGTGATCGGGGCACTTGGAACAATGTCAAAAAATTTTATGAATCATTTCAAAAAATTGCAGCTTTCTGATATACCACCTACAGAACTGCAGAAGACAGCTTTACTTGGGACATCATATATTTTACCCCAATTCTTGACTGATACCTAGGTTTTCGGTGGAAGCTCGTATCAGCTCAACAACACCAGTAAATGATAATTTTGTTGTTTATGTTTGATTGTCATAGGATGTGTTTCGTATATTTCGAATGAAGAAGATAATAATAAATACTGTTTTTAAAAAAATAAACAGTCGAAATACTATTTAGGCTATCATAGTTCAGTAAATATTTACTTTTTTGACTCGCATGTTTTCTTTCATTGATTTTACGGCAATAACATTCATTTATCCAGCTACACAAGTACCGCTCAATGTAATAAATTATTAAACTTCATTGTTTGCTGTTATGATTTAATTCTACTTAGTACTGTAATTTACGATAATAACGTCACAACAAGTATAACGCTGCTGTTGCAGTCATCCCTATGGTTTGTTATCGGGAATAACTCCGCACTCAGTTTAAAGCCACAGTAAAGATACCAAAAAATAATTTTTGCTTGACGACCATACCGACTGCTCCCTCCCTATGCTAGTATCGTATGATGTTACTTTCATGAAAGATATATAACGCAATGAAGGCAGGTGTTGGGAAAACTGTTTACTTATTTTTAATACACTTCGAAACGCCAGCGCAACTCACGTTAAATAATATCGCAGGTGAAAGAGTTGTAGACACGCGCAAATTTATACACTAAATAGCAGCAGTTGTTACCAGTGGCTCGTTTCTGTACTTGTGTAATTCCTCAACCAAATGAGCAAAAGAGCTTCCATACACGGGAGAGGAAGAGAGTGTGAAAGACGGGGGCATTAGTTTTCCAACCCTCAGAGGAAATTGAATTTTGTTTAGCCTGTGGAATACAGTACAAAACAAAATTCAGTCGCAGTGGGTACACAGTGAAAGTCTCATTGCGTATACAGTGAATGCCAGCTCACTACTGGCACAGGCTGCTCAGACTAGTGACGTGTTTATGTCGCGACACTCTGCATAACTCGTCTGTCTGCCACTTACCTGTATATACTAAAAAAAAAATCTGGGAAGAATTACATAAACAATTGTGACAAAATAGGTCAAATCTTTCAACATATTTCTTAATAAAATATTGTGACAAAATAGGTCAAATCTTTCACTGTCCTCGTTAGGATAAAAGCTTCCTAAGTGAATTTATTCAAACAAGCTTTTATATTATCTGAATACGAAGTGTGTCTCACAAAAAGAGTTTCGGACTTCTGTACACTAATAGAAGTCCGAAGATCTTATTTATCTTCTGAACTTTCAGAAGAAAAATAGGCGATTAGTGTACAGAAGTCTATCAGACTTCCATACACTAATCGCCTAATCTATTTTGTTTCACTTTCTTTCGTTTTTTCAATGTTTCAAGTTCTAATCTCGTTTTACTGCAGTTACCGTACCGTGTTCTTTTTTTTTATAGCTTTTTCTTCCATGCGTGTTTCAACTACATATAATTTTAAAAACTGTAGAAATCAATCCAGTCCAGATTTAAGTTCCGAAGCAAAAGACAATCTCATCAGGTCGTTATTTTTTAAACCGGGAAGACCATTAGCTGTCATTCATGAACCAAACACCTCGGACTACTGGAAACCGGATTTTTTCGGTAAGAAAATCAAACCAGCATCCCCCACTAGGCTACCGTTTTAACCTACATAGAGATGGATGGAGCAAAGGTGATATAAACTGAAAGTGCCAGCTGAAAATGTGAGTTTGATTCATTCTCCGGGAAGGATCATTAAATTTACACTAAATTGACAAAAGTCACCGGACACCCATTCAAAAGCAAATGAACGGATCCGCTGCGTTGTTAAGATGCGCGGTACAGTTGTAAAGGGTATAAAAACAAGCCTGCAACTAAATGCGAATTAGCAACACGCAGATAAGTAGCGAGGGGAAAAAAAACGATTGGCACTTATAATACCGGCTTCTTAAATAAGGAATAAAAAAATAATAAATAAATAATAACAATAATAACCCTGATTGTGGCCGTTTTTATATTTTTGTTTTTCTGTTGTTTACCCAAATTGAGTAACTTAAACCTCGATCGGTGTAATCTTGTGTTCACACCACCTCAGCTATGGTTCCTCTGACATGTCAGGCTAGTATCAGCAAAAGTAAACCTGAGAAAAAAATTTTAAACCAATGGGGAAAAACCTTTTCTCTCGTTGGCTGCTGAGTAACGAAGCAAATAGCGGGCCCGGGAGGAACACTTAGCAAACTGTCAGTTTTGTTTTATCCGGTGTTGAACGGCGATTTTCCTCTGGGAAACTTATTCTCTGTGTGATGTTTTATTTTAATTTCAGGTTCCCCCTTTCCCATGTCCTTCCCTTCCTTTCCCCCTGTACTCATCTGTGGCAGCGGTGTACCGGGCATTTTTCTGCGGAGAGAAATATCGCTCGGAACGGCTTGTTGTTGCAGGTAAGTATGTAGGAAAGCTTACAACTTCACTACTTAACGCGAAACCGTTTACTCCTTGTGCTCTCATATTTCCATACTTTTCTTTCATGCTATTCTATCAGGGCAGTCTGCTCCTAACTCTCTTAGATTCTCTTTCACCTGCCAAAAGGCGCATAGCGATGTGGGTTCGAGTCACTCTGCCTAACTTAGGAACTCCCCACTGACTGCGATCATATCGCACTGCGAGGTTGAGTGAAAACGTCGCTGCGTGAGAGAACTGACTTTGAGAAAGGAAAGATTGTTAGGTGTTATATTAGTCGGTTGTCCATAAGAAAAACTAAAAGGCGTTTAAGCATACCCAAGTGAATTGAGTTGGATGTACTGAATAAGTGGAAGACACATGGTGTACCTGAAGTAGCAAAACATACCGGCAGATCAAACAAAATCAGTGAAAGAGGAAGTCGAAGCCTCAGGAGAGTCGTTACAGCTAATCGACGGAGTACTGCACAAGACCTCAGTGTTCAGGTGAGTTAAAATGTTGCAACCTCGGTATGTACACGTACGATTCGCGGATAACGTCATTCCATGGATTACCGTGGTCGTTCAGCTGCTCATAAGCCTTTCATCTCCGCTCGGAATGCTACTCGTCGTTTAGCATGGCGTAAGTAACATTTATCGTGGATCGTAGATCAATGGAAACGATTCCTATGGACTGATGAATCCAGATACACAATTCTTCTGGCTGATGGCCGTGTGCGGGTATGGCGGCAGCCTGGGGAACTCTATTTACTACAGTGTAATGTTCTTACGGTCAAGTTTGGAGCTGGCAGGGCACTCGTGTGGTGGTATTATTCGTGGCATGGTTCCGCCCCATTTGTTACCATGAACAAACCAGTTAACCAGCACGTCTACCTCAATATTCTGGAAAATTATGACCTACCACCTGTGTGGTAATGCTATCGAACCGAGCTTTGTTGGTACCAGCAGGATAATGCACCGAGCCATGAAGCAAAGATTTTTTACTGCGTGGCTTGACGATAATTCCGTATCGTGTACGGACTGGCCAATACAGGAGCCTTGAGCTAAATCCCATATATCACTTAAGGGATGAATTAGAGCACTGCATAAGAAGTTTGGAACCACAGCCTACTACTAAGCAATAGTTAGCGGCAGCATTATGTGCTGACTGGAAGCACATACCTATCGCTGTGTTCCAAAACCTTGTCGAAAGCATGACTCGAAGGGTTAAGGCCAAAGGTGGATCGACAACGTATTATTGTATGTCAATAAATGCTATGTTGTCTTTCTCTTCCAGGTGTCCGGTGACTTTTGTCAATATAGTGTACGTGACTTCAAGCACCTAAATCCTGCACACGCGTCACAACAGTGTTTATGATGGGATTTATACAAAAATATTTTTAAATTAGGCTGATTACAAATTATTCATGTTCTCGATTTGTTGTTTTTTAAATTACAACTTGAATAAACAAAAAAAAAAGAGAAAGAAAAAACATTATACATATTCTTGGGTATATGGGAATTCCTTTGGACAAAATTCCAGGTCAAATACAGTAAATTAGCGTTGTAAAGACCCCTCAAGGGACTGACTAAATACAAACGCAATTTCGAGAGGTCACTTTAGCGGTTTTTACCGGATTTTTTGTTAAAGAAATTATATTTGACAAATGTTAATGTAATCAAAGAACACATTCACATACACTGGTCTCAAAAAGTCAAGGATATTACGGTTTCGAAGGAAAACCGTGGTGATGTGCAAATTCAGTGACCACTGGAGATCGGTTATCAGCGTGGGCCAGGTTTTCCGCTACATCTGCTATCTACTTCTGCAGCATTGCGGCAAAAGTCGATAGTGGATATGACTGACGCAGAAACTATATCACTAAGATAGAAACTATCTACATGACTGGCACAAAAACCATCTATATGAGTGACGTAGAGACTATCTATACGATTGACATAGTAATTATCTACTTCTGCCTCAATGCGGCAGAAGTAGATAGTTCCAGCGTTAGTCGCCATGTGAACTCCACAACAGCTGTTTTGTGTGTTATCGCTTGCGAAATGGAAATTCGTGACGCTTGTACAGTGCCGTTTTGGCCGCGAGTACAACCTTGGAGAGATGACTTACGTGTCTATTATGAAATGGGACAAGCAACGCAGAGGAACGGGAAGTTGGTTACCGATGACAGGTAAACATTCAAAATGTACGGTGTCTGAGGAAAACGTGAAGCGGATTCCAGAGTCATTTCAGAGAAGCCCGAGGAAATCCATCCAAGAGGCTCGTGTGCAGCTAGACATCTAACCAATAAAAGTGTATCTGGTACTCCATAAAGAGTTGTGCTTACATGCGTACAAAATTCAACTGCATCAACAAGTTAAACCGCATGACAGGACAACATGGAAAAATTTGCTGATACAATGCTGGCCAAAATTGATGCCGACGGTACATTCCTACACCGGATATGCTTTTCAAACTAGTCACATTTCATGTGTCTGGAAAAGTAAACAGACATAACTGCCGCATTTGGGGGTCTGAAAATCAGTACGTTTTTCATCAACAAGAACGGGATTCTCCAAAATGCAATGTTTGGTTTGGGATCATGAAGGATAAAATCATCGGTCCTTTAATTTTTGCGCACGGTAACAGGACGGTAACAGGACTAACATACATGGATGTGTTACAAGAATACGCTGTGCTTCTGCTGCCCGAAGGAAACATTTTCGAAAAGGATGGGGAACCTCCGCAATTTAACATTGAAATCCTACATACTTGGATGACCACTTCACTACAGGATGGATTGGGAAAGGATCAATGTTTATTGCATGCCTCTCCATATCCTCAGACCTAATTCCACCTGACTTCTTCCAGTGGGGTATGTTAAGTACCACCAGTGGAGCTCATGTTGAAGTTTATTAGACATATAACAAAAATTCTCAGTTTGTGTATCTGGAACAATACCTGCCATAAATAAATTGTCGTAAGTTCAGAATTTATGATACTTGCTTTCATTTTACGTCTAAGGGGAACACCCTGTAAATTAGGGTTATAACAACACCGCACGTGGTGTGCAAGAACCCTGCAAGAAATGGAAAACGGAAGAAGTTAACCTTGCACAAAGAAGTAAACCCTGCAAGAAGTGGAAAATGGGTCGTTTCACCCCTTGGTGTAAACGTTTGCTCAGTGCATTGCCTTCAGTGTGCGATTTATCTGAAATGATGTCCAGTTCACGTTTAAATATTGACAAGAGAAATAGGGTTGTTGGCATCTTACAGGCAAGTGTACGGCAAATTGATGGGAATGCTGCTCTTGGAGTTTCGCAAAATGTTGTAAGTCGGCTACACAGAAGATTTTTACGACATAGAAATGTTTGCAGATCGACGTAGGAATGGTCGCACCACCAGGAGACAAGATCGATACCTGACAGTAAGTGCTCGGAGGAGGCCCTAGTATCACCAGTAGCCAACTCTACGAATCACTTCGTGCTGCTTCTGATGTCGCAGTATGTACTCAAAGTGTAAGAAACCGTCTTCACGAGTACGGCCTCCGAGAAATGAGGCGGCTGAGATGTATAGCATTAAAATTAGCTCACCGTCGTCAATGATGTACTTGAGTCCAACAATACTTGTCATGGAATACAGAGTAGCACCATGCACTTTTCACAGACGAATCCCATTTCACTTTTTATACTGAAACTCCGCGTGGACACATGTGCAGGAGATCCGTCACACGAATTCAACCCCACCATGTGCAGTCTGTTTACTCTTACCATCGGCAATCAGTTCTGCTCTGGATAGGGGTGCGTTTTTATGGCCGTATTGCCTTATACGTTTGTCAATGCAACATGAATGCCTCAGTGTTCCGAAACGAAATCATTGTGCCTATTGTGACACTGTTTCACGCTTCTATTGGACATGCATTCCGTTTTCTCGATGACACTGCAAGCAGTCACCGTGCCTGGATTGTGCTTCAGGAGTTGGGAAAACATGGGAATTAATTGTTACAGCTGCCTCCTACGTCTCTTGACTTTACTCCTATTGAGAACATTTGGGATGCTGTACAGCTACGTCTTGATAACCACGTTCCATACTCCTGTACACTGGCAGACCTCCATAACGTGATATATGTGATATATGGGACATATATGGGCCTGTGATATATGGGAGAAGCTGCCCCAGACACTCAGCCATAATATCATTGCAAGTATGCCTTGCAGGTGTCAAGACGTTCTTCGACACAGAGGTGGTGTTACCGAGTACTGAAATCCAGAGATATGAACATTCTCCAAATTTACCATTTTGTCTATATTGCAGTACTACTTTGTCATGTAGAGAACTTGCACAATTAATTGTTTTTGTAAACGGACTCTTTATCTTTTGTGTTACGTAGCCTCACTAATGTTATCTCAATGAGTGTTATTTGACTGAGGTATTCAAATAACACGCATTACTTCATGCAATATCCCCAACTTTTTGTGACAAGTGCATGGATGTTTATCAACCTTTGAAAACGATAGCATTTTGCATTACCTCTGCGTGAAAAATTGATTAATATTCTTTTGTTGCATGAAACGTTTCTGAGCTGCATTTAAAAAGCATTTTCTATTTCTGTGATGGTTTCTGAATACTTTTCAATACTTTCTCTTCCTTCAAAGAAAGTCCCCAATAATTCAAATGCATCAGGTGCTGCTTTCAAAATCGGTCTTTGCTTTATATAGCTATCAGTTGCTTCGTCTTTCGAAACGGAAGACGATGTAGAATTTTGGTTGTTGTTTCCCCTGTACTAGGCGTAATCACATCTCCCAAGGAAAGTCTTCAGAGCACTGGATATTGTTGTCAAGGACAAAGAGTTCCACGAAAGATAGGTCTTCTTAAAGGTCCTAAAGATTTTGTAGAATCTTCATTATTTGTTCTTCCTTATTGGTAGGTTAGTTTCCTCCTCTAAATTGGGTGAAGAGAACTGAACTTCGACTGTGCCGTAAGGCCACCAACAACTGAATACAGTTTTCAATAATCAAAATGTTTTTTAGTTTTTTTTCAAACATTTTGAGTCCAAGCTCACCAGCCGCTCTTCAAATTTCGGTCCGGTCATCCACACTTAACAGTTGCTCCTGAATGCTGTAGGCAACCCCTTTATGCTCTTAAAAACTCTTCGTTTTGCACCTTTCCTTATTATTAAAGATGTACGATTTCAGACACATGATTTAACTTTAAACATGTGCGGTTCAATTTTAAACGTATAATGATATGGACGTATAAGATGCACTTTTAATGACATGTAATTACACCTCAGGCATATGTGTTACAATATTTTGATTAAGAAATATATGACACGATTTTAGTATGCTACTTTTCTCTTTATAGAGGCATGTTTATGATATAAGGATACCTTTATAAGGACTTCGAGAAATTATAGGCGCATAATCTACATTTATTTGAAATAATAGTTTCCAGTAATTCATTCTCGGAGCTTTAGAAGTATATGAATTTTGGCATTATACTGCGACTGATAGCTTTGGATCTTCAGAAAAAAAAATTTAAATAAATTATCTTGCGTTTCTTGCAGTTTAAAAATTTTTCTTGATAAATATGTACATTTCTACTTAAAAACTTACTTCTTTATAGCTGACGTTTCTAATTTTCCATTGCCACTGAATTTGTTTCTAATAATGGCTTTGAATCAATATTATTTATAAATAATATTTTCACCATGCTTATATGCGGCATGCTTTGTGGCAAAGAAAATTTGATGATTTTTTTTTTTTGGATTGAAGGTTTAACAACCACCGTGAGCAACAGAATGGGCTACAAGCAGTCGTCCGTCCCTAATTTAGGGCCACTGGTTCCAGGGAAAGGAGGGAACCAATGCCTTAAGACAAACACAACATCCATGCCTCACCGAGATTCGAACCCGGGCACTTCTCGGACGAATGGTCATAAGCCAGCGCTTAGACCACTGCGCCACCGGGGCGGGGTGGCTCTGGAAGGTGGTGTTTTGAGAAACGAAAGAAACATTTCAATTATCTCGTATAACGAAAGAAACATTTCAATTATTAAAATTTTCCCGAAAAAATAGAAATTGTCTGCTTGAGACATTTTTACCAATAAAGTTTTCAAGATATGCAATTATTTAATTGTATTCGACGAGTTTTCAGAATTGTTAATAATTTTGATGCTATGCATTTCTTAGTAAAATAAATCTCTAGTGAAAAACTTCGATGTAACAAAAATGGGTAACGAAAGTAGTCAAAATCATTGTTGAAATCTGATTTTTCAATTCTACCCCATAAAGTAACGCACCAAAGTTCATTCCATTGTTACTCAACAATATGTTTTACTAAACTACCGCGAAACATTTTTCACGTTTCACCTAAACGTAAAATTATCTCATTGCAATCTGCGTAAATTACGAGAACCTCATGATGTGATAAAAGCCATTTAAAAAATGCATTTTTGCTGCTATGAAAAGGGTGAGACGAAGCGAAATTTCACTTCTTCGCACCCATTTCATAGACAAGAACTTTAAAAATATGTATGACTTTGTTGCACCCTTGCTATTGACAAGAGCTTTAAAACGATGTATAACATGATGGGTTGTAACCTGTAGATACCTCAGACCAAAAGTTACCAATCCCTTTCACTAACACTTACGATTCAGCTTTTCTTTCTACCTCGAGGTCAGATTTTAGCTTGCGCATGCGCAGATGGACTTTTTTTAGCTACATTACATATTCTTGGTGTCAGGGTCGTTCCTTACGATTGTACCGGGTGCGCCGTATAAAGGAGGCCCCGTGGCCAGACGTTGTTAAGCGGGTTAAAGTTGTTCGGTGGGTTTCCAGTTAAAACCGCTTTGTTCCACTTCTAACCGGTTTCTGCATGTACAGCTGCAAAGGAATTCTTCGAAGTGGTTAGTCACAGCCAGAGCAGTGTAGATACGCGGCCATAAGTGTAAGTGAAGAGAGAACAAAGGCAACGGAAATAGTTTTAAGTACGGAACAGCGGATTTTTATTGTGGAACAGTATTTCAGAAATAACTCATACAAGGTTTTAAATGAGTTCTTTACAGAAAAATTTTCACATTGTGCAGCACCAGCGAAATCAGTGGTACAGAAGTTAGTGCGGAAATTTCGTGAAACCGGCACAGTGTGCGTCAGGAAAAGAAACAAACCCAAGGGAATTCGTTCTGAAGACAACATCAAGGATGTGTGCACAGTGATGTTACAAAGCCTTTCGAAGTCGATTCGCCGATTATCATCAGCAACGGGAATATCTGCCACTTCATGCCCACGGACTTAAAACTCCTGATTATGCAAAATGGATGCAATATTGTAAGTGGTTTCAGGAGACCATTGTCAGTGGTGAAATGAACCCAACGCTTTATTACATGACAGATGAAACATGGTGTTATCCGTCTGGGTATGTCAATGCGCAAAACAGCAGGATTTGGATCGACACGAATCCCAGATAGACAATGGAGACTCCTCTGTACGACCAAAAGACAGGCGTTTGGTGTGCCGTGTCCGCGAAGAGGATAGTCGGCCCATTCTTTCTCACTGACACTATCAACTCGGAGCGCTATGTTCACCAACTGTTCAGCCCATTTGTTGCCGCGCTTACAAAAGAAGATCTAGCATATGCTTTCTTTCAGCAGGATGGTGCAACGGCTCATACTGTGCAGAACAGTCTACGTGTTGTGCATGAAGTGCTTGGGAAGGACAGAACTGTATCGAAGGAACCATGGCCGCCCAGATCACCCGATCTCACCACCTGTGACTTTCTTCTGTGGGGTGCATTGAAAGGGAAAGTGTACGTAACTAATCCGCACACCCTTGATGAATTAAAAGTGAACACTACGGATGCCATAGCCCAGATTACTGCAGGTGAGTTGTGGCGCGTTAAGAACAACATGTTCTGTCGTGTGCAGCTGTGTTTTGATGTTGGAGGACAGCACTTTCAGCAATTGTTGTAAACGCAGGTAATTTACTCTTGTTTTCTTTCATTTCAAGTATTATTTACCCTGTATAGTAACATTGCCTGACTGTTGTCGTTCATTATACTCGGGCCTCTTTTATACCCTGTATAAATAATAATAATAACAATCTGCGTCAGAAGTACCATACTGTAAATATCAACCCACTGAGGTACTAGATAATAAACAATACAAATTATATTGGGACCGTGAGATTAAAACAGACGTAACCATCTCTGCCAATCGTCCAGACATTAGTGCTGTTTGACAAAAGGAAGCAGTCATTATCGACATACTGGTACTGTTGGGCCGTACTATTCAGAATACCTATGCAACAGAAATCAACAAATATGTGGAACTGGCTGCAGAGATTAAACAGATGTGGAAGCTGAAAAGAGTTCACATACGTTTTATGTGTGCCTGGTTATCTCTGCGACTGGTAATAATTCCTCAGACTCTTGTAACTCAGCTTGATGCTTTAGGTCTACAACACCTTCCTCAGACTCTTGTAACTCAGCTTGATGCTTTAGGTCTACAACACCTTCCTCAGACTCTTGTAACTCAGATTGATGCTTTAGGTCTACAACACCTTCCTCAGACTCTTGTAACTCAGCTTGATGCTTTAGGTCTACAACACCTTCCTCAGACTCTTGTAACTCAGCGTGATGCTTTAGGTCTACAACACCTTCTTCAGACTCTTGTAACTTAGCTTGATGCTTTAGGTCTACAACACCTAAGGCCCAAAATCCAAGAAGCAGTAATTCTCGATGCGTGCCACATCGTACGACGATTTTAAAACCATGAGTGACTTTGTCTATATTTGACTTTATGCTCGTACTGACAAGTGGACCATGCTACAGATACCATTGCTGTAGTGAGAAAATGAAATAAAATAATAATGACTATAGAAATGAATATGGTTTAAAAAAACTAAACAGCCAAAGTACTTACTATTGCCTCCATAGTTTAGTAAATATTTACTTTTACGACTCACATATCTCCTTTCATTAGCTTTACGACCATAACATTCATTAATCTACCTACCTAAGAATCGCTCAATATCAGGAATTAGTAAACCTTATTGTTTGTTGTTATGATTTAATTCCACTTAGTATGTACCGGACTGTGGCTCGTTGTGGTCGTGAGTGACGCTAATAAATATGTAATATGTTGTACGCAAATAAATGTATACTCTCGAATCAATCGTTTTATTTCACACCCACGCATGCGAAAAAGGCATAGCATAAATTATCTGCATAGACTGCCTCTCGATTTTTTTTCATGTTGGTGCAGTGTGTAATATATGCAACCATATTATTTTTTTGTTTTATGTATAAAGACATTTTCTCAGTTGCCTCTTTACAAGTTGCCTCTTTTACCCGACCCCGTTTGTGTTCGCACAAACACCTCGCAATCTTCCTCTTTCGCAGCCATGGTGATCCACTTTTGTCAGCTTTAATGCAGCTAGTTTGGTGGTAACGCGAAAGTGTTTAGGTATGTTATACAGTTGCTGTTTCCAGTCGCATCACGTCTTTTGTAGTAACTCCGCACCATTGAGTTATGCGGGGCAGCTCGCCGTACCCTTCAAGGCACTAATCCTTTCACACGCTTCTACTGTAAATCATTTTTCCTCTCAGAACACCATCATTTTTTTTATATATGGCGATTTTTTTACTAGCATCCATATGTGCCACCATCCGACGTGCATTTTATTCATATGCTCGTCTGGAAGGAGAACGCTGATACCACTATTTCCACTTCATTTCGGTTAAAGTTAAATCAGCCATGTCGCAGAACACGAAGCATTTCACTGGGTAATTTTTTATGGGCCTCCCGAACGCGACATCCACGTGTCATGCACTTCGCTCGGTTGAGCGCAAGCGACGCTGCCATTTTTACTCGTTGCTTTTTATTTCCTCTCAGAAGCTCGGTCTGGTTGCAAGGATTAGATGAAGTAGATGTCTTTGCTGCGTAAGAAGAAAGCATTGAAGCATGTGACGCACTTAACATCAGAAACTTCTTAACTCCAAACGAATAAATCTGTGGCCTGATCAATCAAGAGGCAAAATTTACGAACATGTTAAAACCATAAAATCAAGTTCCCATGAGCGAACTCCTTTTTACTTTTTAAAATCATTTCCTATTTAACTGGCGGCACTTAACATTACTCGTACAGCTGCTAGAATAATTAAAAGTACCTTATTGATCCAAATAAGATTGAAGCAATTTTGCATCAGTAATCTTTTTTTATTAAAAACCAAAGATAACTTTAACGATTTGTCATAACAGATAGAGTGGAATTAATTCACCAAAAATACAGCGAAATGAACTTAAAGTATTTTTTCCAGAAAATACTGATAGAAGCTTAGGGTTCCTCTCTTGGTATTTCTAAAATCCAGTTTCATAAACTCCGCAGTTTGTATTTACCGAATATAAATGGTACATCAAATAAGTAAAAAAAACTGTGCAATGAATTTGCAAAAATTCTGCAAATTATGCTTGTCTTACCACAATTATAAAACTAAAAATTTACCGTTTTGCATGAAAATTCAGATAAACCATTTGCAATACTAGAAAAATTAATTAGGTGTTTTCAGCTCAACGACCAATTATTAGTCATTTCTCTGGCTTTCATACTTTGAAGTAAAGGAACTGAGAAATGGCAGAATGCATGCATGCATCTTTGTTTTCAAGAGAATAATTTTATTGTCATCATCATCATCATCAACCATTATCAATCCACTGCTGGATGAAGTTCTCCCCAAAATTTCCCCACAATTGTCTGTCTTGGGCCTGTCTCCTCCACGTCACTCCAGCAAACTTTCGAATTTCATCCATCCATCTGCCATGGGGTCTTCTTCTGGGTCTTTTCTTGTCCCTCGGAATCCAGTCTAAAATTTCGGTTGTCCATCGGTGGTCCGTTCTTCTGGCAACATGTCCAGCCCATTGCCATTTCAGTGATTTCACTCTGGTCATGATGTCGTCCACTTCTGTCATTTTCCTTATCCACAAGTTCATCTTCTTATCTTTCCTGGTTACACCAAGCAAGCATCCCTCCATGCTTCTTTGAGTTGTCTGCAGTCTTTGTATGTCTTTTATAGTTAAGGTCTATGTCTCTGCTCCATACGTAAGCACTGGCAGGATGCATTGATTAAACACTTTTCTTTTGTGACATAATGGCATACTGCTATAAAAAATTGTACTGTTTCTTCCGAAAGCTCTCCATCCAAGTTTTATACTCCGATTAATTTCCTTATCAATGTGACCCTCACTTGATATCTGCTGCCCAAGATAAATGTAGGAAATGGTTGTCTCAAGCTTTTCTCCGTCAATCGATAAATCTTCGTTTCTTGTATCTTCGTTTCTTGTATCTTCGTTTCTTGTAAAAACTTTTGTCTTCTGAAAGTTCCTTTTTAATCCCACTTCTATACTCTTGACAGCAAGTTCTTGGATCATACTCTGCAGCTCTGAAGGGTTAGTTGCAAAGATGACTACATCATCAGAAAAACGAAGATGAGTTAAATAATATCTACTAATCTTTATCCCTTTGTATTCCCAGTTCAATGATTGAAAGACATTTTGCAATGTGGCGTTAAAGAGCTTGGGAGATATGGTGTCACCTTGTCTCATTCCCTTTCCAATTCTTATTTGTGCTGTATTCTCAAATAACCGAACCTTTGTACTTGCAATTTCATAGATGTTATTAATAATGCTAATGTACGCATCTTCAATACCGCAGGATTTCAAAGCCATTGTTACTGCTGATGGTTTCACGGAATCGAAGGCCTTTTCATAGTCAATAAAAGCCATGCATAATGGGAGTTATTTTCTCTTGTTCTTTCAATTAGTTGTCTCAGTACGTGGATATGATCTATAGTGCTGTAGCCACTCCTGAATACAGCTTGTTCTCTTGGTTGGGCCTTGTCTAATGTTGCCTTCAAGCGATGTGAAAGAACCTTAGTGAAGATTTTATAAACCACCGACAGGAGGCTGATGGGCCTGTAGTTCCTGAGATCCTCCACGTCCCCTTTTTTATGGAACAGGATAATTGTAGCATAGTTCCAATCTTCAGGAATCTTCCCTTCATTAAGACATCTGGTGAAAACTTGGGCGAGTGTAGTTTCAATTTCTCCACTTGCTTCTTTTATAATGTCCTCAGTAATTATATCTTCTCCTGAAGCTCTTCCCCGTTTCCTGTTCTTAATTGCATATGTAACTTCTGCAGGGAGGATTGGAGGGACATTGGCACTGGTACCTGTCATAATGTCTAGAATAGATGTATCATCCCTTTCATATCGTTTTGAATAGAAATCTTTTAGCCTTGTCAAAATTTCGCTTCTATATCTTGTTGCAGTACCATCTTCCTTTCTCAGAGACATAATCCGTTTTCTTCCCTTACTGAGATGTCCTTTTGCTCTCTTCAGGCTCTGGTTGTTTTCAATTGCATTCCTCACTACTTCACAATTAAATTTCCTTATGTCTTTAGTGATACTTTTTCGCACTGCCTTGCATAGCTCTATATATTCCACGTTTGAAGTTACGTCTTTATTTGTACCCATCTCCCTTCTTTTTTGCATCAACATTTTTGTTATCTCTGAAATTTTCTTCATATGTTCTTAGTACCACCTATTTTTATTGCTGTTTCCATAAGAGCCTTGGTGAGTTCTCTGTTAACTTCAGAAATATCCACTTCTTCCGATGTTAGGCGTTCTAAAGTAGAGAAGTTCCAACTTGAAGTTATTATGGTGTTTTTTAAAGTTGGTTATGTCAATACATTTTGTTTGTCTTATGAGCTTGCCACGTTCGAGTTTAGTGCTCAGGTGCATCTTACATCTCACCAATCTATGGTCACTACCTGTGTTGAACTTGCTTAGCACACTGCAGTCTTCGATGATGAATGTTTTGTTACACATAATAAAATCAATTTCACCTGTCGTCCCATTCGGATGTCTCCATGTCCATTTCCTGTGTGTCTTTTTTTTGAAAAGGGAGTTCATGATGAAAAACCTTTCTGCTTCTGCAAATTCTACGAGGATATTTCTACGTTGATTTCTGTTCCCCTAACCGAATTTACCAACCGAAGTTTCATTCTGTTGCTGCTGCCCTACTCTTGCATTGAAATCACCCATAATGATCTTCAAGTGCTGTTTGCCTTTTTTATTTAAATTCCGAATTTCCTCGTAAAATTCTTCAATTTCTTCTTCAGGGTGACTTGTGGTGGGTGCATAAGCTTGAATATTCTGGGCTTTGTATCTTCTTGAGAGTTGAATAACGAGTCGTGCAGCTCTGTCAGAGTAACCTTCAACTTCTACAACTTTATCCTTCAGTTTGTTGTTTATTATAAATCCAACACCATTAGTTCTGCCAGTATCTGTCCCACGATAGTAGAAGAGATGTCCACTTTTCAGTTCAATGAGATCTTCTCCTTTTCTCCTTACCTCACTTAGCCCGACAATGTCCCACTTGATACTTTGTAGTTCCTCTTCCAATTCAAGAAGCCTTGAATCAGAAGATAGGGAGCGTCCATTATACGTAGCCAAGGTCAGCATCAGATGGCAGCCAGTCTGGTCCTCCGGTGATTCTTAGCACCCTCTGCCTTCATGTCGCACTGGCCGCTGCCTTGGCCAGGTACATTCCAGCTGACGGAGACTGAGGGTCAAGTTTGAAATTGTGTAAGCATCTTTGAGGGGTTTTGGCCATAGCTCACCATGCTGTCTAAGCGGGTCGGTGAGTGTAATATAGAGTTTCCTCTAATCCCGATGGTATAGTTATACCGATACTACGGGCGTCAGAACCCCTTTAGTGGGAACAGGATGCACCATGAGAAGGCGGGGTTGATATTTGTCAAGGAGAGGCGATATGTTGCGCATCACCTGACCTTGCATATAAAGAAATTAATAACAATGAACGGTTCACCATACATACAAGAACATGACATTTAGTTTAGAAATTCGATTACGTCAATTTTTCCCAAATGAAAATTATTTCATATAATTTTCAAAGCATTCTTTTCGTAATTGTAACGTATACCCTACTTTAACTTTCCGTTTTAGTTTCTGTATCTATGTGAATTTAGTTTGTTCTCCTTAAGCTTTTCCTGCGCTTAAAATTTACATTCTCTCCCGCGACTGAAACCTTTTGGAAACGGAATGGAGGTAGGAGGTTGAGTGACGTTTGTAAAAAAGTAGAAATAAGAAGGAGGTTCACAATGCATGTTGAGGCCGGTATTCGTTGGGCTGAATTACAAACTGATTTGGAGTGGCCGGTTTGATGTTTCTATTGAGTTTCTCCACTTTGATTACGTTTATTTGATCATCAAGGATCCACAAATTAATGTGATTTGGAAATTTTTAAATTATACGACCATTGTGTTGTTTAGCTATTAAAGATTTTAACTTCTGGAGTGTTTTCGTTGTGATTTAATTGCATGCCTGAGATGGAATAAAAATATGAAATTGTAAGTATGTAGATTGTTTTCCATTGAACCCGTAGACGTATTTTAAACATGGCATTCTCTGTGCTTAATTAAGGACATTTAAAGTTAAGTTGTCCGGGTTTTCAACTAAAACGAACCAGCTACGATTGTTCGTCAAGTCTCACATGATGTTGGTATTCTACAATCATTTGCAAAAGTTTAAGACTACTTGTCAATTTATTGAAAATTAAGATTTTTAAAGAAAAAACTACTTACTAGTCAGAAATATTTTTAAAAATGACACCACAAATGTATACTTACATTTTTTTACAACACAAAAAGACCGAAATCAGTACTTTGCGTGGCCACCTTTGTTTTTTATAATGGACAAAATACGATGTGTCATACTCTCAATGAGGGATTTGCAGTAGTCACTTGAAATGTCTGTGCGCTACATGTACGTCATCTTGTCAATCAAACTTGGGAATTTGATGGATATTTTTCTGCTACCTTGACTTTTAAAATGGTCAAGAAATTTTCGATGTGGCTAAGGTCGGGACTATTACTGGGCCAGTCAAGCACAGTTATGTTTTTCCACTGCAGGTGGTCCTTTACTGTCTTTGATCTGTGGCATGGACCACCATCATACATAAACATTGTGCATCTGTGCTCTTCCATATGAGTTTACAGCTTCTCACGTAACGTTTCCACATAAAAAGGACCAGTCATGGTAGTGCTTGTTAGCAAAAAGAATAATGAAGCAGTACCGGATGCTGGCATAGCACCCCATATCATTTGCCTAGGCGGATGTCTCACAGTGCTAACGGTATTTTTTTCATCAAACCTTCTGCCTTTTGATCGTCGAACATGTGCTTCACGTGATTCGAATTGATGCGCAGTTGATTTATCGAAAAAAAAAGAACTTGGCTCCAATTTTTAGCAGTTCACGATTGATGACGCTTCGCAAACTGGAGTCTCTTTTTTTTTTCATGACAGAGGTTAGTCTAGGTTTATGTGCAGGTTTACAAGACTTTTATCCAAAATCTTTGCTAAGTCGTCGGGACATAGTGCTGGTACTAATATGAGACCCTTTTGAATGTAGAAAGGGCTTGATTTTCTTTCACGACCTCCTTGGGGAACGCATGACTATTCGCCTTATGATATTGTCATTACGTGAGGTTGTTTTCCTTGGACGTCCACTTCTCTTTCCGTCGCTAAATTCACCTATATCTCGATATTTCATGATCGTATTATGAATAGCAGTCTTGCTCACATTCACCTTTCTGTTTATGTCACGTTCGGAGTATCCTTCATGATATGAAGTCACTATTTGTGCCGTCTGAGTAACACTTAAATATGCTTTTTTGCCCATTTCTCGATATAAAGTAAATACGTACAAAACCTATCTGCATGAAAACCCGAATCAAACTGACGCTCGCACGCTTCCCCCAGCTCTATCAAAAACTGCCGCTGTAGGATGATGCAACACGGACAGGAAGTTAACAGAGTAGCTGACACAATAGGCAGAAATCTCCTAATAATAACAGGTGGTCTTAAACATTTGCACATTACTGTAGATTAACTGACGTATACACAATTGAGTCACATTATTGTGAACACCTCCTACTTTTGACGTCAACAGAGCTTAGCCAATGAAAGAAGGCACGTGTCGAGAGCAAGCTTGGAGGCTATATAAGATAGGCTGTAGGCATTCTGAAAACATAATCACTCGTTGCTGTCATGGATAAAAGAAGCAATTTATCAGATTTGCAAAAAGGGATCATTATCGGCTTTCAGGCCAAGGGTGGCAGTATTTCTGAAGTAGCGCACTTTGTAAACTGTTCGCGTGCTGCTGTGGTTAACGTGCATTGCGATTGGAGAAATGGCACCAATGCAAATAAGCGAAGTGCAAACTGCGGCGCACCACGTGCCAATCATGTGGGAGGTGAACGTCGGCTTCGAAGGTGCGTGAGGGCTGATCGACACGCTACAGTGGAGCAACTCACTGCCCGAATGAACCAGGAGGATACAGGAAGGGTGTCTAAAACGACAGTTTAGCAAACCCTGCTGCGTGTGGGGCTCCGATGCAGACGGATGTCACTGCACCTATCCTAACGAAGGTGCATCGGCAGAAAAGGGTTACAGCTGCACCGCAGTATCGGAATTAGACCTTCGTTGATTGACAAAGGATTCTCTTCCCCGATGAGTCGCGTTTTCTGCTTCATCGAACAGATGGACGTTGGCGTATAAAGCGAGAAGCATCGGAGAACAAACACTCTTCAACCAATGCTGGAAGAACACAAGCTGATGGGGGCAGCGTTATGGGCTGGGTAATGTTTTCGTGGCATTCTCTGGGTCCACTCATACCCATGGAAAGCTCTATAGACCGAATTCGTTATGAATCATCCTTGCAGACCACGTACACCCATACATGCTGATTGTCTTCCCTGGGGCGGGTGGGATCTTCCAGCGCGAAAATGCGACGTGTCACACCTCTAGCTATGTACGAGAGTGGAGCACGATGAATACTTCAAAGTACTTCCCTGGCCCCCTAATTCCCTAGATTCAAACCCAATTGAGCTTCTGTGGGACAACCTCGAACGTGTTGTTCGCTCTATGGATCCTCCACCACGTACCCTCCAGCAGCTGTCAGATGCACTACATTCAGCATGGCTCCACATACCTGTGAATACCTTCCAGCACCTTACTGAGTTACTCCCAGCCCATCTACCTGCTGTTTGCGCTGCACACGGCGGTTACTCTGGATATAGGCTGGTGGTAACAATAATGTGACCCGACCGTGTATTTCACGTTTATTTACGTCATTAAAAGCAAAGAACACTACATAATCTAAAACTGAAGCGGAAAACATTCCCATGAAATTCTTTTCTTTAAATGTTTTCAAAATAAATTCCGAAAATAGAACATCATCGTTCCTCTACAGCATGGATAAGATTTCTTTTTATAAAATTGAGAGTGGAATTTTCTCTTGTCCCAGCTTTAATATGTGTGACGCCAAAACTGCAGTACAAAGGGAATTAAAATGCATTTATCCCAAAGATCGCATAAGTTTTCGTGAAAAAGAAGAATAAATTTCTGTGCTGTAACCCTTCATGTGTTTTTATAAGAAATTTCAGGCTTGTAACGGCTTTCCTTTCTTTTGCAGGAGGTATTGGAAAGAGGTATGTAAATGAAGATGGCTACTGCTGAGAGAATCAGACACCGTGCAAACAGTGAGCACGTTCATTTAAAAGGAATGTCGCCCAAAGAAATCCATGAGGACAAGCAACAAATAAGAGCAGAATCTTGTCCTTCTTAAGGCGCTGTCCTAAACTAGTCTGCAGAATTCTGCATGGGGGATGGACTACAGAATTTGCACCCCTTAGTGGGTGGCCTGTTTCCGTGTCTAAATCTGAATATATCGATACCATTCGTGTCCTGATTACACAACACCACAGGAAAACGTTAAAACAAATGAAGACACATGAACAAATTTTGAAGATGACAATCCGATTTTTGGCGTAAATGTGACAAGGATGGTAAGTCAGATAATATCCGAAAACTTGAAAATTTTCATTGTCTTTGAGCGGGACTCTAACCCGCATCTCCCAGAAAACCCCCGGGTATGCTTACCACTACACCACCCAGAACAACCAAGTTTCAAGTTTCCGATCAATTTGAATATAACCATTACAGGATTCGCTAGTCGAAGCAACCGGCATTCATGTTTAGCGAATCTGGAGGTTAAGAATCTTATCCCGTGTTTGCCCGGAGAAGCAGATAAATCATGAAAGAAATACGGGATTACGCCATATAATACAAATTTTGAAGATGACAATCCGATTAACGGAAGAATCGGGTAGACATACACCAGTATTACTAAAAGCGCTGAAATCCGTTTTATTGGTGAAGAAGCCACCCGTGGTGGTGAAAGCTAGCCTGTTTGTACTAGTGTTTCTAATACTACATCAATAAAACGGATTTCAGCGTTTTTAGACAATCCGATTTTTGGCGTAAATGTGACAAGGATGGTAAGTCAGATAATATCCGAAAACTTGAAAATTTTCATCGTCCCAGAGCGGGACTCGAGCCCGCGTCTCCCAGAAAACGCCCGGGCATGCTAACCACTATACCACCCAGAACGACCAAGCTTCAAGTTTCCGATCAATTTGAATATAACCAACACAGGATTCGCCAGTCGAAGCAACCGACATTCATGTTTAGCGAATCTGGAGGTTAAGAATCTTATCCCATGTTTGCCCGGCGAAGCAGATAAATCATGAAATTTCAAGTTTTCGGATATTATCTGACTTACCATCCTTGTCACATTTACGCCAAAAATCGGATGGTCATCTTCAAAATTTGTGTTATATGACGTAATCCCGTATTTCTTTCATGATTTCTTTCAAGACACATGTACTATCTCTCATAAGAGAGCTCACGATATTGTGACGACAATTTTGAGAATGGAGATGTTTTCTTCGAGATGGTTCTCTCAAATCGTGAATGCAGATCAGAAAATGAAAACAGTGAAGCGTTGCCACGAGGCTATGCAGCGTTTTGAAGCAAATGAAACTCAGTTTGTTGTGCGGAAATTTGCCACGGATGAAACATATGGACGTCCTTTCAGCCCCGAAAACTTAAAAACAATAGAAACAATGAAAGCATTCCTATTCTTGCTATCCTGAAAGATTTCAGGTAAAGAAGTTGGCTGCGAAAATCATGGCATTCGTCATCTGGGATACAGAAGGATTTATCAGGATCCCACTATCAATGCAAGGTATCATTCTAAGCTACTAAAATGTTTTTGCGAGGAATCGAATTTTAAGACGTTCATGACAATTGAGTTATCTTCCATCAAGACAATGCACCAGCGCACAGAGCGTTTGCGAGCTCAGGGAAAAGTGTGTGATTGCGGACTCAAGCTATAACGCCATCTGTCCATTTAACCGGATTTAACTCAGTCGCATTATTTCTTATTTCCAAATCTCCGAAAGGACTTCAAGTAGCAGAAATTGAACAGTGACATTGCTGTGATAGATGCAATTGATAAATGGTTTAAGTTAAAATCTACTGAGTTTTGTTTCGGAAGGTTATAAAATGTAATGGGTCGTTCCTGAGAGCAATTGACTTGGAGGCTATACTGAAAAATAAATGGCTTTCTCAACATTTTTTCTATGAGACGCTAGAAACTTCCCCCACCCTCGTTATAAATTTTTGACAGCACACCGGATTCAAAGTAGGGAAGTTTTAGCATCCAGGTTTGTAGAGCATACTGCTCTGTAAGAAAGACGTAGAAATCTCCATTATCAATCTGAATTGCTAAAACTGCACATTCACGGACTCAAACTTAAATACGCTCCGCTGGAAGCTTTGTTAACTCAGCGAGTGAAAGATGGTTCGAACTTATGTAAGGATGACTGAAATCAGTACTCCCACATGTTCATCGTAGAACGATCATCATAAAACATCGCACTTCACCATCTAACTGATACAAAAATTAAGTACGTGAGAACCATCTACTGAAAGTACCATCGCCAACAGGTGTCAGTTTATCTGCCTTTAGGTACACCCCCTTTCCCTGGGCGTTAGAAAAGCTGCTTTCAAACATCAATAGACCTGATATGAGTTTCGTAGATATTTGATTTCTCCGAAATGCGCTATTATCTTCCATTGTTACTCTTCGATTACCAGAACTACAACTGTATAATTGTACACTGGAGTCTAAAATTAAAGTTTGGGAGGCATTCTCAGGGATGAAAAGAAAAACAGGCAATTGCAGGCAATTGACGTTTGACATGTCAAGGAACACAACATAAGCGTAATAAACATTTCGTAACAACAGACAAATATATACAAATTTTGCGTATACAGGGTCACATCCACAAATATCACCAAGGCTAGATGTAAGAATGTAAAAGTAATTTTTTTAATAAAGAATATGTTCATTTCGTACAGACAACTCTCACAGGGTGTGACGTACTACAGAGGTAATGCACCTATCAAGACGACAAATCTGCAGCCATACATTCCGCCCGTGTAGCTTAGTTGGGAGAGCAACTTACTCCAAAGTGAAAGGCCGCGGATTCGATTCCCGTCATGGACAAACTTGTGTTTTCACAATAGTCATTACCAGGTTGTTGATCTACTCTGGAGTCAAAATACCTCTATAAGAGTGGTGCGTAGCTTGGGAAAGGTTATGGGACGGGGCTGACATGCTGCTACGTGTCGTCCCAGAGTATCACAAGAATTCTCTATAGGATTCAGGTCCGGAAAGCTTCTCATTTGCTCTTGGCTGTCCGATACATACGCCGAATATACTCGCTCTGCAACAAATCAATGACAACCTGAGCCCCATGCGGGCGAGCTTTATGATCCATTAAAAGGAACTGAGGGACAACAGCTTCCCCAAAAAGTCTGGCATAGGGCTCAAGGTTCTCGTCCCTATAGCTCTCGGCATTCATATTACCTCCAGCGAACGAGTGAAGTGCCCCCCCCCCCCCCCGAAGGAGTCTCGTTCGCGGAAGTTTGCAGAAATGTTACTGTTTTAATATTCCCTCCAAATGAAATGTCGACGAGAATCTGTTAGTAGACTGAATCTTGACTTGTCTGTAAAATGAACACTGGTCCACTTGTCTGGGATCCAGGAATGATGTTGCCAGCACTAGTTCAAGCGAGCTATCCTGTGTGATGCGCTCAGTGGGACACCTACCATGGGTTACCTGGCATAGAGGCCAATTGCGTTAATCCGTCGATATGTCGTTTACCTTGATACCATAGTCCCAGCGGCAGCGGAGAGTTCCGTAGACAATTGCCGGGATGTACAGGATATATGACGCCGTGCAGTTAAAGCGACATGACGGTCATAACGAAGTGTCATAGACTTTGGAAAACCTTCTCCAGACCTCCCTGACGCTCAACCGGTGCCTCGGAATTGCTGCCATAACCGTGAACCCACTCTGGGGTGGATATTCAAGTCCCTTGCAACTTGAGCCTGATATTAGATTGTTTATACTCGTGTTATCGCTCGCTACCGTACAGCGTCGGATACAGGTGCGTGAGACGTAAGAAGTAGGTAGCACTTGCAGCCACTTGAGTGTTTTTTACACGCGCTATCAAAAAGAAATGACACTGCCATCCAAATTCACCCAGTTTACATATTGCACAACATTTTGCTTGCTGAAATGCAAATTTCACTATGGGAACTTGTTTTTCGTGTCCGTTTGTTTATATTCTGCGATCATCATAACATTTCCTTTGGTGTAATTTTGACTAGGTACCCGTTATTGCTTTCTGTACTTTAAATTTAGACAACAGTGTATTTTGATTGCTTTTGTGATAGCTGTTTGATTGTCTTAACATCTACAGAGGATACCTGCGATTTTAGTTTGATTTATCTTTTGCCACAGCTAGGAAACCGATAAACTTCAGTTAGAAACTTCGTGTAATATCCATCTATGGCGTCAGGCCAAAGTTCTACATCCTTTTTGGATACCTTGTATAGCTGCCTGGAATATGCTATTTTTCTAACGGCTGGTCGTACAATTTCTTATAAGAATATTTTAAACTTATAAGAGATGAAAAACATACGTATGGAGACGAGAATGTATTAATAAAAATTCTCATTTTTATTTATCTCCATTATTAATAAGTGAATTTGACTCGTACAGATTAAGATGGTTTGGACATGTGTAACGCATAGAAACTAAATGACCTTGGCACGGGCTGCGCGTGGAAATGGGATAGGTTGCTCAAGTGACACGTACGCAAGTTTGAACAGGATTCGGAGAAAAACCGCGCAGGTATTGCAAGCCAGCGTTTAAAAGGGCTGGAAGAATTGTGAATCCTGAATTGAACAGAAAACCTGCTGGATTGACTGGAGTGGAAAGAATTGTCCCTGAGGTCCATGAAGGTTTAAACTGAATTTTTTTTCTAGAATGTGGCAGATCAGTACAATTTCCCATATTTTTTAAAACTTGGAAAAATCATTTTTCCAACTGTTTCCTCCTAATCTTCCGCTGTGCGTTTAGTCGCATTATTTGATTTAAAATTTAATAGCATTGTTTTTGCTGTAGGAGGAGCATACGAACTGAATAAAATTTCGCATTGAACTTAACGATAAGAAAAGTTCAGTGTCAAGTTAAGAAGGTGAATATCAATGAAATCTTTAGTTTCCTAAATGCTGGTTTTGCCGCATGCTTTGAATCTTTAGGATAGAATGACACATAAAAAATCGAGTAGTCTTCCACCTGAGTTTCAGTCGCTGGTCTAGTTCGTTTCCAAAACCATATTGAGTATCTAATCCTTGTTCAAACAATTGTTACCAATACAAACATACATATCTCACACAAATCTTTGCTTTTTTCATTTGGTTTCTGGTTGTTCACATAAGTCAATCACAACTACAGTTCTAGTTAAAAATTTTATAAAATTTGAATCTGAGTGCACGTTTACAAATGCCTACGGTTTCAACAACGAAAATGTTCTTCATCTTTGATGAAGTTCCCCTTATTCAAAGATAAATTCTTCACTGGAGTGTTTCAATACAAGAAATACGGATCTATAAACAAAATATCGCAGCGTCACGATATCTGTTACTTAATATGAATCGTTAATCGTTACGGTAATATTTAAAATCCACTATTACGATGGTTGATTTGGAGCATTGTTCTGTATGAAATAATGACTGATATTTGTGAAATATTGTTTCCCTTTACATGTAGTAAAATTATTTTTGTAGTATCTACACTGCACAAAATAGTAGTTTACTTTATTATACTAGCAGTTACGCCCGTTCTCCGAACGGTGAATCTGTAATTTTTTGAACATAAAATTAAAGAAAGAAAAAGTAATTATGCGAAAGAAAGGTAATTTAAGATCCGTAACTGTTTCACGGTTTAGAACGGGATCGTGACGTCAATGCATACATTTTGACGTAAAACGGATTGGAATTTGGTGCCCCTTAATTTTAAATCAAAATTTCATGGAATTTTTACAGCGTTTCAACGTTTCTGGCGCAACTATTTTTAAACCTATCAGCATTTTGCACAGCAAAGCTAAGCCTCCCCTTTGAACTGTTTAGTTTTTAGACTTTTTTGGTATCTCGACATCAAGGACTATCATCATGCCAATTTTCAGATCTCAAGGTTATTGAGAAGTGGCCAAACAATTCGAAAAAAATTCAAGCAGAGAATGTTCCAAAGCCGCCATTTTTTTTTCGGACTTTTCTAGGCATTTGGACCTTTAAGACGTATCAGCATGACAATTTTCAAATCTGTAGATCATTGAAAAGTGGGCGAATAATTCGCGGAAAATTCAAGCAGACAATGCTCCAAAGCCGCCATTTAAATTTTGTTTTTGTTTTTGGACTCTTCTAGGTATTCGGACATTAAATCCTATCAACATGAAAAAAAGTGGTCGAACAATTCGCGAAAATTTCAAGCAGAGAAATGTTCCGTAGCCACCATTTTTATTTTTATTTTATTTTATTTTATGGAGGCGGAAAACGTTTACCTTTAAAAGCGTCGCTGCGTCATTACCATTTGATTGGAGCCTGTCCTTGCACCCAGTGAGAAGAGAGCGCTGAAAGCAGTTGCGTCACCACGGCAGCAGGTCACGGGACCAGAACTTCCCTGTATGGTAACTGCTGAAGACAGAGGAAGCCGTTCGTTCCTTTCCTTTGTGTCTTTAAAAAATGCTTAAAAATCAGAAAATTATTTTTCTTAATTTTTTTTTTTTGTAAGAGGCATGATAGTTGTGAGTTTATGCTGTAAAAATTGCAGTGCGTTATGGTTTATAGTTTTCCATATATCCGTTATTTAAAGTGGATCCCATCGCAAAATAGAGAATTTTGTGAAATTTAAAATCTTAATTTCTCGTAAACTAAATCGAAATTTAAAAAAAGGGTGACGAGGTGTAAAAATTCGGCCATGGCCCTACGTGCCTACAAAGTTTTGTGGTTCTGTTGTGTATCCGGAACGCGAATTGATATAAAATTTTTGCTTACCTTAACTTTGAAATACAATAGCTCTGGAAGTATCGCCAGAATAGGAAAGCTGTTTATTTCAGCGTATTTTCCAAACAATTCTCTACAAGCCATGTAAATTCAACATTTTTGTGTTCAATAGTTTTCGCGCTGCGAACTAGGAAAGCGCGAGCGTCGCGAAATTTCTAAAACAGCGGCGCTGACACCGGCAGTTACTTTATAGAATGGAGATATTTAATGTTTTATTCATCTTTAAGTTTCACATGTAGTGTTTGTTTTTACATTAAGGTACTTGATTTCTCAGATGAAAAAAGACATGCTCATAATCTCCTTTATTAAATACTTACGTAAAGAAAATCCTAAATTGTTGCTCCTATGCTTTCAAAATGGATAGCTCATTCTTTTGTTTGTGTAGAAATGTGTTACCCGGACGATTTAAATAGATTAAGCACCCACTTGAATAAAGGTATTTTTTTATTGAAGTTGAGAGTTTTAATAATGGGAGCAACTTAACATAATTCTATTACCGAGCTTTGGTTCATGACCAAGAATTCATGTCCTTAATACCAGAAAAACGGTAGGTAATTATCGCTCTGATAGATCCGCTCTTTCCATTTAGTACCTTTCTTTCGTATCCAAGTATATACATATATTGTAGCACTTTTTTTACCTTTGAGAAAAGAACGTATCTTTTCATACAAGCGGATTTGATTGCTAACTTAATTCCACTTAAAATTTTCTTTAAATGAAAGATAATAATTAAATACATGAGGCTTTCTACTACGCAAGTAATAATAATCTTAGTTAGACATAAATCCATTTACTCAATTTGATTGTTCGAGTTTACGGAGTTGTTACTTTTCTGATGTTCTTAACAGCATTACGAAAGACAAAAAATTCCAATTGTATTTTAACCCATTGAAAGATAAAGGAGTACAAAAAAGTAAAATAATCTCATGGATCATCTGTGTCATAATTGCTAAAGTTTGGGAAATACAGGGTGTCCATAAAGTCTTTCCCACTTTACAAAAATTAATATAAAAATGTATTGCAGGCGCAAGAAAGGGATTGCAAGACAATGATGGTGCGCAAGTAAAGTTTTTTTTCCAGTATCAGTGTACCAACACATGGGCGTCATTTGTGGCCCGGAAGACATATAAGCGCTATTCGACTTCACTCCCTGTTTTGTTTAACATATCAACAGAGACAGAACCAATGACACCCGTTATTCTAGTCTTCAACTTATCGACATCCGGAACACTGCTAGAGAAAACTTGGTCTTTCACATAACCCCCCAGGAAAAAGTCCAGAGGGGTTATGTCGGGCAATCGAGGTCGCTATGTCATGGGACCGTCGTGGCCAATCCATCTGTCCGGAAATGTGGCGTCCAGGAACACACAAACCATTATTAACCAATGTGGTGGGTCACCGTCTTGTTGGAAAATACCCGAAGGTTGGAGTGCATGCAACTGAGGTGCTACAAAAAGTTCCAGAATGTCCAGGTACACGTTATATGTTACCGTGGGCTCTGTAAAAAAGAAGGGTCCGATGATTCGGTCATGCATCAGGCCTCCTCATACGTTCCTTTCGGGCTAGCCCTCTGTGGTTCGATGACAAAATGGGGATTTTCTAATCCCCAGATTAGCACATTGTGCCTATATACTGTACCAGAGAAGTGGAATGTGGCTTTATTTAAGAAACAGACACGGTGCAGATAATCACAATCATGAGCTATGCGCAGCAACATTTCCGTCGCAAATGCAACACAACGAGGCTGGTCATCAGGCTGAAGAGCTTGAACGATCTGTATCTTATAAGCATACAGATGAAAACGTTTGCGTAAAATTTTGTGAACCGTGACACGGGGAATCTCAGTTTCCAGTGAAGCACGACGAATGGATTACCTCGGGCTTCGCAGAAATGTTTCCTGAACAGCTGAAGCTGTCTCTTGTGTAACCGGTGGTCAGCCCTGTTGGGGGAGATCACCAACACTACCCGTCGATTTAAACTTTTTCATACCAAGCTTTTATGTTTTTTTCTTTGGTCTGGTGGTGATCGTCTGTACTCTTTTCTGAAAGATGCTGGAGAATAACCGCAGATTTAGTCTCATGGAACCACAAAACACACGCCGCTTTATCTTGAATGGTAGCCATTATCGATGAAATGCTTCTCTTATTCTGAGATAGCACTCACCTAAAGAACAGAAAAAAACAAGCCTTATGAGTGCTACTATATTGTGTTGCCAACCATTTTATTTTAACTTACATATACACTATCTACCAACAAGTAATTGGACACCCCTGCAATCGACGATATCTGCAGTTCTGATACACGTCACGGCCGCCGCCGTTAAACATCGTGTGGGAAACTACAACACAACCAGTCGCATGCAAGATGCCACGCAGTTCGGAGCTCTCTGATTTCAAGAAAGCTGTAATCGTCGGGTATCATAGAAATGGCCGATCCATACGTGGCATATCCAGCAAGTTGAAGTACCCAAAATCGACAGCAGCCAACGTGATTGGCAAGTTAAAGATTATAGGTGACTGTCGGAATGTGCCCCGACCCGGCAGACCCAAAAAACTGGGAGTTAGAGACCGACGGGTGCTGGCCAGAGAAATTCGAAAGAACAGCACCAAATCGATGGACTACATCCGCGAGGAGTTTCAACAGGCGTCCGGGAGTGTTCTTTCGATGAATACCATCCGTAAGGAAGCCCATCTGCTCGGTTATCATGGACGTGCTGCCGCCCACAAGCCTTTGATCACCAAGTCCAATAGCGCTGCTCAGCTAACGTGGTGCAAAGAACGTCGACAGTGGACCGTTGAACAGTGGAAAAAGGTTCTCTGGAGCGACGAATCAAGGTTCACCCTCTACCGTACGGATGGCAGGGTCTGGGTTTGGCGTCTGCCTGGAGAACACCTCCTGCCGGAATGTATTGTGCCAACTGTGAAGTTCGGCGGCTGTGGAATTATGCTATGGGGATGTTTCTCCTGGTATGGCACGGGACCCTTGGTCCCAATTCCTGGTAGACTCAACGCCGGACCTACTGCGTCATTTTGGATTACCATGCGCTTCCTACGTTGTGGCAGTTTTACGGGATGGACCCATGTTACTTTCTGGATGACAATGCCACCTGTCATGTTGCGAGGTCCACCATGGCTTGGTATGGTGACAATGGGGTTAATCGAATGGACTGGTCTGCGCATAGCCTGGACCTTAACCCTATAGAGCACCTCTGGAACGAGTTGGAGCGTCGACTTAAGTTAGGGTGCCCCGACCGTCCCGAAATCGGTGAAGGAACTGACCTGTCTTCTCCAAGCTGAGTGGAAGAAAATACAGCTATCCGTCGTACAACGCCTGGTTGAGAGTATGCCCCGGAGGGTTGCAGCTGTAATCGCCGCTCGTGGAGGTTCCACCAACTATTGAAGGTGAATAAACTTCATTTTCCTTTGCTATCACAGGTGTCCAATTACTTGTTGGTAGACAGTGTACTTTTGATATTAATTTTTGTAATGTGGAAAGACTTTATGGACTGTGATGATGTGAAAACCGTTAGGAAAAAAAGAATTGAAAAAAATGCCAGCGTCGCACAGAAATATAGGAACTGCTGAATGTTAAAAAAGTAAACGTGGGAAAAATCAGAAGTGGGCAATGGAACGCCATTTTTGAAGTGAAAAGCGAGGAAGGGAGAATGACATCCATCTTGGTGACCAGTTCACAAGGTCATAACGAGCCCATGAATTCTCAGAACTTGGAGCATGGAATTCTTCGAAGAGCAGCCATCCAGCGGATGTAAACCGTGGGAAGCAGGACGCGGAGAGTGAAGGATGCCCAGCTAAGGGGGTCGAATGCGTTGTTGTGATTGGCTAAGCGCTCGCTGGGGCTCAGAAAAGTTTGGGGAGAACTCACGAAGTTAGTTTTTGGCGCTATCTTCTCGTCTAATTTTCACCAGAGCAGGACGTCAGGTCATCGCGTGGGACGATTTTTCCGTAAGAAAAGCGCTCGGCTGCGGTCGAGTTAGCTAGGAATAGATTTCAACTAACTGCGGTTAGTAACTATCAGTATTTGTTCCGAGGGATCAGGCCGAGGTCTAGATCCATTATATCTGAGATCTGGTAATCTCATATCTTGTTTCAAAAGTGCTACTGTGTAACTTATAAATGTATCAATTAAGTACCCAAGGGGAACTGAACGGTGCTAACAAGGAAGCACCATAATTCTGTTGTGCTCAGCTCAAGCTCTATTGTCATCTAAAATTCTTCTGTATGCCAGGTGTACAACCATCCTTAATCCTACCCTAAGTGGTGGATAATAAATTTGTTTGTTACTTGTTAACTATCTTCGGCTCATTTCTACAATAGCTTGGAAGTCTTCAAACATGCCTCTGTCTCAAATAAAGTGATCTCCATAAGGCGTCTAGACCTTACCCCAATCTAGACTGGTGGCAGCAAGAAAAAACAAGTAAGTGCATCTGATGGTAAGAAATGGAAAAATACAAAAACAAAAAACGTGATAAGACTAAATAAAGTATGACAGCTAATTTATGACATGGACTTTCCCACATTACAAAAATACATAGAACATCTTTCTTAAAATATTTTTTTTATTTATAAAGATTTTTAAATTCTTCGCGGAAAATACACTGCTGGCCACCCAAAATACAACACCAAGAAGTACACGAGATAGCAAAGCCAGATTTACTGCACACATAACAACAGATGCAAAGATGAAACGATTGAGCTTACAGGGCCGTGCGACTTGTGGAAAACGCAGAAATCAATAGTTCGTGTGGCCCCCATGGCTGGCAATAACGGCCGCTACACGCCGCGGCATCGAACGAAAGAGGCTTTGGATGTGGGCTTGGGGTATGTCGGTCCAGGCTGCTTCCACACGTTGCCACATTTCATCAGGCGTACCCGCGGGTGGTGCTTGCCGGGCCACTCGGTGGCCGATCAGCGACCAAACGTGTTCTATGGGCGACATTTCGGGAGAACAGGCGGGCCCTGGCAGCAGTGACACCTGGTGGGCCGTGAAGAATTGTTGCATGATGCGTGCCACGTGCGGGCGCCCATTGTCCTGTTGAAAGGTGGCCGCTGGCAGGTAAAGGAGGACTACAGGCTCCAAAACGTCGGAGATGTAGCGGTGGCTGTTGAGTGTACCGGCAATGCGTACCAGAGATGTGCGGGTGTCATATCCAATTGCGCCCAAACCATAACGCCAGGCAATGGACCGGTATGGCGATGCACAGTGCAGGCGTCGTACAGTCTCTCGCCGCGGTGCCGGTACACGCGGATCCGACCATCGTGGTGTTGTAAGCAGATGCGGGATTCGTCGGAGAAGACAATGTTGTGCCTATCCGTAGTCCTGGTGTGGCGTTCAACGGCTCACTGCCGCCGCACTCGCCGGTGGTGTAACGTCAATGGTAATCGGAACAATAAGCTCCGACCGACAAGCCTCGCTCCTGCAGACGACGTCGAACGGAACGAGCTGACACAGGTTGTTGCGCAACACACCCTAATTCCTGCGCTAACGTTCTTGTTGTGGCGGTGCGAGCTGTCAATGCCCGCCGTACAACATGCCGGTCCTCTCGTTCAGTGGTGTGCCGCGGCTGCGGCAACCGCTCACGTCGGTTCGTCCGTCCGTTCTGCATCCACGGAATCCATACTCGCCTCACTGTGGCTGGATGTCGTACCACACGGGCGCCGATGTCTCGGTACGATAAACCGCTGTCGCGATAAGCCACTATTCGTCCTCTGTCGAACTCCGAAACGTGCTGGAATTACTGCCGTATTCGGCGACGAGGCATCAGGAAGCTTCGCACGCACAGGTCCGGCAGCCCAACACACTTCCACTACTTACACCCCGCCTACTGTGCACCCTTCTTATAGCGCTTCTCGGTGGTGTGCCGGGCGCACATGATTTGCATATATGTCCTGCAATTCTAATCGTTTGCATGTCCTCTCGCGGGCGACGCATGCTGCGAATTTCAGGCCAATCGGTCGCTTCCTTCTTGGTGCTGCATTTTGGGTGGCCAGCAGTGTATTATTTGCTCCTTCTCAGTGAAAATGCTTCAGATGACTTCGTTTTGTTTTTACATACGATGTACACTTTATTTTGTGCTTCTGTTTCCGGTCGCTTTAATTTTAGAAACTTTTAATGAGCTCAAAATAGATGGTGTCAAAGACGGGGTAAAGCAGCAGTTAAATTTCGAGCTTTTTGCTTGTGAAAAACCAAAGAACAGTGAAATATGATTTTTGTTGAAAATTAAGAAAACTAACTATCCCATAAAGAATTATTACCCCATTCCATTTCTGAATTTTTCAGAACCATCAATAACATTTTTAATAGGTGACATCAAGATGAAATACTGTATGCATTTATAATATAACTATGCAAGTGCAAATTTATTTTATTGATGACCGAAAATTTGTGAGTGGTGATAACAAACGAGCAACTGACGAAATCTTGAATGAGGAGGAAATACAAAAGATTCTTGGGAATAGTTGATGACAGCATAAATGCAGAATGATTTCAAATGGAATGTTGAAGAAAACTGTATTCCTCTGATGTAACTGAATTACATGATGCTGCGCAATGAATTATGATTTCTAGTTTCTCCGCAAAACTTTCTGTGGACGATATATTTCGTTCTCTTGTTCGCGGACTCACTGATTGATACTCCCCACAGCATGCTTTCAACAACAAGGCTGCCCTGTATACAAGCTAGTCTTATTGTTTGTTTAATTAATTCTGCAATAAATTAATATTAATCAAATCTCAGCATGCAGCCTGATCTAGTTAGAGCACGCGTACGAATGCATAATTCTGTGAAATCCATTTCCGTTTGAAGAGCGATGGCAAATAGGAACTTAGGTTTTGCCATTATTAATCAATCTATTATAACTTCAACTTTCCCATTGCCAGTGTTATTCTCGTAGTGTATGAAATAAATATACATCAGCAGATCTTGAACACCAGAAAACTGGGATGTGAGGTTTAGAAAATGGCCCGTGTGAATTAAAATACTGATTAAATTTTCCACAAACGAAATAAATCCTACACTTGTTGAAATTAAACATCGACAGATAAAGGCAAAAATTTTCGGTATGATAAATGTATCACATTAGAATGAGGTATTAAGCACATATCCATCGAAACAAAGTTTTGCGATGTATATATGCTAAATGAAATGAAAAAAAAAAAAACCGTGAATTTATTTGGGTGACTAATCTGAAACAATAAGAATAATACAAAAAAATATTATTTTACTTCTCAGTTTGAATAGTAGCATTTCAATTCGACGCGTTTAATTTCTTTTCTCACATATTGTTTGAATTACACTTCCTTAAAATATGGTGATTATTTTCATCTAGTGTGAAAAATCACATACCGGGTCTGTTTACGTAGTACGCGGAAGTTAAAATTATTCAAAAGATTTTAGTGAATATATGAAAAATTCACGTTATGGATACCCATCATTTCAATATACAGGGTGTTCGTAAACTGTTTTGACAAAAGAATAGGGGTGGTAGTACCCATCAAGGCGAAAAATATTTACAATTGAACCTAGGGTCGCATTCCACTCTGAGTGTCAGAAAAGAGTAACTTCGAAATACGACCAACAAGCACAAGTTGTCACCTCAGACGTTATTTCTTTCGTGCCGGAGAAGTAGAACATCGCCAGAACATCACCGTCAAGCATTTACCGTATGCAAATTGCCAGAGAAAAGACGCAGCATCGACAGTTGCAGCTGATTGGCTTATCAAGGTGCAGTAGACACTTCCTGAATGCCACATATCCCGCACGATGGATTGGACGTGGCGGAACTCTGGCATGGCCTCCACTCTCACCGGACTTAAACCCACTGGACTTCTTCTTCTGGGGGCACATGAAATCATTGGTGTACGAGACGCCTGTGGACTCCGTGGAAGATCTCGTCGCGAGAATCGTTGTTGCAGCTTACAGGATAAACACGACACCAGGAGTCTTCGAGAGGGTGCGCCAGTCTTTCATTCGCCGGTGTGAATTGTGCAACGGCACCCGTGGCCTCCACTTTGAGCATCTACTTTGAGTCTGTCCCTAATCTCCATAAATGGGATTGTGCAACTTATGATGCTGTTAATTCTCTTTCTTTGCACTGTTGAAAGTTCAACTTGGACATCTAACTTTACTCTTTTCTGACACTCAAGTGGAATGCGACCCTAGGTTCCACTGTAAATATTGTTCGTCTTGATGGGTACTATCATCCCTCTTCTTTTGTCAAAACAGTTTACGAACACCCTGCAGAACTAAAGTTCTTACTATTTGAACACACTTATGCTAAAGAGATAACATACGTAAAGATAGCACAACTGTCTGAGTAACTTTTTAATATGTGGAATTTCTTGGTAGAACAATTTAGGCAGTACAACTGCCTGCGAAACTTTAAATATGTGGAATTTCTCAGTATCTAAAAATGTAGGTTCTTTCGTGCACCTCGCATATACGTTGGAGAACTAACCGAAAAGTTCAGTGAATCTGTCAAATATAAATGCTTAATCCTATGATAATAGGAAGTTTTTCTCGTATTCCTTGAATCATTCCAAAGAAGAGGAAAAAGTAAAACAAAAGCAGCTTCTTAAGAAAGGTAAAAGGTATGGGACATAAACAGACTTCATAATTAACTAAGCGCGAATTTAATATTTTGGCATTTAGATAATCCTTCTCCTAGAGTAACTGTCAGAAGCCTCTCACAGCAGCTCACAGTTAGCTTGGGGTCGTGTCACAGTTCGCATGTCGTGCACACATTAAAATTAAATAGAAAACAATAGCTTGGAATTAGTTTCAAATAATTAGTTCGTGAAAATTGATAACGAATAGTGGAAATAAGTTATTTTAATCGCTATTCAAACCATTTATCAAGTATCAAACGTTGTCTATAGCACCATGGCTATGTTTCTTACGACTATACGAGTATAATACAGATAGATATGAAACCGATCGAAAAAGAAATTTTGTAGGCTTAAACAGATATTAGTTAAAAATGAAAATTTTGAAACATTTCGCTATTACTATTATCATAGTATACAGTAAATAAATAAAAATAAATAAAGACAATTTTTAAGGACGGGCGACTGCTCATAACTCATTAAGTTGCTCAAGGTAGTCGTTATCCCCTACCTCCATAAAAAAGGAAAACCACTGTTGTTTTTTGACCTCACGGAAAAGCAAAAATAAGGAACCTATGTGAAGAATTACTACAATGGGAACATTTTCTCTCCGAAACTTAATCGTTTACGCTTTTGCATAGTTTGCTCATTAAAGTGTAATCGGTATTTAACTTGCACCTGTGACTTTGTTTGTTGTCAAAGTTTTGTTTACTGTTTTTAATAGTTTTAAAAGGCCAACTCATACCACTGATCAGGTAAAACCAGGATTTTAAGTAAAACAGGAAAGAAATTACAGATTTCTAACCAAATGTATTAGAATTTTTGAGAACAAATCCGGCATCTATAGACCGGTGAGAAACAATGGAACAAAGAGATTGAAGTGTTTATCGCGGACATATTTTTGCGAATATTATTTTTTTAAAGATGACGGCTCAGCTAATATATAACAAATATTGATTTTAGCCTACAACTTTCTTTCTTTGAGACAAGTTGTATACCAACATGCTCTTCATCGGAATATGATATTGGTATATCAAGAACAAAAATGAATATTTACATGGTTTTGTGGTGATAACATTCTTTAAATTAACAGATATTGCCTCAGTTCATTCACAGAAGCCAGATAGGTTTCTATTTCGTTGAGGTTGGCGTCCCCATGTCCTTAGTGAACAGTTATCAGTGAATGAACGAAACTTTAAACACTTAAATTATTAAAATGACTAAAATTCTAAAACGCACACACACGCACACGCACACACTAAGAAACGCGCCCTTCCTTACCCATAAATAAATAAATTTTAAGTTAGAGGGTTAAGAAGGACTAGCATGAAGGTATATGCCCATGAGATGGAAAAATTAGAGGTGGCCCCAGTAGGTCTCAAATAAATAAAGTGGGAAACTCGTGGAAAAGACTATCTAATCAATTTTGCCTAAAAAAATTGGACTGTTTTTTTACGAGGTGATAAAAAAACAACGAAAAAGATTAATTTGGAATACGCTAATAGGGACACCCACCCCACCCCACGTAGACTGGAATTTCATCAGTTATATAGTAAATGTTTCTAATTCGGGAAAGTCAGATTGAGATTTCCGTATGTTATACTTTTTTCTATTACACAATTTTGTCGCTCAGTAGTACAAATGCATCTTCGTACTTGGTGTTTAGATGTAACTTTTTTATAAATTTGAAAAATGTGTTTTTGTATTATTTGTCTTATGTGCACGTCCAATATTTTCCACTCATTTTTACTACAGATTTTCTATCTGAGTCGCAGTAGGTATATAATATTCGATTAAAACGTATATAATCTCGGTTTCCTTGGAATTTCCTAATGGAGCAATTGATTCAACAACAGGAAATGCAAACAACATTTCACTTTTTCAATTACATATTAACCTACCAATCTCGATTGACATCGTGTTTCATTACTTTTTCAAGAATAACAGTTGAATCGTTTTCCTCTTGTCGTTTTAAGGACTATAAATGACTGATGGAATGATTCTGCAATCCTTCGGTATCTGGTTTGAACATGCATTACGCCCCAAAAAATAGAATTCTTGCTTACAGTGCAATTAAACCTCTGAAGTTCTCTGTATAAAGCAGAAAATATATTTTCTTAGGGAAAGATACGTGAAATAATAACCTTCTTCCACGGAAAAAATACAATTTCAAATTATGAGAATATATTAGTAAAAGTATCATTAATTGGATAATGAATTAAACAAACTTCTGAGAAGAAAATAATGAGGAAAAAATTAAACAATTACTTTAAAGAATGAAGGGGTAAATGGAACTGGAATGAAAACGGCAGTATAAGAAAAAAAATCAATTGAAATGAAATATGAGAAAGCGGACTGGAGAAGAAAATGGTTTCCAGAGCATTTGCTCTTCGAAATAACTATGAGCATTCGATAGTTTTTCATAAATATTAAAATATCGAAAAAAAAATCTCAAAGGAAACTAGACGCTGCAATCAATCGTAAATTACTGAAGTCAGTAGAAGTCATTAAAACAAACATGAGCAGGGAATGAAATATGGGCAAAAAGGTAATAACTTAGTGATCATGAGAACACTACTTTACTCTTTCAATTAACGCGAATGAATGATGAGGTTTTTTTTTTAAATAAAATAGGACTGATTTAAAAAAGGAACTTTTTGACATGAACAGTTATGGAGGCAATTTAAGAAAATACTCCCATGTGGCTTCTGTAAAAACTGAGGAGTTTGACTGATTGATTTATCATTGAGGTCTTATGATTCAGTGTTTATCTACAGCTGTAACATGGAAAGGGCAAAGTACATTGGGCCGCCCCCTGTGGCGCAGCAGTCTAAGCACTGGCTTCTGACCACTTGTTGAAGCTGACACGGATTCGAATCTCTGTTGAGGCAAGGCGGTGTGTTTGTCTTACGGCACTGGCTCTGTCTCTTCCCTGGAACCTGTGGCCCCAAATTAAATAGAGGTGACTGCTTTCAGCTCATCGAGTTGTTCATCGTGGTCGTTAAACCCTGAAACAAAATAATAAAAAATCACATTGAAAACCATTATTTGTAATGTAAAGAGATAATGTGAACGGACTCAGTACTGACAGTACCTTGTAGAAGTACTGTATTATTCAAAATCCAATTTATGCTAAATAGTGCACGCAATTCTTCCAATTTCCTATTGATTCTCCCACTTTATTGTTATTCAGTGGAGGAGTAGAAACTAATAAATGAAACAGTTGCATAATGAGTCTTCAGTTATTCGTTTGCTGGAATTTCATTATTTCATCTCGTTTTCATTATGGATTGATCATGAATTTAAGGTACGCTTGCATGTGACTTGCATAATTAGAGCCATACCCTCTGAAGACTTCTCAGTTATACTGTGCGTTACTTCTCTCTCTATCTCTCATTCCCTCCCTCTCCCGAAACATACACATTTATCACAGAATCCAATACATGCCAGTTTTGTTCTTATTCATCGTGTTTGCGCGTTCGAGAGTAGTTCTCTGCATCACTCCCGCTGCGTACTCACTTGTTTGGTCGAGCATCAAACTATATAGCATGTGATTTTCTTTCAGCTCCGGTTAAGCTTGCGGGTAAGATATTTAGTTGGTTTTTCAGCCATGACCTCTAATACACATGCTGTCAAATCTTTCGTGAGTCACACGCAAAGAATTTCCTGTCACGACTGAATTTGCTTCTGGAAAAGCGTCACTTAGTCTTCTTTCAGAATCAAAGCCTCATGAGTCTTTTTTTTTTTTTTTTTCGCAAACTGAAATCAAATTCTCAGTCGATGTTTTTTTCAGCCCAACGTGAAACAAAAGTTTGATAAAATTTCATCACAATAACGAATTCTTCTAAAGCTCATTGCTATTTTAAGTCAATTTACAAAAACGTTATGAAGTTGCGGGACGAATGTGGAACACTGACGGTCATGGTTGGCATTAACATCTCCAATCAGTGGCCATTACTAATGAAGCAGGCCGAAAAGTCTTCTGAATTTAAATAGTTTTTTTAGTGGCAGTTAACAGATTTTATGAGCTAAAAGGAAATAACTCATTGAATTTGGAGGTTTTAGAATTTTATCTTTTAAAAGAAAATAGAAAATTTTGTTAACAGATTTTGCAGGTAAAGTTAGTCAGTCATCGGTTCAGTGGTCGAAGGCTGTTTCTTGATCTGGTTGCGTGTTCTTAGCTTCTGATCATACATTGCGAAATTTGCTTTATGCGGTTTTTAATTCATTCTTACTTTTCTTGGAAATGGATTTTAGCAAGAGCTACGGTTAAATTAAGCGACTGAAATATTTGAATTTAAAAAAAAATCCTTTCGTTTCATTTATTTGTTTTGCGGAGCATTGCCATATAATACACTGCTGGCCACCCAAAATGCAACACCAAGAAGGAAACATCATATTGGCCTGAAATTTGCAGCACGCGTCGCCCGCGAGAGGACATGCAAACGATTGGCATTGCAGGGCATATGCAAATCATGTGCGCCTGGCACTCCACCGAGAAGCACTATGAGAAGGGTGCACAGTAGGCGGGGTGTAAGTAGTGAAAGTGTGTTGTGCTGCAGGACCTGTGGGTGGGAAGCTTTCTGATGCCTCGTCGCAAAATACGCCAGTCATTCCAGCACGTTTCGGAGTTCGACAGAAGACGAATAGTGGCTTATCGCGACAGCGGTTTATCGTACCGAGACATCGGCGCCTGTGTGGAACGACATCCAGCCACAGTGAGGCGAGTATAGCTTCGGTGGGTGCAGGAGGGACGGACGGACCGACGTGAGCGATTGCCGCAGCAGCGGCACACCACCGAACGAAAGGACCGGCATGTTGTGATGCGGGCATTGACGGCTCGCACCGCCACATCACGAACGTTAGCGCAGGAATTAGGGTGTGTTGCGCAACAACCTGTGTCAGCACGTACCGTTCGACGTCGTCTGCATGAGCGGGGACTTGTCGCATGGAGCTTATTGCTCCGATTACCATTGACATTACTCCACCGGCGTGTGCGGCGGCAGTGGGCCGTTGAACGCCGCACCTGGACTTCAGAATGGCACAACATTGTCTTCTCCGACGAATCCCACTTCTGCCTACAACACCACGATGGTCGAATACGCGTTTGGCGGTCCCGCGGCGAGCGACTGTATGACGCCTGCATTATGCATCGCCATACCGGTCCGTCGCCTGGCGTAATGGTTTAGGGTGCAATTGGACATGACACACGCACCCCTCTGGTACGCATCGCCGGTACACTCAACAGACACAGCTATATCTCCGACGTTTTGGAGCCTGTGGTCCTCCCTTACCTGCAGGACCTGCCAACGGCCACGTTTCAACAGGACAATGCGCGCCCGCACGTGACACGCATCGTGCAACAATTCTTCACGGCCCACCAGGTGTCACTGCTGCCGTGGCCCGCCTGTTCTCCCGATATGTCGCCCATCGAACACGTCTGGTCGCTGATCGGCAACCGAATGGCCCGGCAAGCACCACCCGCGGCTACGCCTGATGAACTGTGGCAACGTGTGGAAGCAGCCTGGACCGACATACCCCAAGCCCACATCCAAAGCCTCTTTCGTTCGATGCCGCGGCGTGTAGCGGCCGTTTTCGCCAGCCATGGGGGCTACACGAACTATTGATTTCTGCGTGTTCCGCAAGTCTCACGGGCCTGTAAGCTCAATCGTTTAATCTTTGTATCTGTTGTTATGTGTCCAGTAAATCTGGCTTTGCTATCTCGTGTCCTTCTTGGCGTTTTGGGTGGCCAGCAGTGTACATGAAATATAGTTTATAAAACAGAGCCCAGCAAGGAAGCAAAGGGAAAACGTCAACAAGGCCTGACAAAGCCCCGAGCTCCTATAAAAATTTCATTTTACTGCCGGCGTATATTAAGTAAACAAAGTACTTTGTGGATACTAGAGAGCCATTTTAAATTTTCCAAATCTGTTTCATTACGAATTAGTTTCGTCGTTGAAGAATTCAGCTTTTTTATCTATGTGAGATATGTTATTTCAATCAAATTGGGATATTGTTTGAAAGCCCAGATTATAAAGTATTTATAAATATTTATACTGTGATTATAAAATATGTTTTTTGCTTCTCGTGCTTTATACTGTTCAAAGCTTTATTGATTTACATATTTTTATAGTATCCATTTATTTCCATTTTTAACCTGCAAACAATTCTATGTCAACAGGTTCACTGCAGTATTAGCTGAGTTTTTTCCCCCACAGTTTGTTGCTTCAGCTTACCATGCGATCTTATAAATAGCTTTGAACTTTGCTTTCGTATGCAGGAATTGTGGAAGGTTAGGAAACATTATTCCTGGCTCCTGGTACCTGTACACCAACGAAGCACAAAAGATGTTGCCCAATTTCTTCAGTGTCCATTGTAAAAGAAGTGCCACTTTTTGGGCAGTTTTAGTTTTTGGAAGAATCGTTTGCGACGTATAACTAACTCAGTCTTCCTTTTGAGTCACTGTCTTATGTAAAGTTGATTTCTTCTGATTAAATATTTGCGACTTAACGCCACATGGTTCCTTCAAATGAATTTGATGATGGTTATCCTGGAAGCTGGTCAAAGGAAAAACTGCGTAGTAAAAGACGAATGAGATAAGAGCTCAAAGTGCAATCTTAGAAGACGACTCACATGCAATATTAGTTGAGCAGTATTTAATGCGATTTGAGCAAGATATGAATATTCATGTAAAGAAGAGAATGATAATATATGTTGACTACGTTTGATGCGATGTAAAGTCTAACGTATTTTCTGACGAGAAAGACGTGTTTTTTGTTCATCGTGCTGATTTCATAAATAAAAGAAGAACAAGATTTTTGTAAGTAGACTTATTCTCTGAACCCTGGTCATGTTTTGAAATGATACTTTTTATGTTTAGTTAAGATTTTCAGCGACAGCCGACTGAGAATTAATCTGGGTTTTAGAGTAAAGTATATTTACTAAGTTTACCAGCTAAGATAAGCTTTTAGTACGTTAAGAAGAAGTAAAGTTAAAGTAAGAGTACAAATCTGCACAACCATTTAAAACAACTATATTAAACGTTTCAATTTGTCTTAACCGCCTGGTGGCGCAGTAGTCTAAACGGTGGCTTATGACCATTCGTCCGTGAAGTGTCCGGGTTCGAATCCCCGTGAGGCATGGATGTTGTGTTTGTCTAATGGCACCGACTATCTCCCTTCCCTAAAATCAATGGCCCTAAATTAGGAATAGAAAACTGCTTATAGCCCACTGAGTTGCTCATGGTAGACGTTAAAATATTCAATAAAAAATGTCTTTATCATACAATGGCGTGCAAAAATTAAGGACGAGATGCTTTTTCGAATATAACGCCGTACAGAAGTGCTCCACATCGACTCAAATCATACCATAAGATCCCAAAGATGTAAGAATATGGGACAAGTGAACAAAACCGACCAAACAAGGAATCCAAAGGATACAAAGGCACTTTATTGAAAAGATAGCTTCGAGCACAACTGGACAGAAGACAGAAACGTCCATGTGACACGCGGCTGCCAAGAAAAATCCAGTCTTTATTAGGTGATATGATCACCCCCGACTGCGTTGCAGGATTTACAACGCCTGCCCATGCTGAGGACGAGGTTGTTAAGGAGGTGTTGAGGCATCGCTGCCCATTCCTCTTGTAGCGCCAATCGCAGCTGCGGAATTGTTACTTGCGGATGGTGACGTGCTGCCAAGCGTCTCCAGAGAAGGTCCCACACGTGTTCGATTGGATTTAGATCCAGGGACGTTGCAGGCCAATCCATGCGCTGCATATCTTCACTCTCCAACAGCTCTGCGACAGCCACTGTACAATGAGGTGATGCGTTGTCGTCCATGAAGAGGAACTCAGGACCCACAGCACTTCTAAACAGACGCACGTGAGGCAGGAGAACCTCGTTACAATAGCGGACACCAGTGACTGAACCTCCTTGAAGATGTGGAGGTCAGTACGGCTACCAAGCATGATACCGCCCCAAACGAGAACTCCGCCACCTCCAAACCGGTCCCTTTCGATGATGTTGGAGGTAATTGCGTGTTCCCTGCTCTCTCCAGATGTGTATGCGTCCAGAACAGTTCGTCCGACAAATCGGCTCTCATCCGTAAAGAGAACTCGACCCCATTGCTGATGTGTCCAGTTCTTGTGTTCCTGGCACCACAGAAATCGCCGTCTCCGATGAGCAGGCGTTAATGGCACACATCGTACTGGTGGTCGTGCAAATAGACCACTTTCGTGCAGCCTCCTGGTCACGGTAAAACGCGATAACGGACGTCAAGTTGTCTGTTGCATGTGCTTTGCGATTTCTCCCGCTGTCTGTCGTCTGTCTCTTCTCGCCTGTAGACCAATATACTGGTCGTCCGCCACCGTGGTTGCTCGTGGACAGCTGTTCCTGTTGTTTGAAATACTCTCAAGCTCGTAAAACGATGCTGTGAGTGATCCCGAACTCCTCGGCCACACTAGTCACACTTCGACCTTCTTCCAACTTCCCAATGACGCGATCTCGGGTACAGTCATCCAGATGTCGTCTACTGGATTGCCTGTTGGCCATATCATACGGTGGCAGCAACTCGATGTCGTTCAAACCGATGTACACCGTGCAATATCTTTCACCGAATTGCTGAGCGTACATCGCCCGTGTGCTTTATACCCGACACCCTCCTCCCCCAACGTCATGCTGCGTATATGCGCATGCCCTACCGTACCGGACGCTAGCCTATCTCCTGAGTGGTCTTTCGGTCCGTTCTGCCTGCTCGTTCCGCTGTTATGCTAATTTTTCCTCTTCGTCCTTAATTTTTATGTATATCTAGATAAAAGCGCAGTTTCAGCATCATATGTTAGGCACGTCATCATTTTTAATTCTTATCTTTCAAACATTTAGCTTTCTGTAGGTATCAGTGCCAATTCTTCTTACATTGCAGGTATCGGTGAGAAAATGGATACAGTACTTTTGTTTTTCTGATAGTAATGCACCTGTGAATCACTGATATCAGATATTTTAACCAAGAGAGACAACACTGTCAGAGAAACTAAGTACATTTTATGAATGACAAATCCATGTAAGGAAAATTCATCGGTGGAAAATTCAAGAATATGGTAAAAACCATACAATTAACCAGAACAAAAAAAGTAATTTAGAAATGACCTGTAGTCAAAGCATTGCTTGACCTAGCAAATACACTTTTTTTAGCATGTAACAACAAAATTAGCTTTTATGAGAAAATCAATAAATGATGGATTATTGGGTTTCCACTGAATAGTTAGTTGCATACGTGGTTTCTCAATGACCTTGAAGATTTTAAAATGATGACGTGCCTACACATCATGATGCTGAAACTGCGCTTTTATCTTGCTATTAATTGCTCCCAGGAGATGAAGATCTGAACTGTCTACGTGGGTACCTACACTGCTGTGCAAAAATTAAGGACGAAGAGGGAAAATTAGCATAACAGCGGAACGAGCAGTCAGAACGGACCGAAAGACCACTCAGGAGATAGGCTAGCGTCCGGTACGGTAGGGCATGCGCATATACGCAGCATGACGTTGGGGGGAGGGGGAGTGTCGGAAGGGTATAAAGCACACGGGCGATGTACGCTCAGCAATTCGGTGAAAGATATTGCACGGTGTACATCGGTTTGAACGACGTCGAGTTGCTGCCACCGTGTGATATAGCCAACAGACAATCCAGTAGACGACATCTGGATGACTTTACGCGAGGTCACGTCATTGGGAAGTTGGAAGAAGGTCGAAGTGTGACTAGTGTGGCCGAGGAGTTCAGGATCGCTCACAGCATCGTTTCACGAGCTTGGAGAGCATTTCAAACGACAGGAACAGCTGTCCGGGAGTTTAGCAGTGGCCGTCCACGAGCAACCACGGCAGTGGACGACCGGTATATTGTCCTACAGGCGAAAAGATACAGACGGCAGACAGCGGGAGAAATCGCAAGGCATATGCAACAGACAACTGGACGTCCGTTATCGCATTTTACGGTGGCCAGAAGGCTGCACAAAGGTGGTCTATTTGTACAACAACCAGTACGATGTGTGTAGTTAATGCCTGATCATCAGAGACCGCGGTTTCTGTGGTGCCAGGGACACAAGAACTGGACACATCAGCAATGGGGTCGAGTTCTCTTTACGGATGAGAGCCCATTTAGTTGGATGGAGAGAGCAGGGAACACGGAATCACACCTCCAACATCATCGAAAGGGGCCAGTTTGAAGGTGGCGGTGTTCTCGTTTAGGGCGATATCATGCTTGGTAGCCGTACTGACTTCCACATCTTCCAAGGAGGTTCAGTCACTGGTGTCCGCTATTGTAACGAGGTTCTCCTGCCTCACGTGCGTCTGTTTAGAAGTGCTGTGGGTCCTGAGTTCCTCTTCATGGACGACAACGCTACACCTCATCGTACAGTGGCTGTCGCAGAACTGTTGGAGAATGAAGATATTCAACGCATGGATTGTCCCGCAAGGTCCCCGGACCTAAATCCAATCGAACACGTGTGGGACCTTCTCGGGAGACGCTTGGCAGCACGTCACCATCCGCAAGCAACAATTCCGCAGCTGCGATTGGCGCTACAAGAGGAATGGGCCGCGATGCCTCAACAGCTCCTTGACAGCCTCGTCCTCAGCGTGGGCAGACGTTGTGAATCCTGCAACGGAGTCAGGGGTGATCATATCCCCTAATAAAGACTGGATTTTTTTGGCAGCCGCGTGTCACATGGACGTTTCTGTCTTCTGTCCAGTTGTGCTCGAAGCTATCTTTTCAATAAAGTGCCTTTGTATCCTTTGGATTCCTTGTTTGGACGGTTTTAATGAGTTGTCCCATATTCTTACATCTTGGGGATCTTATGGTATGATTTGAGTCGATGTGGAGCACTTCTGCACGACGTTACATTCGAAAAACCGTCTCGTCCTTAAGTTTTGAACGCCAGTGTAGTAGTTATTAAATTGTAATTAATTTTGTAGATTTGGAACAGACATCGTACATTAAGTAATACCAAACCCAATTGTTTATCCACATGCATAGTGTTTCAAAAAAACAGTTCTGCGACAAAAATCGTTAGCAGAAGAGCTGACACTTAAATCTTGGGAATAAACAACACATCTTAAGACAAAAGCATCAAACTTTTTTTCAGATCCTCAAAAACAATCTCAAATTCAAACAGCCTTAAAATTCTGAACAATTAGTAAATTTCCACAAAGAAATGGAATCTGACGTCACTTAATGGGGAAATTTAGATTAAGAAACTAGGACATTGCATAAAAAATATTGATGGTGAAAACTATCGAGCAGAATAGGAAATTTTTAAAATTTACGCAGATAAAATGACATCGAAATCAATGTATGTGTGTAAAAAGGAGCATGTAAGATCATATTGTTCGCCATTATAATAAGCTAAAGCTAAAACTACTTCCACTGCGACATGGAAAAGCTAGGGTAATGTATGGTTGCAGAAAAATCGATATTTGATCAACCTTATTAGAAAACTTTGCCTCGATAAATCCAAAAAAGATTTGTAAAATAGTCATCAGAGCTGTATGAAACTCGTGCAAGAAGAAATATTGAAATCGAACTGTTAGACAGATATAGTTCGAAGTACTACTATACCAAGATGCCTAGAATTCCACATAACATCTGGCAAGTCACACTGTAGGTCTCTATTGCATCGATCTTAGGCGAAGCTAGCAGATGTTAAAATAACTTTTTTTATCTGACAATTAGAAACAAAAATTACATTGAGCTCATACTTATCTGCAGGGACAACATCTAGCTAAAACATTTTACGTCAGAAAAGGCTCGAATGCATGAAATTATATTCTCCTAACTACACAGCTGTCAGATGAAAAAAATATTTTCTACACAAGCGGGGCTGTATTGCAGAAATTCAAGCATACATTTACACAACCTCTGTGACGTACTACAGAGGTAAAGCACTCGTCAACGCGACAAATATGCATTGATACATTCCGTCCGTGTAGGTTAGATGGGAGAAGCAACTTACTCCGGAGTGAGGGAGCGCGAATTCGATCCCTTCAAGAATAAATTTGTGCTTTCACATTGGCGCATGAACGTAATAATGGATGTGCTGGCCGTTGGGTTCTTCGAAAAATGTGTGATGTTTGTTACACACATCGCCTAGAATTAATGAAACTTAGTTCTTCGCTTCAAAAGAAGAAAAAATGATTAAGAAGGAGATGATGTGACTGAAGTACTACAGAGGTAAAGCACGTGTCAAGACGACAAACCTGCAGCGATACTTTCTGTCTGTGTAGCTTAGTTGGGAGAGCAACTTACTCCGGAGGAGGGTCATGGACCAACTTGTGTTTCCACACTATGGAAAAATGGTCACTTACGGTGTTTTATGTCGCAAAAATGTATGGAGCGTTTTGTGCGTAGTTTCAGGCATTCAATGCAATAGAAAGTCTTCCAATCCTCTTATTAGAAGTGTAATAAGCAGAACATAAAAATACTTGCACCCCACATAGCAAGAAAACTGTGGATAAAAAATTCAAGATACATGAAACTCTCTACCATCTTTCGCGTTGTCCAATGTCAAGAAAATTTTGGTATCAGAGGTGTAAACAGATGAAGGTGTTACATGCTTACAGAGGGACGTGCGAAAATATTGTAGCAGTAAGCACATACTGATAAATATATTTGTAAAGGACACCAGGACACACAAACAAACAAACACACACACACACACACACACACAGACTAAACTACCTCACGACGTAAAAATTAATCGATACAACAAAGAATCCCGTCCTCGACACCTTCCAGGCGGAAAAACGAAGTAATGCGAAAAACTTCAAAATATGAACAATCTAATGAGCAAATGAATAAATGTCAGGTTGGAAACACGTGGAATGATTAATATAGACATAAATCAAGCTCTTTCCATGCAACATGACCACAGAAGTCTGAAAATTTAATCGTCCTGGAACGGGAATCGAACCCGAGGGCAAAAATGGAGTTGCGGGTTCGATTCCCGTTCCACGAAGATTAAATTTTAAAATTTCTGTGGTCATGTTACATGGAAAGAAGAGCTTGATTTGTGTCTATATTAAAATAATGAGTTTTTTCATTCAAATGATTATTGAAATTGTTTCTTCTGATTTAGTTACTAAAACGATTCCTCGATTTCTTATCTGCAGAAGTATTCTTTTGAGAAAATACAGAAATGCTTTAGTTTGACAAAGGTTTCCAAAGATATTTTGATTCCATTCCAACGTTATTTGTGGCCGTAATTTTATTAAATGGATTCACTGGGTCCCCCTTCGGTTGTATCTTACGAATTTCTTGGTGTCAATATGCGTTTAACACGCTTCTGCCGTTCATAATGCTTTTATGAAACTTATTCAAAAGCTTTAAGACAGCGTTTCATATTTACGATTATTCCTTGCGGGGGCATTGATTTTACGATATTAACTTATAACTTCGTAAACTACGACGAAGAGGAAAGAACAGCTTTCCTAGAATTCTTTTGTTCCAACACCTGTTACATTTCCTGCGAACACTCAGTTTTCTAACTCTCCTTTAAATGACATTGTAGATGAAGATATAGTGTTCAGGAAGCGGAAAATCTTGTCAAGCCTTCGCACAGCAAACGTCATAAGGGAAGGCAGAGAAACTTGTGTTTCTTTTTCGTTGTCTACTTCATGTGTTTCTTCTTTGGTCTGGCGGGGAAGAGAAACGAGGTTTCCGAGATTTGATATTGTTTCTATGAAAGCCTCATTTCAAATCGGTTTTATTTGTGGGAGAAAATCGAACCAGAGCGCTCAGTCTTTCTTGTATAAAATTGAAGAATTCCTTTTTTTCGTATCCGGCGTCTTCCATTAGGCCTTAAAAAGGTATCCTGGAAAATTTTTCGATATTTCTTTCGCATAAATGAGCAAATGCAGCGTTCCTTTCTTTCTCAGAGGACACACACGCTGCATTCGCGTTTATAAGAAAGAAATAGTTTTTGTGAAAGAATGTGAAATGTGCATATGTTTACTTCATGTTTGACCAAAATACTTTGTTTCGTTTGCATGTATAAATTGTGAAAGAAAAAAGCAAACGGAAAAATAAAAAAAGTTCTTCCCACATTTCGTTTGCTCTGAAACCCGTAAGTTTGCATACACAACTATAAAATCCGTTGCATTAGCGAAATTTCGAGGATATCTTTTGAAGAAAATGAATATTTGTGCGCATTATAATGCTGTTTCGCTTCTCGGTTTTAAATTACATTTTGGACTTTTCTACGCACTAAGAGCAGTATTACGGAATTGTTCATTTTCAAAACACCGATAGTTTTAAACTGTAAAGAAATGTGCTACCAAAATATGAAGCCGTATGAACGTGCTTATCAACTGCTGGAGAAATGTATCAATTTATTCTTTCTAGCTAGATTCAATCTTCTTACATTCGATTAAAGATATTTTCCCAAAATTATTTTTATTGTACACACACTGGATTTTAAAATATTACGAAGTTTATGATAATAGTCATAAACAATGAACTCCGATATATAGAATATATAGAAATATAAGAGTAACGTGTGCTCATGACATTTTACCGTGTCCTTTATAAAGAACATACAGATTATTCAACTGCACTAACTTATGTAAATATGGGAAGGACTCAGGAATTTATGGAATTCTAAAAAGGTTCAACCGTAGTCACACGTTTAACGAAAGCTATGATTAGCTAAACAAAAGAAATTACTGGTTTCTAAAAAACAACCATTTCAAAGGGTTTAACTACTGAACGACTAACGGATCTTCCATATCCAAAAATGCCGGAAAACTAGATTTGAAGAGCGTGGCAGTCGTGCTGTGAGGGTTGTATTGAAGGGAAGGGTTTCCAGTGTGAAACCCTTGACTACTGAATTCAACAAGGCCATGAGCAGGCTATTACGCCCCCAACCATGCTTAGGGAGCCATTGACTACTGAATTCAATAAGGCCATGAGCAGCCCATTACGCTCCGAACCATGCTTAGGGAGCCATTGACTACTGAATTCAACAAGGCTATGAGCAGCCAATTACGCTCCGAACCATGCTTATGGAGCCATTGACTATTGAATTCAACAAGGCCATGAGCAGCCCATTACGCCCCCAACCATGCTTATGGAGCCATTGACTACTGAATTCAACAAGCCCATGAGCAGCCCATTACGCTCCGAACCATGCTTAGGGAGCCATTGACTACTGAATTCAACAAGGCCATGAGCAACCCATTACGCCCCCAACCATGCTTATGGAGCCATTGACTACTGAATTCAACAAGGCCATGAGCAACCCATTACGCCCCCAACCATGCTTATGGAGCCATTGACTACTGAATTCAACAAGGCCGTGAGCAGCCCATTACGCGCCCAACCATGCTTAGGGAGCCATTGACTACTGAATTCAACAAGGCTATGAGCAGCCCATTACGCTCCGAATAATGCTTATGGAGCCATTGACTACTGAATTCAACAAGGCCATGAGCAGCCCATTACGCCCCCAACCATGCTTATGGAGCCATTGACTACTGAATTCAACAAGGCCATGAGCAGCCCATTACGCGCCCAACCATGCTTATGGAGCCATTGACTACTGAATTCAACAAGGCCATGAGCAGCCCATTACGCCCCCAACCATGCTTATGGAGCCATTGACTACTGAATTCAACAAGGCCATGAGCAACCCATTACGCCCCCAACCATGCTTATGGAGCCATTGACTACTGAATTCAACAAGGCCATGAGCAACCCATTACGCCCCCAACCATGCTTATGGAGCCATTGACTACTGAATTCAACAAGGCCGTGAGCAGCCCATTACGCGCCCAACCATGCTTAGGGAGCCATTGACTACTGAATTCAACAAGGCTATGAGCAGCCCATTACGCTCCGAATAATGCTTATGGAGCCATTGACTACTGAATTCAACAAGGCCATGAGCAGCCCATTACGCCCCCAACCATGCTTATGGAGCCATTGACTACTGAATTCAACAAGGCCATGAGCAGCCCATTACGTCCCGAACCATGCTTAGGGAGTTAAAATAAATTAAATGTAGGAAGTCGGCTGTGCTCTTTCGGAATAAACTTGTCTCAGAAAAAAGAAAATCCATTTACAGCAGTGCTGGAAAGGCCGTTAATCGATAGCAGAGCAAGGGAAGAAAGTATTGTGGTAAGTTTAATCCCTCTATGCATTGTTTTGCGTTGATGGTCGACAAAGAATGTGATGAGAACCCCATGAAGACACGAATCCGGCATGCCTTGTGAACACAGTCTGAGAATCTGGTGATGGCACCATACTATATGTACGGACTGGGTTCGTTGATATCAGCGGAAGGCAAGATGACATTCAGAGAATACCCAAGTGTTGTAGCGGTCCCAGTGCACGCAAGAATCTTAAACTTTTTCCTGAATGTGATAGCAAGTTTATGGATAACAATGCAACAGCATATCATGCCAGAATCGTGCTAGAATAGCTTGATGAGCACGAGGAGGAATTATGTCATTTTCCATTGTTTACACATTTTTCTTATATCAGTTCCATGGAAAATATGCTATATATGTTCGAAAGGTTTGTTCTGCGTTGATGTACCTTTCGTCAACAGTGACAGAGAAGTGCGATGCCAGCCTGTAATAATGGATATTTTGGTACCAAACGAAACTGCAACACCTCATAAAATCCACGAATTTGCTGTCATTTGCAAGAAAGGTTGAGATGGCTTCCTTCGGTACGAAATAATAGTTCACATTTTTTAGCCAGTGTGTGTATGCTAATAATATTTAGCATTGGTTCTCTGGAAGTTCCTTTGTGAAATTATACTTGGGATAAGTCATTATTTCCCTGAGTGATTCAAGGTTTAAAGACTTCCATGAGCATTAAAAGCTATGGGGAATTATCCGACCCTAACTTAGGGGCATTGGTTCTAAGAGACGGAGCAGCACCGCACGAAAACTCAGCACCCATGCCTTGTACGAGAGTCGAACCCCAGCTCAGCCTGGGTGATTAAAAAGAAGCCGAGTCTCCAACCACTCGGCCGTGACGAAGCAAATGGACTATTTCTGTGGGACCGGTCCGAAGGGGGATGGGATGGGATGACTAACCTTCCCCACTCAAATTTAAAGTCGGCAAATTTATGATATCATGTACAAGCAAAATCGGGAAATACTGCACGTTAAGACACAAGAAAATAACAGGAAGTTGGCATACGGCAACCAGACCCAACGTTTTTCTTGTTCAGAAGAAGGACAGGTTAAACATTTATGGCCTATACATGTTGGAAAAAACAGGAAAAATAGTTACCTGTAAAGCACAGGAAAAAGACGATGAGGAAGTGTGTGGTGAAAAGCACAGATGCAGCGGGTGACGCGGTGAAATCACTCTTACTGAGACAGGATTGAAAATAGATGTGATTTAGTTATTTAATATCTTAGTAATTAACTATCAAACATAAATAAACTAGCTTTACTACCCGGCTTTGCCCGGGATTTAGGCTTATTAATTTCATATTCCCTTATATGTTACTGAAAATCGGGAAAAAAAATTGATGCTCGCAAGAAAGAAAAAAGCTGATTTCCCAAATTCGGTCATTACAAATTATTTCTTCATAGTGTGATTATTTCAGCACTTGGCCGTACTATGCTGTCCCAAATATTTGTCGAGAGTTAAAGCAACGAAATGTACAGAATGTATGGAATCTGTAGAATCAAACGGACCAAAACCGTTACGAATTATTTAACACGCGTCCAGGAGACATAGTATTAGAGCACTGACTGAACAAAATTCGTTAACAATTTGTTATCGACGATCAAATGCATCACGTGCTTTCACTTTCAGACGTTTTTGAGGGGCGAATCTCTGGGATAAAAAAGTTAAAGACGTAACTTTGTTTCTACTTATATATTTCTGTTTACCGTGGCGATGAATACAGTCACATGCTTTCAGATTTGGACCAGGATAACGTTGACGTAGCAAACGACGCTGACTTTATTGATTAGCTTATTAATTAATTCATAACTCGCAAACCGAACAACGTAGAGATCTTAAAATCGTTGCGTTTACCTAGAAATTACAGTATTAATAAGCTATGCAAATGTCACGATGCTACAGTTCGGCATTCGAGATTTTTTGCTGCTTCAGACAAACAGACGTTTCGTGTTTTATATATAAGATAAAGAATACAGCGACGACACTCAAACGCAACCTTTCACTGTGAAGACAACAGCAGCTCTTAATACTTTAGCCGTTATGAGACGCATATATACGTAAGTGCGTGTCACGAGAACAATGCCTGACAGTATCTATATCTCACTTGACTTAAGTCACATTATAAAAGAGCGAATGAATGAATTACGTCATTGCATGACAATAATAGGTAACAAATAAGGATTCATTTCCAACAATCGCCCCCCCCCCCACACACACACACAATACTTTTTTTGTCTATATACAACATTTGCGAGTTTTCCTCCTCATAAACACAACTCAGCACTAGTAAATCATCATACTTGCAAGCTAAATTAAATAATAGTGAGTCCTAATAACTCGCAACAATTATTATGCTTATTAGCTTTCAGTCCTTTTGTCAGAATGTCCACAGTCATGTTGTTAGAACTCAGGTATTTGACATCAGTTTTGCCTGTTTCATATATTTCTCGATTTTGTTTCCATGGAAGCCTCTGGTCTCAAGGATTCTGCCTTTCTGTCAGTAATTCTTTTGCGACATTTTGAAGATTTGTGACCCATCTTCGAACTGTAGTTGCATCTATAATTACGGAACTCTTTGTCGTTCCTTCTGGCGTGTTTCCCTTGATTCTGCCTCCAGTTGCTAGAGCTTACTTCGGGTTTAAATTACCCTGTCTGTTGGAAGAGAAGTATGCCCTTTGTGAATCTGGATTCTTTTTTGCTTTTCGAGCCTCTCATTCTTCTTAAAGTTTGACTTTCAAAACATCGGGTTTAGTTAGCTCATCTCGAGACTCTATGGCATAACAGAAATTATGGAAAGTGTCAGAAATACTGTACAACATCAATATTAAAAGAAGGTCATCAGCTATCACTATATCCATTTCATGAAGTTTTACGACTGTTTTTGAAAATTCAGTCAGGTGTTCTGATATATCATTAATGTCGTTTATTTTACGAAACCGAAGCTGCTTTAGCAGTGTGGCCTTTTTTGCTGGTCCTTTTGATTCATAAACCGATTGAAGTTTTGCCAGACTTCGCATGATCTTCTACAATTCTTTACATGACAAAGCTCACTAAGACAGATTGAAAGAATTATATCTGCTTTAGCCTTCTAGTCAGCTAGAGTCCATTTGTTAAGTTGCGGTTGTTCCGTCAACAGGTTTCGAATTCTGACGTGTGACATAACTCCAACGGTCATTATGGGTCAGAATGGCTTCCATATGAATTTTCCATAGTTACAATTGTTTAACTTGTCGATAATTATATGCGACATCATCTATTTATAAATACAGTAAAAAATATAACAAAAATTGATTACTAACAGCTGAATCGAATACTTTTTATATTTCGTCGTACGCCTTCTTACTTTTCATCAATCCGAGCTTAGAAGTAATCGTTGCGTCCTTCTCTGGGCCCATAACCCATTGTGGGGTGAAAAGCATAAATGCAGCAGATGACGCAGTGAAATCACTCTTACTGAGACATGATTGAAAATGGATTTGATTTAATTATTTAATATCTTAGTAATTAACTACTAAACATAAACAAATAAAGTAGAATACAGCGACGACACTCAAACACAACCTTTCACTGGGATGACAACAACAGCTCTTAATACTTTAGCCGTTATGACAATGAAAGTGCGTGTCGCAAAAACAATGCGTGACAGTATCTATATTTCACTTGACTTGAGTTACATTATAAAAGAGCAAATGAATGAATTACGTCATTACATGAGAATAATAGATAACAAATAAGGATTAATTTCCAACAGGAAGTGTCGCCCATTTTGAAACCAGAAGCAATATACAGTATATGCGTATTTAAGTCATACGTTTTCAGCCACTGCCATTGTGAGTTTAGTTGTTCTTCGAGAAAAAATCAGCCGTCAACGTATTGGTGATCCCGGAAAGTGAGTATAGGCAGACTTCGAAGTAAGAAATGCGTTCTGGGGTTTACAACCATGTTCCTTTCTTCTATAAAATCATATAGCTCACGGTTACAAGACACAAGCTACGCATATGCTGTCTGGGATGTGCAATTAACATTTTCCATCCATGTGTTTCATATTGACAATTTTTTTTATTTATTTTTTTTATTGGAGGTTTAACGACCACCGTGAGCAACTCAATGGGCTATAAGCAGTCGATCGTCCCTAATTTAGGGTCACTGGTTCCAGGGAAGGGAGAGAGCCAGTGCCGTATGACAAACACAACATCCATGCCTCACCGGGATTCGAACCCTGACCCCTTACGGACGAATGATGAGAGGCCAGCGCCTTAGAGCACTGCGCCACCGGGGCGGCCATATTGACAATTCAAAACGTTTTAGGTTTAAGGTTTTATGGCAACGTAAAGATGGGAACAGCAGATAAGACTGGAAGGTGTTGTACCGCAATTTGTTATATCATTGATTATACGTAAATATCCTCAGCTGTACATCATACACCGAGTATATATCCTCAACTGTACATCATACAGCGTCAAAATGGTGTAACAGGAAACGGGATTCGTCTGACCATGAAACCCTCTTACAGTCTTCTATGGTCCAATGTCGTGTATTACGTGCCTACTGCAGGCGTTGACGACTGTGAACGGCTGTGACATAGGCATACGAATGGGTCTGCGTTTGCAGAAACCCATACCCAAGACCGTACGATGAACCGTGTGTTCGGACACATTGAGCCCTTCACCACAGTTTAAATTATGGATAATGTCAGCCACGGTAGCCTTCCTGTTGCTGCGGAGAAAACGAGATAGCTTGTGCTGACCTCTGACATCAATGGCGCGTGGCATACCCCACGTCTTGTCGACGGCTCGAAGAGTCACCTGTTTCAGACCATTTTTGATAGGTACGTAACTACTGCATGGCGTGAACAGCCAACCAACGTCGCTGTTTCGGATATGTTCATACCAAGGCGTCTTACCTTAACGATCTGGCCTTGATCGAAATCAGATAAATCCTTTGCTTTTCCCATGTTGAGACGAAACGAAATACTGACTGAGAGATCTCCAACCTAGGTATTATATATATCATTAGCTCCCTTGACGCGTCTCGCTGATTGGCTACACGAGTGCTTATTTGCATAACGCAGAGGTGGTATTAATGTTTGGCTGACTGGTGTAGAGTCACGTCAAATAAACTAGGTTCACTGAAAGACGACCAATAAAATATTTATTCCAAAAAAATTATGTGTCGTATTTTCGAATTTCAGTTTGTCTCAGAATTAAGGTTATGGGCACCATTATTTAGCGAATTTTAAAAACCTGAATTGCATTCCTTAGTTATGTGCAACAGTTTTAGGCCTTGTTCCAATCCCTGTCTCAATTGGTTTCCATTACAACAGTTGTAGTTCAATTTCAACAAGGAGGTTAGAATAAGATATCTGGAGATGCCCTTGTTATTAGAGCAGTACCACTTTACGTGAAGTCTATAACCGCGAGCGACGGCCGTCAAAATGTGGGAAAGTTCATGATTTTCAAGGCTATTGCGATGCATTTTGTGTTGGCTGAATAGCATTTTTTCGTCGCAAATGTTTCTTATTTTGCTTCGTAACTTGCTGCCGATGTGTGAGAAAGTGCTGGATTTATAAAAATGTTTATTATCTTGAGGCTCCTTCCCATTTTTATTTAAAATTGAATTATTATGCGTTAGCGTTAGTGCGAATTCAAAACAACGTTAAAATTGAAAACTTCACTCGTATATGAAGTATACTTCATTCCGGTTTGGTATTAACACGATTTCTGCAATCAAAAACCACGCAACTCAAAAATACACACAGCTGAAACTGCATGGGTATCATGCAAACAAATCAAAATTCCCACACTTTGCGTCTTCATTGCTATGAAACTAGGGCATCTCCAAATCTCTTATTCACGCAGTGGTCTAATTGATTGATTCTGATCATTCGTCCGAAACGGGTCCGGGTTCGAATCGCAGTGAGGCATGGATGTTGTGCCTGTCTTACGGCACTGTCTCTTTCCCTTCTCTGGAACCAGTGACACTAAATTAGGGACAGTCGACTTCTTATAGCCCATTGAGTTGCTCACGGTGGTCGTTGAACCTCCAATAAAAAAATCTCTTATTCTAACCTCCTTGATTTTCAAACCTGAGGAAATGTAAAAATTGCTAAATCGTGTAATTACTGATATTCGAAACAAAACAGAGACGTCTCATGTGCAAACACATGTCATGCCATTTCTGTTTATTTCTAGGAACATGTCTTCAAAGCAATGCCAGCTATCTCCACCTTTGATGTCATCAGCCAAAGCCAGTGAAATCAAGGATTTTGGCACTGCTGTAAAAGAAGTCATCCACGAAATATATGGAACTAACGAAAAATCGTCCAATGAGACTCCAAGTGTACGAACACCATCGGCAGATGGGGTAAGATGTGGTGACAGTTTTAAGACAAGCAATTTAAGCGCATAAGATGAAGAAAGCGATAACGATAATAAATGTCACACATTTTGGAGGTAACAATAATATTGACCCTGACAGTGCTGGGGGTATGAAGAACACCTGGATAACGTGCGCTGGAAAGATTTCAACATTTGCAATTGATTTTGAAGACTCTAAATCAATTTTACTTAAGGTTAGAAACGATGAAGTTCCGAATCCACTTTTGTCCTTGATGGATGCTATTCAAAATGCGAAAATCGTTTGAGATAAAAGCAAATAGTTCTTAAAAATTGCTACAGAAGTTATAGAAAAAATGTCGAATGAAAGAATGATTAAATACTGTGAAAAAAGTAGTGGAAATGGAAGTGATGATTTGGTACAATATGATCCTGGAAAGCGATCTAAAATTTGCTCAGCTAATCAACGAAATTATTTGATATCCCTTGACATTTATCAGCCTAAAATCGCCAGATTTCCAGCAAATGAAAGTGTTCCGAAACGCAAACACATTTCAACACGCTCTGGTATAAGGAATTTCCTCATATCGAATACCGCATTGCAAAATATGCTGCCTTTTGTTTTGGTTTGCAGTTTATTTCCTGAAGGAAAAAACAGAGAACTTGCAGATCCAGCTTGCATTCATCTAGGTGTAAGGCACTGGCATAAAATGAAAAGTTAGTCGACACTTTTCACTGCTCTTTAATCGGCACTTTTCGTTTCATCACCCCCCACTAATTTCCCTTCGGAACAATCCTGCACACAAGTAGCAAAGTTTAGTGTAAATCAAGGGCTGGTTTAATCATGAAGTGCCCTAGCTTATTGATTGTGCGAAACCACAAATGCGCAGGCACAACTTTTAACCATAATAAAAGGCAGAGGTAAGGGTGAGTGGCATCTATTTATTACGGAGTGTAAACGCAATAAAGGCATTCTGATCGAAATGATATAAAACAATTCAAAGAAATTGCAAATGTCACATCATCATTATACTTTCCATTAGCACTTTTGATGTTAAAATAAGCGTTACATGTGCTAAATTTATAATAGAAAATTATCTCAAAAGAGTGCAATCAAGTTTGATAGCAAGCCAAAATAAAATACTTCACTTTTGCGATCGAAGTCACAATCGTCCTAGTCTTCAAATTTCACGTTCAGTGCATATAATGCTACTATAACTTATGTTACAAGTAATGCGAGCTTCCAGTTCATCTTTCAACAGGCACTGATATCAAAATTTATCATTGATGACCTTCAGTGGAAAAAATGACTTTTCATCAAAACATGGGCTACCCTTCGACTCAAAAATAGTGTTTATTAATTTTGTTTCGAGGTTTAACGCCCACAACAAGCAGCTTCGAATACTATAAGCAGGCGACCGTCACTGATTTTGAACCACAGGTTTTAGAGAGGTGTGACAGCTTGCGCCATAAGACAACCGGAACCTTATTCAGGATTCTAACATAGGCTCAGGGTGAATGACTTTTTGGAAACCTACGCCTCTGAAAACTCGGCCCCGGGCGGCCATAAAATAGTAGCAGTATGTCTCAGCTTGAAGGTGAAATTTGAATATGATCTACTCTGATAGAGCAGTTTATTATACACCCTACTTCATAAAGTGTTTGCAACCTTTCAGCCTTACAACAATCGTAATACGTAGCATGGACTCTACCAGGCATTAAAACATCAGGTGGCACTGTGGCCTATGATTCAAGACAGCCGTCTGTAAAGAGCACAATTTGTCAGTGTTGGTTTTGGACCCAAATGCATTGCGCCATTGCATCCCACATTTGATCAATTGGACTCAGATCCAGAGAGTTAGAGCGCCATTCGGGGGTTGCAAACTCACTGGATTGTGCATCAAACCAGTCCTTTGCAAAACCGAAGCGATGGGACGGAGACTTGTCTCGTTCAAAAAAGGCATCCTGCTGTGGGAAATGAATTGCTATGAACGGGTATAAGTCGTCCACGAGTGCATCAACATAATCATGTGCGGTGATGTTTATATTAATAGTTACGAAGGATGATTATCACGTTGGCCACAAAATAATTACCAGAAAGTTACACAGTTCTCATCGGCCTGTAATGCCCAAACGGACAGTTGGAATTCATGGCCTCCAAAACGGCCTTTTTATATAATTAATGTATCATTGAAGAAAATAAATACTTATTACAGAAGTCTAATTGCTAATATTCACTGAAGTAAAATAAAATTATTTGAAAAATGATCCCCTGAAAAGGGCCTTATTATTTTTATTTTATAAATTACAAAATAATGGACGTAAAATCTTTAAGTTTACGAATGAAAGGGTTCAAAAGTTGATAATACAAGTCACTTATTGTGTAATACACTATCTAATAACAAGTAATGGGACACCTGTGATAGCAAAGGAATTTATTCACTTTCAATAGTTGGTGGAGCCCCCACGAGCGGCGATTTCAGCTGCGACCCTCCGGGGCATACTCTCAACCAGGCGTTGTACGACGGCTAGAGGTATTTTCTTCCACTCGGCTTGGAGAACACAGCTCAGTTCCTTCACCGATTTCGGACGGTGGGGGCACCCCGTAAGTCGACGCTCCAACTCGTCCCAGAGGTGCTCGATAGGATTAAAGTTCCGGGCTCTGCGCAGGCCAGTCCATTCGATTAACCCCATTGTCACCATACCAAGCCATGGTGGACCTCCCAACATGACAGATGACATTGTCATCCTGAAAGTAACGTGGGTCCACCCCGTAAAACTGCCACAACGTAGGAAGCGCATGGTCATTCAAAATGGTGCAGTAGGTCTCGGTGTTGAGTATACCAGGTAAATGCGACCAAGGGTCTTGTGCCATACCAGGAGAAACACCCCCCACAGCATAATTCCACCGCCGCCGAACTTCACAGTTGGCACAATACATTCCGGCAGGAGGTGTTCTCCAGGCAGACGCCAAACCCTGACCCTGCCATCCGAACGGTAGAGGGTGAACCTTGATTCGTCGCTCCAGAGAACCTGTTTCCACTGTTCAACGGTCCACTGTCGACGTTCTTTGCACCACGTTAGCCGAGCAGCGCTATTGGACTTGGTGATCAAAGGTTTGTGGGCGGCAGCACGTCCATGATAACCGAGCAGAAGGGCTTCCTCACGAATGGTATTCATCGAAAGAACACTTCCGGATGCCTGTTGAAACTCCTCGCGGATGTGGTCCATCGATTTGGTGCGGTTCTTCCGAATTTCTCTAGCCAGCACCCGTCGGTCTCTAACACCCAGTTTTGTGGGTCTGCCGGGTCGGGACACATTCCGACAGTCACCTCTGATCTTCCACTTGCCAATCACGTAGGCCACTGTCAATTTTGGGTATTTCAACTCGCTGGATATGTCACGTATGGATCGGCCATTTCTGTGATACCCAACGATTACACCTTTCTCGAAATCAGAGAGCTCCGAACTGCGTGGCATCTTGCATGCGACTGGTTGCGTTGTTGTTTCCCACACGATAGTTAACGGCGGCGGCCGTGACGTGTATCAGGACCGCAGATATCGTCGATTGCAGGGGCGTCTAATTACTTGTTGGTAGATAATATATGTGTGAATTAACTACTTATGAGGTTAAAGTAGAAGTATTATTTGAAAAAACAACAACAAGAAAAATATCACCGAATATTCGTTTGTACTGAGCACGTCCTTTGAATTCTTTTCGATGCGAATAAAATTCATCGAAGGTATTTTTAGTCAATGGAACAGGTTAGGGAAAGAAATCAACCGGATCTTTACAATCGATAAAAAATCTGGAAATGCAAACAGGTACTTACTTCCGCCAGTGGCTAAAAAGTATATAATGAAAATTAACAAGTGGTACTCAAAACGTTTATCATAGCGGAAGGAATATCAGAGACAAAGAGATTTTCAAATAGAACAGTTAAAAGAAGAAATATGCATGGAAAAATGATATTACCCCCGCCTCCTAGCGGAAGAACTTTGTATAATGGAAAAAATTGAAAATATGCGAAAAATACTCTTCATGGCAAAAACTATGCTAAGGAAAACAATTTTTCAAGTATGTCTCCCGGAAACAGAAATAGCGAGAAAAAGGTTTTGACTCTTACTCGCCCTAGAGGGGAAAGTTGTGCATTATTCAAAGACGATATTGTTTCCATCTTTATTGTAGCGAATCGCATAATGTAAGAAACGATATTTCTCAATATTTTTCGAAGCTGCAAAAAGAACTGCACAAACACCACCCAGCGAGGGAACTTGGAACTACAAAAAACTTCACAAGCACAAGCTTAAAGTGTTCCATAGAGTAAATGGTATCCGGTGTTAAATTTCTTTTTTAAATCGGACAGTTAGAAGCAGAGATACTGAGAAAAACAGATTAAATATTTACGCCCCTAGCGGTGAAATTGTGCATTCGTTTGGGAAGGAAATGCCCACAAAATGCCTTCATAGTTAGAATGCTTTCAGTCGGGTTATTAGTCCTGCAGATATTGCTGCAAACATGCTGTAAACAAAAAAGTGAACTTAGTGGCATAATTGTGGGTTAGGAAAATTTGAAATTATATGTGAACCATTTTGCCCTGGAAACTCTCTCTGATAAAGAATGATTGTTTTTTTTAAATCGGACTGTTAGAAGCAGAGATATCGACAAAAATAAGATGAATATCTACGCATCTGGAGGGAAAACAATGCACTATTTTAAGCAGAATGTATTTTCAAAAGGTTTTCTGAGGTGAGTGGTATCGGTCCACGATATATTTTTTTCAATCGAGGTTTCAGAACCTCAGATATTGCTGCAAATACAGTAGAAGCAGAAACAAACACTTAAGCTCCTGGTGTCCAAAACATTCTCTACTAAATATTAGAAATCATATGTACAGCATTTGCCACTAGGAATTGTATCCGATGCAGAAAACAATTTTTCAAATAGGACTTTTAGAATCAGAAACATCCGGAAAATCGATGTTTAATTTTACGCCCCTAGAGGAAAATCTATGCAGTATTTGAAAAAAAAATTGTAAAGATTTTTTTCACCCGGATACTTAGAAGCAAATATATGGAATAAACTTTATTTCAAATTCAATAGCATCTGCATTTACGCAAACTAGCGGCGAAGTTATGCATCAGAAAAAGACAGGAATGCAAGCAGCACCGTTACTACATTTCAAGCTTTCCATTGCAAAAATAATTTTCCAAATCGGACTAATAGTTGCAGAGATACTGTGTCCACAGGTGGTCGAAAGAACAAACGATCTGACAAAGAGATATTATAAGCAAGTATTTTTTTTTACAAAAGACGTGCTAAGAAGCATTGGGTACAAAATCAAAATTACCGATACCCTGAAAAGGGCCCTTTTCTGAATAAAATACTAGCCAATACAATACAATTTTACAAATTACTAGTACAAAGAGATTAGTTAATTGAGATAAATTAAATTTTGTAATGAATGCTGTATAGCAGGCAGGCGTTCGTCCTATTTATAGGGTGACAGCACTTGTAACAAAAGTACATACATTACATACATATCAGTAAGCTGTTCTCTGAGATTCAGAGATTAGCTCCACAAAGAAAAGACAAACTACCAGATAATTTTTAATTGATTATTTACTTACTGTTGCCATATCAAACTCCTCCTTTACAGCGATCTTAACATACAACTCGGGCTTCACTGACATCCACCACACGACACACACATGATCTTCTGTACATCATACTCATGATCTTTTTCTCATGTAGACACTCCTGAATCTGATCGTTCCATGACTTCCTTGGCCTTTCTCTGCCTTTCCTTCCTGCCACTTGGGTTGAAATGTTTTTTCTTAGTAAGCATCTCATCACTCATTCTTTCAACATGCCCAAACCACCGAAGCATATTACTCTTCACCTTGCTAACAACATTTTGCTTCACATTACATAATTCCAACACATCATTCCTCACACGATCAGAACGTGTCTTGCCACAAAGTAACGCATTTCTCCAGCACACAAACGACTTCTATGTTTCTTCCGTAGTACCCAGGTTTCACTGCCATACATCAGAGTAGGAACGATTACACTTTCATACACTGCCACGCGGGACTCTCTTAAGAACCCAACATTCCCGTGAAAATCGGAAGATAAAAGAAATCAGGAAATGTTTAGCTGCTCATAGCTGAAGTTAAAACATTACTAATCTTAAGTGACAAACTTTTGCATAACGTCAGAGGAATATTTGCGATGTCTGAGGATATTGAACATTGAGAGTCAGCAGGAATTTTGTTCGACTTCATAGTATGGTGCTGCTTTACTAAACGTGTCTTCAAACTTAATTGTTTCAAATATTGACATTTTTCTTTTGCCAAACTTCTTGCATTTCATATCGCCATAAGGTGTGTTACCCAGTTTCATAACTGAGCAACACACTTTATGGCATATGAAACTTCTCTTTTACTCGTTATAAATAGCCAAACTGATGCCCCTATTGAATTAAATTTCTACCATTTTCTAAATATTTCATCATTATCGTCATTGACATTTTTAAGATGTGAGGACAACTGAGCAACTATTATCTACAATGAAGCAATTCTCGAAACCTTCATTCATCAGCATGGCTTCTTCACCTGCCATCTCGCTAGGGTATTTGAACAAATCTCTTATGATTTCCTTTTTTGTGATAAGATCAGAACTCCAGAATCCGGTGTGACGTTACCGGCATTTATTGACAAGTACAAGACCACAAATTATTACACTCACTTTGAAAAATTTCCTGGGTTGATTAACCCATGCTTCTTGAATTCCCACTGCATCTGTCATGCTTAGTTCTTTCAGAAACACTTTGTTCTCATGCCTATGTAACATAAATTAAACATTGCATACGTAAGTTTACTGTTTTGCTTACCCTTAAATGCAGGTGGAATACGCTGATCTATGTGCTGTACTGGAAACCTGCAGTTAGAAAACAAATATCAGGAACTGTGTCTTTCAACAGAACCTGGGTATCTACAGTATATATTAATTCTACAAGACTTTTTACTGTAAGACCTATTTTGAGAGAACGGCTGAACGTAAAATTATAGTTGAGGTATCAAAATAAAGGTCTTACCATGTAGATGTGCCAGTCGAAATGAAAAATGAGAATGAAACAATATTTTGGGCGTTGTTGGGCGTCAAATTTCGCTGTTAAAGGAGGAAGCATGGAGGGACTGAAATAGTCCAAAGTTCGAACTCTTCCCTTTTCTGAGCAAAAAGTTGCGCAAAGCAATGGCCCATTCACCTCTATACACTGACTCATGTTGTCATGGAAACGCTAGCAGGCGATCCTATCGATTTCTTCGCATCAGAACAGCGAAGACTCTCGACGACCTGCTTGCGTTATGCCGTTGGACATGCAATTTAATATTCATTCGATTGAGTTTATTCACGTTGGTAAGACGTTTCCCATTACGTAAAGATGTAAATAAATATTCCTTTGACCATTGTTAGTGAAAATATTTATAATGTACACATTGAGGTTTTTACTGTGAGAACTATTTTGAATGAACAAATATGGTTGAGGCATCAAAATAAAGGTCTTACCATGTAGATGTGCCAGTCGAAAAGAAAACTGAAATTGGAGCAACGGTTCGGGCGTGGCGGAGAGGTAAAGTTACCATGTAAAGTCTATGGGAAAAGCATTTGGCCCTTATCTACATCAGGTGCACAGTTCAGTGTCAGACTTGGTGTGTGCATGGTGTTCTATGATCAGTCCTAAAGTAAGTAAATACCTTTTTTTCTCTCCCGCAGAAGAAAAAAGCATAAGAGCCTTACTGGAAGGCGTGAGCGATCAATGTGTCACAACTATATGTCTCAGACAAGAAAGAATGAAGAGTATTCGCTACGCGAATCTCATTCCAACAACATTTACAAACACAGTTGTGACTGAAAATGACAGTGAAAGAGTACGCCATCCAGTTGAATTTTTGCATACGATCGAAATGAGTGGACTTCCGCCTCACATTCTACGACTAAAACGGGTGCAGTCATGATGCTCGTCACGAACCTGGCCGCCCCGGTGGCTCAGTGGTCTAAGCGCTGTCTTATGATCATTTGTTCGTGAAGGGTCCGGGTTCGAATCCCGGTGAGGCATGGATGTTGTGTTTGTCTTACGGCACTGGCTCTCTCCCTTCCCTGGAAGCAGTGTCCCTAAATTATGGACGGGCGACTGCTTATTGCCCATTCAGTTGCTCACGGTGGTCGTTAAACACTCAGTCAAAAAAGAAAAACCAAAAAATAATCACGAAACTGGACTCAATGAAATGTTTAGTCGATGGCACACGTATGATCGTAAAGTCACTGTTCAAAATACAATTTCTGTGGAAATTTTGTGCGGAGAACACAAGGGGTCGTTGCACACCTTGCCACGCATTCCGCTGACTCCAAACGATAGCACTTTCCCTTTTACGATCAAACGGATTCAATTTCCGATCATATTGTTCTTTGCGATGAAAATAAGAGTCAAGTACAGACACTTGCTAAAATCGGAATATACCTGCCAGAACGAATCTTTTTCTCTACGTTGCCCTATCTCGATCAAGATCAAAGGATTCTGTTGCAGTAAAGATCACTCACGAAGATGTACCTGTATTACCTGTCGCAAATGGATGGACTCAAATATTTACTGAAGTGTTTGAATGAATTTGAAAGATTCTTTGTTAATCAAATACAGTTTTCATTTGTTGCTTCATATGATTTTATTGTTTAAAAAAACTTACCGTCGATTTCGACGGGTTTCGTCTAGTTCAGTGAAATTACGTAGTGGTAACAGATCATGAAATTATCGGGAAGATCAGTAGTTTCAACATAAGTTCTAGCTTTGGATACAAAACTGTTTTTGAACTAGTGAAGAAATGTTGCAGACGTCATTCAAAATCTCTCATAGGAATAACCACGATTCCTTTAAATGCACCGAAATTCTACGCCTTGCCATTCACAAGGAATATTTAATTGTAAACGCTAGACACACTATAACATGAGAGACAGTGCGTTCCTCCGAATATCTACGACTTCCTGGTGCTGTTTCTTCTGTATTTCTTGGGTAATGCATTTCCCTAATAATGTCCTCATTCCAGCTGTACATTTGATCTTCTAAAATAAGAGTTCTCTTAAATTCTGTTACGAGTGCATCATTTTGCTGAAAGCCACACTCAACAATTTCTCCAGAATCTTTGAGTTAAAATAGCTTCCACGGTTTTTTTTTAAATTATGCTTCCGAAATATTTCTTACTGGAAGTACAACTCATTGGGGAATAAAATGGTTTTGCGCAACGTAACGCTACGATCTACGAAGCCATTTTCGCTTCGGAGATGACGAATCCATCTCGCCAGCATTCTGTTCAACGGAATCCTCCTTTACTGATATTTGTTTCATTTTAAATCTGGTATATCACTGTTGGGAAAATTTTAAGTATTTTTTTTCTTCTTTCAGGGATAGAGTAATCACGGCTTCTATCTCGGCTGAGATCGTCCGTTAAGACATAAATGACGGGTTTATCTTATGTTTCATGTTTTCTCTTTTCTGCCGAGTTAGTAAGCTGAAATTAGAGACTTCCGATTCCTTCTATTCTTTGATGCTCGCGGAGGTTAAAATTTAAAAATAGTCTTCCTGATTCTTAATGTAGTGTAATAAAAAATTGACAAGCCAGCAAAAGATTTGGAGCCTAAGCATTTTTACTAAAATAACCTTGACCAGTTTCTTTGAAAATTCGACTATCAAGATACTGCTACTTATTCTCTTCATTTAGAAAAATTAAGGAGCTTATACTGTAGTCAATTTACAGGATACAGAATTATACGAAATAAATTGAGAGGAGGGAAACTGTGAGAAAATAACATTTTGCTGGAGAAGAACATACCCTACCTGTAGCAGAGGTGAAGCACAACTGCTTCACCTAGGAAAACCCGAATTTCTGCGTTGTTTATTGAGATTTATGCAATGGAACAAGACGTTGGTTTGTGCAATGGAATTAAAGAAATAAAACCCAATTTGATCAATACCCACAGGCTCAGCATGTGGTAAACTGTTTTTATTCCGCTAATCGACTTCGCACCTACTGATATAGACTTCCCATTTATATTAAGACGACGACAATTCTCTGTAAAACTCGCCTTTGCTATGACCATTAATAAGTCTCAAGGTCAAACACTGGAGAAAGTAGGTATCTACCTTCCTGAACCAGTGTTTAGCCACGGACAACTTTATGTTGCATTGTCAAGAGTTCGACGGTTTGATGTCACAGTTAGAGTAGTCCACGGGCAAGAACAAAGAAAACTACTTTCAGATTTCGGAAATATGTTTACAAAAAATATCGTGTATAAAGATATTTTCCATCGTCGTTAATAAACACTTGAATAGCAATAAGCGATATATAGAACCCGTTGTATTCTTATCTCAACGGGCTTTACAGATAGTTAAGAGCATAATCCTTTAAGAAAAATAAACACCTCACCTTTTGTAAAATTCTGCATTAAGCGAATCTTTTCGTAAATATATTACTATTAACCCAAGGAAGAAGCAAGGCACAACATATTACCATAAAATGTCATCCTAACTGCTTTCATGGCAATGTACAGTATTTGTCATTTTCTTGTAGGACCTCCGTCCACAGTGAGTAGAGTTTAGGTCCCAGCCACCTACAACGAGATCGCCTTTTGGGCAGGACACAGAAACGGAAGGATAGAGAGCAAGTCTAGCGACTTTGACAGAACAGTTTGTAGTGAGATTAGAGTAGGCTACAGTAGATGGCGCCACCGTACAAGTACGATATTGCACATAGAGGGGTGAGAGAATTTCAGGGGGGGGGCATATGAAAGGATACCTATTTAACCAGTGGGTCCAGCCTGGGGGCCGTCACTTAACGTGCTCGTCCGATGCACGGCGGATATTCAGTGATTGTTAGCAAATCACACCATCTCTGAAAGATCAGCCCAGGTTCGAAACTGAGAATCTTGCATCGATAGTCTGAACTGCTAACCACTAAGACATCCGCAGCTCTTAAAATGTCATCCTTTCATCGCTGTAAAATTTATGCAAAATACAGAAGCAAATTTCTTCCTGCTCATACTTGATTCATATGCTTACAAAAACAGCTTATTTAATAACTGTTCCTTAGAGTTCAACCAATACCGCGCCAAATTCTTCTCTTCCACTGTCAGAAAAAGTCATGTAATTGAAAGTATTTTAAACTTAGTCGTGCCGTCTCGGTGGCCGAGTGGTCAGAACAGCTAATTTCAATTCACTCGCCCTAGCAAAGCCCATGATCCACCTCCGGATGAGACGTAGGTGCAGCGCATGCCCGACATGGTACGGGCTTTCTCCCTTCCTTGGAATCAGTGGTCCCAGATTTGGAACGGATGACTGCTCACAGTCCTTGGAGCTGCTCACGATGGTAATTAAAACCCGAACAGAAACAAGCAAACAAAAAGAATCCGATTCTTTTACCGGCTTGCTCAACACGGAGCCGGAAATTAAGATTATCACACTTTCGAGGGACGTCAATCACTGTTGTCAAACAGAACTGCTAACGCCATTCACGCTGTCACCTGTCAAAGAAAGTATAACGCATTTGACGAATACAAAAAATATGTAAAATAAAACAAAATCTTTAAAACCTTAAATAAATCTTAAGATTGTTACACACTGCTTACAGAATGCGAAATACCATAAATTTGTAACTTGGGGTAGAAAGTCCATGATGTATACTGCTATTTTCCTTGCACGGGGATAACTGCGGTTTTCCAGTTATATGAGGGGTAGCGCCCCCACGGCCCGAGCTGACCATGTGACGGATCATCTTGCTTCCTCGTCTTTGTATAGTAACATCACCGCAAGGACAGCTGTTCATCCAGCTGAATCCGGTGATGTAAGCTCAGCCTTTGTGTGTGGTGATGAGACCTATGCTGAGAGGTTTCCTCCGGCAGCGACAATCTTCCAGGCAGAGATGCATGCGCGGCTCCTCGCCTTGCATCACATCCAGTTTGGACCCGATCGTTGCACAAGGCTTTGCACTGACTCCCAGTCTGTCATCCAAGTTTTATCTTCTCTGAAGGACACTGTCTCGCCAGTCACCAGAGATGTTCGTCCCCTCATTAGAACTTTGACTGGTGCTTGTTTCGTGCTCCGGTTCTGTTGGGTTCCTGGCCATGTTGGGATACGGGGTAATCAGCTGGCGGATGCCTCTGCCAGCTCCGCATCCTCCTTGACAATAACTCGACTGCTACTGTGTTTTCGAGATTTTCGTCCTGCCATCCGTAAATTCATTGCGGATGAGCTGCAGCCCCTCTGGTCTCAACAGGGCAGGAACAAACTTCTCTAAATCAAACCACAGATTGGACTTTGGCCATCTAGCTTGCGAACAAACCGTCGTGAGGAAGTAATGCTTGCGCCTCTCCGCATTGAGCATTGTCGTTTCACCCGCCGCTTCTTGCTGTGTGGCGACACTGCCTCGATGTGCGAGGCGTGCAATTGCCGACTCTTTTTTTTTTTTTTTTTTTTTTTTTTTTTGATTGGAGGTTTAACGACCACCGTGAGCAACTCAATGGGCTATAAGCAGTCGCCCGTCCCTAATTTAGGGTCACTGGTTCCAGGGAAGGGAGAGAGCCAGTGCCGTAAGACAAACACAACATCCATGCCTCACCGGGATTCGAACCCGGACCCCTTTCGGACGAATGATCAGAGGCCAACAACTTAGACCACTGCGCCCCCGGGGCGGCCAATTGCCGACTCACTGTCATTCGTGTACTATGTTGTTGTGTTCGTTTTCGTGATCATCGCTTTCATCATTTCCGTTCCCATTTGTTACACGATAGCGCAGCCACACTGCAGAGGATATTGGGTGACCAATGGAATTCATCCTACATCTTTTCGTTTAAAACACATTGACTTTTTAAACGTATCTAGTTTTTAAACTTTTCCTCATTCTAATTTTTCACTTTAACGACATCAGCCTGCTTTTAACGCTTACACCACTTTTTTCAATATCTTTCTTTGATGGTCTTGGTTCTGGCGCTCTTTAGCCAAACATGGCTTTTGCGCCATAAAAATCACATTACTAATTCACAGATCAGATCAGATCATATGTAGAGGATTTTAGGAAGGGAGTGTCTGGCCCCAGGTCTTAAACAACCATCAGAAATAGGAAGCTAGGATATTTGGGCTAGAGTGCCCTTTAGGAAAGTGACGCGGAGGCGAAATAGAAAGGGGGAGGAAGACGCCCTTATTTAATATCGGGAGGCCAGTATCCTGGGTCCGACGGCTTAACGTGCCCATCCGACGTACAACGGATATTTAATGGTTCGAGCGTTCGTACCTACCTGGGATCGAACCTAAGAATTCTCCTTGGCCGTCACCAACGTTTACCACTAGGCCATCCAACCAATCAACCAACCTATACTGCTATTTAACTTCCTTTTTGAATTTTTGTTTTCTCACTTAAATTTAGCTTTTCGTTAAACGTCTTCTCACTGAACTGTATATTACTTCCCCGAACAGCTTTTAAAATCTGGCAACACTGAGAGTGAGTAAGATAAGAATGGCAATATTGAATGCAGTAAATTTAGATCAATGAGAGAGAAGAGATTGATGTTAGTGGAGTTCGTGGAGAATTGTAGAAATATCGTAAGATTGCGAGCATATTGTTGGGCGTTGATATTGCGAAAGATGTAAAGCCTGATATTATACAGAGTCATTATGATAGTATTGATGTCTATGTTGATACCAGGGAGACTGTGATCTGCTAGTGGATTTTATTGAAGACCAGGGCTACAAATTAGTGCTATCAAAATCCGGATTTGGGATTTCAAAATATCCGAAATATCATAAATTCGAAATCGGGATTGCCGCATGAATTCCGAATTTCGAAATCTGGATATCTCTTTCCATCTTTTCTTTCTTTATTTCTTTACTGCCCCATTGGTCAAGTGAATTAATCACAAACACTATAAGTGCTAGTAAGTCGGAGATGCCTGGTTTACCAATAATAACGAGCCATCATTTCTTTTGCTCGTTCTTTGCAAATTTTTGTTTGCGTCTTTTTAACCAACAACAACCCGAGGCATGCGGTCTATCATGGCCAGATAGATCTATGTTGTTGAGATGTCTGAATATTCGGTATTCTAAATCCGAATATCCGGATATCCGAAATCCGAAGTTCAAAATCCAGATATCCGGATTTCGAACTATTCGAATGCTAAAATCCAGTTTTAAGATAGTAAGATATCCTGAAATCCGAAATCCGTGAACAGCACTTCCGAAGTTCGAAATCCAGACATCCGCAGTTCAAAAACCGGATATCCGGAGTTCGAACTATTCGATTGCTAAAAACCGGTTTTCAGTTAGTAAAATATCCGGAAATCCGAAATCCGTGAACAGCACTTCCGAAGTTCGAACTATTCGAATGATAAAAATCCGGTTTTCGGATGCTAAAATACCCGGATATCCAAAAATCCGAAATCCGTGAACAGTACTAGTACAAATGCTTGAAATACAGAGTAACTTGTTGGAATCCTGTAAGTGAATAGCTGATTCTTTCTACTAGGCCGTTTGCTCATTTGTTTATATATAAGGTGTGATTTATGTTCAACGAAGCTATTTAAGAAAATTAACCAACCAGATACTTAGTTGGTAAACATTTAAACAACTGCAATCAAAAACTTAAAAGCTGTGAGCGATATGTTGTATTAACACAGGCAAAATGGTTTTTCTAATGACTCACTGCTTCTGTGTAGTGAGAGTTAAAAGAAAAGAAAGCTTTAATGAACAGTACGTTTATAAAACGGAGAGCTCACCTGCAGGGGCGGATTGGGTCGACGAAAACAGGTTGGAAATTTTAGTCAGAGTAACATAATGTCTTGTGCTCCCTATGGAAACATATGTACGTACCCACAGGGGCACACCTCATGAATTCCCTCATGAAAATAACTCTGTTAACTCCTGGATGAAATAGAACTGTTGAAATATACACTGTAAAACTAATTTAGTCGTGAACAAATTTTAACAGCAATTTAAGGATGAAAGAATTTTAAAAATCCACTCATGACTGAATGCAGTGTATCAAACCAGGTTCAAAACAAGGTGCTGAAACAGATATTTATATTATTTGATTTATATGTATTTGGTTACTGATCGTCTACTGCGTACCACTTCCTTTTTCAAGTCTACCCGTCCCATTTATACGTCTTTTTCAAGTCTACTCATTATTTTGACTCATGAACTATCATTTTGATTCACGAACCAGTATCGATTAATCGTTGTTTCTTTTAAGATAAATGTATGTGGGACAAGAATTTCAGAACATCTCTTGTGCTCTATGTCCGTACGTGGATAAAGGTGTGGTGATGATGGACCATCAAAACTGTTACTAGTGCCTCCTTCAAGATTACAAAAGGAGGATAGGGCCTACCAATGCGCCTTTGGCTCCAAACTTCATCCTCATATATAAAAGGCTAGGTTGCCGACTACCTGGATCACTTTTTAAGTCGCCATAGTAACAACCGAGAAACAAATGTTTGTGACGTTACGATTAGCTTTTCATGTTTTCGTGCAGGTGACGTCATCAGCTACACGTGCACAGTTCACGCGTATATCACTTTTTGTTTTCATAGAAACAAAGAACACAGCTGCTGGTGTGACGTTATCTCATCCAAGTCTTTCTCACATGACGTCATAGATGCGTTACGTCACACGGTCAATTCTTAAGAAATAGGAAATCTGCGTCAGGAATTTTGGTTCCACTTGACATACTCTTCATATGCTTTATTACGCTGTTTCCCAAAAAAAGACGAACATTTACATTTCGGTGTTCACACCGCGTTATCCGTAATCGTCCCTGTTTAATGTTTTGTTTACATCTTTTTTCTTGCATCTGAAGTTAGAGGTTTTTGGGGGTTTTTTTCGAGTGCATTGGAAATAGAAGCATGCAGTTCTGGGTTGTAAGGTGTTTTACAAGATTATTATTTTTTCATGCACTTTCCTCCTAAATTATTTAATGACCGTTAATATTTATTAAATTAATTAATTTCAATACGTACTTGCGACGATGTGGATCACTTTTATTTCAGTAAGGCAAGGACGAACGCTAATGTCTTTCGCGAACTTGACTGTTGTTTTAAAACTCGCCTATGCTGCGTCAAAAAAGAAATTTATCTCTTTCATTAGATAAAGAAATTGAAGATAAACGCCGCAAAGCCGATTACGATCGAGCAAGACGCGAGCAACGCACTGCAGTCAAAGGACAAGAAGTTAACCGCCGGAATGCCGAGCATGCCAGAAAAAAGACAAAAATGCAGTGCAGTTGAAAGAAATTCTGAAATTCGACTTTTGCGTGATCGTCGAAATAATCTGACGCCGGAACATATTGAAGCTGAATCTCAGCGCATGAGAAATGTTCATATTATAGAGGCACAAAATATAACCCCCGAACAAAGAAATGAACGCTGCGCTCGAGAGGTTTAAAGGAAATTAACGAACCGACAACGACAAACAAAGGATACACGTCATATGGGTTTAAACGTTATAGACGATGAAAAGACTGTAGCAAGACATTCATGTAGCACTCTTGAGAAAATCTGTGAATTTTGTAATGCCAAAAACTTTGCCGGAGAGAGACCTTCAGATGGTAAATTTTTTAAATGTTGTTCAAAAGGAGCAGTAAAATTAGACCCCATTCGTACTTCCCCATTAATTGAACAACTTATGAAATCTCAGCATGAGCTTTCATGAAACTTTACGGTGAACCTGCGGTCGATTAAATGTTCTCTTGCATTTGCATCGATGGGAGCACAAATGACTCCTCCACCAGGTTATGGACCTTATTGCTTTAGAATAAATGTATCAATCTATCATCGTGCAGGAGCATTGCATCCTGATAATGGTGAACAGCGAAAATACGCGCAATTGTACATATTGGATCCTGATGAGGCTGCTGCCCAAAGAGTGCAAATGTGAGAAAATAGTGGGTGCAATAAAGGTCTGTTACAAATGCTGAGTATATTAATGACAGAAAATAATCTATTTGTGGAAGCATGTAAAATTCTTTATGAAGTCGAGCAAGAGAGTATTCAAGATGTTGAAATGAATAATGCTGTTCCTTCTAATGTATCAATGACTATTATTCAAGATCGTAGAAATGATCAAATGCGTTAAAATGCTCCAAGATCTAATGAGGTTGCCATTATATTTGAAAATGCAGATGGTGAACCTCTACTCGAACGTGACTTACTAATTCATTGCCGTCCAAGTGCAAGAACCAAAAGAAGAAAAACAGTAAGAATCAGCACTCTCGATCCAAATTTAGAGCCTTTGGTTTATCCTCTTCTCTTCCCATATGGTGATCAAAGTTGGGCCATTGACATTCCATTGCAACATAGACCAATGTCTTTACTGTAAGTGTTGTTAACCAATGTACAAAGCCACGGTAAAAGGTTACACAAATGCAGTACTATCAACATCGTCTTTCGATCCGTGACGAATTCAATCCATTATTAAGAGCAGAAAAGCTTACGTAGCAATACATTGTTGGTGCTTATGTAAAATTGGAAGCTAACAGACTGAATTACATTCGAAAATATCAGTCTCAGTTAAGTGTCGAAAAGTATAAAGGTCTCATGAACCAAATTCAGAATGCTGGAGATGACGAGTTTCTTCCTGGAAAAGCCCTTATTTTCCTATCATCATTTCAAGGTAGTCCACAAAATATGGTGCAAAATTATCAGGATGCAATGGCGATAGTCAGAAAATATGGCAAGCCTGATCTTTCCTTACTATGACTTGCAACCCGCAATAGGAAGAAATTACTGAAAACTTGAACGGTCAATCTTTCGAAAACCGTCCAGATCTAGTTGAAAGAGTCTTCCAACTAAAGTTGAAATAATTAATGGAAGATATAACCAAAAGGCATATTTTTGGAGTTCCGGTGGCCAAAGTTCATGTAATCGAATTCCAAAAAAGAGGGCTTCCCCATGCTCACATGCTTTTGATTTTGAAAGAAGAGGACAAATCAACATTGCCTGAGAAAAGTGACCAACTTATATCGGCAGAACTTCCAGATAAAGATAATTTACCAGTTTCACATGCATCTGTTGCGAAACACATGGTTCATGGCCCGTCTGGTGAAATAATCACAATTCACCCTGTATGAAGATGGCAAATGTATCAACCAATTTCCGAAGTCTTTCCAAAATGAAACAGTAGCTAACAAAGGTGGATATCCTTTATTTCGCCGTAGAAAGAATGGTGCGAACCCAACTGTACGTGGTAAAATTATTGATAACAGCTGGATTGTCCCTAAAAATCTGTATCTTTTGTTAAAATACAATTACCACATTAAATTCGAGATAAGCGCTACTGTGAAAAGCGTGAAATACCTTTTCAAGTACGTATACAAAGGTCATGACTGTGCCAATGTGCATATCACAGAGCACAACACCAAATACGACGAAGTAAAAAGTCATGTTGATTCCCAATAAGTTAGCGCACCTGAGGCAATGTGGCAAACACTTGGTTATTATATGCACCAGCAATCTCATACAATAGTTAGATTATTTGTTCACCTTCCTGAAGAACAGAACATTACCTTTAATCCGGAGCGTTTAAACAATGATCGAAATGCAGTCGTCCATAATACTCAATGAGATACAATGCTGACAGCATGGCTCGAACTAAATGAGGGCAATGAAGATGCGCAATCCATTTCACATGGCTACATGCCAAGACATTATGTGTTCAATCAAAAAGAAAGACAATGGGTCCAACGAAAACGTGGTGGAGATAATGAGATTGGAAGAATGTATTCAGTCAACCTTGGATCTGATCCAGAAAGATATTGTTTGAGACTACTGCTACTTCATGTGTCTGGAGCGAAAAGCTATACAGATGTAAGACCAGTCAACAGAATTCTATATGATACCTTCCAAGAAGCTGCTTTGCAAAAAGGTTTAATTAAGAATGATGAAATATGGGAGAAAACCTTAGATGAAGGATCAGTTTGCAGCATGCCTCGACAACTACGAGATTTATTTGCGTACAGTCTTATCTTTGTTTCACCACCCAATGCACAAGAAATATTTGAAAAATATAAATCCCATCTTTGGGAAGATTTTGCACACATACATAACATTAGACATACTGAATATTGTTAAAATTGCTTGAATTTGACCCTTCAAGAAATTAACGACACTCTGAAGGCTAACAATAGCTCATGCGATAAATATAATCTTCCAATTCAATCAAGTAACGTTCCTCAAAAGCAGGATGTTTATTTCGACGGTGCTGCAGAACGACAAAAAGCTACAGAAATGGCGAGTAGCTTAAATGCAGAGCAAAAAGCAGCATATGACAGTATTATGTCAGCAACCACTAATGATGATCTTCTTCATAGATGTTTTTTCCTTGATGGCCCGGGGTGCGCAGGAAAAACTTATTTCTATAAAACCCTCCTCAGCACTATACGTGGAAAAGGAAACATAGCTTTGCCTGTTGCATCCACAGGAATCGCTGCTAATCTGTTAGAATGTGTCAAAACATACTTTAACCAATTTAAGTTAGTGCCCCCTTTAAATGAAATGTCTACGTCGAATATAAAGATTAATTCCACCGACGCCGAAATCATTCGATCTGCGAAAGCAATCATTTGGGACGAAACTACAGTGGCTCCCGGTACTGCTTTACCTGCAGTTGACCGAATACTAAAAGATATTATGAGAAATAAGAAACCTTTTGGTGGCAAAGTCCTCTTACTTGGAGGAAACTTTGGACAAACTCTCCCTGTTGTCAAACACGGTGACAGAACCAAAATACTCGAAGCCAGCATTAAATTCAATCAATTATGGTAAATATTTGAGATTTTAAGACTCAAATGTAATGCTCGATCTGTTGATTCATCATTCAGTCAATGGCTTTTACGACTTGGTGATGGTGCCCATGAAACAGCTGATGGACCACCAGAGGAAATGATAGAGATACCTACACATATTTTATATGATGGCGATATAGCCAAAACAATATTTGGTGAGAACTTGAAAATTTCTGATTTTAAAACATTTGCAAAGAAAGCCATTCTGTGTCCCAAAAACTCTGATGTTGACAAATTAAATAAGAATGTTCATGATCTCTTAGAGGGACAGCAAGCATATACTTAAGCTCTGATTCAACTAATGCCAAAGGCGAAGACAATACTAAACAGTATTATCCTATACAGTTTCTAAATGAGCAAACTCTATCAGGAATGCCACTTCACAGACTGAAGTTGAAGATTGGAGCTATTATCATGCTCCTGAGAAACCTCAAAACACAACAAGGTTTATGCAGTGGAACAAGACTGATAATTAAAGAACTAAAACCCAACTTGATCATTGTAGAAGTACTCACAGGCTCAGCATGTGGTAAAAGTGTTTTATTCCGCGAATTGACCTCGCACCTACTGATATAGACCTCCTATTCATATTAAGACGACGACAATTTCCTGTAAAACTCGCCTTTGCTATGCCGTTAATAAGTCTCAAGGTCAAACACTGGAGAAAGTATGTATCTACCTTCCTGAACCAGTGTTTAGCCATGGACAACTTTATGTTGCATTGTCAAGAGTTCGGCGGTTTAATGATGTCACAGGTAAAGTAGTCCATGGGCCAGAACAAGGAAAACTACTTCCAGATTCCGAAATAATATTTACAAAAATATCGTGTACAAAGATATTTTCCAACGCCGTTTATAAACGCTTGAATAGCAATAAGTGATTTCTAGAACAGTTGTACTCTTATCACAACGGGCTTTACAGCTACTTATTTATAACAGTTGACTTAATTATTTTATAATTGCGTGTTTGGTCCAGCGGCAAAATTTCCACTGAAGTAGACAAAATTTTGATTTGTCATTTTAGAGCAAATACTCATAGATAAAAGGAACGTCAATTTTGTAAAGATAATAACGGCTTGGACAGATAAAATACAGCTCATATGAATTAACGATTCCTATTCGTTAGTACCAAAATAATTATTTGTTCCTTCCATACAAAACAGACAAAGAGGAACCCATTCAGGAAACGAGAAAATATGTCATTTCTCGAGCGGTCCACAGGGAGATATCCCGGTGTCGTGCTGAGTCAATCCGCACCTACTCACCTGTATTATGATTTATGCCTAACTCATGGCTGAATAACATTGAGCGCTGAATGCCTTAATAAATATACTCACATTATACTAACAAGCACGAATTAACTGATATCCGCAGAGAAAGGGCTGCTTTCAAACATGAGGACGAATCGATATTCTTAATTCCTGTGGGTTCTATTCCTCTTTCTTTCCTGTCGTCACACACAATTTTTTTTATTAAAGGTAAACGTTTTTCATGTTCCATACTGTACACAGGTGCTGCTGCTTCTTTGGCTTCTCGCCAGGTAACAATTTTGCACCAGTTACAGTGAGAAAAAAAAAAAAAAAAAAACAGGAGCTCCACGGTTTTCTCTCCGTAACGGTAGCATACTTTTCATATGTATGTGTATATATATAATACTAAAATGAACTTTAAACACTACTATAATACAAGACAAAACACAACACACAATATAAGACAAGTCAGACACGTAAGCAGCGCAAATGCAGCACACAAAAGAGTCTAACAAATAAAGTTAAACATCAAAAAACAAAACAAAACAAAACAAAAAATGAACAAAGACGATACTTAAATCAAATAAAAACGGTCGTCATCAGGGAAGCACCCGTTTTTTGCAAGTGGCTTTTCTAAAACCAAGAAAGAAACAGACAGATTTGAAAGGTCCCCTTGGTTGTGCTCCCTAAGCCACAATACCAAAAGAAAAAAATAAATAAAATACAAATAAGACATATGTATTTTATTTATTTTTTTCTTTTGGTATCTTTGTTGTTCAAAGAAAATGGTCATACACGGAGATGATTGACACTAATCATTTCTGGCTGATTATGGTTATAATAATGGCGACGAATCTGCGAAACGAGAGGGATGCTTTGGTCACATGTTCCTGCCCAGTAGCATGATGTCCGTATCAGAGGGTCTATACTATCCCTTCTCCGTCATGCCCTGGGTCATGGAGCAAAGAATATAAGACTAGAGGGGATATCTTCTCTCGAATGACAGGTTTATAGTCCATACAGCTGATATGACTGGGGGAAAGGAATCGTTTTGCCGTAGTTTTCATAAAACCCGGCTGCTTTGTGTACATTCTCTTTGAAAAGAGCAGAAAATTTGGACACTATATGTATGGTTCAGGTACTTCGGCCGTTTAAAGGGTTAAGTCAGTTTTTAAGGTTATATAACTTTTTGTAGACAAAAATTCAAATTGGTATTTTGAACACCTCTTATGAGCGATAAAGTGTAATGTACTAATATTTAGGGAATTTCGATTTCTCATCCAGGGCTACCATTTTTTTTTTATGTTTAACGACAATCATGATCGGAACTTACACAGGAAGCCGCCAGACATAAAAATTGCAGTAGGGGTAGGCTCAGTGATCAAGCATCACTCGGGCCCATCTCGGACGAATGCTCAGAGGCCAGCACCTCAGTCCACTGCAATTTCACCTCTTGAACGGCCCCTGCCGTTCCACCAAACTTTATAGAAATTCCAGCTTACAAAATACACTGAAGTGCCAGAAGTCATGGGATACATATCTACTATTGTGTATGACCTCCCCTAACCCTGCGAAGTTCAGCAACTCGCTATGGCATCGATTCCACAAATAGCCGGAAGACTTCTGCAGAGAGGCAGAGCCATATGTATGTGAAGGATCTTGAGTGCCAATGGACCTTTCCACCACGTCTCATAAGTGCTCTGTTGGGCTCACGTCAGGCGAACTTGGTGGCCACACTAGCCGTCGGAACTCACCAGAATACTCCTCGAGCCAATTTCGGACAACTTGGGCCCGATAACATGGTATATTTTCCGACTGAAAAATCCATTCGTTGTCGGGGTACATGTAGTCCGTAAAGGGCTGCAAATAGTCATCCAGCAGACCAACAAAGCGATTGCCAGTTAATGACGTATTTACGAGGACCAGAGGACTCAAACAGTGCCAATGTAAAGACACCCCCCACATGTATGGAACCACCACTAGCTTGCATAGTGCCTTGTTGGCAGCTTGAGTCCATGGCCTCATGGGGTCTGGGCCACACCCGAACCCCACCATCAGATCGTAACAACTGGTAGCGTGACTCATCGGACCACGCCACATGTTACCAGTCTTCCAGGGTCCAATCACCGTGTTCGCGAGCAAAGGTGATGGCGCTGTGTCCGATGTTGTGGTGTTAACAAAGGCACTCTGGTGGGTCTTCTGCTCCCCTACCGCATGGACTCTAAATTACGTTGCACTGACCTGCTGGGTATGTCTTTGGTACTCCTGCATTGAATGTGGATGTTATTTGAGCCAGTGTCGCTTCTCTGTTAGCATTAATAATACTGGTTAGACGCCGCTGGTCACGGTCATTCAGCACCCGTGGTCAGCAACTGCGCTGCCACGGTGGGTGGTGATGCCTTTCATGAGGTATTACCGGTACACACGTGACACCGTGGATCGCGGAATGTTTAATGTTCGCACAACTTCGGAAACTGAATGTCCCATCCGTCTGGCTGCCACTACCATGCCTCATTCAAATTCCGATAATTCATGTCGGCTTGCCATAATCCTACTGGCGGTTGTACAACCTGACTCACGAGATTACACCTCGAAAATGATAAAAATCGTGGAGTGCGTCGAAGCCTTTATTCGACGGTAGCGACAGTAAAAAAATTGCATACTACTATCCCATGACTTTTGGAACTTCAGTGTAAAGTTTTCTGTCTTTTGGGTTGGTTCTAGATGGAACCACCTAGCCCTTTCATTTCTTTAAACGAAACAAGGTTTTGTTGTTGTTAAAGAAAAAAATTGTATCAGATATAGGAATATATTTTAAGAGAGTGCTCTATAACCTGTGCTGATTGAGTTGTGCAGTTAGGCTTGTGTGTTTCCGAACAAAAAGCCTAATTTGAGTGATCTTCGTAGAACAGGGATCTTCCACCTTTTCTGAATTGTTGGCTACATGACAAAATGGAATAGGATTGGAAGGCCACATGACAAAAGGGGACGGGATTGGTGTGCTACATGACAAAATTGAATATGATTAGTGGGTCACATGAAAACGAAGAAAAAAAACGTATATGTTTATTATGAAAAGCCATCATTTTAAAGATGTTTTGAAACATAACACTTAACTTTTTGATACAGAATCGATGTACCTGTGTTACAAAGAAGTGCCATTTCGGGCACTCTTTAAAAATTTCCAATAGATTGTAACGTATACTCTAGATTCACTTTCCTTTTGATTTTACTATCTCTGGTTATTTTATTTTACTATGTAAATTATCTTCTTACTGAACGAGATGTTATTTCTCCCGCTGAATGAGATCTGGCAATGAGTGTAAGTCATGACGTGGTGGTAGCCAGTATAAATAGGCGCGTTCAACGATACCAGCGAGAGCTTTTTGTTGATGTGCGTAGAGAGAGCTGTTGTTGTATGGTGAGAGTTTTGTTTCGTGTGTAAAGAGATCTTCGTTTATGTGAGAGGAACTTCGTTATATGTGAGAGCCAGATATCGAGTAGTTGTGTGACCGATGAAGTGAGTGTGGATAAATAACAGAAGTTTACCTAATAAAAGATTGTCTTAGTAAGTACGTCTTTCTCAGTTCATAGTTTTGTCAGACCTCTGTCTGGCTGCTAGGTTTATTTCATTAGTTGTTATTATTAACAACCAGCATAAGACTTTATTCATCTTAATTACTACTACAACATTACTAGCAGTTAAAAGCTTGTTCATTATTATTATTACTACACTACTAGCAGGAAAGTTTATTCATGATATAATTAACAAACAACAAGCATTAGAAGAAGCATTAGTAGAAGAAGCTATATTCATTATAAGATGATCTATTCAAACATAGCTGACTGCAGATTAAGGAAAGTAAAGTTCATGGATTCGAGGATACACACTGAAAAAACGTGTCTAAAAGTTGAACGGGTATATAAAATAATTATTTTTAAATCTGTGCCATACAGTTAAAATTATATAGAAATATGAGGCTCAGTAATAAATGTGAAATCGAAATTTATGTAAAACGTGAAACTACTATAAGGATAACATTTTTCCTTGCATTATTTTCATGCTTGTTTTTCTCTTTGAAATCAATGACGTAAAAATCTCGCGCACCACTAAAAACAGATCGGGGATCTTAAAATGGCCTGCACGATACGAGTTGAAAAATATACCCGAGGGACACGGGATGAAGATGCTTTGCTTGTGGTTTGAGTATTTCGCACCACGTGGCGATAGGCTTCAAAAGCAATGTTTTTGTACCTACTTGTCACTTGGGGATCGATGGCTATCTTTAAAGTTAAATTTTCTAAAAAAAAAAAAAAAAAAAAAAAAAAAAAGAAGCTATTAACAGTTAAAATAAAGTAAAAAAAATTCAGAAATGAATGTTTAATTTTTTCTAAATATTTAATTTATTCAAAGTGAATTCTCTGTGTTTTGGATTATTATAAACTTGCTACTTGAATTGCAGTGTATCAGATATAATAGAAAGAGAGAAAGGATCTTAATTTTTAAAAATATATCTGTAAAGTGAAAGAAAAAGAAAATAAATAACGGGAATATGTGTGGCAATCTTTCTACCTACCCCATTACTGCCTGTTTGTGGAAGTCCTTTAAAAAATTAAACCATAGGTTGTTTATATATGACTGTTTATTATGAATGCGTGATTAATACTTAAAGCCACATGTTTTGATAATTATACATTTATACTTCTCTCATGTGTTTTAAGCCAAATTACTATAATTCAAGTATTCTTATTCAATCTGAAGTTTCAGTTAATCAATGTGACATATTAATAAAGATTCACCATTGTTATAATTGCATGCATAATAATGTATTTACGTTGCATGTTGTACCTTAGTGTTTCGCAATCTGAGCAGTAAGCCTGGTTCGACTTCCCATGCTTTAATCTATCTTATTAGAAATTGCGGATCCCAAAATTGAAATGTGTACATTTCATGCTGGTTCACCACCCATCAGGAAAGTTCTGGTCGTCTTTGTAATTCACTTTTAAAATTCTGGTCCTATTTTATAGGTATTTTTTCAAGTTAATTTATTTTTTGTTGTGAAATTGAACGTTTACTTACAAGCTGTGCACCACATGTCGGAATGATTCTGCAGTTTTCTAATAAGCTTAGACGTGGTATTGGCTAATTAATGTATTTAGAAATGAAAGAGAACATGGTTTTTCTTTATTATCGCAGCTGACGCATTTTTTTAAATTGAATATATGTGTTTTTACCTAGTGAAATATTTAAAATCTACAAGGAATTTTACGTCTCTAAAAGCAGTCGCGAGGTTTTCATTATTTTTCAAATTTAAAATATAGGTAATGATATAACCTGAAATTCGTGAGTTAATATATTGTTTCTAGCTGATGCAGTTTTTTGCATGTCTGGTGGCGCCATCTTACGAGTATCTGTGAATGACATACCTGAATTCGACTAGTTGGGACAATAGAGTAAACCGGGGAGATCAACGGTGACAGCATTGCATTCAGACAGTTTTTTCTGGAAGGGGGGGGGGGGGGGGGAGGTTTACAAATTTTAAGGGAGCTGAAACTTGTTGGCTGATATATACAACATATAATCACAATTCTGTAGTTTATATATGCATTAATCCATGTAAAAACTGTAAATTGAGTATAAAAATGTTCTTATGTTCTTATACTCGTATATCGCAAATTCGAATTCCAAGAAATCTACACATCCAGTGGCGCCCATATGATTACTTTTAGAGGGGGTGGGGGGCTAAGAAAAATCTTTACCTCCTTCAAGGCTGTCAAACATTTTAGTAAATGTACAAGATACTGAAATACAACAAAAATAAAGAAGTTCGATAATTGCAATCAATCATTAATATCTTATTATATTAAAAAAATGCTTTGAAAAAAGGTTTCCTCTATTTTAGTGTTTTTAATTTATCAAAACTTTGGCTATATAAACGGCTAGAGGGGGGGGTGAGGGGGGGCTCGAGCCCCATGCCCCCTTATTTAAAAAAAGGTTTATTTACATCCAAGAGATTAAAAATGTAAAAATGTTATAACCTTTACTCAGTGGCGTATCTTGGGTCCGAGAGCAAAGCTATCTCATGCGCCCTCCCACCCACAGTACTGTTTTTTAAAAATGGCGAAGTTTAATTTTTTAATTGTTAAGTAATAGAAGTAACATTTTTTCTGAAATTTAGATACATGCTTTTGCTAACATGATACCAAATAATTATTAGGATTAGGATTTGAAGACTTAGTTGTACATGAACTCCATTCTTCTTTCCTTTTGTGTGAACTTGAGTGTTACGTTTTCACAAAAATGTTTCTACTGAGTACTTTTTCATATTTAAAAATAATGTTTTTTCTCTATGAACAAAACAGCCAAGTTGCTCGAATGGAGGTAACGACCACCGTGAGCAACTCAATGGGCTATAAGCAGTTGCTCGAATGTGCATGTCCTTGTGCGGCTCTAAGATATATCTTCATTCTTTTTAATACGGAAAAACTTCTTTCGGCGGTTGCAGTTGCAGATGAAAAGTTTAATATTAGATCTGCTAATTTGTACACCTCATTAAACACTATGTCTAATTATTCAACTTTATGTAAAAAGTAATGTATCTTACTGATTTCTTTCGTATTCATCAAAGGAATAATCCACTTTCAATTCATTTTGTAATCGAGCTGTATCAAAATTTGAAGCGTAGAGTTCTTTAAGCTCTGATAGTAGATGTTCAGGGAAGCTTTCACAAAATTCATCAAAACAGTTCGAATCCAACAAAGCCACGAATTTAAAATATAATATCACTGATTTTAATTCATTTTCACTTCACACAAACTGAAACAACTCTCGCGAAACATGCGTTGGAAACATGGAGGAACTGAGCTAGTCCGAAGTCTTCGTTTTTTTTTTTTTTTTTTTTTTGAGCGAACCCTTTGCGTAAAGCAATGGTCCACCGTAGCTCATTCGTGTTGTCATGGAAACGCTAGCAGGCGATAGAATGGAAGCTCTTTGCATCAGAACAGCGAAGGCTCTCGAAAACCTACTGCGTTATGCCGCTGATCATCGCTGGCCAGACTGATTCTCATAATCGAAAGAAGCGAATCCGTTTATGTTTTTTTTGCACGAAAAGCATCGACATATCTTAATATCGTTGATAATTGACTTTTTTATTTGTGTATATTTAATTGACTTTTATTTGTGCATACGCAGCTAGCCTAGCTAGGCTCGAATATACGACACTGGTACACCCTTACTACAACACCTCGCAAACAGCCCACGAAGTCTGCTGTTTCTGAGATGCTTCCACTCTTGGCGCAGTAGCCTATGATCTTTTCGTTTTGAACGTTCGTCAAGTCACTTCTTCTGCCCATTGTAATCACGTTACGCACTATGGCTTATCTGTCCTGACCGGCCGCTTATATCGCCGATGAAGTCGTCAACCCATTTTTGCATTTCGTCACATGTCCGGAACCATGATGCATCGATCGGAACAAATGATATTCTGAAGGAGCTATGTCGGAACTATACGTCGGGTGCTCCAAAACTTCCAATTCAAGCGTCAATAATGTTTCCTTGACTGATTTCGCGATATGCGGCCTAGCGTTGTCATGCAGCAATTTCACGGGGCGCAATCCTTTGCCTGCGAATGCAGTTTTCCGACAGATTTCTGGTTCAATCGCTGCAATTGTTGCTTGTAGCGATCATCAGTAACAGTTTGACCCTGTTGCAATAGTTCATAATAGAGCACATCGTTCATATCCCACCAGATACACAGCAGAACTTTCTTGGAGTGAATATTGCATTTGGGTGTCGAAGTCGTTGCTTCGCCGGAGTATACCCAGTGTTTTTTTGCGTTTGGGATTATCATACCATAGCCACTTTTCATCACCCGTAACGATTTGCCACAGGAAAGATTTTCTGTGTTGTTTATTCAATACATTCAAACACTTGATGACACGCTCATCCTTGTTCCTCTGGCTCAGGTCATTTTCCTTCCTTCTGAATCTTTCCCACTGGGCGTAAACAATTGGAAATGGTTTTTGAGTTACCCCCAGTTGTTGAGCTAGTTCTTTTTTCGTTTGAGACGAATCTTCATCCAGCAATTCTTGTAGTTGCTCATGTGCAATCTTCTGTGGGGCGCCGCTACGTTCTCGATTGCTAACATCAAAATAACCTGCTTTAAACCGTCTAAACCAAAACTCACACATGCTTTTCGATACAATATTCTCCCCCAAAACAGAACAGATTGATACACATGCGTCTGAAGCATTTTTTCCTTGATGAAATTCGTAACGAATGCAGTGTCGAATAAATGCAGTATCGCTTGCCATCTTTTACCTACCGATGTGCAAGTGCGTTTGACTGTTGGGCAAACTTCTGTGTCACATTTTATACTCAGTACCAGTTACGATCACATGACAACAACGCGGGGGAATGTCGGATATGTAAATCAGCGGTATACGTCACACAAAAAACGCTTTAAAACTTATTTGTACACCTAATATAAACGATAAATCACCAAGAAACAGTTACCTACCCACACCCCCTCCCCATTAGCATTGAAAAGTTTGTTACGAAAATGAACAAACTGTGCTCAAAAAATTCTCTTAGTTTAAGGAACATATCAGAGACAAAGCGATTTTTACATCAAACAGTTAGAAGATTTTACATCAACAGTTATAGAGGGGAAATATGATTTAAATTTAGGCCGTACCTGAAGAATTTTAAATAATAAAGTAGAAAATAAGTAAAAGGTATTCTTCATAGCAAAAGATATATTAAGAAAAAATAATTTTTTGATATACGTCTCTGGACAGCGAGAAAAAGATTTTGACATTTCTGCGCCCAGGTGGGTAAACTGAGCACTATTTTAAAAAGCTAATATCCCCCTCTTTACTGTAACGAACGGTATTCATCAAAAAAGAAATTTTTCAAAAGGATTTTAGAAGCTAGAAGTCACAACTATGAACAACAAATTGCTGCAGTACAGGTAAAGTGTTCAGCAAAGTAAATAGTATACGGCATCCAAAGAATTTTTTAAATCGGATTTTTAAAAGCATATACTAACAAAAATCGATAAGACATATACGCCCCTAGCGAGAAAATTGTGCAGTATTTTTCATTATAAACGTGCACAAAATATTTTTGGCAGTAAGTAGAATTTGATCGAAACAGGATTCCTTCAATCTGGTTTTTAGACGCGCAGATGTTGCTGCTAATATGCTGCAAACGGAAACGTGAACTTATGCACACATGTGCTATATAGTGGCACACGTATGCTATAAAAAAATCTGAAATCACTTGCAAAATATTTCGCACCCGAAACCCTGTCCGACATAGAAAAAAAAAATTCAAGTCCGAAAGTTACACGCCCCCTGACAGAGAAATAATGCACTACTTTCAGCACGAAGCTTGCCGTAGTGGGAAAAAAAGCTTGTCGTAGTGAGTAGTATCAGACCGCAAAAGAAATCGAACTTTCAAAAGCGCAGATATTGCTGCAAATAATCAGAAATAAATAAATATATATTTTTGTTCAACTGCAGTGAATAAAATGTATTTTGAAGTCGATGGCATCTATCTATCTATATTTATCGTCCCGTAGTGGCAAAACTGATATTTACAAAAAATTCGAAATTATATGTAGAACATTTCCCACCAGGAGCTCTATCCGAAGAAAAATTATTTTTTAGATCGGGCTTTTAGAAGCAGTGATATCGGGAAAATCGCAATCTAACTAGTTTTCCGGTAGGGGACTGATGTCCCCCTACCGGAAAACTATGCATTGCTTGAGAAGGAAACTGTACTCAAAATAGTCTTTGTTATAAATGGTATCGAATGGAAGAAAGAATGTTTTGTATCAAATGGAAGAAAGAATGTTTTGTATCAAATGGAAGAAAGAATGTTTTGTATCAAATGGAAGAAAGAATGTTTTGTATCAAATGGAAGAAATAATGTTTTTAATCGGATGCTCAGAAGCAATTACATTGAATAAAATGTATTTGAAGTCGATGGAATCTGCATTTACACCCTCTGTTGATGATGCTATGCATTATAGAAAACCCCAAAAGCAAGAACCAGCGTTCTCACATTTCAAGCTTCCCAATGCAAATGAATTTTTCAAATCGGACCAATAACTGCAGAGATATGGTGTTCACAAACGGCCGGAGGGACGGACAAACTCATAACATCCCCATGCTCAGCATGTCTTTTGTAAAAAAAGATCATGTTTAGCACGATCTTTTACAAAAGACATACTGAGCATGGGGATGAAATTGGTTTCAACCCCTTTAAGCAAAGCAATGATCACGTATGGAACCTCTTTTTGCTATTGTACTTTAAAAAGTTTATTTAAATGTGTTTTGTTTTTTCAAACAAAATTAGATTTCGCAGATCGAAAGACAGTTCTGTTAGCATATTTTTCGGTCTGGGATCTCGTAACAAATATCTGAATGATTTCTTGAAGTTAAGCCAAAATAGTTTTATTTGTATACTAAATTTGATACGCAATTTCTACAGCTGGTATACACTATTGTTGCTCAGTTGTGATTAACAAATTTCCAGATTTCATTCAAAGCGATTTACAAAACGACATTTTGCTTCACAATTAGTGAACATTTTTAGCATGAGATGGCACCACAATACGGTGCATTTCACCAAGAATTTACTCAAAACAACTTTTCCTAAAAATGAAAAAAATCCACGAATAAAGCGGTCAGATTATACAAATTTTTTGTGTATTAACTTAGTGTGTCTTACTGCAGCAAGGATATTTAGTGCTTCAAATGGAAACTTTCTCTCAGTCATTTTTAAAATATAAAAATTCGGAATATACTCCTTTAATGAATTTTCACATTCTCAAGATAAATCACTGTAAAAGTTATTTAAATTTTTCTTTCCTTTTCTGTGTAAAAAACTGACGTATTATAACTTTTAGTATTCGAGATAAATTTTCAAAATTTGTGATTTATCTTGGTAAATATTTTAAATAGGATTTTGGCTTATTTGCAGCTGAGTACATGTTATTCCTCAAAGATATGAAGCCACAAATGTATTTACACTTCGTGAAGCCGCCAAAATCACCAAGACAGTTGAAAATATGAAATAACAACGAGTCAATAACATACTTAATTCATGATCGTCAGCAATACTTAGACTTTTAAAAAGAATTAGGACAGTCCGTACCCTGAGATTACAGTAACACATCGCACAGAGGACTGTACATTATTTTTCACATCACTACCGTCTTTGAAATTTTCTTAATAAACATTTTAACAATCGAAAAATTGCTGTCATTTGATAAATTAAGTTAAAGGTTTATATTAAGGTAAATTAAAATCATACGGTAAATGAATATCTAACCCGCACATACATGTGCAGAATATAATCCTAAAACAGTTTGTCTAGTTTTAGGGATTTTAAACTGTAGGAGATATGCGCAGAAGGTACTAAAACAGATTAAGCTTAGGGCTCAGTGGCGTATTTGGGGATTGTGCTACTCTGGGCACCTCTCAATTTATTGCCTCTCTACTTCCACTCATGACTCAACAACTAATTTGTGTAAAACGATATTAAGTGTAGTTGCTACCTATACTTCCCAAACGGTCAATCCAACACAGAGGCTTCGAATTGGGTTGGTTCTAAGAAAAAATTTGCCTTAATGGTGAGCGGGTTAGGTGAAACAAACACGGAAAGAAAGATCTTAACATTTTCAAAAGCAATTTAAAATTTGATTTTTTGTTTTCACCAGTCAGTATTTTTTATTAAAGTTTTAATATCATTTTTATCAACTTTGATTAAAATTGCTTATTTGGAGCAGTTTTAAATTAAAGACAAAAGTTACGTGTGAGTCAGACTCTAAGAATGTTAAGTTACCCTTTAGATACTTACTGTCATTTTGTACGGTTCCAAATATTCAGTAATATGTGACAGTCACACTGAATACATGTAATTCATACAGAGGGTGAGCTGAAAGTTTTGCAATATTTGGATCACTTTATGTCTTCATAGGTACCTTTATGACGAAAGCTGACTAGCATTCAAAGTATAGGCTATCATGTTACGCCGTCTTTAGCCATCTGTCTGCCAGTTCTTTGCTTCCAAGGCGGTACCAGTTCTTGTCCTTCGAGGCAAAGAACGCCACCTCCTCCTGGTTGTTGAAGTGCCGCCCGCGAAAAAAATGGGTCATGGAGCGGTACAAGTGATGATCCGACGGGGCAAGATCCGGACTATATGCTGGGTTGAGGCATCAGTTCGATGCGGGTCGTTCGCGTGGAATGAGGGCAAGCGTTGTCCTCCTGTAGGAGAGGGTGCTTTCTCTTCACCACTTCCGGGTACTTCTTCTCCAAAACGCCATACATCCGCTCAAGCTGTTCAGAGTAAAGGTGGACTTTGATGGTACGACAGTCTGGAACAAATTTGTAATGGATTATCCCCTCGAAATTCAACCAGACGCAAATCATCACGTTGTGCTCGAAGCGCCCACGTTTGGTGCCAGGTTCAAGAAGCTGGCCTGGTCTAAACCACTACCACTGTGAGTCAGGATTACGAAAATAGACCCACTTTTCATCGCAGGTAACAATTATCTTGATGAAACGTACTTCAAGCGGGTTTTCTAGGAATTTCATGCACATTTCCACTCGGCGGTTTGCTTCTGCTGGTGTCAGTTCGTGAGGACCATGTGGCAGCTCCAGTAGACCTTGCCGAGGTCCTGAAGGTGACTAACCACAGTGGTCTGTGATATGCCTAGTTCGCCTGTTAATCTCCGAGTGCTGGTTGCCGGATTTGCCTCTACGTCTTCGTGGCCTACCTGACCTTGGCTGATCGTCGAGGATTGTGACACCTGAGCGAAATTTCTTGAAACATCTGGTTGCGATGCTGTGCTCCACGGAACCTTCCCCTTTCGAATGAAAAATGTTTTGTGTTGCCTGAGCAGCGTTATGGCCGAGTTAAAACTCGTAAAGCAAAAGTTCTCCAATGAGCCGGTTGTGGGTGCTCATCTTTTAGGTGTCCCAACCACAGACATAACGATGACATGCAATGCTGTTCACGGCAATGACCGCCACTTTATATCCCTTTCGAGTGACTGCAGTGCGCGACTTGAATTAATTTAAACACATGACATACCCGTCGCAGCACATTCGTTTATGTCAATATTGCAAAACTTTCGACTCACCCTCTGTATATAAATAATATGTGTCCGTCACAAAGTGCCTGCACAAGCTTGAACGGATTCACAAGGAGGGCGCTGCTGGGTGCCCCACCAACTCACAGCTGCGAACAAGTCTAGGCTCTGCGATGTTGCTGTGCCCTTGCTCTCCAGATTCAACAAGAAGGATTTCCTCCACAAGATTTTGATCTGTGATGAGAAACGGGTCCTGTACGATAATCCTAAGCGGCACAAATCGTGGGTTAATCCAGGTCAGCCTACCACCAGTACCGCCAAACTGAATACCCATGCCAGGAAGTTGTTGCTGTGCATATGGTGGGATCAGCGCGGTGTCGTACACTATGCGGTGCTCAGACCTGGTGAAACGGTCAATGCTGAGCGTTATTGTCAGCAACTCATTCGTCTGAGTGACGCAATGGAGGCGAAAAGGCCATACACCGGCAAGGGCAGTAGGTCGGTCCTGTTTCTTCAGGATAACGCGCGTCCTCACACCGCAAAAGCAACTTTAAACATGATCACCGACCTGGGATGGGAGATTTTGTCCCACTCGGCGTATTCTCCAGACTTCGCCCCGTCGGATTATCACCTCTTTCGCTTCCTGCAACACCACCTGAGTGATACGCATTTCACTTCTGTCGAGGGGGTCCACACAAGTATTGATGACTTTATCAACTCGAAACAGCCCTCTTTTTTCCGCAGTGGCATTCGGCAGCTCCCTGATCTATGGCTCAAATGTATCCAACACGACGGGTATTATTTCCCTGATTAGGTACGTATTCGATTTGCTATAATTTGCTGTCAACGTGTCGTCCCTGTCCCCGAGATTTAAGTTGCACACCTAATAATTTCAGTCAACGTCGAGAAGCCCACTTGAAACAAATATGTAGTTGGAAATGGCAATAACACATATGCTACCATCTCTGAGATAGCTGGATATTCAGTCCTTATTGCCAAATAAAATGTGTCCAAAAGCACTTCGAGAAGTTTTAATTTCAATGTTCTGTCTGCTTTTAAATCTGCGAGTTCCTTTTGAATATTAATCGGAAGAGGTTTTGAATTCACAACGAATGAATCACGAACCCAGTCGAAATCTTGAACACTCTCTCTAAAATACTTCTTGAACTTCTGCTGCAAGATTTCTAAATGTTCTTTAATTAAGTCCATCGCCATTTTATTACCGTCAGCAAGTGGCCATATAGTCAGGAACATCTCAAACGACCCATTTTCAATTCTCTGTATCCACACTTCAGCTTATTCACAAATCCTTGAATCTTATCCATACTAGTCAGAATATTTTCGTTCCTACTTAGCATTTTTCTGTTCAGCTATTCAAATGTACGGAAATATCGGAAAGATATCCAACTTACATACCCATTGATCATCTGCATATAAATCCGCGTACTCATCAACAGTCAAAAATGCATGTACCTCCTCTTTAAGTTCAAATATTCGCATTAACCCTTTTCTTCGTGATAACCACCGTACTTCTGCATGTTGCAGGACTGTAATGTGTTCTGATCCCATTTCCTGACACAAAAAGAAAAAAAAGCCGCGAATTTAGGGGCAACGATTTGATGAGGTTCACGACTTTTACTATTTCGTCCAGCGCAACTTTCAGAAAAGATGGCAAAGACTTAGCAACAGTGGCTTCGCGGCGAATGAAGCAATGATCGCATCGTATGTTAAGATTTACTTCGCGTACTTTAGCTGCAAATCCTTTCACTCGGCTTGCCATAGAAGCGACTCCGTCAGTACAAACACGAATGCAATCCTTCCATTTTAATTCATTATGGAGCACATATTCATTGGTCACACGAAATATTTCTTCACCGGTGGCTCGCTCGGGAAGTTCTTTTCAAAAAAAGAAATTAGTTGCAATTACATCTCCGTCGATGTACCGAATGTAGGCAAGAAGTTGTGCGTGACCGCTAATATCGGTGGAATCGTCGATCTGAAGTGAGAATTTTTGGTTGCTGTTGATGTTCTTCTTCATAATGTCTTCAATGTCACTGGACATGTCACTAACTGGGCGACTGATTGCGTCCTCAGAGAGAGGAATTTTTGAAATTTCACTAGCAGCTTCTGAACGCAGGACTATTTTCACCATCTCTTTACAAGCAGGCGTTAACAACGTTTCAGCTATTATGTGTGTTTTTTTAGCCTTTACGATAAGCTCGGTTACCTTATAGTTAGCTTCCTGTACTTTTTACGAAACGACGTACTGTCGCAGTCATGAACGTTGCTTAATTGATATCTTTGCTTGACAGAGAAGACTGTTTTGTTGACAAATGTCGTTTCAATTTACTGGGTACCATATCAGTATTATCGAGTTTTTCACCATAAACGATACACCTGGGGCTTGTGCATGTTTTATGCCCACAAAAAAAAAACAAAAAAAAAACTGCAAGATAAATATTAGTCATGAAAGAAACTTGGTCGTTCTGGGTGGTGTAGTGGTTAGCATACTCGGGCGTTTTCTGGGAGACGCGGGTTCGAGTCCCGCTCCAGAACGATGAAAATTTTCAAGTTTTCGGATATTATCTGACTTACCATCCTTGTCACATTTACGCCAAAAATCGGATTGTCACCTTCAAAATTTGTATAAATATTAGGGTTATGCAAAAGTTTCCGCCGTTTTAAGGAGAAAGGAGACAGAATAAACAGGAAACCAATACACATTTATACAACGAAATATTGTCCTTTAGTATCAATAACCTTTTGCCATTTTTCAGGCAACAAATGAATGCCCCTGTGAAAGAAGGACTCGGGTTTTGAGATGAAGAACCCAGTGACGAAATTTTCCACATTTGGAATTGTGGTGAACCGCTGTTGGGCTAGAGAATGTTGCATAGAGTGAAACAGATGAAAGTCTAAGGGTCAATGTCCGGGTAGTAAGTTGGGTGCGGTAAAATATTCCAGTGTAACTGTTCAAGGTTTAATCTTGTGGTGGCAGAGGCATGTGGTCTGGTATTATCCTATAACAGGATGACTGGACGACGTCATTTACCTGTCCATGGGCGTTTTTGTTCTATTGCGGCGTTCAGTTTCATCAACTGATCGATATATCGTTGTGCAATGATTGTTTCGCGCGGTTTCAACAGTTTGAAGTACATCACTCCATGCATATCCCACCCCACACAACAACAACACCTTTTTCCCGTGGATATCCTGTTTTGCAGTGGATGTTGATGGCTGGCCTGGGTTGACTCAAGATCGCTTGCGTTCTGGGTTGTCGCAATAGACAAATTTTTCATCCCCGGTGACAACCTTCCACAAGACATTCTTCCAGTGAAACCTCTTCAGCAACGACATGCAGATGCCCAATCGTTGCCCAATATTACGCTCCGTCAAAGAATGCGGAACCCACTTACCAATCTTCTGGATCTTTCCCAAGGCCTGTAGACGCCGTACCATCGTCGACTGAGCCATTTTCAAACTTTTCGTCAGTTTCATGGTCGATTGTGTGGCATCCTCTTGCAACAGCGATTCCAGCTCCTCGTCGGCGAGTTACTGCGGTCTACCTGCATGTGGCTTGTCGTCCAAGCTTAGATCACCTTTCTTAAACCTGGTAAACCATTCTTGACACGTCTGCTCACCCATAACCGTTTCGCCATACGCCTGACATATTGAACCGTGTGCTTCACTCTCACTTTTTCCGAAATTAAACACGAATAACAAAAAGTGCCGCAAATGAACTTTATCGCCCGTCATGATTGTCTTCATGTACGAACTAACAGCACGGGTCGCCGGCCGGTTGGACCTTTACAGCGCTCGCTAGCGGGGCGACGGAAACTTGTGCATACGCGTAATAATTATCACTATACTGCTGGTGCGCTAATTTTTGTTTCTTTTTTTCGGGCTCAATGCTTTCACTACTTGCACTTGGGGATGGAACACTCCGTACAAGGAACTTCTTCATCTTGAAAAAATAAAACAGTTTAATAGAAAATAGCAAGACTGACTAGCAATCACAATTTTCGGACTACTTCAGAGCACAGCTGTGGTGGAACTGAAATAATTGTAAGAAGCGTTCATACTCTTCTAAGAGAAGAAGAAACACATATACCGACTTATTTATAGTAAAGTCTAACATTGGGTGGGTGCATCGCTACAGGAAAAAAGTAATAAATTTGAAGAAGTGACAAATACCAAAACAACGTAATAAAATAATAAAAGACAGGGACAGTTTTGCTAATCCCCTGCACTTTTAGGGAAAAGCGTACACAGAACATGCAGCAAGTGTAACAAAAGAGCCGCATAGCGCAGCGGTAGACGCCAGAAATACAAATATATCAATAAGCAAAACTACGACATAACAACAACTGTTAGTAAATAATTTACATTTAATTTCTTACAGAATACATAAAAATTCGCGTCATGTAATAATAAATAAACAAGTATAATCTTATTTAATCAGCGCAGCGGTAGAGAATGAAATACCAGCAAACAGAAGTCATCGCTCTTTCTACGTTGATAAGTGAGTCACGAAAAAATTATCATTGGCCGCCACCCGGAATCGAATCCAGGGTCTTCCAGTTACCCGCCGGACATGCTTCCACTGCCCCACAGCTGCCTTGATTTCCTCCAGACTCTCATATGACCAACTGCCAAGCCATTTGACAGGTTGCTTCTTGGAGCCTCGCACAATGCTGGGGATTCACCAAAGATGGTAAGCAGCAACAGAACAAATAACTAGGAGGCGAATGAATAAGTAATGCAGACGATTGACGTGGATTAGGAATATCAAACAGAAGTCATCGCTCTTTCCAGGTTTATAAATGAATCACGGAAAACTTCTCATTGGCCGCCGCCGGGAATCGAACCCAGGGTCTTCCAGTTACGCGCCGGAAATGCTTCCACTGCACCACAGCTGCCTTGAATTCCTCCAGACTCACATATGACTAACTGCCAAGCCACTTGGTTTATAATCTTGGAACCCCGCACAATGGTGGATATTCACCAAAGATGGTAAGAAGCAGTCTGCCAAGTGGCTTGGCAGTTAGTGATATGCGAGTGTGGAGGAATTCGAGGCCGCTGTGGTGCAGTGGAAGCATGTCCGGCGCGTAACTGGAAGACCCTGGGTTCGATTCCCGGCGGCGGCCAATGAGAAGTTTTCCGTGACTCACTTATAAACGTGGAAAGAGCGATGACTTCTGTTTGATATTCCTAATCCACGTCAATCGTCCGCATGAAATACAAGCATATGAAACACAGTAACTGGGATAAAATTAAAAAATAAAACTCGACAATTACTTTCTTACAATAGGATAATAGGTAAAAGTTCGCGTCACACCTTTCACCTTATGGGGGCACACAGGTTGCGGAACACTGATCTACGGCCATAGTTACCGAACCTTAATTTGGAACCATTGTTTCAGAAATGGTCAGCGCCGTGGGGTCGGCGCACCGCCAGTGCCTCGCCCGGAGCTTGAGCGATTGGCAAGAAGCCAGTGCCTCTGACCCATGGAGCGTCCTTTTGCGTTCCTCGTAAGAAATCACAGAATGGGATCAGGGAATTCTTTTTGTAGAAGCTGGTGCCGAGTTTAGTTGAAATGCACTTCTCAACCACAAAACTCTTGCCATTTTCGGAGGAAAGGGGTGGGGCGGAGGGTTAACGACCACTATGAGAAACTCTAAGGGATATAAGCAGCCGTTGGCTCCTAATTTAAGGTAACTGGCTTCAGGGAAGGAAAAAAAGCTGTGCATAAAGACAAGCACACGACCTATGCCACGACTGGGACTCGAACCCAGGCCCACCCAACCAAATGGTTAGTGGCCTACGCCACTGTAGTGGTCAATTGTCGTTCTCTCTACATGTAAAATCACGCCTTACTGCGTAATTTGATAATATACGAACGTTCTGTTAAGGTACGAGTATGTTTTCATATAAATCAGTGTTCTTTTTACATGATCATCTAACAAAATTTCTTTGCCCTACTTTTCCTCCCAACTAACGACGAAAATGGCCTTAGAGCCGCTAAGGCTCTTCTAAATCACTAGGGGGGGGGGGAGGAGCAAAAACACAGTCTGATACAGGATATCTTATATGAGATGAAGGAATGTGTAAAGTTTGAGGGGGTTTCCATTATTCCAGATGAAGACTTTCCTTCTGGTTACCCCTTTGATTCGATACCTTTCACAGCAATTCATGGCTTTGATCCATCTGTTTGATGAAAAAAAAATTTAAATATCAAGGGCAGGCAGGTTGTTTTCTTTAATTCCGCATTACCAGTTCGGCCGAATAAAATCCAAAAGTGATTTTAAAGCTACTGGACATACAGGATCTTCTAAAAATTCTAATTAGTTAGGAAAACTTGAGAAGGTTTGGGAGTCCGATGCCGCCAAAAAATTTATTGTAACTTACGCTCTACCCCTCGACTCAATTATCGCCACCTCCCAACTTTTACCATTGCATTTATTATATAATTATTTTTCCTTCTCCATCTGTTAAAATATTTTCCGTTCTTTCACTCTGTATTTCTTCTTTTTTCTTTCTTTCTAATCACTTTCTTCGTTTTCTTTCTGCTTCCCGGAAAATAATACCGTCTGGTTCTGCAGCCCAGCTGAATCTATTGGTAAATACGACCCTCTTAGTACGTATTAAGTTTTATTCTCTTTTCATTTGTAGTGTCTGACTTTGTCGCGGGCAAAGAACCAAGTTAATGGAATTATACAACGGTGCAGAATCAGCAAGAAACGTCTTTCGAATCGAAGAAAATAGATTTGCACCATCTGCGGTATTTCGCAGTCTCTTCTTTTCTGTTCTAAATCCTTGAGCAGTTTTCCTCGTCTTTGAAAGGAACTGCAATCACCCATGAATTTCCGAATGAATCCCATCTCTTCGTCGTTAAAAAGGTATGTTCCATTTCACAGTTTTACATACAAAGAATTTTCCTAAGTTCTTTTAGGCTTATTGGAGTTGTCTACTGAATCTCTAAATCTACCACTTAGCTTCACGGTGTATACAGGGGTTGGGTAGAATAATGTGACCACCCAGAAAAAGATGGTTTTACGTACCTAATAGGGTACAAATCCTGGATGGTGTTTAGTAGGATGCTACACAGTTCTTCATGCAGAAACTGCTCCAGATCCTTGAGAAATGCAGGAGGAGTATAACGGGATCTCACTCTGTTTTTCAACACAGACCACAGTGGCTAGATGTTGTTTACGGTTGATGATTGGGGAGCCCAAGGAAGGTGTGAAAGTTCGTCCGCATGTTCCTCAAACCATGATTGGACATTCTGAGTCCTGTGAATTGGGGCGTTATCATCTCGATAGATGGCATCCCCTGCAGGAAACAATGCCTGAGCCATTGGATGGATTTGGTCGGCCAAAATGATTTCATACGCCCTGCCAGTCATCCGTTTTTTAAGGTGATCAGGTGACCTGCAGAAAACCACGATATGACAGCCAAAGGCATGACAGCAACACCTCCATGCTGCGCTGTTGGCAGCAGTTAGTCTGGGTTGTATGCTTCCGACGGTGTCCCGTCAATTCGTCGTACCCAATTCTTCGCCGACTCAGTTCGTCGAGTGCAAATTCATCGCGCGTCAATTCGTCTCAGTTACAAATGCATCGCAGGCTCAATTCGTTGCAGGCAAATTCCATGCAACTCAATTTGTCGTGGACAAATTCGTTGTATTTCGGTCTCCTCAGTGAAATACTTTGGAGTTTGGTAAGAGTCTTTTGAGCGCTCCAACCTGAAAAAGTCCTTCAGTAGATGGTTGGGGGGGGGCTGCCTTTACGATTTTGAATGTTGTATAACTTGTGAATCTTTCATGTTCCATGTGACATGTGTCCTTCTTCCCGGCGCCCCGGTGAAGTCTTTTGAGGGATATAGTGGTGCAGGGGAGGGGGGGGCGGAGGCCTCTGGCGCTCGGTTGCTCTTGCAATATAAAATGTAACTCTTGTACATTGCATTGATTTAATTTTAGTTTACGTTACATTGTTCTGCAGGTCCATGGCACCTCGGGGATCGCAGGACGGTGATTTGTATAAGCGTAACGAAAATGATTTGTCCGCATTTTCCGTGTTTACTGTTGTATTGAGTAGCAGATTCTACTTGTGGGTATGCCCTTCCCTCAGAAGTTGGGTTAAGTATGTAAGAGGAATCCTAGGTGTTTTGGTGGGGGGGGGGCTGCCCCCAATTCCGTAATTTTATATTCTGGACCGCTAGAGTAGATCAGTGCATCCGGTATGTTCCTCCGGGAAGTGTCCGCGAGGTTCGCGAGCTTTGGCGAGGCTTCCCCCAAATGTTTTAAATGGGCGTAGAGCTGTAAATATTGGTGCAATGATTAATATGATGGTTCTGTGTGAATTCACACCCCAACCCCCAGGTTTCTAGGAGCGAAGACAAGGCGTTCATGGTAAGCTATTTGCTCGCTATTTCCATGCTTCATTTTGTGTTGAGTGGCAGACTTTACTTGTGGGTATGCACTTTACTCAGAAATTTGGTGAAGTCTGTAACAGGTATCCGAGGTGCTTGGGTTGAGCGGCCCTGCTCCCAAATTCCGTCGTTCAGTGTCACTGGAGTCAGTCAGTGTATTTGGGAACATCCTGGATATGCTGACCGACGCCAGCAGTCCAGAATATAAAATTACAGAAGTTGGGGGCATGCCCCCTCAACCCAAGCCCCTGGGATCCCTCTTACAGAATTCACCAAATTTCTGATGGAAAGGCATACCCACAAATAGAGTCTGCCACTCAATACAACATGAAGCATGGAAATTGCGAGCATAACTTACCTTGAACACCTTGTTTCCGCTCTTAGAAACCTGGGGGAAGGGTAAATTCACCCTACCCTCCTGAATGTTCATTGTTGTGTTCAGAATCATCATATAAAGCACAATACCAATGTTTACACAGCTCTACGTCCATTTAAACGTTTTAGGGGAAGACCCCTCCAAAGCTCGCGAACGTTGCGGACGCTTTAGGAGGAACATCTTGGATACACTGACAAACTCTAGTGGTCCAGAATATAAGATTACGGGGTTCGGGGCAGCCTCCCCCCCAACCAAAGCACCTAGGATCCCTCTTACAGACTTCACCAAATTTCTGAGGGAAGGGCATCCACAAGTGGAGTCTGCTACTAGATACAAGAGTAAATACGAAACATGTGGACAAATCACTTTCGTTAGACTTGCACAAATCTTAGTCCTGCGATCCCCGGGGGCCCGAATACGCCGAGGTCCCCCGAGGTGCCATGGACCAGCAGAACAATGTAAAGTACATTAAGAATAAATCAATGCAATGTACAAGAGTTAAATTTTATACTGCAAGAGCAACCGAGGGAAAGGGGCCCCTCACCCTCCTGAACCACTATATCTCTCAAAAAGACTTCACCGGGGCCTCGGGAAAGAGGAGACATGTCACATGGAACATGAAAGATCCACAAGTTATACAACATTCAAAATCGTAACGGCAGCCCACGCCCCAACCGTCGCCCGAAGGACTTCTTCAGGTTGGAGAGCTCAAAAACCTCTCACAAAGTCCTCTGAAGGGGTCAAAATACGAAGAATTTGTCTACGACAAATTGAGAAGTCGACGAATTTTCTCGCGATGAATTGGTAACTGCGACGAATTGACGCTCGATGAATTTGCGCTCGACGAACTGAGTCGGCGATGAATTGATGTGTAACCTTTCCGACGGTGTTCTCGACACGTAAGAACGTCCTGAGGTGGAGAATAGCGTGAATGTGGATTCATCCGACCACATTTCATGATTCCATGCACCGGCAGTCCATGTTTGTATGCTCTCGGCACGACTGCCGTCGCAGTTGTGCATTCACACCGGTCACCAAAGGTTTTGCAACAGTAGGTCTGCCATGAATATCTAGTTTATGCAGTTTCCTGCGCATTGTTTTCGTTGATACTGGGGCCTGGAGATACAGATTGAGCTCCACACTAATTTTAGGCGCCGTGGTCTTCTTATTGTGGGTAACAATCCTGTTTAATGCTCCCCTATCTCTATCAGTCAGGGTCGTTTACCGGCTGCTCTAGTGTTTTGCAGACGAAGTTTCACCACGAACACGGCGTGTTGTCATGGTGCTATACAAAGTAGCTCTCGATACTCCCAGTACCCTGGCGAATGTTGTCACGGAGGCACCAACTAGCCGGCCACCAACATTTACCTCTATTTCGAAGATCGTTAGTCCTCTCATTTCGTCGTCACCCTGAAAGAAATTTTGCAACAAGATAGTCTAAATGCACTTAAACAGGAGCTTGAGGTTATAAACAAAGCTATCACAACTAAAAAGTGGTGGATACCTTTGCGTATTGTGACGTACGCAGCTGCAATAAAAGTCACGTGTGTGAGCCTGGTATTCACATTATTCTGTGCGACGCCTGTAGATTTTAACGATTCTCCAAATTACTGAATAAGCACCTGGTAGCTTAAATCTTACGAAGACCTTACAAGCTAGCAGCTCAAGTCTTACGTTCATTTTTCTTTATTGCAGATGCGATGCATACTAAATAGGCATGTCTTTCTGTGGCAAGGACTATCTTCAATTCTTTAAAGCTGTGTTCATCTTAATGTTCACGCCAGTAAGAATGATCCATATTTTTATCTTTATTTTTTGTGCTAACACTGACTTTTACATGATTTTCACTTCTTTTCATCTAATGAAATGTTGATTCATTCTCAAGAATTAATGAACAAATGCACTGCTTGACTTATCTGTTTCTAGCGCATTAAGAACTTTCATCTTGTGTTATGATGGCATAAATATTTCCCTTTATTCACGACGTTACTACTTTCCTCTCCTTTCTGCGTAAGCTGAGGTACCTTTTAATATTAGATGAAAATTTTAACTATCCTTGATCAGAATATTCTCTCCTGTACCCCCAGGCAATACAAAGTATACTTGTGGCGAACGTATAGTGCACAAAAAAACTATTACACACGATAAAATTTTGATTCATACACTAAACAGTGAAGACTGCAAACTCGTGCAGCAATCGGCTTGTTTTGGGGTTTCTCAGTATTCAGACCTGTCGCCGCAGTAAATTTAAGCAGGTACGAGTATACAGGTTCCAGTATTCAAGGATCACGTATCATAAGTTTCCGGATATCGAGCGACTACTGCATATTTCAACGGTTTCATCGAATTGCTCGATAGTTCTCTAACAACATTACGTTACCAATTAATATCATGTTCCATCAGCTGACCTGATTTTTGAACATGAAATGTTTATGTATTTTTTGCATGTGCATTATCCGTCTCTTTTCCTTGGTATCTTTCTGTTTTTGTGCGGTGTGGAATTATGCTACTATTGGGTTGTCGGAAAAGTCATGACGTATTTTAGCCATTTTTTGCAAAGGTCATTTATTGATATTAAGAACAAAGATCAATCAATGATATAATGCCCGTTTTGTCCGATAACCTTTTTGTCATCTTTCAGTGAGCTGCAGAATGCCTCGTTCATAGAAGGACCTGTCTTTCGTGGCGAAAAACTGTACAAGGTGCTGATTTACAGCCTCATCAGAATTGAACTTTATACCACGCAAGGACTGTTGAAGAGAGCGAAACAAGTGGAAGTCTGATGGAGCAAGGTCAGGCGAGTATGCTGGGTGTGGCAACACATCCCACCCAAGCTCCAATAATGTTTGGCGGGTGATCGAACTTGTGTGTGGTTTTGCGTTGCCGTGATGGAACACAACACCTTTACCATGAACGAGGTCTGGACGTTTCTGGATGATGGACTCGTTCAAACTGTCCAATTGTCGACAGTACACATTCGAATTTATTGTTTGGTTCAGTGGTAGGAGCTCGAAAAACACGACACCTTTAAAATCCCACCACACTTGGTCCAGAACCTTCCGCTGATGAATGTCTGCTTTGGATGTCGTTTGAGGCGAAGCATCCAGTCGGGACCAAGACCGTTTGCGCAGCACATTGTTGTACACAATCCACTTTTCATCACCAGTTATCAATCGCTTCAAAAAGGATCGTTTTCCTCACGTTTAATGAGCATATCTCAGATGTTTATGCGCGCTGTCAGTTGAGCTTCTTTGAGTTCATGAGGAACCCACACATCGAGCTTGCTTACGTATCTCAGCTTCTTCAGGTGGTCGTGAACGCTTGAATGATGGATGTGCAATGGGTCTGCAATCTCTCGTGTCGTGTAACGCGAGTTTGACTCGATCAATGCCTTGATTTGGTCGTCATCAACCTCGGTGGGCCTCCCGGACCGAGGAGCATCGTTGAGGTCAAAATCACCAGCACGGGATTTTGCGAACCACCGCTGGCACTGACGTTCTTGTAGAGCATTGTCACCGTACAATTTATGCAACTTTTCACAAGCTTGACGCGCGTTCTTCCCTTTACGAAAGTAAAACAGTAAAATATGGCGAAAATGCACAGTTTGGTCTTCCATCTTCAACGTGATGTCAAATCTCCGCACATTAACCAAATCGCTCACTATTCCTTTTAGACTGCAACTAGAACTGGCACCTGTCGAATGCCATAGCGATAACACAGCTGCGCATGCCTGTAGTTCTTCCAAAACCACATAACCGCCATCGGGTGCCAAAATACGTCATGACTTTTCTGACAACCCAATAAAAGTTTTATCCTTTCACTTGCGGTACTACCTTTACCGCTCCTTTGCGTGTATTCTGGAAGACACCGCCCTAGTATGTGTACGTATCTTACATGTCAACATATGATTTTATTGTTTTACGGCATAGCAGGTGGTGTGCCCCAATTCTTTCTCCTTTACGTTTTGTGATCTGCCATCACGCTTGATTGTATTTCTCTCTTTTATATGTACCGTGACCTCGTTTTGCACTGTACTTAGTTTTGCATGGACTGTATTTTACTTCTCTTTCGTTTGATACATATGGTGTGTCTTTATGCATCTTGTACGTGCTTTATAGGTCAATGATATCTGTTGGCCTAAGTATGTCCTGTGATCTGTGCAAAACTTCTTCTTCGTAGTGTTTGCATCCTGTATATATTAATACCTTGTGTAAACAGTGCCAAATGCTTTATCCTATGTTTTCTTTATTCGGGCACAATGACCTTGTTTTCTACATTACGCGTATACCTTTGTCTGTACTGTACTGTGTATTTGTTTGCTCACTTTGTCTTTCTTCATAAGTTCCGCTGTCTCCTATACATGATTTACCATTCCTTGACCTTTGTATACTTATGTGAATGTTGTGCACTTTGCTTGAATTTGTATTGTGGTTTTAACATTACTGATTATATTTTCTTGGCTGGCGGTGCCCCAAGCATCTGTAAATAGTGTCGCATGTCTAATCTCACGTTTTTTCCTTGTTGCTTTTTATCGCCGAGTGCGGCGGACCTGTATAAAATCATTTTCGTTAATAAAGATCTGTCTGATCTCCAGCAACCAAATCTAAACTATCACGAGTATTTTTTCAATGTGCTTATGGTGTTTGCATTCAGGAGAATAATGGAGGTTGACGAAGTGAAACCTACGGGATGTGTTCAAGTTCCGGAGGGATGATTCCATTAGCTCAACATCAGTTCGCCTAGCGACGAATCCGCGAGACAAATTCCGAAAATACGATAGATCGCGCAAAAAAGTCAATTGGAAAGTTGTAAAGCATCATTCGTTTCCTAGAGATCGGTCAAAAAACTTGAGATCAACGCGGGAATCTGGACTATGCAACGAGGAGGGAAAGTATCAAGGGACATTTCTAAGGGATGAAATGCTATTGGAATGCTGACTTGAGGTGGGAGGGACACGAATGATACGAAGGGCTCTTAAATGAAAGAGTGGATACACTGAGTCACCGTCCCCGTTCTTAGACCACTGCCGAGTTGCTTTTTGACGTAGGACAACGTCTAACTCCGTGGTTAGTATGGGCTACGTACTGCAGACCGCCCGTGACAGATAAAGATTCCAATTGAAATCATTACAACGTTAAAAATACATGACGAACACTTATCGCGTTAGCATATTCGTAAACAGCATGGAGTCCAATTTTTGTATTGCGGAAAACATCGTGCGCGCGACGCTCTCCTCGCTCCCTTTGCGCGGGGGAGTTGATGCAATATTTCTGGGGGAGCCGCCGTGTTTGACTCAGTCTATTTTGGCAACCGTGAGAGCAACACGACTGTGCGCGGTATCGTTTTAAAGATGTCGACGAGATTTTTTCAAATATAGGAAGAACATTTCGCAGTGGTTTGAACTGAACATTTTAAAAATTGTTTTAGGCTGCCATCTGATGCTGACATTGGCTACGTTTAACGGAAGATCTCTATGTCTTGATTAAAAGCTCCTTGAATTGGAGGAGGAACTCCAAAGGGTCAAGTGGGACATCGTCGGGCTAAATGATGTAAGAAGAAAAGGAGAACATTTCAGTGAACTGAAAAGTGGACATCTCTTCTACTATCGTGGGGCAGATACTGGCAGAACTAGTGGTGTTGGATTTATAATAAACAGAAACTGATGGACAATGTTCTAGAAGTCAAAAGTTCCTCAGATAGAGCTGCTGAAGTTGTCATCCAACTCTCAGAAAAAATACCTCAGATTATTCAAGCTTACGCACCCACCACAAGTCATCCTGAGAAAGAAGTTGACGTCTTTTATGAAGAAATTCTACATCTAAATCGTAAAGGCAAGCAACACTTGAAGGGCAAGCAACACTTGAAGGGCAAACAACATTTAAAGGGCAAGCAACACTTGAAGGGCAAACAACATTTAAAAGGCAAGCAACACTTGAAGGGCAAACAACATTTAAAGGGCAAGCAACACTTGAAGGTCATTATGGGCGATTTCAATGAGGAAATAGGGCAACGGCAACAAAATGAAACTTCTATAGCTAAATTCGGACATGGGAACAGAAATGAACTTCAAGCGTTGCTTGCCTTTACGATTTAGATGCCGAATTTCTTCATAAAAGTCTTCAACTTCTTTCTCAGGATGACTTGTGGCGGGTCCATAAGACACGGCCATGGAAACATCCCAATGGAATGAGAAGTGAAATTTATTTTATCATGTGTAATAAGGAATTTGTCATTGGAGACTGCAGTTTGCTAAACAGGTTCAACACAGGTTAGTGATCATAGAATGATGAGATGTAATTTGCACCTCAAAACTAAACTCAAACGTGGCAAGCTCATAAAACAAAAAACAAAAATGTGTTGACATGACCAAACTTAAAAAGCATCATAATACCTTCAAACTGGACTGAGAAATAGATTCTCTGCTCTAGAATATCATATACATAACGGTAAATGTCTGAAATTATATCTCGTAAGTTGTAATCTTTCATAAAAACACACTTTGCGTATGATCAGTATTACATCTTTGTACCCAAGTACACCAGTTTATAGAGCCATTGAACTTATTGTAAAAACGTTGAAAGAACAAGAAGGATTGACAATAAAACAAATTGCAGAAATAAACGATATATTACAGTACATATCACAAAATAATGTTTTTAAATATAATGATGAGATTTATAGACAAAAAAGTGGAGGACCTGTGGGATCCCCGTTGTCAGGCTTGTTTGCAGAGGTTTTCATGCAGGACATTGAAGAGCAAGTGATAACCAAACTAAATGAAAAACTTGTAATACACTGCTGGACAATTGCTAAGGACGGATCATAAACGGCTATATCGCACATAAAAAAGTAAGTGTGGTTGGATGCCAAGTGAAATAAAATAATGTCAGAATGCCAGGACATTACAAGAAAGACAATTTATTGTGCTCTGAAATCCAGAAGGCTTTGGAACGTGTTCAAGGGACAAACAGGCCATTTTGTGCAGAATACGCAAACGTGAAAAAAATGCAATTACCGTCCGCAGGCGTTCCGCCGTAAGATGTCAATACGGGATATGGCCACCATGGAGGTCGATGCAAGATTCCACACGTCGTGTCATGCTTTGCACAACATTATCAAGCAGCTGTTGGGGTAATTTATCCCATTCCTCTGTCAGTGCACGGATGAGGGTGTCCTTGTTTATTGGAGGGCATTGGAGACCAGCAAGACTCCTCCCCAAATCATCCCACACTTTTCAATGGGATTCAGATCTGGAGAACGTGCTAGCCATACGAGGCGTTGAATATCCTCGCTCTCAAGACACTCCTGGACAGCGACTGTTCGATGACATGTTGCGTTGTCGTCCATGAAAACGAATCTATCACCGACAGCACCACGGAACATGCGAACATGAGGTAGCAGAACATCATTAATGTATCGTTGGCCAGTCATAGTCCCAGTTGGAAGCACATAGAGGGGCGTACGGCCATTGATCATGATGCCAGCCCATACCATGACACTACATGTCGGATATCGGTCCCTTTCCTGTATGTTTGCTGGACAATATGCAGTACCACTATCACGCCAGATCAGTTGTCGTCGACATTCTGACGATAGACTGTATCCACTCTCATCTGAGAAGAGGACAGCAGACCAGTCGTTATCAGTCCAACTGCGATGTTGATGGCACCATTGCAAACGGGCGGTACGGTGACGTCTGGACAATGGCATGCACACAACAGGACGGCGGGCGTATAGTCCTCCTTCATGCAAACGTCTGGCGACAGTTTTTCGGGAGATCCGCTGGCCAGTAGCAGCCATAAACTGATTTGCTACCTCACTAGCTGTGCTGCGCCGGTGTCTTTTTGTTGATAGCACTATGTACCGATCTTCTGCAGGTGTCGTACTGCCAACACTACCTCCCCCGCGACGTTTGCTACACTCTCCATTTGTTTGAAATGATTTCCAAAGCCTTGAAACAACACTGTGGCTGACGTCGAACTCCCTGGCAACATCTGTTATTTTTCGCCCTTCTTCAATCTTGCCAATAATACGGCCACGCGTAAAATCATCTAGGTGATGTCGGGAAGACATACTGAAACTTGCAAGTTCGTCAATTGATTCTTTCCCTTTCAACTTTGCGTTTGAACAACAACGGTCAATACGCGTCATACAACGGTCTATGACGTCACGAACAAGTTCGGGAATCCAAAATTTGCATACGCACAACACGTCTTACTATATCCCGCACTTATGCTAATTTCCACATTTTCCTGCCTTCCATTTTATTGTTGCTATCGTTGCTATTGTCTTCCGTCCTTAGCAATTGTCCGGCAGTGTATATGCTAGATATGTTGATGACATTTTTACTGTATCACATATGCAAGAAGATGAGTTACAAGTGGTAGCCGATTGATTTACTGAGATTTACCCCACGATAAATCTAACTATAGAGATGGAACATGAAAACACAATTGCATTTTTAGATGTAAATGTTATAAAAACACAGGAATGTTTTCAATATCGAAATTTTCGAAAATCATCATAATTACCAATTTTAAAACCAAATGACTCCTATCATCCAGTAATGCAAAAGAAGAATGCTTTAAATAACTTAATAAAAAGAGCATTTACTCATACGAGTAATAAAAGCTACCAACAAGATGAAATAGTATGGATTAGAAATATGGCTAGAACATATGGATATCCTAATAAAGTGATTAATAGCTTAATTAAAAAAAATGTTGACATAAAAAAACAGAACAAAGACAACAAAAAGGAAAAAAAGAAGAAATACAATATGTGGGATCGTTCCCATACTTACAAGATGCCAGCCCTAAAATAAATAAGACTATTAAAAAGTATCAAATGGGAATAGGAACATCACTAATAGCATTAGATAAATTAGTATGCAACACTAAACAAAAAAACCGCTAATGGAAAACGCAGGTGTTTACAAAATACCAATAAAGCCAAAAATAGAAACAGATCTACAGAAATGTTATTATGGTAGTACCAAGAATAGACTAAAAAAAAAAAAAGAATTAACCAGCTCAAAATTACCTGGAAAAAGCAGGAAGAAAAAACAGCAATGATACAACATTGCTTACAAGAAAGAACTAGCCCAGATTTTGAAAATGTATCAATAAGTGGAGCGTAGAGAACAGAATGGGAGCTACGGTACTCAGAGGCTGTAATGATTAAGAAGAATAAAGATAGTGCTTGCAAAAGCAATGAACCACAAATTTTACCAGAAGTGTGGAAAACATTAATTAAAACAGAAGCTGATTATAAGAAGAGATAGAAAAAAAAAAGATGTAGCAGTCAAAATACAGATGGCGACACTGGTGTAAATGTTAGGTAAGAAGACAGACCACATGACGAAATACCCCACATGCCAAGGCAGGAGGCCCCGTGCATTCTGTCCAAATACAGCACAGGTTCAATGTGCTATTAGAACCGATAAGTATGCGTCAGAAGATGAATATGGTTATATTCGAAAACGTTAACGAATACATACGTTGTTTGGAGTGTTTCGACACTTTGCTCAGGAGATTTTGTGCTATACATAAACTTTAAATCGACAGTAATATAGGAAGTTATATGTGTAATTTGGACAGTGCTCATTTGTCTCACTCAAGGATTACATGGATACACATGGTGTGAGTGAACATAGAATTGTGCTGGATTTTTCAGCCGCATGTGTAAATATTAACTGACTAACGAAGGACAAGTCCGTGACAAGAGTGTGAGATTTCCTAAGGACTTTGCAAGGAAACTATATGTATATAACTAAATTTTAACTATTTTTCAGCAATAGATATAATTACAGTAGAGTATGCGAATTTTTACTGTACTTGATAGCATAACATGGAGAAAGTGTTACCAAAAAAACCATTGAATTCGTGCGTGTTTGTCAGTGTATTAAAATATGTGCATTTCAAGAGAAAAATAAGATATTGTAAAAAATTGTATCATTAAAAGGGTTTTAGATATCTTTGGAAGTACATGGTGTAATTGTGAGATAGGACTAAATACAAACGTATAGTCTATAATATGTGAACAGGAAAAGCATAAGCTTTTTGAGTAAAGTGGGATGGGACCTCCAAAAACTTGGTCACACTTTAATTAAAATGTGTTATTTTGCAACGGTGAGCTCTTGGTGAAAGTTCATTTATCCCCTGGTGTTTCACACTAGCAAAAAGATGTGGTATTGATATACATAACGGAATGACTTTTAGACTTAAGAACACCGAGAAAATTAAATAGATATAGATTTGCAACACTCAACGCGAAAATTGTGCAATGTTTGAAACAGAAAGTGTGATTAAAATAGTCTTCGTGGTAAAGGATCTTAGATGGGAAAAAAAAAAGATTAAGAAGCAGTGATGTGGAACAAAATATACATATATGAAAATCGATAGCATCTGCAATTACATCCGTGATGAAAAATTGGGCATCGGAAAGAGATGAAAAATGAATGAATCTTCGTTGTATAATTCAGGATTCCCAATCGTAAGAAAGAATTGTTTCATAGGTGCAAAAATATGATGCACACAGGCAGGCAGATGGACGGACCGACAAAGGGATATGATCAGCACATACTTTTTGTCATGAGATATGCTACAGATGGCGGGGATGAACATATGACTTCGTGGTTTACTTCTCTTAACGCCCTACTTGCCAAAATGTGGGCGGTTTGTTAATCATTGAAGAATGCCATCAAACCAAAGCATTAGCAATTCTATCACTCACTGATGTCAGCAGGAAGGAGGACGGGATTTTGTACCACATATCGACTAGATGGATGTCGCAGTGGATCTGTCACAGACACAGCCGTAAGTAATTCTTGTATGAAGAGTACATTGGCTTTCGGTGGAGATGTCAACATCGTTGCAAATGGGAGAGGCTTTCCTTTAGCGGAACGTTAAAGAGACTCAGCGGTAGTTCGTCGAACGAAGGAGTCCATTCACGAAGCCATCTGCGATCTGTTCTGTCTCTGCATGTAACAACCCTTGCGAATGCTGAGGACCCTAAAAACGAGAAAATACGGTGTGGAATATTTTATTGCTTCACAGTTGTCCGTTGTATATTATATAAATCTATCAGTCAGTTATATATATATATATATATATATTACACACACACACACACACACACTAAATTTTTTTTTTGTGTGTGTGTGTGTGTATGATGGATCGGAACTGTAAGTAACTGTGTCGTTTTTACCACTGTTTAAAAACTTTAGCAAGCATAATGCGTCCGATATATTTTTTTAATTTTAAAAACTTGACAGAAATGCTAAAATTTATTACAACTTTGTTGACCCTATACAATTATTGTCAAAACCCCATGTATTCTGGTCTTACTGTAAATGTGGAGCAGTGTTGACTGACATATGTACACTGAATTTCCAAAAGTCATGGGATATTTACCTAGTATCGTGTAGTAGAGATGAGTTCGGGCTCAATTTTAGGATCCCGGGCCCGGCCCGCTTTCTTTGATTACATGTGTTTGCTGAGCCCGGGCCCGGATTCTTGAAAAATTTTGCTTATCAAGGCTTGCATTTATGGATTATACACTGGCAAAAGGTATGGCCCAAACAAGGATTAAAATCATTAGTTTAAAAAGTTTAGTTCAGTGAATCCACTTTTAGAAATACTACGCATAAAGCCAAATGTTCTAAAATGTGGATTTGAAAATAAATAAATAATCAACGTGCCCTTCAACCGTATCAGGAGAATCAGTAATTTTGGTAAAAGCTGAAGAAAAGAAAATCGTTTAGAAACAAAAAAATTCCATTCGTTATTTCTTTTTGATTTCTAAATTAACTTTTAGTTTGAACAAATTGAATTATAAAACGTACAACGCCGTACAAACAGTTACAAGTGTTTGAAATTTTGACTCTAGAAAACTAAGCTTTGCAATATAATTTACATATATGTTAATTGGTAAAGGTAGTTTTGAGTGATGTAGTAGAATATAAAAGAAAAAGCATGTAGGGAAATTTCCAAAATAAAAAAAAAGAACGTAAAAGCATTGCAGACCAGATTATTCTGCATTTTGTAACATTAACAAAGCTTTGCGCTTATAACATAATAATCACAATATAATCATATGTGTGTGCAATTTCCAGATCAAGTTCATCGTGAAAAAAGAGAGAGAGCGAATTGCATCTAATGCCTCAGCGCTTCAACTTGATCTTCTTTTCTCCAAAACTTGTCCTGCTGCACTAAAAACCAACGTCACCCCGAAAATCGCGGGAGTGAGGAAATTTAAAAAAATAAATAACAACTGCACAATTTTGGAAATTAGTACATCATTTTTAAGATAAGATTCTTGATTTTTAATAAAATACAAAAAATGGGAATGTGATTTTTTCCCAGTTTTTCGATGCCAGACCTCCTTAAACTAATCCTTGCTTGGGCCATAGCTTTGGACAATGCATAATTGCAAGTCTTCTTAAGCAAAATTTGTCTTGCAATGGCAGCTAGCTTAAGAAATTGAAAATCCTTCCACCAAGGTAACAAATCCACAATGAAATTCAACACGTGTAATTCAACCGGGCTCGGAATTACACGTGTGGAATTAATTACAGTAATGAAATTCAAGACGTGTAATTCCGAGCCCGCGCCCGGGTTTTCGGTAGTTAATGAATTCTGAGCCCGTCCGTGCTCGAGCCGCTATCGTGCAGGACCTCCTCTAGCCCGGCGAAGTGCAGCAACTCGACGTGGCATCGATTATACAAATGGCCGGAATACTTCTGGAGAGATGTTGAGCCATGCCGCCTGAACAGCCGCCCACAGTTCCAATAGGTGAGGGATGTACTGTATGTTCAATTGTGGGTGCAAGATCTTGGGTGTGAATGGACCTTCTTTCCACCACGTCCAATAAGTGATCAATTGGGTTCATGTCGGGAGAACGTGGTGGCCACACCTTCTGTCCGAACTGTCCAGAATGATCCTCCAACCAATTTTGGGCAACTTGGACCCGATGACATGGTGCATTGTCCGCCTGGAAAATTCCATCGTTGTTGGAGTACATGAAGTCCATGAAGAGTCGCAAATGGTCACCCAGCAGAGCAACAAAGCGAGTACAGGTTAATGACGTGTTTAGGAGGATCAGAGGACCCAAACCATGCCACGTTAAGACACCTCACACATGTATAGAACCAACAATAGCTTGCACAGTGTCTTGTTGACAGCCTGGGTCCATGGTCTCATGGGGTGCGTCACACCGGAACCCTGCCATCAGCTCGTAACAACTGGTAGCTTGACTCATCGGACCATGCCACATCTTGCCAGTTTTCTAGGGTCCTATTATCGTGATCACGAGCCTTGGTGAAACGCTGTGTCTGAAGTTTTTGTGTTAACAAAGATACTCTGGTGAGTCTTCTGCTCCCATACCCAATGGACGCTAAATTACGCTGCACTGACCTCATGGATATGTCTCTGGTACCTCCTGCATTGAATGCGGATGTTACTTCAGCCAGTGTCGCTTGTCTGTTAGCATGAACAATCCTGGTCAGACTCCGCTGGTCACTCAGCTCCCGTGGTATGTCACTGCGCTGTGCACGGTGGGTGGTAATGCCTTCCATGAGGTATTCTCGGTACTGACACATGACACCTTGGATCGCGGAATGTTGAATGTTTGCACAACTTCGTAAATTGAATGTCCCATCCGTCAGGCTCGCACTGCCATGCCTCGATCATAGTCTGATAATTCACGTCTGCTTGCTACAATCCTACTGGCGGTTATGCCACTTGACTCACGAGATTACATCTCGCAAATGATGGAAATCGTGGCGTGCGTCAAAGCCTTTATACAGCGGATGTGCCAGTTAAAAATTTGCATACTGTTATTCCATGACTTTTAGCAATTCAGCATATATACACTATATCTACAAAAGTCACCGGACACCTAGAAGAGAAACATAACATAGCATTTATTGACCTATATTAGTACGTTGTCGGTCTACTTTGACCTTAATGTATGCACTGACCCTTCGAGACATGCTTTCGACAACGTTTTGGAACACAGCGATAGGTATGCGCTTCCGTTCAGTACATAATGCTGCTCCTAACTGTTGCTTAGTAGTAGGCCTTGGTTCCAAACTTCTTATGAGGCGTTCTAATTCATCCCATAGGTGTTCTACGGGGTTAAGATCAGAGCTCTGCGCCGGCCAGTCCCAACACGATGCGGAATTATCTTCAAAACCCACACTAACAGGCCTTGCTTTATGGTTCGGTACATTATCCTGCTGGTACCAACAAGACTCGGTTCCATGGTTTTGCCCCATAGTTCGTAGGTCATAATTGTCTAGAATATCGAGGTAGACGTAATGGTTAGCAGGTTTGTCCACGATAACCAATGGGCCGGGACCATACCACGAAAAACACCCCCACACGAGTACACTGCCAGCTCCAATCTTGACTATAGGAACAGTACACTGTGGTAAATAGCTTTCCCCTGGCTGCCGCCATACCCACACACGGCCATCAGACTGATGAATCGTGTATCTGGATTCATTAGTCCATATGACCGGATTCCATTGACCTACGGTCCACGCTAAATGTTCTTTACGCCATGCTAAACGACGAATAGCATTCCTAGTGGAGATGAAAGGTTTATGAGCAGCCGCACGACCACGGTAACCCATGGAATAAAGTTCTTTGCGAATGGTACGTGTACATACCGATGTTCCAGCATTTTTCCTCACCTGTACACTGAGGTCTTGTTTAGTACTCCGTCGATTAGCTGTATCAACTCTCCAGAGGCTTCGACGCCCTTTATCACTGATTTTCTTTGGTCTGCCGGTATGTTTTGCTGCTTCCGGCACGCCATGTGTCTTCCACTCATTCAGTATATTCAAAACAGTTGACTTGTGTATGTTTAAACGCCTCTCCGTTTCTCTTATGGACAACTCACTAATATAGCACCCAACAATCTTTCCTTCATCAAAGTCAGTTCTCTCCCGCCGCGACATTTTCACTCAACCACACAGTGCGATATGATCGCGGTCAGCTGCAGGCTTGTTTTTATACCATTTGCAGCTAAACCGCTCATCTCAACAACGCAGCGGATCCGTTCATTTGCTTTACAAGGGATGTCCGGTGACTTTTGTCAAAATAGTGTGTGTATATATATATATATATATATAATAAATATCAAATAACAGGAGAAAATGTTTTAAGGCTGTAACTGAAGTACAAAGAATTATAACTGAAATACAATGAAACGAAAATACAAAATTGCGAAGCTATTATCTCTGTTGCGCAATATGCAGCAGACTGAAGGAATTAGCGAAATATAGAGTTATGAAAAAACGATAAAGGAAAATCGAACAAAAATCGTTAATTCAGGAAGGTAGAAAAAAAATAAGAATAAAAATTAAACTGAAAAAATCAAACTGAAAAGACCAGGTTGTCTTCATCAGGAGAGCAACAACCCGGGAAGTGGCTTTTCTGGTATCAGTGAACGACTAGGAAAAACCAATAGTCGACTGATCCTGCTCCTGAAGCCACTAAATCCAGACCAGTTAGAATGAGAAACATCCGAATGCAAAAGAACTGTAGAAAACAAGAGAACGCTAACTTACCCGAAGATGGTGCGAACCCTGCGGCCGGAGTAAACAAGCTCAGCAACCACTACCTCTGAAATACGAAGGGAAGGAACAAGAAATAAATAATTAACACGAAAATGTTGTAATAAAAGGTTAAGCAAAAACGGGGAACCAAATTGGCTGAACCAGGTGAGCGTAAAAATAGATGCAAGACTGTATGTAGATGTTCTTCAGCCACAGGGGACCTGTCAAGGGGCATTTGGTGTTGCCTGCTGAATTTAAATTTGTAAGGTCCTATTGTTAGTACAGAGTGTTGATGTGTAATTTAAAGCTGGGGAGGTAGAATTAAACTTAAGAATTAGTTGACGTATATAAGGTCTGAGAAAGTGGACTGGAACTTATTATTTTTAAATTTAATGACTAAGTTGTTGAGGTTTTTGGTAATGTTTTTAGTGTTAGAACATATTCTGGCAATGTGGTGAAACTGAGAAATAATGACGTTACGGTGTGTGTCATTAGAGACATTAGAAGACCAGTGGGTGAAGAATTTTATATCAAAATTAAAATCTTGTCTTTTATCGTAGAAGTCTATCCGAAAACCCATTTTTTGGTTGATTAAAATGTCAAGGTCCAGAAAGTTCACGTGATTGGATGTACTATTAGTTTTTACCAGGGATAGGTCATCGGGATAAATTGCTTCACTCATTTGTAAGAAACGAGGGTTATTGAAGACAACGATATCATCGATGTACCTCATAACGATCCCGGGGTCTTCGGGTTTAGTAGAAAAGAATGCAGATTCGAAGTGGTGTAGGTAAAGATTTGCCAGAATGCTTGAGAAACTGCTAATCATTGGGATCCCGCGAGTCTGCTGGTAGAGCTTGTTTCCCACGACTGCATAATTACGGCTAATGCAGAAGTCTGTAAGGTAATGCCAGTACTGTACTCTTATCCAACCACTGCTGTTAAAAGCCACTCCTCCGGTTGTTGCTCTCCTATGAAGATAACATTTCACTGGATAACAGCATTACTTCACAGTACTGGCATTACCTTACAGACTTCTGCATTAGCCATAATTATGCAGTCGTGGGAAACAAGCTCTACCAGCAGACTCGCGGGATTCCAATGGGTAGCAGTTTCTCAAGTATTCTGGCAAATCTTTACCTACACCACTTCGAATCTGCATTCTTTTCTACTAAACCCGAAGACCCCGGAATCGTTATGAGGTACATCGATGATATCGTTGTCTTCAATAACCCTCGTTTCTTACAAATGAGTGAAGCAATTTATCCCGATGACCTATCCCTGGAAAAAACTAATAGTACATCCAATCACGTAAACTTTCTGGACCTTGACATTTTAATCAACCAAAAAATGGGTTTTCGGATAGACCTCTACGATAAAAGACAAGATTTTAATTTTGATATAAAATTCTTCACCCACTGGTCTTCTAATGTCTCTAATGACACACACCGTAACGTCATTATTTCTCAGTTTCACCACATTGCCAGAATATGTTCTAACACTAAAAACATTACCAAAAACCTCAACAACTTAGTCATTAAATTTAAAAATAATAAGTTCCAGTCCACTTTCTCAGACGTTATATACGTCAACTAATTCTTAATTTTAATTCTACCTCCCCAGCTTTAAATTACACATCAACACTCTGTACTAACAATAGGACCTTACAAATTTAAATTCAGCAGGTAACGCCAAATGCCACTTGACAGGTCCCCTGTGGCTGAAGAACATCTACATACACAGTCTTGCATCTATTTTTACGCTCACCTGGTTCAGCCAATTTGGTTCCCCGTTTTTGCTTAACCTTTTATTACAACATTTTCGTGTTAATTATTTATTTCTTGTTCCTTCCCTTCGTATTTCAGAGGTAGTGGTTGCTGAGCTTGTTTACTCCGGCCGCAGGGTTTGCACTATCTTCGGGTGAGTTAGCGTTCCCTTGTTTTTTACAGTTTTTTTGCATTCGGATGTTTCTCATTCTAACTGGTCTGGATTTAGTGGCTTCAGGAGCAGGATCAGTCGACTATTGGTTTTTCCTAGTCGTTCACTGATACCAGAAAAGCCACTTCCCCGGGTTGTTGCTCTCCTGATGAAGGCAACTCGTTTTTTTCAGTTTGATGTTTTCAGTACTATTTTTATTCTTATTTTTATTTTTCTACCTTCCTGCAATCACAATTTTTGTTCGATTTTCTTTTATTGTTGTTTCATAACACTCTCTCTCTCTCTCTCTCTCTCTCTCTCTCTCAATATATATATATATATATATATATATATATATATATATGCACATATATAACCTCACACTTGAATTCTTGTTTTCTGTTCTACACTGACGGAAAAAAAATCCCAACACCACGAAAAAATAGTTGTAGAGGAATGAAATGGCGGCAATACATTTGCATAGGTAACATAGTTAATCGATTAAGGTTTCAAGATCACAGCTTATTGTAAGCGCGAGAAGAGCCATTTTAAATGTGAAATGCTGGTACATTAATAACCGGTGTAACCGCCAGAATGTTGAATGCAAGCATGCAAACGTTCATGCATTGTGTCGTACAGGTGCTGGATGTCAGTTTATGGGATGGAGTTATATGCCTGTTGCACTTGGTCGGTCAATACAGGGACGGTTATTGCTGGTTGGGGGTGACGCTGGAGTTGTCGTCCAATGATGTCCCATACGTGCTCGATTGGAGAAAGATTTGGTGTTCCAGCAGGCAACGGCAACATGTCGACACTCTGTAGAGCATGTTGGGTTCCAACAGCGGTATGCGGGCGAGCGTTATCCTGTTGGAAAACACCCCCGGAATGCTGTTCATGAATGGCAGCACAACAGGTTGAATCACCAGACCGACGTACAACTGTGCCGTCAGGGTGCGTGGGATAACCACGAGAGTGCTCCTGCTGTCATAGGAAATTGCTCCTCAGACCATAACTCCAGGTGTAGGTCCAGTGTGTCTCGACCGCAGACGGGTTGGCTGCAGCCGCTCACCTGGCCTCCTTCTAACCAACACACGGTCATCACTGGCACCCAGGCAGAACCGGCTTTCATCAGAAAACACAACAGATCCCCACTCCGTCCTCCAATGAGCTCTAGCTTGACACCACTGACGTCGCAAACGGCAGTGGTTTGGAGTAAGTGGAATGAACGCTACAGGGCGTCTGGCTCGGAGCTGTCCTTCAAGTAACCGATTTGTAACAGTTCGTTGTGCCACTGTGGTGGCAACTGCAGCTCGAATTGCTGCCGCAGACACAGTACGATGCGCCATGGCCATACGCCGTACACGGCGGTCTTCCCTCTCAGTGGTGCCACGTGGCCGGCCGGAACCCGGTCTTCTTGAGGCAGTACCTTTCCTTGGTTACCGCTGCCAACAATCATGCACAGTGGCTACATTCCTGCCAAGTCGTTCTGCAATATTGCGGAAAGAAAATCCACCTTCTCGTAGCCCTTTTACACGACCTTGTTCAAACTCCGTGAGCTGTTGATAATGGCTTCTTCGTCTTCTTAAAGGCATTCTTGACTAACATGAACACACTACGTCGAATCTCAACGATAACTAACGCTCACGAACGTTACAGCGCATATTTACAGCAAACCTGCTTTGCATGTTCCGAGGGGCGCTACTAGCGCCACACGTATGCGCCGAGCGCGAAATTTGCATAGACGTCATCTTACAGATGTACTCTCACCGCCTACCAACTGTCGTTTATCTAACACAACCCCTTCTTGGTGTTGGGATTTTTTTCCGTCAGTGTATTTGCATTTCATTGAAATATGTTTCCTCTCTAGAACGACTGCGCAAGTTCTTTTTTAAGCTGTGAAACGTCTTATAACGCGTAGTAATATACACATAGCACGGTGTGAAACTTAAACAAATCCGCAGGCGTCTGCGGTGGAAAGATAGAAGTAACATTTGTAGTCTATCGCTGCAAGATCAAATTTCTAATTTTCAGATTCATGGTTTATTTTAAATTCGGTACAATTGTTGAAGAAACCTAGTCAAATTCATTCCGTAAAACTAGTTTAGGACTGTACTACGTTCAAAAAGTACCGGAACTTTTTTAATATTTGCCAAATGTCAGTGAATTACGTCATATCCCGCTGAGCAAGCGAAGAGCATGATGTGACCGACCAGCCAGAACCGGTTTGATCCAGATCCAACACGTACAGCGTATGTGCGTAGTTCGTGTTTACAAGCTTTCGAAGCTCTCCGTTGCGAGGACAACGATGTCGAATTTTGAAAATCGTTCAAGTATAAAATTTTGTGTTCTGTTCGGAAAATCTTTCGCTGAGACTTTTCAAATGATTAAATCAGCGTACGATGACAGTGCAATGAGTCCAACTAGAGTTTATGAGTGGCATCGGTGATTCGAAAACGGGCGACAGAGTATCGAGGATGATGAGAGGTCAGGACGACCTTCAACATCCTCAACGGATGAACAATTCTCCATTGTCAAAGAGGTTGTGAAAAATGACCGTCGAAAAACTATTGCAGCGATTGCAGAAGTTGCCAGCATCTCAGTTGGAAGTTTCCATGCAATTTTAACAGAGAAACTGGGCATGCATCTCGTGTGCCAACTCATTGTTCCTATAAACCTGACACAAGAAAAAGTGGATGAGCGTATGAAAGTTTGTGGGGATAACATCGATGCTGTGGACAGATCCCTATCTCTTGAATCGATTGATCACTGGCGATGAGACTTGGTGCTTTCTGTACGACCCCCAATCCAACCGACAGTCAAAAGTGTGGAAATCACCGTCGTTACCACGACCAAAAATGTTCAAGGCTGACCGCTCGAAAGGAAAGGTCTTGTTAACAGTTTTCTTCGATTGCAAAGGGATCGTACACAAGGAATTCCTTCAACATGGTCGTACAGTCACTAAAGAAGAGTATGTGAACGTCCTGAAACGTCTCTGAGAATCAGAGAGACGCAAGCGACGCATTCTTTGGAAGACCAACTCGTGGGTGATCCATCTCGATAATGCGCGGGCTCACAGATCCCTCCTAGTGTCGGATTACCTGTCCAAACATTACATTCCCGTTCTTCCACAAACAGCTTATTCCCCTGTTGTCTCCCCGTATGATTCCCCCCTTTTTTCCCCCGGATGAAGAATTTGCTTAAGGGGAGACGCTTCTCAAGTTCCGAAGAAGTGCAACGAGCTGCGACGGAGGCACTGGAAGATGTGGCAAAAGAAGGCTTGCAATCTGCATTTAAATCTTTGTATGAGCGCTGGCAAAAATCCCTAGTTGCACAGGGTAACTACTTCGAAGGAAACACCGCATAAATATGTATTATCTGTACTCATTCGCTTTTATATATAAAACGTTCTGGAACTTTTTTAACGTAGTGATATACGTATATATATGGATAGTAAAAACATGGGATCAGCGGTTTGAAAACGTAAACAACCCTCCGGCATCTGCGCCGAAATGCGACATTTTGAAAGTGCTTCGCAAAGAGTTTAGCACAACCTTTTAATATTGTCGCTTCTGATCTCCCGTAGGGTCGTTCTCCCGCTTAAGTCTGTAGTATTATTCTGCCTCGATAAAGCAACTTATATGTTCCTACCTTTCACAAGTGTGTGAAAGGTAGGAACATATAAGTTGCTACGCCAACAAAAAACGGTTTTCTGTAATAGCTTCTATCAAGTTTAGTGTGAGGTTCTCGCAATTTGCACAACAGTGCAATTAAATTTTGTTGCGTTCAGGCAGACTGTAATGAAATATTTTTGCACAAGAGTGTAATGAAATTGTTTAAGGAAAATTGAAATGAAGTCTAGTTGCGTGGGCATATCGAAGATCAAATTTCAGCAATGTTTGAAATCTTTAACATATAAATAAAATCAACAATTTCAAATTTGAATTTTTTTAAATGTGCTCGTCGGTGCATATCCACATGTATCACTTAACATTTCTGCCAAACTGGAAACCTCTAAGTTCAGCAGTTTCTTCTGTAGGTGGATGACAGACAGACATACATACAGACAGACACGGTAATTTTATTATTATAGACTAGGTGAAAGCCTGTTAATAATGACGGGGAAAATAGATATGTAGAGTATTTTTTTAATAACCAGGAATTCTTTTGGGGGTGATGTCCAAATGTGAAAGTATGTTTCATGAATATTACAACAATAAAAAAATAAATTCGTTGAGACAGGGATTCGGCAATTAAAACAGGCAAGCGCTCTTTCCACTGAGCCACCAAAGTGGGACAAACACTCAAACGTTCAGACAAAGAAAATTATACTGTTTGTGATAAACATCCTCGGGGTTCAATAGTCGGCGTACTTAGCACAAAGTCAATCGTTGCAGGAAACATTGGTCTGCTGACCGAGTTGTTGAGAAACTGACTTCTAAAATTCACGGCCTTGCGCGTAACCTTCGATTCTCGTTATCTAATCTCTTTGAAGCCGGCAGCCGCAATTTAATATGCGATGCTGCTTAGTTGGGATGATCTAGATCAAAATGAACAATAATTCAATTACAAAATAAGAAAAGACAATTTTTTTTGTTTTATTTTTTGCGGCCGTCCTTCAGTCTTATGAATATTTTCAATAAGCAATTTCGATGTTATACATACTAAAACACTCACTCCTTAATTGATGTAGATAAATAACTACTATGCTACTTACTTAGCGAAAGATCGCTGTTTATTTCCATAAATTTAGACTTAAGAATTTTTCGGAAAGTTTTCTAGGCTAAACGTAATGGACAGCGTATCTTTACTCAAAGCTCCGAAAATTAAATTACGCATGGCAATCTTACTCTTTTGATACCCTGTTTAAAAAGATAGTTTTTCGTAGTAATATTTGATGCTACATTCCATTTTGTTCATTACACGCTCTGTTTAACATGTCTTTGAAAGCCAGTCTTTGGAATTATTCATTTCTTACTTTTTTTTAAATTCTGAATCCAGTTTAATTTATTTCTTGCTTCATACTGCTTAAACAAACCCCATTTGCAATTTCTTTCGTCAATAACGCTTACTCAATTTGTCTATGCGCTTAACATGGAAAAAAAATCGGCCATTATAAGGACCTACGCTATCTCTTTGCAAAAAGAAAGCAAAAAAACGGAGGCTTCTCGTAACATCTAAAAAGAAAATTTGAACGAGCATGCAAGTATTTCACGAAAGGTTTAACAATGGGCAATTAAATTATTTTGTTTGGGGCTGTGAAGGGACAAAATAACGGTTAATCAGCTGAAAGATGAAGCAAAATTTCCCTTGTGGATTATTGCAATGTCGATGTCAAGGATTAACGCAAGTTTCCAAACATGGGGATATTACTTTTATTGGCATATTTTGGTTGGAGAATGTCATTTAAAAAGAGTTTTAATTAGATTACCTTAATAACGAAATATGCAAGAACTGAAAAACTTAACATAAAAGAAAAATTGCTTATTTGAAAGATGAGATTTGGGAAAAACGTTTTATTTAACGTTAAATCAATATCGCAAGTAAGGTACGCTTTATGAGTTTTACAGAAGAATTCCTAAGAAAAAGGCAATTTTATTGACATAAAGAAGGCAATTAAAATAATGAAATGGTTAAATTGCCATTAAGGTCTCGTAATATCAAATTGCACAAAAAATCACTTTACTAAGAAGAAAGAGGGCACAAAAGTATTAATTAAATGCATTAATTATTGACGAAACTCGTTTTGTAAAAGACAGGAAGTCTTAAAAGTATTTGAGTAATTGCTACTTTACTGAAAAAAAACTTGCTTTTTTACTATTCTACTGGACTCTTATTCCATTTTTGTGTTCAGAGTGCAATATAATTTTTGATCACAGCGATATATTTATTCTTGCGGCAGCTCGGGTTCAGTAATGATTTCAACAATGTAAAAGAGGGGCTTTTTGATCAACTCTCCGAAACAAAGGCACGCTTTCCAGTTCGTGACTCTGATTACCATGCGCAAAATAATAGTTAATTATCAAGCTCCTAGGGATTATTAATTAACGTCAAGTTGACTTTCCAGAGAAACACCAGAGCTCTGAGCATGTGAAGTTTACGCTAACTTCAGCTATATATTCCCTGTAAACTTAACATACTGGAAAGAATTAACACGGAGCAAGTAGGAAAATCGGCTGAAATTGGCTCGAACGAATATATACGCTGTATAAAAAGTGGGCATAACGTGGCTGGAACAGCGAACCTGCTCATCAGAAAGCTTAGCTTAGCTCTGTTATTCAAAGTGGCTATTTAGGCGGATGATTGACTGACCTTTTCTGACTAATTACCTGCTAGAAGGGCAAACTATTAGAAAGATCTGCTACCTTCTTCAGTGACGTCACCCGAAAGCCAATGTTTCTGAATGATTTCTAAAGCTATCGCGTGTGACGTCAAACACAACCTCCGACGTACCAGTTCATGTAATCTGAGAGTGACGTCACAGGAATTTATAAAAGAGAGAGAGAGAGATGTTTAAATCAAATGCTCCTATACAGGAGTATGATATCCGGTCAAGGAGACTAGTTTTTCTCCATCGTGTCTTAGAGAACAAAGGACTCGAAGAGAGCGCCTTTCCCCATTGGCAGGTTTATGATAGTTACTGCTGAGATAGGATGAAATTGATTAATTTACAGCAGGTTTCGTAAAACCCAGCAGCTGTGTGAACTATTCTGTTTTAGAAACCATTTGGTTCAAAAGGAAATCGCAGTTTAAAGGGTTAAATTGTAGCGTTAACTTAAAAGGTTGTTGTCCCAGACGAGTCTCAGTCGAAGTAGCTGAAAGCTTAATTATACATAATGCAACCCTTCTGCAATAAATTATTAGGGTTGTTAAATGAAACCAATTTAACCTTTAAGCGGCCGATTACAGTTCAATCTTGTTTATTCAGTATCATTTCAAGCACGTCATCTAACTGACAGACATGTAGCCATAATTCTCTTAGACTTTGAATATGATTCACAGCACGTCTTAATAAAACCATACGTAAATAACATCCTCCCTGCTCGGTACAATCTGGAGCGCATAGCTTTTGCTCGCTTGTGAGTTGGGTTTCAAACATTAAACGGGAATCAAAGAAGGTTATTTTAGAATCGCTAATAAAGCATATAAAGTTTGACTTTCTTCAAAGTAGCTCACTGAAGAACGCTTAGACATACATCATTGCTTGAGCATACTAATCAACAGAGTATAGAGCACTCAACTCAGCAATCAAAAGAAGCTCCGTAAACATTGTAAAAACACAAGCTTTTTATCTCTCAGTTCTTACTACATCATTGCACTTTGTTCTGACGTCAAATGTTGTCAAAGTTAAATTCATCGAACAGGAATCTCTGGCGTTAAGCTTAGAAAAATCTTTAACGAGAAAAAACCTCATTTACATAAGAAGATAGGAGTTAAAAAGAAAGGTTAAATTAGAGTATACGTCGCACATGTGATTAACGGAGCAATTGAAGATAGGAGTTAAAAAGAAAGGTTAAATTAGAGTATGCGTCACACATGTGGTCAACGGAACAAACACTTTACCTTCTTTTTTTCTTTTGAAGCTAAGTTAAAATTCAAAATCTTTAGTTACATTGTATGTGCTAAATACAGCGCAGTCATTTATGATCCGTAAAGTAGTTTTCACGGTAGAGCACACAGAGGCATAATATCTTTAGAACTTTAATTTCACTTGAAACATGTCGCACATACACAATCATTACAAGTTTTTCCTGCTACAGCAAACAATGGAACAAGTATCACTCCTCTTTCAACGAGAACTCAAGTTCAAAGTTTGTATTTCATGTGCTCACATTAGTGTGACAACATTTTATCGGGTTGCGAAATACTACAACATACTTCGAACTTCTATTCCACTTTATAGAAAATAAGGGGAAGGAGTGTGAAAAAAAAACTGCTGACTGTTAATTCACGTAACGAGCAAGAACGTATGAGCGCAAAAACTTGTTCTGCGTTTGAAACATAAGGTTTCTCTCTACTGTAATATTATCCTACACATTTGCTGTCAGGTAACGTTAACACATGCAGTCGGACATAACATCATTATGGAACATCGTATGTAAAGACATACAGTGAGATACCAATTTCGACTTTGTATTTGTTAATTACTGTGGGTAGAAATGGTAAGGTGATATTGTACTGGAATTCTGATCGGTAGTCGAGCAGCTTGAATGAAAGTTTCTGATGGTTGCAACCCATTGAAATGTTTATTTAATTTTACTTATTTAGAAATTACCACAAAAAAAGCCTGCGTTGTAAATGAAAGTCAAGCTGCTTTTTTTACGGTTAAAACTTACAAGATATTACTGACTAAACAAATAGAAAACTAAGTGACTGAACTGGGGACAGGTATTTTGGGTGTTATATATGTATACACTCTGTAGAAAAAAATATTAGAGATACGGGTGATTGGCAGCTGACATGTGTATCCTCTGCTCAGAGTGGAACAGACCCAAACTGAACGCAGGAGAAACAAGTTAGTAAAATCATGCAATGCATTGATTATGATACGCTTTCCAACATAAAAGATATTATTACTCAAGTTATATAATGGCTATGGAATAAATATCGCTCCTGTGTCCTCACCTTTGATCCTATTTCAATGATATTCAACAGAACCAGTTCAGTATAGCTCAGGAATAGCATACTAAAAGTTTGTCGCAATAGAAGCAGTTTTACGCAAGTTATGAGAATAATGGCTGTGGAATAAATCTTGCTTTTGTGCAATGACCTTTGACCCCATTTCGTTGATATTCAACAGAACCGGTTCATTATACCTCCGGAACAACATGATAACGTTTTGTCGCAATCGAAGCATTTTTAGGTACGTTATGATGCACAAGGGCAATGGAATGGATCCCACTCCAGTGTCCTGACCTTTAACCCTATTTCCAATAGGGTTTGTACCCAGTGGTTCCCTACCACATACTAAAATTTCGTCGAAATCGAACCATTTTTACGCAAGTTATGACGCATAAAGGCAATGGAATGAATCCAGCTCCTATGTCCTGACCTTTGACCCTATTTCACCCATTTTCAATAGGGTTCGTCCCCAGGTGGTTCCATACCACATACTAGAAAGTCATCGAAATCGAACCATTTTTATGCAAGTTATGATGTATAAAGGCAATGGAATGGATCCAGCTCCTATGTCCTGACCTTTGATTCTATTTCATCCATTTTCAATACGGATTGTCCCCAGGTGGTTCCCTACTACATACTGAAATTTCATCGAAATCGAACCATTTTTACGCAAGTTCTGACGCATAAGAGCGATAGAATGAATCCCGCTCCTATGTCCTGACCTTTGACCCTGTTTCGCCCATTTTCAATAGGGTTCGTCCCCAGGTGGTCCCCTACCACATACTAAAATTTCGTCGAAATCGAACCATTTTCACGTGAATTATCGTGCGGACGGATGGACAAAGCTGGAGCACATACGGTTCTTCAACCTACGGTTGGAAAGCGTAAAAAATAGACGACTGCAGGTTGGAAAGCGTAAAAAATAGACGACAGTGTATCTGAATCGACGATCATGGGCAAACGTGGTGATCTGAGCTAACTTGATCGTGGCCGCGTTATCGGCGCAATACAAATGGGCCATTCTATCGCCCAAGTGGTAAGAACCTTAGGGTTCCCAAATGCAACGGTATTAAGGGTGTATTGCGAGTATAACATCGACGGACGTAAAATAGTTTCATCAGATAATACCGTTCAAAATTTACACTTTTGTCTAGGTATAACTATCACTAAATTTACAACATATGACAACTCTCTTGCTCCCACAATTCAGCCTTAGTCTCCTAGCAAAATTAAGATCGAATACTCAGATTCAGTCTGTATAAAAAAATTATGTTTCTACCTTTCATTGCCTCAAAAAATGTTAAATGTCTCTCTCTCTCTTTTATTACGCTAACAATCTGAAATTAGTAACAGAAATCAGAAATAATCAGATGAAATTTTTGAATTCTGTTATTGCAACGAATATTTAAACACTTTCGAAAACGTTTACGTGCATCTGCGATAATACTGTGTTTGATAAAATCAGATAGATCATAATACATTTGAGCAATTTCATTGCCATCACGCAACGTTAAATATTTTATTACCCAATGATTGCTTTTCACAGTATGACATCTTGCGAAAAGCCTACAGTCACCTGATGCGGTGCAGCCCAGTGAGTTACGTCTCCACATGGCTATAATCACCGTTGACGAGCATATGTTCGAAACGACTACTGTCGGCACAACTCACTACCACACTGGGTGCTGTTCCGGTGGCCTAGTTGTCAGAGGCGTTAAATTCTGTGAAATGGTCCTGGCTGGGCCCGGCTTGGAGGAAGCATAGACTGTGGGTCTTCCCTACTGCGCCAGTACTTCCCCATCTCCTAGGAGCAAATATAGTTAAATTCGGGACTGGCGACTACTGGTGATGCATGGATGCCGTGTTTGTTTTACGGCGCTGGCTCTCTCACTTCCCTGAAACCAGTGGCCCTAAATTAGGGACGGGAGATTGCTTATAGCCCATTGAGTTGCTCAGGGTGGTCGTTAAACCTTCAAACAAAAACAAAAAAATCCTTATAGCTCTAGACCCTCACAGGGGCTGTTATTACCGCTCCCAAATAACTCATAGAAAGATAAAATCTTAGACGCTTTTCCCAATTTTAGAGCCAATATTTTCACAGAGGGAAAGAGATAGTGCCGTAAGCCTGGACCTAATAGGATGAACAGTCAGAAACCAACGCTTACAACGCTGCGCCACCAGCGAATTTCAATAACGTTTGCATTTTTTAGCACGTCTTTTGTAAAAAAAGATCGTGCTTCTGTTATAGATTTGTCCGTCCGTCCGTCTGTACCCGCGGTATCTCTGCAACTATTAGTCCGATTCGAAAAATTCTTTTTGCATTCAGAAGCCTGAAATGTGCGATTGACGATCCTTTATTTCGTTTTTTTACGATGTACAATTTTGCCACTAGAGGGCGTAAATGCAGATGATGTCGAATTAAAAATTACGTTCTGATCCATATATTTGCTTCTAAACATCCGATTGAAAAAAATCTTTTATCTTTCGATTCCATTTATGTCGAAGAGTGTTTTAGATATAGTTTCCTTTTCAAATTACGCATAGATTTTCCACTAGGGGGCGTAAATGAAAATAACATTTCTCCCGATAACTCTTCTCCTAATACTCCGATTTCAAATTTTATTTTTTCAGCGGATACATCTTCTGATGGAAAATCTTTTGCATATAATTTCGAATTTTTGGTAAAGAATACTTTGGCCAGCAGGGGTCGTAAGTGTTAATTTTTGCTTCTGATGTATTTGCCATAAAATCTAAGCTTCTAAAATATCGATTGAAAAAATTATTTCGTGGACTGATGCAATCACATCGATGAACTTTTCGGAATATTTTCTTCCTTAAATATCCCACAGTTTCTCCGCCAAGGGGCGTAGATGTATATCATATTTTTGTCAATATCTCTACTTCTAGCAGACCGATTGGAAAAATTCCTTCTTTGTTGGATAGTGTTTTCCGTGTGGCATGTGTTTCATATAATTTCAAAATTTTCAAGTAACTCATAGACTTCCGCTAGGGGGCGTAAAGGTAAATTGCTTTTCCGTTTATATCATCATCATCATCATTGTCAACCATTATCAATCCACTGCTGGACGAAGGTCTCCCCAAGTTTCCTCCACAACGGTCTGTCTTGTGCCAGTCTCCTCCATGCTTCTAAATCTCCGATTTCAAAAATTCTTTCTGCGCCGGACACAGCTCCTGATGGGAAATCGTTTGCGCATAATTTCTAATTTTTGTAAAAAAATGGTTTGGCCACAAGGTAGCGTAAATCTTAATTTCCGCTTCTGATGTATTTGCCGCAAAATATGAGATTTTAAATTCTGGATTATAATTTCAAAATTTTCAAGTAACTCATAGACTTTCCGCTAGGGGCGTAAAGCTAAATTGCGTTTTTCCTTATATCTCTGCTTCTAAACCTCCGATTTGAAAAAAATTCTGCACAGGATACAGCTCCTGATGGGAAATCGTTTGCACATAATTTGTAATTTTTGTAAAAAAAACGGTATGGCCACCAGGTGGCGTAGGTCTTAATTTCCGCTTCTGATGTATTTGCAGCAAAATATGAGCTTTTAAAATCTCGATTGAAAAAAAAGTCTTTTGTTGGCCGATGCTACTCATGTCGACAAACCTTTTAGGAAAATTTTCTTCTATAAATAATGCATGGTTTCTACGCCAGGGGCGAAGATATATATCTTATTTTTGTCAATATCTCTACTTCTAAAAGTCTAATTTGAAAAATTCCTTCGTTGTTGGATAGTGTTTCCGATGCGAAATGTTTTTCTTATAAATTCAAAAATTTCACGTAAATCATTTAGACTTTCCGCTAGGGCGCATAAAGGTAAATTGCGTTTTCTGCTCCTAAAATTCCGATTTGAGAAAATTCTTCCTGTATCGCATACAAGACCTGATGGAAAATATTTTTCACATAACTTCTAATGTTTTGTAAAGAATGGTTTGGCCACCAGGGGTCATAGGTGTTAATTTCTGCTTCTGATGTATTTGTAGCAAAATCTGGGCTTCTGAAAACTCGACTAAATTTTCTTTTTCTTGGACCGATACTGCTCATATGGATATACCTTTTGCGAATACTTTCTTCCTATAATAATGCATGGTTTTCCCACCAGTGGACGTCAAGTCACATCTTATTTTTGTCGATAACTCGGTTTCTAAGAATTCGTAAGCTCAAGATTCCGTTTACACCAATATCTGGGAGATTAAAGATCCGATTGAAAAACTTCTTTCTTCCGTCAGATACTATTGTTTTCCATACCGGTTCCATTGTCTTTAAATAGCTTTGATAAATTTAATTTGCGTCAGAACAGATTCAAAAGACGTGCTTATTACATCCGAAAATTCGGTGTCATCTTTCTTGTTTTATATGCAAGCATATCTGGCAATTTTACTGAGTGTACCGATTTCAATTAGGGTCAGAAACGTAAACTATAGTAATGAATGTTTTCATACATTACATTGATTTCTACAGCATTTTGTGAAAATATATACCTAAAATGTGGTTCAGCTTCTGATAAAATTTACATGAGAACAGTTCAACATTCAAATTGTGGCACAAGATTTGCCATATTTGGGTGTGTACCACTAAATGGAAAGTTTTCAACAAGATTATATACTAAATCAAAACAAAATTTTCTTCATGTTATTTTATTTAGTTTTTTTTCACAACTTCGTTTTATATTTCACATTTAAATAAATCTCTAAAAATACGCAATTTTTACTTATCTCTTCCCCAAGTACTACTATGAATTATTTCATTGTTAGACGCTTAATATGAAATTGTTAAGAAATTTTTCTGGGATTCTTCAACATATTCATTCATTAAAATTCGCAGTACCCAGCAGCTTGGGTCTTACATGTCTTAATTGCACGCTGGGTAATTTGTTCTTTCAAGTTACATGTTGTTCTGTGACAAACACAATGGTATCTAGAAGTTAAGCATAGTTCACAAACCGGACTTTGACTGACGGGAATAGCAAACAAGAAAGATGACACCGAATTTTTGGGTGAATAGGCACGTCTTTCGAATCCGTTCTGACGAAAATTAAATTTATCAAAGCTATTCAAAGTCAATGGAACCGGTATGGAAAACAATAATATCTGACATAAGAAATAAGTTCTTCAATAGGGTTTTTAACCCCTCAGATATTGCTGTAAACGGAACCGTGAGCTTACACCCTCTGGTTGCAGACTTGTGCGTTAAGAAAAAAATGAATTTATATGAGAAACATTTCGCACCCGAAACGCTCGGACTCTTAGAAACAGAGATATAGACAAAAATAAGATGTGACTTTACGTCCCCGGGTGGGAAAACCATGCATTATTTTAGGAAGAAAGTATTATCAAAACGTTTTTCCATATGAGCACTATCGGTCCAAGATAAAAACAATTTGTCGAGTTTTCAGGAGCCCAAATTTTGCTACAAATACATCAGAAGCAGAAATTAATATTTATGTCCCCTGGTGGCTAAACCATTCTTTACCAAACATTAGAAATTATGTGAAAACTATTTTCCATCAGGTCATGTATGCGATACAGGAAGAAGTTTTCAAATCGGAGTTTTAGAAGCAGAAATAACGCAGTGAAACGCAATTTACCTTTCTGCCCCCTTTCTACCGGGAAAGTCTATGATCTACTTGAAACACTATGAATTATTTCAAGAAGAAAATGTACCTAAAAGGTTTGTCGACGTGAGTAGTATCGGTCAACAAGTCACGTTTTTCTTCAATCGAGATTTTAGAAGCTCATATTTTACTGCAAATATATCAGAAGCGGAATTTAAGATTTACGCCCCCTGGTGGCCAAACCGTTTTTTACAAAAATTATAAATTCTGTGCAAACGATTTCCCCTCAGGAGCTGTATCCGGTGCAGAAAGAATTTTTCAAATTGGAGATTTAGAAGCATCTATATAAAAGGAAAAGCAATTTACCTTTACACCCCCTTGCGGAAAGTCTGTAAAGTAATTGGAAATTTTGAAATTATATGAAAAACATGTCACACTGGAAACAGTATCCAATAAGAAAGATGACACCGAATTTTCAGGTGTAATAAGCACGTCTTTTGAATCCGTTCTGACGCAAATTAAATTTATCAAAGCTATTCAAAGTCAATGGAACCGGTATGGAAAACAATAGTATCTGACGGAAGAAAGAAGTTTTTAAATCGGGTCTTTAATCCCTCAGATATTGCTGCAAACGGAATCGTGAGCTTACGAACTCTTAGAAACAGAGTTATCGACAAAAATAAGATGTGATTTTATACCCATTGGTGGGAAAACCATGCATTATTTTAGGAAGAAAGTATTCACAAAAGGTTTATCCATATGAGCGGTATCGGTCCAAGAAAAAAAAAAAAAATTTAGACGAGTTTTCAGGAGCCCAGATTTTGCTACAAATACATCAGAAGTAGAAATTAACACTTACGACCCCTGGTGGCGAAACCATTCTTTACCAAACATTAGAAATTACGTGAAAAATATTTTTCGTCAGGTCTTGTATGCGATACAGGAAGAATTTTTCAAATCGGAGTTTTAGGAGCAGAAAACGCAATTTACCATTGTGCGCCCTAGCGGAAAGTCTATGATTTACTTGAAAATTTTGAATTTATAGGAAAAACATTTCGCATCGGAAACACTATCCAACAGAGAAGGAGTTTTTCAAATCGGACGTAGAGATATTGACAAAAATAAGATATACATCTACGCCCCTGGCGCAGAAACCATGCATTTTTTCCAGAAGAAAATGTTCCTGAAATGTTTGTCGACATGAGTAGTATCGGTCCACAAAAGACTTTTTTCAATCGAGATTTTAGAAGCTCATATTTTGCTGCAAATACATCAGAAGCGGAAGTTAAGACTTACTCCACCTGGTGGTCAAACAATTTTTTACAAAAATTTGAAATTACGTGCGAACGATTTCTCATCGGGAGCTGTATCCGGTGCAGAAAGAATTTTTCAGATCGAAGATTTAGAAGCAGAGATATAGGGGAAAACGCAATTTACGATTACGCCCCTTAGCGGAAAGTTTATGAATTACTTGAAAATTTTGAATTTATAGGAAAAACATGTCACACTAGAAAAACTATACAACAAAGAAGGATTTTTTAAATCAGACTCTTAGAAGTCGAGATATTGACAAAAATAATATATACATTTACGCCCCCTCGCGTAGAAACCGTGCACTATTTTAAGAAGAAAATGTTTCTAAAAGGTTTGTCGACATGAGTAGTATCGGTCTACAAACGATGTTATTTTCAGTCGAGAATTTAGAAGCTCATATTTTGCTGCAAATACATCAGAAGCGGAAATTAAGGTGCATGCCCCCTGGTGGCCAAACCATTTTTTTTTACAAAAATTAGAAATTATCTGCAAACGATTTCCCAACAGGAGCTATATCCGGTGCAGAAAGAATTTTTCAGATCAGATATTTAGAAGCAGAGATATAGGTGAAAACGCAATTTACCTTTACGCCCCCTAGCAGAAATTCTATGAATTACTTGAAAATTTTGAAAGTATGTGAAAAACATGCGGCACGGAAAACAGTATCCAAGAAAGAAGGAATTTTTCAAATCGGACTCCTCGAAGTCGAGATATTGACAAAAATAAGATATACGTCTACGCCCCCTGGCGTAGAAACTGTGGAATATTTTAGGAAGAAAATATTCCGAAAAGGTTTATCGATGTGAGTGGCATCAGTCCACGAAATAATTTTTGCAATCGATATTTTAGAATTTCAGATTTTATGGCAAATACATCAGAAGCAAAAATTAGCATTTACACGCCCTGGTGGCTAAGGTATTCTTTACCAAAAATTTGAAATTTTATGAAAAAGATTTTCCATTAGGAGGTGTATCCGCTGAAGAAAAATGTTTTCAAATCGGAGTTTTAGAAGAAGAGTTATCGGGAAAAATGTAATTTACTTTTACGAACCTTAGCGAAAAATCTATGCGTAATTTGAAAAAGTAACTATATCTAAAATACTCTTTGTCATAAATGGAATTGAATGATAAAATAATTTTTTCAATCTGATGTTTTGAAGTAAATATGTGGAATAAAACGTATTTTTGAATTCGACGTCATCTGCATTTACGCCCTCTAGCGGCGAAATTGTACATCGTAAAAAAAAAAAAATAAAAAAAAATAAAGGATCATCATTCGCATATTTCAAGCTTCCCAATGCAAAAAGAATGTTTTAAATCGGACTAATAGTTGCAGAAATATCGTGGGTACAGACGGACGGACAAACCGATAACATAAGCATGATCTTTTTTTACAAAAGACGTGCTAAAAATGATACGAGCAGATAATGACAAGCACATGCAAATGTGGGAGAAAGACACAATAGCATGTGATCACAAATAATTTGTATCTGTGATGCCATGGAAAAACCGGAGAAATGTGATTATCTTTATTTCTTGTCACCAGTGTAATTTGTTTGTATTCGAACAGATTTGTTGCTATAGTGAAACCTCCGAATAACAGACACTGCTCGGACCGAAAAACAGTGACAGTTTTTGGGAGGTTAGGCCTGAGTTAACATTGCTAGTCCGTCGCGTTTGTACAAAAGCAGACGGACGGACAAACGATAACTCTTCTTCTAAAACTCCGCTTTGAAGAAATAGTATATGTAACACAAAGGAAACGGTTTACAGTGTTTTCTCCAAAAGCTGAGTAAAACTCAATATAATAATTTAATAAATAAATCATGGTGTAGAGCAGCGGTTCCCAAACTTGTTCAGCCGCGGAGCACTTTTCAAGTGTGAAATCGTCGCGGAACACTATCGTTGCCCTTACGCCAAAGGCACGCATGTGCAGTTTTTGGCTGCATTTACGTCCTCTAGCGTGCAATTTCGCGACTAGAGGGCGTAAATGCAGTTGATGTCGACTTCAAAAACACGTTTTATTCCACATATTTGCTTCTAAACATCCGATTGAAAAAAATCGTTTAACTTTCGATTCCATTTAGGTCGAAAAGTATTTTAGATATAGTTTCTTTTTCAAATTACCCATAGATTTTCCGCTAGGGGGCGTAAAAATAAATTGCATTTTTTCCCGATAACTCTTCTTCTAAAACTCCGCTTTGAAAAATTTTTTTTTCAGAAGATACATCTCCTGATGCACAATCTTTGGCATATAATTTCGAATTTTTGGTAAATAATACTTTGGCCACCAGGGGCGTAAGCGTTAATTTTCGCTTCCGATGTATTTGCCGTAAAATCTGAGCTTCTGAAATATCGATTGAAAAAATTATTTCGTGGAATGATGCCCCACACATCGATAAACCTTTTCGCAATATTTTCTATTTAATATATTCCACAGTTTCTCCGCCAGGGGGCGTAAATGTATATCATATTTTTGTCAATATCTCTACTTCTAGGAGTCCCATTTAAAAAAAATGCCTCCTTTGTTGGATAGTGTTTTCAGTCTGACAAGTTTTTCCTTTAATTTCAAAATTTTCAAGTAATTCATAGACTTTCCGCAAGGGGGCGTAGAGGTAAATTGCGTTTCCCCTATTTCTCTGCTTCTAAATCTACGATTTGAAAAATTCATTCTTCACCGGATACATCTCCAGATGGAAAATCGTTTGCATATAAATTACAAATTTCGCAAAAGAATGGTTTAACCGCTAGGGGGCGTAAACCTTAATTTTCGCTTTTTTTTTTTTTTTGATTGGAGGTTTAACGACCACCGTGAGAAACTCAGTGGGCTATAAGCAGTCGCCCGTCCCTAATTTTGGGTCACTGGTTCCAGGGAAGGGAGAGAGCCAGTGCGGTAAGACAAACACATCATCCATGTCTCACCGGGATTCGAACCCGGACCCTTTACGGACGAATGATCAGAGGCCATCGCTTAGACCACTGCGCCACCGGGCGGCTAATTTTTGCTTCTGATGTATTTGCAGCAAAATATGAGCTTCTAAATTCTCGATTGAAAAAAAACGTCGTTTGTAGACCGATACTAATCATGTCGACAAACCTTTAAAAAACATTTTCTTTTTAAAATAACGCATGGTTTCTACGCCAGAGGGCGTAGATGTATATCTTATTTTTGTCAATATCTCTACTTCTAGGAGTCCGATTTGAAAAATTCTTTCTTTGTTAGATAGTGCTTCCGATACGAAATGTTTTCTCTATAAATTCAAAATTTTCAAGTAGTTCATAGACTTTCCCGGTAGAAAGGGGGCACAAAGGTAAATTGTGTTTTCTGCGTTACTACTGCTTCTAAAACTCCGATTTGAAAACTTCTTCCTGTATCGCATACATGACCTGATGGAAAATAGTTTTCACATAATTTCTAATGTTTGATAAAGAATGGTTTGGCCACCAGGGGGCATAAGTGTTAATTTCTGCTTCTGGTGAATTTGTAGCAAAATCTGGGCTCCTTAAAACTCGACTAATTTTTTTCTTCTTGGGCTGATACCGCTCATATGGAAAAACCTTTTTAGAATACTTTCTTCTTAAAATAATGCATGGTTTTCTCATCAGGGGACCTAAAAGCCATATCCTTTTTTTGTCGATATCTTATTTTCTAAGAGTCCGATTTGAAAAACTATTTCGGTGTTGGAGAGCGTTAACGGTGCGAAATGTGTCTCATATAAATTCATGTTTTTCTTAACGCACACTTCTGCAACCAGAGCGCGTAAGCTCACGATTCGGTTTACAGAAACATTTGAGGGATTAAAAACCCGATTGAAAAACTTCTTTCTTCTGTAAAATACTGTTGTTTTCCATACCGGTTCCATTGACTTTGAATAGCTTTGATTAATTTAATTTATGTCAGAACGGATTCAAAAGACGTGCTTATTATACCCGACAATTCGGTGTCATCTTTCTTGTTATTTTATTCTTGAGATAACACCGCACGTCTTTCGAATCATGGCCTTCGCGCCGTCTGTGAACACATCTACGGAGTTATCCCATGGGATGCCACTCACTGTCGAAAATTCTTCTATTAATTTGAAAATTTCAATGTCACTCGTGTTAGTCGATAACAGCTTGCAGAGAAGTTCCTTTTGAAAAGAATCCACGTATTGGTAGCTCACAAATACAGTACTATTAAAATTGCCAACCCAGCCACATTCGTTGATTCATCCATTTGGAGAGAACATTTAGCCTTAGTGCTTTTTATTCGTGAAAGTAAAGCTACTTTACTTTACTTTACGTGAGAGTAGCTTTCAAGTCTTGTGCTAAGCCCCTGATTCGTCGCGAAATTGTGTTATTTGACAAAGGAACTGTGCCTGCTTGTTTCGTGGCTTTTCCATCCAGCATACTTTACTCAAGGCTAGATATGGTTTTCGGCGGTGGTATCGGCTTCGCCAGCTTCAGCAACTCGGTAACTGACTATGTAGGACACCATCAAAGCCTTCTCGTTAACTGTTTTTAAGTAATAGGATAAAATTTTCTGGGCTTGTGAAGTTCACCGTACTTCGTTTTTAAGAAATCAGTCTGTTTGCCCTTGCATTCCGGACGGATCTCTCAAAACGACGGCGCATTTTTGCTGGGAACATTCCACTGTTTGGCAATACGCTGCCGCAAATTACCCTCTGTGGTTTGTTGTCACTGGTCTCGACGAACCCGATATCTAAGTAGGAATCGTGGTACTTCCTTTTTACTATTCGTTTCCTTGTGGAACTGGTCTTCTAAGAACTAGGCATTTGGTTCAGTACTTCAGGAGGTTCTGGCGCATCCGCTGTCGCTGATTCGACCAGAAACACTTCATACTCTCCAGAAATGCGAGCACTAGCAACTGCTCCACCATCTTCTGCACTGCAAATGAAAACTAATATTCGTATCAGCTAGGTAAATAATAAGATTAATCAGGGCCGGTCAAAAAATAAAAAAAAATAAAAAATTTAGACGTGTCTGCTAGATGTTGTTGCTTCCACAGCTACTGTGACGGAGGGTTTGACAGTTTTTTTAAGGATCCAGACTTCAGCCAGAGATCCATTAAAGGAAAATCCATGATATTTTTTGAATTAGTACGTTGGTGCTCCAAAAACTCTGGTACGGGCAGTTGTTTCGTCCTCGTGACGGAAGATCCGAAAAGTTATATAAACGTAATTGTTTACAATAAAAAAAAACTTAAATTAAAAAGCACGATCTAAAAGCACTCATAAATAAGAAACACTGCACTGCGACTTGATTCGTTTCAACTCTTGACTGGATGCTAAATGAACTGAAACTGTCTGAAGATGCGAAGAACACGAGGTTTTCATATGCAACAGAAACTTTCCAGATAAATCATGAAAGAAATAAGGGATTACGCCAGATAATACAAATTTTGAAGATGATAATCCGATCGATTTTTGGCGTAAATGTGACAAGGATGGTAAGTCAGATAATATCCGAAATCTTGAAAATTTTCATCGTCCTGGAGCGGGACTCGAACCCGCATCTCCCAGAAAACGCCGGCGTATGCTAACCACTACACCACCCAGAACGACCAAGTTTCAAGTTTCCGATCAATTTGAATTTAACCATCTCAGGATTCGCTAGTGGAAGCAACCGGCATTCATGTTTAGCGAATCTGGAGGTTAAGAATCTTATCCCGTATTTTCCCGGAGAAGCAGATAAATCATGAAAAACATAAGGGATTACGCCAGATAATACAAATTTGAAAATGACAATCCGATTTTTGGCGTAAATGTGACAAGGATGGTAAGTCAGATAATATCCGAAATCTTGAAAATTTTCATCGTCCTGGAGCTGGACTCGAACCCGCGTCTCCCAGAAAACGCCCGCGTATGCTAACCACTACATCACCCAGAACGACCAAGTTTCAAGTTTCCGATCAATTCGAATTTAACAATCACAGGATTCGCTAGTGGAAGCAACCGGCATTCGTGTTTAGCGAATCTGGAGGTCAAGAATCTTATCCCGTGTTTGCCCGGAGAAGCAGATAAATCATGAATAAATCGGAAACTTGAAACTTGGTCGTTCTGAGTAGTGTAGTGGAGCCGCAGGTTCGAGTCCCGCTCCAGGACGATGAAAATTTTCAAGTTTTCGGATGTTATCTGACTTACCATCCTTGTCACATTTACGCCAAAAATCGGATTGTCATCTTCAAAATTTGTATTTCCAGATAATTCTGGAATGGTGTCGAAGCTTATAATCGGATCTGAAAGCGCGGCCAATTTCTCACAGAAGAGACGGGGTTAGCGTGGCGCCCCGTTGAGTGTCTCTGTCTGGTTTCGCCGCTTGCAGTCTGTGTGCTTCGCCGACGTGTTCGATGGTTTGCGTGGTTCCGAGAAGGTGCGGATGGGAAAAGCTGACTGAGGTGACGCATGAAACGCACTTTGGTCTATAATACTTGCTATCTCCACTGCTTCACAGCATGCCGCAGGAGCTAAATAAGTTCTACCCAATACTTACCTGTACACACTTCATGGCCGCACAAGTTCATAATTTTGAGATATTGTCACATTTATTTGATTTATTTTTCTTTCCAATCTCTTCGCTGAGCACTTGGTGCTCCACGGAGCATAGTTTGGGAACCTCTGGTGTAGAGGATTTTAGGAAAGCAGTATCTTACGACTGGTCTTAAATCCCCGTAGGAATAACAAGCTAGGAATTTAAGCAACAGGAAATAAAAAAGATTAATGTTGAACAGTGAAATGTAACTGCACTGTTAGCTGGCCACGCGCCGGAAAGTAGTAACAGAACCCAGAGGGACCAAACGAAAAGATACCTCCGCCATCGAGCAACAATCTAGCTACCAGCAAAATCCACCGCAGCCGCCTAAAGGCGACTGAGACAGACATGGAAGCTGGAGCTCAGCTACCGTAGAACTAAATATTTCTCCTTTCTTTTCACTTAGGCACACTATTGTACCCGCTGTAATCTCACACATCTTGACCGAGGAACAGTTCCTTTAGCAATATTATTTGTCCCTATCTTATTCCTCTCGCCGAAACACCGAACATACTATACATGTAACATCCTAAGGGGCAAGGTGTCTGTTACATCACCTTCAAGACTGATTGAGCTAACCATTGATCGCAGTTTAGGGTTTCTTTATCCAGAGGTTATATAGTAGTTAATACAACGACACCTGTTCTGTATCAGTCAAAACTTGCTATTGTTGGAGATTACCGTTGTTTGGAGGTGTCGTAAATAGAAGCTTCACTGTATAACGATATATCACACAAAAGGCACATGGATATACACTATCTACCAACAAGTAATTGGACACCTGTGATAGCAAAGGGAAACGAAGTTTATTCACCTTCAATAGTTGGTGGAGCCTCCACGAACGGCGATTACAGCTGCGACACTCCGGGGCACACACCCAACCAGGCGTTGCACGACGGCTAGCGGTATTTTCTTCCACTCGGCTTGTAGAAAGCAGATCAGTTAATTCACCGATTTCGGACGGTGGGGCCAACCCTTAAGTCGACGCTCCAACTCGTCCCAGAGGTGCTCGATAGGGTTAAGGTCCGGGCTCTGTGCAGGCCAGTCCATTCGATTAACCCCATTGTCACCATACCAAGCCATGGTGGACCTCGCGACATGACAGGTGGCATTGTCATCCTGAAAGTAACATGGGTTCACCCTGTAAAACTGCCACAACGTAGGAAGCGCATGGTCATCCAAAATGGTGCAGTAGGTCTCGGCGTTGAGTCTACCAGGAATTGCGACCAAGGGTCCCGTGCCATACCAGGAGAAACACCCCCATAGCATAATTCCACCGCCGCCGAACTTCACAGTTGGCACAATACATTCCTGCAGGTGGCGTTCTCTAGGCAGACGCCAAACTCAGACCCTGCCATCCGAACGGTAAAGGATGAACTTTGATTCGTCGCTCCAGAGAACCGGTTTCCACTGTTCAACGGTCCACTGTCGACGCTGTTTGCACCACGTTAGCCGAGCAGCGCTATTGGACTTGGTGATCAAAGGCTTGTGGGCGGCAGCACGTCCATAATAACCGAGCAGATGGGCTTTCTTACGGATAGTATTCATCGAAAGAACACTCCCGGATGACTGTTGACACTCCTCGCGGATGTGGCCCATCGATTTGGGGCGGTTCTTCCGAATTTCTCTGGCCAGCACCCGTTGGTCTCTAACTCCCAGTTTTGTGGGTCTGCCGGGTCGAAGAACATTCAGACAGTCCCCTCTCATCTTCCACTTGCCAATCACGTAGGCCACTGCCGATTTTGGTTACTTGAACCCGCTGGATATGTCACGTATGGATCGACCATTTCTGTGACACCAGACGATTACACCTTTCTCGAAATCAGAGAGCTCCGAACTGCAAGGCATTTTGCATGCGACTGGTTGCGTTGTTGTTTCCCACACGATATTTAACGGCGGCGGCCGTGACGTGTATCAGGAGCGCAAATATCGTCGATTGCAGGAGTGTCCAATTACTTGTTGGTAAATAGTGTATTTACACATGGTCGCGTAATTGGGAAGTCGGTGATGTTGCCAGGGCAATAGGGTGAGCTCTAATCCCTGGTGTCTGGGCAGTGAAGAGGGCACAAAGAGACAAGAAACAGTTGTCCATGAGTGGACGGTCGACCTCGAATTAAAGCATCTCAGCCTGACCGCTTTCTTGCACTAACAGCGCGAATTAACAGACATATTAAGGCGAGAGACTTAACTGTAAAGCTGTTTGCTGCTCGTGGAGCAACATTTTCTAGGCAAACGATATGCACAAGGCTTAGTGAACAAGAACTTGAATGCTCAAAGTTCTGCAGTTTGCATCTCATTCACTCCGTCATAAAAAAAGAGGCAGTTTGCCGTGGTGCACACAAAGCCAGCGCGAGACCGCAAACAGATAGAAGAATGTTGTGTACTTTGATGAATGCAAATTCAATTTGCAGAATGATGGCCGTCGTGTTGCCATCTGGAGAGGACCAGGGACCCGTTAGCACGTCTCAAACATAAAAGGAATGCATCGTTAGTAAGGCGGTGGTTTAGTGATCTGAGGTGGCGTTATGTAGCATAGCTGTACATGGCTTCATGCCTTTTCTGGAAGAATTTCGATAGGTCTCGGATACAGAGACGAAATTCTGGAACCCTATGTGAGGATTTTTAGTGGTACTGTCGACTCACAGTTCCTCTTTATGTGCGATAAAGCATGTTCACATAGGACTGTTTTTCCCAACTTACTTCCACAACCAATTTGCCTACGATCGATCTCGCGGAGATCACAGAGTTTATCAATCATCACAGTCACGAGTACGCTATGCAGTAATTAGGCATCTGACATATTTGTAAAGAGCAGGTTATTAATGTGACGTGGTATTTCCGTTTCTTCTTCGCTTGGTTCCGGTGTTTAACAATCATCATGAGGTACTCAAAGGGCTATAGGCAGTCGACCGTAAAAGAACGAGAAGAAATGAGGCATAGGTGGTGTCATGGTGCTGGCTGGCACCATCTGAAAATCCCATCACCTATGCCTCATTCGGAACTCGAAGTCAATCTCTGGGTAAAATGGTTAGAGGCCCGTGCGTCAAACCACGCGGCCACCGGGGTGGATCTGGGTAGGTAGAGTAGGTTTGTGGTTGGGCACTGTATGAATAAAAAATTGTGTTTCCAGTATACATGCAAAACGCGAAATCATTGGAAAGAATTAATGTGTGCGCATTCTATATATATCACATAGTTTTCTAAAGAAAATTTCGGACGAGAAAAACTGCCCCCTCGATTTTGAGCTCTTGTAAGGCATGAGAAATTCTCGTGTTCAGAAGAACACTAATTTCTTTCTTCCACCTGGCTACCAACCGATCTAGATTTCCTTTCTCTTTCGTTCGTGTTTTAACCCAGGAATTTATTTTTTAAGCAGAAAATATGAGGAAATAAATAAAAAATAATAATAAAAAAACAACAACAAGAAGAAACATCCCCTGTATATCTAAAACATAATTTTTTTTCTATATACGCTGAAGGAAAAGTTAAGTTTTTTAGCTGCTTTTTAAATGCACGCTTATGCTTTCTGCTTAATAAATATTAAACAACTCCACATTTCAAATACCTTAACTTTTTTTATCGCCATTTTACTGCTTCATCTTTTCCAGTGGCAGACGGCCACGGGAAAATAATTGCATCCATAATTCTCGGTTTCCTTCGAGAGGAAAATTTTTTGTTATTTCATAATTTAGCTGAATCAGTGAAGAGGATTTGTCCTTCTCTTGAAGTCAGTAAACTTAAGCAGACGCGTTCACTTGTCTTTGGTCTTTAGCTACCATAATTTCAGTTTCTCTCATTTTCTGATTTGTATGCCAATTTTATGACAATTTGTTTGTCTCTCCAACTGCTGTAATTTTGGCTGAAGTTGTTCTATGGGAATTTTGATTTTGCAAAATGAAATCGGCATCAGTCTGACAGTAGATTTCGCTGTTTATTGACATTCGTCGGATCTTTTTGGTAATATAATAAAACAACAGGAATATCTCATGCGCGTTTTGTCCCACAACATCGAACTGAATTACAGTTGAGTTTAAGCGTTGAACTTGTGCCCAGAACTTCGAAGTGATATCGGTAAATGAACGTTTTTAAAAAATATTGCATCAGATAAAAGTTGTTAAGTTAAAAACGGCATCGAAAAGTTAACTAAACAACTATTAGTTATTTGAACATGATAACAACACTTAAAACGGAATACATTACTCTCCATATTTCAGGATAAGTAATGTTCAGTCTTCGTAAATAGCAGACCCTTACGTCGCTAAAAATAGCATATCGTCATATAAATATTATTGCTATTATTGACGCGGGAATAAAGAGCTGTCGCTCAATAAGATCTTTAATTTCTTTTTTCAGTTTAGTGTCCTAATGCGGATAGCCTTGTTATTCCAAAAAAAAAAAAAAAAATGTTATTAAAGCCAGCTTATTTCAAATTATCACAATTTCCGAATATTGGACGCCAGAGGTAGTTTTCGATTCGTACAATTTAGCAAAGCTATCTCAAATTCGTCAAATTTAGCCCGTTTACGTCTTCGAAGTACACATAGCTGCAATAGGAAAACGAGACTGATATTATAATTATGGTGCTGCTGTCTACAACACTATCTACCAACAAGTAATTGGACACCTGTGATAGCAAAGGAAAACGAAGTTTATTCACCTTGAATAGTTGGTGGAGCCTCCACGAGCGGTGATTACAGCTGCGACCCTACGAGGCATACTCTCAACCAGGCGTTGTACAACGGCTACCGGTATTTCCTTCCACTCGGCTTGCAGTAGACAGGTCAGTTCCTTCACCGAATTCGGACGGTGGGGGCAACCCCTTACGTCGACGCTCCAACGCGTCCCAGAGGTGCTCGATAGGGTTAAGGTCCGGGCTATGTGCAGGCCAGTTCATTCGATTAACCCCATTGTCACCATACCAAGCCATGGTGGACCTCGCAACATGACAGGTGGCATTGTCATCCTAAAAGTAACATGGGTCCACCCCGTAAAACTGCCACAACGTAGCAAGCGCATGGTCATCCAAAATGGTGCAGTAGACCTCGGCGTTGAGTCTACCAGGAATTGGGACCAAGGGTCCCGTGCCATACCAGGAGAAACACCCCCATAGCATAATTCCACCGCCGCCGAACTTCACAGTTGGCACAATACATTCCGGCAGGAGGCGTTCTCCAGGCACACGCCAAACCCAGACTCTGCCATCCAAACTGTAGAGGGTGAACCTTGATTCGTCGCTCCAGAGAACCTATTTCCACTATTCAACGGTCCACTGTCGACGTTCTTTGCACCACGTTAGCCAAGCAGCGCTATTGGACTTGGTGATCAGAGGCTTGTGGGCGGCAGCACGTCCATGATAACCGAGCAGATGGGCTTCCTTACGGATGGTATGCATCGAAAGAACACTCCGGGATGCCTGTTGAAACTCCTCACGGATGTGGCCCATCGATTTGGTGTGGTTCTTCAGAATTTCTCTGGCCAGCACCCGTCGGTCTCTAACTCCCAGTTTTGTGGGTCTGCCGGGTCGGGGCACATTCCGACAGTCACCTCTCATCTTCCACTTGCCAATCTCGTAGGCGACTGTCGATTTTGGGTACTTCCACTCGCTGGATATGTCACGTATGGATCGGCCATTTCTGCGATACCCGACGATTACACCTTTCTCGAAATCAGAGAACTCCGAACTGCGTGGCATCTTGCATGCGACTTGTTGCGTTGTTGTTTCCCACACGATATTTAACGGCGGCGGCCGTGACGTATATCGGGACCGCAGATATCGCCGATTGCAGGGGTATCCAATTACTTGTTGGTAGATAGTGTATAGTAAACATGAAATGGAAGATTGATTGTTTTTCCGGAACTGAAGTCAAGGTCAAGGGAAATTTTTACCATTTGAGAACATATTATAAGCTGAAATTCACGTTTCTCTAGTTTATGTTGGGAAGGGACACTGAAACAAAGAGCAGATGTCACGTTTTGTGTTCGGCTGGTTAAAAGTTCCATAGAAACGTTTCAAGCAATGAATCAAGTGTGTGGAGGGAATCCTGTGCCTGGTGGTCGTGCTTTCAAGTGGCATAAACTTTACGCAGTGGAAGAGAATAAGTTGGAGATGAAAATCCGGACCCAGCAAAAAAATCCGAACATCAGACTTAATTAGAAAGGTGAGGGAAAGCATTTCTAATAACTAACGTGCAAAGCTCTGAATGATTTCAGATGATCTGAGCTTTAATAAGGAAACCATTCGGCAAATAATAATTCAGGATTTGAAGAAATCAAAGGTCTATATGCGCAGTTTGTTCCACATTCGGTAACAGATGAACAAAGACCGTCTGGAGGTGAACACCGCAGAGAACTCATTGAGGCTGCTGAACATAAGCAAAAGTTTCTGAATTCGATGTTCACGATCAAATTCTGAAATAAAACGAACTATGGTTTTTTACCTGAATATAACTTTAAGTATTATCAAATGATAAAAGAAACATTTCTTTATAATTACAGCGAATGCCAATGAATATATTACAGTAAAACGTCCTTTAAGGAATATATAAAAAAAAAAAAGAATATCAATTCTGAATTTGCTTGTAACACTTACTGGTCATCCATGTAACATCTCTCAGAAAACTTGAAAATTCCATCGCCCTGGAGCTGAAATCGAACCAGCGCTTCCCGATTTCCGTTCGAGTATGCTAACCGTTACACCACCCAGGACGTGAAGTTCCAAGCAACTGAGACTAAGCAAACTTATCTTAGGAATCTGAACATCCTTAGATTTTCGCTAGTCGAAGCATCGCTGTTTCCTCATAGCGAAAATCAAGAAGCAAATCATAGCGAATATGAGGAAGCAACGGTGCATCGACTAGCGAAAATCTGAGCGCTTTTTTAAGAACATCTCTATTTAACGGAAAAATATAAGTGTCCCAAGGGTGTCCCTAAATGAGAAATTTTACTGTATTTACAATGATCTAGAGACTGTTTGTCGGGGGCCATCGTTACAGTACTGAACTAAATTATGATTCAGTGTATATGTATTCGTGTAAGCAAAGTCAAAGGAAATGGCATTGAGGACTAACCAAAAGCTGTTACCTGTAACGAAAATTAGATTTCGTTTTTCTCATTTGTGCTCCACTGAAAGCCCTGGAAAGAAAAACTATAGAGTTTTATTAGGGAATGAGAATGGGGATTTCATGCAATGGGAATGGATGGAATCTTCATATCAATCGCTACCTATGAATTCATTGATATCGCCGTCGTAACTTGGGGGAAAAGGAACCTACTGCCCTTTCACTTTCTAAAGTAATATTGTTATTACTTTCAAACAAAGAAATTCAAATTAATAACTGCGTTGTACTTAAACTTTTCAGAAAGCTTAGACTCAAACTGGAGAAGGACCGCGCCGAACTCGATTCTTAACCACTTGCAAGACATCGGGCCTAATCCTAAGTTCCTCAACTTTAAGACATGAGTAAAAGGATCCTGGTTCGAGAATAAATTTCTCCGCCAGACCCTACCCAATATAGTAAACCTGAAAAGAAAGGACATCATATCGTCAGAAATTAAGTGCTACACCCTGTATATGAAGTTGCATAGACTTTGATATCCGATCACCTTCAACAACTTGACCCTCCGTACAGATATGTTAGTCGAAATACTCCAATTTTCCTTATCCTCCAGACACAACAAAAGATTGGATTACCTGAAATCATTCCAGACTCCAAAATCTAAAGATTTCGCCAATCTGTTCGTCAATATTTCCAGCCGGACGCTTTCCCAAGATGAAACAAAAGTTTTGGAGCTTGGACCAAAATTCTACTTCCGAACCAGATCGAACGCGGAAAGCGTTATTTCTGAATTTGAAAGAGTAAGAGCGCGAGTTTCGGAAGACTCCAAAGGCCAACTACGGCCAGCTCTGTTCTTCTAAATTACGACCTTGGTACAATCCTACTAAAATGCTTAAAAAATTTCAAATTCCGAGGGCAGTTTCGATCTTTAGAAATGACCCGTCCATAATGATGACATAAACGGACAAATCTGGCCAGTTAGCGATTATAAACGCAGTAGACTGAAATAAGAAAGTTGAAGATTTTATCATCAATTCTGGATCTTTATCCCTTTGAAGAAGCCCTCTAAATTCTTGGATTGCACAATTATAAAGAGCTGCCCGATTGCCTGCTACTCCAGACGATCTCAAGAAAGCCCCCATACTGCCACCATGCTCTCAGATCACAAAGCTCTTCGAGCAGACTTAGGAACCATAAGCCTGGTAATCCATTGAGGACCAACGTATCAAGGAAGTCTGAAAGTCTGCACCAACGTAACAATTACAAAAAACAATATCCAGATTCCTGCGTACTTTCCTTCCTGAATCGGACTTTGTAATAAATTCCACTCTGGATTTTATAACGAAAGGCCAGCAACTCACGGTCCTACCAGGTGATATTATCAACAGCTTCGACGTGCTTTCCATTTACCATTCAATCCCCGTGCCAGAAGCCATCAGAACATTAAAGAGAGGTCATACCTAATTCACAATTTTGTACTCAGGGGCCATGGCTCTGCACCTTCCAGTTAACAGATAGTTTCAAATACTAGCCTCTGCAGTTTCCAAGGACAAATCTATAAATAGACTAATGACACTCCGATGAGATCCTCCCTTTCAGCAGTTCTTGCAGAAGCAGTACTTCGCCCAACTGAGCAGAATATATTCTCCCGCATCACCCCACGGCCTACCATCTGGCTACGTTTTGTGGACGACATATTTTTCGTATGGCTTCACGAAATGGAGACTCTCCCAATTTTCCTCGATACAATCAATGATATACATCGTACGATCAATTATACCATGGAGCTTGAACACAACAGTGCCATTAGCAATTTGATATACCTTATCTGGATGTTTTACTGAGAAATCACTGACAAAGAGCTTTCGCCGTCTCCTCCGATGAGCATTCTAGAAAACATGAAATTGAAAACGTCATCGAATTGGCCAATGATGCAGGATACTCATTGAATCAGATATATAACTTTATCCAAAAAGACAAGGTTAAAGGTTATAATCGTCCTGTGCCGCAGCTTCGCTACCTAGGCTGAAATCCCTATATACCAAATGTTTCTTACAAACTCAAGAACGCCCTCAAGAAGATGAACTACGGTGTCGGCATAATGTCTCCTGCATCTTTATATATTATGCTAAAGAGAAATACTGAAAAAAACCACTCTTTCCAGCGAAGCAGGTGTTCATGCAATCCCACTACAATATCTGGACGGTTCTAAACGTTAATACATTGGAATGACTAGGCATTCGTTTAGAATCAGAGTCCACGAGCATAAAAGGGGCGCAAATATGGTAAAGTAAACACGGCCCTATTCAGAGAAGTCAAATTCAAGTCCGCTACTCCTGTATGGGATGATGCAAAGAAATTATCTACCTACTCTATACCTAAATCCACAGCCATTCGAGAAACCTTGGGGATCATTACCAACAGTGATGCTTGAAATAGCAGCATCTCTCTGAAAGTGCCACGAATTTGGAACCAGATCTTCGAGTAACGTCTATTTCCTACCACGATACCATGTGCACAACCATCGTGATGCATCGTGTCTTTAAATTAATATTACGTCGTATTTATTTATTGTTAAGTCAAGTCACCACGTTAAAATTGTTGAAACCTTGTACTCGTATTATTCAGATTGCAGTTCCCGTCTATCTTCATTGAAAAGCCATCTGGTTGATTTGCGAAAGCTTGGAAAATTGATTTTTATTCTACGCCAATAAATTCGGATTGCTAGCATAGTTATACTATTTTCTAATGAAATTCAAACTCTAGTTAGTTTTCTCAAAATTGTATGAAGTTAAAACTGCGACGAAGGTTCATTGTTGAATTAAAAAAATAAGGATAATTTTTATTTGAAATGTTGCATGTGGATATCTGGTAGTTTTGCCTCCCCAAAAGGAAATCTAAGTTACGCTTATGACTGATATTGTCAGCGACGGTGGACGGAGGAGGTGCAAAGGGTGCAATGCACCGGGGCATCGCCACTAAGAGGCCTCAATATTCTTCTAAAGAATAATTATCTATGGAAAAAACTGCTTATAGAAAAAGAGCGGAACACAACTGGATTGACTAAAACTGTAAAAATTCAGTTGTTAGGAATTAGTATCTAAACAAAAACTAACTCAATGGGGATATTTTTGCTGGACTTCCTTTTAGAATTCTGATCTCCGATAAATATAATATTTGCATAGTTAGATAAAACGTTTCAGTTGTTTAAATCAATTCACAGTAGATATGTATTTCTTACCCAAATGAGCTGGGGTTCCCATTGAAGCTATGTTAACTTCAGCTACAAAGTTCATTAGTCAGATAATCTTTCAGATGAGTTGCGAAGTATGAAAAATCTAGCGGACAACAACAACAACAAAAAATCAAGGTCCTAACGAGTTTTTTCAACACATATACTGCAATTAGAGCGATATTTTTCGAAACTTCATGATCGTTTTACGACTACTTTTAACTGTAACATCAACCGCTGCAAGTTCCGAAGGAACATTTTACAAAACAAGAATGATCAAAGATTAACCAGGATCCAAGATCGTTTGTCATCTTATTTTTCTTCGGGGGGATGGATGGGGGCGGGGGCCTGGAGAGTTAATGGCCACCGTGAGCAACTCCAAGGGAAGCACTCGTCCGTCCCTAATTTAGGGCCAGTGACTCCAGGGAAAGGGAGAGATCCAGGCTTCACCGGTATTCAAGCAAGGACCCAACTGGGACAAATGGCATGAAGCCAGCAGTTAGACCACTGCACAACGGGGTTGGAATTGTCATCTTTAGCGATATTAAGTATAAAAAGTGCGAAAGCAAAGAATAGCGATTTTGATTCCGTATTAAAGAAATGGATCGAGAATAAAGAAAGAAAAATATCGATGCAAATTTACTGAATAAATTCATTTCAAAAATAAAATAGAAACCGGTCGTCAGTTTCTTTTCATATGTTTCTTCAAAAATAACAGTTAGATTATCTACTTCTATTTTTACAGAAGTACCTATTTACTGACTTTTAGCTCTAACAACTACAATTTGCTTACTGTTGGAGTCTAAATACTCATTACTTATGAATGATCAGCGCACAATATATTGTACGTAAATATATTAATTTAAATCTTGTTGACCGAATGAATTGTCTAAATTAAAGCTATATTTAGAGGTTTAGGCAATGATGTGGTCAACTATCATTTAAGGAACTTAAAATACACCATTCTATACCTCTACTTTGATTAACAAAAAAATAAAAATAAAAAAAAGGCTATTATTTAAAAAAAATGTACAATAAAAGCATAAAACTCTTAAGAAAAAATTCCTAAAAATATTTATAAAAATAAAAGCAAGAATAAATAGTAATACTTAAATTTGAAAAGTTTGGGAAGAATGCTGCTAATTAGGTTATGTAATACTTTTTGAACTCTTAGGAGCAGAGATACACACAGTGTTTCTTTCGGTACTTTTTGGCCGAGGGAGGGGGGGGGCAAATGGAACCTTAGAGGGGGCAAGTTTTCCATTTGTTATATATATATATATATAATTTTAACTACTATATTTAAATATATGGAAGTAATTACTATATATCTAGCACAGGGGCGCATTTAAAGGGGCGTTTCCTCCGGAAAATGTTTCATTTTTTTGTTTTTGGTTAAAATGCGACTTACGTTAGAAAAAATGCCTTAATTTAATAATAATGTATCAACTTGCATTAGAAAAAAATGCTTTAATTTTTCTTCAATTTTTCATTAGCTTTAATTTTGTTCCAGATGGTGGATTTCAAAAACTTCCTTTTCTCGTCCCCCACCCCGAAGAAAAATTCTATATACATCCCTGATACAGAAATTACTTCTTCAAACATTTCAAGAATAACAAACTTTTTTCAGCTAAAAGAGGGGGGCAGGGTCCGCAGGCTTGAAATTTTTATCTATTAAAATGCATTCAACGCACTCTTGATCCTGAATCACGATTCCCAGACAATTAGGTATGATTAGCCTACTTATTATATTTTCAAGAATACCATGCGTCGTAATACACTTTTTATAAAATAAACTATAACTACTACCATTTGAACAAATATTTAAAGAAATATTTGTGGCATAAAAAGAAACGAAACTTCCTTTTTCATCATAGCCTGAATTTATTAAAATTTGGCTCGGTAACCTAAAATGTCTCGGGGGGAGGGGGAGGGTCGTTTCCGGGAGGACTTCGCCCCCCTGGATGTGTGCCTGAAAGAAACACTGGATACACATTCCCTACTCCCAGGGAGGGCATTTTAGTATTTAGGTTTGCTCTGAAAACTCCTAGCGGTTTTTCAGAGCATTAAGTCTGTTACTTGATGCTTACTCTGAGACACTTCACTGTTATGCATCCCAGGAAGGTTCTAAATTTGGACGCCAGATGGCGCTGCGATGGACATGCCCCTGCAGTTAGTTTTTCACCCCAGAGGACAGAACACATGCACTTCCCAGGACTGGTAAGTCGTTTTTCTGTCTTCTGTTTGTTTCTTCTCATAATTTTAATTTTTTTTTTTTGTATAATTTTTTTTTTTTTGGTTGTTTTTCACTCTTTGCAAGTAGGTTGTTCGCTTTGGCAGCGTTTAAAGTTTTTCCGCGGAACTTTGGTCAGCGTTTTTTGTCCCTTTGTTGTTCTTGCAAAGGTTTGTTTCAAGTTCATTTTTCGTAGGTTTCGAGCCTTCCTGTGGGCTTTATGATTAGAACAATATTTTGTAAATAACTTAACTTGTACCAGCAAAGCACCGCATAACAAGTAATTTCATTTCTTATTTTATTTGTAGGTTATTTATTTTTTTAATTTTTTTTTTTTGCTTAGGAAGGGAGTGCATTTTCGTTTATTATAGATGTGCACTAAACTTAACTATCTATTAAATGTTTTCCCGTGTGTCTAGGCATATAATTTGCTTCTCTGTGACTTGCAACCCAGCACTTTGTTTAAACTTTATTATTTTTTAAAATATTTTTGCAGTGAGTATTGGGCAATATACCTTGCTTTTCTGAGACATGCAACTCGGTAATTTGGGTTCACTCTCTGTTCTTGGCTTCTGTACAATGTTCCTTATGCACCTTTTGCTTCCTCTTTTTTTTTTTTCTTAAAATTTTTGCTTTGAATTTGCTTTTTTTTAAATTGCAAAGTTTCTCTTTTTGTTTAAATTTATTTTTTCTGCTTTTATTTTATTTCATCCTGCTTTTCTTTTTCTGTAACAGGACAAAAGTTTTCAATTTTACTGTGACCAGCTTAAAGCTATCATTTTTGTACCTTTTTTTTTTTTTGGTTAGGATCTTCCCGCTTTTTTAGTACTAAATCTTTCCTGGTTTTGCTATATTTTAGGGATACTCGTTTCCCTTCCTTTCGTTTTACGTTGTGCTTATCTTGGTTGTTGTGCGGTCGGACAATGTTATTTAGTTTGCTGGGTTGGTTTTATTAAAAACCCCATTTTAATTTGACAATTTTATCCCTAAATTTAATCGGTCCTTATAGCAACTAAATTGGCAGAAACCCACAATTCTCTGGTCTCAGTAGATTAATGAGTGTTTTTCTTTATGCTTGCCCTTGACAAAGCCATCGGAGAATTAGTCATTGATATGCTTCCCTGCGTTCTTCTGATCGTTTGATTTCCATCGTTAGAAGCTTGCTAGCCTCGGACGGTTGGGGATTGGTGATTGTTGTTCTGCTCCTTCTCGGATTTTTTGTTTTGTTAGTTTTCGTTTTTTCTAAATTTGCTACTTGAGTTTTACATTTTTGTTGTTTTTTGCTATATACACTGACGGAAAAAAATCCCAACACCAAGAAGGGGTTGTGTTAGATAAACGACAGTTGGTAGGCGGTGAGAGTACATCTATAAGATGACGTCTATACAAATTTCGCGCTCGGCGCATGCGTGTGGCGCTAGTAGCGCCCCTCGGAACATGCAAAGCAGGTTTGCTGTAAATACGCGCTCTAACGTTCGTGAACGTTAGTTATCGTTGAGATTCGGCGTCGTGTGTTGATGTTAGTCAAGAATGCCTTTAAGAAGACGAAGAAGCCATTATCAACAGCTCACGGAGTTTGAACGAGGTCGTGTAATAGGGCTACGAGAAGGTGGACTTTCGTTCCCTAATATTGCAGAACGACTTGGCAGGAATGTAGCCACTGTGCATGATTGTTGGCAACGGTGGTTAAGGGAAGGTGCTGCCTCAAGAAGACCGATTTCCGGCCGGCCACGTGGCACTACTGAGAGGGAAGACCGCCGTGTACGGCGTATGGCCGTGGCGCATCGTACCGCGCCTGTGGCAGCAATTCGAGCTGCAGTTGCCACCACAGTGACACAACGAACTGTTACAGATCGGTTACTTGAAGGACAGCTCCGAGCCAGACGCCCTGTAGCGTGCATTCCACTTACTCTAAACCACTGCCGTTTGCGACGTCAGTGGTGTCAAGCTAGAGCTCATTGGAGGACGGATTGGAGATCTGTTGTGTTTTCTGATGAAAGCCGGTTCTGCCTGGGTGCCAGTGATGGCCGTGTGTTGGTTAGAAGGAGGCCAAGTGAGCGCCTGCAGCCAACTTGTCTGCGGCCGAGACACACTGGACCTACACCTCGAGTTATGGTCTAGGGAGCAATTTCCTATGACAGCAGGAGCACTCTCGTGGTTATCTCACGTACCCTGACGGCACAGTTGTACGTTGGTCAGGTGAGTCAACCTGTTGTGCTGCCATTCATGAACAGCATTCCAGTTGGTGTTTTCCAACAGGGTAACGCTCGCTCGCATACCGTTGTTGTAACCCGACATGCTCTACAGAGTGTCGACATGTTGCCGTGGCCTGTTAGATCACCAGATCTTTCACCAATCGAGCACGTATGGGACATCATTGTACGATAACTCCAGCGTCACCCCAACCAGCAATAACCGTTCCTGTATTGACCGACCAAGTGCAACAGGCATAGAACTCCATCCCACAAACTGACATCCAGCACCTGTACGACACAATGCATGAACGTTTGCGTGCTTGCATTTGGCGGTTACACCGGTTATTAATGTACCAGCATTTCACATTTAAAATGGCTCTTCTCGCGCTTACAATAAGCTGTGATCTTGAAACCTTAATCGATTAAATATGTTACCTATACAAATGTATTGCCGCCATTTCATTCCTCTACAACTATTTTTTCGTGGTGTTGGGATTTTTTTTTTCGTCAGTGTATATATATATATATATCTTGCCACAAACAGAAAGGAATTCTAGAGTATCATTAATGGTTCTGCACCCAGATCACGCACGATAAACCACACACTGCGCCTGAATATTGTTTCTTCTGTAAGCTTACTCAGTACCTTAGAGGCACCATGGTTCCCCTGTTTATACATCTGTATGTATATTTTTGTATGCAAGCATACATTTATATCGAATACTTTAGTTTTAATTATGCGCTTTAAACAGTGGTAAAAGTAGACGGTTTGTTTTGGGGAACGCAATGTTTTTAGTGTTAGTCTAGGCGGATTCTTTCTCTCTCTCTCTCTTTCTCTCACACACACACAATTTTATTTGTCTGTGCTCTTTTACGTGCACATAAATTAAAAAAAATATTACAATTAATAAAAATTAAACCCCAATAAATTTATAAATCAGCTAAAAATGCTTTTATCACAAAGAACAGGTTACGTGTCAGCTGAAGAAATTTCGTTTTTCTTAATTGTGCAGCTGTAAAATAGTGAATACATTTGGAATTCACTAATTGTTTTCCGACCTAGTTGTACATAATAATTATCGTAATAAATGAGTATATTCAGTTCATCGAATATATGCAGTAACAAAAGGAATGAAATGAAGTTAAGGAAACAATTTAAGAAATGAACACCTCAGAGAATGTTCATTTCCTATGTTACCAAAGGAACCGCTGCTATTAGAGACTACTTTAAACGATTAGAGGATGCCGTCTCTTCAGGAAGCCAGTGCGGTCTTAGTCAGCAAATAGGTATCGAATTGTTAACTGTGAATGAATTTGAGTTTGGTTAGTCATTTGAGTTTTTTAAGTCAAGGTTAGTAGACTCTATTAACCTTGTTCTAAATCAAGCCTGAAACATTGTTACTAGTTCAATATAACGCCCTACGTGTTAAAGTATTAAATGTTACGAATGCAAAACAGTCGAATGGGAATAGAGCATCCCTGTAGCTACGGGCCTCTAGCTAAGAGTCCGAAGGACAAAATTTATTGTCTCGGGTAAAAGCTCTTAAAACTCCAAAAAACAGGGACAAAATTTTCAAACGTTAAAATCTTTCACAAATTATGAATAGAATTCACACGTAGAAATAAACTGCGAGCCACAGTTTCCTCGGTATAGTTCTGCAGTACATTGTTTTTTCAAACATTGTGTACTTTTTTTCACCACTATTAAGGGGAAATGTCATTCCCCTTAACAATATCTTAAGGAAACGCCGTTGTCCACCGCTCCCGCCCACGTTCACCACTTCATTACGAAAAGATGTGCGATTCCGTCTCTCAGTGGGAGAGAAATGAATAGCATTACGAATTCCTTCACTAGATGTCACCACTTGACTGTGGTGAGCAACCTTCAACAAACTGCGAATAAATGCTTTGTTCCAACCGATTCACAAAATTAGCAGCTCTGACAGATAAAGCGAAGGAAAATGCACTCAATCTAATTTTGCTCAGAAAGATGTTATGCTGGAGGGCCATTCTGAAGTGTTACAAGTCTTCTGTGTCAATTAGAAAAGGACCCAAAATGATATTTTTAGCATTTCGTAACAGAAAGGTATTCATTTTAGCACAGCTGCAGGCATGCAGAATCACCAGAAATCTTTCCATTGAATTTTCTAAGAAACGCCAAACAAACCGTGATTTTTCCTGGTGTGACTTCGTTGGGCAAAACAGAAAAAAAAAACGTTCTGATTCTTTAGATTTCAACCAAATTCTTCTGATTTACAGAATCAAAACATAAATACTTTTCGCGCATTATGCTGATTTAGAAGGATTACTGAGATAATTTTGGCTGCCATAGGATTTTAATGTTTGTTTAGAAGTGATCAAATTCAGTGCAGTGCCAGTAGCAGGAGCGCACAGGGACGTAGGAACACCGGACAAATTCCCCGTGGTCAGCTCCATTCTGGGACGATGGGCCTTGTGATAACACCTGAAATATATGTATTAGTAGAAAATCGAGTTATGTGGAAAAGGTAAAGTTGGTTCCCCACTTTGACAGCATCGAAAAGACCCCCCCCCCAAAATTACCCCCCCCCCCCAATGGTCTGTTGAACTAAACACATGCTTTTTATATTATCCAAAAATTTCCTGTAAATAATGTAATTCACCTCCCTAAATTTCTGATTTAAGATCCGCTCTTTTGGGGCCATTTCCTTTATCTTAACCCGCTTTCGCTATTTGCTGGTGGCGCAGTGGTCTAAGCGCTGGCTTACGACCCTTCGTCCGTGTTGGGTCTGGTTTCGAAACCCGGTGAGGCATGGATGTTGTGTTTGACCGAGCAGTGTTAAAAGTTGTGTAGTAGGTTGCACCAAAACAGTGGTGCTATATCACTTTCTGAAAAACGATACCAATGAAATCACCTTCTGGAAAAAAATATCAATGGGCTAGCAGCAGTCACCCGTCACTAATTTAGGGCCACAGGTTCCAGGGAAGCGAGAGAACCAGTGCCGTAAGGCAAACACAACATCCATGCCTCCCCGGGATTCGAACCCGAACCTCTTTCGGACGAATGATCATAAGCCATCGCTTAGACCACTGCGCCACAGGTGCAGCAGGTTGTTGGGTTTTGTTTTGCACCACACCAAACAAAACCCAACAACCTGTTGCAACCTTTCTCCATAATGTGGTGCAACCTTGTACCCTAACGTGGTGCGCTAATTTGCACCAAGTTGTTGGGTTTCGTTTGCACTACACAATGGTGTATCTTTTCTCAGAAAGTGGTGCAGATGCTGTAGCTCCACTTTCTGGTGCAATCTACCACAAAGGTTTGAGCAGTGTACGTCATTGGCTCTCTCCCTTCCCTAGAACCACTGACCCTTAATTAGGGACGGGCGACTGTTTATAGCTTACTGAGTTGCTCACGGTGGTCGTTAAACCTTAAGAAAAATGCAGTCAAATAATCCGTATAATCAAATATCCTACCAATATAACAGCACGAAATCAATAAAACTTATGAATTTTCCTTTTGTAATCTCATGAATGCATTATTTAAATTTGGAATAGAAACTAGAAATTCGTTGTTTGCGTAAGCGCATTGAAGTTCACCTCGTAAGGTAACTTTTTTCAGTTGCTTTATTGTACACTGTATATGAAGTAAATATCCTGTACATATTTGTTTTGCTTCTTTATTCTTTTTTTTTTATGTGATTTACACTTGATTTATTACTTTTTGGGCTTTACACGAACCCTCAAACTGTAGTTTCGAAAAGTCCATTTCAGCTACAGCATGAACGATTTTTCCATTTGAAAGTAATTAAAAAAAAACATCAAGTTCCACACTCCTTAATTTATCTCAATTTATGAACTTGCTCAAAAATTCTTGCAATTCTCAAGATTTTCAATTTCGTGCAGATAACTTTCTGCGTATTGTTTATTACAAGCAATTCTCGTTAAGAAAAGTTCTGGCACGCTTAGGGTTCCCTTCTCTCTAAAAGCGAAGAAATTATGAAAATTTTGAAATCAGCTGTCACAATTGAATTCGCAAGAGTTGAATAAAATCTTCAAAAAGTCTCTCTCAGAGAACATACCCTTTCTATTGCTGCAGCAACGGAAGATACTAATGCTTCTTTTTACATTAAATTTACTGGTATATCTTATGCTGCAGGTCAGAAAAATGGGCAAAATGTTAATTAGTTGGTGCTTCAATAAGAACACTGACGTAATTCGTAGACTTTTGTTGGGAACACGTTTAAACAGGAAATGGTGACGTCGTCATACCTTTACTTTGACGGTTGGGTACCTTGAAAAATTTTCTCAAACATTGGATGCAGAAAAATCTGCTCCCAGGGCCATTTTTGGATCGCCAGTCTGTCATTGGTCAGTAGCATAGCATAAAGTTTAGGATTCCACACAGTAACTGTTCGTGGTAAGATGAGATGCAGGGGGCGGGTTCTGCAGATACCTACTTCTAAAGCTAAGTTATTGTGAGTTGTAGTTTTTGTTGCTGAAATAGGAAAGTGTTTCAGTAGGTTTGTGATGTGAGGACGTTTAACAAATGAAATCGAGACATATAAAGTTTAAGCTATTTGAAAAATTTCCAGTATTGCTTTATTCCATAGAACCCCTACCACTTTCTTTTACTCCCCTTTCATAAACGGAATTGATTTTTTTTTTTGTACTTTCTAACTAGTTGAATTGTAGTCGGCGCAGCCCAAGTACACCGTTTAAGATGCAACCTGCATATTCTAATTTTTACTGCAGTGAATGACTGTATTATGACAATTCCCCCCCTCTACCCTTAAGCGAATCCCATAACTACGTAAAATAATTTCTTCACTCTATGTGCACAAATGTTGTTACAGTGCAGAAATATCTTTGAAATACATGAACAGCAAAAAAATCTCGGTTCATAGCAGCTCTTTATAAACTACTGTATTAATCGTCTCTCCATTACGTGCTGTGTTGTTTTTTTTTTTTCCTGCCTTGTATTCTTCTTCTATTTCCATAGCTCTGGTTGCAGGTATGAGTTTCCACTTTTTTGAAAGAACGTAAAAAAATAATTTAATAAGCACATCTTTTTATGAACCGTAGATAAAGTACTTTACCCGAACTCGAGGCCGGTAGTGAAGCACTGCATGCTTCGCGAGAGAAATGTACATTGTCATAACCAAAAAGTACGATCACCGATGTAATATAGCAACACCCAATTAATGGAACAAGCTTTCCTTCTTGCGATGCATACGTGACAGAAATACTATAATGCTGGTGCCAATGTCCATGCACATACATTCAAGGTCACATGGTCCCAGGGAAATATCATAAATGATCATATGTAGAGGATTTTAGGAAACGGAGTGTCTGACCCCAGGTCTTAAACAACCCTTAGAAATATGAAGCTAGGAGATTTGGGCTAGAGTGCCAGATAGGAAAGTGACACGGAAGCGAAGTAGAAAGGGGGAGGAGGACGCCCTTATTTATTCTCTGGGGGGGGGGGCAGAACCCTGGGTCCGACGGCTTAACGTGCGCATCCGACGCACAGTGGACATTTAGTGGATCGAGCGTTCATACCTGCCTGGGATCGAGCCTGAGGTCTTTTCCGTGGCAGTCACGAACGTTGCCCACTAGGCCACCCGCAGCCCGAGAAATATCATAATAAATGTTTTTGCTTCTAATATGGCCCCTTTCAGAATTTCGACTGGTAATCTTTCACTGATACTCGGATGGCAATGAAAAACTGTGCCAAATTTTGAAGCGTTTGCCACGATATCGTGATAAGTTATTGCTGCACACACACAGATGCATTATCTTTATTACCACAAATTGAAAACATATTCAGTTTTCATCTTAAAGCCATGACTCTAATCTTTTGTAGGAAATTTAGCTTTGAAATAATATACATTTCCCAAGTTTTCAAAAGAGTAAAAACTTCATTTTTAAGAACTATAGTATGAATGGAACGCGTTTGTTCAGCTCTTTTTGAGTGAAAACATGAAAAAGATTCCAGTTGTTCGTTAATACACACTGTCTGCGTCTCGGATTAAATGTTGTTTATTACGGAATTAAGTATAGTTCTTTACCAGAACCGGAATTTACAACTCTTTCGCTGAAAAATAAAAAGAAGGCAGTAGAAATAAATGTTTAAAATAAAATGAACCCAATGAAGTAACTTCAATTATTTAGCTTGAAAACGAAGCTTTTGCTGAGCTCGGTAAATGAAAAATTCAATTTTATGCAAAAATTTTCCCGCAAAAATCAGTTATGTATTGTTTAGTTTGCAGTTTATTTATTAACGAACGTTATTCATAATCGCAATCTATTCACATGCCCGTTTTGATTAGAAGAAAAACTAACCCAAGCTTTTCACAAAAAACACGGCAACTGAGATTTCGTTACTAGTAAACACGGATCATTTATTCAGTTTGATGGGAGTCGCATCGCTGAGTATTATTAATATGCTTTCAATAAAAGCTGGACCAAAAAAAATTGAAAAGAAAAAAAAAAAAGAACAGTAGAGACACAAAATACTAGGCGAGACATCAAACAATACAATCGGCATCACTCCTCTCGCTTTCTAATTGATTTCACCATTTTACTTCATATTCGGCAACAGAGTAACTGTACAACATGAAGCAGCGATAAATTCCAGCTACGTCATTGGCTGCGACTCTGCTGCATGAGCCAATCCGGGCTGTCTGCAAAACAGCCGCAGGTGAGGTTTTATTTCGTGGACACTTATTGATGTGGAGAGGCTGAGATTTCCACACAAGTTGGTTTCAGTAGACTTCAGGGTGGCGATCAGTTCAGCTCCAAGCAGACAATTCACTACACATTGTTATTTGTGCCAGAAAAATTCGAAGCTGTGTTCAGAAAACTTCGGTATGGCATGAAGAAAAACAACTGCCTTTGGTAGGAGTTGGGGGATGCACCTTTGCAGTCTCATTGTACTAGCGACCGCTGGACCCGCCGCGAATTTAAAAGGAGTTTCTTACATAAAGAAGTTCTGAACCCTCCTAAAAATTCCATATTATTCATCACTGAAGCCTCAGTCTATCTATTCTCTGAACCGTTATTTGATGGAGAATTATACACATTCCACTCGTACACAATGCTGCAATACCCCATAAGAATGATGCAGCCAATCGATATGTCCTACGACCTATAATGAAGGCTAGATCCCTAACACGACGGAGATGATGAGAAAACACGGCGACCTCAGCGAATTCAATCATGGGCAGATAGATAGAGTCAATGTGAAAAAGATGGATTGCGCCATTTCTACTACTACAAAATGTGCGACATTTTTGTGTACGATTAAGGCACATGTATACTAGTACTACATCATGAAAACTGGCAAAATCAGCAGCCACCGGAGATAATGTGGCAGTAATACTGCTGGACTCGAAAGTTTCCTCCACAACTCTCTGCTTGTCTAGAATAATTCTCTTAAATGTCCTTGCGGCATGCTGTCCAATTTCATTCACCTATGCCCTTCAATTTTTGTTAATTATAAATCCAACACAGACGGTTTTCTCGCTATCTTTTCCGCGCTATAAAAAAGTTGTGACCATTTCGCAGTTTTATGAGATCCTCTCCTTTCCTTCTTACTTCACTTAATCCAACAACACCTCAATTTATCTTCAGGAGCTCCTACTCCAATTCAAGGAATCTTGAATCAGAAGATGGGGTTCCTTCGTTGTATGAGCATTGAACTTATTGAGAGCACTGGTGATTTTTTAGTAAGGCTGCTCAAATGCGAAAATATATTCATTAAATGTGATAAGATATGCATTTATATCATGCTGCGGGCAGAACAATGGGTAAAATTCGTTTTCCTAAACGGTTGCAACACTTACAACTCAGATTGCTGTGTACTTTAGAAAGCAGAAGATACACATACAAGCGGTGATCCCTTCACTAAATGAATTTAATATTTAACATTCTTTCAAATTGTTGCTCATGTCCTCTTCCACGGGGTTTGTCGTACTCCTTCTCCTGTGTCCATACCAGTACTGAGTTCGTGCTTAGTTTTTACAGCCCGAGCCCGAATTGTATATCGCAAATTAGAACCCGGGCCCAAGCGAGTCCGAAAACTATTTTTTTTTTCGATTGGAGGTTTAACGACCACCGTGAGCAACTCAATGGGCTATAAGCAGTCGTCCGTCCCTAATTTAGGGTCACTGGTTCCAGGGAAGGGAGAGAGCCAGTGCCGTAAGACAAACACAACATCCATGCCTCACCGGGATTCGAACCCGGACCCCGTTCGGACGAATTATCAGAGGCCATCGCTTAGACCACTGCGTCACCGGGGCTGCCCGAAAACTATGACCAGCCTGTTTAGGCATTAATTAAAACAATACCTTTTCCCAGACATCCACTCTCTCGTCCGCCTGCAATTCACAGGTGTCTTTTACGACTGGGGAGAGAAGAAGGAACCTTTATCTGTTTCTATAGCATAGTTCCACGATTCTTTTTACTATCCATCTCTTCCAGAAATGTTTCAGGCGTCCGGTGCGTCTGGGAGGCAATACAACCTACGTACTTTGTTCAATGGAATAAGAAATATTGTAGTAAATAACCCGCTGCGTGGAGTGAAGGGGCAAAATTTCGTCGGCATGCTATCTACACTGGCGGAAAGTGAAAAAGAATACCAAGAAGGAGACGTCTGATACCAAAGAAATTTATACAGCATAATAACGCAATACAGAGGATAACGTGATCAAAACATTATGGCAAAATACAGCTGTATTTGCTGGTAAACTGAAAAATAACATTTCCATGTAACATGGTTAGTACGAGGTTGAACCGCCATGAACTGCGTCACACTGCGCAATTCTGGCATGGAGTCTGTCGTACAGATGTTGGATGTAAGTTTGGGGTATTGAGTTCCAAGCATCCTCAACCTGGACGCGTAAATCGGGGCTGGTCGTGGCTGGTCGTGGAGACCGGATAAGCCGCTGTCCCATAAAATGCCACATGTGCTCAATGGGGGACAAATCCGGTGAGCGTGCAGGCCATGGAAGTTGTATCACACCCTGAAGTGCATGTTGCTTTGCACGTGCCGTGTGTGGGCGTGCGTTATTTTGCTGGAAAACACCACGATGGACCGACCTTACAAACGGCACAACAACGGGCTGAATTATATTGTTGATGTAGGAGGTGCTGTTTAACGTACCCGGTACAAACACTAGTTGTGTACGGGAGTGATAACTGATCGCTCCCCACACCAGGAGACCAGCTGTAGCCCCTGTGTGTCGCTGGTGGTTGCAAAAAGGGTGGAGGCGCTCCCCTGTGCGTCTTCGGACACGCATACGGCCATCGGAGGCTCCCAAGCAGAATCTGCTTTCATCGCTGAACACGACAGATCGCCATTGCGTTCTCCAGTGCAGATGTTGGCGACACCACAGCAGCCGTTCCTGACGGTGGGCTGGAATCAGAGGTACACATGCCAGAGGAACACGTGCAGGCAGTCCTGCATACAGTAGACGGTTGCAGATTGTTCGCACAGACACTTCAGCTGCAACGGCAGCTCGGATTTGCGTCGCAGTGGATGTTCTGCTTAACAACGCCGCTCTTCTTATGCGTCGATCGGTCAGCTCATCAGTCCCTCTTTGACTCCCGGTTCCACGTCTTCTCGTGTGGGAATGTTCCTCGGACCATCTACGCCACCATCGTACCAACACCGATACTTCCCGTCCAATTCGCTCCGCAATACGACGATACGACCACCCGGCCTCGCGGAGTCCGACTAGACGACCTCGCTCAAAGTCCGATAACTGCTGAAATCGTACACGTCTTCCATGTCCAGGCATTGCAGCTTCTTCAGGGTCTTCGCACGTGTCCGTACGCCGACGACTGATTACCTTCACTTCGCCGTACTCCTTAAATACCACCGACGATAACTTGCATATTAAGCCGTGCCGTGGCGCAAGCGCTCACCGGTTGGTCCCTAAATTAACATCACACCTACGTAAACTCGACCCCATTAACATATGTAAATTTCATGATCGTCCGCCAATTCCTTCTTGTTCTTTTTTCACTTTCTGCCAGTGTATTATCTAGAATCTATAGTTCTTTAAGAAGCTTTTCCTTCTCCGTAGAAATACACTAATACGTGGCCTATGGCATTTTCTGCCCTAGCCAGGAATAAATAGCCCTCCAGAGTCTCCACCTTCCACCAAGACCCAGTTGCCGAAAAATTCTTTTTATCAACTAGAAAGTGTAAGAACAGTTTCGTATGTTAAATCATACAGAACTATATTTAAACAAGAAAGATGACACCGAATTTTTGGTTGTAATGAGCACGTCTTTTGAATCCATTCTGACACGAGTTAAATTTACCAAAGCTATTTAAAGTCAATGGAACAGGTTTAGAAAGCAGTAGTATATGACCGAAGAAAATGCAAATATTTCTGTAAACAGAAACGTGAACCTACGTCCTCTGGTGGCAGAGAAAAATGCCACCAGAGGACGTAGGTTCACGGGTTAAGAAAAATTTGAAATTACATGAGAAACATTTCGCAGCGGAAACGCTCTTCAACAAAGAAGGAGATTTTCAAATCGGACTCTTAGAAGCAGAGATATCGACATATGTAGCACATGCGTCTACGCCCCTGGCAAGAAAACCATGCATTATTTTTAGACAGTATTCTCAAAAGGTTTTCCGCTGTGAGCGGTATCTGTCCACGAAAGAAGTTTTTCAATCGAGTTTACAGGAGCTCAGATTTTGCTGCAAATACATCAAAAGCGGAAATTAAGACTTACGCCCCTGGTAGTCAAACTATTTTTACCAAATAATAGAAATTACATGCAAAATATTTTCTATTATGAGCTGTATCCGCTGTAGAAAGAATTTTTCAAATCGGAGTTTCAGAAGCAGAAATATTGGGTGAAACGCAATTTACTTTTACGCCCCCTAGCGGAAAGTCTTTGAATAATTTGAAAACATGTCGCACCGGAAATTATCAAAGAAAAGAAGAATTTTTTCAAATCAGACGATTCGACGCAGGGATATTGACAAAAATAAGTTATATACCTACGCCGCTTGGTGGAGAAACCATGCGATATTTTAAAAAGAAAATATTCCGAAAAGGTTTATCGGCATGAGTGGCATCGGTCCACGAACGAATTTTTTGAATCGATATTTTAGAAGCTAAGAATATCGATCTATGCTTCTAAAATATCGATTTTTTAAATCGATATTTTTGAAGCATAGATCGATATTTTAGAAGCTAAACTAACACTTACAACCCCTGGTGGCCAAACCATTTTCTAACAAAAATTAGAAATTGCATGTAAAAGATTTCCCATCAGCAGCTGTATCCGCTACAGGAAGAATTTTTCAAATCGGAATTTTCGAAGCAGAGATATCGGGGGAAATGCTTGTACTTTTACGCCCTCTAGCGAGAAATCTATGCGTCACTTGAAAAAATGACTGTGACTAAAATAGTGTTGGACATAAATGGAATGGAAAGCTAAAATAATTCAATCGGATATTTAGAAGAAAATATATAGAACAAAATTTATTTTGAATTCGATATCATATGCATTTACGCCCTCTACCGGCGAAAGTGTGCATCGCAAAAAAAAACAAAACCCCGAAATAAGGGATCATCATTCGCACATTTCAAGCTTCCCAGTGCAAAAAGAATTTTTAAAATCGGACTAATAGTTGCAGAGATATGGTGCCCAAAGGCGGACAAACCGGTAACATAAGCACGATTGTTTTTTACAAAAGACGTGCTAAAAAAGAAGAAAATTCTTTCTCTCTTTCTCTCTCAGACTCCGAACCCACCGGAGCTCAAACCGTAGTAAATATCAGGCAGCCGGAGCCCGCTCGATCCCGGTTCCGGCCAGGGCTCGAGTTGGGCATGTCTCATCACTGGTTCATGCCGCCTTAGCAAATATGGCACACTCTTGCTGTTTCTTTATCTCAATTCTTTGAATGGCGTCATGCAGTATTTACAGTCATTTTCTGTCTGTCTGTCTGCCTCTGTACACTGAAATGAAGTGGAACGATACAAATGTTATGTCTAGAGCCCTAATTTAGCGTGCCAGTTTCTCTTTCGCTTTGCCATTCAGATTTGGGAGAGGTGCTGAATATTTATTGGATGATGCAGATGGAGACTATTACCCTTTGATTTTCGGCCGTTTTCGATTAAGTCTGTATTTCTAGAAACACTGAACTAAATTTCTGTAATTCATCGAGGCCGGCCATTTCACGGGTGACATTCATTGCTCTTAGTTAAGGTATTAATTTGTAAAGCTCACAACATCACTCAGGTGCACACGAGTATTTACATAAAATTTGTAAGTGAATGTTCTTTTTATAAGTTCAGTGAAATTTGGAGCTACGTAGAACACATTTCCAAAAGACCAAGTCGTCCCTAACAATATCTGTTTTTTTGCGTTTAAGTTTTAAATGCTGCTGGATGCAAGCATCACTATCTACAAAAAGTGACAACAGTAAGTGTAGAACTGTTACAGGTAAAATAAAAACTTAGTTTTACAGCTTATTAGGGGATCTTGAATATCTAAGATAAACTGAACGTGGTATTGATTTTGTGTTATTGGATGCGTTTACCCAATTTGAAATCATTGAGGTCCGTTGCTTTCTTTCAGAATAGAAGCTCTCATTTTTAACACAGGCAAATCCCCCTCCCCCAAAAAAACCCATAAAAAAACGTGAAGTGAACTAAACCCATTACAAATGTCCTTCATGTGATAGGTCATTTTATTTTAAAAAATTAGCGTTTAGTTATCCCAAGTAGGAGACCATAATGAAATAGCTAAACCAATTTTCAATATTACATCTATTAGATTTAAATAGCTTTGTCATTAGATTAAATAGGAGTCACTTTAGTTTCCAAAATGTGAAGTGAAAGTAATATTCTAGTGACATTTCAAGGACTTTGGTAATATTCTCGTTTAAGGAAACATGGGCATTACATTCGATTTTCGCATCTGGCAATTTTCCTTCACTGGAGCAAATGGCCGTAGAATTAGCAGAATTACTCCGCCTAAACTTTGATGCTAAAGTTGCATTTCAAGCATCATATATGACCGGTGATATCTAAATTTCATTTAATTAGATAAGAGTGTTCTAATGAAAATTTCCGTTTGATACATTACAGCTGATACAATTTGACAAATTAATAACATCATACAGGACATTACGTTCGGAGAACAAATCGATGATCCTAAAATGAGTTGTTCTAGAGATTTTACTGTTCTAGCATCTGTAGTTTCATCAAGAATAAGGATAGATGCAAGAATTAAGTATGTGACATTGACAAGCGATTCTTCATTTCTCAAGCTTGAAGTTTCCCCATCAGTTTTTTCTTATTATTATATCCTGGAAATTGATTTTTAATGTTCACGTGAATGCACCGCAATCGTTCTTTGTTTCATTATTAAAAGTGGCCATAAAGCATTCGCACCGATTTGAAAGCAATAAAGTTAATTTCCAATATGAGTGAAAGCAGGAAAATCATCATCGTCGGCCTTCATTAGGCTAAAATTGTCTCTCAGTTCCTGTTTTTCTGATTAAGTCTTAAGTTTTTATTTCAAATAACTGAGTTTGTCAAGACACGTTTCTACGATTTCTCACTTGACATGCTTTTATCTAAATATCCATTTGAAATTTCAGGGAAATGTATGGTTGGCTATGTGTTTTTTTGTATAATTTTTGTCAGTTATAAATACATCACGATGAAAGCAGAAAATACTTTTGTATGATCTCGAATACAGTGCCTTACGTTTAATAAGGCTCTAATTGTTTTATGGAAACTCCAGTACGAACGAGATAAAAATCATACGGAAAATATTCCAAAGATCGACTTCTTAAGTTGCATTTCAAATTGTCTGTATCATCAGGGGCTGTGTGTGGTTAATCGTGATCTAGGTGCAAAACCATTAAAAAATATCCTTATTCTTGATTAAAAAAAGCCCCACTTTCCACGAAAAAAAAAAGAAAGAAAAAACCCCAGTGAAAATTACATGAACGCATAAGTGGACACCTCCCTCCAAGCAACGCCAACTTTCTGTTAGTACACAACAGCTGCAGTGCGTTTAACATTAACGATAACCTCCGAACCACGAAACCTCTTAACAGCGGTCAAGTGGCACCCCAGTAAGGCCTGAAGGAAATATAACGGACACCTTGTCCGTTATTATATTATGTAGTTCCTTCAATACATCGACGATAAGTAACAGATTGTGACAAAGAATATTGCTGAAGTAACTGTACTTCCTTCGGGTACAATGGTACGCAAAAAGAAAGGAGTTAAAGTTTAATTTCCAGGTGAGACTAGCTCCAGTTCCTATATACACTGCGGGACACCAAAAATGCAACACCAAGAAGGACACAAGATAGCAAAGCCAGATTTACTGGACACATAACAACAGATACAAAGATGAAATGATTGAGCTTACAGGCCCGTGCGACTGGCGGAACACGCAGACATCAGTAGTTCGTGTGGCCCCCATGACTGGCAATAACGGCCGCTACACGCCGCGGCATCGAAAAAAAGAAGCTTTGGATGTGGGCTAGGGGTAGGTCGGTCCTGGCTGCTTCCACACTTAGCCACAATTTATCAGGCGTAGCCGGAAGTGGTGCTTGCCGGGCCACTCGGTTGCCCATCAGCGACCAGACGTGTTCGATGGGCGACATATCGGAAGAACAGGTGGACCACGGCAGCAGGGACACCTGGTAGGCTGTGAGTAATTGTTGCAGGATGCGTGCCCGCTGCGGGCGCGCATTGTCCTGTTGAAACGTGGCCGCTAGCAGGTCCTGCAGATAAGAGAAGACTACAGGCTCCAAAACGTCGGAGATGTAGCGGTGGCTGTTGTGTGTACCGGCAATGCGTACCCGAAAGGTGCGGGTGTCATATTCAATTGCGCCCTAAACCATAACGCCAGTCGACGGACCGCTATGGCAATGCATAATGCAGGTGTCATACAGCCTCTCGCCGCGGTGCCGCCGCACGCGGATCCGACCATCGTGGTGTTGCAGGCAGAAGCGAGATTCGTCGAAGAAGACAATGTCGTGCCATCCCGTAGTTTAGGTGCGGCGTTCAATGGCACACAGCCGCCGCACTCGTCGGTGGTGTAACGTCAATAGTAATCGGAGCAATGGGCGCCGTGCGACAAGTCCCCGCTCCTGCAGACGACGTCGAACGGTACGTGCTAACACAGGTTGTTGCGCAACAAATCCTAATTCCTGCGCTAACGTTCGTGACGTGGCGGTGCGAGCCGTCAATGCCTGCCGCACAACATGCCGGTCCTCTCGTTCGGTGGTGTGCCGCGGCAGCAGCGATCGCTCACGTCGGTCCATCCGTCCCTCCTGCACCCAACGAATCCATACTCGCCTCACTGTGGCTGGATGTCGTCCCACACGGGCGCCGATGTCTCGGTACGAAAAACCGCTGTCGCGATAAGCCACTATTCGTCCTCTGTCTAACTCCGAAACGTGCTGGAAAGACTGCCGCATTCTGCGACGAGGCATCAGGAAGCTTCCCACGCACAGGTCCGGCAGCACAACACACTTCCACTACGGACACCCCGCCTTCTGTGCACCCTTTTTATAGTGCTTCTCGGTGGTGAGCCGGGCGCACATGATTTGCATATGCCCTGCAATGCTAATCGTTTGCATGTCCTCTCGCGGCCGACGCATGCTGCGAATTTCAGGCCAATCAGATGCTTCATTCCTGGTGTTGCATTTTGGGTGGCCAGCAGTGTATGTTACAGTTGCTCTACGATGCGGCAGTGGGTGCTGGTGTACGCAACGCTGCTCTTTGGAGGCGATATCTCCAACGAACAGCATTCCGGGGCTCCAGCACCTACAATGTGGGTTCCTTTAATGTTTTCCAGGTCCAGACCTGCTAACTCTGCAGTTGCAGTTCAGTGTCTATATATACACTGAAGAGCAATTGCATTAGAGACAGCTGGCGTTATGCAAAAGTGGTGCTGTGGGCGGCCCTGTAAACGGAAAAGACATGACGTGTGCAGCGATCCGACAATATAAGGAGTGATGCAACGGGAATCAGTAAGAGTCGGACGCAGTATGGGTAAGACGAAGGATCTAAGCGCATTTGACTGACCTAATTGTCGGGCCCGACAAATGGGTCACTCCATCTCGGAAGTCGTGCAGGCACTGGGATTTTCACGAGCTACTGTGTCACGGGTGCACCGTGAGTACATCGAATCCGGTAATGCATGCAAGGGCCAGCTGTCGTGGACAACAGCGTATGGATGAGCGTGGTCACCGTAGGCTAGCTCGCATTGTAACAGCGGATAGACGGGCCACAATGCAAGAAATCACTCGGCAATTTAACGCTGGTGCACAAAAACGTGTAAGCAGCCACACCATCCAGAACCATCTCCTCGCTTTGGGGTACAGAAGCCATCGTCCCACGAGGGTACCGCTGCTAACCGTACATCACAGGGTGAAAAGATTAGCATGGGCACTGGAACATCGTCACTGGACCATAGACATTGGAAAAAATGTTGCTTGGACTCATGAGTCGAGATTCACGTTGGTACAGGCGGATGGCAGGATACAAGTACGGCGCAAACCACATGAAGCGATGGATCCTTCTTGCCAGCAGAGTACTCTTCAAGCTAATGGGGGTAGCATTCTCGTCTGGGGACTGTTTACGTGGACTGAAATGGGACCCCTGGTATGTGTGACATCGTCCCTCACAGGTCAACGTTACCGGGATATCCTGGACGACCATTTGCTCCCGTTTTTTCGTCTTCAACATCCCACTGGGGACCTCATCCTGCAACAATACAATGCACCGTGCCATCGCTCCCGAATTGTATCCGAATGGTTGGATGAGTACTCCACCGACGTGACCTCGCTTCCTTGGCTAGCTAGGTCACCTGACCTCAATTACATCGAGCACATCTGGGATGCCATCGAGAGAGATGTTAGAGGCTCTGACCCCCTCCATCAAATCTTCGCGAACTGTGGGAGCTACTTCAGGGGTCGCGGATCCGTATGGCTTTCCAACGCTTCCGGTGTCTTGTGGAGTCCATGCCGAGACGAATCGCCGTCGTCATCAGGGCGAAAGGTGGTGCTTCACGTTACTAGACAGGTATCTCTAATTTAATTGGCCTTCAGTGTACATCTACTATAGACATTACAAAAAGTAACGGCACCAAATTCTTTCCAGTCATCTCGGAAGAAGTGAAATATGCAATTAAGGACATGAAATGGGTAAAAGCTCCAGAAGATGGAACTACCATGGACAATAAACAAGAAGCAAGTGAGAAATTGAAACTATACTCACCCAAGTTTTCACTAGATGTCTTAATGAAGGGAACATTCCTGGGGATTGAACAATGCTACGATGATCCTGCTACATAAAAAAGGTGACGTTGACAATCATAGGAACTACAGGCCCATCAGCCGCCTATCAGCGACTATAAAGTCTTCACTAAGGCTCTTTACATCGCTTGAAGGCAACACTGGACATGACTCAACCGAGAGAACAAGCTGGATTAAGGATTGGCTACAGCACTTTAGATCATATCCATGTGCTGAAAGACTAAATGAAATCTGAACTCTCATTATGTATGGCTTTTATCGATTATGAAGAACCCTTTGATACCGTGAAACAATCAGCAGTTACAGTGGCTTTAAAATGCTGCGGTATTGAATATGCTTACATTAGCATTATTAATAACATCTATGTAAATGTAAGTGCAAAGGTTCGGCTATTTGAGGATACAGCACCAATAAAAATTGGAAAGTGAGTGAGACAAGGTTACACCATATCTCCCAAACTTTTTAATGCCACGTTGCAAAATACTAGGTCCTATGAAAAAGTTCCAAGATTAGGCCGATATACAACAGAGTACTTACGTTACTTAAGTCTGGCTATGATCTCACTCAAAGTAGTCTCCTTGAGCAGCGATACACCGTTGCCAGCGTTTTTGCCACTGTTGGAACGCTCCCTGGAAGTGTTGTTCGCGAATCTTGTCAAGCACAGTCTGCGATTCACGCTGGATCTCGTTCACGGTTCCAAAACGGCTACCTTTGAGCTTCAGCTTCATCATCGTGAACAGAAAGAAGTCGCAAGGGGCCAAATCCGGCGATTAAGGTGGGTGGTGAGGAAGGGTAGGCATGCTGTTGCGGCTGCAAAACTGGCGTGTTGAGAACAATGCAGCAGCTCCATCTGGATCAGGAAATCGTCCCTGCATCACATTTCAGGTCGTTTGCGGCGAATGACATCCGTAAAACGCCGCAAAACATCGCAATAAAAAAGGGCGGTGACGGTCTGGCCCTGGGGGATGAATTCGCGGTGCACAACCCCACGAATGTCGAAGAACACGATGAGCATGCTTTTGGTTGCACTCCGGACCTGTCGGGCCTTCTTTGGTCGTGGAGATGCCGGACTCTTCCACTGCGACGACTGTTGCTTGGTCTCCGGGTCGTAACGGTAGACCCAAGTCTCGTTCTCAGTGATGACCCGCGACAGGAATATTTCACGCGTCTCCGTTCCCTATTTGCCGAGTTTGACGCTGAATTTGATGTTCGATCGCTGCTCTAATTTGCAGTCCATACCGAAATCACAGCTGTGTTCTGCACGTGGTCACCAAATATCACGTAGCACAGCTCCCGATGTTCATCGAACGACGCCACGCGGCACAATGACTCATGAAGGTCACTGCCCTCGACCGCTGCTCGCGCATCTGCCATCTGTTGGCGCGCTATGTACCTAGTCTCGGAACTGTTCGATCGTACTACGTATCTTTGAATAATTGAATTGGAAAAACAAGGAGATAAAGATTAATGGAGATTATTCAATTCACCTTCGTTTTGTTGATGACGTAGTCTTTGCAGCTACCCCTTCAGAACTGCAGAGTATAATCCAGGAACTTGCTGACAAGAACAAAGCAGTGGGATTGGAAATGAGCTTTCAGAAGGCAAAACTGATGTACAATGCTTTTACAAGAAATCAACGTTTATCGGTTGATCGGGAAAAGCTGGAGATAACCGATACCTACATTTACCTTGGACAGCAGGTATCAAGGAAAAGTCACATTGATGAAGAAATAAATTGACGTATACAATTTTTTCGGATAGCTTTAGGAAGAAACAGTGCAATTTTTAGGAACACTATACCATTATGTCTTAAAAGAAAAATGTTTAATCAATGCATCCTTCTATTGCTTACGCACGGAGTAGAGACGTGGACCGTAACTAAAAAAGGCATACAAAGACTGCAGACAACTTAAAGTAACAGGGAGAGACGCATGCTTGGTGTAACTAGGGGAGATAAGGAGAGGAACTGATGGATAAGGAAAATGACAAGAGGAAGACATTATGATCAGAGTAACAACCCAGGAGTGGCAACGGGCTGGGCATGTTGCCAGAACAGACCACCGATGGGAAATCGAAATTGTAGGCTGGTTTCCAAGAGACAGGATAAGACGCCAGTGTCTATCTTATAATTCGCACAATTCACAACCCGCACTCATTCACCCTTTCTATTTTAATAATTATTTCTTCCCTAACTATATTTCTGGCAGGAGTTTCCGCTAATTGAGAACAAGACCTAAAAAAAATAATTGCCTTAAGAACCCTAAGTCTACATGGGACATGGGTGGATGAAATTCGAAAGCATGCTGGAGTGACATGGAGGAGACTGGTGCAAGAGAGAACGTTGTAGAAGAAACTTGGGGAGACCTTCACCCAGCAATGGATTGATAATTGTTGACAATGATAATTGTGATGATATACCTCATAGCACACAACCTTGTTTTATTCGAAATAGGCTCATTCAGCAGCTACACACCTCTGCCAGCGAGTGGCAAGTGTTTCAATGCCAGTCCGGAAGAAATCTGTATCCCTGGATGCAAGAAACTCCCATAATACAATTTCAGCCTCTTTTCGGTTTCTGAAGGTCTTGTTCTTGAGGTAATTGCCCAAATGCATGAACAGGTGTTAATCGGTAGGTGACAAGTCAGGCGAGTAGGCTGGATAAGGAGGGTTTCGAGGCTCAGTTCGTGTAGTTTCTGTTTCGTCATTTGTAATGTTTTTTTTTCTCAGATTTTTGTTAATAAACCTTTCGTGTGATCTCGCGTTATCACGGAGGAGGACAAGACCCTTCCTGTTCACCAAAGATAGCTGTTTGAAGCACAAATTCTGGTGCATTCGGTCGATTTCTTCCCAATATGTGACTAAGGTAATGTTTTCACCAGCATTAACGTACCTGTAGTGTATGACACCGTTAACAGTCCACCACACTGTCAACAAAACCTTCTTTGGCGTCAACATTGGTTTAGAATGTTGTTTCGGTGAATTACAATGGTTCACCCACTGTCAAAATTGCTATGATTGTCGTATAGCACCCACTTTTCCTCACAGGTTACGGGCTCCTTTTCGTTGAGAAGCAGAAGGTTACTGCGCATCTCAAGCCATTGTTGTTTCTGATGCTATGTTAGTTCGTGTAGGACCCACGTATCGAGCTTCTTGACCTTACCAATTTAGTGGAGATCTTCCGAAACGGTTGGCACCGACACATTGTACTGTTTGGCGAGTTCCCTGACTGTGACACGAGGATTTTCTTCCACATTTGCCTTCAGAGCGTCTTTATCAATGACCGAATGTCCTCCTGGGCACTCCTCACCTTATAGGCTCGTGTCACGGGGACGAAACGTTTCAAACCACCGACGAACAGTGCGTTCAGATGTGGCCTCCTCGCCCCATGCCACGACCACCGACGAACAGGACGTTCAGATGTGGCCTCCTCGCCTCATGCCTCGACCACCGACGAACAGTACTTTCAGATGTGTCCTCCTCGCCCCAATGCCTCGACCACCGACGAACAGGACGTTCAGATGTGTCCTCCTCACCCCATGTATCGACCACCGACGTCCAGTGCGTTCAGATGTGGCCTCCTCACCACATGCCTCGACCACCCACCAACAGGACGTACAGATGTGGCCTTCTCGCCACATGCCTCGACCACCGACGAACAGGACGTTAAGATGTGGCCTCCTCGCCCCATGCCTCGACCACCGACGAACAGTACGTTCAGATGTGGCATCCTCGCCCCATGCCTCGACCACCGACGAACAGTACGTTCAGATGTGGCCTCCTCGCCCCATGCTTCGACCACATAACGGTAGGTTTGTTCTTCATTACGCCCCAATTTTTACTCATGAAGCAGAATCGCCCGCAACTCACTCCTTCCTTACATGTTGTACAGATCACTCTCACACGAGGAGCAACGACGGCAGCTCAACCAAATACGGTGTGTATGTGACGTCTGAGTCGCCCTTCAACTCGTACAAATGGCGCTGCCAACAGGTTGGTATGCAAGCATTGTGGGCAAGTTGAATGTGGCTTCTCAGAAAATCTGCCATTATTTTCCGAACGACCTGATGTATACAATGAAATATTTGGAAATCGTTCATATTGATAAAAAGATTTACGAATACAAATCGTATGTTATGTATTAATTCGGCTTATTAGCTAATTGAATACTAAACTAATATTTGATGAACGCGTAATTTTTGTTTTGTTTTGTTGATCATGTAATTGTTACTATGGATCACAAATTAAAATAGCACTCACCTTTCCAAGTATCCGTTAGTTGCTGAGCAGTCATCACGTAAACATTTTGAAGTCATGCAAATGACAGTAATAATAATTGAGAATAAGGTATGGTTGCTCGTTGGTCATTCACGAATTATGAGTATTACGACTTCATTAAAGTTCCACAGTAAGTGCATTGTAGTTTTTTGCTCTACAAATCAGGACATAGATGTTTCTTCAAAAATAGAATAAGATAAGAACAACTGTCACTGTTGCAGGAAAACATGAAAAAATTAAAATCGAATTTTGTATTCACTTTTGGAATGAAATTTTCGGTACATACATATCAATAATTCCCTGTCTTTATTCTGGATCCATTTTGTTATTGCGGAATCAAAATCACTTCTATTTTTCTTCACTTTCTATGCATATTATCGCGAAAGATGATAAACTACCTTAGGTCATGGTTGATTTTAAATATATTTTAAATATTTTTCTCTTGAGAAATGATATAGATATGATGAAGACACTATCGTGCTGATTGATACACAAATAAGGAAGATAGCTGTCTAAGAACGAACACTTTAGATCAAACCAATTGCAACACTCAGATGAAGATAAGACGTATCACCGGTATCAAAAGTATACACAGTTAAAAATTATGATGACACGAATAACTCATTCCATTGATGTTTAAAATGTTTAATGTTAAAAACTTGCGAGATCTTTCGAACACACAACCTATAGGTTCATCATCAGGCACCAAAACTCGCAAAGTGCACATGAAACGCAGTGGTTATATACACGTGTGGTTATGGGCAGAGACGGCGCATGCGTACAAATCGGAACAGGATGAGGTCATAAAATACATACATTTGAAATAACATATAAGGTAAAAAACACAACGGTTGTCACAAATATAAAAGAATATAAAATAGAGGTCAAAGTTCTTTCACCTGAGTTTTACATATGTACAATAAAATCAATTGTTGTCTAACCTTGTTTCTTGATTTTTCAATAGGTATCTCCTAGGTACTGGTATATTGGATGGAGCTTCATCATTACAACATTGTCCATTCAAATGATAAATATACAAGCTCTCGAGAAACAACAGGCCATTTTTGGTTTTGGTCGTCGATAACAGTTTTACATTATCCCAGTCTGGATAGTGTTCTCCTTTTAGTACCTCTCGTGCTAAAGAAGTTGTTGAGGCATGTGTACGAACACTGTATTTGTATTCTGTAATTCTTGTCTTTAATGATCTACAAGTGGACCCCACGTAAGAAGTAGACTGTGAGGTACTTGAAATAGAGTTCAGTGGTACGGAGTAAATGATATTTTGGAACTCGCTACTGTTATCGGTATAGTAAAAAAGTTAGTAAAATCATGCAATGCATTGATTATAATACGCTTTCCAACATACCAGAAATCATTACTCAAGTTATTACTCAAGTTATGAGGATGATGGCTGTGGAATAAATCTCGCTCCTGTGCCCTGACCTTTGATCCCACTTCGATGATATTCAACAGAACTGGTTCAGTATACATCCGAAATAACAAGATAAAGTTTTGTCGCAATAGAAGCATTTTTACGAGTTATGATGCATAAGGGCTATTGAATAGATCCCGCTCCTGTGTCCTAACCTTTGACCCAATTTCTCCCATTTTCAATAGGATTCTTTCGCAGGCAGGCCCCTACAACATACTAACATTTCATCCAAATCGAAGCATTTTTACGTAAGTTATGACGCATAATTGCGATGGAAGTGATTCCGCTCCTTTGTCCTGACCTTTGACTCCATTTCGCCCATTTTCAATAGGGTTTGTCCCCAGGTAGTCCCCTACCACATACTAAAATGTCATCGAAATCGAACCTTTTTTACGTCAGTTATGACTCATAAGAGCAGTGGAATGGATCCCGCTCCTATGTCTTGACATTTGACGCCATTTCGTTCACTTTCAATAGAGTTCCTTCCCAAGTGATCCCCTACCTTATGCTAAAATTTCATCTAAACCGAACAATTGTTACACGAGTTATCGTGCGGACGGGCATATGCACACAACGCGTGACGTAATGAGGCAGATGGGAATGGCGACCATCTGCTCGCAAGAGTGTGACGTCATAGAACTTTTTTTTTTGATTGGAGGTTTAACGACCACCGTGAGCAACTCAATGGGCTATTAGCAGTCGCCCGTCCCTAATTTAGGGTCACTGGCTCCTGGGAAGGGAGAGAGCCAGTGCCGTAAGACAAACACAACATCCATGCCTGACCGGGATTCGAACCCGGACCCCTTACGGACGAATGATCAGAGGCCAGCGCCTTAGACCACTGCGCCACCGGGGCAGCCATAAAACTTTAATAGGATCCACACACAACGCATTACGTAATGAGACAGATGGCGTGACCGCGTGCCAACATCTAATGGAACGACGCCATGACATCACACTAAAATCGTGGTAATTCGGGATGGTTATTTAACCCGCTAAACAAATTTTCCTAAAGTCAAGATCAAACTAAATCGATTTCTAGTACCAGAAAACGGTAGGTTAACGACTTTCATCAAAATCTTTAGAGCCGTTTTTAAAATTAAATTTTCATAGATACAAGAAGTGCTCCTTTAAGGTGGACGTCAAGTAATTTTGCTTCCTATACTTCCAATGGAAAAACTTCTGTACACATTTTCTTCACAATTAATGCGTTCCCAAGGATGAAAATTTGAACATCGATTAAAATAGCTTCATTTTATAACTTGGAATACTTAATATTTTCTAAAACATATGCAATCCAACATTTATTTGTCTACTGATGTCATCAAAGTACAGGTCGCGCCATCTTTTTCCTGGTTTCAAAACCACCAATGGAAACGTTATTGTTTTTTAATATAATTATGGTTATGTTTTAGAAAATGTTAAGTATTCCAAGTTATAATATGAAGTTATTTTAATCGATGATCAAATTTCCATCCTTGGGAACACATTAATTGCGAAGGAAATGTGTAGAAAAGTTTTTCCATTGGAAATATAGGAAGCAAAATTACTTGACGTCCACCTCAATAGTATGGGATAAGGGCGATGGAATTGATCCCGAGTCCTGACCTTTGACCCCATTTGTCGCATTTTCAATAGATTCTTCTCCATGTGGTCCCCTACCACATACTAAAATTTCATCGAAATCGAACCATCTTTACGCAAGTTATGAGGCATACAGTCAATGGAAATGATCGCGCTCCTATGTCGTGACCTTTAACCCCATTTGTCCCATTTTCAATAGGGCTTGTCCTCAGGGCGTCCCCTTCCACATACTAAAATTTCATCGAAATCGAACCATTTTTACGTGAGTTATCGTGCCGACAGACGGACGGAAAAAGCTGGAGCATATACGCTTCTTGAATCTACGGTTGGAAAGCATAAAAAAATCGTAAAACGATCAAGTTCAGGAAAATACAGTTACAATCAACTATGTGTTGAAGAATCTTTTCAGGACCATGGATTTTTTGGTGGTTGTCCGCTAGAAGATTTTTTATAATTTGTGATTCATATAAAAATCATCTGATATGTCGGCATAAATTTAATGCTCTCTTAAACTCATGTTAGTGTATATTCAATTGGAGCGCAGCTCAGTTGAGTAAGAAATGTATTTCCCCTATGCAGTGATTTAAACATCTGTAACTGTTACTTAACTGAGCAAGCATTGTATTTATTCGAGATCAGAATTCAAATTAGTAGTACGGCAAAAATGTCCCCATTTATTTTACTTTTTTGCTTAGATATGATTTACGCGATGGCTTCTGATCATTCGTCCAAGATGGGTCGGCGTACGAATCCCGGTGAGGCATGGATGTTGTGTTTGTTTTACGGCTCTAGCTCTTTTCCTTCCCTATAGTCAGTGGCCCTAAATTAGGGACGGGCGACTGCTAATAGCACATCGAGTTGCTCACGGTAGTAGTTAAACCTCCAATCAAAAAAAAAAAAAAAAAAAAAAAAAAAAATACGGTTTTGTTTCATGCAGCTGTGATTCTCCCTCTTTTTTAAAAACAATTTTTCCGTAGATAGCGTAGATAATCTTTAGAAGAGTTATGATTCCAGCTTGGCAGTGACGCCATGTTGCATTTTACCCTCTGCACCATCTTCTCTATGCATTACTGTTCACATTAGCTAGTAAAAACCAAATAACAGATCTTAAACGTACGCGTATTCTTCATTGTATAGCTGGGTACAATATTGCGAGTAGAGAGGATGCACACGTGTTTTTTATTGAAGGTTTTACGCCTACTGTGAGCAACTCAACGGGCTATAAGCAATCGCCCGTCTCTCATTTAAGGGCCATTGGTTCCAGTGAAGGGAGAGAGGCAGTGCCGTAAGACAAACACAACATCCACGCCTCACCGAGATTCGTACCTGGACCAATCACGGACGAACAATGAGAAGCAATCTCTCAGACCACGGGGCCGGCACATGTGCTCACTAGTGCAGAATTCAGAAAATTTCACACACTAGCAACCGCAATTGGACGAAGACATAGAAAGTTTTCGACTTGGGAGAAGGCTGGATTTGCGGTGCTCGCTTAGCTAGAGTCATTATCACATGGAAAAGAAAAATCTCACTTCCCTGTCTCGTGCTATTGTCTCAGATATTTTTGATTGAATCAGACTTTCCGAATAGGTAGTTGTGACATGAAAATCTGATTTCCTTTTGAAATAATTCTGGTCTGAGGCGTAAATAATTTTGCAGAAATTTTCTAGATGTTTTGAGGACTGCTAATTGCACGATATTCCAAGCAGGTGGAGAAAGCATAGTGTTGCATCGAACACGGTGTCTGTGCACAACGGAGTTTAAAAGTTATTTACGCTTTCCAACCGTAGATTGAAGAAGCGTATCTGCTCCAGCTTTGTCCGTCCGTCTGTCAGCAAAATAATTCGTGTAAAAATGGTTCGATTTCGATGGAATGTTAGTATGTGGTAGGTGACAACCTGCGGACGAACCCTATTGAAAAAGGAAGAAATGGGGTCAAAGGTCAGGACATAGGAGCCGGGTTCATTCCGTCGCCCTTATGTGTCATAACTTACGTACAAATGCTTCGATTGCGACAAAACGTTATCACGTTGTTCCGGAAATATACTGAACCAGTTCTGTTGAATATCATCGAAATGGGGTCAGAGGTCAGGGCACAGGAGCGAGATTTATTTATCACCCATTATCCTCATAACTTGACTAAACATGCTTCTGTTGCGAAAAACTTGAGTATGTTGTTTCGCAGGTATACTTAACCGGTTCAGTTGGATATCATCGAAATGGGATCAAAGGTCAGGGCACAAAAGCGAGATTTATTCCACAGCCATTGTCCTCAAAACTTGAGTAATGATTTCTGGTATGTTGGAAAGCGTATCATAATCAATGCATTGCTTGATTTTACTAACTTGTTTTTCAATTGAACAGATGCAAGCAAATTTACTTTTTCTCATATATTTTCTTTTTCTTCGTTAGCACGATTTTTACGCGGTGTGGCTAAAATTACTTTTTAGGTGTTGCCATGACATCAAATATATTTTTCCCCTTTTATGTTCATGAAAAGAAATATATTCATAATTACTTTTACTTCATTTTTAAAGCACTGTTTCTCTCGGGTAATAAACAGGTGAGTATCTAAGTAATCTCAAGATAATTTCTAATCTTCAAAACATGACCGCCGCGCCGCCCAGGTGACCGATTGATACGAAGCGTTTTCTTACAACCATTCTCCCGAGAAGGGACTGGTATCGAATCTAGGATATGACAAGGATTGCGCGCTTGCTTTACGGCACTGTCTCTCTCCCTTCCCTGGAACCAATGGACCATAATTAGGGACGGACGACTGCTTATACCCCATTGAGTTGAGCACGGTAGTCGTTAAACCTCCAGACAAGAAATATAAAAGACTCACCGTAGCTTGGAAATTGTTATGGCAGGATTTTGACATGCTGCGGGAAGTTCTGTACTAGTGTTTTTTTTTTCTTTATAAGACAAGGTCCCCAAAGTTTGATGCTGCATCCTTCTCGTTTTTCGGAGGTTCACCAGAATTTCATGTTACGCGAGATCGTGCATGAGCATTGTTTGTTTAAAGGTAAGTATGTGCAACTTCAAGATATAGTAAGAATTTGCGCATACATGGCATAATATAAAACAAGTTAGTAAAATCATGCAATGCATTGATTATAATACGCTTTCCAACATACCAGAAATCATTACTCAAGTTATGAGGATAATGGCTGTGGAATAAATCTCGGTCATGTGCCCAGAGCTTTGATCCCATTTTGGTTATATTAAACAGAACCGGTTCAGTATACCTCTGAAATAACATGATACAGTTTTGTCGCAATGGAAGCATTTTTACGTAAGTTATGATGCATAAGGGCTATGGAATAGATTCCGCTCCTGTGTCCTAACCTTTGAACCCATTTCGCCCATTTTCAATAGGATTCGTCCCCAGGCAGGCCCCTACAACATACTAATATTTCATCCAAATCGAAGAATTTTTACGTATGACGCATAATGGCGATGGAAGTGATTCCACTCCTATGTCCTGACCTTTGACCCTATTTCGCCCATTTTCAATAGGGTTTGTCCCCAGGTGGTCCCCTACCAGATACTAAAATTTAATCGAAATCGAACCATTTTTACGTTAGTTATGACGCATAAAAGCAGTGGAATGGATCCTGCTACTATGTCCTAACCTTTGACCCAATTTTGTTCACTTTCAATAGGGTTCTTTCCCAGGTGATCCCCTTCAACATACTAGAAGTTCATCGAAATCGAACGATTTTTACGCGAGTTATCGTGCTGACGGACATACGCACACAACCCGTGACTTAATGAGGCAGATGGGAATCGCAAATATCTGCTCGCAAGAGTGTGACGTCATAAAACTTTAATAGGATCCACACACAATGCGTGACGTAATGAGACAGATGGTGCGACCGCTCGCCAACATCGCAAGCGCGAGATTGTGACATCATATGATCGTTCCCAGGTGGTCCCCTACCACATAATAAGATTTCATCGAAATCGAACAATATTTACGAAAGTTATGACGCATAATGGCAATGAAATGGATCCCGCTCCTATGCCGTGACCTTTGACCCCATTTCGTCCTTTTTCAATAGGTTTCGTCCGCAGGTTGTCACCTACCAAATACTAAAATTTCATCGAAATCGAACCATTTTTACGCGAGTTATCGTGCCGACAGGCAGACAGACGGACGAAGAAAGCTGGAGCATATACGCTTCTTCAACCTACGCTTGGAAAGCGTAAAAAAGCAGGCTTCTCTCGCTGGAAGTACATATTTATTTGCTCCCCAAAAATATTAATTGTTTGAGAGAGAAGAAGAGAAAGTTTACGAATGGGAATCAGTAATCCTGTTATGTACAGCGTATTACTGGAAGTGAAACACTTAACATGAAATGCTTTTAAGATGAAAACACATGAATTCAAATCTCTGCCATACAGATTACATTTTACGTTGCGTTTTCTCTGCTGTTTGTTCTAACATTACTACAGAAAATTTGTCAATACGGTTAAAGTAGGTGACTTTTTTTTCCTCGTTTAGGAACTTTTATGAATTTGGCTCATGGAGCTTCTCGAAGTTAATGCAATCTGATATCTTGAATTTTCAGATCAAAGAGAATTTTAGTTTTTCAGTCTCAGACAAATCAAAGATCATTAATTAGAACGCCTTCTTCTGTCGCTCGTGAGGAACTAGTTCAATTTAGCGCTTTCAAAGAATTGCGCATAATGCCACCTAAAAATATTAATGTTGCACCTTGAGTCTTTGCAATTAAGCACTTGCTAAGATGTCAAGAAACCGAAATCACAGTAGTAAGGGAATCTAAGTGGTTGCAAGGCTAGGGACTGACACCGAGAGTGGGACACAGATGTGTTGATATTTTGGTTTACCATTTTGGCTAAAATTTGATGAACACTGAAATATTTCATCAGCAAAGCATTTATTTCAGATAAAAATAAAGGCAGGTGTGACGCACATACCTCTGAGGTGAAGCACATTTCAAGACGGCAAATTTGCCGCGACAATCTTGTTCGGTGAAGGTTAATTGGGAAAGCATTCGGCTCCGGAGCAGAAGGATGCTGGTTCTATTACCGCCACCTGCTTTCACGTTATACATGTTTGTCAGTGTTTCAGAAATGATGAGACTATATCCCATGAATTTCATATTAATGTAGCAGCAGAAAGTTCGAACATCTCCAGTAAGAAGATTGGAATCCATGTCTTGAAATAACGTTTTGTTTGATTCACAGAGGTAGTTATGACAGTGTTTAGAATTAGCAACTCTATTCAGTGTATGTTAGGCGGATATCAGTGTTTTAGGGGTTGAAAAAAATGGAATGAGAACTAGATAGAATTTTGAGCTTAATTACTTCCATAAAAAGCTCAAAATTCAAAAAGCCCTAAATTTACGTCCATAAAATCGTCTCTCATGTCCTCCACGAAGACGCTTGCACAGATCATTGGATCATTGTTTCGTAGCGAGTGTAAAAATAAATTCGTCTGGGTACTTTGCAGCTGAGCTGTATGGGCTCGTCCCTCTTTAAAGAAAGAGTTTAGCTGTGACTGATGCGTATTGCGTTCCTGCATGGTTGAATTTCACATCGGCCTAGACAGTAATGAACTGAATATGAGCTTCAGCTGAGTATACGATTGTTTCCTTTATTTTCTTTTCCTCTTTATTTTTTGTTTTCGTATACAATTTTATACCTTTCTTTATACAGTAAATTCAAAGCCACTTAAGCGAGGTCAGGTACCTTTTATATTTATCGATCTGCGCTTTTCTTACTCCAGTTAATGAGGGTTTTGTTTCAGAATGTCTTTCCATAAAAGACATTGCTTCATAGAATTGGGTAACACAGACCGATAGAGGATCATATATACTCCTGATGGCTTAAGACTACTATTGCTAGCTTTGACATAAAGACATACTGGATTTTAGGATGAAATTCCTTTATGTTATGCCATCGGTTTGAGTTTTCTCTGCGAATGATAAACATATTTCTTAATGTTCAGCATTTGTAAATAGAGTCGGACACCAATGATGCCAACAAGCTTAATGGGGATTACTTTTTACCGCGAACTGTTTCTTAATTCGCTGATCATTTTTATACCTGTTAAGATCTTTTTTATTCTTTTATGATGAACATGCTAAACATGAAACATCGGTTAGGACGAACTGATATTTCATCAGTATAGAAAAAAACATTCTCTTAGCGCGAACCAGTAACTTTGTCTTTCTTGTCATAGTTACTGCTTGGTTCCGTCCATTTTGAAGCCCACTGGGGAACTTGGCTCACCTTTGTTCCCACGATGAAAATTACGGAAAGGGCACAATGGACGGGATTACGGAGTGGGTACTTTCATTTCGGAGGAGTTCGCTTGGTGGTCTCTCCTATTTTAAACAAGAGATAATGTATTTCAAGAAGGGACAGAGGGACAGAGTGGACTGTGGACTTTGGACAGAGGGCGAATCACCTTCCGTATCAAACCCTCTCATCTGCTTAGGCTAGCTTCCCTCCTCATTAAAAAAAACAGATTTATAATCGCATTCTTATTCTTGCTTTTGTTTTGTAAGTGTTTAATTTTGTTTCCATTTTATGTATATGGCCTCCTTGCTAACATGAGTGGTAAAGTGCAGCAATCTTTGAGCTTAGAAAAAAAAATCAGCAAATTTTAAACAATGTAGGCGACGGTATTTTAAATATCAGTTGCGAAGAAATTCGGTACTGCAAAAAGTACATAGTGGCAATTCTAAAAAATCGTGAGAAAAGTGAAGATGCTTAATTGCTTATGCTTTCAGCCACATTGAACCATTTTAGAGACGTATGCGAACCACAAAACACGAAGTCGAAATTGTGCTAATGAGATGGATTGGAGTTTTTAGAGTGAGAAAATTGTATACATAGTGCTACAGCACTATGAATGCATACCATATACTGAATTACGATAGTCGATCTTTCGGTTGAAATACACTGCACAAAATGATTAGGAGAGCATGTGATTTTGGCGACACTGTGAAAGCCAATCGTGTGATAACTTACCGAGATGTGGAAAACGCAAATCGAGTGTGACGTAGTCAGCGGAATCGGGCATATCCTTATCCAAATGAGCGTCTGTGAGGTCACAGTGCATGAATAACGTATTGAAAAAAAACCGCAGGTTTTTCCGGGAGCTAACTTATTCTTTCGCATTTATCGTGACAATTCGTTTCTTGAAGTCTTCGATTTGAAGAATGTCTCAACAGCATTATTTACCGGAATCAACAGCGTGTAGACCGTTGGCAGACTCAGCGGATGGCAGCAGAAGCCATTGGAGTGTTACGAAGTGTCATTTTCTGACTCTGGACACGATTCCAGGATACGGGAAGTGTTGGAAAATGGCAAGGTTAAGGCCGTCAATGAGAAATTACCTTGTCTATTATTAACAACCCATCGATATAAGTGGAAAAATGCTACTCAGCTCCAGCGACATCTCCTGTCAACTGTACCCAGGGTGTCAACACAAACTATTTTCTCAATAGCCTTCACAAGGCGGCCTATATGCACGTTCACCAATGGTGTGTGTGTGTCCCTTTAACTGCAAGATATCGTACGGCCTGTAGAAACTGAGCTGATGTACATCGTGGTTGGGAACAGGACGTAAGAAGTCAATTTCTCTTCTCTTCTCTGCTGAGTCCAGATTCACACAAGTCTTTTTCTGGAGACGAAATAATCCAGCTTTTTTGCTTTGGATTCATCACATTACAGCGGACATGGATTGATGGTTTGGGTAGGCATCAGATTCGGTGGACGTGCGGACCTGCACGTCATCCAAAACGGAAGTCTGACGGCCAAGAGATGCAGAAACTACATTTTCAGATGTATTACCATGCCGTATTCTGCAGCCGTCGGTGATTCATTATGTTTAAGGAACGATAACGCTCGACCTCGACTAGTGGACATGTTTCAAGAGGAGGAAATGGAGGGTATGGAGTTGCTAGCATGCTACCCTGACTTTTATCCAATTGAGCATGCCTGAGAACCACGTGGCAGACGCATTGCAGATCGGCCGCCACCCCTGTTTCCTGTCTATGAACTGAGGACCGCCCTCATAAAAATTGGGAAAGATACCCCCAAAACCTCCTCAATAATTTCTTCAATTCTATACCAAGGAGGTATGCAGCATTCTTAGCCGTTCGAGGGGACCACACAAACTTTACTAGAGGTTAATTAACCTTTAAAAAATCATATTACCTTGTTGTACATATACGCATATCGTTGTATAGTATATCGCATCATATGCATTAAATGATAATATTGCATAAAATTCCCTAATGTGCTTTTCTTATCCATATTACTGAATATTCTACTGTATGTTACATTAAAATAATATTTTACGTTGAACAACGTCACTCGCACATGGTATTCCTTACAATATCTCTTACTCCCCTAATTCTTTTGAGCAGTGTAGTATGCCCAATACAGAATGATAGCAAACAGCTTAGTGGGTGTTCAACGAGTTCGTGTTCGAACCTAAATCTAAGAAATACGAATGAGCGGCATTTTAAGGTACTCTGCATTCTTGTATCTTGCAGTACCAATTTTCAATCTTGTGGATCCACCCGTTCTTTTTACCCAGGTGATGTTATGAGCTTAACGGAAGAGATGATACTAAATGGAGGTATTAGAGGTTGTGATAAAATACCTGTCTTTGAAAAGCATGTTCCCATCGGAGGTTAATGATGGTATGATATAAACATTGAGGCATACACCTGCTATACACTGAAGAGCAATTGAATTAGAGATACCTGTCTAGTAACGTGTAGCACCATCTTTCGTCCTGATGACGGCGGCGATTCGTCTCGGCATGGAGTCGACAAGACACCGGAAGCGTTGGGAAGTCATACGGATCCACGACCCCTTAACAAGCTCCCACAGTTCACGAAAATTTGATGGAGGGGTCAGAGCCTCGAACATCTCTCTCGATGGCATCCCAGATGTGCTCGATGGGATTGAGGTCAGGTGACCTAGTTGGCCAAGGAAGAAGCGAGGTCACATCGGTGGAGTGTTCATCGAACCATTCGGATACAATTCGGGAGCGATGGCACGGTGCATTGTCTTGTTGCAGGATGAGGTCCCCAGTGGGATGTTGAAGACGCACAAACGGGAGCAAATGGTCGTCCAGGATATCCCGATAACGTTGACGTGTGAGGGACGATGTCACACGTACCAGGGGTCCCATTTCAGTCCACGTAAACAGTCCCCAGACAAGGATGCCACACCCACCAGCTTGAAGAGTACCCTGCTGCCAAGAAGGATCCATCGCTTCATGTGGTTTGCGCCGTACTCGTATCCTACCATTCGCATGTACCAACATGAATCTCGATTCATCAGTCAAAGCAACATTTTCCCACATGTCTAGGGTCCAGTGGAGATGTTCCCGTGCCCATGCTAATCTTTGCACCCTGTGATGTGCGGTCAGCAGCGGTAACCCCGTGGGACGATTACTTTTGTACCCCATAGCGAGGAGATCGTTCTGGATGGTGTGGCTGCTTACACGTTTTTGTGCACCAACGTTAAATTGCCGAGTGATTTCTTGCACTGTGGTCCGTCTATCCGCTGTTACAATGCGAGCTAGCCGATGATGACCCCGCTCATCCACACGCTGTTGTCCACGGCAGTTGTCCCTTGCAGGAATGGTTTTACCGGATTCGATGTACTCACGGAGCAACCGTGACACAGTGGCTCGTGAAAATCTCAGTGCCTGCACGACTTTCGAGATGGAGTGACCCATTCGTCGGGCCCCGACAATTTGCCCGTGATCAAATGCGCTTAGATGCTTCGTCTTATCCATACTGCGTCGGACTCTAACTGATTCCCGTCGCATCACTCCTTATATTGTCGGATCTCTGCATACGTCATGTCGTTTCCGTTTACAGGGCCGCCCACAGCGTCACATTTGCATAACACCAGATGTCTCTAATTCAAATGCTCTTCAGTGTATATTCCGCAGCTCTCAAGCGTCATAGATAACTTCTCTGTAGCAAAAAATCTTACGATTATGCAAATAGTTCTGAATGACCATCCACATCCAACTCTTAAGAAAATCAAAAACCGCATGCATGGACTCAGGATTTGAAAACAAACAAGTGACTTTGTGACCTTTTGGCGCATAGATAACTTTGTGCGAATTTTGGTCAGTAGTGTCGATTCTATTTTGACGATTGTTTTGAAGATAAATTCGGTCAGAGCGAGGTGCGTCCCACAAATTTTGTCACATCCGGTTGCTTTCAGTACTTTGAAGACTCTGCATGTCCTTTTTAGCCAAGGTCCATGTCTCTTACCCACAAGTACGAACTTTAAGGATGCATTAACCAAACAACACATACACACACATAGACACTTATGTATGACTTAATATGCACTATAGTATATACTGTATAATACATACATACTCATGTATGACTGATTATACACCCATAAGCCATTACATTATGACCACCCCACCCTAGAGAGAAGAGCACGCATGGAGACCGAACGGTGGCGCAGGTGAAGCTCACAGAGCAGTATATATACAACCCGAGGAACGGCTTTCGGTTAGTAGAGTGTTCGGAGTCAGAATAGGAAAAGCTGCCGATTTATCGGAGTTTGATGAAGGACAAATTGTGATGGCTCGGCGCCTCGGAACTATGATCTCGGAAACGGCGCCGTTTGTGGGTTGTTCACGTGCCGCTGTAATGAGTACGTACGAAAAGTTCTGCACAGATGGCAAAACGACGAACCGTTGTCCAGCCGTGTGTCGTCCGCATCTCATTGATGCCAAAAGGGAGCGGAGACCGTCGCGCATTATTCACAGCGACCGCAGGACCACAGTGTGACAAATCATCCGCAGCTACAACAGTGGTAATCAGGGCAATATGCCACAGTACACAGTTCATCGCAGCCTTCTGCGCATCGGCCTGCGTAGCAAAAGACTCAGCCAGGTCCCCGTACTCACTGCACGTCATCGCCAGCAGCGCATGAAATAGACCCAAGATCATCGAGATTTGACTTTGGATGATTGGAAGAAAGTGGCTTGGTCTGACGAATCAAGATTCCCGGTGCAGCACGCAGACGGCCGAGCGCGGATATGCCGATTACCAACGGAGGCTATGGCACCTGGATGTATTGTTTGGACGATGTTTCCTTGGGACACTTAGGCCCCATCCTCTCAACAGCACATATTCCTTGGCAGCTGTCAGGTATCTGAACGTCGTTGTGGACCAAGTTCACCCATTCATGGATATTGTGTTCCCAACTGGTGATGGCCATTACCAACAGGAAAATGCGCCATGCCAAATTGCCAGAACCGTCAAGGAGTGGTTCAAGGAAAATGCCGGTGACTTTCTGTTAATGCCCTAGCCTCCAAATTCACCTGACATGAACCTAATCTAATATTTGTGGTTCCACTTAGAAAAGCTGGTTCGCGCTAAATCACCAGCACACCGAAATGTACGGGAACTGGAGGACCTACTGTTGGCACCCCACAATACCTATCGCCAACTCATTGAACCGATGTCTCGCCGAGTAGGCCACTGTTTTGCCGACTAAATGGAGACCTACAGCTTATTAGGCAGGCGATAATGATGTAATGGCTCATCGATATAAGGTGTTCATTTTAAGGCGCATTCGTAGTTATCAGCTGCCGTAAGCTGCTAGCGCGAACTGTTAGCAGAAGTTGGAAGTGGGAGGTGCCCAGCGAGATGTTATCTCATGCAGTTGAGCGGCTTGTAATATGTCAAATTTGGGTGTGTACGTGTAAGGAGGGGGCGGGGGGCGGGTTATATATTGAGCCTGTGAAAAAGGCAGTCTTCAAACTCAGAAAGAAGATGGTTTTGAGTAGTGAACAAAGAAGTCTGGTTGTGAAGTATATAGCGAACGAGCGGTTTTCTGCAGGTGATGGGATACAAAAGCCCCATTTTCCTTCTCCAGAGTCATCAGTTAAACTACGCAGACAAAGTCTAGTCCCTGCAACTCGTTGTTTTGACTCTTGCTTCTCGTCAGTGATAGGTACGTCACATATTACCTCCACTTGAGAAAGTCGGGTTCACGCAACCGCAGGTTTTCGCGCCTGCCGACGAATCATGCTTGAAGGAGCTCTCTGCAGAAGAAAGAATTCTAATTAATTCCAGACGACGTGTGGAAGAAACATCACACATTTCTCGAATGTATCAAGCGTTTTTGCACTCAAAATTACCGCAACATTTTCTTTCTACAATACCATCCTCGGCTTTGGAGTATAATACTTAAAAGGACGAACAATAAATCCTTTCTCCCTTTTTTTCAAAAAAAAGAAAAAAATTCCCTCTTAGATACGGCACGTATAATGTTTTATGTTCGTGTGCTTGTATTGTTTTCTGAAACAACAGTCACTTAATTATTAAATGCATAACATTAACACTTACATGACCATTAACGGTTAAAGGGATCAATCAATATAACACGAAATGGGTCTTGCAAGGAATTTATTTATTTGATTAACTGGTTGCTAACTTACAGTTTGTAAACACCAACGAAATTGCTCTTTGTACAAATAAAAGAGCTTCGTAGATTCAATCATCATCATCATCATCAACAATGGCACACATGCCCATGCGTGTCTGGTGCCTTGGTTGGTTGGTTGATGGGTTTTCTTGGAGCAAGGGCCATACTTGGCCAAAGAGCGCCATGCAAAAGACAATCAAAGATATTTTAAAAACATGGTATGATAGCTAAAATCAAGCTGATACGGTAAAAGTGAAAATGAGATTCATGAAAAGTGTAAATGCTAGATACGGTTAAAAAAAGTCAATGTTTTAAAAATGAAAAAAAAATGCTAAGGTATCGCAATGGTCGTCTAAGAGCTTCTGTGGCGTAGGTGCGCCGTCTTCGAACAAATGAGAATGAAAATGGTGAAAACGGGCAGCACGAAAACGAACACAACTACATACACTGGTGTGCAAAAATTAAGGACGAAGAGGAGAAATTAGCATAACAGCGGAACGAGCACGCAGAACGGACGGAAAGACCACTCAGGAGATAGACTAGCGTCCGGTACGGTAGGGCATGCGCATATATGCAGCATGACGTTAGGAGAGGAGGAGTGTCGGAAGGGTAAAGCACACGGGCGATGTACGCTCAGCAATTCGGTGAAAGCTATTGCACGGTGTACATCGGTTTGAACGACGTCGAATTTCTGCCACCGTGCGATACGGCCAACAGGCAATCCAGTAGACGACATCTAGATGACTTTACCCGAGGTCGCGTCATTGGGTCATTGGGAAGCTGCAAGAAGGTCGAAGTGTGACTGGTGTGGTCGAGGAGTTCGGGATCGCTCACAGCATCATTTCACGAGCTTGGAGAGCATTTCAAACGACAGGAACAGCTGTCCAAAAGTATCGCAGTGGTCGTCCACGAGGTATATTGTCCTACAGGCGAGAAGAGACAGACGACAGAGAGCGTGAGAAATCGTAAAGCACGTGCAACAGACAACTGGACGTCCGTTATCGCGTTTTATCGTGGCCAGGAGGCTGCACAAAGGTGGTCTATTTGCACGATGACCAGTAGGGTGTGTGCTATTAACGCCTGCTCATCGGAGATGGCGGTTTCTGTGGTGCCAGGAACACAAGAATAGGATACATCAGCAATGAGGTCGAGTTCTCTTTACGGTTGAGAACTCGACCTCATTGATAAAGTCTGACGAGCGATTCTGGACGTATGCACATCTGGAGATATAGCAGAAAACACGCAATCACATTTCCAACATCATCGAAAAGGACCGGTTTGGACGTGGCGGAGTTCTCGTTTGGGGCGGTATCATGCTTGGTAGCCGTACTGACCTCCACATCTTCCAAGGAGGTTCAGTCACTGGTGTCCGCTAATGTACCGAGGCTCTCTCCTGCCTCACGTGTGTCTGTTGGAGGTGCTGTGGGTCCTGAGTACCTCTTCATGGACGACAATGCTACACCTCATCGTACAGTGGCTATCGAAGAGCTGTTGGAGAGTAAAACTATTCAGCGCATGGATTGACCAGCAAGGTCCCCAGACCTAAATCCAATCGAACACGTGTGGGGTCTTCTCGGGAGACGCTTTGCAGCACGTCACCAGCAACGATTCCGCAGCTGCGATTGGCGCTACAAGAGGAATATGCCGCGATGCCTCAACAGCTCCTTGACAACCTCGTCCTCAGCATATACAGACATGTAAATCCTGCAACGCAGTCAGGGGTGATCATATCCCCTACTAAAGACTGGAGTTTTCGTGGCAGCCGCCTGTCACTCGAAATTTTCTCTCTTCTGTCCAGTTGTGCTCGAAGCTACCTTTTCAATAAAGTGCCTTTGTATCCTTTGGATTCCTTGTTTGGACGGTTTTGCTCACTTGTCCCATATTCTTACATCTTGGGGATCTTATGGTATGATTTGAGTCGATGTGGAGCACTTCTGCACGACATTGTATTCGAAAAACCGTCTCGTCCTTAATTTTTGCACGCCAGTGTAGAATACGAGTGACAGTGAGTCGGCAATTGCACGACTCACACATCGTTGCAGTGTCGCCACATAGCAAGAAGCGATGCGTGAAACAACAATGCTTAATGCGGAGACGCGCAAGTACAACTTCCTCACGGCGGTTTGTTCGCAAATTAGATGGCCATAGCCCGATCTGTGGTTTGATGGAGAGACGTTTGTTCCTGCCCTGCTGAGACGAGAGGGACTGCCACACAGCCATGCGGGTTGCACGGACGCCAGGACGCAAATCTCTAAAAAACAGCGGCAGTTGAATGATCGGCATGGAGGCAATGGACCTGGCAGAGGCATCCGCCAGCTGAGAACTCCGAATCCCAAGATGGCCAGGAACCTAACAGAATCAGACCAGGAATCCATCAACAGTCAAAGTCCGCATTAGGCGACGAACATTTCAGGTGACTGGAGAATCAATGCCCTCAGGAGAAGATAAAACTTGGATGACAGACTGTGAGTCAGTGCAATGCATGGCACAAAGATGTGAGCAAGACTGTATGTGACGCGAGGCAAGGGGAACTGAATGCATTTCCGCCGTAAAGACTGTCGCTGCCGACGGAATCCTGTCAGCACACGTCTCATCAATACACACAACATCACTGGATTTCGAGCCATTGGTGAAGACAGGCACGAGATTGGGATGAAGCAAGAGGTTCTCGGCAAAACCTGCTGGTAAACGAGCGCAGGCGTGGAGAATTTAGAGCACACAGAAAGAGAGAGATCGGCCGTCACCTGAGTCGACTGCCAAGGAGGGTCATGAAAAGCTTTGGTCACACCAGTCGTCGATAAGTCTAGGCCAGCATCGCGCACGATGTCTGACATCCGAATCCCGAAAGTTGGAACACAAGACGATGGCTGGAAAACAAGCGGATACATTGTGGGTTGAAGACGTAAACATGCACTGGATGATCAGGTAGAGATTTTAGCTTGGTATACAATTGGAGAGATATTTGCTGACGGCGGAGTTCATGCGACTCGGCATACAGCCTATGCACGGGAGAAGTACGAAACGGGACGGTGCACATACGTAAAGCCTGGTGATGAACCGGATCAAGGAGTCCTAATACAGAAGGCTGTGCAGAACTGTACGTAACACATCCGTAGTCCACCCTTGACCGGACAAGAGAGTGATAAATGCGAAGCATTGATCACCTGTCAGCCCCTCCCCCCAAGATGTTCGGGAGAGGACCTTAAGGTTACTCAAAGACTTCATGCACTTTACCTTCAAGGACTGAGTGTAAGGTCGGAAGATGAGCACGCAATCAAATGTTAATCCTAGGAACTTGACTTCTGACACCACTGGAATGGTAGAGGACTCAAGACGGAGATAAGGTTCTGGGTGAAGACCCCGTTTGCGGCAAAAACGCAAGCAAAAGGTTTTCTGGGTCAAGAAGCCAAACCCATTACGTAAAGCCCAGGAAGATATCTTAGTAATGGCCGACTGCAATTGCCTCTCAATTACGCGCATGTTGACGGAAGCACAGAAAATCTGAAGATCATCCACATACATCGATCCACGAACCATCGGAGGAAAAAGTGAAAATGTGACTAACACAAAGAATGAAAGGAGTGACTGATAAAATGGAGCCCTGAGGGACACACTGCTCCTGTGGGCACAACACAGAGAGGTCGACTTGACGCGCACGTGGAACATCCGGTTCTGGAGAAAGCCGGCAATGAAGGTTGGTAAGTTTCTACGCAATCCGCAGTCGTGCAGATCACGGATAATGCCCTATCTCCATGTCCGATCGTCAGCTTTTTCCATGTCAAAGAACACGGAGACCATGTGCTGACGTCGGACAAACGCTACTCTGATAGATGTTGCAAGGCGAAGACGATGGTGGCGGAGCGAAATCGACGGAATCCACTCTGATGAGGTGAGAAAATGTGATGAGTTTCCAAATAAAACATTAAACAAAAATTGATAATGCGTTCTAGCACTTTGCAAAGGCAGGTCGTCATAGCAATCGGATGGTAGTTCAACGGGTTTGTGGGATCTTTACAAGGTTTGATAACAGGTATGTCACCGCCAAGAATCGGGAAAGACGTGATCTTGCCAAATTCTGTTAAACAGAATTAGCAGACAGTCTAGAAATGATGGAGAGAGAGGTGCTTCAGCATGTCGCAGGGGATGTTATCCGATCCGACAAATGTTTGGTCAGTCTTATTCAAGGCAATCTTCAGTTCTACTGCAGTCAGCGGGTTGTTATAGTCCTCCGAGGAAAACGTACCGAAGGATACCCTTTTCCTCGCAAGGCGCGTCTGAAGCTGCTGGAAGGAAGAAGGATAATTGCCGCTGCTGGACACTGAAGGAAATGCAGTGCCAATACAGTCAGCAATACTCTGAGCGTCATCAACCATTCATCCATCACTCTCGAGAATGGAGATCTCCCCAGATGGGTACTTTTCCCGAATCTTGCGAATCCCGTCCCAAACGAACTTAAAGCTGGTAGAGGTGTTGATCCCGGTAACATATTGGATCCAGGACTCCCGTTTATTACGATGACGGACCAGGCGCGCATAAGCCTTGGCTTTCTTGAAAGCAAGGAGGTTAGCGTCGGTGGGAAAGCGACGAAACCGACCCCAAGCCTTACGCTGAGCCTGACGCGCTGCCTTGCAGTCGGAATTCCCTCAAGGCTTCGGACAACGTGGAAGATTAGTCGGCATCTGCAGAATGGAGAGTTCTTTCGCTTGCACAATACAATCCGTTACCGCTGCAACAGCATCATTCAGCGTACCTGAGGTCACCATCGTTGGAATAATGGTCGCTGAAGAAGTGAATAAGTCCCACTTGGCTCGATTTATATCCCATCTAACGGGAAGCTGAGCGACAGATCAATGGCCGAGTACGAACGGGTATGTTCATGGAAGTAGGTTGATGTCCGGGTATTATGGAGACAGAGTGACGTGTTAGACAGAAGGGCTTCGTCTACACGGTCCCTTGAGGCTCGACTGTTGTCACCCTCACAACGGATTGTGTGCATTAAAGTCACCTAACAGGAAAAAAAGGAGACGGCAGCTGGTCAACTAAATCATCCAAGTCGGAAAGGCTTACAGCTTCATCTGGTGGTAAGTAAAGGGAACAGACTGTGATCAGGGTGTTCACAGAAAGTCTCGCTGCCACCTCTTGCAGATGCGTACGCAAAGGCACTGCACTGATAGGAATACCATGAGGAACAAAAACGGCCAAACCGCTGCACGCGATGACACCGTTCTCGTGGTCATTGCGGAAAAAAGAATGTCTGCGCAGCGAGAGAGTGTCCGTTGTGCGGAGTTTTGTCTCTTGGAGACACACGCACACTGGCGCGTGAGAAGATAACAAGTCGTTTTCAGAAACCTCGGCAATTCCACTGGATGATGGAAGCAATTATGAAAAAAGGAATAAAGAAAAGTGACAAAGACTGAGACGTCTAATATGTTTCAGAGTCCATGAGGTTCTTTTGGATATCTTCAGTGACCAGAAGTGGAGGTGATTTGTCTGGTGGGTATATGCGACGGTGTTTGTTCCCCTGGTTCATGGGATGAAATTTCAGACCCTGAATTCTAGCTACGGATTTCGGAGAGGAAGAGCGTGGTATTTGCTTCTCTGGTGTATTCTTTGCAGTGCCCTTAGTCAGAGTGCCAATGGTATTTGTTGATTTTTTGGCGACGAGGTGGGTGTCGCTTTATTAGCTTTACTGCGAGATTTGAGAAACCCTAGTCCAGCAGCAACGATATCCTCGAAATCGTAGGGACACCGCGGTGGGATGTGAACCTCTGTCTGGGCCGCAACACTAGCCTCCTGAACCACAACTGATGCATATGATTGCCGACTTGGTGTGCCAGGGGCGATATGCCGTCTGGCCTATGAATAAGAGAAATGTTCAATGGTCTTGAGGCGTTGAATAACCTGCTCCTCCAACCACTTGGGACATTGCTTAGAAGCAGCAGAGTGGGAACTTTCACATTTGATGCAGCGTTCAGAAGCCGCCACGCATTCCAGCACAGGATAATCCTCAGAACCACAGCGACCACACCTAGTCACGTTACGACACGACTGCTGGGACTGTCCGTAACGCTGGCACTTAAAACACTCAGAGGATTGAATATATAGAGACAAACGTAAATTCCTACGCACCCTGCCTTGATGGAAGTCTGTAGGGTTGGGGTGTCAAAATTCAAGACGATATTGCAAGAGGGAACAGGTTTATCATCTCGCCTATATTGAATCCGTCAAACCCCAGTGATATGTTGTGCCCCTAGTTCCTCAAGTAGCTCCGCATCGCTGCGTTCAATTAAGTCACGAGAGTGACGACGCAGCGAGAGGAATTCAAGTAGCCATGCAGTGTCGCTTAGACAGGAATACCCAACAGTGCGGTCGTCGTAAGCAGGGTGGCACTATGTCTGGAATGAGATTTTTCGACAAGAAGATTCCCTGAAGGAAGCTTCTTGACATTGCGCGGAGAGCCAGCAACGGCATGAAGAGCCTTATTTGATGCAGAAGGGGCTTTTGGCACTCAAAAGTTGTGAAGGATCGTTAGAATAAACACAGCATTGTAAGTGTCAGAGACAAGTTTCTTGGTGGAAGGGATAATTCGATCCTCCATTGGACTGTTCGTTGTCGCACCATAGGAAACATCCTTAGAAACCATAAAAAAGAGAGGATTCATCCGCCGAACTTCCTGCCCACCACCAAGCCCAACGAGGGAGAGTCGGAGATCCGCAACCCTAGATGGATGCAGAACACGGATCTAGGATTAAGCAGCGGGTATAGTAAGTTGACAGGACAGACATGCTCTCAGAGAAGAGCGACTTTCCCAGGTCTTGGTAAAAATCCCTTGCCACACTGTACCCAGATTCACCCTGTCGTATTCAATGACAAGCCGTTAGAAGACAGGAATCCACCTAGCCACGGATGTCATTGCCTAGGAGTGGGTTAGTTCCCAGCCGACCGTGTAGGGTGAAGCAGGGGCCCAAGAGGAGTGTCTGTAGCTGCCGACAACAACACCCCGGCCTCCAGAAACCTCAGCCTCCAGCATCCCCTTTTCCACCTTAAGGGTCACTGCACACGGGAAACATGCAGTTAGATCTAGTTAACCAGCGCGAAAAACAAAGAGGGAAACTTAAAATGGGGAAGAAAGGAAAAAGAACGAGAAACCAAATTCCGAAGCTGGCGCATAGTCAGAACCTCAGCAACCTACAAACTGAGGCGGGTGCGTGTCAGGAAAACAACAAAAGGTTTAAAATTGGGAAAACATCAGACATTATGAAGTAGTTTGGGCCGTGAGATCACCACTCCCCATCAGCTGGATGAACATCTGTCCCTGCGGTGAAAGCATTGTACAGACAAGATGTTCCGTCCCAAGGTCATCTCGGGCCGTGGGGGCGCCACTCCCCAAATAACCGGAAAACCAGTTATCCACTTGCGGGGTCTAATGCCATGGGGCAGCAGATATTAATCGTCTTTCAGTGTTTTACTACCAGCGCATCAACACTCATCTGGTAAACCTAGCCATTCAAGGAAAGGGAGTCCAAGGCAAAGTGCGTATGGGGCCGACTTCAGACGGAACCATCCACACATTCGCGTCCCCCAACAAGTGAAGTCTGCGGAAATCTCCGGAAAAACCGCAGACTGGAAGGCCGGCAGGACTGGAATTCGAACACCCGTCAGTAACATCGGCTTCCCACTCAGCGACTAAACCAACTGCGCTATGGCGGTGGTACATTATCCGTATCGTAGGTAAAACTGATTCAAGACCTGTGAATCCCAAATTTGCCCGTGACGACTCAAACGCACATCCTTCTGCTCCGAAGCCAAATGCTTTCTCAATTAAGCTATGCCAGCATGGTCTTATCATTGCTGCTTCTGCACTTGACATGTGCGTCACATCTGTAGTACGTCACATATATCCACCCACCTTGAAAAAGGCGGGGCACGAAACCGTTGGTGTCGGATCTGCCGAAAACCATGATTGAAGTAACTCTGTGTAGAAGAAGGAATTCTCACTAATTCCAGATGATGTGTGGAAGAAGCATCACACAATTTTCGACGCTGAGTCTACGCCAAATGGTCAGTAGATCTATTTTTACGTTCGGCCGCCAGTGTGAAACCCCAAATTTGCTGGTGGTGAGACTCGAAACCACACCCTTCCGCTCCGAAGACGAATGCTTTCCCAATTTAGCTACATCGGCAAAGACTTATCACTGCTTCTCACCGTCTTGGCACGTGCGTCACCTCTGTGGTGCGTCACAGATAACATGAGATCCGAATTGAAACAGCAAATCCTCCACATTCTCTCGGCGTGATTTTTTATTTAGCGTAGATTCAGTGTCAGTCCTTGCTAAGGCGTATTGGAGAATTCGGAGCAGTGCTCAGACCGCAGTTATCTAATTAAAACTTGGCAAATCGAAAAAGAAAATCTACCGAAGATGTAACATAATTTGAAAAAGAAAAGAAACTCAAAAAGGAATGTTAAATCAGAGATATGCGTCTCACACTATATGTATGTTTCCTAATACATCTGGGGTATGTACTGAAATCCTAGTGCATACTATTATTCAGATTGCATCATAAATGTTATAACCGGGCTAGATAAAATTCAACGAGTAAAAAAATTAAAACAAAATAGTAAGGCACTGTAAAGAAATTCGTAATTTTTTTCATTTTTAGTTATTTTAAACTAGAAATTCCTAAGAAACCTGCTAGTTTCTTAGGAATTTCTTTTGCACGATAAAGACTTAGGAATTCCGTGTAATATTTCTAAAAGATACAAACAAAACTGAAAGAATTTTAGCAGCATATACCTTTTTAAAGTACTCGAAAGTAACGAACGCGTCAGCTTTCTCATTTCGGAAATACCCTATTCCAGTCACGAAGCCGTCGAATCTCGCGAAAATTAAATTTTCATAGGATGGCACGCTTTAGACAGAAAATACGAAAATCTTTTTCATCGAGTTTTTTGCTCCTGCAGTCGTCATCATCATCATCATCATGCTGTATTTCAGTTCCTTGCACAGCAGCGAGATACTGACAGTTCGGTGTTCAAGATGAGAGGATGGCTTTGAAGAGGGTGCAGAAATGGGATGAAGCGGAAGAGTGAAGCAAATTTTCTGGACATATGTTCATCTTAGCTGCGGGCTTTTATGCTCCCGAGTTTGGTTATTGAACGCTCCACAACAGACGTCCTTCTGGATATTGATTTCACGACGCAGACAGAGTTCAGGAGGAAGCTCAGCGATAGATTAGAGAAGTTCGGAATCACCTCTTCCAGTCGCGTATTATCCCTCTTTTGAAATCCCTTTCTTGTCCCCCCCTTCTCTTCTTCTACTTTCTTCCGCATCCTTTACCTAAAACTCTCCTCCGAACGAGGCAGATTTTGAGATGCAGATCTGGCCTGGGGCATTATTGCACCTATTGGTACAGAAGAGGCAGTATATTCGGAAATTCAGCTCACATCATAAAGATCGGTCACCCTAAAAATCTACTTCATACTTTGAAACATACTGCAGTCCTCGAAGCTCTTCGTTTTTCTACTTCACGAATTTTCAATCTCAATACGGCAGCTAATATCACATTTCCCCATCTTCAAATATCCAATTTCAAATGATATTCTTAGTGCATGTATTAGAAAACACTAGTTCTTTCTTATTAGCCTCACTTCGCTATCTATTTCCATATGTGCCTTATGTATTAACTCTGCATTTTTACAAAGGAAATAATGAGACACAATTTTTTTATCACTTTCATTGATGATGCACCAATTGAAATGGACAGACATAGAAATGCGATAACTAGTCTGCTGTTTACGGTAGTTTAACTTATCCACTTCGGGTGTTTTTCACAGATTATATTTTTCCAATTTTCTTAACGACTGGCCAGGCTATCACTGCTTGGGCCCAAGTGATCTGACTTAAGGAACAAGAATTTTAAACATAGATATTTCTTCCGGTGTGTTGCCCCATTAATGGCCGTTTGTTATCTGTGGTGTTTGTTTTTGTTGTTCTGTTTCTCTTCCTGACGGTAAAAGAAACATGGACGACAGGAATATAAGACTTCAGGATTTTAATGTTTCTGGTCGTCCGTATTATCGCGCAGTGGATGTATTTCAAAAAAATTTTCAAAAAAGATGCATGGTGTTAGGAGAGAAAGAAAATGGTGTTTTTAAAGAACATTTTACGCTGTGCATGAGAAAATAAATGTACGTCTTTTTTTTTTCAAAGTGATTTTTAGAACTGAAATGTTGGATTTCGAGAAGATTGCTTTAATATAGGAATCAGCAATATTAGAAGGCGAAGATGTATCAATGAAAAATACCGTTCCTGACATTTGACGAACTAGCAAATTGTCCAAATTTTAGAGGATACCAAATAAGCACATAATCCTTTGTCTACCAAAAGCAGCTCATCAATATAATGTGCAACAGCAAATTCATACATGGCCTGCGCGTAACGATCTAGCAAGAAGGTGTTCTAGTGTAAAGAACACGTCTTTGGACGAAAAACAAAATCAAATTAAGAACTCTACGATCTAGTTCTTAGTTGAAAGCACTTTATACGTATACTGTATCTATCAACTTTCCACTACCATTACCATTATTCCCTTTACCATCTATTATTTCCTTTGTCTGAACATTTGAACGCTTGTCCCATTTTGGTGGCGCAGCGGAAAAAGCTCTTGCCTGGTTTAATTGTAGAGTCCCTGCCTCAACCAATATACTTTTCCTTTTATTGTTGTAATGTTCATGAAACATACTTTCACATTTGGACATCTCAAACAAAAAGAATACCTGGTTATTAAAAAATTACTTAACGTATCTTATTTTCCCCCAGTACATAGGTATAATATACACGGGTTTTTACCTTGTATCTTATGTTATTGGTAAAACAATTGCTTTAGCGCTTGGCTTGAATAAAATATTGCTTCAGCGTTTGGCTTGAATACAAATACATCTGAAACAAGTACATAACAATATACGTATACACTGAGTGGCCACTTTATTATGACCGCCTGACAGTTTTAAGCAAATTAGCTATGGATGCACGCTGTTACCGCCGGAGGGCGAGGATAGTATAAAAAGGGAAAGCTTAGTGCTTGCGACAGTAGTAGGAGTGATTTTTTGGTGACGAGATGGTTAAAAAAGCGATTTGAAGGACTTTCAACGTGGGATGATTGTAGGAACTCGGATCCATGGAGCGAGTATCCCCGAAATCGCCACATTCGTGAAATGTTCCAGAGCAGCTGTTGTTAAAGTGTTTAAAGACTGGACTGTCAGCATAAAAGCTGGGTCTCTACGTGCAACGTGTGGTCGTCATAGACTAGTGACTGCTCGGGCAGAACGGAGAGTGTCCAGACTGGTAACAGACAACAGAAGGGCAACAGTGCAGCAAATTACAGACCACCTTAATCAAGGATCCCTCAAATGATCTTTGCACGTACTGTTCGCCGTACACTGCATCGGATGGGATATGGCAGCCGAAGGCCTATTCGAACACCTTTGCTGTCTGCAGTTAATAGGAGAAAACGTCTCCAGTTCGCACAAGAGCCCAAGGATTGGACAATCGATAATTGGAAACAAATTATGTGGTCCGATGTATCACGTTTTCAGTTGTACCATGCTGATGGCCGAGTGAGAATTTGGCGGAAACAGCATGAAAACATGGACCCCAAATGCATTGCTACAACCCTTCAAGCTGGTGGAGGCCACGTTATGGTTTGGGGAATGTTTTCCCGGCATGCTTTGGGCCCTTTAATTCGTGTTGATCAACGTCTGACTGGCACATCATATCTAAACATCGTTGCGGAGCAAGTGCATCCTGTCATGTGGATGGTCTATCCCAATGGCGATGGCTACCTTCAACAAGATAATACGTCCTGCCGTAGTGCTCGTATTGTACAGGATTGGTTTCAGGAACATGCCGGTGAGTTTACTTTGCTTAGGTGGTCCCCACAATCTACAGATCTCAACCCCATTGAGAATTTGTGGGATAAAGTTGAACGAGCCATCAGACAGCTGGATCCACAACCCTGCAATCTCACACTCCTGGAAAGTGCTATTCTTCAAGCATGGTCACAGATTCCACAAACCACCTTACAACATCTTGTGGAGTCCATGCCACGAAGAATAGCCCAACGAAGTACTGAGGGTGTGGTCATTATAAAGTGGCCACTCAGTGTATACAGTATATTGTAATACCGCAGAGCACATGCACCTTAACTTTAATTTTGCTACTGGCTTTCACACACAAACTGAAATATTTGGACGAAGTAAGGGAAAAGAGAAAAGCATCGTCAATGACGAATTCATTTTGACCGTCAGTAGATCTTTTGGTAGCTGAAGATATTTGTTCATCTTTTTAAGCGGGAGAGTCAATAGGTGGGTTTGTTGAAGAAAATACTTTGAAAAAAAAATGCGGAAATACTGTTAAGAAAAAATATTCCTAGAGTTACTTGCATCAACATTGGAGTTCATGTTTTCAGTCAGACCTCTGTATTTCGTTATTTATTTGACTGAGCGCTACCATTTCTTTCAGCACAATTTGGTTGGGGAGGGGGGAGGACGGGTCTTGTTCACCTTGTGGTTCTACTAAACTCGTTGTTTTCGCTCGCTTTCAATTCTGAAAGTCCTGGTGTCTCGAGGTGTGGTTAGACTTCATTCGTAAGCTCATTTTCAACATTTTCAAAAGATAAATCTACATCTTCACTGTCAAACTCAATATCAAGTCTTTGTGCAAAAACTACAACTTCGCTAAACATTTCTGTCAGTGGATTTTCATTTCCAAAGTTTTTGAAATTCTTTACCAAACGTTTAGCAATTTCTTCTATATGCCGTTGATACACTCAGAAATGACTTCATTCCATCCTTCCTCATCTATATTGCAGGCAGAAGATTTTATTCCTTGCAGCATTTCCTTAAGAGCTTCTCTTCTTCGGTTGCAGCAGATGCTAGTCTAAATGTGTTTTTCCTCGTGTAATAAGCCTATCTCACTGACCCACTAGCTATCAGTTACGAGGGTTGTACCGAAAGTAATGCGAAAGTGGGCATACCTCACTTATTTACTGGCAGAGGTCGTTCAAATTACACATGTTAGTATAGTAACTCTTTCTCTATGAAGGTACTCAACATAGTCCCCATCACATGCGATGCATTTGCGTCATCGTTGAACCCAATTCTCGAATACTCTTTGAAAAGATTTAGGTGTTGACTGTTGTACTCACGTGTTCACAACCACTTTCACCTCGCCTGTGCCATCAAATCGTTGTCGCCGGAGACTTTCCTTCACTGGACTGAACACGTGGAAGTTGGAGAACGCCAGAACTGGGCTGTACGGTGGATAGGGACCACCGACCAGCCTAATTTGCTGATCGCCTGCTTTGTTGCCAAAGACTTGTGTGCCTCGCATTGTCATGCTGAATGTGTATCCATTTCATTTTCCTGTTCGGTCTCTTCCTCCTTACGGCTTCTCTAAACTTCTTGAGTACCTCAGTGTACCGCTTGCTTGTCACGGTACGGCCACGTTCCAGAAAATCAAGGAGAATGACATTCCTGTCATCCCAAAAACAGTCACCATGACTTTCCGTGTTGATTACTGGCTACTGGCTCTTGAACTTCTTAGGCCTTAGTGAAGAGGTATGACGTCATTGCATGGATCGATTATTCGTTTCCGGGTCGTGAAGATACGCCCACGTTTCATCCCCTGTCACCAGATCAAAATAAAATGTGCCTTCATTGGCTTCAGACGCCTCTAGCAGATCAGAGCAGACTTCCACACTTCTCTGCTTCAAATCGGGTGCCAGCCGCCGAGGTACCCACTCTGCACACACTCTCCGATATCCTAAGTCTTCCACTATCTTCTGGAAGGCATTGTGACCACAGCACAGTTGTCCAACCAGCTCACGGACTGTGACTCGTCTCTCCGCGGAAATCAGTTCATCCATGGTCTCCCACAACGTGGTTTGTCTTCAATGCTGGTCCCCTTCTTTAAAGTTCTTTATCCATCTATGCTCATTGCTCTTCTCAGTGGTGTCATCTCCGTAAATTTTCTGTAGTCTTCTGTGAATGTCGGACAGCCTGCACACTATCTTCGTCAAGAATTCAATGACGGCACATTGCTTCTGCTTGGAATCCATTCTTTACCTGTAATCAAGAAGAAGGGTTACTATAGAGGAAGAATTACTCTACCAACGTGTGCAATAAGAACGACCTCTGTCAGTTAATGAAAACTTTATACCCACTTTTGCATTACTTTCAATACAACCCTCGTATATGTGGTGTTACGAAGCAAATAAACTATTTCAGCATTCTGATCCCGAGTTGAGGCGGCTGCCTTCAAGTGTTACCAATGATTAACAAACGGTCAAAAAGAATGGCTTTTTGATAAAAAAATCATTTACTTCTTGGATAAAGTAATTGAACAACTGTTATACTACTTCCCAAAAAGGACTTTTCTAATCCATACCTTGTTATTTTGAGCAGCCATATGCCTACACTGTAGCGTAACTTATTCTTTTGAAGGAAACAGCCTAGGATTTTGTCAGTGATAAATCGCAAATGGCTTCAATTTACAGACAGTAACACATCGCCTGAGTAAATGATTTTTGAAATCTGGTACGCATTTTTTCTCCTTATAGGTGTAGGTATTTGCTGTTCCATCATATATTACTTTCATTGACTGTGAAGATCTATTCCTCCAAATGTTTCGGTCAGAAAATTCAAATCATCTGTGGAGAAATGTGCAACTTGCTAAACACTACCCCCCCTCATACATTTAGCCTCACATTATGGAAGTTTGCAAGACTTAAGCCTCTGGAATTGGCCAATATTTGTATGTCTGGTATGGCTGTAGGTATTCCTCCCACTATCTATTTCAAATCTTCAGAAGGTCTGTAGCTTCGCATGATCAAGAAGCTTAACGGAAATAAATTTTGAATGTGGTTTTCCGTCCAAATCAATAACAATTTTGGTGTCACTTCCTTTACTGACGGACGGATTCGTTCTTTTTCTTTTAAAATGAGAGAGATAGTCGATTGCGACATGTTTCTGTAACGTGCTATGTTTGATCGCTTTTATGCAGCTTTATTACCATTATTTGTGTTCCTTACAGCAATAGTCAGCTGATTTTCCAATTGATTGGCGATATGCATCTCCACAGCTCTAGCATACCTATTTCACCAACACAATGTGTTCCATTGTTCTTTTACCTGTTATAACGTTTGCTCCTGGAAACAAAAAATACATTTTCGTTTCTAAATATTAGGTCGTTTGAGAAGTAAGCGAACACTTTCAACTTACCATAAGTCCTGTAATAGCAAAGCAATGATCACAATTAATAAATAGGAACCGTACACCAACTGTACTCAAAATAGTAAAACTATACTAGTAATGGGAATTTCTTGGCGTAAAACAGGCAAGTTAGTAAAATCGTGCAATGCATTGATTAGGATACGCTTTCCAAAATTCTAGAAATCATTACTCAAGTTATGATGAAAAAGGCTGTGGAATAAATCTCACCCCTGTGCACCGACCTTTGATCTCATTTCGATGGTATTCAACAGAACTGGCTCATTATACCTCCGAAATACCAAGATAAAGTTTTGTCGCAATCGAAGCAATTTTACGTAAGTTATGATGCATAAGGGCTATGGAATAGATCCCGCTTCTGTGGCTTAACCTTTAACCCCATTTCCAATAGGATTCGTACCAAGGCAGGTCCCTACAACATACTAACATTTCATCCAAATCGAAATTTTTAACGTAAGTTATGACGCATAATTGCGATGGAAGTGATTCCGCTCCTATGTCCTGACCTTTGACCCCATTTCGCCAATTTCCAATAGGGTTTGTCTCCAGGTGGTCCCCTACCACATACTAAAATTTCATCGATATCGAACCTTTTTTACGTTAGTTATGACGCATAATAGCAGTGGAATGGATCCCGCTTTATGTCCTAAACTTTCACCTCATTTCATTCAGTTTCTATAGGGTTCCTTCCCACCAGGTGTTTCCCTACTACATACTAAAATTTCATCGAAATCGAACGATTTTTACGAGAGTTATCGAGCGGACGAACATACGCACACAACGCGTGACGTAATGAGGCAGATGGGAATCGCGACCATCTGTCGCAAGAGTGTGACGTCATAAAACTTTAATAGGATGCACACACAACGCGTGACGTAATGAGACAGATGGCGAGACCGCGCGCCAACATCTAATGGGACGACGCAATAACAATAACTTAAAACGTGGTAATTCGGGGTGATTATTTTACCCACTAAACGAATTTTCCTAAAATTGAGATCAAGCTAAATGGATTTCTAGTACCAGAAAACGGTAGGTTAACGACTTTCATCAAAATCCTTAGAGCCGTTTTCAAAATAAAATTTACATACATGCAAGAATTGCTGCTTTAAGGTGAACTTCAAGTAATTTTGCTTTCTGTACTTCGAATGGTAAACTGTCTGTACACATTTTCTTACCAATTAATGCGTTCCCAAGGATGAAAATTTGAACATCGATTAAAATATCTTCATTTTATAACTTGCAATACTTAATATTTTCTAAAACATAACCATAATTATGCAATCCAACATTTGTTTGTCTACTGACGTCATGGAAATACAGATCGCGCATCTTTTTTCTGGACAATTAAGGCGTTCACTAGGATGAAAATTTGAACATCGATTAAAATAGCTTCATTTTATAACTTGGAATACCAAATATTTTCTAAAACATAAACATACTTATGCAATCCAACATCTGTTTGTCTACTGACGTGATCAAAGTACAGGTCGCGCCATCCTTATTCTGGTTTCAACACCACCAAAGGAAAAGTTATTGATTTTTAATATAATTATGGTTATCACTAATTCATCTTCAAAATTTGAATTATGGTTATGTTTTAGAAAATATTAAGTATTCCAAGTTATAATATGAAGTTATTTTAATCGATGTTCAAATTTTCATCCTTGAGAACACATTAATTGTGAAGGAAATGTGTACAAACGTTTTTTCATTGGAAGTATAGGAAGCAAAATTCTGGTTGACGTCCACCTTAATAATATAGGATAAGGGAAATGGAATGGATCGCAATCCTATGTCCTGACCTTTGACCCCATTTCGTCCATTTTCAATAGGGTTCGTCCCCAGGTAGTCCCCTACCACATACTGAATTTTCATCGAAGTCGAACCATTTTTACGCACGTTATGACGCATAAGGTCAACGGAATGCATCCCGCTCTTATGTCCTGACCTTTAACCCCAATTCACCTATCTTGAATAGGATTTGTTCCTAGGCGAACCCCTACCACATAGTAAAACTTCATTGAAATCAAACCATATTTACGCAAGTTATGACGCATAAGCGCAATGGAATGGATCCCCCTCCTACGTCGTGACCTTTGCCCCCATTTGTCCCATTTTCAATAGGGTTTGTCTCCAGGTAGTCCCCTACCACACACTAAACTTACATCGAAATCGAACCATTTTTACGCCAGTTATCGTGCGGACAGACGGACGGACAAAGCTGGAGCATATACGCTTCTTCAACCTACGGTTGGAAAGCGTAAAAAATTAAAGAAAGTTTCCAAGCTTTCGCACATCAACCAGATGGCTTTCTCAAGGAAGGTAGACAGCAAACTGAAAACTGGATAACAGAACACTTCAACAATTTAAACGCGGTGACTTGACTAAACAATAAATGAACAGATGGAAATGTAATTATTCCTTCGCAGAAACGAGGTGTCATGTTAGTAGGATACGTGTTACCGTGAGAGAAAACGTAGCATTATTTGACAAACTGGTTCTAAACTCGAGCCAATTCTAAAGAGACGCTATAATTCCAAGCGTCACTGTTGGCTAGCATCTCTATTGCCACAAGTTCGGAACCAGATCGTCAAATAATGCTACGTTTTCTCTCACGGTACCACGACCTAAATTTTGGTGTCCGAACATTTTACTTATTCAATTTAGTTCACAAAGACCGTTATCCAATTCCCTTAAAGTCACGTGCAGGTGTATATACATATAATTCCTCTACGTCCACCGGGAGTGAGGGAACTGATGTTTGTGGGATCTACCGCTAGAAATCTGCTTTTACCTGAAAAAGAACATGAATACTCAACTAGGAACCCTAATATTTCCACCTTATTAACAAGAACTTTGAGATTGGGACAACATTTTCCGGATTGAGACTGCTCAACTATTGTAGCACCTTTAATGTTTCGTCAGACTTTATTATTTATGGAGTCATTGTGGATCGCCTACTAGGGAGAAGAAAGTTGAAACGAGGAAACACCTTTTCGCCATCACAATGTTTGGAAAACACTTATCCGGAGTTTTCAAGGGCCACCCAAACCGGAGACCAAGGAAATATGCAGATTTACGTAAGTACAAGCTGCTTTGTAAACTGGCAAACTACCTTGCCTTTTGAACACTTGGGTTATATACACTGGCGGAAAGTAAAAAACGAACACCAAGAAGGATATGGCGGACGATCATGAAATTTACATATGTTAATGGGGTTGAGTTTACGTAGGTGTGATGTTAATTTCGGGACCAACCGGTGAGCTCTTACGCCACAGCACTGCATAATATATAATTATCGTCGGTGGTATTTAAGGAGTACGGCGAAGTGAATGTAATCAGTCGTTGGCGTAAGGACACGTGCGAAGACCCTGAAGAAGCTGTAATGCCTGGACATGGAAGACGTGTACGATTTCGGCAGTTATCGGACTTGAGCGAGGTCGTCTAGTCGGACTCCGCGAGGCCGGGTGGTCGTATCGTCGTATTGCGGAGAGAATTGGACAGGAAGTATCGGTGGTGGTACGATTGTGGCGTAGATGGTCCGAGGAACATTCCCACACGAGAAGACGTGGAACCGGGAGCCACAGACGGACTGATGAGCGGACCGATCGACGCATAAGAAGAGCGGCGTTGTCAAGCAGAACATCCACTGCGACGCAAATCCGAGCTAGCTGCCGTTGCACCTGAGGTAACTGTGCGAAACAATCCGCAACTGTCTACTGGATGCAGGAATACGTGCACGTGTGCCTCTGGCATGTGTACCTCTGACTCCAGCCCACCGTCAGGAACGGCTGCAGTGGTGTCGCCAACGGCTGCATTGGAGAACGCAATGACGATCTGTCGTGTTCAGCGATGAAAGCAGATTCTGTTTGGGAGCCTCCGATGGCCGTATGCGTGTTCGCAGACGCACAGGGTAGCGTCGCCACCCTTCTTGCATCCGTCAGCGACACACAGGGCCTACACCTGGTCTCCTGGTGTGGGGAGCGATCAGCTATCACTCACGTACACAACTAGTGTTTGTACCGGGTACGTTAAACAGCATCTCCTACATCAACAAAATCATTCAGCCCGTTGTTGTGCCATTTGTAAAGTCGGTCCATCGTGGTGTTTTCCAGCAAGATAACGCACGCCCACACACGGCACGTGCAATGCAACATGCACTTCAGGGTGTGAGATAACTTCCATGGCCTGCACGTTCACCGGATTTATCCCACATTGAGCACGTGTGGGATTTTATGGGACACCGACTTATCCGGTCTCCACGGCCAGCCACGACCATCCCCAATTTACGCGTCCAGGTTGAGGATGCTTGGAACTCAATACCCCAAACTTACATCCAACATCTGTACGACAGATTACATGCCAGAATTGCACAGTGTGACGCAGTTCATGGCGGTTCAACCTCGTACTAACCATGTTATATGGAAACGTTATTTTTCAGTTTACCAGCAAATACAGCTGTATTTTGCCATAATGTTTTGATCACGTTATTCTCTGTATTCCGTTATGATGCTGTATAAATTTCGTTGGTATCAGACGTCTCCTTCTTGGTGTTCTTTTTTCACTTTCCGCCAGTGTATAATTGTGGGACTTTTCTACTCTTGACTGTGCAGACATAAGGGTGTGGCCGACGCGGCTACGAAAAATCCTGACTTTCTTTTAAATGTAAATAAAGTTGTTTAAGAATTTAAACTTTTACGGTTTTTACGAATTGTGTAGATACTGAAAATTTTACTTTTTGACTTTGGAAGTGTTAACATGATTTTTCGATATATGCGTTCTTTTATGGTATTTGGTAGAGGGGTGGATACACTGGGGCCTTGATATTTACTTATGGGTTTAACGACCACCGTAAGAAACTCAAAAGGCTATAAGTTGCACGTGAATCCCGGTAAATTCCCACACCGAAAAATTCCCCCACATTAAGTAAATTGCCCCACATTGGAAAACTTCCCCATAGGAAAATTCTCCCACGGAAATCTCCCCCACCGTTTTAAGTCACGGGCTGTGCACATGAATTGTACACAAAATATCGAATATGGGGGATATTTCCGGGTTCACCAATTCCATTTTCAAGCACTTCAAATCTAACGACAGCCTTACAAGTAGCACAAATAATATCTGTGGCAAATATCCGGCATCTCGATTTTTACTGCAAGTTACAGATGTTTTGCAAATATTATTGCCATGTGGGGGAAATTTCCTGGTTCGGCATTTGGATTTTTAACTCAGTGTATACAGTGCTGGCCATTAAAATAGCAACACCAAGAAGTACAAAAGATAAGATAGCCAAACTGAGTTTATTCATACCTTATAATACAAGGACGAAATAATTATAATTTGAGGTAATTCGGATGCATAGAACGTACAAAAATCAGTACGGAGAGTAGCCACCATGGGCATGAATAACCGTTGACAGACGGTTCGGCATAAGGTCGAACAGACTCTGGATGTCACCATCGGGTATTGCATTCCATGAGGCTTCAATTCTGTGCCAGAGTTCATCTATTGTTGTCGGCGGTGGTCGTTGTCAGGGCCACTCGCTCGGCAAATAGGGAGGAGATTTTTTCAATAGGCGAAAGATCTGGTGATCGCACCGGCAAAGGGAGTAGTGCAACATGCTGGGCATCGAGGAAATGTCGGACGTTGCCTCCGACGTGCGGTCGCGCTTTGTCTTGTTGGTAGGTGGCCCTATTAATGCGCGGGTTCCGAATTGGGTTCACCCGGCGTAATACTAGGAACCAAGGGGCTGTCAAATGGATTGTGATTCTGCGATTCCCTGATTTAGGGCTGACGCAGCTTCAGGATGCACTGGCGGGGCGTTGTGACTCACACAGTAGATTTTCCTTTGGGAGTCAAAGGGTCTGCTGTGTGCCGCAATGTTTTTTTTTTTTTTTTTTTTTGATTGGAGGTTTAACGACCACCATGAGCAACTCAATGAGCTATAAGCAGTCGCCCGTCTCTAATTTAGGGTCACTGATTCTAGGGAAGGAAGAGAGCCAGTGCCGTAAGACAAACACAACATCCATGCCTCACCGGGATTCGAACCCCGTTCGGACGAATGATCAGAGGCCATCGCTTAGACTACTGCGCCACCGGGGCGGCTGCCGCAATGTTTTCGTGAAAGTCTAAAATTTAAACAAAGCCTAGCTAAATGAATTTCTGAGTCCCTGCCGTAGAATATATATTATTTCTATTACACCAGGGTTGAGCACACAATTTGCAACCAAGAAACACTCATGATAGTATATAGACAAATAAACATGGAAAATAATTTATTAGTCGTGTTTTGGCAAAATAATAAAAATACGCACACATAATAGTTTAGGACACTGCGCTCATTACCTCAAGATTGTTATATACTGAAGGGCAATTGAATTAGAGACAGCTGGCGTTATGCAAATGTGGCGCTGTGTGCGGCCCTGTAAACGGAAACGACACGACGTATGCAGCGATACGACAATATCAGGAGTGATGCGACGAGAATCAGTAAGAGTTGAACGCAGTATGGGTAAGAGGAAGGATCTAAGCGCATTTGATCGTGGGCAAATTGTCCGGGCCAGACGAATGGGCCACTCCATCTCGGAAGTCGTACAGGCATTGGGATTTTAACGAGCCACTGCGTCGCGGGTGCACCGTGAGTACATCGAATCGGTAAAACCATCCCTGAAAGGGCCAACTGCCGTTGATAAGCGGGGTCATCGTCCGCTAACGCGAATTGTAACAGCGGATAGACGGGTCACATCGCAAGAAATCACTCTGCAATTTAACGGTGGTGCACAAAAACGTGTAAGCAGCCACACCACCCAGAACCATCTGCTCGTTATGGGATACAGAAGTCATCGTCCCACGAAGGTACCGCTGCTGACCGCACATCACAGGGTGCAAAGATTAGCATAGGCGCGGGAACATCGCCACTGGACCCTAAACATGTGGAAAAAATTTGCCTGGACTGATGGGTCGGGATTCACGTTGGTACGTGCGGACGGCAGGATACGAGTACGGCGCAAACCACATGAAGCGATGGATCCTTCTTGCCAGCAGGGTACTCTTCAAGCTGGTGGGGGTGGCATTCTCGTCTAGGGACTGTTTACGTGGATTGAAATGGGACCCCTGGAACGTGTGACATCGTCCCTCACACGTCAACGTTATTGGGATATTCTGGACGACCATTTGCTCCCGTTTGTGCGTCTTCAACATCCCACTGGGGACCTCATCCTGCAACAAGACAATGCACCGTGCCATCGCTCCCGAATGGATGGTACATTGATGTGCGAAAATTAAGGACAAAGAAGAGAAATTAGTATTACAGCGGAACGAGCAGGCAGAACGGACTGGAAGACCACTAAGGATATAGACTAGGATCTGGTACGGTAGGGCATGCGCATATATGCAGCATAACGTTGGGGAGGGAAGAGTGTCGGAAGGGTATAAAGCACACGGGCTTTGTACGCTCAGCAATTCGCTGAAAGCAACTGCACGGTGTACATCAATTTAAACGATGTCGAGTTGTTGCCAACGTGTAATATGGCCAACAGGCAATCCAGTAGACGACATCTGGATGACTTTACCCCAGGTCGCGTCATTGGGAAGTTGGAAGAATGGCGAAGTGTGACTAGTGTGACCGACGAGTTCGGGATCGCTCACAGCATCGTTTCACAAGCTTGGAGAGCATTTCAAACGACAGGACCAGCTGTCAGAGAGTTTAGCAGTGGTCGTCCACGAGCAACCACGGCGGCGGACGACCGGTATATTGTCCTACAGGCGAGAACAGACAGACGGCAGACAGCGGGAGAAATCGCAAGGCACATGCAACAGACAATTGAACGTCCGTTAACGCGTTTTACCGTGGCCAGGAGGCTGCACAAAGGTAGTCTATTTGCATGACCACCAGAACGGTGTGTGCCATTAGCGCCTGCTCATCGGAGACTGCGGTTTCTGTGGTGCCAGGAACACAAGAACTATACACATCAGCAATGGGGTCATGTTCTCTTTATGGATGAGAGTTGATTTAGTCTGAAGAGCGATTCTGGACGTATACACATCTGAAGAGAGCAGGGAACACGCAAAAGCACCTCCAACATCATCGAAAATGACCGGTTTGGAGGTGGCGGAGTTCTCGTTTGGGGCGGTATTATGCTTGGTAGCCGTACTGACCTCCACATCTTCCAAGGAGGTTCAGTCACGGGTGTCCCCTATTGTACCGAGGTTCTCCTGCCTCACGTGCGTTTGTTTAGAGGTGCTGTGGGTCCTGAGTTCATCTTCATGGACGACAACGCTACACCTCATCGTACAGTGGCTGTCGCAGAGCTGTTGGAGAGTGAAGATATTCAACGCATGGATTGCCCTGCAAGGTCCCCGCACCTAAATCCAATCGAACACGTGTGGGTTCTTCTCGTGAGTAGCTTGGCAGTACGTCACCAGCCGCCAGTAACGATTCCGCAGCAGCGATTGGCGCTACAAGAGGAATGGGCCGCGATGCTTCAACAGCTCCTTGACAACCTCGTCCTCAGCATGGACGCTGTAAATCCTGCAACGCCGTCAGAGGTGATCATATCCCCTAATAAAGACTGGATTTTTCTTGGCAGCCGCCTGTCCCATGGACGTTTCTGTCTTCTCTTCAGTTGTGCTCGAAGCTACCTTTTCAATAAAGTGCCTTTGTTCCCTTTGGATTTCTTGTTTGGACGGTTTTGCTCACTTGTCCCATATTCTTACATTTTGGGGATCTTATGGTAAGATTTGAGTCGATGTGAAGCACTTCTGCACGACGTTATATTCGAAAAACCGTCTCGTCCTTAATTTTTGGACGGAAGTGTACGTGGGACATCGTCCCTCACAGGTCAACGTTACCGGGATATCCTGGACCACCATTTGCTCCCGTTTGTGCGTGTTCAACATCCTACTGGGGACTTCATCCTGCAACAAGGCAATGCACCGGGCCATCGCTCCCGAATTGTATCCAAATGGTTGGATGAACATTCCACCGACGTGACTTCGCTTCCTTGACCAGCTAGGTCACCTGACCTCAATCACATCGAGCACATCTGGGATGCTATCGAGAGAGATGTTTGAGGCTCTGACCCCCTCCATCAAATCTTCGTGAACTGTGGGAGCTTGTTCAGAGGTCGTGGATCCGTATGGCTTCCCAACGCTTCCGGTGTCTTGTCGAGTTCATGTCGAGACGAATCGCCGCCGTCATCAGGCCGAAAGTTGGTGCTACTCGTTACTAGACAGGTATCTCTAATTCAGTTGCTCTTCAGTGTATATAGGTATTAAACTAGCGATCACCTTTTAATCATTTATATAGAACTGTAATGGAGTGTAGCAACAAGGGTTCCATACCCTGGATGAGGCCACAGGAGCAGAGGGATCTCCAGGCCAGATTCTGATGTTAAGGTAGGTATTCCATCCTATTCTTTCTTATGGTGTCCCCTCAAATATCCATATATCACCGATCCATGCATACTAAAGTCTTCCGCTATAATTTTTTTATAAGCGAGTAGTCAATGAGCACGAGTTCCTGTCAGAAAGTTGGTATCATTTTTACTAGTATCGTGTGTTATTTTAGCGAAGTGTTTATATATATATATATATATATATATATATATATATATATAGGGATGCAAGGTCAGGTGGTGCGTAACATCACAGCCTCTCCTTGACAAATGTCAGCCCCGCCTTCTCGTGGAAAATCCTGTTTCCACTAAAAGGGCTCTGACGACCGCCAATAGCGGTATAACTATACCATCGGTATTAGAGGAAATGCTATCCCACACTCACCAACCCGCTTGGCCAGCGTGGTGAGTTGTGGCCAAACCCCTCCAAAATGACTTTACAACTTAAATCTTGGCCCTCAGTCTCCGGCAGCTGGAATGTACCTGGCCAAGGCAGCGGCCAGTGCGACATGAAGACAGAGGGTGCTAAGAATCCCCGCAGGACCGGACTAGGCTGCCATCTGATGCTGACCTTGGCTACGTATAATGGACGCCCCCTATCTTCTGATTCAAGGCTTCTTGAATTGGATGAGGAACTACAAAGGATCAAGTGGGACATCGTCGGGCTAAGTGAGGTAAAGAGAAAAGGAGAAGATCTCTTTGAACTGAAAAGTCGACATCTCTTCTACTATCGTGGGACAGATACTGGCAGAACTAGTGGTGTTGGAGTTATAATAAACAAGAGACTGAAGAATAAAGTTGTAGAAGTTGAAAGTTCTTCTAACAGAGCTGCACGACTCCTTATCCAACTCTGGAGAAGATACCAGGCTCAGATTATTCAAACTTATGCACCCACCACAAGTCATCCTGAAGAAGAAATTGAAGAATTTTATGAGAAAATTCGTCATCTAAATAATAAAGGTAAGCAGCACTTGAAGATAATTATGGTAAATTTCAATGCAAAAATAAGGCAACTGCAACAGAATGAAACTTCAGTAGGTAAATTCGGTCACGGCAACAGAAACCAGCGTGGAAATACTCTCGTTGAGTTTGCAGAGGCAGAAGGATTTTTCATCTAGAACTCCTTCTTCAAGAAAAAGGTACACAGGAAATGGACATGGAGACATCCAAATGGGACGACAAGTGAAATTGATTTTATAATGTGTAACAAAAAGTTCGTCATAGACGACTGCAATGTGCTAAACAAGTTCAACACAGGTAGTGACCATAGATTGGCGAGATGTAAGATGCACCTCAACACTAAACTCGAACGTGGCAAGCTCATAAGCAAAAAAAATGTATTAACATAACCAACCTTAAAAAACTCCATAATACCTTCAAGCTGGAACTGAGGAACAGATTCTCTGCTTTAGAAAGCCTAACATCGGAAGAAGTGGATATTTCTTAAGTTAACAGAAAAGTAACCAAAGCTCTTATAGAAACAGCAACAAAATTAGCTGGGTCTAAGAACAAGTTGAATGTGAACAAATTATCAGGAAAAACCAAACTGTTGATGCAAAAAAGAAGAGAGATGAGGACAACTAAAGAAGATGTGGCTTCCAAAGTGGAATATATAGAGCTATGCATTACAGCACGAAAAAGTATCACTGAAGACGTAAGGAAATTCAACTGTGAACTAGTAAGGAAAGCAGTTGAAAGCAACCAAAGCCTAAAGATAACAAAGGGACATCTCAGTAGGGGAAGAAAACAGATTATGGCACTGAGAAAAGAAAATGGTTCTGTAACAAGAAATAGAGGCGAGATATTGACAAGAGTGAAAGATTTCTACTCGAAATTATATGAAAGTGATGATACATGCACTCCAGACATCATGAGAAATACCAGTACCAGAGTTCTTCCAGTCCTCCCAGCACAAGTTGCTCATGCAATCAAGAACATTAAGCGGGGAAAAGCTCCAGGAGAAGATAGAGTTATTGTAGACGTCATACAAGAAGCAAGTGGAGAAATCGAAACAGTACTTGCCTAAATTTTCACTCGATGCCTTAATGAAGGGAAGATTCCTGAGGATTGGAACAACGCTGCAATGATCCTGCTACATAAAAAAGGTGACATTGAGGATCTCAGGAACTACAGACCTATCAGCCTCCTATCAGTGGTTTATAAAATCTTCACTAAAGTTCTTTCACACCGCTTGAAGGTGACACTGGACATGGCTCAACCGAGAGAACAAGCTGTATTCAGGAGCAGCTACAGCACAATAGATCATATCCACGTACTGAGAGAACTAATTGAAAGAGCGAAGGAATATGAACTTCCATTGTGCATGGCTTTTTTCGATTATGAAAAAGCCTTTGATTCGGTAAAACCATCAGCAGTTAAAATGGCTCTGAAATCCTGCGGTATTAAAGAAGCGTACATTAATATTATTAATAACATCTATGAAAATGAATGTGCAAAGATTCGGCTGTTTGAAAATACAACACACATAAAAATTGGAAAAGGAGAGAGACAAGGTGACACCATATCTCCGAAGCTCTTTAATACCACAGTGGAAAATGTCTTTCAATCACTGAACTGGGAAAACAAAGGGATGAAGATTAATGGAGATTGTCTAACCCACCTTCGTTTTGCTGATGACGTAGTCATTTTTGCAACTACCCCATCAGAGCTGCAGAGTATGATCCAGGAACTTGCTGACAAGAGTAGAGAAGTGGGATTAAAAGTGAACTTTCAGAAGACAAAGTGATGTTCAATGCTTTTACAAGAAATGAAGATTTATCGATTGATGGAGAAAAGCTGGAGATAACAGACACGTACGTTTATCTTGGACAGCAGATTTCAAGTGAGTGTCACATTGATGAAGAAATTCATCGTCGTACAAAACTTGCCTGGAGAGCTTTTGGAAGAAACTGCATAATTTTCAAGAGCAATATGCCATTATGTCTTAAAAGAAAAGTGTTTGATCAATGCAATCTTCCAGTGCTTACGTATGGTGCAGAGACGTGGACCTTAACTAAAAGAGACATACAAAGGTTGCAGACAACTCAAAGCAGCATGGAGAGGTGCATGCTTGGTGTAACCAGGAGAGATAAGAAGAGGAACTCGTGGATCCGAAAAATGACAAGAGTGGAAGACATCATGATCAGAGTGAAATCCCTGAAATGGTAATGGGCTGGACATACGGCCAGTAGGACAGACCATCGATGGACACCCGAAATTTTAGATTGGATTCCAAGGGACAGGTAAAGACCCAGAAGACCACATGGAAGGTGGGTGGATGAAATTCGAAAGTATGCGGGATTGACATGGAGGAGACTGGCACAAGACAGACCGTTGTGGGGGAAACTTGGGGAGACCTTCGTCCAGCAGTGGATTGATAATGGTTGACAATGATGATGATGATGATATATATATATATCATGATGATGATGATATATATATATCATCATCATCCTCATTGTCAACCATTATCAATCCACTGCGGGACGAAGGTCTCCTCAAGTTTCCCCCACAACGGTCTGTCTTGTGCCAGTCTCCTCCATGTCACTCCCGCATATTTACGAATTTCATCCACCCATCTCCCACGTGGTCTTTTTCTGGGTCTTTTCCTGTCCCTTGGAATCCAATCTAAAATTTCGGCTGTATATCTATGGTCTGTCCTTCTGGCAGTATGTCCAGCCCATTGCCATTTCAGGGATTTAACTCTGATCATGATGTCTTCCACTCTCGTCATTTTTCGGATCCACGAGTTCCTCTTCTTATCTCTCCTGGTTATACCAAGCATGCACCTCTCCATGCTTCTTTGAGTTGTCTGCAGCCTTTGTATGTCTCTTTTAGTTAAGGTCCACGTCTCTGCACCATACGTAAGCACTGGAAGGATGCATTGATCAAACACTTTTCTTTAAGACATAATGGCATATTGCTCTTGAAAATTATGCTGTTTCTTCCAAAAGCTCTCCAGGCAAGTTTTGTACGCCGACTATTTTCTTCATCAATGTGACCCTCACTTGATATCTGCTGTCCAAGATAAACATACGTATCTGTTATCTCCAGTTTTTCTCCATCAATCGATAAATCTTCATTTCTTGTAAAAGCATTGAACATCACTTTTGTCTTCTGAAAGTTCATTTTTAATCCCACTTCTTTACTCTTGTCAGCAAGTTCCTGGATCATACTCTGCAGCTCTGATGGGGTAGTTGCAAAAATGACTACGTCATCAGCAAAACGAAGGTGGGTTAGATAATCTCCATTAATCTTTATCCCTTTGTTTTCAATGTTCAGTGATTGAAAGACATTTTCCAATGTGGCATTAAAGAGCTTCGGAGATATGGTGTCACCTTGTCTCACTCCCTTTCCAATTTTTATGTGTGTTGTATTTTCAAACAGCCGAATCTTTGCACTTGCATTTTCATAGATGTTATTAATAATATTAATGTATGCATCTTCAATACCGCAGGATTTCAGAGCCGTGGTAACTGCTGATGGTTTCACCGAATCAAAGGCTTTTTCATAATCGATAAAAGCCATGCACAATGGAAGTTCATATTCCCTCGCTCTTTCAATTAGTTCTCTCAGTACATGGATATGATCTATTGTGCTGTAGCCACTCCTGAATCCAGCTTGTTCTCTCGGTTGAGCCATGTCCAGTGTTACCTTCAAGCGGTGTGAAAGAACTTTAGTGAAGATTTTATAAACCACTGATAGGAGGCTGATAGGTCTGTAGTTCCTGAGATCCTCAATGTCACCTTTTTTATGTAGCAGGATCATTGTAGCATTGTTCCAATCCTCAGGAATCTTCCCTTCATTAAGGCATCGAGTGAAAATTTGGGCGAGTACTGTTTCAATTTCTCCACTTGCTTCTTGTATGATGTCTATAGTAATTCCATCTTCTCCTGGAGCTTTCCCCGCTTCATGTTCTTGATTGCATGAGCAACTTCTGCTGGGAGGACTGGAAGAACTCTGGTACCTTTCATGATGTCTGGAGTACATGTATCATCCCTTTCATATAATTTGGAGTAGAAATCTTTCACTCTTGTCAAAATTTCGCCTCTATTTCTTGTTATAGGACCATCTTCTTTTCTCAGAGCCATAATCTGTTTTCTTCCCTTACTGAGATGTCCCTTTGCTATCTTTAGGCTTTGGTTGTTTTCAATTGCTTTCCTCACTAGCTCACAGTTGAATTTCCTTACGTCTTCAGTGATACTTTTTCGTGCTGTCTTGCATAGCTCTATATATTCCACTTTGGAAGTCACATCTTCTTTAGTTGTCCTCATCTCTCTTCTTTTTGCATCAACATTTTGGTTTTTCCTGATAATTTGTTTACATGCAACTTGTTCTTAGACCCAGCTAATTTTGTTGCTGTTTCCATAAGAGCTTTGGTTACTTTTCTGTTAACTTCCGAAATATCCACTTCTTCCGATGTTAGGCCTTCTAAAGCAGAGAATCTGTTCTTCAGTTCCAACTTGAAAGTATTATGGTGTTTTTTAAGGTTGGTTATGTCAATACATTTTGTTTGTCTTATGAGCTTGCCACGTTCCAGTTTAGTGTTGAGGTGCATCTTACATCTCACCAATCTATGGTCACTACCTGTGTTGAACTTGTTTAGCACACTGCAGTCTTCGATGACGAATTTTTTGTTACACATAATAAAATCAATTTCACTTGTCGTCCCAATTGGATGTCTCCATGTCCATTTCCTGTGTGGCTTTTTCTTGAAAAAGGAATTCAAGATGAAAAATCCTTCTGCCTCTGCAAACTCAACGAGAGTATTTCCACGCTGGTTTCTGTTGCCGTGACCGAATTTACCTACTGAAGTTTCATTCTGTTGCCGGTGCCCTATTTTTGCATTGAAATCTCCCATAATTATCTTCAAGTGCTGCTTACCTTTATTATTTAGATGACGAATTTCCTCATAAAATTCTTCAATTTCTTCTTCAGGATGACTTGTGGTGGGTGCATAAGTTTGAATAATCTGAGCCTGGTATCTTCTCGAGAGTTGGATAACGAGTCGTGCAGCTCTGTCAGAGGAACTTTCAACTTCTACCACTTTATCCTTCAGTTTCTTGTTTATTATAAATCCAACACCACTAGTTCTGCCAGTATCTGTCCCACGATAATAGAAGAGATGTCCACTTTTCAGTTCAATGAGATCTTCTCCTTTTCTCCTTACCTCACTTAGCCCGACGATGTCCCACTTGATCCTTTGTAGTTCCTCTTCCAATTCAAGAAGCCTTGAATCAGAAGATAGGGAGCGTCCGTTGTAGGTAGCCAAGGTCAGCATCAAATGGCAGCCTAGTCCGGTCCTCCGGGGATTCTTAGCACCCTCTGCCTTCATGTCGCACTGGCCGCTGCCTTGGCCAGGTACATTCCAGCTGCCGGAGACTGAGGGCCAAGATTTAAGTTGTAGAGTCATTTTGGAGGTGTTTGGCCATAACTCACCACGCTGGCCAAGCGGGTTGGTGAGTGTGGGATAGCATTTCCTCTGATCCCGATGGTATAGTTATACCGCTATTTGCGGTCGCCAGAGCCCCTTTAGTGGGAACAGGATGCACCACGAGAAGGCGGGGTTGACATTTGTCAAGGAGAGGCTGTGATGTTACGCATCACCTGACCTTACATCCCATATATATATATATATATATATATATAAACTTCGCTAAAATAACATACGATACTAGTAAAATAGATACCAACTTTCTGACAGGAACTCGTGCTCATTGACTACTCGCTTATAAAAAAAAATTCTAGCGGAAGACTTTAGTATGCATGGATCGGTGATATATGAATATTTGAGGGGACACCAAAAGAAAGAATAGGATAGAATACCTAACTTAACATCAGAGTCTGGCCTGGAGATCCCTCTGCTGCTGTGGCCTCATCCGGGGTATGGAGCCCTCATTGCTACACGCCATTACAGTTCTTTAGTGATATTTTATGTGGCACATAGGTAGTCACGTCTTCAAGTCTCATCTTCGGAAGGTCCTAGGTTGCACGTCCGGTAGTCTCGGTCAACAGCCGCCTTTTGCTCTAGTTACCAGCTTTTGAACAAGGAAACATTCGTAGGCTCTGAGATTTCACCGGGCAAGAAGATAATGGTGCGAACAGATCAGAAGGCTACGAGGGCTAACTTCTAAGTTCCTTGCTGTTAGTGTTATACTCGAGCTGAAGCGCCTACATGGCGGTGACAAATAATGCCGTGACGAGTAACCGCGATAGCAGTCAGGCCAGAAAGTACAAGTGTTCACGTCAAAGGAATAAGTGCCTAGTGCATCTCGTGAATAAAAAAGTGCTTCTGCTGAAACAGATAGGTGAAGTGCCCGTCGTGAAAAAAATGCAGAAGAAGCTTCCCTTGCCTTGGAAAATTGTCGACAACCTAGGTAGACCCCCCTCCCCCCATTACCCGAAAATTACGCCATCATCCAATTACAAGCTGGGAAACGCAAGCCTCCTTGAATTAAATTCCCAAGTCTAAATTCTATTGGTCGGAGAATTAACATTGGGTTCTTCTATTTTTAGGGGGTCAAAAATGGCTACCTTGTCCCGTGCAGATTCTAAGAACAGCTTTTTAAGTTACGTTAGCCGCGTGATATAGCCACCGGACCATAAATTCTAACCCTATAAAACTGTTATTTTCGGTTCCAAAAAGTTTGCAGTCGACCCAACGTGTTGTGGACGCCAGACAAGACGGGCGCTTTGATTGCCCCATGAAACATTCACTACAAAGCCGATCCGTCGATGGATGACGCCAACGTTGTCTCTTACGCTATACGACGCTTCGTGCGCTCCTGTACCACTGGCTTTTCTTAACTACCTCAGGGAGAGGGGCACAAAGGAGGATAAAAAGGAAAAAAATCATCCGAAAGTGGAGCTAATATTAAAATAGAATAAAAAGTAAAAACGTACTCTTTCCTCAAAAAACAAAATAAATTATTACACGAATTAATAAAAACGAATAAATAAATACATAAATAAATTCCGAAATTGATTTTCCACCTGAATGTGCAGCCATGCGGTAACGAGCTCTGTCACTGCCTCCAGGAGGCCATGTACATATGGAACAACCACATGCTATAACACCTCGGAGATGTAACGGTGGCTGTTCAAATTTCCGTCATGTGTACTAGACGCGTGCGTGATGCATATCCAATGGCACCCCATACCATTACTTTAGGTGCTGGGCAGGTATGACGCTGCAAAGTGCAAGACTCCAAGAGCCACTCTCCACGGATACTGTTGCCGCGGAACTACTTCGTAGTTCGGGTCACATTGTTTGCGGCCTAATTAAATTTAAAGACCAGGTGTAATTTACCTAAATATTTTTTTACTTAATTTAAATTATTTTTCCTTTGCTCCCTTCCTGCCTCATAAACCCCATTTTCTCCACTGGAGTAGAAAACCCAGGTGGTCAAAACGGTTTGTCGGACACCTGTGGAGAATGCCCAAGGAATTCACCTTCTTTTCAAGAAGCACGGCATTCACAAAATTTACGAAATGGCCCCAGTGCTAGCGTTGCTGATGGGACAATGCATCCCGGTATTTCAGAAGGCACAGGCAAGAGTCCGAAACGCGGTCAGATGAATAGGCGAGTTGCGGTTTACGACAATCTCCTCTATGAAGGAGGCACTAGCGAAAGTCGTAAAGTACATCGCGGTGTCACAGGAAAGTCGTAACTCTGGCAGAGGAAAGCCCCTTTAAATTCTTCGCTATTCATCTGAGCGCTAAAATAGGCCCTATTGAATTCGCAAAAAGTACCACCTGCACAACAGGCCCACTGCTGCGAAAAGGTAGCCAACTGGACCAGAGGGCCAACCAATAGCCACTAAGCCCGAGCACTGGTCAGCTCAGCTGACCAATCCAGACCCCAGGCGAAGAGTTCGTAGAAGGTTGTAGGCACGCCCCTATCACGTGAAAAATTAAAGGGACGGAAATATATACACAGACAGAGGCAGAGAGAAAAAAGTTATAGTCACAGGAGATGAGAAGATGAGAGATAGAAAAATTGGTATCGGAGATTTATATAGTCCGGAGGAGTCGTAGTCGAAACGGTGTTCCACAGTTAGGACACAAATGTTTTTTTACGTATAATATTCGGAGGACAGAGTACGCGGTCAACATCCCCACAAGTTTTCGTCTACCAGCGTGGGACTTTAACGAGGAACCACACAAACGACAGGAAGGTAAGATGACGTTATTTTCCCCAATTCCAGTTCCCATGTTAACTAGTTATATACATATGCATGGTCGCTATGCCTCCTCGAAATAGATTGAGGGAGTTAATTTAAAGTTTAGCTCAAGGGTGTGACAGACGTACGCAGCAGTTGACCAGTACACACATGGCTAATTCTAATGTTTTTTTCATTTAACGTAACTTTTATTTGGCCTACACCTAAAGGATGTAATTGCTTATATATATATATTTTTTCTATTAATAAACATTATTAATTACTTAACCTGGTGTAGCTAACTTTTCTAGGGTGTATATTTCTCTAAATTCACAATTTGCGGCATATGGGTGTTATACGAATACCTCGTAACGAGCCCATATAAAACACAACGCGACGTCCGTAAACTTTGAGGTTGGGTTCTTTACTTTTATGGGAACGCAACCTCACTGTTTATCCAAATAGACGAGTATTAAGTATTCCGCGACCACCGTACTACCGGGACCGTTGTAATAATACGGCCATCATGGTGCTAGATGCAAAAACAGGATTGTCTGAAAAGACTATGTCATTCCATTCCCGCGTCCATCTCTGTCGTTCATCGCACCATTGGTGCCTCAGATGCCTGTGCTGTAGAGTTAAAGGAAGGCGCAGCAATGGGCGCTGTGCAAAAAGTCCGTGCCCCCTGCAAACGACATCGCACCGTACGTAAAGATACTTGTCGTCGTGTCACAAACCCTAATTCGCGAGCTAGGATCCGTGACGTGCTGGTTCGATCCCTAACGGCCATGCGCACAACATGTCTGTCCGGGGCCGTTGTGATCCTTCCCGTCGCTCCTGGATACATCGATTCCAAATTCGCACCACAGTGGTCGTATTTCGCCCAACGCGAGTACCAGTTTTCCGGCACGATAATCTACAGTCTCGGTAAGCTATGATTCTGCCGCGACCGAATTCCGACACGTGCTGAGAAGCGTTCTGTCTGAGGCATCCTGAGAGCTTCTTCAAGAAAAAACCCCCAGCAAACACAATTTAACTATGGAAACCCAGATCTCTAATCTATGGAAAACCAGATCTCTAATCTCCCCTCTTATACTGCCTCTACGTGGCGTTACTGGCGCAAATGATTTGCATCTGCGCTGCCCTTCTACTCATATGCTTGCGCTACCATACGGTACGTATCATGCAAATTTCAGGTCTGTTGGATGTTTCCTTCTTGGTGTTGCTATTTTAATGGCCAGCAGTGTAGATTTTCTTTCCTCCAAGGACAGTCTCCCAGCTTGTTTTCATTCATTCAGAATTAACGAGTTGCTTGTCACAAAAAACACAAACATTTTTCTTTTGTCTTAGCTCAAAGCTGCTTAATTCTGTTGCTTTCGGTGTGTTTTTCTTTTCATTTGTGTCACATGAAATCTTCCGGCCACAAGCGCCTGACCGAAGATCAAAAGATCTCGGCGGTCAAAATGAAAGCCCTTACGCGCTCTCTTGAACGCAGTTCCTTCCTTAAAAATTCAATCAACTCATTGGTGTCATAACAAGCTTTGTTGCTTTGTTAAATTCTAAAATCAAATCTGAGGGTTACGATTTCAACAGTATTGGCCACATAAGATTTCCACACGTGCCTGATAACACTCCCAGTAACTCTAGACTTTTTATTTCCGTTTGAACATTATCAAACAATTTTTGAAATGTGCCGATATCACTGGAATTCCGGAGAGGGGAAAGATCCAACAAGTTACTCATATCTGCATTTATTAATAAATATATTCTCTCAAATCGTTCCTCCAACAATTTTGTAACGATGTCGTAATTTTCTGGTGTGATCGCAAATCCTTGGACAGTGTTTATAGCCGTGCCGCCTAAGTGAGCTTTAAGGTAATTACAGTTATCTACTTTGTTTAAGGATTCGTTCTTATGAATTCCCGTTTCAAAGGAGTTCCAAAATGTAAGCCATTGACTCACATCTCTATAAAACTTGGAAATAGATAGCTTCGGCATTTTTAAAGTCGCAGTTTCCCCCACTCGTTGTTCTATTTTTGATTTATCTAGTTCAGGGTTCTGACCAATAGGCACAACGTTATTCACAACATTTTGATTTAAGATACGAATTCGTTCGGACGCTCTGTATTTCCACGTAGTTATTTTCTCACGATATTCTTCGGCAATTTCTAACTCAGATTCAAACTTACTTGGGTCTAATATCTTTTCCAGCTCGGAATCAATTAGTTTTAGCTATATGTTGATTTTTCATTCAAATGCTCTAAAAGTTCAAGATTATTTGCATCTACTTCGGTTAACAAGTTCCGCTTCCAATCGCTTAACAAATTTTGTAACGGAAATTCTCATTACGCCGCGTTTCTGCTTCAATCAAGCTCTAATTTCTTCGGTCATCTTCGTTCAGAATAATATAACAGAATGTCAAGAAACGGAACCTCACGGTTACGTAATTCTGTTGCTACGTACTCAAAAATTCCTCAACTCTAGTCCCGGTAGAGATGCCATACGTTATTTGCCGATGCACAATTTAAAATTAAGGCCCGCACATAGCTGAAGAAAGAAGGCTTCTTACCTGTCATACTCAAATGAGCACCTGCTCGATAATACACTGCTGGCCATTAAAATAGCAACACCAAGAAGGAACCTGAAGTTTGCATGATGGTGCAACCATATGATTAGAATCGCAGCGCAGATGAAAATCATTTCCGCTAGTAACGCCACCTAGAAGCAGTATAAGAGGGAGGTTGGAGAGCTGGTTTTCCATAGTGGAATTGTGTTTGCTCTCGGGTTTTTCTCGCAGAAGGTCTGAGGATGCCTCGTGTAAAAAGACGGAACGCTTCCCAGCACGTGTCGGAATTCGATCGCGACAGAATCGTAGCGTACCAAGACTGTGGATCATCGTGCCGCGAAACTGGTGCTTGCGTTGGGCGAAATCTGAGCACTGTGATGCGAATTTGGAATTGATGGGGTTCAGGAGGGTACAACGGAGCGAAGGAAAGGATCACAACGGCCCCGACACACCAACACCCGAGAGGACAGACATATTGTGCGCATGGCCTTTGGGGATCGAACCAGCACATCATGGACCCTAGCTCACGAATTAGAGTCTGTGGCACGACAACAAGTATCCGGACGTACGGTGCGACAACGTTTGTAGCGGAACGGACTGTTTGCACGGTACCCATTGCTGCCACTAACTTTAACTCTACAGCGCAGGAGTCTGAGGCACCAATGGTGCGCTGAACGACGCAGATGGACGCGGGAATGGCATGCCATTGTCTTTTCAAACGAATCTCGCTTTTGCATCCAGAACCATGATGACCGTATCCGTAAAGACCGGCTCCTGGAGTATTGCATTTTTTCTTTGTTTTTGTTTTTTTTTGGTTTTTTTTAATGAAGGTTTAACGACCACCGTGAGCAACTCAATGGGCTATATAAGCAGTCGCCCGTCCCTAATTTAGGGTCACTGGTTCCAGGGAAGGGAGAGAGCCAGTGCCGTAAGACAAACACAAAATCCATGCCTGACTGGGATTCGAACCCGGACCCCTTACGGACGAATGATCAGAGGCCAACGCCTTAGACCACTGCGCCACTGGGGCGGCCATTGCATTTTTGCAGCGTCACACCAGTCCAGTACTTGGAGTAATGGTATGGGGTGCCATTGGATATGCAGAGGCGTCTGGTAAGCATAGACGGAAATTTGAACAGCCACCATTACATCTCCGAGGTGTTAGAGACTATGGTTGTTGCATATGGTCCTCCTGGGGCTCACCTACCAACAGGACAATGCGCGACCGCACGTCGCAGGCAATGTCCGACATTTCTTTGATGCCCAGTATGTTCCACTACTCCTTTGATCAGCGCAATCAGCAGATCTTTCGCCTATTGAAAACATCTCGTCCCTAGTTGCGGAGCGAGTGACCCGGCAAAGACCTCCGGTGACTACAGTAGATGAACTCTGGCACAGAATTGAAGCCTCATGGAAAGCAATACACCAAGGATACATTCAGAGTCTCTCGGACCCTATGCCGAACCGTCTGACAGCGCTTATTTATACCCATTATTGCTACTCTCCGTACTGATTTTTAGCACGTCTTTTGCTAAAAAAGATCGTGCGTATGCTACCGGTTTGTCCGTCCCTCCGTCTGTACTCACGATATCTCCGCAACTATTAGTCCGATTTAAAAAATTATTTTTTCATTGGGAAGCTCGAAATATGCGAATGATGATCCTCCATTTCGTTTTTCTTTACGATGTACATTTTCACCGCTAGAGGACGTAAATGCAGATGATGTCGAATTCAAAAATACGTTTTATTCCACATATTTGCTCCTAAGAATCCGATTGAAAAAATTATTTTATCTTTCGATTCCATTTATGTCGAAGAGTATGACAGATATAGTTACTTTTTCAAATTACGTATAGATTTTCCGCTAGGGGGCATAAAAGTAAATTATATTTTTTCCGATAACTCTTCTTCTAAAACTCCGATTTGAAAAATATTTTCTTCAGCGGATACACCTCCTGATAGAAAATCGGTTGCATATAATTTCAAAATTTTGGTACCAGGGGGCGTAAGTGTTAATTTTTGCTTCTGATGTATATGCCATAAAATCTGAGCTTCTAAAATATCGATTGAAAAATTCTTTCGTGGACTGATGCCACTCACATCGATAAACCTTTTCGGAATATCTTCTTCTTAAAATATTCCACATTTTCTCCGCCAGGGGGCGTAGATGTATATCTTATTTTTGTCAATATCTCTACTTCTAGGAGTACGATTTGAAAAATTCTTTCTTTGTTGGATAGTGTTTTAACTGTGACACGTTTTCCATATAATTTCAAAATTTTCAAGTAATTCATAGACTTTTCGCTACGGGGCGTAGAGGTAAATTGCGTTTCCCCTATATCTCTGCTTCTAAATCTTCGATTTGAAAATTCTTTCTGCACCGGATTCAGCTCCTAATGGGAGATGGTTTGCACAAAATTTCTAATTTTTGTAAAAAAATGGTTTGGCCACCAGGGGGCGTAAATCTTAGTTTCCGCTTCTGATGTGTTTGCTGCAAAAAATGAGCTTCTGAATTCTCAATTGAAAAAAACGTCGTTTACAAACCGATAGTACTCATGTCAACAAACCTTTTAGAAACATTTTCTTCTTGAAATAATGCATGGTTTCTACGCCAGGGGTCGTAAATGTATATCTTATTTTTGGCAATATCTCTACTTCTAGGAGTCCGATTTGAAAAATTCCTTCTTTGTTGGATAATGTTTCCGATGCGAAATGTTTTTCCTATAAATTCAAAATTTTCAAGTAAATCACAGACTTTCCGCTAGGGGGTACAAAGGTAAATTGCGTTTTCTGCGTTATTTCTGCTTCTAAAACTCCGATTTAAAAAATTCTTCCTCTATCGCATACAAGACCTGATGGAAAATATTTTTCACATAATTTCTAATATTTGCTAAAGAATGGTTTGGCCACCAGGAGCATAACAGCTAATTTCTGCTTCTGATGTATTTGTAGCAAAATCTGGGCTCCTGAAAACTCGACTAAATTTCTTTTTTCTTGGACCGATACCGCTCATATGAAAAAACCTTTTGAGAATACTTTCTTCCTAAAATAATGCATGGTTTTCCTACCAGGGGACGTAAAGTCACACCTTATTTTTGTCGATATCTCTGTTTCTAAGAGTCCGATATGAAAAATTGTTTCTGTGTTGGAGAGCGTTTCCGGTGCGAAACGTTTCTCATATAAATTCATGATTTTCTTAACGCACAAGTCTGCAACCAGAGGGCGTAAGCTCATGATTCCGTTTACAGCAATATCTGAGGGATTAAAAACCCGATTGGAAAACTTCTTTCTTCCGTCAGGTACTATTGTTTTCCATTCTGGTTCTATCGACTTTGAATAGCTTTGATAAATTTAATTTGCGTCAGAACGGATTCAAAAGACGTGTTTATTACACCCGAAAATTCGGTGTCATCTTTCTTGTTGTACGCTGTATGCATCCGAATTACCTCCAAGTTTAATCACTCCATTTTTGTACTAATGTATAAGGTATAAATAAACTCAGATTGGCTATCTTATCTTTTTTCTTTCTTGGGGTTGCTATATTAATAGCCAGCGGAGTTAAAAATTCAAATGTCTACCCGAAAATTTCTCCCACATCTCAATACTTATTTGTGAAATACCTTCAAATTCCGGTGAATTCGAAATGCTGAACCCAGAAATTTTCCCCTCATCGCAATACTTCAAACAAAACACCCGTAAATTGCGGAAAAGGTGAAAATGCGGATACCGAAATTTCCCCCACATCTCAATAGTACTTGCAAAACATCGGCAAATTGCGGTAGAAGTCGAAATGGCAACCCGGAAATTCCCTCCATATCTCAGTTGTACTTCCAAAATACTTTTAAATTGCGGTAAAATGCGAAATGCCAAACCGGAAATTTTCCCCACCCTACCAGGCTGCTACTTGTAAGACTGCCTGTCACTATATACTGAGTTAAACTTTCAAACGCCGAACCCGGAAATTTCCCCCACATGTCCATAATACTAACAAAACATCTGTAAATTGCAGTAAAAATCGAAATGCCGAACCCGGAATTTTGCCCCACATATTTGTGCTACCTGTAAAACTGTCGTTTGATTTGAAGTGCTTGCAAATGGAATTGGTTAAACAGGAAATCTCCCCCACATTTGATATTTTGTGTAAAATTCAATTTGTGCACGGTCCGTGACTGAAAAAGGTGAGGGAGATTTCCGTGGGGGAATTTTCCTATGGGGCAGTTTTCCAATGTGGGACAATTTACGGAATGTGGGGGAATTTTCCGGTGGGGGAATTTACTAGTTACCGTCGCACGTTCCAAATTTGGGATCACTGGTTCACGGAAAGGTTGAGAGAATCAGTGCCAAAGGACAAACTCACTCTACATCAGGCCCGTAACTAGCATGGGGCTAGAGAGTGTTCATCCCCTCCTACATGATATGCAAGCCACCCTTGAAAGTGGACGTTGTTGAAAATTCTCTCAACATTTATTTTCGGTGGTTCATAAACATTCATCATTTTTTTAAATAATTACATTTTTAATTTTTAAAGAATTTTTTTAAGAATTTATTTATTATAAGCATAAATACTTTACAATTTCAGCATGGTGGAATTGTTAGGTAGTGAAGTAAATGAACTAAAGGAACGAAAATATAAAGGAAATTTGCATCTGTATTCGTGGATGAATATACTGTAGTTCGTCATTGAATACACAGCCCTCCAAATGAGTCACATTCCCCCGATTCTTAGAACTAGCTACAATCTGCCCTCCATTGTTCATTCAGGGTTCTAGATAGGACCCATCTCAGAGGAATGATCAGAAGTCAAGACTTTGAAATCTTTGACCACTTTGGCGACGATCCTGATGTGACGTCAAATCTAGAGACTAGCGAGAGAATACGATGCCAGTAACCTCCAGCTCTGGCTACATCTCTCTGTTTTCGTCAAATATTGAGGGATGGGGTTATCCCGCAATTTGCATAAACATATCTTCTGTAAAATGATTGTTCAGGCCGTCCTTTGTTCAATATTTAAAGAAAAATTATCTAATTAATATGCAATATATTTTTGAATTCTAGCTTAGAATTTTCTTTTTGTGAATGTTTACTTACATGTGTTTCAGTGGCGGCTCGTGGTTGGAAAAATAGGTGAAGAGGTACAAGAGCAGTATGAAAATATATCTACTGTCTACAATGAAAATCCCTTAATGAGGACTTACTTATTTTTTTTATATTAAATCAATTTTTCTTCCTTTTAAAGCTGCAGATTTGTCGATTATGTCGTCATAAGATGGTTGTTTCTTCGTGAGCATCAGTAAAATGTCTTCCTGAATAGAAATATTTGCCAGAGAAGCAAGTCTATCTTGGGAACTAGTGTTTCTTGAGCAAGTTCGTATTCTTTTAAGAAAACTTCTTTCCACTGGCACACTTGTAGATGGAATTGTTAAACTGAGGAAAACCAATTTATAATCTTCTGTAAAAATGTCTTTGTCTCCGTGAAACACTCGAAGGAGTTCTTGAGTCAATATATTCCTTAATTTTTCATCGGCATATACAAGACTCAGTTCATTTTTAAGGCGCTCTGTTTAGTAAACATGTTTCCGTAAAAATGTAGATTTTCAAGAGACCGAGAGGGAAAGCATGCATTAAAATATTCGAATTTGGTTGTGTCAGCAAGTCAGACAAATTGAAGTTTCTTACAGTCTTGAAATCTTATATCCATTTCCATAAGAATGTGGTCCAAAATTTTAAAATACAATTGTTTATAATTTTGAAAAATTGTTTCCTGTGTAAGAGCAGCATATTGCCGTGCTTATTTCTGTGATGTTGCTAGCTTTTCCAAACAGTGCTTCAAATAACTCATCGTTCTTTTTATGGCTCAAAATTTCATGGTTTTTTTTTTCTAATTTGAGTTACACAGTAGTTTATGTTTAGTTATTTTTTCTTCAAAAGTTCGAATAATAGATCAACGGAGCCAAAAATATAAATTCGAAAGTGTTAATATTATTCAAAAACCTCTTGGCAAGATGAATTGATTTTTTGTCTGAATATTCGCTATTCGTCAGAAATCTGAACACTTCCTTCAATTTATTTCAATCTTCAACAACTACACTTATTAATTTCGAAGTGCAGGACCATCGAGTTTCTGCTATGGTTGCTCTGCATCTTGCGGTTTTGCCGCCCCGGTGGCGCAGTGGTCTCAGCGCTGGCCTCTGATCATTCGTCCGAACGGGATCCGGGTTCGAATCCCGGTGAGGCATGGATGTTGTGTTTGTCTTACGGCACTGGCTCTCTCCCTTCCCTGGAACCAGTGAACCCTAAATTAGCGACGGGCGACTGCTTATAGCCCATTGAGTTGCTCACGGTGGTCGTTAAACCTCCAATCAATCAATCAGTCAATCAATCATCTTGCGGTTGTTGATATAAGTGTATAAGACCGCTTCGCAGAATGGTGAACAAAGGAAGCAATTCCACTGAGGCTTGCAAAAAGTATTCGACACTTAGAAATTTTAGAAAAATTCTGGTGTAATACAAGATTCAAACGATGAACTAAGCAATGAACAAAAACAGCTTGAGAAGCTTTATCCTTGACTTTTTTTTCTGTAGTCCATTTAAGTGTCCAGACACTATACTTGCCCCATCGTAACATTGTCCTATTTATTTGTGTTGGTAATCAGACTGTTCCAAAATTTTGTCTTGCGTTTTGTATAAAGCTCCTGACGTTCTATGTTCCTTCACATCACGGAAGCCCAAAAATCCCTCAACCAATACACCTTCCGAATCATCAATCAAAAATTATTTAATTTTTGACGTAATCATTTATATATTCAGAAATACATTCAATTGATTCATTTTGAATAGTTTTTTATCCTTTCGTATTGATTTAAAATTTTTAAAGAACTTCTTCATATCAACAATGAAAGTAATGCAATGAAATTTCCGCGATTTATCGAGCCCATGCTTTCGTCATGGCCATGGAATGCTAGTTCTTGTTTGCTCAAATACAGTATAGACTAATACTGCATCAATCACTGTCTGCAAGAAAAGTCTGTTTAAACGAACGGTTCCGTTAAAATGCGTTTTCAAACATTTTCCCTCAGGGCATCGGCAATGGTGTTTTGAATTTTTTCAAAATTCCTTAACATTATTCGGCATTTCAGGTGTTTTCTAGAATCACGATGTTTATGAAGTGACCGTGTAACGCTTAATAAATCTGAGAATCCGTCTTTATTCCACGCCGAATGTTTATTACTAAAAGGTAAGCAGGGCCGAAAAAAAAAAAAATTAACACCCGCTCCACCGTGATCTCTCACGACTTTAAGCTCAAAAACTGAAAGATGCAGAGGTAAGGCACGTGAAGCTGAAACACTTCACTTGAGCAAGCAGATTGAGGAGGGTGACGCCACGATTTCCATGGCAACTCGGCGTAAAACTGCAGACTTCGAAGCATTCTCATTTCGGCTCTTCACTTGCACTGTTTTGCGTATAAGGATTTGTTTTCCGTATTGAGCGCGCCATGTGAATTAATATCTATTCAACATTTTGAGTAATTTGGAACTGAATAAAGGCAAAAAGAATATATTATAACAAAATACTGAATAGAACTTTATTTTGAGTAAAATAGGTGAAGAGGCACTTCACCTACTTCACCTGAGAAGCCGCCACTGATGTGTTTTTTCAAAAGCACAAAAAATTTGAAAACTCGATGGCACGCGGATACGAATCTAGTGCAGGGCAATATGACATGTGTATGTTGAATCAAAAAGAAAATTCAACTGGTAGGAGCTTCTACGTTGAGAAAAAACGGAAAGTTCTGAAATACTGACTTTGGACTTGTAAAGCATAATTATTATTTGTTCGAATTCCTAAAAATGCCAAAACGCTCCGGAAAACGGAAGTTCGCATGCAGTTCCTTGCTCGATAACAGTATGAAGCGGTTTCAAAATTATATCAACTTTTTTTAAGACGTTCAATGTTCTGGATATAATATTTTGAGTCTTCTATGTAGGTAATGTATTGATCGATATTGTGCTCATGTCAATTCATGAAATTTGACACTTGCTCATCACGGATTGACATGTGCCGGTGTTTTCACACGGTCACTGTCATGTGATTATTTTCCCTGTCCCCCATTGTAATATTTTAATTTTACCCTTTGAATTGGCAGAAGCGTTTAAAAAAACATTTACATATATAATTTGCAAAATAAGAATGGTTAACTAAATTAAAACATCTTAATTAAAAAACAGAATAAACGAAATAAAGCTAGTTCCATGAGAGGTGCCGAAGGCAGCTGTACCTCATGTAATAGCATATATGGAGTGAATTTTTATGAATTTTAATAATATTTAAAGAAAAAAAATTGTTTAGAAAATACAAAATTGAATTCGTAATTGAAGTTCAGAATTGAAAAATGAAAAGATATAAAACAAAAAACAGGTTGCCGTCGTCAGGAGAGCATCAACCTACGGGAGTGGCCTTTCTAGTACCAACAAACGACAAGGAGAATCAAAAATGTCCGTTGGTCATGATCCCAAGGCCACAAAGACCAAACACAAAACAGACCTAAGATCTCATAATGCAATAATGTAAACAATGATAAAAGAGGCTTACCGGCAGACCAAAGACGTCAACGCCACGAATGAAAACTAAACACTATACCGACGATCAACAAGAACACAAATATATACTGAATCGTATAGAAGTGGTCGCGGTTAAATAACACCCTAGCAAGCCAGAAAAGGGTGTGAGAAGACGAGAGGCAAAACTGTGTGTATGTAAATGAAAATCTTCAGCTACTGAGGATCTACCAGGTGGCACTTTGTATTGCCTGATTTACTAAATATTGTTAGATCCTGGATCAGTAAAGCATGTTGGTGTGTAATTTGAAACTCTTTGAAAGTAAATTGAAATTCAGAATTAAATGTTTTAAGTAATGTTTTAGAAAATTTATGGGAAAGTTTTTAAATTGCAATTTAGTTATTAGTGTTTTAAGATTTTTTTATCATTAAAACCTGTGTTGAACATATTTTTGCTATTCTGTGGAATTGAGAAAGAATTAAGTTACGATGTACTTTTTTTAAATGTTGGAGGACCAATATGTATCGTGAATGATATCGAAATCAAAAGCATTTCTTTTATCATAAACATTCACCACACCCCTCCCCTCGTCCATCTGCACCTCCAAATCGAGGTAACAAACGCAAGTAGACGAGCCATTGTTTTTTTCCAAGGTGAGGTCCCCAGGATACAAGTCAGCAGCGCATCGCAAAGTCCGGCATGTTAATGACAATAATGTCATCAACATACCTCAGCAAGCAGCAGTAAATATATTTTCAAAATAGTGCAGATAAAGGTTGGCAAGCCTACTTGAAAAGCGACAGCCCATTGGAATACCACGAGCTTGGAGGTACAGCCCATCGCCCACGATAACAAAATTGTTATTAATACATAAGTCAACTAAAAAGTGCCAAAATTGTTCTGTAACTTCGGACTCAAGTTTCGTTAATTCTTTCTCAATAACACAGAATAGCAAAAATATGTTCAACACAGGTTTTCATGATAAAAAATCTTAAAACACTTGTAACTAAAGTGCAATTTAACAACTTTCCCATAAATTTTCTAAAACATTTCTTAAAACATTTAATTCTGAATTTCAGTTTACTTTCAAAGAGTTTCAAATAACACACCGACATGCTTTAGTAATCCAGGACCTAACAATATTAAGTAAATCAGGCAATACAAAGGCCACTTGGTAGGTCCCTAGTGGCTGAAGATTTTCATTTACGTACACAGTTTTGCATCTCGTCTTCCCACGCACTATTTTGGCTTGCTAGGATGTCATTTAACCGCGACCGATTCAGTTTATACGATTCAGTATAGATGTGTGCTCTCGCAAATCGTCGGTTTAGTGTTTAGTTTTCATTCGTGGCGTTGATCTCTTTGATCTGCCGGTAAGGCTTTCTTATCATTGTTTACATTATTGCATTATCAGATCTTAGGTCTGTTTTGTGTTTGGTCTGGTGGCCTTGGGAGCATGACCAACCGACATTTTTGGTTCTCCTTGTCGTTTGTCAGTACTAGAAAGACCACTCCCGCGGGTTGATGCTCTCCTGAAGACAGTAACCTGTTTTTTGTTTTATATTTTTCTTGGTTCTCAATTCTGAACTTCAATCATGAATTCAATTTTGTATTTTCCAAAAAAAAATTTGTTTTTGTTTATTATAATTCTTAAAAATTTACTCTCTCTCTTTGTATATATATATATATATATATATGGGATGTAAGGTCAGGTGATGCGTAACATCACAGCCTCTCCTTGACAAATGTCAACCCCGCCTTCTCGTGGTACATCCTGTTCCCACTAAAGGGGCTCTGACGACCGCCAATAGCGGTATAACTATACCATCAGGATTAGAGGAAATGCTATCCCACACTCACCAACCCGCTTGGCCAGCGTGGTGAGTTATGGCCAAACCCCTCCAAAATGACTCCACAACTTAAATCTTGGCCCTCAGTCTCCGGCAGCTGGAATGTACCTGGCCAAGGCAGCGGCCAGTGCGACATGAAGGCAGAGGGTGCTAAGACTCCCCGGAGGACCGGACTAGGCTGCCATCTGATGCTGATCTTGGCTACGTATAACGGACGCTCCCTATCTTCTGATTCAAGGCTTCTTAAACTGGAAGAGGAACTACAAAGGATCAAGTGGGAAATCGTCGGGCTAAGTGAGGTAAGGAGAAAAGGAGAAGATCTCAATGAACTGAAAAGTGGACATCTCTTCTACTATCGTGGGACAGATACTGGCAGAACTAGTGGTGTTGGATTTATAATAAACAAGAAACTGAAGGATAAAGTTGTAGAAGTTGAAAGTTCCTCTGACAGAGCTGCACGACTCGTTATCCAACTCTCGAGAAGATACCAGGCTCAGATTATTCAAACTTATGCACCCACCACAAGTCATGCTGAAGAAGAAATTGAAGAATTTTATGAGGAAATTTGTCATCTAAATAATAAAGGTAAGCAGCACTTGAAGATAATTATGGGAGATTTCAATGCAAAAATAGGGCAACGGCAACAGAATGAAACTTCAGTAGGTAAATTCGGTCACGGCAACAGAAACCAGCGTGGAAATACTCTCGTAGAGTTTGCAGAGGCAGAAGGGTTTTTCTTCTTGAACTCCTTTTTCAAGAAAAAGCCACACAGGAAATGAACATGGAGACATCCAAATGGGACGACAAGTGAAATTGATTTTATTATGTGTAACAAAAAATTCGTCATAGAAGACTGCAGTGTGCTAAACAAGTTCAACACAGGCAGTGACCATAGATTGGTGAGATGTAAGATGCACCTCAACACTAAACTCGAACGTAGCAAGCTCATAAGACAAACAAAATGTATTGACATAACCAACCTTAAAAAACACCATAATACCTTCAAATTGGAACTGAAGAACAGATTCTCTGCTTTAGAAGGCCTAACATCGGAAGAAGTGGATATTTCTGAAGTTAACAGAAAAGTAACCAAAGCTCTTATGGAAACAGCAACAAAATTAGCTGGGTCTGAGAACAAATTGCATGTGAACAAATTATCAGAAAAAACCAAAATGTTGATGCAAAAAAGAAGAGTGACGAGGACAACTAAAGAAGATGTGACTTCCAAAGTGGAATATATAGAGCTATGCAAGACAGTACGAAAAAGTTACGCTGAAGACGTAAGGAAATTCAACTGTGAACTAGTAAGGAAAGCAATTGAAAACAACCAAAGCCTTAAGATAGCAAAGGGGCATCTCAGTAAGGGGAAAAAACAGATTATTCTGTAACAAGAAATAGAGGCGTAATTTTGACAAGAGTGAAAGATTTCTACTCCAAATTATTTGAAAGGGATGATACATGTACTCCAGACATCATGAATGGTACCAGTACCAGAGTTCCTCCAGTCCTTCCAGCAGACGTTGCACATGCAATCAAGAACATGAAGCGGGGAAAAGCTCCAGGAGAAGATGGAATTACTGTAGACATCATAGAAGAAGCAAGTGGAGAAACCGAAACAGTACATGCCCAAATTTTCATTCGATGCCTTAATGAAGGGAAAATTCCTGAGGATTGGAACAACGCTACAATGATCTTGCTATATAAAAAAGGTGACATTGAGGATCTCAGGAACTACAGGCCTATCAGCCTTCTATCAGTGGTTTATAAAATCTTCACTAAAGTTCTTTCACACCGCTTGAAGGTGACACTGGACATGGCTCAACCGAGAGAACAAGCTGGATTCAGGAGTGGCTACAGCACAATAGATCATATCCACGTACTGAGAGAACTAATTGAAAGAGCGAGGGAATATGAACTTCCATTGTGCATGGCTTTTATCGATTATGAAAAAGCCTTTGATTCGATGAAACAATCAGCAGTTGCAATGGCTCTGAAATCCTGCGGTATTGAAGATGCATACATTAATATTATTAATAACATCTATGAAAATGCAAGTGCAAAGATTCGGCTGTTTGAAAATACAACACACATAAAAATTGGAAAAGGAGTGAGACAAGGTGACACCATATCTCCGAAGCTCTGTAATGCCACATTGGAAAATGTCTTTTAATCACTGAACTGGGAAAACAAAGGGATAAAGATTAATGGAGATTATCTAACCCACCTTCGTTTTGCTGATGACATAGTCATTTTTGCAACTACCCCATCAGAACTACAGAGTTTGATCCAGGAACTTGCTGACAAGAGTAAAGAAGTGGTATTAAAAATGAACTTTCAATAGACAAAAGTGATGTACAATGCTTTTACAAGAAATGAAGATTTATCGATTGATGGAGAAAAGCTGGAGATAACAGACACGTACGTTTATCTTGGACAGCAGATATCAAGTGAGGGTCACATTGGTGAAGAAATTAATCGGCATACAAAACTTGCCTGGAGAGCTTTTGGAAGAAACAGCCTAATTTTCAATAGCAATATGCCATTATGTCTTAAAAGAAAAGTGTTTGATCAATGCATCCTTCCAGTGCTTACGTATGGTGCAGAGACGTGGACCTTAGCTAAAAGAGACATACAAAGGCTGCAGACAACTCAAAAAAAGCATGGAGAGGTGCATGCTTGGTGTAACCAGGAGAGATAAGAAGAGGAACACGTGGATCCGAAAAATTACAAGAGTGGAAGACATCATGATCAGAGTTACATCCGTGAAATGGCAATGGGCTGGACATACTGCCAGAAGAACAGACCATTGATGGACACCCGAAATTTTAGATTGTTTTCCAAGGGACAGGAAAAGACCCAGAAGAAGACCACATGGAAGATGGGTGGATGAAATTCGAAAGTATGCGGGAGTGACATGGAAGAGACTGGCACAAGACAGACCGTTGTGGAGGAAACTTGGGGAGACCTTCGTCCTGCAGTGGATTGATAATGGTTGACAATGATGATGATGATATATATATACTGAGTGGCCACTTTATTATGACCACCTGACAGTTTTAAGCAAGTGAGCTATGGCTGCGCGCTGTTGCCGCCAGAGAGCGAGACTAGTATAAAAAGAGAAAGCTTAGTGTTTGCGACAGTAGTAGAAGTGATTTTTGGGTGACGAGATGGGCAAAAAATGCGATTTGACGGACTTTCAACGTGGGATGATTGTAGGAGTTCGGAGACATGGAGCGAGTATCGCCGAAACTGCCACATACCTGAAATATTCCAGAGCAGCTGTTGTTAAAGTGTTTAAAGACTAGACTGTCAGCCAAAAAACTGGGTGTCTACGTGCAACGTGCGGTCGTCATAGACTAGTGACTGCTTGGGACGAACAGGGAGTGTCCAGACTTGTAACAGACAACACAGGGGCAACAGTGCAGCAAATTACAGACCATCTTAATCAATGATCCGCTCAAATGATCTCTGCACGAACTGTTCGCCGTACACTGCATCGGATGGGATATGGCAGACGAAGGCCTGTTCAAAGACTGTTGTCTGCAGTTAAAGGAAAACGTCTCCAGTTCGCACAGGAGCACAAGGATTGGACAGTCGATAATTGGAAATAAATTATGTGGTCCGGTGAATCAAGTTTCCAGTTGCACCATGCCAATGGCCGAGTGAGAATTTGGCGAAAACCGTACTAAAGCATGGACCCCAAATGCATTGCTACAACCCTTCAAGCTGGTGGAGGCAAGCGTGAATGGTTGTAGCAATGAATTATGGCTTGGGGAATGTTTTCCTGGCATGCTTTGAGCTCTTTAATTCGTGTTGATCAACGTCTGACTGGCACATCATATCTAAACATCGTTGCCGACCAAGTGCATCCTATCATGCGGATGGTTTATCCCAATGGCGATGGCTACTTTCAACAAGATATTGCGTCCTGCCATAGTGCTCGTATTGTACAGGTTTGGTTTCAGGAACATGCCGGTGAGTTTACTTTGCTTAGGTGGCCCCCACATTCTCCAGATCTCAACCCCATTGAGAATTTGTGGGATGAAGTTGAACGAGCCATCAGACAGCTGGATCCACAACCCTGCAATCTCACACTCCTGGAAAGTGCTATTCATCAAGCATGGTCTCAGATTCACAAACAACCTATCAACATCTCGTGGAGTCCATGCCACGAAGAATCGACGCAGTATTAAAGGAAAAAGGTGGTCCAACGAAGTACTGGGGGGTCATAAAAAAGTGGCTACTCAGTGTATATATATATATATATATATATACAAAGACAGATGGGTCATCTATCACCCAAGTGGTAGGAATCCTTTGGTTCCCAAGAGTTCTTCCACGTGGCTTTTCTCTGGATCTTTTTCTGTCCCTTGGTATGCAGTCTAGAATTTTCGGTTGCCCATCGGTAGTCCGTTTTTATGGCAATATGTCTAGCCCATTGCCCTTTCAGGGATTTTTTTATTGAAGGTTTGACGACCACTGTGAGCTACTCAATGGGCTATTAACAGCAGCCGCCCTTCCCTAATTTTAGGACCACTTGCTCCAAGGAAGCAAGAGAGCTAGTGCCATAAGACAGGCACAGTTTCCATGCCTCACGGATTCCAACCCGGACCTTTTCGGAAGAATCGTCATAAGCCATCGCTTAGACCACTGCGCGACCGGGGCAGCTGGTAGAAAAACCTCTTTACCAACCTGTGGCATTCTTTCCCTTGTTACTTGTCAAAATGTCGGAATAAATATTTAACGGTGTATTGGAGCGAGAAAAAAATCCGCTTTGAGAAACTGGGGCCAGACTGAAGGTCTCGGAGGATGAGAAATTTCCACCACCCTCCCTGACTTCTGAATTATACTTTAGAATTAACCTTCGAAACCAATTTACGAAGAGGTTTTCAAACATGGCACATTAAATTTAGAGGAAACTTTACATAGGACGAACATGGAAAGTAACGTCACTTGACATGACAAGAGCTCCTTGTGAAGCGAACATCTACTTTATAAAAGGCAGATGTTTCTGCATTTTCACCTGGTGTTAACTTTTTATGCAAGAAGTATTTAAAGAGTTGGATTCTTCAGTTCCATTCCATGGAACTGCAGAATACAAGTGCACCTGTAAGAATCCAAGTGCACCTGTAAGAATCCAAGTGCACCTGTAAGAATCCAAGTGCACCTGTAAGAATCCAAGTGCACCTATAAAAATCTAAGTGCACCATAGGAATCCCAGTGCACCTATCCAATAATCAAAGTGCACCTTTTTTTTTTCAATAAGAACAGAGCGTGAAAAGGAATATACCAATACAAAATCAATAAAAAAGTACTTACGTTTCTTTAGTTTCATTTTTAAGACCAGCATTTATGAAAGTTACTATTGAAGTTCTCCTAAACACGCTCTACAATGAGTTCTTAAAACTCAGTATCAGGCCGTTTTTACAAATAGACATTTTTTTTCAGTCTTCGCTCCCATTTTCACATCCTACGATTTCCTTTTCAGCACGTCGTAGGAAGAAGTATTGGGACATTGTATCATAATGTCCGTGCATCGCTCTGTATGTCCGTAAATACAATATATGCTTATTTTTAAATCCCAATAGAAAATCTCCTTCCCTTTTTAGAATCTAAAAGTTCATAAAATTTCGAATTTCTTTAGTTTATAGTTTTTTCTCTAGCCGATGTAACTATGTTTACCACCTGGCACGATTCTAACACTTTTAAAAGCTTCACTCGAAAAGTATCATATTTCATTGATCGAACTATACGCAATAATGTTAAAAGTTTTCCACTTTCCATGATGCAGAATTTTTACCGGCAGTGGTATGTGGTCAAAGATAAATTATTTTTTAGTTTGGTTTTTGGATATCACACATACCCTCTGATTGAAAACTTTTTATTTTGAAGAAAAAAGTGGAGAGCATACAAGAAAATGTGCCTAACGATAGGATCTTTGCGACACTAAACAAAATGTTTAGTTCGGACGTCTAAAAGCAGAGATGGAGAGAGAAACAGAGTACACTTTAGCTTCCTCTAGTCAGAAACGTTTGCCTTATTTGTAGCAAAAGCTGTGCGCAGAATGATTTACTTTTGTAAAAGATGTCCGACTGAAGAGAGAGTTTTTAAATCTCATTTTTAAACACGCAATTATGTACCATAAAATATATATTGAGGTTAATAGTGTCTGACTTCACATCCAATATTTGAAAGATGATCTGTTGAAAAAAGACCAAAAGATACAGTTCTTCATTCTTTCTATTCAAGGTTTTCATGCAAAAATAATGAGTTTTCACATCAGACTAACAATCGCAGAGAGAGAGAGAGAGAATAGCCGCTGAGAGACGGATATAGCGACGCTCTAAGCACGAAGTGTTTTCTCAAACGCTGTGCTAATGAGAAAATTAGTGAGTCTGACTCAGATGAAATCCTGTAGTTTCATCCAGTTTGATAGTTCTAGGCGTTCCAGTGCAGAAACAAAGTCGCATTATTCCGTTAAGCACACAGCGTACGTACGCTCCGTTCTCCAGCTCAGCAGCGAAGGACTTACACCACTTTCCCAAATATTTCCATAATGATTTCTCCGCGAATAATCAAGAAAGCGATGGAAACTTGGCGTGTCTGACGCGTTAGTACGAAAACTATGTGTAAACGCAAGAAGAAATAAATTTGAAGAGCAAACCTCTGCCCCAAGCTACTCACTAGGCGCATTTTAAATTATCTGACAGCAAATCAGATTACTATCTTTAGGCATGTGCTTAGATCATACTCCTAATGGCCATGTTTAACATTCTCATAGATCAGAAAATATGCTGAAGTTCAGGGGTTCACGTTGTTTTTTGAGATCGTTTATCTTAAAAAGCGACATAAAAGTAATATCTTGAGATCGAAGATGAAGGACGATAATTCAACTCCCTTGCTGTAAGTGAAAACAAGTCTAACCTTCTGAAATTCCACGTTTTGTTTTTATACTTAAATATCAGGAAAATAAAATCAATTCAAGTCAGATGCTCTTGTTCTCCTGATTCAAGAAACAAATATTGCTCTCAGGTTCTCGCAATTTACATCGCTTTGCCATAACATTTATTTCATTTGGTTTACCAGAAGTGCATTTGATTTGGGTTCCGGTGCTATTAAAAACCAAGAAATAGGAAATAAAGCCCAGCTTCCTTCGCACGAGTGTTCGGTTTATTAATATTTCAAGATATGAAAACCGAGAACACGATTTTTACAAAATTCTTAAACTAGAGGGGTTTGCCATGTACTGAGAGAGAGAGGGGGGGGGAAGAGAGATGATGATGATGATATTGTTAGTAATAATAATGAAAAAAAGCTATATTAATAAAATTTTCAGTAAGTTTTTTCCAATTCAATAACGTCATCAATATTATTATTTATTGGGTTGGAAAGAAAGTAATATCAGCAAATGAAGGCAACAGAATAGTGCTTATGACCGTATATCTAAGTACAAATCAGTCCAAAATGTACTCGCTATCGTTTGCCACGACTACCTCTCAGCACCTGGGCAGCTGCTTTATACCTTCTCTGTACACTGTTAAAAATTTCAGTTCAACGTTGCACCACAATATCGTTCAGAATCTGACACTTCATGATTGGTGCGAATTTTACACTTGCACCATAAAGTGGTGCCTGAAAACGTTCGACTTGTACCAAGTTTTCGTGCAAATTACCAAATGCAGCCAGAGCGGCGTTACCTTGCACCACATTTTGGGGCAGTGAAAGAAACGGCGCATGCGTCTTCTTCATCAAGTCATCGGAAGGAGACAGATGTGTTGTGCCGCGATGTTGGTTTTGTTGTCCCAGTGAGTGTGAGTTTGAAAAATTTTAAAGAAGTGTTCACTCAAGTTAATAAGGTAAGAGATGAAAAAAATAGGCTGGACGTGGTAGTAGCTTCGAGCGCAGTCCCCTGATCTTGTGACACGTCACAGGCGCTTTGTGACGTATGGATCGATCCTGCTGTAGGAGGACGCCCTTGCGGTTCAGCAGTGCTGGTCATTTTGACGTGAGCGATGCGTGCAGATCTTCGAGCTGACGGAAGTACACATCGGCGGGGAGATTGGTGGTGTCTTAACGTAACTCCAAAAAACAGACACACCGTATATTAGAGCTGAGTTCGGGCTCAATTTTCGGAGCCCGAGCCCGTGGTATATCATCCCGAGCCCACCCGAGCACGAATTTTATATTGAAAGATCTAGCCCGGGCCCGAACGAGCCCGAAAATTGGCTAACCTTTTCAACCATTAATAAAAAACATCTCCTTTTCCACACTTCCATTCTCTCCTCCTCCTGAACCAATATATTTCTCAAATAGGGAGTGGGGAAGGGACCTCTATCTATTTTTATAGTGTAACTGTACGATTTTCTTTGACCATTCCTTTCTACCTGCTGTGTTTTGGGCGGCCGGCCATCCAAAATGATTCTGCGGTGGTAGAATTGTATGTTGCTCAAATAATGCTAATATTATTGGGCCATAATGAGCTGAAATATGTACGTTGCTAAATAGAATTAGCAGGAAGCTACTGCATGGAGATTGGGGGTACATTATCGTCGGCAAGCTATCAATTATCCAATTCCTATAGTTCTTGAAAAGCTTTTTCTTTCCTGCAGAAACACATTAATGCGCGGCCTATGTCATTTTCCACCCAAGCCAGGAATAAATAGCCATATCGAATGCGCGCTCCCCAATCAGAACCAGCTCCCGAAGAATTCGCTTTACCAACTATAAAGTGCCTCATTTGCTAAATCATATAAAATCACATTTATACATAAAATAAAAAAAAATATCTCGCTCTCCCTCTTTCTAAGAGCCCGAGCCCGAACCGCAGTCAATATTCTACAGCCCGAGCCCGAGTCGGGCCCGGGCTCTGTTTCAGACTTTCGGGCTCGGGCAGCAGCCCGTCTCAGCTCTACCGCATTTCCCACCAAACAGACAGCACGATCTTATGTGGGTATATGCCGGATTTGGGTCCAACCACTGTTTCTGGGCGCTGACTTTGTCATACAGGACATCTATCACAATGTGGTTCAACAACGGTTCAACTTGGTCATATGCAAGCAGGGAAACTCATGCGATTTGCATTCTGCTGAACTGTGAGTCGATGGAGTACCAAATCGCTCCTCTTGTGCACCTTTCCAAGTTGACGCAGGTGCTTGTGTGTGTAGACCCCAACTGTTCGGTTTACTCCCTCATAACCACATGTAGGTCTGTCTCCACTAAGGTCTTCAGCATATTAATATCCATTGTCGCAGACCTTCCGGCTTTGCAATGGTCTGATAGGGCAAAATTTCCCTCTTGAAACCGTTCGAACCAACGACAGCACTGACAATGTGATACGGCACTGGGGTACACACTGGTAACGTCCATTACAGCATTTGCTGGGATGCTATCGCGACAAAACTCATACAGCATGCAATGGCGGATGTGCTCCTTGTCCATTTCCATGTTTGCTGGCGCTTACACTCGTCGCCTTCTCATAACTACAGTAAGTGCCACTGACTTAAGCCACCTACCTACTTATGCCATGCCGGTGTGCTGCGCAATCTCAGTGTTCAATGGCCGCAGTAGCCGGGGCTTCGACTTCGGGTACCTCGTTATCGGACATTACTTTCTTTCCAATCCAATATTTCATTGGCATTACCTATAGCAGATCTTACTCTGCTTTATGCCGATACTCTTAAATTTAATGAGCGAAATGAACCACAAGGATATTAAGGCACGTAAATACACGTTTGAGAAAAATGGACATTGAAGATAGGATCCACGAAGTGCCACGATAATCAATTGATTCTTTAGGCTTTTTAATCGAGTTTTCGGCGAGGAACCATAGCGATTTGTAACGGCACCTACAAGATTACAACCGCTTTTAAAACATATAATAAAACTTTCCTGTTTAAAATTTAAAAAGAAGGGTCACATCAAATTAGCAGGGGCAATGAAAACGTTTGTTCAATGCTTTCTGTCACAAAAATAATTTTTCAAAGAGATCTTTAGAAACAAGAAATCAGCTAAAACGAAAGTGTAATTACACTCCCTAGCGAAAAAAGTTTCCATTGCTTAAAATACAAAATGCGCGAAGTGTTTTTCATAGTGAAAGGAAAGTTATAAAATTAAAAAAATATCTTTCAACTGAACACCTAGAATCGGTAAAAAATCTGCAAGTAAATAACTACTCACGCCATTAGCGGCAAAAATGCGCCATACAAAAAAAAAAAAAAAATCACAAATTGCACACAAACCTTCTTCATGGCGAGAGACGTATATGTACTCTTTTTTCGGGGGAAGAAAGCAAAAAAAAAAAAATCACAAATTGCACACAAAACTTTCTCCATGGCCAGAGACGTACATGTAATCTTTTTTCGGGGGAAGAAAGCAAAAAAAAAAAAAAAAATCACAAATTGCACACAAAACTTTCTGCATGGCCAGAGAGGTATATGTAATCTTTTTTCGGGGTAAGAAAGCAAAAAAAAAAAAAAAAAAAAAAAACCCAAGAAAATCACTAATTGCACACAAAACTTTCTCCATGGCCAGAGTACTGAGAGAGAGATATATATATCCTGAGAGAGAGAGATAGCTGAGAGATACCAAGATACCCCACGTAATCTTTTTTCGGAAAAAAAAAAAAAAAAAAGAAAAGGGAATTTTTGAAATCCACCAGGGCAAAATAAAAGTTAATAAAAAATAGAAGAAAAAAATTGCACCATTTCTTTTCTAATGCAATTTGATGCATTTTTATTAAAATAAAACTATTTTTTTTCTAATGTAAGTTGCATTTTAATAAAAAATAAAATAAAAAGAATGAAACACTTTCGGAGGGGGAGGTGGGCAAATGCACCTTTGGCTCCACCTCTGAATACGCCCCTGCCCAGTGTGGGAGATATACGAGGCAAGTGGAATTTTGTAAATCGAAGAAGAGATATATTGAAGAAACGTGATATACCTTTATGTCCCAGGCAGGCAAGCTGTGCTTCATATGAAGAAGAAAATATGCACAAAATAAAAATCATAGTAAACGGCATCCTGCTGAGAAGTAATTTTTTATGCTTTCCAACCGTAGGTTGAAGAAGCGTACATGGTCCAGCTTTGTCCGTCCGTACAATAACTCTCGTAAAAGTGTTTCGATTTCAATTAAATTTTAGTATGTGGTAGGGAACTAACTCTATTGAAAATGGGCGAAATGGGGTCAAAGGTCAGGACATAGGAGAGGGATCCATTCCATTGCCCTTATGCATCATAACTTACGTAAAAATGCTTTGATTGAGACAAAACTTTATCATGTTGTTCTGGAAGTATACTTAACCAGTTCTGTTGAATATCATCGAAATGGAGTCAAAGGTCAGGGCATAGGAGCGAGATTTATTCTACAGCCATTATCCTCATAACTTGAGTAATGATTTCTGGTATGTTGGAAAGCGTATCATAATTAAATCAATGCATAGCATGATTTTACTAACTTGTTTAAGATACTTAGAATCCAAGATACCCTTTTAAATACAAATATAAACTGAGGCCACCAGGTGGCAGATCTGTGAATTATAAAACATTAAGAGACATGCATAAGATATTCTTCATGGCAAAAGCTATGCGATAGAAAAGCAATTTTTGAAATACTTCTTTTACGTTGGTGAAACAAAAGTAAGTTACACTAGGCGCCATATATAGTGGGATTGCAGTTAGACCGTTCGTGCATTGGAGCGAAGCAGACAATAAGTCAGAGCTGCCGACGGGACGTCGGGAGCTGCTGACACGACAGTAACTACGTAAGGCGTGTGTAGGAGGCAGTTTGTAATGGCGCTTCAACTGGGGTCTTACTCCAAATTGGAAGTGCGAGGAACCATTCGATTTTTTCTGGACTGAGAGCCTAAATTGCACTGACATCTATCGTGAAATCTGAGCTGTATAGGGGGAAATGCCATGTCTCGCCCGGTCATTGTAAAGTGGTACCAACAATTTGAAAAGGGTCGAACAAATTTGACAGACGAATACCTCGAAGGGAGACCATATATATCCAGCACTCTGGAGCATATTGTCGCCATGATACGAGATAACAGGTGGTATCAAAATCAAGGAAATTGCTAGTACGTTAGATATTTCTAACGTGAATGTGCATTCCATCATTCACAAGCAGCTGGTATTTCGGAAATTGTTTGCCAGATGGGTGCCACGTTTATTCACCGGCCAGCACAGAAACCAACGTTTCCTGTCGTTTTTGGCTCTTCTGCAAAGGTATTATACTGAGGGTCACAATTCTTTGCGTCGAATCAACACAAAACATTGTTTCACCATTTCATCCCTGAAACCAAACGAACGTCCATGGAATGGAAGCATGTCACCTCTCCAACAAGGAAGAAGTGCACAGTCGAACCATCTGCGGGAAAGGTCATGGCGACTGTTTATTTTTTTACAGTTAAGTTGTTGTTTAAACATAATTTTTGCCAAAAGGGACGACTATCAATGTTGACTCATATTGTCAAACGTCGCGAACTTTGCAAAAGGTAATTAAGGGCAGCCGCTGGAGTAAGTTTAACGAAAGTGTCATTCTGCTGCACGACAACGGCACAGCACACACAGCACGGAAAACAAAGTAATTGCTGCAGTCATTCAAGAAGGGACAGATGTGGCAACATCCACCATACAGCCCCGACTTATTCTTGTGCGACTACCATATGTCCGGTAAAATGTAGCAGAACCTTAGTGGACAAAGATTCCATTTGTCCGGTAAAATAAAGCAGAACCTTAGTGGACAAAGATTCCATTTGTCTGGTAAAATGAAGCAGAACCTTGGTGGACAAAGATTCCATTTGTCCGGTAAAATGAAGCAGAACCTTAGTGGACAAAGATTCCATTTGTCTGGTAAAATGAAGCAGAACCTTGGTGGACAAAGATTCCATTTGTCCGGTAAAATGAAGCAGAACCTTAGTGGACAAAGATTCCATTTGTCCGGTACAATAAAGCAGAACCTTAGTGGACAAAGATTCCAAACCGATGAGGCTGTGAAAACTGTGGACCTTAACTGGTTAAACCAAAATGGAGGATAATTTTTTTTTTTGTACACATGTGGAAAAGTTAATCACGCATTCCGATAACTGTTTACAGTCCTTAGGCGACAATGTCGAAAAATGAACCAATGCTCTACTTTTAAACCAACATACGTCCCCTGAGTATATATATATATATATATATATATATATATACTTAAGAGCAAAAACTGAAGACTAAGGAAAAAATTTTAGAATTTAAAACGAAGGGTGCAAAATAACCTGAAAATCAAAACGCGCAACGCAGCAGTTTTGAAAATACAGAATTCACATTCTATAAAGAAGATACCTAAGCAAAAAAATACATATATAATTTTGACTCACACCTAGTACAACATAGAAAAAGGTTATGTATCTACCTGTGTGAGCAAAAGGAAAAAAAGATAAAAAAATAAAATAAAACAACTGAATGTAGAAGGTGTCGAGAATACTGAGCCTTGGCTTTATCAAGGACCAGCAAAAACTCTGCATTTTCTCACTTCCACAAAGACCTAGTTGGAAATGGGTTTCTGCAAGGCCATAGATGCAAGTAACATTCCCACCTAAAATAGTTTAAAAATATATATATAAGTCATGTCCTCCTTAGAGTTGCATGACCTAGCACTAGTTAACAATTTCGCTTGCATCCATTAACCTTCCTGGCTCCGACCCATACTCTTCATCTGTTACGATTAAACAGAGAGAAGAAGATTAAAGAGAACTCAAGCTGTGAGAGTGACATAATAATTAGAAATGATTTTCAGCCATAACGAAATTCCAAGTTCGTTTGAGAGAGAATTTAAACCTGAAAAACAATGCAAAAGAAATCCAAATTTTACATTGCAATTAAAAAAGGAAATGTTAATTTATAACGAACAGATTTTTGAAAGAAAACTTGAGTCTAAAACCCCTCTACTCTACAACTTATGACAGCACGAAAACGAGAATAAGCTAAAGATAATAATTAACTAAAGAAAACTTTGTGAAAGTTATATACCTTAAACAGTTAGTTGCAATATGTACAAAGTATTTCAGCAGTGCTTTAAGTGCATAATTAATTAGTTATTAAGAACTTAACTACTTTGAAAAAACAGCGCATAGACAGCGCATAGAAAAGGAACAAGCTTAGCCATCTTCTGTTCCTAGGTACCCCAAAAGACGCTCAAAGTTACAAAGAAAAGAAAGAGTTAAAACCCGCAAAAATGTTAACAGACAAACCAATGCCTAAAAGCTGAAAAGCTAAAAAACGACAGAGAAAAGGTACATGAAGTACAAACATTGAACTTATAAAGCCTAGAACCCAAAAACAAGGAAGAGAGCTTACCTCTTGTGTAACAAAAACTTTTCTCCTCACAAGAGAAGAACATGGCTGACCTCTTCCGCCACTCCCTAGACGCTGGGGGGCAGTGAGGGGCTAAAAATAGTAAAACCAACATTAAAATTAATAAGATTCTGATTAATCTATAGAAGCTCACTAAGGTGATTTAATACATGCAAAGATTATTAAATAAACTGCTCGTGTATTTTATAATATTTCTCATGTATTCTGGAGAGTTAATTCTGCTCTTTCTGATCATACAGATCCACAGTCTTAAGTTTATATATTTTTTCTCTGGTTAAAATCTCCGCGCGTTGGTTTCTTGCTGTATGAGGAGGCCATCAGCCCCACCCCCACTGCCCCCCAGCGTCTAGGGAGTGGCGGAAGAGGTCAGCCATGTTCTTCTCTTGTGAGGAGAAAAGTTTTTGTTACACAAGAGGTAAGCTCTCTTCCTTGTTTTTGGGTTCTAGGCTTTATAAGTTCAATGTTTGTACTTCATGTACCTTTTCTCTGTCGTTTTTTAGCTTTTCAGCTTTTAGGCATTGGTTTGTCTGTTAACATTTTTGCGGGTTTTAACTCTTTCTTTTCTTTTGTAACTTTGAGCGTCTTTTTGGGGCAAATAGGAACAGAAGATGGCTAAGCTTGTTCCTTTTCTATGCGCTGTCTATGCGCTGTTTTTTCAAAGTAGTTAAGTTCTTAATAACTAATTAATTATGCACTTAAAGCACTGCTGAAATACTTTGTACATATTGCAACTAACTGTTTAAGGTATATAACTTTCACAAAGTTTTCTTTAGTTAATTATTATCTTTAGCTTATTCTCGTTTTCGTGCTGTCATAAGTTGTAGAGTAGGGGGTTTTAGACTCAAGTTTTCTTTCAAAAATCTGTTCGTTATAAATTAACATTTCCTTTTTTAATTGCAATGTAAAATTTGGATTTCTTTTGCATTGTTTTTCAGGTTTAAATTCTCTCTCAAACGAACTTGGAATTTCGTTATGGCTGAAAATCATTTCTAATTATTATGTCACTCTCACAGCTTGAGTTCTCTTAATCTTCTTCTCTCTGTTTAATCGTAACAGATGAAGAGTATGGGTCGGGCCAGGAAGGTTAATGGATGCAAGCGAAATTGTTAACTAGTGCTAGGTCATGCAACTCTAAGGAGTGACATGACTTATATATATATTTTTTAAACTATTTTAGGTGGGAATGTTACTTGCATCTATGGCCTTGCAGAAACCCATTTCCAACTAGGTCTTTGTGGAAGTGAGAAAATGCAGAGTTTTTGCTGGTCCTTGATAAAGCCAAGGCTCAGTATTCTCGACACCTTCTACATTCAGTTGTTTTATTTTATTTTTTTATCTTTTTTTTCCTTTTGCTCACACAGGTAGATACATAACCTTTTCTATGTTGTACTAGGTGTGAGTCAAAATTATATATGTATTTTTTTGCTTAGGTATCTTCTTTATATATATATATATATATATATATATATATATATACATACATGGGATGTAAGGTCAGGTGATGCGTAACATCACAGCCTCTCCATTGACAAATGTCAACCCCGCCTTCTCGTGGTACATCCTGTTCCCACTAAAGGGGCTCTGACGACCGCCAATAGAGGTATAACTATACCATCGGGATTAGAGGAAATGCTATCCCACAATCACCAACCCGCTTGGCCAGCGTGGTGAGTTATGGCCAAACCCCTCCAAAATAACTCCACAACTTAAATCTTGGCCCTCAGTCTCCGGCAGCTGGAATGTACCTGGCCAAGGCAGCGGCCAGTGTGACATGAAGGCAGAGGGTGCTAAGAATCCCCGGAGGACCGGACTAGGCTGCCATCTGATGCTGACCTTGGCTACGTACAACGGACGCTCCCTATCTTCTGATTCAAGGCTTCTTGAATTGGAAGAGGAACTACAAAGGATCAAGTGGGACATCGTCGGGCTAAGTGAGGTAAGGAGAAAAGAAGAAGATCTCATTGAACTGAAAAGTGGACATCTCTTCTACTATCGTGGGACAGATACTGGCAGAACTAGTGGTGTTGGATTTATAATAAACAAGAAACTGAAGGATAAAGTTGTAGAAGTTGTAAGTTCCTCTGACAGAGCTGCACGACTCGTTATCCAACTATCTAGAAGATACCAGGCTCAGATTATTCAAACTTATGCACCCACCACAAGTCATGCTGAAGAAGAAATTGAGGAATTTTATGAGGAAATTCGTGATCTAAATAATAAAGGTAAGCAGCACTTGAAGATAATTATGGGAGATTTCAATGCAAAAATAGGGCAACGGCAACAGAATGAAACTTCAGTAGGTAAATTCGGTCACGGCAACAGAAACCAGCGTGGAAATACTCTCGTAGAGTTTGCAGAGGCAGAAGGGTTTTTCATCTTGAACTCCTTTTTCAAGAAAAAGCCACACAGGAAATGGACATGGAGACATCCAAATGGGACGACAAGTGAAATTGATTTTATTATGTGTAACAAAAAATTCGTCATAGAAGACTGCAGTGTGCTAAACAAGTTCAACACAGGCAGTGACCATAGATTGGTGAGATGTAAGATGCACCTCAACACTAAACTCGAACGTAGCAAGCTCATAAGACAAACAAAATGTATTGACATAACCAACCTTAAAAAACACCATAATACCTTCAAATTGGAACTGAAGAACAGATTCTCTGCCTTAGAAGGCCTAACATCGGAAGAAGTGTTTATTTCTGAAGTTAACAGAAAAGTAACCAAAGCTCTTATGGAAACAGCAACAAAATTAGCTGGGTCTAAGAACAAATTGCATGTGAACAAATTATCAGGAAAAACCAAAATGTTGATGCAAAAAAGAAGAGTGATGAGGACAACTAAAGAAGATGTGACTTCCAAAGTGGAATATATAGAGCTATGCAAGACAGTACGAAAAAGCATCACTGAAGACGTAAGGAAATTCAACTGTGAACTAGTAAGGAAAGCAATTGAAAACAACCAAAGCCTAAAGATAGCAAAGGGACATCTCAGTAAATGGAAAAAACAGATTAAGGCACTGAGAAAAGAAGTTGGTTCTGTAACAAGAAATAGAGGCGAAATTTTGACAAGAGTGAAAGATTTCTACTCCACATTATATGAAAGGGATGATACATGTACTCCAGACATCATGAAAGGTACCAGAGTTCTTCCAGTCCTTCCAGCAGAAGTTGCACATGCAATCAAGAACATGAAGCGAGGAAAAGCTCCAGGAGAAGATGCAATTACTGTAGACATCATACAAGAAGCAAGTGGAGAAATCGAAACAGCACTCGCCCAAATTTTCACTCGATGCCTTAATGAAGGGAAAATTCCTGAGGATTGGAACAACGCTACAATGATCTTCCTACATAAAAAAGGTGACATTGAGGATCTCGGGAACTACAGACCTATCAGCCTCCTATCAGTGGTTTATAAAATCTTCACTAAAGTTCTTTCACACCGCTTGAAGGTGACACTGGACATGGCTCAACCGAGAGAATAAGCTGAATTCAGGAGTGGCTACAGCACAATAGATCGTATCCACGTACTGAGAGAACTAATTGAAAGAGCGAGGGAATATGAGCTTCCATTGTGCATGGCTTTTATCGATTATGAAAAAGCCTTTGATTCGGTGAAACCATCAGCAGTTGCAATGGCTCTGAAATCCTGCGGTATTGAAGATGCATACATTAATATTATTAATAACATCTATGAAAATGCAAGTGCAAAGATTCGGCTGTTTGAAAATACAACACACATAAAAATTGGAAAAGGAGTGAGACAAGGTGACACCATATCTCCGAAGCTCTGTAATGCCACATTGGAAAATGTCTTTTAATCACTGAACTGGGAAAACAAAATGATAAAGATTAATGGAGATTATCTAACCCACCTTCGTTTTGCTGATGACATAGTCATTTTTGCAACTACCCCATCAGAGCTACAGAGTATGATCCAGGAACTTGCTGACAAGAGTAAAGAAGTGGGATTAAAAATGAACTTTCAGAAGACAAAAGTGATGTGCAATGCTTTTACAAGAAATGAAGATTTATCGATTGATGGAGAAAAGCTGGAGATAACAGACCCGTACGTTTATCTTGGACAGCAGATATCAAGTGAGGGTCACATTGGTGAAGAAATTAATCGGCGTACAAAACTTGCCTGGAGAGCTTTTGGAAGAAACAGCCTAATTTTCAAGAGCAATATGCCATTATGTCTTAAAAGAAAAGTGTTTGATCAATGCATCCTTCCAGTGCTTACGTATGGTGCAGAGACGTGGACCTTAGCTAAAAGAGGCATACAAAGGCTACAGACAACTCAAAGAAGCATGGAAAGGTGCATGCTTGGTGTAACCAGGAGAGATAAGAAGAGGAACACGTGGATCCGAGAAATGACAAGAGTGGAAGACATCATGATCAGAGTTAAATCCCTGAAATGGCAATGGGCTGGACATACTGCCAGAAGAACAGACCATCGATGGACAGCCGAAATTTTAGATTGGATTCCAAGGGACAGGAAATGACCCAGAAGAAGACCACATGGAAGATGGTTGGATGAAATTCGAAAGTATGTGGGAGTGATATGGAGGAGACTGGCACAAGACAGACCGTTGGGGAGGAAACTTGGGGAGACCTTTGTCCAGCAGTGGATTGATAATGGTTGACAATGATGATGATGATGATGATATACATACATACACTGAAGAGCAATTGAATTTGAGACAGGTGGCGTATGCAAATGTGGCGCTGTGGGCGGCCTTGTAAACAGAAACGACATGAAGTATGCAGCGATCCGAGAATATAAGAAGTGATGCTACGGGAATCAGTAAGAGTCGGACGCAGTACGGGTAAGACGAAGGATCTAAGCGCATTTGATCGTGGGCAAATTGTCGGAGCCAGACGAATGGGTCACTCTATCTCGGAAGTAGTGCAGGCACTGGGATTTTCACGAGCCACTGTGCCACGGGTGCACCGTGAGTACATCGAATCCGGTAAAACCATCCCTACAAGGGCCAACTGCCGTGAACAACAGCGTGTGGATGAGTGGGGTCATCGTCGGCTAGCTCGCATTGTAACAGCGGATAGACGGGCCACAGTGTAAGAAATCACTCGGCAATTTAACGCTGGTGCACAAAAACATGTAAGCAGCCACACCATCCAGAACCATCTCCTCGTTATGGGGTACAGAAGTAATCGTCCCACTGGGTTATCGCTGCTGCCCGCACATCACAGGGAACAAAGATTAGCATGGGCGCTGGAACATCGCCACTAAACCCTAGACATGTGGGAAAATGTTGCCTGGACTGATGAGTCGAGATTCACGTTGGTACATGCGGATGGCAGGACACGCGTACGGCGCAAACCACATAAAGCGATAGGCCTTTCTTGCCAGCAGGGTACTATTCGAGCTGGTGGGTGTGGCATTCTCGTGTGGGGACTGTTTACGTGGACTGAAATGGGACCCCTGGAACGTGTGACATCGTCCCTCACACGTCAACGTTATTGGGATATCCTGGACGACCATTTGCTCCCGTTTGTGCGTCTTCAACATCCCACTGGGGACCTCATCTTGCAACAAGACAATGCACCGTGCCATCGCTCCCGAATGGATGGATAAACACTCCACCGACGTGACCTCGCTTCCTTGGCCAGCTAGGTCACCTGACCTCAATCCCATCGAGCACATCTGTGATGCCATCGTGAGAGATGATCGACGCTTTAACTCCCCCCCCCTCTTCTATCAAATCTTCGTGAACTGTGGGAGCTTGTTCAGGGGTCGTGGATCCGTATGGCTTCCCAACGCTTCCGGTGTCTTGTCGAGTCTATGCCGAGACGAATCGCCGCCGTCATCAGGACGAAAGGTGGTGATACAACTTACTAGACAGCTATCTCTAATTCAATTGCTCTTCAGTGTGTATATATATATATATATATATATATATATATATATATATATATATATATATATATATATATATATATATATATATATATATTCAACAGTGTAACTAACTAAAAGTATTTACTCTCGTCAAAGTACATGCAAAATCAAAATGCTCAATTAACGAATCGTACCCGACGCTAAAATAATTTTTTAAATCGGACCTCTTTAGATCAGGGGTGTGTAACCCACGGCTCGCCACGTGCCACTTTTGATGTAGAATATCTTGAACGTGCCACTCCACCTTAACCTACCCCCGCCCTCCACGGTTACCAGAAAGGATACAAAAAATTATATCTCTGTATATTTCAAATAAAACAGTACTGAAGGAGAGAAAAATATTGTTAAAGCAATACTATTATAACAAATAACAACTAGTTTAACTAGTATATTGAAAACACAAATTACTTGCAAAGAAAGAAACATATTCCAGCATTGTATGATTACGTTTCCATTCACACGAAACAAATCCGGTTTAATCCTTAGTGAGGCTTTTGGATGTCTTTCTTCTTCACTAGTTCTTCAATGTTGGGATTCAGAGATGAAGTAGCAAAAACCAGCAGATTTTTGATATGCTGATCAGTGAGTTCTGAACGGTATTTATTTTTCCACCAACGTAATTATTTTCCTTTATCGCAGGGCCATGTCTCGTAGTGCAGGAAACTGAGAGAGGGAAGGGGGGGGGGAGATTTCCAGAAAGTGACAAATAAATTCTTGGCTGTCTGGCTGGCTGGATTTCCAAGCACCTCCTTGAACTTGCTGTGGATTGATGTGCTATTCTGAATCTCCAAAATGTGTCTGAAAACGTGGCTTCAGAGGAGTCCTTTCAAATCAAAAATATATTGCCGATATTTAGAAAAGTTTGGAATCACACCAAACTCAGTTTGTGACAGTTGTTTCATTCGAGGAAAATGTGCGAGATCATGCAGAGAAAGATGCATTCCAAGAAGAACAAGTTTTGCTTTAAATGCCTCAAGTGAGTTAATTAACGCTGGCAAAAGATTGTTTTTACCTTGCAAACGCAGAATCAAGTTGTTAAGGTGGCCCACGATGTCCGTCACAAATACTAAATCACATAGCCAAATTCCATCCTTTAAAAGCGCGCACTCATCAGGAACTTTGTCGTTTTCTTCAAAAAGTTTCAGCACGTTATCTTTTAGTTTCCCAAATCTTTCCAGTGCAGTTCCCCGTGACAGCCAACGGACACTATGTTGCAGCACTCGGGAGCGAGTGCGCACCTTTTCCCTGCATTGGGAATTGAGAAGTAATCGGAAAAGCGGAAAAAAAATGGGATTTAAAAAAATTAATCAAATGAATGGGAGAGATTTTGGGGAGCTGGTGTAAGAATTATTAAAATAAGGATTTTATAAACTTCACGCTCTTCAGACGCTCTGCATTTCACAATTTAATTTTCCCCTTAGATTTTCTTCCGTGGGTTCGCGCCTAGGAAGGTCAGGAAAGTACCGCTCTTTCCCCTTCACCCCCACCCCACCATCTCTCTCTCTCTCTCTCAGAGTCGAAGGGCTTCCAGCAGTCCGCTTGCTGTGGCATGGGGCCGCGGGGCATCCTTTCCCTAACTGCTACGAGCCAGCAATATTGGGTAAGACAGAGTAATTCAAGTCAGAGAAATAGCGGGTAGACATTTTATTGGAGCTCGGCGCCAGTCGTCTTGAGATTTGATGCACCAAGTCTGGAAGAAAAGAATAGCCTGACGCCAGGCAAAGGAAAACCAATAGCAGTTTTATGATAGTAAGATTTACGACCTCAGAGATCCGTAGGCAACGAAGTTCCTAGAATTTGAGGGCGGACACAGATTTTGGACGAGGCGAAGGATGGCAAGTCAGAGAAATGGCGGGAAACCCAGAGCAAATCAGATCGGGAAATGATAATTGTTTGACCAATCTCTAAACTGGTAGGAGGATCCGGGAAGAACAAATTTTTGGTAGGACAGGAAGAGGAGCGAGAGAATTATATCAGTCGGCATGAATACTTCGAAAGAATGATGACAGAATTCAGAGAGAATTATGGGTTGGCATGAAAACTGCGAGAGAATGATGACAGAATTGAGACAGTTGGCATAAGAACTTCAGGAAGAGAGGAGATAGCATGAAAACTTCGAGAGAATGATGACAGAAGTCAGACAGTTGGCATAAGCACTTCAGGAAGAGAGGAGATAGCATAAAAACTTCGAGAGAATGATGACAGAATTCAGAGAGAATTAGGAGTTGGCATAAGAACTTCAGGAAGAGAGGAGATAGCATGAAAACTTCGAGAGAATGATGACAGAAGTCAGACAGTTGGCATAAGAACTTCAGGAAGAGAGGAGATAGCATGAAAACTTCGAGAGAATGATATTCCAGCCCTCATCGTGGGATAGATGGTAGGACAATTCCGACCTTAATGTTTCCTCTTGTTTACATAATTAGTATGTTGAACCGAAAATTAAAGAAGAGCATAGTAGACTAAGTTAAGGTTGAAAGTAAAACCAGCTCTAAATTAATGCTGAGAAACGTAGGGCAGAAATAGACTAAGTTAAGGTTGAAAGTAAAACCAGCTCTAAACTAATGCTGAGAAAAGTAGGGCAGAAATAGAAGAAATGAAATGGTTGAGTAAAGTAAATACCATTGATCAGAGCAGGAAATTGTGTAGTATAGGGAATCATTTTTTTAGTAAATTATGTTTCGAAATATTTCAGAATTATATTAAATTAAAATAAGAAATTAAAGTTAACCTTTAAATAAATAATTTTGCTAAAAGGGTCTTCAAGCATATTCATATGACTGAGTGTATTTTTCTAGATTTCAAGTCTTCATCAGGCAAAATAAACATATATTATTTTCACGTTATTATGAGTCGGCTACATTTCATTTGAGTGTACAATTTTGTAAAAAAAAAAGGTTAATAACGATTGAGTGTTGGATGTGTGAATAAATGATTTGGAATGAATGTTCAGAAAAATCCTCCAGTGCAATACTGAGTAACTTACGCATCAGTGCTAGTAAACGAATCAAAATTTGTAAGTTAACGAATTATTCAAAAAGAAATGAAAAGCTAGACGATTACTTTAAAACATTGCGGCACTCAGCGGACCCCGATACACGGAACGTCGGCTGGGTGAAACACAACGCCCATCCTCGAATAGCGAGCCTGTGTTTTCTCTAATACTGGGAAAACATAGTTTTTGAGATTCGAGTGATTACCCTTATTACTAATAATGACGCGGGGCAATCCAAAAGCCCCAGGTAGCATTAAATGGTGCCATGTCACCAGGATTTTTCGAACCATGACTTATAGCGGACTGGAAAGGAAATATTAGAAGTTAAAAGTAAAAAACAAAAATTTGTTTGATGGTTGATATTAGTGATGAGAATACAGTTCACGATAATAGTTCGGAATAATCAACATAGGAATAACAAATGAAGATTAAATGGAAATATATAGGCGACGAGTTAACGAGAAGAGAAATATTCATTTTTCATTCAGTTGATAAGTGTATGTATATAATTTGTATTTCTGTATAGTGTGTAAAGTGCAGTACTTCATGATAAGTATAAGGAATTTTCCCCAGATGTCGAATTGGGTTAGGGGTGACCTAAGAGTTATGTTTTGATTTTCAGGTAAGTATTGAGAAAAATAATTGGGTACTAGTAAGCAAGGCAGGAAGTTAGTTGGGTAGTAACTGCAGAGTATTTATATGCGTAGCAAATGTGGTAGTGAGTAGCAAGGAATTTTGTTATTGGATAAAGTGTCAGTGGAACAGTAAGAATTCTAATTGTATCAAGATGGGGGATAGTGATGGTGAGGAAAATTCAAACGAAGCTAGGGGAGCAGAAAGTAACGAGATTCAAGAAGACAGCAATAGACAAGTAGACGCAACTAGAAATGCTCAAAGAACCATCCAATCAATGGCGGGAATGCTATCTTATTTGCCAAATTTTTCAGGAAATACCGATGAGGGAATCAATGCAAAACAATTTTTCGAGATGATTGATAGTGTGGCTGAGGTAGCAGGATGGACGGACGCCGTTAAAATTCTGGCGGCGAAAGCAAAATGCAGGGCAGCGGCGAGCCAATTTCTGACAGACGTAGCTGATATCAGGAGGGAGACCAGTTATAAGAAGTTCAAAGAAGCCATTATTGAAAGATTCGAATCCCAGCAACCGGTGATGGTCCGTATGCATAAGGTTACAACGTGCCGTCAAAGAGCAGGAGAAAAAGTTTCGGAATACGTGACCAGATTGAGGGGCTAGCTCACCAATACCTAGGGCAGGTAGATCAGTCGAACCGTGAGGTAAGGGAAATGGCAGACCAGGCAAAAATGTCCCAATTCCTTAACGGGCTAGACCCGAAGTTAAAAAGATCGGTATTATCATTTGCATCGAACACTTTCGCTGAAGCAGTCAAGCGGGCGACCTTAGAGGAGCAGAATAATGAACTGATTGCCTCTAGTGTAAACGTAACAGACACCGAAGTGTGGAACCAAGATAGAGTTCGGAGAGGAGTACCGAAAGATAACACAGATAGTGCGGTATCTGAATTATGCAACTTGCTTACCCGTCAGATGGCCGACCACGAGGCACAGGTCAATACGTTGAGAAATGAAGCAACGGAGTTAAACAGGAGGTTAGAACAAGCGGAGAGGGCACACCGGGAGCATGTGCAAAGAATTAGAAGGATAGAGGAAAATAATAATCAGCAAAGAGTAGATAGAAGGGATCCGAACCAAGTTTGTTTTAAGTGTGGAAGCCCAAACCACTTTTTAAAGGAATGCTCTCTTAGCAATCCAACATCTTTTGGTAATAGATACGTAGGAAATAATTCAAGGAGATATGGATATGCCGGAGACAATAATTTTAGGCAGCAAGGTTTTTCCGGGGAAAGGCGAACGGCTAACCCATTAAGCCAAGGCAGCCATCGGGAGCAGGATTTCCCTACGGGAGGACGCTCGGTGCATTCGCCTCCTCCGCCAGATGTAAGAGGAACTCGAGGACGCAGCAGCTATCCTAGCGGGCGCAGGGCGAATTACGATAGAGGAGCAGAACACGAAAATTACCGGGATAGAGGATACGATTCAAGGAGAAATGATGTGGAAAGATATAGTAGGCAGAATCAGCAGGTGCACTTCCAGGATAATTATTCTGGCAGAGCAAATGATAGGAGGCAAGGACAGAGGAATTTAAACTAGGTGGAGGTCGGGATAACGGGACCGTTCTCGGCCGGAGAAATAGAAAGAAAAAGGTCTCTGTAGTGTTAACCACTTGTTCAATCCAGGAGCACGAAGCTTTGCCACTGATTGAAGTAAAAATTGCAGGACATCGATATCGCGGTTTACTGCATTCTGGGGCAGGGGTGTCAATTTTGTGTCCTACAGCGTTGCAGGAGATTTGCAAGAGAATGCAGTGCAGGCCTCAGGAATCATTAATGAAAATCTCAGGAATAACTGGAACCCCTTAGAAATAGCAGCCTGTTATGAATTACCAATACAGATAGGGAAGGATGTTGTTAAACATACCTATCACGTTACTCGGAAGAAGTTGCACCCAGATTATTCGCTTATCTTGGGGTGGGATTTTCTAAAGGCCCACGGTTTTGCATTTGATGCAGGGTCAGGGATTTTAGAGAGAAGAACACCGGTATCGAAGAGGAGGGCCCGTAAGCAGCGTAGAGAAGAGAAACGTAGGGCAGCTCGTGTGAATAAGATTGCACCAGTGGTGAGAAGAGAAGAGCAGATAAAGAGGAAAGAGAGTACTTATCCTCCGGATGAAACCAAAGCAGGAAAGCTAATTAGGAAGGAAATAATTCCTCCGAGCGCAGAGAAAATCGTTTGGGTCAATTGCCCACCTTTTTCGAGGAATTATTTAGGGCAAGTGTTAGTGCAGCCAGTGGAAAAATTTTGTCAAGGATGTGTTAGGGTAGGGCGTTCAGTGAATACTCTAGAAACCTCGGGTAAAATTCCAGTTTTAATGGCTAATTTAACAGAGCAACCCTTCCACCTTAACAAAAGCACGAAGTTAGTGTACATTCAGCCTATCGTTAATGCGGGGACGCTCCAGGAGGGTAAAAGAGAAAAATTACCTCCGCTTACTCCGAAGGATTTTAATCTTGAAGAAGTGGATCCCAAGTGGAGGCGACCACTCGCTTCTCTTATAATGAATTATAAAGACGTTTTTGCCCGTTCTATGAGCGAGTTGGGTAAATGCAATTTACTCTACCATGAGATCAATCTGAAAACGGACGTGCCAATCGTAGGAAAAATGTATAGAGTTCCACATCACCTCAGGCAGGAAGCTCAACAGCAAATCAAGGATTTGTTGGATGCCGGCATTATTACGGAGAGCGCTTCACCCTACAGAGCACCAATGTTGCTCGTTGCTAAAAAAGCATCCCATCAATTTCGTTTATGTATAGACTTCAGGGCTTTAAATGAAGCAGCTATACCCGATAGCTATCCCTTGCCTAGAATAGAAGACTTATTAGAGCAGGCTCAGGGCAACAAATTCTTCACCACGTTAGATATGAAAGCAGGCTTTAATCAGATGGAGATAGCGGAGCGCGACAAGCACAAAACAGCATTCACTACCCCATGGGGCTTGTTTCAATTCGAGAGGTTGTGTTTTGGCTACAAAACTTCTCCGAATAGCTTTCAGAGATTGAGTGATGCTCTTCTGTACGGATGGGCAGATTTTAACATAATGTGTTTCATAGATGATATATTTATCGCGTCAAAAGATGAAGAGACACACCTTATCAAATTGGAAGCTGTTTTTAAACGTCTCAGAGAACACCATTTGAAGTTAACGCCGGACAAGTGCTCATTTATGAAAACGGAAGTAAAATTTTTGGGTCATGTGGTTAGTGGAGAAGGAATTCGTCCAGATCCCAGTAATCTGCATAAGGTCAACATTTTTGGAACTCCTAAGACTCTCAGGAGCTTACGGGGATTTTTGGGTTTATGCAATTACTACCGGAAATTTATACCATCCTATTCTGACATTGTAGCACCCATGACCGACTTGACAAAACAAGGGAAATTTAAATGGACACCAGAAGCCAACCGAGCATTTCTTCAAATCAAGAATTGTCTATTAAGTGACACGGTATTAATTCATCCTGATTACAGCAAACCTTTTTACCTTCACTGTGACGCAAGTCATACAGGAGTGGGCTCGGTCTTGGAACAATACTCATCTGATGGCATATTGCAGCCAATCGCATTTATGTCACGGAAATTAAATCCAGCCGAAATGAACTACCCAGTTATCGAAAAGGAGATGTTGGCCGTAGTTTGTGCCCTAAAGCATTGGAGACATTATTTACTAGGAAAAGAGTTCTATGTGATTAGCGACCATCGTCCTCTTACGTATCTTCAAAATATCAAAGACGCAAATAGCAGATTGAATCGGTGGAGAATGGCTCTTAGTGAATTTTCTTACAAAATTTTGTATCAACAAGGGAAGCAAAATGTCGTGGCTGATTATTTGAGCAGGCAGCACGGAGTTGAGTCACCGGAGAGCGCTGAAGGAGAAATCAGGGGCGTGTCTCTTCTGACCGCTGAAGAGGACCAATCGGAAACAGCTCGTGTTAAAGCACTGCAAAGAGCAGACGCCGATCTCGCTCCGATCATTGACATGCTGGAAAAACAACGCATCCCAGTAGGCAAACATAGGGTTAAGGATAGTTTTTTCCTAAACTCTGAAGGATTGTTATATCATTTCCAATATCCTGACAGGAGCGCATCTGGAGATGAATTTTGGGAGCAGCTTGTAGTTCCTCAGGCTATGATACATGAAGTTTTAAAACGTTGTCATGAAATTCCCTCGGTAGGACACTTCGGCGGAGACAAAACTGTCTCCTATGTTAGAAAACGTTATTTTTGGATAAACTTGTATGCGGATGTCAAAAATTATGTAGCTTCTTGCGAAAAATGTAATGAAAGGACAAACCACAAACTAAAAGGAGTAGAGAAACTGCAGCGAGTGGAAACGGGTTCTTACCCCTTCCAAAAAATTTCTTTAGACATTTGTGGCCCGTATCCTACAACTGCTGACGGAAATAAATACCTACTTGTCATGATTGATTCGTTCACCAGGTATGCTGTTTTAGTGCCTATGCCAGACCAAAAAGCAACTACAGTCGCAAGCGCATATTTCGACCATGTCATAAGTATTTATGGTACACCGGAAACTAATTTGTCAGATAACGGTGGATGCTTCATCTCTGAGGTATTCACCAATTTATTGGCTAGATTGGGCATAAGAAGATTGAATACGACATCCTTTGCACCCTGGAGTAATGGCCAAAACGAAGCTAGCCACAGGTTTCTTAACAAATCATTAAGTTGTCTAGTTAATGAGAGACAAGACGACTGGGACACCTACATTCCTAGGATAAGACTAGCATATAATACTACAAACCATTCAGCAACCAAATATGCTCCAAGCTATTTAGTGTTTGGGAGAGATTTAACGGTTCCATCCGACATTTTACTTCCGCCTCGCCGACAAACATATTATAGTGAAGAGGATTATGTAGAGGTATTCAACAATAAGATGAGGAAAGCCTACGAGTTGGTTCATGGAAATCTGCAGGAGGCTGCAGCAAAGCAGGAAAAGTATGCAGACAGGTTTGCCAGAGAAAAGGACCTGAGAATTGGTGACAGAGTATTTTTGCATACGCCTTATATCGACCGTGGTCTTTCTGATAAAATTGCCAGAAAAAACAGCGGTGAGTGGAAAATTGTGTCTTTTCCATCAGCCGTCAATGTGCGACTAGTATCTTTGAAGGACGAGAGGAAACAACAGGTAGTGCATAAGAACCGCGTATTCAAAGCACCTCTACGGAGACATCACCTAGAGAATAACTCACCGGAGCGAGAGCACGTCGAAGAAGCAGAAAACGATAATGAGGAGTTAGAAGATTTAACAGCTCATTCGGATTCGACAGAAGAGTACGAATTTATTCCTCAATTTGATTTGGAGGTTACACCGACAGCGGTGGCAGTGCAGAGCACGCCTCAGCAAGCTAGCAATCCGATCGCCGAAAAGGTGAGAAGGACGCCGTTCCTTAGAGAACCGTACATGCTGAGAAACCGTAACTCGCAACCAGAGCCGACCGTGAATCATGTTACGAAGCCTAAAACGGTGTCATCATCATCATCATCATTGTCAACCATTATCAATCCACTGCTGGACGAAGGTCTCCCCAAGTTTCCTCCACAACGGTCTGTCTTGTGCCAGTCTCCTCCATGTCACCCCTGCATACTTTCGAATTTCATCCACCCATCTCCCATGTGGTCTTCTTCTGGGTCTTTTCCTGTCCCTTGGAATCCAATCTAAAATTTCGGCTGTCCATCGATGATCTGTCCTTCTGGCAGTATGTCCAGCCCATTGCCATTTCAGGGATTTAACTCTGATCATGATGTCTTCCACTCTTGTCATTTTTCGGATCCACGAGTTCCTCTTCTTATCTCTCCTGGTTACACCAAGTATGCACCTCTCCATGCATTCTTTGAGTTGTCTGCAGCCTTTGTATGTCTCTTTTAGTTAAGGTCCACGTCTCTGCACCATACGTAAGCACTGGAAGGATGCATTGATCAAACACTTTTCTTTTAAGACATAATGGCATATTGCTCTTGAAAATTATGCTGTTTCTTCCAAAAGCTCTCCAGGCAAGTTTTGTACGCCGATTAATTTCTTCATCAATGTGGCCCTCACTTGATATCTGCTGTCCAAAACGGTGTATACTCCAGTATATAGCAATATCACGGAAGGTGTGAGTGTCACAAAACCAGAGCAGCAGGAGATGGCTAAAAGGAATCAAAAGTTTGGAGCCACGGACAAGGCTGATTTAATAGGGAAATTTATTGCTCAACTGAAGCTAGCACCTAAATCATCGGGAGAATCGTGGATCGAGCAGGCGGAAAATTGCTTACAGGATATTCAGAACGTAAGCGAGAACTCGACAGCAGAAAATTCGAATGATGATACTGTACGGTATGTGTATCCTAAATATGCTGAGGTACGACGAACATCCCAGGAATCTTGGGTATAGCATGGAGAGCTAGGCAGAAGCGGAGAGCCGAAAAAAGAGAAGAAAAAAAACAAAAACAAACTTGAGTGCTCAATTTTGGTTGTGAACGCTGAAAATCAAAATCAGTAGAAGCCTACATTTTTAATCGCACTCAGTATTGGCAATTCAGCAGGTTTAGCACAGCAGAGTATTATTGATAACCAGAGTATGGTATCAAATTTCATTGTATTTAAAAACCTGTGTGTCAGAGTTATTTTGTCTTCACGGACGCATTCGTAAAGGTTGAGTAACTTGTGGGATAAAATTTAGAGAAAATATTTTTTTCCTCTGAAAACATTTTTGCAAATAATGTTAATGATTTGTTCACACTTTATGATAATTGTCACTTTACTTCAGGTATATTTCTTCTAATTCACTGTGTATATCACTTGTAATTGTTAATTCTCATGCGATAAATTGGGAAGGTGTAACTTTGAATAGCCAACAGTTCTATCAGTGCATATATTGATTACGTGAAAGGCAAGTACTCATCAGCCAGGAATAGTTTAGGTACTTTAGTTGCAGGAGAAAAATGATTGAGTTCAGTGCTTTCAGGTTAAAATTATGTTCGCTACGTTGATTAATGATTAACATAATTGTCCAAGTAGGTTAAGTAGTGTCAACTTATTTATGCGTAAATTTCAGTTACCTAGATAAGAATAAAGGTAATAGCAGAAATTTGCATCAGAGTAGTATCCGTAGTGTTCGGAATTTTATCAGATGGACATTCTGCTGTGGGAGGCACTTATATAATAGAATAATAATTGTCACCAATACTTATTAAAAGTTAGCACATTCAGTTGCATATCAATTTTGAGTAGTAAAGATAGTAAGAATAGTTAGCGATGTCAACTCTCGACAGCATTTCGCAGTTTACAGTAGCGAATGAATAATTCATCGCTAATTCTTCAATCAGTTCAGTAATGATATATAGTCTCGGTATTGTAAAGCAAATTAGTAATTTTCTTGACAAGCACGTGAGTAGAGGATATCAGGAGAGTATTACCTTTTGGGAGATTTGCTTAGGGCAGTTAAGCCGAAAATAGTGGTTTCACTAGGCTAAGAATAATGAATGGGAGAGATAATAATGCGGAGCACGCCTGGGATACCCTACGAAAAATAAAGGTTCACTTACCTTGTGTGTATCCAGTGTTAATCCAAATAATGTAGCTGAAAGAAAGAAAAAAAAAAAAAAAAAAAACATATGTAAAGGAAATAAGGTAGAAAGAAAAAAAAAATATATTGGGTGACATTATGGTCAGGGCACTTTGGCAAAGGGTATCTGACCATAACGGACAAGAACGTAAGACCATGCGGCGTGTCTTTTAGAAGAATGAAAAAAAAGCGTGGCAGAGTCAACGGGGCTTCCTTTCTGGAAAGAAGGAGTAAAAAACAGGAAACGGCGACGGGAAGTAATTCCTATCGTTTCCTACACCCCCAAGCCTCAAAGGACCAGAAAAGGCAAGCAGGAAACGAGTTGTAATAACCTTGGGTAGAAAGGTCAAGATTGACTCCCAGCTTTTTGCGTGAGTACCTGAGCGAAAGGGGTGACTTCATATGACCCCCGAACGCAAGCAGGGGTTTCTCTCAGACCCAGCTAAAGAAAAGGGTGTTTAGAGCGAAATCGATGTAAAGGGCATTTAGTAAAGCAAATAAGGGAGAATATTTTAAAGTAAAAGTATAAATCACAAAGGGGGAAAGTAGTTAAATGGAAGAAATAGTGTCTTATGCGAAAATTCAGTGTTGATTCGGAAGCATGGTCGTGTACATTCTGCGCGCCGACGATGGAAGTTTCAGGAATAAATTTTTGTTTAGGTGAAGGTGATGTGTGAAATGGATGTGTGTGTGTGAATGATTGAGTGATTTTGGCTTAATTATAGAGCGTCGAAATTTCTTGTCATTTCCTTGTAATCGTAATCGCAAAAATGCACACTTACATGAAAGGATAAAAGAAAAATAAAATACAATATATATAATAATAATAATAATAATAATAATAATAAAAAGAAATAAGTGAATAAAATAAAATAGAAGCAAAGAGAAAAGAAGAGCAGAGTCAAAACGAGGAGATTAGTGGCCGTGCGCCAAGGTAATGTTAAGAATCCACGGATTCACGAAAAAAAAAAGATATGTGTTAGTATGATATAAGCTTGTTCTACTATGCTCATATTGATTTCCAGAAGGAAAGGTTAAACAGATTAGGCATAATTCTAACAATAATCGAATTAAAAAAAGAGGAACCGTATGGCGGAGTGTCTTATTTCTATGCTGAAGTTTTTTTTACAGGGCTAGGTCAGCAATAACCAGAGTAGTGGCTACATGCAAAGCAGAGACTATGTGCAGATACATATAGCAGCTTCATCCCAATAGCTGTCCGTGTCGAGGTATTCGGACCGCTGCTTTGAACGAAAAAAAAAAAAAAGAAAAGAACACTAAATATACATTCCCGTGGGACAATGCCCTTTGACAGACATTGCTTATGAATGAAAGAATCAATTCTCCAGAGTGTGAGCGTTCCTACCACTATTGTGGGGACAGTGGAAGCGCCACAGAGAGATGACAAAGGGACTTGTGAAAGTGAGTGATCTCATAATCTCAGTGGAATTTGCGTACAAAGCGCAGTGAGTCTGCCAGGACTCTGGACGCAGCGAAAAGAAAAGAGGAAAATTTTCTTTCCTCTGACAGTCAATATCCGAGGACGGAAAAGCGTCGAAAGAAGGAGCTTCCAGTAGAAAATATTACGATAATAGTGTTGTGCAAGCCGTCCGGAATCAACAGTGCATGAACTATGTAGTGTTGGCAGCATCAGTTCGCGTTGTTACTGCTATTTATGGAGGTATAAAGGACCTCTACTGTCATTGGTGTAGACGATATACTGTCTGCGGTTTTCGTAAATAAGGCTTCGCCTAAAGGAGCGAGTGCTATAAATCTGTTGCAAATAACATTAACCAGGAACTTCAGCGGCACTTGAAGTTACCGACGCTTCATTCGAACTGAACAACCGTCGCTGCATTCAAACTGATCAACGAACTGCGGGAAGGTACGGACGGAATACGGCAAATGCTACTCAGAGTGACTGGAGCGGACAATTTCGTGTATTCTGTGTGGAACTGAGCAACGGAGATGACGTTACCTCGGACCACTCAAGGTGGTGGTCTTGGACATTGTATTATAAAACTGTGAAGTACATTATCCTGGAATTTATGGAATAGGTGGTGTGACATTCCAAGTGTGACCATAGAGTCCACTGATTTCGAATTCGGTGCTGAATCTGAGCACCAGATAAAGTGAAAAAAAAAAAAAAAAAAAAAACACTTTTTAGATGATTCATACCTAAGCAGTGTGTTACTTGTCATCGTCAATTACTAATGGAAAAGTAAAAAAAAAAAAAAAAAAAAATGACTACCTGTACATATATTTCAATTATTTATGCCAGACCCTAATAACCATTCTTTATAGTCATTTAACTCTGAAATTGTGCATTTATGTATTGCAGTGTGATGTATGTGATTATGTTATTTACTTGCTCTGATCAACGTAGGGCATCAGCAGAAATAATGAAGACGGGATATTCTAAATCAGGGTCTTCTTGCCCTGATTTCAGTCTTTCAGTCTGCGAAGGGAGGTAATGTTGCAGCACTCGGGAGCGAGTGCGCACCTTTTCCCTGTATTGGAAATGGAGAAGTAATCGGAAAAGCGGAAAAGAAATGGGATTTAAAAAAATTAATCAAATGAATGGGAGAGATTTTGGGGAGCTGGTGTAAGAATTATTAAAATAAGGATTTTATAAACTTCACGCTCTTCAGACGCTCTGCATTTCACAATTTGATTTTCCCCTTAGATTTTCTTCCGTGGGTTCGCGCCTAGGAAGGTCAGGAAAGTACCGCTTTCCCCTTCACCCCCACCCCACCCTCTCTCTCTCTCTCTCTCAGAGTCGAAGGGCTTCCAGCAGTCCGCTTGCTGTGGCATGGGGCCGCGGGGCATCCTTTCCCTAACTGCTACGAGCCAGCAATATTGGGTAAGACAGAGTAATTCAAGTCAGAGAAATAGCGGGTAGACATTTTATTGGAGCTCGGCGCCAGTCGTCTTGAGATTTGATGCACCAAGTCTGGAAGAAAAGAATAGCCTGACGCCAGGCAAAGGAAAACCAATAGCAGTTTTATGATAGTAAGATTTACGACCTCAGAGATCCGTAGGCAACGAAGTTCCTAGAATTTGAGGGCGGACACAGATTTTGGACGGGGCGAAGGATGGCAAGTCAGAGAAATGGCGGGAAACCCAGAGCAAATCAGATCGGGAAATGATAATTGTTTGACCAATCTCTAAACTGGTAGGAGGATCCGGGAAGAACAAATTTTTGGTAGGACAGGAAGAGGAGCGAGAGAATTATATCAGTCGGCATGAATACTTTGAAAGAATGATGACAGAATTCAGAGAGAATTCTGGGTTGGCATGAAAACTGCGAGAGAATGATGACAGAATTGAGACAGTTGGCATAAGAACTTCAGGAAGAGAGGAGATAGCATGAAAACTTCGAGAGAATGATGACAGAAGTCAGACAGTTGGCATAAGCACTTCAGGAAGAGAGGAGATAGCATAAAAACTTCGAGAGAGTGATGACAGAATTCAGAGAGAATTAGGAGTTGGCATAAGAACTTCAGGAAGAGAGGAGATAGCATGAAAACTTCGAGAGAATGATGACAGAAGTCAGACAGTTGGCATAAGAACTTCAGGAAGAGAGGAGATAGCATGAAAACTTCGAGAGAATGATATTCCAGCCCTCATCGTGGGATAGAAGGTAGGACAATTCCGACCTTAATGTTTCCTCTTGTTTACATAATTAGTATGTTGAACCGAAAATTAAAGAAGAGCATAGTAGACTAAGTTAAGGTTGAAAGTAAAACCAGCTCTAAATTAATGCTGAGAAAAGTAGGGCAGAAATAGACTAAGTTAAGGTTGAAAGTAAAACCAGCTCTAAACTAATGCTGAGAAAAGTAGGGCAGAAATAGAAGAAATGAAATGGTTGAGTAAAGTAAATACCATTGATCAGAGCAGGAAATTGTGTAGTATAGGGAATCATTTTTTTTAGTAAATTATGTTTCGAAATATTTCAGAATTATATTAAATGAAAATAAGAAATTAAAGTTAACCTTTAAATAAATAATTTTGCTAAAAGGGTCTTCAAGCATATTCATATGACTGAGTGTATTTTTCTAGATTTCAAGCCTTCATCAGGCAAAATAAACATATTTTATTTTCACGTTATTATGAGTCGGCTACATTTCATTTGAGTGTACAATTTTGTAAAAAAAAGGTTAATAACGATTGAGTGTTGGATGTGTGAATAAATGATTTGGAATGAATGTTCAGAAAAATCCTCCAGTGCAATACTGAGTAACTTACGCATCAGTGCTAGTAAACGAATCAAAATTTGTAAGTTAACGAATTATTCAAAAAGAAATGAAAAGCTAGACGATTACTTTAAAACATTGCGGCACTCAGCGGACCCCGATACACGGAACGTCGGCTGGGTGAAACACAACGCCCATCCTCGAATAGCGAGCCTGTGTTTTCTCTAATACTGGGAAAACATAGTTTTTGAGATTCGAGTGATTACCCTTATTACTAATAATGACGCGGGGCAATCCAAAAGCCCCAGGTAGCAACTATAATAAAGCAGAATTTCCCCTCGGTGTTCATCTGCTTCCAGGAGTTTGCGGAATTCCCTTCTGTTGAGTGATCGTGCGCGGATTTTATTGATACATTGAACCACTGGGTCTATTACAGAAGACAAGTTCATGTCTTTCGCACAGAGGGCTACTTGATGAGTAATGCAGTGGTATTTAAAATTCTTACGTTGCAAATAATTTTCCAATAAAATCACAAAACCTTTTACTTTGCCAATCACAGCAGCAGCTCCATATGTGAACACACTATCTAGTTTTCCCCAGTCTAAATTGCTATTTTCCTTAGATGTTTTGACTTCTTGAAAAATATCTTCTCCTCTAGTAGAAATCAACTGACCCAAGTCTAGAAGCACTTCTGACACATCAAATTGTTCGCTAATACAACGCACACATACACAGAGCTGAGCAGTATCAATTATATCACAACTCTCACCTATTGCCAGGGGAAAGTATTTTGCACGTGCTGATGCCAGACAATATTTGTTTGGTAACGTCCTCGGACATCTCATCGATCCGCCTCGTGACAGTATTTGTTGAAAGAGCAACGTCATCCTCCATTTTAATGACCTTCGAATCTCCAGTAGCTTTTGCGAAGGTCACGAGACTCGGCTTTATTATTTCTTCTCCATTTCCCTGGTAATAATGAGGGCAATTTCATATGATGCTCTCACCATGGTCATCAACTGATCACTTTTTTTCCTAAAATTGTTTGTTGTCCCCTCCGAGAGTCTCTCTTCTTATTTAAAAATTCTGTTCTCATTACTGAACCAATCGGATACTGTCAGCTTATATTTGGATGCATCTGTTTGAAGTGCCGCTCTAAATTAAATTTTTTCGGAACTGCAACACACGCTCCACAAGTAAGGCACACAGGCTTTGACAAATTCCCCTTCGTAAAAAAATACTGCTCTTCCCATTCAGATTTAAACTCCCGCAGAGCAATATTATCTTCATACTTCCTTTTTGAACCACATGGCTTACTCAGAGCCATATTCACAACACAGCAGGCACTACAGTTCGAAGAAGACTGAGGGTGTCATTTTCATGTAGGACTTCCGTCCACAGGGAGTAGAGTTTAGGTCCCAGCCACCTACAGCGAGATCGCCTTTTGGGCAGGACACAGAAACGGAAGGAATGAGAGCAAGTCTAGCGACTTTTTGACAGAACATTTTGTAGTGAGATTAGAGTACAGTAGATGGCGCCACCGTACAAGTACGATATTGCACATAGATGGGTGAGAGAATTTCAGGGAGGACATAGGAAAGGATACCCATTTAACCAGTGGGTCCAGCCTGGGGGCCGTCACTTTACGTGCTCGTCCGATGCACGGCGGATATTCAGCGATTGTTAGTAAATCACACTATCTCTGAAAGATCAGCTCAGGCTAGAACCTGGGGACCCAGCATCGATAATCTGAAACACTAACCACTAAGCCATCCGCGGCTCGAAGACTGAGGGTGAGACCCAGAGCTGAATAAAGGGGAAGCGTATGGTCACTCCTGCGGCTGCACAGACAAACAAAAAAACCAGCGAGCATGGCACTCGCCTGACCTCTGTCGTCTTGACCTTGCAGGGAATGGGCGGGTGATGGATGAGTGTTTCGAGTGAAAACGGTGAAATGGCTAGCCACTTTCGAGTAACAACAATAATGTTGATGAGTCGGTTTGTTTAATAAATTATTAAAATTACAAAAAGCGACTTTGCTCTCAGAAAGCCTCACAGTCCCACTTGCGGCACGCGTGGCGCGGGTTGGCCACCCCTGTTTTAGATGCACACATATTAGGAGAGATGTATATATACATATACTTACGCCTAGCGGGAAAAGTGTGCATTATTTGAAGAAGTAATTGTACTCTGTTGTTTTTTTCAAATGATATCGAACAAAACCGGAATTGTTTCAATTAGGAATTTTAAAGCACTTATATGAAACAAAATATATTTTCAATTCGATAGCATATGTGTTTATACCTCGGCGAGAGATCTAGAAGCGAGGTTTTATCGTTCTCATAGTTCAGGTTTCTGAACACAAAAATAATTTTTAAAATCAGTCTAATAGGTACAGTGCAGAGATATGGCATTCAAATACAGACAGACGTACGGAAGAACATTGTGATAACATACGCATATCATGTTTTCCAAAAACCATGCTAACAGCACTTTTGTCATTAATTTAATAACGAGGTAGAATATTTCATATATTTAAATAAATGTTTTTCACACTTTTCAGAGTTACCACAACAATGTATAATTATTACGTTGATATTATAAGAATCCGATGTAATGTGGTGTACTATGAACACTTACGCGACAGGTAACTCAATTATAAGTCGGAACTTTTTTTTTTTTTTTTTGATTTCTTAATTTTTTCAACGGTTTGTTATTGAGTATCTATCTGCTCCTGAGTTGTTTGACGTATCAAAGATGCATAAATGTTTCCTACTTTGTTAAGTAGGTAACAAATGCATATAAATGAAATATAGGTTTGGAAAAGAAACATGCGGATTTACTCAAAATTGATAACGAAGGGTAGAAAAGAAGATTGCATGCAACTAAAATCATTCAGTCTGAGAATAATTTTCAAAATATCATAAGTGGATTTTCCTGAAATTTTTTCATGAAGTTATTCTGATTGTGAACAGATATTCAAGTTGACTATGTTGACCTTCAGGCTAAAGCCTCTTCATCACAATTTATCCGTTTTCTTAGTAATGCTTTTTGTAATAAAACATCGAGCTCATATTACCACTTTGTCCGTCCGCCTGTGGTCACAACATAGCTCTGTAAAACTATTAGTCCGATTTGAAAAAAATATTTTTTTGCATTATGAAAGATTGAAATGTGAGAATGACGATTCTTGAACTCTGGTTTTTCCGATGCCCAACGTCGCCGCTAGAGGGGGTCAATGCAGATGATATCGAATTAAGAATACATTTTGTTCTGTATATTTGCTTCTAGGTATCCGACTGAAAAAAATTATTTTTCTTTTGATCCAATTTATATCGAACACTATTTGAGGTACAGTCTGTTTTTCAAATAATGCATAGATTTTCCGCTAGGGGCGTAAAAATAAATTCCGTGTTTTACTATATCTTTGTTTCTAAAACTTCTATTTGAAAAATTTTTCCTGCATAGGATACAGCTTTGATGAGAAATATTTTGCATACAATTTCAAATTTTTGGTAAAGAATGGTTTGGCCATCAGGAACCGTAAGTATTTATGTCGTCTTCTGATGTATTTAGAGCAAATTATAAGCTTCTGAAAACTCGATTGAAAAAATTATTTCGCGGACCGATACCTCTCACCTCAGAAAACCTTTTGGGAAAACTTTCAGCTTAAAATAGTGCAGTTTTTCCACCAGGGAACGTAGATGCATATATATATATATATATTTTTGGCAATATATCTGCTTCTAAAAATTAGATTTGAGAAATTCTTTCTTTGTCGGAGAGAGTTTGCGGTGCGACACGTCTCAGATGTAATTTCAAATTTTTCTTAACGCACAAGTGCTAAACCAGACGGCATAAGTTCGTGTTTCTGTTTACAGCAATATCTGCAAGACTAAAAACCGGATTGAAAAAATTCATTTTTCGGTCGCATACTACTAACTATGAAAACTCTTTGTGTGTATTCTCTTCTCAAAATAATACGCAGTTTCGCCGCTAGGGGGCGCAAATATTTTATTTGTTTCTCTCAATATCTCTGCTTATAAATGCGCGATTTAAAAACTTCTATTGACACCGGATACCATTTATCTTGAAGAACACTTTAGGTTTATATTTGAGGAGTTTCGTAGTTCACAGTTCCGTCGCTTGGGGGTCTTGCGTTGTTCTGTTTGCAGCGGTATCTCCGGTTCTAAAAATCCTATCGAGAAATTTCTTTTTGTACTGCATGCCATTCGCTACAATAAAGATGGGAGCATAATACTATTTAAATAGTGCTGTCAGTACCTTTTCCAGGCTTTCTGTGCTTCCTTGTGACGTATTTGAAAAGTTCTTTTTCAGTAGCATAGCTTTTGGAATATATAATACTTCCGCCTACTTTCAACTTTTCTATTATGCAAAATTCTTCCGCTAGAAGGGTTAGAGTTATATCATGTTTTATTCTGTTCTTCTTCTTTTAGCTGCTCGATTTGAAATTCTCTTTGTCTCCGTTCCCTTCCTCCTGCTATGAGAAAATTTTTATGCGTCATTTGTTAATTTTCGTAACATACGTTTTAGTGGCTGGTGGAAGTAAGTAGCTATTTCTATTTCTGGATGTTTTATCTACTGTAGAAATCCGGCTGATTTTTTTTCTAATCGATTCCATTGACTTTGAAAAAATTTGATAAATTTTGTTCGCGTCGAAAAGGATTCAAAGGACGTGCTTATTACATTTGAAAATTCAGTGTCATCTTTCTTGTTTCATTGATTAGTATAAACCAAAGACAATCGGAAAACTTTGAATATTACAGTACGCTACTGAAAACATTTCAGAAATAAAAACAGCTATGTTTTACTGATTTCGAAGTGTTGAACACGATTATGACATTAAACATTTGTGATAGGCTCTTTATTTGAAAATACAGAACGCTGCGCCCATATACAGTGAATAATGAATTGAGTCTGTCGTGCGATATACGAAGCATCTAGATGGCAGAATTTTTGGAATAAAAATAGCTTTTTTTAATACGTTCGATGCGCTAAACACGATTATAACATTAACAATTGGCGATTGTCTTATGTTAGGCAGATGGGGCCTAACAATGGTAGCTGATTACCGCTGGAATGTGATGCAAGATTCTTCAAATTTGTTGTATAAGCGGCATATGAATTGACGTAGATCGATATGCAACCCTCAGTGAATAACAGGAAGCAGTTAAGTGATTTTGTCTTTAAAATCGTAATAAATTGAACATTTTCGTTGTCATTTTCGTGTTTAGTACGTCGATTTATATAAACAAAATCATGAGAGCACCCTCGTACTCATTGCAAATAATTTATGCTATGCATCTTTTGCGCATGCCACGATCTTTGTAGGTGTGAAATAAAACAAATGATTTGAGAGTATACCCTTATTTACGTATAACACACAGCATTTATTCGCGTCACTCAAGACCAATTATCATGACGAAATTGTTAAACATAACAGTAAACAATTATTGCTATTATGGCTACTCATGACCACTCAAGACGAATTAAATCATAACAGCAAACAATAAGGTTTAACAATTCCTGACTTTGAGTGCTTAGGTAGATGGATTAGTAAATGTTATTGTCCTAAAACTAATGAAAGAAGGTATATGAGTCAAAGTAAATATTTACTCAACTATGGAGGTGTCAGTAATAAGTGTTTCGACTGCTTAGTTTTTCAAAAAAAAAAAAATAAGTAATAAAAGTCTTCGTGCCAAATGGTATGATGAAGAATTTGAGGCTGTCGCATGCACGATTGAATAGTTAAAAACTTGCATTTAAAAATGATATTTACACTGCCGGCCACTCAAAATGCATCACCAAGATGGACACGAGATAGCAAAGCCAGATTTACTGGACACATAACAACAGATACAAAGATCTCCCTAACGTGATCCCTCGAAAGTGACAGTCTGACTGATTTGCAAAATCGGGAGATCAATGATTCTGATCAGTAGTATGTTTGCCTCGGCCATACAACGCATTCAGGCTTCTCATATTCACAAACTTCGTCTATCGGTCTCGGCTAACGAAGTTCCTTGCTACTATTCAAGTACGTCGAAACCTGAATCCTCAACCTTTTCTGCTTCACTTCCGTTTATCAACCTGAGCTCTACTCCTTTGACTCAGCCACAGATTAAGGCCTTGTCTCATGGATATAAATTTGCTTTCCCGATGTGTTCTGGAGCATATGTTAGCACTGTTACCCAGGTTGCACGAGTGTGTTGGCTAGACCTGACTCTCAGCCCTTCAGGTCTCATTCCTCACAGTCTGCTCGTTCAGAATCTTCTTACCTGCGCTATAAGAGAAGTCAGCTAAAAGCAATTTTCCGTAATATTACTCTCACTGTTATCAGTGCTGATAAATCACATCAAATAGTAGTACTGGATTCCAGTGACTATAACGTTAAAATGCATGCAGCTATCCAAAAGATTCCTCATAAGGTAGCCTCCCAAGACCCGACTAAGCTCTAGATCTCGGCCATTTCCAGACTAAAAAGTCAGGGTTGTTTTCCCCAGGTAAACTCTGCAAACTTACATCCGCCCCCTGGACCCAGTATCCCACTTGCATTTGGTAAAATCAAGTTACATAAACCAGGTTATCCAGTTCGTCCCATGGTCTCAAATGCTAATGGCCAATCTCGGCCCGTTGAGTCAGCTCTGGCGAAGTTTTTGCCTCCCTTGACTAGTTCTTCCCTATATCCTATCAGAAGCTCCACCTAAGCTCTGGATATCATTCGAGCATTTTCTTTTTAAGGCAAATTCCTTATGGCTTCATTGGATGTGGAGTCTTTATTTCCAAATGTGCCCATCCCTACCGTTCATAGCATTATCGAGAGGAACCTTTCCACTTACCCTGGCCTTTACCCTCTCGAAGTGGAGGCCATAATATCAGCTTTACAGCTTGTGGCCTCACGCTCCTTTTTCAAATTTAATAATGTCATCTATCAACAACAGGGGAGAACATCTATGCTCCACCCCCGTTTCCTGTTCTTTCAGAGTTTCTCTTACAGTAATTAGAAAATACCGCTCTTTCAGTTTTCCCATTCAAACCCCTTCTGTATATCCGTTATGCAGATGACATTCTGGTTTTTTGGTTCTTTTCTGTTGAACAACTTCATTCCTTTACAGGTTTTTATATCCTCACCACATCCTACGATTAAATTAACCATTAAGTTGGAACAACAAGGCTCCCTACCTTTTTTACGCTTCCTTCTTTCACATAGTTCTACAGGTTTACAATATTCCGTGTACAGGAAGCCTTCTGCGTGTCCTGTACTTATTCCTCGCTACTCTTCACACTCATGGAGCCATAAGCTAGCTGCGCTTAGTTTTCTACTCAAACGCTCATATTCCTATTCCTCGAACCCCTCTTTACAACGAGCAAAATTTATGAGGATTTCGACAGTTGCTTCCACGTTTGGGTACTCTCACGACGACATATCCCGCCTGGACAGAAGGATGAATCGTCTTCAATTCACAGCATTGCAACGGGAGTCGCAAACTGTACGATATGTGGGTACGATTGACTACAACCCAACCATTGTCAACATCCTTGGGAATTTTTTTTTTTTTTTTGATTGGAGGTTTATTTTCATTTCATTTTGTTTGGAGGTTTAATGACCACCGTGAGCAACTCAATGGGCTATAAGCAGTCGCCCGTCCCTAATTTAGGGTCACTGGTTCCAGGGAAGGGAGAGAGACAGTGCCGTAAGACAAACACAACATCCATGCCCCACCGGGATTCGAACCCGGACCCCTTTTGGACGAATGGATTGGAGGTTTAACGACCACCATGAGCAACTCAATGGGCTATAAGCAGTCGCCCGTTCCTAATTTAGGGTCACTGGTTCCAGGGAAGGGAGAGAGCCAGTGCCGTAAGACAAACGCAACATCCATGCCCCACCGGGATTCGAACCCGGAGCCCTTTTGGACGAATGATCAGAGGCCATCGCCTATACCACTGCGCCACCGGGGCGGCTCCTTGGGAATGCCTGCGCTAGGTTCTATATTTCTTTTGGAATACGCATCTTCAATTTATTCAATTTGCTGCGCAAGGACCGTGACAAGATTCACCCACTACATAGATCTGGTGTTTATAGCATCCCACTCGTTTCTTATACACCGGATTCGGAAGATACCTCCTATATAGGCTCTACCCTACGTCCAGTGCAAGTACGTGTGGCAGAGCACAAATATGCAGTTCGTGTTGGCTCTACCTCTTCCGCCTTAGCCCGCACAGTGGAACAAGGTCAACATTACCCAGACTGGAGTCGTACCACACTGATTGCCTCTACACCTGATAAACATTCTTTGTTGCTTGCTGAAAGTTTGTGTATTACAAATTTTAAAGATGACAATCCGATTTTTGGCGTAAATGTGACAAGGATGGTAAGTCAGATAATATCCGAAAACTTGAAAATTTTCATCGTCCTGGAGTGGGACTCGAACCCGCGTCTCCCAGAAAACGCCCGGGTATGCTAACCACTACACCACCCAGAACGACCAAGTTTCAAGTTTCCGATCAATTTAAATATAACCATCACAGGATTCGCTAGTCGAAGCAACTGGCATTCATGTTTAGCGAATCTGGAGGTTAAAAATCTTATCCCGTGTTTGTCCGGAGAAGCAGATAAATCATGAAAGAAATACGGGATTACGCCGCATGATACAAATTTTGAAGATGACAATCCGATTTTTGGCGTAAATGACGATTTGCCTGTAATTATATATACCTCGCCCTTGGATTCTGCTGTTGAACCAGCTAAATGCTTCACCTGTTGGATCTCCAGATACGTGAGTTAAATTTACATATAGTTATTTGTAATAAGCCACTTCCAGTTTAGCAACACCATTTGTTATTCCATAATTTTATATAAATATCTGTAACCAACCTTTCGCGCAATTGGGCCCGATGATGAGGCTAAGTAGCCTCGAAAGTGCTTGCCAGTGTAGCTGATTCTAACTTGTAAATAAATATCCTTTTTAAAAGCAAGTTTTTAACTATTCAATGGTGCATGCGACAGCCTCGGATTCTTCATAAAAAATATTTTATTTTTATTATTACTAAGGCCGTTTTAGAAAAACTGAGAGTAATTGTTTTTGAGTTAGCAACAGTGCGAAGGGGAAAAATAACCAACGCAGACGACTAACTGAATTAAGGAAACATCTATGGCAACAGTTATTAGCCGTGGCAGACGATTCTGGTTTTGTTGTTGCGCAGTTGTTTAAGGTGCGTCTGCATTTCGCCATACAGCTATGGAGGTGAGCGATTCAGAGGTAAGAAGTGAAATGCGCTGTGCGATAAAATTTAGTTATTGTTTGGGTAAAACGGCCCCAGAAACAGTTGATTTAATGAAAAAAGCGTACAAAGATAAATGTTTGGGTGAGTCAACGATTTTTAAATAATTTCGAAAAAGGGCTTTTGTCGGCAGAACTCACTCCTAAGCCTGGTCGACCTGAAAGTGTTGTTACGGAGGGCATTGTTCGCACTGTTTGGGCAATCCTGTAAGAAGATCGACGAATAACGTGTGAAGACATAGCGGCGTCAACTAATATTTTAAAAACGTCGGCATTCTGTATTATACGCGGCAAATTACTGATGCATCGTGTGTGTTCGGTACCTCATCAGTTGACGAGAGAACAGTTGTTAGCCAGAGTTCAGGTGCGTCATGAGTCAAAACAAATGATGGCAAAGTATTGAAACTTCCTAAACACAGTAATAACTGTTGATGAAACATGGGTCCACTATTTCGACCACCTCACGAAGCGCGCAACGAGTGTCTGGATACACACAGAATCGCATCCTCCAAAAAAGCCTGCCAAACATAATCAGCTGGGAAGGTGATGATAATTTTCTTTGATCATAAAGGTGTAGTCTACCAGCATGCCGTTCCTCCACAAATTACTGTCAATGTTGAGTATTACATTTCAGTTTTGAAGCGTCTGCGACGACACATATCGATTAAGCAACGGGAACTGGTGGGCAAGTGGACCCTACACCATGATAACGCTGAATGTGGCTGCTTGTGTTCAACAGTTTCTTACGAAATCCAGTACTGAAATTATGCTAAAGCCTGCCTACAGTCCTGCCCTCACCCCGTGCGATTTCTGGTTGTTTCCAACAATGAAGGAGAAGTTCCGTGGCGCAACATTCAACAAAGATACTGACGTTACTGAAGCGTTACATGGGTCGCTAAAGCAGCTTCCACAAAATGCCTTCGCCACATGCTTTGAAAAGTGGACTGAACGACAGAATCGTTGCATAGCATCCGGGGGAAGATACTTTGAGAAAGAATAACATATATTTTGCTGTACCTATATTTCTTCATTTTGTGTGATTTTACTCTCAGTTTTTATGGAGCGCCCGTTATATATTCAGATTTAAACGAACGTAAGATTCTAATCTGACACCGATGAAATGTGATGTAATTACGAAAGCCCATCCACTCATGCGCAGTGGACATCTGACCTCAAGATTGTACGAAGAGCTGAATCGGAATTGTGTTAGGGAGGAGGATTGGTAATATTTGGCTTTTAGGATATTTAAAGATTACACTTCATCGTGTTATACATCATTTTAAATTTCTTGTCATTAGCAAGTAACTCCCCCGGGGAAGGGGATAGAAAAAAAGCCAAATTTTGCAACGACGCACCATTTTCGAGATATTTGAGAAAATCAACCTAGGTTGCTCACCGACTATTAATACTTCCGTTACAAAGAAATGTTTTACTTTGGATTTACTTTAATACTGTCGGGAAAGGTGCAGTGCATCAAAAATCAGCTGTGCCCTCTTCCAAAATACGTCAAAGGTCAAAATTTATTGTTCAGTGTAATTAGCAAGACAAGGCACGTATGAGAAACACCCACTATTGCACTTTTCGACTTGGCAATCTTATTTGTTAAGGAATCGTTCGACACAATATTTTTTGAAAAAAAAAAGTTGTTTAATTTTTTTTATAGCAACCAAATTTCTGAGTTTTGTTTTGATGCTTTGGATTTAATTTTCCACAATGTGATAAATATTTTGGTATGGGCACCTCTTAAAATTATTTGAAGGTGCTGAACACTTTCCAAATAATTTTAAGCGGTACTTAAGCCCTTGGGAACCCGTATAGTCGGCGCCTATGGGTACGTATTGTATAAATCAATGATACACAGATCAACGTAGCATGTATGTTATAATGTATGTATATTGGTTTGTAAAACTGCGCTTTCATATTTTATGGATTTTGTTTATGACTTGCAGAACCATCTTCAGTTTCCTAATCAGCCTTAGATGAAATGCAAATTTCCTGTTTTCAGACCCTTTGTTGTTATTGTGCAACCGCAAATAACGGTTCTATTGCGAGACATAAAATGGAGATACGTTCTGAGGTTTACACGCGTGATCTCCCTTTTCTTTTTCTCGGGGCCTGTCTATTGTTGTGAGATACCGTGAGGACTTGATCCAAGGGTTTTCTTATCCCATCTACCTTAACCTTCTTCTCCGTTGTGCATCCGACGGCATTCCAGACGTAATTATAGTGACGGTGCATTGGTTCGGGCAGGAGTCTCGGGCTGATGCGACACGACAAGCCGTGATAACAATGCATCCTTCTGTTGGCTGTCGACGTCGCGTACAATAGTGGTGGCCCGCCTCTATTGGATTATCCATTAAAAAACTACCTCAGAACAGGAAGGTATGAAGAGGGGAACAGTGTGTTCTTGCTGCGATAAGGAAATATTTTTTTTATCTCCATAAGCATAATGCATTTTCTAATTCTTTTTTTATTTCCTGCTTTTGCCCAGTTTTCAACGACTTACGGCGTTCTATTTATAGATTTCACTTTCAATGTGCCACGGAATATCATTATTTAACTTCTGAGAATATCTACCGTAAGCACATGCGCCTAAGAATGATGCAAAATACTAGCAACTGTTTGTCGCTTTCATTTGAAAATTGAACAGGCTGGGACTTATGAAGCATGGGATAGGGCAAATGGCCAAATCTATAATCACTCACTGACCAAATAATGATTTGATCAAAACACATGTCTAAAACCATTGCACATTTCGATATTTCTCAAGCGGTTATATTCTTCTGAGACAAAAAATGTATTCCTCTTCATACATTCCTGAAAGATTCGAATTAAATTCTACAACGAAAATGCGATGTTCTGAATCTATCATTATTTACACAATATCCGGATTTTTGAGAATTTGTAACGTATTGCTTACAATGAGTTTCTCAACTAAACGATTAAATTGGAACAATGAAGTCTAATAAAAAGTTTGGAAGCGACAGAATTTTCTTGAATACAATTTTGCTAAGAAAGGTTCACTGTTAAAATTTTTTAGTAGTTTGCACCAAAAAGTAATGCTACACCAGCTGCACCACTTTTGGAAAAAAAAAGGTAAACCATTGTTCAACATGAGACAAACAAAGATATGGCGCAATGGATGCAACGTCGCTCCCTTCAGATTGAATGCCATAATATTGTGCATGATTTCTTCATGTTTTTATGTTTCATGCATCTCAGTGGTTTGTCCTAAAAATGGTGCAGCTGGTGTAGCACTACTTTTTAGTGCTTTTAGTGCAACATACCTAAATTGTTTTAACAATGATTAAAAAATGATAAATAAAAATCAAGCGAAGCGAGTAATCTCTGCACTTTGCTCATATTAATAAATTACTCATATTGAATTTTTGAAACTTTGATGCGTTTCGTCAAGTAATTAGGTTTATCATAAATCCCTTTTTACAGAAAGTACCAAGCTTTGCAAGGGCCTTATTGTACATGAAATAAACTGACGTATTTTCTGCTGATCCGTCCCAGTGCAGTACTTAGTCAACAGATGTAGAAAAGAAAACCACCCTTTTTCTTCAAAATGCTCAGAAAATATATCATGTGATGTCATTTCCTGTTAATACGTTCTTCGAAAGTAAGTTATAATACCTTGCACCAAGGAACGTAATTTTATTGAGAAAAAGTTTTTATAAAAGACGTTGCTTTGTCATTTTCCTTTATGATAGCTAAGTGATGTTCTTTTGCGGACTAGTACATTTGTAACTAAAAAATCCACAAAACTTACATTTTAGAAGAACAGAGAGTTAATCTTATCACCTCCATAATTTTTCGGTGTGATAGAGAATAATGAAGTACACACGATTAAACACAAACATCAATAATAAAGATGAAAAACACAAAGACGTTAAAAGATAAAATGCACTGGATTGCTTTAAATAATAAAAAAGAGAAAGGTAAGAAAGAAAATATCAGAATAACTTTCTGAAAAAAAAATCGCAGAGTTACGTATACTGATTATATTATTTTCCCACTTAAGCACGCGATTTTATTTTGCAAGAACACAGGAGCTTTCTTTGAGCAAACTCGAAAACTTTAGCAGTTCATCGTCTTGAATAGGAAATCATCCATATCGATTTCCTTTCGAGCATGTGTTGCCTTTACACTTTTTAAAATAATACAGTTCTACCCAAAGGAAACGTAAGATACGTACGTATCTGAGCAAATTACCAGATCTTGCTAGCTGGAGTGTCTCCTAGTATCACAGATCCCGTTGCTCGAAACAGGGATCCAAGTCTGCTGCTCACAGATTTAAAGATCGCTCAAGTCCATGAAAACATAATTTCTAAAAGGAATATATGCTCTCTTGCTAGATCACGTGAAATCAAAGGAATTCGTTATTTCGTGACATTAAGAAGTCAGAATAATGCTCTTTTTTTTAAACAATATGGAAACTGTTGCTGTCTGGACCGGGAATCGATCCCGAACCACCCTATCCCCAGTCCATTGTGCTACGAGCTTTCTTCGGGGTCTTACTCCCATATTCATCTAGTGCTATAAATCGCCAGTTCGTCATTGAAGGACAGATGCATCTTCGCAGGACAAATCAACAAGCGCTTAATTGGCTACTCGGACCCAGGCCCAACTCTGATGATTTGTCCAGAAGTTCGCGTCTTCGACCATTGGGACGGCAGAGCGACATATCCTTTACCATAAAGCATTGCAAGTTCATGGATTTTTGCGTTGTTTATTTTGTTGTACAAAATAACACCAGATCTACATTTTCACCTGTTGGTGTGCTCAATGTTCATTCATTATTATAAATGTCAGACAAAAGGCTAAACATTTACGTTATAATACTATATTGAAGATAATCAATTCCATTTAAAAACAAAAATGAAGTTATGCTAAATGCTGATACTAATTCACCAGAATCTATTCGCGTTAGAAATTAACATTTCAAGCGAAGAGTTGTTATTTTGGAATAATGTTTAAAAGACAAAATTCCGACAGTTCAACAGCAGAATTTCATAAAGCATAAATGTCTGAGTTTTAAAGGACATAGTGCAGGTGGAAACAAATTCCAAAGGAGGCAACAGTGTTAAATAATGCTCAAATCGCATGATTACTTGATGTTTATTTCATGTACGTAGTATATAATCAGAATAGTGGAATTAAGTGAGGAAGAATGCGTAAAAGTGCAACGACAACACGCATAAAGAAAAAGTATATAAATTTCAATATGAACAATTTCGATGGCGTCACCTACGAAAAGCATCTAATTCTTTTAGCATAAATTTTATAGTATAACTCATAGATGTTGATAAATCTGGTTGGGATTTAGTAAGGTTCAGCCCAAGTTTTATAGCGTAACTCATAGATGCTGAGAATCGCAAACTACAGGAGGCGACCTTTGTACACAATGTATATCAGTCGTCGGACTCTGGCACGGTGGCGCAGTGGTCTAAGCGCTGGCTTACGACCAATCGTCCGAGAAGAGTCTGGGTTCGAATCCTGTTGATTCATGGATATTGTGTTTGTCTTACGGCACTGGCACTCTCCCTTTCCCTGGAACTAGTGACCCTAAATTTGGGATGGGCGACTGCTTATATTCCATTGAGTTGCTCACGGTGGTCGTAAAACACCCAATGACAAAAGAAAAAAAAGAACTTTAGCAACTACACTGCTCAAAATAATTAGGAGACCATAGGACTTTGGCGACATTTTGCTAGCCAGTCGTGTGATATCTTACCATAATGTGGAAAACGCAAGTCGACTGTGACGTACACAGCCGAATCACGCATATTCTTATGATAATTAGCGTCTGTGACATCAGAACGCATACGTCACATTTTGGGATGAAAACGTCGATTTTCTGGGAGCTCCCTCATTCTTCCACGTTCATCGCGATATTTCGTTTCTTGAAAACGTCGGTTCGAACTATGTCTCAACCGGTCTCGTTCATTTCGTCGACAATCACTTCGTCGACGCCACTTCGTCGACAGGTACATTTCGTCGACACTCACTTTCGTCGACACTATATATACAAACAGTCGACTCCTCAAAATTTTCCTAAAATCTGCAGTTTTCAATTTAGAACCACCAAATTTGGAACACTATCTCATGGTACTCAACTTAGACCGTATACGGTTTTTGGAAGGGCCGGTGCCCGGGGTCAAGGGGGCCCCATACAACATTTTCGTAAAATCTACAGGTTCCAATTTAGAACCACCAAATTTGTCATACAATCTCATGGTACTCAACTTAGACCGTACACGGTTTTTGGAAGGGGTCGGGACAAAAGGTCAATGGGGCCCCATTCAACATTTTCGTAAAATCTACAGTTTCCAATTTAGAACCACGAAATTTGGTATACTATCTCATGGTACTCTAACTTAGACCGTACACGGTCTTTGGAAGGGGTCGTACCCGGGGTCAACGGGGCCCCATACAACATTTTCGTAAAATCTGCAGTTTTCAATTTAGAACCACCAAATTTGGTATACTATCTCATTGTACTCTTACACCAACTTAGTCCATACACGGAAGGATTCGGTGCTCAGGGTCAAGAGGGCCCCATGCAAAATTTTCGTAAAATCTACAGTTTCCAATTTAGAACCACCAAATTTGGTATACTATCTCATTGTGCTCTTACACCAACTTAGACTATACACGGAAGGATTCGGTACTCAGGGTCAAGGAAGCCCCATGCAAAATTTCCGTAAAATCTACAGTTTCCAATTTAGAACCACCAAATTTGGTATACTATCTCATGGTACTCTAACTTAGACCGTACATGCTTTTTGGAAGAGGTCGTGGCCCGGAGTAAAGGGAGCCCTATACAACATTTTCTCAAAAATTTCCATTTTTCTTAAGAACTGCAACACAATTCTGCACTCTAATACCCTATCTGCGAGCTAAGTTAGAGTACAATGAGATAGTATACCAAATTTGGTGGTTCTAAATTGAAAACTGTAGATTTTACGAAAAACTGTATGGGGCCCTTTGACCCCGGGCTCCGACCTCTTCCGTTATGGTCTAAGTTAGTGTAAGAGTACAATGAGATAGTATACCAAATTTTGTGGTACTAAATTGAAAACTGTAGATTTTACGAAAATGTTATATGGAGCCCCCTTGACCCCGGGCCCCGACCCTTTCCAAAAACTGTGTACCGTCTAAGTTAGAGTACCATGAGATAGCATACCAAATTTGGTGGTTCTACATTGTAAACTGTAGATCTTACGAAAATGTTGTATGGGGCCCCTTTTCACCCCGTCTTCCAAAAACCGTCTACGTTGCGAGTTACAGTACCATGAGATAGTATACCAAAGTTGGTGGTTCTGAACTTATTTTCGTTTTATTAGGAATCGACTGTTTGCATATACTGTGTCGACGAAATATACCTGACGACGAAATGAGTTGTCGATGAAATATACCTGACGACGAAATGAGTTGTCAACGAAATGAGTTGTGGACGAAGTGAACGAGACCCGTCTCAAGAGTATGATTTACGGGAAGCAATGGCATGGAAAGCAATTTGCAGGCTAGGAGCAAGTCAGATTCAGTGGGTGGCAGCAGAAGCCATTGGAGTGTCACAAAGTGTTATTTCACCGCCCCGGTGGCCCAGTGGTCTAAGCGATGGCCTCTGATCGTTAGTCTGAAAGGGGTCCGGGTTCGAATCCCGGTGAGGCATGGATGTTGTGTTTGTCTTACGGCACTGGCTCTCTCCTTTCCCTGGAACCAGTGACCCTAAATTCGGGACGGGCGACTGCTTATAGCCCATTGAGTTGCTCACGGGTGTCGTTAAACCTCCAATAAAAAAAAAAAAGTTATTTACCGACTGTGGACACGTTTCCAGGATAAGGAAAGTGTTAGAAGAAAGCAAGGTCAAGGGCGTTTAGGAGAAATTACAGCAAAGGACGACCGTTATCTATTGTTAACAGTCAGTAGGAGCAGGCAGCAAAGTGCGACTCAGCTGTAGTGAGCGAGTTTCTAATGTCAATAGGACGCAGGTTGTCAAATCTAAATTTCCGTAATAGCCTTCACTAAGGTGGCCATTACTCACGTAGACCAATGGCGTGTGTAACGTACGACACGGTTCGACCCGTAGAAGCTAAACTGAGAAACGTGGTGGTTGGGGACACGACGGTAGATTCAAGTTCTCTTCTCTGACGAGTCGAGATTCAGCTGGAGTCAGACAATCGACAAGTTTTTACCTGGAGGGAACCACGAACACGAAATAACCCAGCTTTTGTTCAGGGAACATCACATTACAGCGGACATAGATTGATGGTCTGGGCAGGAATAAGTATCGGTGGACGTACGGACCTGTACGTCATCCTGGCAGTCTGACAGCCCAAAGATATAGAGACGAGATTCGCAGAAGTATTGTCATGCCGTGTTGAAGACGTCGGTAATACGTTCCTTTTCCGGGTCAATAACGACTTCATAGAGCTCGGCTAGAGGACAGTATGTTTAAACAGCAGGGAATCGGGGGTATGGAGTAGTCAGCATGCTCCCCAATTTAAATCCAATTGAGAATGCATGAGATGCATTTGCCAGGCGCATTACATCTCGGTCGGCACCTACGTTGTCTCTTCGTGAACTAAAGACAGCTTTCATTGAGTAGTGGGAAAGATACCCCCAAAACCTCCTTGATTATCTCATCAATTTCATGCCCCACAGCTGTGCAGCCTCTCGAGAAGACCACCCACCCTAAAAGAGATCAGTTACCACCTTCAAAAAGTAAAAAAAAATCATGTTTTTCAGCAACTTCATTCGCGCATGATTTTCCTTAAAATATCATTTGCTCCCCTAATTCTTTTGAGCATTGTAGATTTATTGCGTCTTTTGGTAATGGGAAAATTAAAAGTACAAAACGCTGAACGTTGACATGATTTTTACTGAGAGCATTAACTGCATAATTTAATATTTCATATTTCATTCCGCTCTTGCTAGCTCACATGTAAGCGTTATTTAGAAATTGCTTATTTCATAACGCTGATTGTGTTGTTATAAGAAATTCGTTATTTGATAACATACTTTAATATATAGGTATACAGTAGCAAACAAAAGTATTTGGCGAAACACTTTTTCGACCATGATTTTTGTTCTGATGGACCAATTCGGGTCATTTTGGGATATGTTATATGTGTTGATTCGTGGGTTACAATGCCGCGTAGTTTGTATTTCACTCAGAGCGAATTTGTCGTTCAAAATAGGCCATATTCAAGAGTCGCCAATTATTACCCATTTGTTTGCTGCATGTATTAATGTTTTTCTTGTGATTTTTGTGGGTTTGGGGATGTGTAGTGTGATAATAAGTCAATCATAGGTTTTCAGAAATGGGTAAAAATGCGGAAATCTCTGTTGTAGCTGGCCAGGCGGCCGTGAACATGATGGAATCCGGAATGCGCGTCACCGACATTGCGAGGGCTCTGAAGATCCGACACCAGTCCATTTCAGCTATCCTGCAACATTATAAGAAGACTGGGACTGTCGAGAACAGTCCGCGATGTAATAGGCCTCGTTCCACTACGTTGCTCCAGGATAGACGCCTCCTCCGTCGATCTCGTGCTGATCCCACCTTGACTGCTGTGGAGATCGCCACCGAATTCCGCGACAGCGACGACCTGAACGTCAGCCGAATTACCATCTCCCGTCGTCTCATGGTTGGTGGATTGAATGGAACACGCCCCGCCAAGAAACCACTCACCGGAGTCAAGAATCGACGAGCCAGAGTCGCGTTCGCGCGCCTTCATCGACACTGGACCGCGGCGGACTAGTGTAAGGTGCTTTTCACAGACAAGAGCAAGTTCAGCTTGTTCGAATGTGATGGCATTCGATACGTACGACGTCCGTGTGGCCAGAGATTCAACCTCCAGTTCATTCAGCCGACTGTCAAGCACGGAGGAGGATCGCTCATGGTTTACGGCGCCTTCTCTCGCAATGGAATGGGCCCCATCATCAATATTGACGGAATAATTACTGGCCAGAGCTACACGAACATGCTCATCAACGATGTCTTCCCATGGGCAAACCAAAGCATGCCACCCGGATGGATCATGCAGCAAAGACAACGACCCGAAGCACACCTCCAGAGTAGCGAAGGCAGCCTTCCAGCAGCAACATGTCACACTTCTAGACTGGCCAAGCCAACCTCCAGACCTCAACCCCATCGAGCATATGTGGGAGGAGCTGGAGAGACGATGTGCGAGAAGTTTGACCAGCTGTCTGCAGAATGGGCGCGAATTCCGCAGGTCATCGTCGAGAAGCTAGTGGACTCGATGCCAGCCCGTTGTGCAGCTATTATTAAGTCTCGTGGTTATCCCACTAAGTATTAGTTATTGTTTTGTCGTTTTCTCATACTTGTTTTCTGTTATCGTTGCATTAAATGAATGTGATACAAACCTACTTTGTTGATCAATTTGTATGATCTTTGCGATTAAGCTCGGTACCTGATTTGTATTAAGGTTTCCGATCCATCTGCATATGGGTCATGTTTACAATTGAATAGCACATATCATATCCCAAAATGACCCAATTTGGTTCAGCAGAAAAAAGATTATGGTTGAAAAAGTGTTTCGCCAAATACTTTTGTTCGCTACTGTATATTTAAAGATTTAGCAACACGGAATTTTTAGGTTTAGTAAACTGATATCCGTAAACGTATAGTTTAATACACTGGTGCTTGTTGAAATGCAACACCAACAAAAACGGGAGATATGCAAGGGCAATTTATACGGTACCTTTCTTTTGATCCACAAGATATGTGATCCGAAGAACAGACCTGTAAGTGATATCCAACACACAGTCGGCACAGTCACAAACCTGTAAGTGATGTTCAACACACAGTCGGCACAGTCACAGACCTGTAAGTGATGTCCAACACACAGTCGGCACAGTCACAGACCTGTAAGTGATGTCCAATACACAGTCGGAACAGTCACAGACCTGTAAGTGATGTCCAACACACAGTCGGCACAGTCACAGACCTGTAAGTGATGTCCAACACACAGTCGGCACAGTCACAGACCTGTAAGTGATGTCCAACACACAGTCGGCACAGTCACAAACCTGTAAGTGATGTTCGATGTTCAACACACTGTCGGCACAGTCACAGACCTGTAAGTGATGTCCCAACACACAGTCGGCACAGTCACAGACCTGTAAGTGATGTCCAATACACAGTCGGCACAGTCACAGACCTGTAAGTGATGTCCAACACACTGTCGGCACAGTCACAGACCTGTAAGTGATGTTCAACACACAGTCGGCACAGTCACAGACCTGTAAGTGATGTCCAACACACAGTCGGCACAGTCACAAACCTGTAAGTGATGTTCGATGTTCAACACACAGTCGGCACAGTCACAGACCTGTAAGTGATGTCCAACACACAGTCGGCACAGTCACAGACCTGTAAGTGATGTCCAACACACAGTCGGCACAGTCACAGACCTGTAAGTGATGTTCGATGTTCAACACACAGTCGGCACAGTCACAGACCTGTAAGTAATGTCCAACACACAGTCGGCACAGTCACAGACCTGTAAGTGATGTCCAACACACAGTCGGCACAGCCACAGACCTGTAAGTGATGTTCGATGTTCAACACACAGTCGGCACAGTCACAGACCTGTAAGTGATGTCCAACACACAGTCGGCACAGTCACAGACCTGTAAGTGATGTCCAACACACAGTCGGCACAGTCACAGACCTGTAAGTAATGTCCAACACACAGTCGGCACAGTCACAGACCTGTAAGTAATGTCCAACACACTGTCGGCACAGTCACAGACCTATAAGTGATGTCCAACACACTGTCGGCACAGTCACAGACCTGTAAGTGATGCCCAACACACAGTCGGCACAGTCACAGACCTGTAAGTGATGTCCAACACACTGTCGGCACAGTCACAGACCTGTAAGTAATGTCCAACACACAGTCGGCACTAGCTTGTGTATCAACCATGAGCTGGGTACATGACGTGGCCTCTCCTGGAAGAAGTTATGGATGTCGCAGTGTGCACGGTCGTTCCATGCTGTCTACATTCGTACCAAAACCTCGTCTTGAGTGACTGGCGGCGGAGTCTGACGTCGATCGATCATATCCCACACTTGTTGAACGGGCGACAAATCAGGCAAACTCTCTGGCCAAGGAAAACGTTGCACGCGTTACGCATCCAGGAGCTCTAAAACATGCCACGCCACGTAGTCTTACCTTGTCCTTTTGAAAGATGGCTCTGATGACTGTCTACAAATATGGCATAACTTAAACTTCCGCGATGTACTGTCCGCTGGTTATGGTTCCTGCAATGCGTATTAGGCGGGAACATGAATGGAACCCAAGAGCACTCCACACCTGATCGCCCGGTGTCGGGCCCGTATGACAGTGCATAATGCATGTCTTCAGCAGCAGTTCACCACGGTATCGCCGTACAAGGATTCGTCCTTCATAGGTCATTAGGTTGAATTGCGATTTATCGCAAAACACAATACAGTGCTATTCGTCATACCAGTGTCTGCGTTCTTTGTACCATTGCTGCCACTGAGGTTTATGTTTTTAGGCCAAGGGAGTCAAAACAACGAACGGGCACTGGCGAACCCTCTCTGAAGCCAACGGGTTCGGATAGAGCTTGAAGACAACCCTTAATGTGATACACACCTCCACTGCTGCTACGTTTGGGGCGGCTTGTTTGGACCTCCAATGCCATACGGTGGAAATAACAATCTTCTCGTGTTCGGCTCCAGCTGCAGATACCTCACGTCTGCCGCTCGGCCCCAGATACATCACTTCGGTGCGACAGTCGTTCCTCTTCCGACTGACGCCATATTCGCATCACTGTGGCCGTTAATTTCACGGCGTCGCCTGTTCGTCCAGTACGAACGGCGATGCCGTGGAACTGAAGTCCGCCTTTCCTCAGTTCAACGCATCGGCCTCACCCAGAGTCCCTCAGCTGTACGTACAAGTCTTGTCTGCTCCGGAAGCACATAGTGAGTTACTACAACTACCTAACAGCCACAAATATCCCGAATCGACTATGACAACTTGTATTTGTCATTTCTTGTAGAACGTCCGTCCACAGTGAGTAGAGTTTAGGTCCCAGCCACCTACAGCGAGATCGCCTTTTGGGCAGGAGATAGAAACGGAAGGAATGAGAGCAAGTCTAGCGACTTTGACAGAACAGTTTGTAGTGAGATTAGAGTACAGTAGATGGCGCCACCGTACAAGTACGATGTTGCACACAGAGGGGTGAGAAAAATTCAGGGAGGGCATAGGAAAGGATACCCATTTAACCAGTGGGTCCAGCCCGGGGGCTTCACTTAACGCGCTCGTCCGATGCACGGCGGATATTCAGCGATTGTTAGTAAATCACACCATCTCTGAAAGACCAGCACAGGCTCGAACCTGAGGACATTGCATCGATAGTCTGACTCGCTAACCACTAAGCCATCCTCGGCTTATGGCAACTTGTCATGTGTTTTATGCTTTTATACCTCCTGCGGAACAGTTATAAATGCGTGGCTGACAGAAATCAGTTGCAAGTGCGCTTTGCGGGTGTAATAATTTACACTTCCTCACGTGAGCTACTTATCCTGTGCGTTTCAGTACGATCGCACACGTTTTTTCCTGGTGTTACATTTTCAACTAACAGCAGTGTAATTTGTGAGTGTATGGTTTCATAATTTACTATTCGCGAACGTATGGTTTGATGATTCAATATCATAAGTGCGTAATTTAATAATTTATTATTAATGACTGTTTGTCTAGTAATTCAGTGTTCCCAAACGTATGACTTTATTAATCAATATTCATGGTTAAGGTTTATCAAGGCTCATTTCTATCAAATGAAATTCTAGTGCCCTTCAATGTATCTGGATCCCGAGGTACGTTTCAGAAGTTCAGGAATATTAAATTATGAAAACCATAGAGAACAGGCCACCCGATTAGCAAGATATGAGAAATACCTATAACATATGAAAGAACCAACAACCAGAACAGGTGCAAAAAAGATTTTCGAAGTACTTGAAGCAAGGAATAAATAAGGCAGTCATAAAACTTACTGCACGTACAACATATATAACTGGTGCGTGTAGAAACTGTAATGTCGAATAAATTAATCGAGGCAATAACTGAACCGTTTTAAACCAAATTTCCTGACATGATCAGTAATATTTGAAACACGCTGAGTACCGTTAAGCTACATTTCTGGTGCCTATGTTGTTTCATATTTCAAAAACGTTTTCGGTGTGTATGCAAAGCAGATAATGTCGGATTCCACAGATGTGCGGTGGTCAATACTTTTTCAACACAATTTTTTCTTTAAGCTAATAGTTCAAACAATATTGATCTTTGATAACGTCTCACGGGACGCATGGAATAGAAATGGGTTTAAGTTTCTTCAAGCAGCATGGCGCGGTTCAGCAAAGGTTCATCAGTTACACTCTAAACCAGAATTTCTTGTTTTTTTCTTACACCAAGATATTAAAGGAACACTTGTTTTTGTAGTTCACTCTCAAGACGAACTTCTGTAAATGAATTGTCATGGAGAACTCATAACATCTAAAGAAGGAATTGCACCAAATTAACTAAAGGGTCACAATTTATTTGTGTATCGTAAAATATTTGCCTCAACGAAATCAATAAAAATAAATGTTAGTGGCAAGTTTTTGATTTACCAGATTCATAATTTTGATTTAGGAAGTTAACAAAAACAAAATTTAGTTATCATCTTTAATTACAAATTATAGGTTTTCGCCAGTGCTTGCATTGAAAAATAGTTTGTGTTTATCTATGTTCCTAGAGCTAATTACCTAGTGTTCTACCAGCAGACATATTTTTATAATGCATAGTTTTAGAAAATTTGATGTTTTCCGAAGTCTTGCGTTCTGTCTTTTTTGGACAGTAAAATATGTCACAGAAAATATATACAGCGCAAAAATGAAGTAAGGTGAACTAATGATTGAAAATAACACAATCCTCAGAAACAACTAGGATTGAGATCTTAGTGGAACGGAAAGAAACGGTTCTCAGCAAAACATGTATCCAAAACAAAAATATTACGATAATGTAACAAGTAAAAATATAGTAATGTAACAAGTAAAATATATAGATGTCCAAAAAAATAATGTAACAAGTAAAATATAAATGTCCTTTTGCCATCAAAATGGTTTACTAACAACCTGCAAGGAACACCTTCAAAAACGAAGTTCTCAGAATCGAAAAGAAACAAACCTGGAATATATAAAACGAAAGAACACATAAATTGAAGGTGTTGAATTTTCTTCTTCCTTGGCATGCTCCCCAACACAATGTGTGCAGCGTCAGAAAAAAAGAGAAAAAAAAATGCACGATAGAAATGAAGGAAAGGCAATGAAATAAGAATATTGTGAGAAAAAAAAATATATCTAAAGGAAAGAATTTTCTAAAGCTTGTCTAGAAAGATAAAGGAGATTAAAATTAGAAACCATAAAAAAAAAAAGACATGTTTTGCAGGCAAAGAGCAGGTTTAAAAAAATGAACACTTTACCTTCAGATTTATCAAGATAAACTGAATCTGAGAAGAGTTAAAAAAACAAAAAAGCTATTTACGTAAGACGACTGTTGGAGGAAAAACGGAGTGAGACATTTTTCCGAAAAATTCACAAATCCTTGGAGAACGTACGTATCATTATTAGAGGTGGAAATTCTGCAGATAATTAAAAGAAATAAGCAATGAAAGTGCTCCAGAAAAAATTTAAGATAAAACAAAAAGGAGTCTAAGAGACATTTTGTAACAATGAGTGCCTAAAAAAATAATTTGCTGTAGAGAGAGTCACGTATATTATAATAAAAGTAAAATTTACATAAAATTTCAGGAACTAAGTTGAAAAAATATTACGATTTAAAAGCGAAACGTTCATAACATTTGAATGTGGCTGCATCAGAGAGAGAGAGAGAGAGAGAGAGAGAGAGAGAGAGAGAGAGAGAGAGAGAGAGAGAGAGAGAGAGAGAGAATTGAAAATTCTGAGGGAGATACTTTGTTGCAAGATGAAGAAAATCACACTTTGAGTTGTATGGTATAAAACCTCTTTCCCTTCAGTTCGGAAGAAGAAAATTTTCTGATGAAAAGTGAAAGTGTGATTTGCATACTTTAATTTTGGTAGTTTACGACCTTATTGAGAATCAACAGTTACAAGTTTTCCAACGTACTATATATATATATTTTATATTAGGTTGGAAATAAAGTAATGTCTGCAAATTCAAGGCAACAGAAGAGGGTTCCCCATCACTTTGTCCGTGTTCATTTCGTCCACGCGCACGTTCACTTGGTCCAGCTCTTTTCGTCCGCGGTTCACATTGTCCACCGTTCACTTTGTCCGTTGTTCACTTAGTCCACGTTCACTTTTTCCGGGTTCATTTCGTCCACGTTCACTTGGTCCAACTCATTTCGTCCACGGTTCACTTTGTTGCTGTTCACTTAGTCCACTTTCAATTTGTCTGTGTTCATTTCGTCCACATTCACTTTGTTCCCGTTTCATTTTTTCCAGATTCATTTCGTCTTCAAAATGGATGGAACACTGTGGAAATTTCTGTTTTGCTGGAATGTTTGTTACTACGCAGGAAGAAAAGATCAGCGGACATTGCATGCATGCGATTTTTTTTTCTGTTTTAAGTCTTTCGATAACGATTTTAAATGCTATTTAAAGTAAAACCAGAAACTGAACTTTGAAGAGCTTTTTAACTGTTTTGTGTCTCAATCACTATGATGCAAATCCAAGTTTATTCCAATGGTCATAAATGTGCTCGATTGAAGATGAAAATTTTAGATTCCTTTCTACTTTACGTAAAAAGTTTCTATTTTCCTTCTCTTACAACCACAGATTTACAGTAAATATGTCAATCTAAATATTTTTCTCACCATTATACTTTTAAGATTTTTCTCACTTTAAGTACCTATGAGACATATAAAGAGCATTACAGTTCATTCGTATGAAAATTAGTAATACGGAAATTATAAATAATTAATAATAAAAAAAAAAATAAATATGCTGAAAAGCTAAGAACTATATGGAAACAATATACAGGATCCAGAGGTGAACGTCGGGTGTCACGACTTGTATCTGAGCAAGGAGGTGCAACAGACATCTAGCTCACCCACCAGTGCAATAGCTGTACAGTTAGACTTATTTCCACATGCACCATGCGCCACATCTTATTTTGTCTGGGGTTCCACAGTCGGAGACCAAAACACCCTCTTTGGTCTCCACGATAAAGCCCATTTATCATAAAAAAAAACAAAAAAACAACAAAAACAAAACAAACCCGCATCGCATGGCCCAAGGAACGTCGGCAACGGACCCTCAACAGATGGAGATAGGTCCTCTGGTGTGATGAATCCAGTTTTCTGCTGCACCATGCTGATGGCCGGAATCGTATATGGTTGGTTGGTTTTTATGGCGAAAGGGCCATGTTTGGCCAAAGAGCGCCAGACACAAGACAATTAAACAAACAGTATTAAAAACGTGATAGAATGCTTAAAATCAGGCTGAATTGGTTAAAGTGAAAAATGAAAATGAGGCAAAGATTAAAATCTAGATACAATTAAAAAAGCCAATTTGTTGGAAAAAGCAAAAGACAGCGAAAGTATCGCACTGCTCATCGAGGAGCCGCTGCAACGTAGCATCATCGTCGTTTAACAGAAGAGAATGAAAAAGGTGAAAACGTACATCACAAAAACGAACACAGGTACACAAAAGGTGTATGACAGTGAGTCGGCAATCGCACGTCTCACACATCGGCGCAGTGTCGCCACACAGCAAAAAGCGGTGAGGGAAACGACAATGCCCAATGCGGAGACGCGCAAGGAGCCACAAGATGTTGACCGGTCACAAGGTCAGCTCGGGCCGTGGGAGCGCCACTCCCCAAAAAACTGGAAAACCAGTTATCCCCGTGCAGGAAAATCGTGTATGGCGTAAGCAGCATGAAACCCTATCGCCTGGCTGCACAGTTGGTGTTCAACAAGGCAGGCGGAGGTAGTGTTCTGGTCTAGGGAGCTTTTTCCGGGAAAGCCCTAGTTCCGTTGGCTATCATCCCACAAACATTGAATGGTGGCCGCTACAGGCACTTGTTAGCCAACTATCTCCATCCGTATTTGAAGGAGGTTTACCTGGACCATTTGTCAACAGGACAACGCACCGTGTCGTCGAACTCTTGTAACTACTGAGAGGTTGGAGGAACACGTCAACGAATTCGCCACAATACCTTGGACCCGAAACCCTCCTGACTGTAGACCAATAGCACCTTTATGCGATATACTAGAACGAGGTGAGGAAACTGCCGATCCTTCTCCACGGAAAATGATCATGATCGTGAACTAACGTAGCTGCTGCAGCGGACAATGATCGTGAACTAACGTAGCTGCTGCAGCGGACATAGATCAAGTTGCTCATGAAGGATGTTCGATACCCTGTAATATCTGTTCCTTCGCGTCTGCAAGCCGAGATTGACCAAAAAGATGGACCAACGCGTTATTATGCAGGTGTTCCTAATGCAAAGCTAACTCAGTGTCTGCGACGAGGGTAAATTCTGCCTAATAACGTGGACTCTCAGTCTATGCTAATGTTCTCTCGTGCGGATATGACATTTTGCTCGTACCCCACGAACCAAATAAAGAAATATTTAGCGACTGAATTTCAGTTAAACAGATACCGTATCGCAGTTACCCTTTTCTATATCATACTTTTTGTCTGATACCCCTTGTAAAAGTTAACTTTTCTGCATGCAAATATATACTAACACGAGAACCGGCAATATAGACCACATAAATATAAACTGACACAAGAAATTTCCTACGATGTCCCTAATAAGAACAGATATTATGTAACAAGACAATTATATAGTGATACTACCCCATCAGAGCTGCAGAGTATGATCCAGGAACTTGCTGACAAGAGTAAAGAAGTGGGATTAAAAATGAACTTTCAGAAGACAAAAGTGATGTTCAATGCTTTTACAAGAAATGAAGATTTATCGATTGATGGAGAAAAGCTGGAGATAACAGACACGTACGTTTATCTTGGACAGCAGATATCAAGTGAGGGTCACATTGATGAAGAAATTAATCGGCGTACAAAACTTGCCTGGAGAGCTTTTGGAAGAAACAGCATAATTTTCAAGAGCAATATGCCATTATGTCTTAAAAGAAAAGTTTTTGGTCAATGCATCCTTCCAGTGCTTACGTATGGTGCAGAGACGTGGACCTTAGCTAAAAGAGACATACAAAGGCTGCAGACAACTCAAAGCAGCATGGAGAGGTGCATGCTTGGTGTAACCAGGAGAGATAAGAAGAGGAACTCGTGGATCCGAAAAATGACTAGAGTGGAAGACATCATGATCAGAGTTAAATCCCTGAAATGGCAATGGGCTGGACATACTGCCAGAAGGACAGATCATCGATGGACAGCCGAAATTTTAGATTGGATTCCAAGGGACAGGAAAAGACCCAGAAGAAGACCACATGGGAGATGGGTGGATGAAATTCAAAAGTATGCAGGGGTGACATGGAGGAGACTGGCACAAGACAGACCGTTGTGGAGGAAACTTGGGGAGACCTTCGTCCAGCAGTGGATTGATAATGGTTGACAATGATGATGATTAAAGACGTCAACTGCTGTACGGTGTTATAAATGAAAATAAATTTATTTGAAATTCTAGTATGAATAAATGTTACCTAGATTTCTCCGAGTGAGGCTTTTTTACGTTGTTATTAGATACCTCACAATTTTCTGGTGAGATGAAAAGAACATGTGTTCTCTTGTGGGCTGAATTATTCCCCATTTAAATAAGTAGCACTATTGCAATTGCACTACCCTTCTTGCTTATGTAAACGTATATGCCTTAAACCTAATTTTTACAAAAACATAACGATACTACGTTAAAGGAAAAATAGGGTCATCCTTCAACAAATTAGGAATCTTTTTTTTTTAATTTCAGCACAAGATGTTTCTTACTAGTAAGTATCACAACTATTAACTCAGCGAAAGCCATATTCATGCATATTACACTAATATGCATGGTTTTGTTGTTTTGAAGTGAATAGGTGTATCTGAATGGATTTCTTGCGCAGATTCCGAAAATGACCTTCAAAATTCCGTATCACGTCAAGTTTTTTCACAAATGACAGAAATGTGAAAATTAAAAAAAAACGTTATTTTTTAATGACATTGTTATATGGCAACATTTGTAATATGTGAAAATGTTCTCTGGAGGGGCGGAATGATTGTTTAAGGAATAGATAAACATAAATATATAGCTGATAATGGAAATGCAACTGTTTTATCTGTATGACGTCACGTTTTGCGCCACTCACAAAGGCAGAACATGAGAGAATGTTATCTTGGCACAGCAGTATGACTCATAGCTCACGCCACTGCTCCCTTCTTTCTATTGGTCACATGTGGCGCCATTCGGGGTAGATCGTGTTACACTAGTCAGTGCAAAGAAGGGACTGGTCCCGTTCGGTTTTTTCTTTGTAGCGTGTGCAATGGCTTCACGTGGTTGTGTAAATCATCCAGACATATTTTGCTACATATGTGGCTGTTCATCATCATCATCATTGTCAACCATTATCAATCCACTGCTGGACGAAGGTCTCCCCAAGTTTCCTCCACAACGGTCTGTCTTGTGACAGTCTCCTCCATGTCACCTCTGCATACTTTCGAATTTCATCCACCCATCTTCCCATGTGGTCTTCTTCTGGGTCTTTACCTGTCCCTTGGAATCCAATCTAAAATTTCGGCTGTCCATCGATGATCTGTCCTTCTGGCAGTATGTCCAGCCCATTGCCATTTCAGGGATTTAACTCTGATCATGATGTCTTCCACTCTTGTCATTTTTCGGATCCACGAGTTCCTCTTCTTATCTCTCCTGGTTACACCAAGCATGCACCTCTGCATGCTTCTTTGAGTTGTCTGCAGCCTTTGTATGTCTCTTTTAGTTAAGGTCCACGTCTCTGCACCATACGTAAGCACTGGAAGGATGCATTGATCAAACACTTTTCTTTTAAGACATAATGGCATATTGCTCTTGAAAATTATGCTGTTTCTTCCAAAAAGCTCTCCAGGCAAGTTTTGTACGCCGATTGATTTCTTCATCAATGTGACCCTCACTTGATATCTGCTGTCCAAGAGAAACGTACGTATCTGTTATCTCCAGCTTTTCTCCATCAATCGATAAATCTTCATTTCTAGTAAAAGCATTGAACATCACTTTTGTCTTCTGAAAGTTCAATTTTAATCCCACTTCTTTACTCTTGTCAGCAAGTTCCTGTATCATACTCTGCAGCTCTGATGGGCTAGTTGCAAAAATGACTACGTCATCAGCAAAACGAAGGTGGGTTAGATAATCTCCATTAATCTTTATCCCCTTGTTTTCCCAGCTCAGTGACTGAAAAACACCCTCCAATGTGGCATTAAAGAGCTTCGGAGATATGGTGTCACCTTGTCTCACTCCCTTTCCAATTTTTATGTGTGTTGTATTTTCAAACAGCCTAATCTTTGCACATTCATTTTCATAGATGTTATTAATAATATTAATGTATGCATCTTCAATACCGCAGGGTTTCAGAGCCATTGTAACTGCTGATGGTTTCACTGAATCAAATGCTTTTTCATAATCGATAAAAGCCATGCACAATGGAAGTTCATATTCCCTCGCTCTTTCAATTAGTTCTCTCAGCACATGGATATGATCTATTGTGCTGTAGCCACTCCTGAATAGAGCTTGTTCTCTCGGTTGAGCCATGTCCAGTGTTACCTTCAAGCGGTGTGAAAGAACTTTAGTGAAGATTTTATAAACTACTGATAGGAGGCTGATAGGTCTGTAGTTTCCGAGATCCTCAATGTCACCTTTCTTATGTAGCAGGATCACTGTAGCGGTGTTCCAATCCTCAGGAATCTTTCTTTCATTAAGGCATCGAGTGAAAATTTGGGCGAGTATTGTTTCGATTTATCCACTTGCTTCTTGCATGATGTCTACAGTAATTCCATCTTCTCCTGGAGCTTTTCCCCGCTTCATGTTCTTGATTGCATGTGCAACTTCTGCTGGAAGGACTGGAGGAACTTTGGTACTGGTATCTTTCATGATGTCTGGAGTGCATGTATCATCCCTTTCATATAATTTGGAGTAGAAATCTTTCACTCTTGTCAAAATTTCGCCTCTATTTCTTGTTACAGAACCATCTTCTTTTCTCAGTGCCATAATCTGTTTTCTTCCCTTACTGAGATGTCCATTTGCTATCTTTAGGCTTTGGTTGTTTTCAATTGCTTTCCTTACTAGTTCACAGTTGAATTTTCTTACGTCTTCAGTGATACTTTTTCGTACTGTCTTGCATAGCTCTATATATTCCACTTTGGAAGTCACATCTTCTTTAGTTGTCCTCATCTCTCTTCTTTTTGCATCAACATTTTCGTTTTTTCTGATAATTTATTTACATGCAACTTGTTCTTAGACCCAGCTAATTTTGTTGCTGTTTCCATAAGAGCTTTGGTTACTTTTCTGCTAACTTCAGAGATGTCCACTTCTTCCGATGTTAGGCCTTCTAAAGCAGAGAACCTGTACTTCAGTTCCAACTTGAAGGTATTATGGTGTTTTTTAAGGTTGGTTATGTCAATAGATTTTGTTTGTCTTATGAGCTTGCCACGTTCAAGTTTAGTGTTGAGGTGCATCTTACATCTCACCAATCTATGGTTTACTACCTGTGTTGAACTTGTTTAGCACACTGCAGTCTGCTATGACGAATTTTTTGTTACACATAATAAAATCAATTTCACTTGTCGTCCCATTTGGATGTCTCCATGTCCATTTCCTGTGTGGCTTTTTCTTGAAGAAGGAGTTCAAGATGAAAAACCCTTCTGCCTGTGCAAACTCAACGAGAGTATTTCCACGCTGGTTTCTGTTGCCGTGACCGAATTTACCTACTGAAGTTTCATTCTGTTGCCGTTGCCCTATTTTTGCATTGAAATCTCCCATAATTATTTTCAAGTGCTGCTTACCTTTATTATTTAGATGACAAATTTCCTCATAAAATTCTTCAATTTCTTCTTCAGGATGACTTGTGGTGGGTGCATAAGTTTGAATAATCTGAGCCTGGTATCTTCTCGATAGTTGGATAACGAGTCGTGCAGCTCTGTCAGAGGAACTTTCAACTTCTACCACTTTATCCTTCAGTTTCTTGTTTATTATAAATCCAACACCACTAGTTCTGCCAGTATCTGTCCCACGATAGTAGAAGAGATGTCCACTTTTCAGTTCGATGAGATCTTCTCCTTTTCTCCTTACCTCACTTAGCCCCACGATGTCCCACTTGATCCTTTGTAGTTCCTCTTCCAATTCAAGAAGCCTTGAATCAGAAGATAGGGAGCGTCGATTGTACGTTGCCAAGGTCAGCATCAGATGGCAGCCTAGTCCGGTCCTCCGGGGATTCTTAGCACCCTCTGCCTTCATGTCGCACTGGCCGCTGCCTTGGCCAGGTACATTCCAGCTGCCGGAGACTGAGGGCCAAGATTTAAGTTGTGGAGTCATTTTGGAGGGGTTTGGCCATAACTCACCACGCTGACCAAGCGGGTTGGTGAGTGTGGGATAGAATTTCCTCTAATCCCGATGTTATAGGTATACCGCTATTGGCGGTCGTCAGAGCCCCTTTAGTGGGTTATACGACAGGAAAAAAACAGAGGCAAAATATTACGCCTTTCGTAAAAAATACTTATTTTCAATACTTCGACATTAAACTAGCAGATCAGGACAAAGTTTGGTCTCCTCACAATGTGTGCCGTGCATGTGTGGAGGGGTTGAGGAACTGGAAAAGTGGAAAAAGGGCATCAATGCCGTTCGGTGTACCCATGGTGTGGCGTGAGGTAAAAAATCACAGTGACGACTGCTACCTCTGCACAGTAAATATCGTGGGCCATACCAGAACCAGTAAGCGTAACATTGTGCATCCCAATAACCTATCTGCCATAAGACCAGTCCTCATAGTCAATCCATCCCTGTGCCATCCCCGTCCAATATCAAGCCCCCAACAGACACCGATTCAGACGGTGATACAAGTGATGAGATGTACCAAACGGATAGCATGGAGGATGAATCCCCAGGGCCATTTACCCAGCATGAAGTGAATGATTTGGTTCGTGATCTGAATTTACCTAAAGACGCAGCAGAGCTTTTAGGATCACGACTTCAGGAAAAGAATTCACTACGTCCTAATACGAGATTCTCCTGGTACAGACACCGAGAAGCAGAATTGGTTCTGTTTTTTGCTGAGGAAGGCGGTTTGGTATATTGTCGAGACATTCCGGCAGTCATGAAATACTTCAACATTAATTACAATTCAGGACAGTGGAGGTTGTTCATAGATGCCAGCACATCCAGTTTAAAAGGCGTTTTATTACACAATACTAACATCCATCCATCCATTCCAGTAGCACATTCTGTGACTTTGAAAGAGACATACAAGAACCTTAAATTACTGCTGGAAAGTGTGCAGTACAAGATTCATGAATGGTCTTTGTGCGGGGATTTCAAGGTGAATGTAATATTGCTCGGCCAACAAGCAGGCTACACCAAATTTCCTTGCTTTTTGTGTGAATAGGACTCCAGAGCAAGGCCGGAACATTATGTCCGGCAGCCGTGGCCAGTCAGAAGTACATTCACACCTGAAGAAAAAAAGACATTGTTTCACTTCCACTGGTTTATCCCTCGAAAATACTGTTGTCACCTTTACACATCAAACTTGGCTTAATGAAGCAATTCGTGACAGCTTTAAGCAGGGACAGTAAATGCTTTCAGTATCTTGGTGGTAAGTTTACGTCAATCACGTCTGAAAAAATTAAAGCTGGCATTTTCATAGGCCCTCAAATACGAAAATTAATGGCAGACATCATATTCGAGGAAACCATGAGTGAGTGCGAATTGCGAGCATGGACTGCATTCAGAAATGTGAGACACAACTTTTTGGGGAACACGAAGGCTTCAAATTACACCACTTTAGTCGAGGACATGCTGGAATCCTATGAACTGCTTGGTTGCAACATGAGCGTCAAAGTTCACTTTCTTCATGTTCATCTAAATTACTTTCCTAACAATCTTGGTGATTCTTCGGAAGAACATGGCGAGCGCTTCCATCAAGATATTAAAGTGATTGAAAAGAGATACCAAGGAAAGTGGACTGTATATATGATGGCCGACTATTGTTGGATGTTGAACAGAGACTGTACGGACGCACACTAAAGACAATCCAAAAAGAGTAAGTTTGAAGGGGAGCCCAGTGGCGAATGTCAGGTATGTTTGCTTTTGAATATGTATTTATGTTTATCTATTCCTTAAACAATCATTCCGACCCTCCAGAGAACATTTTCACACGTTACAAACGTTGCCATATAGCAATGTCATAAAAAAATAACGGTTTTTAAAATTTTCATATTTCCGTCATTTGTGAAAAAACCTGACGTGATACGGAATTTTTAAGGTCATTTTCGGAATATGCGCAAGAAATCCATTCAGATACACCTATTCATTTGAAAACAACAGGAAAAAGTTGAAAAATTGCAGATCCAGTGAGTTGAAGCCGATTTCGAATCTTCTAATGTTCTTTGATCATGCCGTTTTCAGTTGGTTTTGATTCATGTTCATGGTGTTCATCTTCAGACAATCATCAGCAACGTCAAAACCTTTTTACAAACACTCAGTAAAATATCCTTGTAAATAAGATGATCAGCAAAAATTAGCAACTTCCTTAACAATTTCGAGGGCAACAAACTGAAAAAGTCTTCTTTGGAGGACTTGTTAAATAGAAAATCAGTTAGCTCAATGGAGGCATTTTTGAAAGTATATTAGCTCAAGTTTCAGGAGTCCTCTTAAAATTCGTTAAACGAAGGAATTCGCTAACCAGATGTTTGTTAAATAAAACTTTCACTGTAAATATTATTTGAGAGTACAAAGATTTACCTGGTGACCATATCTTACACGTATGCACACAAACAGCAACCGACCCCAATTTGATACTGCTAAGAAAAGCGAATGGTTTCTGTAGCGTTTAATTCTGTAGGATTCGTAGTGACACTTATGCAATCAACTAATAAAAATAGCAAGTTAGTAAAATCATGCAGCGCATTGATTATAATACGCTTTCCAACATACCAGAAATCATTACTCAAGTTATGAGAATAATGGCTGTGGAATAAATCCAGGTCCTGTGCCCTGACCTTTGATTCCATTTCTATGATATTCAACAGAACCGGTTTGGTATACCTCCGAAATGACATAATAAAATTTTGCCACAATCAAAGCATTTTTACGTAAGTTATGATGCATAAGAGCTATGGAATAGATCCCGCTCCTGTGTCCTAACCTTTGACCCCATTTCGCCCATTTTCAACAGAATTTGTCCCCAGGCAAGACCCTACAACATACTAACATTTCATCCAAATCGAAGCATTTTTGCGTAAGTTATGACGCATAATGGCGATGGAAGTGATTCCGCTTTTATGTCCTGACCTTTGACCCCATTTCTCCTATTTTCAATAAGGTTTGTCTCCAGGTGGTCCCCTACCACATACTAAATTTCATCGGAATCGAACCTTTTTTACGTTAGTTATGATGCATAACAGCAGTGGAATGGATCCCGCTCCTATGTACTAACCTTTGACCCCATTTCGTTCACTTTAAATAGGGTTCCTTCCCAGGTGATCCCCTATCAGATACTAAAATTTCATCGAAATCGAACGATTGTTACGCGAGTTATCCTGCGGACGGACATACGCACACAACGTGTGACGTAATTAGGCAGATGGGAATCGCGACAATCTGCTTGCCGCAAGAATGTGACGTCATAAAACTTTAATAGGATCCACGCACAATGCGTGACGTAATGGGACAGAAGGCGTGACCGCGCGCCAATATTCTCAATGGCGAGATTATGACGTCATAAGATTTCTAAGCATTGGTAACAATAATGGAACAACGCCATCACTAAAAGCGTTATAATTCGGGGTGGTTATTTAACCCCAAAACGAATTCTCCTAAAGTCGAGATCAAGCTAAATCGATTTCTAGTACCAGAAAATGGCAGGTTAACGACTTTCATCAAAATTCTTAGAGCCGTTTTCAAAATAAAATGTACATACATATATACATACAAGAATTGCTACTTTAAGGTGGACGTCAAGTAATTTTGCTTCCTATACTTCCAATGGAAAAACATCTGAACACATTTTCTTCACAATTAATGCGTTCCTAAGGATGAAAATTTGAACATCGATTAAAATATCTTCATTTTATAACTTGCAATACTTAATATTTTCTAAAACAACCATATTTATGCAATTCAACATTTGTTTGTCTACTGATGTCATGAAAATACAGGTCGCGCCATCTTTTTTCTCGACAATTAATGCATTCACAAGGATAAAAATTTGAACATCGATTAAAATAGCTTCTTTTTTTTTTTTTTTTTTTTTTTTGATTGGAGGTTTAACGACCACCGTGAGCAACTCAATGGGCTATAAGCAGTCGCCCGTCCCTAATTTAGGGTCACTGGTTCCAGGGAAGGGAGAGAGCCAGTGCCGTAAGACAAACACAACATCCATGCCTCACCGGGATTCGAACCCAGACCCCTTACGGACGAATGATCAGAGGCCAGCGCCTTAGACCACTGCGCCACCGGGGCGGCTAAAATAGCTTCATTTCATAACTTGGAATACTTAATATTTTCTAAACCATAACCGTAATTCTGCAAGCCAACATTAATTTGTCCACTGACGTCATCAAAGTACAGGTCGCGCCATCTTTTCTCTGGTTTCAACACCACCAAAGGAAAAGTGATTGATTTTTAATATAATTATGGTTATGTTTTAGAAAATGTTAAGTTTTCCAAGTTATAATATGGTTATTTTAATCGATGTTCAAATTTTCATCCTTGGGAACACATTAATTGTGAAGGAAATGTGCACAAAAGTTTTTCCATTGGAAGTATAGGAAGCAAAATTACTTGACGTCCACCTTAATGATATGGGATAAGGGCAATGGAATGGATAGCAATCGTATGTCCTGACCTTTGACCACATTTCGTCCATTTTCAATAGGGTTGGTCCCCAGGTGGTCCCCTACTACATACTGAAATTTCATCGAAATCGAACCATTTTTACGCACGTTATTACGCATAAGGGCAATGGAATGCATCCCGATCTTATGTCCTGACCTTTGACCCCACTTCACTCATTTCGAATAGGGTTCGTCCCCTCGCGGTCTCCTACCACACAGTAAACTTTCATTGAAATCGAACCATATTTACGCAAGTTATGTCGCATAAAGGCAATGGAATGATCCCGCTCCTACGTCGTGACTTTTGACCCCATTTGTCCCATTTTCAATATGGTTGGTCCCCCGGTGGTCCCCTACCACATTCTAAAATTTCATCGAAGTCGAACCATTTTTACGCCAGTTATCGTGCGGACAGACGGACGGACGGACAAAGCTAGAGCATATACGCTTCTTCAACCTACGGTTGGAAAGCGTAAAAAATGGAAGCATTTACTTTTTTTCTGTCATTTATAACAAGATAATTGTATTGAGGGGGGGGGGGGGGAGACCACCGTGAGCTATTCAATGGGCTATAATCAGTCACCCGCCCATAATTTAGGGCTTCAGGTTCCAGGGAAGGGAGAGAGTCAGTACCATGCGATAAACACTACATTCATGGCTCACTGGGATTCGAACCCAAACCTATCGCGGACGAATGGTCAGAAGCAGTCGCTTCGATCATAGAACCACCAGGGACGTATTTTGTTTGTAAGCCCACATTTCTATTTTGACAGCTAAACAGAGAACAAAGTATCAGAGTATCAGTAATAAATGGAGTTGATATCTGTTGTTACCAACAAATACAGAATTTATATAGGAGTTCACATCCAACTTAGAAAGATTATTTGGAAATCTTAATAAAAACTCCACTTAAAACAGCATGATATGTGCATTTCGTCATGAAAAATTTTAAATTCTGTTGTTTCGAGTGTTCAGATTTTCATGTTATCCTGTAAAATATCTCACATTCGGTTGTTACCTTAAGACACAAAAATTTCCATCCAGCGGAAGTATTAACGAGTGCAGTTTTTTTCATCTTAAATTTCCAAGAATTATGTAACAGCATTTCCATGTTATTATTTCTGTTACTTGAGTTGACCTTAAAGTAGCAACATTAAAATGATTAGGATTCGAGGAAAATTGCAGTCAAACACTTTCAAGAGCATCAATTGGCTTTAAACCCTTCATTTCGCTGATTATAATTCCGGAAATACACTGCAGTATTACATTGCATTCTGTCAGTGAATTTCGAAGACCGGTTTTTATTTGCCAATGTGCAAGGCTAAAAAACAAATGACCATACCATCTTTCTTTTCGCTGATTTCGTCATCAACTTTAAGAACTTAAAAAAATTCTTTATTAACTTTATCATGGGAGAAAAACAGAAGTCTTAACTTGAGTTTTTACTTCATCTGATTTCGTCATTACGATCTCGTGTGCACTACTGCGTGAAGACCTCGCCTTTACACCTAATTTAATCTTTTGATGGAACATAATGCTCAAGGTATTGATTAAGGAACCCACACGATCTGAAAGCACACACTCCAGCAGACGAGTTCAGCGGAGACGGAAACGTTCTTATCTCTAACGAACCGTTATTGCTCCATAGTTTGCAGAAAAATACACTGCTTAAAAAAGTTATTGGCAGGATTACTCAATAAAATCCGTAAAACCTTCGATATCTCAAATCTTTATTACATTTCTTTCTGAGAAAAATGTTTTCTCCTAAATACCATAAAAGCAGCGAGTAACTCGGTTTTTCTGTAGATGCAGAAGATAACTATACCCTTTGTTTTGAGACATTAAATTCTATTACCCACTGACATGAGCAAGTTTTCCTTCAAATCGCAACCAGGATAAAAACGATCATTTTGAATTTGGACTCAAATGGTTTTTGACATAGATCCGTGACGTCAGCGAGATCAGACGTTGAAACAAAGGAGTGAAATGTACAGTAATCGCTGAATTTCTCTCACTTTGCAATGCGTTATTTTGTATGCCAATTGCCGATATGAGTATTAATTGATTTCAGTAGTGAGAGTCGAAACGTATCAAGCTTTCACGCATAGTAAATTTAAAACATGTCTTAAGCAGTTTTTTTTTTTTCGTTTCGAGGTTTAACAACTACCATGAGAAATCCTAAGGGCTGAATCCCAAGAGCATTTGGGGCAGCTAGCTACAGCGAAAGGAGAGAGAGCCAGCATCAGTAGACAAGCACACCAACCACTGGATTAGAGAATAAGGAAGGGCTGGCTCGTCCCTTTCTTTGTCTTGCGGTCTCATTTTCGTGCTCCGACCGAGGGTCAATTGGGAGGCGCTCTGACGCCACTGCGTGGACAACTCTGTGACCGCTATGGCAACCCTATGCCAACCAAGTTTTATTTTAACTAAAATTCAGCGTCTGTTTTATTTTTTATTTTATTTTTTTCATTCAAAGTAATACGCAATATGCTTTCATCCTGTGCTGTCGCTAATTGTACAAATAACGCATAAGAAAATAAAAGAACGTGGCGTTATTTACCATGTTTTCCCTTCAAATGTTAATGTGATAAAAGAATGGATTGTTAAGTGTAAGCGTGCGGACAAGTTTAAAGTTGGAAGTGCAAGATTATGTAGTGATCATTTCCAAATTCAGACTACAAAGATGACATGCGAAATCGTCTACTTGGGCTTCCCGATAGAAAAAAAAAAAAAATCTGAAACCCACAGCGGTTCCCAGTTTGAATTTACCGAATGAAAAATCAACACTACATACAAGCCGAGAACATAGAAGAATTAAGAGAGATATCCGTATAAGGGCATTGAATCGAACTCGGGAGCGAAGTCCTGAAAAGTTACACATCTATGAAGTTGCTTGCAATTATGACAATGTATATTCGGAAGAAAAGTATGGATCATTTCAGTGTATGTTTTGCTCAGAGGTTAGAAGTCAGAACAAAATTTTCACCGAGAAGCTTGACATACTGGAACGAGAAATACGTAGCTAGAAAAGCAAACACAAAAATACTGTTCGAGTTTTGCGTCAAAAAAAATCAGCGTACGAAATAAGAGAGCAGAAATTGTGCGAATACGAAAAGCCCTGTCAAAAGCTAATATGAAAAATAAAATACTTGGAACAGATGGCAATGAACCTCAGGAAATTTTTTTTACACTAACACAGATAAAGTTCTTTGCAACACAAAATTTTTTTAACAAATGAACAGAAAAAGATATATCTAGAGGAATAGTAACTAGAGCTATTTCAAGAAAAGTTTACGAATTTTGGAAGTGTAAAATTGGCATTCCTTTGCCAAGTGCTAGCACGTTAAAGCGATGGTGTTCTAAATTTAGTTGTCATCCCGGAATTCTGCATAATGAAGATCTTTATGCGGAAAAATAGCGAAACCCTTTCCGAAAATCACAAAGTTTGCGTCTTAAGTTTTGATGAAGTACACGCTGATAGTAAAGTGTGTCATGATACAAAAATGGACCAGATTTTACGTCCGTACTTAAAGGTGCTAGTTGTTTTGGCTAGAGAAATATTGTCTTCCTGGAAACAACCCGTGTATTTTGACTTTCAACGTACAATGAATAAAAGGCTTCTGTTTGAAATAAATGTAAACCTTGAAAAAACAGGAATTATAGTAAAAGCTATTGTTTCAGATTTAGGTGGTTGTATGACCTTGTGGAAGGAATTATTAATTTCTCCCGAAAAATCACTTTTTAGCCATCCGCTGGACGATAGTTCTAAGATTTGGGTTTTTGCAGACCCTCCTCACTATTTAAAAAATTTACGCAATCATTTCATAGACCATGGACTTGTCTTGCAGGACGGATCTGTGCTCCAAACTGGCATCATCAAAAAGTTTTCGAGAAGGATTTTGGGGAGATAAAGTTGTGTCCTAAATTCTTGCCGTGCTATATGAGAGGCAAAAGTAGGCCCAGCAAAAACTTTGTTTTCAGCCATCACCTCAAAAGGTATTGAATATCTAAAGAGCATAAAAGCGCTGCAGTTTTCTTCAATTTAGTACATCCATTTTTGACGTTATGAATAGCAGTTACCCACACCCTGACAAGAGCAAACCTCTAAAATCAGGTTTTGGCATTAACCCCCTTTTTTATACAACAAAAGGAAATTCTGAACAAAATGAAATCAGAAATACTGGATCTCAGAGTAATGGGGAGAAAACATATGCTGCCTTTCCAAAAAGGTATTCTTGTATCAATTTTTTTTCTTCTCGGTCTCTACGAGGATTTAACGCTTCGTGGAGACCGTTACATTTTAACTACTTGTTTGACTCAAGATGCCCCCGATAGTTTGTTCAGTCAAATAAGAGGCATAGGTGCTTTTTATGACCATCCCTCACCGACGGAATTTATTAGCCGTTTAAAACACATATTGCTGGCAAATAAAGTGCCTAATTTGTCCAAAAAAGTTAATACAGAGTTTCAAGAAGGTAAAACGCTCCAAACATATTTGACAGCAGAGCTACTAAAAGAAGCTTTCACTACAGTTGATAGTCAAGAAATTCTTGATGAAGTATCTGGAGAAATAAACGCAGATGACTTAGAAGCTTTAGAAAAAATTTGCAATGAGACATGGCCGCAAGATTGGGACGACGACATACTTAAAACAGTTCAAGATGAGCAATGTAATGCTGAGAAACAAGCTCTGAGTTATGTCGCAGGTTATATTGCCTATCGCTTATACGCGATAAAGATCCCACCCTCAGAACAATTTCTAGAAATGCCGAAGAATTTCCATCTGCTCAATGGATTAAAACTTTATCACTCGGGGGACTAACGGTGCCTTCTCCAAAGTGGATGAGAACGGTAGATTAATTTGAAAAATTATTTAAGTAAATACACGGGACAGAGATGTCCCGAGAGAGAGGCATAATTCGAAAATTAAAAACTGTAATAGAAGAGAGATTTCCAGTCACCTGCAAAGAAGCTGTGAAAATTTATTGCTGCATACGAACATTTACCAGAATTCAGTTTATTAATCACAACAAAGATTTAGTGTCGGAAAGAAAATCAAATCAAAAGAAAACCAAATGGATAAATTCTGTTGTTAAAAAACGTAGCACGACGATGTCAATATCTAAACCTGGTGAATATCTTCCTCCTTTTTAGCTATACAGGTATGTTAATAATTTTTTATCTTTATATTATATATATATATATATATATATATATACTAGAGAGCAAAGCCGAAAACATAAGAAAAACTTTAGAATTTAAAACGAAAGTTACAAAATAACCTGTAGATCAAAACGCGCAGCGCAGCAGTTATGAAAATTCAGAATTCACATTCTATTAAGAAGAGACTGAAGCAAAAAAAAATTTTTGACTCATACCAAGTACAACATAAAAAAGGTTATGTATTGACCGGTGTGAGTAAAAAGAGAAAAAATGAACAACTGAATGTAGAAAGTGTCAAGAATATTGAGCATTGGCTTTATCAAGGACCAGCAAAAACTCTGCATTTTCTCACATCCACAAAGACCTATTTGGAAATGGGTTTCTGCAAAGTCATAGATGCAAGTAATAAGCACACCAAAAAAAAAATTTAAATATATATATATGTCATGACCTCCGCAGAGTTGTATGACCAAGCTTTAGTTAACAATTTAGCTTGCATCCATAACTTTCCTGGCCCGACCCATGCTCTTCATCTGTTACTATTAAACAGAAAGAAGATGATTATAGAAAACTCAAGTTGTAAGAGTGACATAATGAATCAGAAATAATGTTCAGCAATAACAAATTGCCAAGTTCGCCTGAGAGAGAATTTAAACCTAAATAGCAATACAAAAGTATTACAAATTCTTAACATTACAATAAAAAAGGAAATATTAATTTTTTTCTAAAGCACAGATTCTTGAAAGAAGACTGGATTATAAAAAACCCCTACTCCACAACTTCTGACAACCCCAAAGCGAGAATAAAATAAAGACAATAATAAACTAAAGAAATGCTTTGTGAAGGTTATGTGACATAAACAATTAGTTGCAATATGTACAAAGTATTTCAGAAGTGCTTTAAGTGCATAATTAAGTAGTTATTAAGACCTTAACTACATTGAAAACACAGCGCAGACTACAAGAACAATGAAACGGCCGGCTGCTTGTCCTTAGTTCCCTAAAAAACGCGCAAAGATACCAAGAAAGAGTTAAAATCCGCAAAATGACTCCACAACTTAAATCTTGGCCCTCAGTCTCCGGCAGCTGGAATGTACCTGGCCAAGGCAGCGGCCAGTGCGACATGATGGCAGAGGGTGCTAAGAATCCCCGGAGGACCGGACTAGGCTGCCATCTGATGCTGGCCTTGGCTACGTATAACGGACGCTCCCTATCTTCTGATTCAAGGCTTCTTGAATTGGAAGAGGAACTACAAAGGATCAAGTGGGACATCGTCGGGCTAAGTGAGGTAAGGAGAAAAGGAGAAGATCTCATTGAACTGAAAAGTGGACATCTCTTCTACTATCGTGGGACAGATACTGGCAGAACTAGTGGTGTTGGATTTATAATAAACAAGAAACTGAAGGATAAAGTTGTAGAAGTTGAAGGTTCCTCTGACAGAGCTGCACGACTCGTTATCCAACTCTCGAGAAGATACCAGGCTCAGATTATTCAAACTTATGCACCCAGCACAAGTCATGCTGAAGAAGAAATTGAAGAATTTTATGAGGAAATTCGTGATCTAAATAATAAAGGTAAGCAGCACTTGAAGATAATTATGGAGATTTCAATGCAAAAATAGGGCAACGGCAACAGAATGAAACTTCAGTAGGTAAATTACGTCACGGCAACAGAAACCAGCGTGGAAATACTCTCGTAGAGTTTGCAGAGGCAGAAGGGTTTTTCTTCTTGAACTCCTTTTTCAAGAAAAAGCCACACAGGAAATGGACATGGAGACATCCAAATGGGACGACAAGTGAAATTGATTTTATTATGTGTAACAAAAAATTCGTCATAGAAAACTGCAGTGTGCTAAACAAGTTCAACACAGGCAGTGACCATAGATTGGTGAGATGTAAGATGCACCTCAACACTAAACTCGAACGTAGCAAGCTCATAAGACAAACAAAATGTATTGACATAACCAACCTTAAAAAACACCATAATACCTTCAAATTGGAACTGAAGAACAGATTCTCTGCTTTAGAAGGCCTAACATCGGAAGAAGTGGATATTTCTGAAGTTAACAGAAAAGTAACCAAAGCTCTTATGGAAACAGCAACAAAATTAGCTGGGTCTAAGAACAAATTGCATGTGAACAAATTATCAGGAAAAACCAAAATGTTGATGCAAAAAAGAAGAGTGATGAGGACAACTAAAGAAGATGTGACTTCCAAAGTGGAATATATAGAGCTATGCAAGACAGTACGAAAAAGTATCACTGAAGACGTAAGGAAATTCACCTTTGAACTAGTAAGGAAAGCAATTGAAAACAACCAAAGCCTAAAGATAGCAAAGGGACATCTCAGTAAGGGGAAAAAACAGATTATGGCACTGAGAAAAGAAGATGGTTCTGTAACAAGAAATAGAGGCGAAATTTTGACAAGAGTGAAAGATTTCTACTCCAAATTATATGAAAGGGATGATACATGTACTCCAGACATCATGAAAGGTACCAGTACCAGAGTTCTTCCAGTCCTTCCAGCAGAGGTTGCACATACAATCAAGAACATGAAGCGGGGAAAAGCTCCAGGAGAAGATGGAATTACTGTAGACATCATACAAGAAGCAAGTGGAGAAATCGAAACAGTACTCGCCCAAATTTTCACTCGATGCCTTAATGAAGGGAAAATTCCTGAGGATTGGAACAACGCTACAATGATCTTGCTACATAAAAAAGGTAACATTGAGGATCTCAGGAACTACAGACCTATCAGCCTCCCATCAGTGGTTTATAAAATCTTCACTAAAGTTCTTTCACACCGCTTGAAGGTGACACTGGACATGGCTCAACCGAGAGAACAAGCTGGATTCAGGAGTGGCTACAGCACAATAGATCATATCCACGTACTGAGAGAACTAATTGAAAGAGCGAGGGAATAGGAACTTCCATTGTGCATGGCTTTTATCGATTATGAAAAAGCCTTTGATTCGGTGAAACCATCAGCAGTTGCAATAGCTCTGAAATCCTGTGGTATTGAAGATGCATTCATTAATAATATTAATAACATCTATGAAAATGCAAGTGCAAAGATTCGGCTGTTTGAAAATACAACACACATAAAAATTGGAAAAGGAGTGAGACAAGGTGACACCATATCTCCGAAGCTCTTTAATGCCACATTGGAAAATGTCTTTCAATCACTAAACTGGGAAAACAAAGGGATAAAGATTAATGGAGATTATCTAACCCACCTTCGTTTTGCTGATGACATAGTCATTTTTGCAACTACCCCATCAGAGCTACAGGGTATGATCCAGGAACTTGCTGACAAGAGTAAAGAAGTGGGATTAAAAATGAACTTTCAGAAGACAAAAGTGATGTTCAATGCTTTTACAAGAAATGAAGATTTATCGATTGATGGAGAAAAGCTGGAGATAACAGACACGTACGTTTATCTTGGACAGCAGATATCAAGTGAGGGTCACATTGGTGAAGAAATTAATCGGCATACAAAACTTGCCTGGAGAGCTTTTGGAAGAAAGGGCATAATTTTCAAGAGCAATATGCCATTATGTCTTAAAAGAAAAGTGTTTGATCAATTCATCCTTCCAGTGCTTACGTATGGTGCAGAGACGTGGACCTTAGCTAAAAGAGACATACAAAGGCTGGAGACAACTCAAAGAGCATGGAGAGGTGCATGCTTGGTGTAACCAGGAGAGATAAGAAGAGGAACACGTGGATCCGAAAAATGACAAGAGTGGAAGACATCATGATCAGAGTTAAATCCCTGAAATGGCAATGGGCTGGACATACTGCCAGAAGAACAGACCATCGATGGACAGCCGAAATTTTAGATTGGATTCCAAGGGACAGGAAAAGACCCAGAAGAAGACCACATGGAAGATGGGTGGATGAAATTCGAAAGTATGCGGGAGTGACATGGAGGAGACTGGCACAAGACAGACCGTTGTGGAGGAAACTTGGGGAGACCTTCGTCCAGCAGTGGATTGATAATGGTTGACAATGATGATGATGATATATATATATATATATGTATGTATGCATATAACGTTCAGAGTTGTGTAAAAAAAATATAATACTTGCAAAGGTGTTCTGGTTACTCCGACAGCTATGACTTCTGACCTCGGAGGCAGCATCCCAATCCCAAATCGTCAGTGTACTCTCAGTGACGTCATGTCCTCCACAGCAAAGCAAGAGAGGATTATTACATCGCTGAAATCCTCACCAGTTTCCCTTTTGTAGGAAACAGACAGGATGATTTCGTCAGTTGCAATCTCGTCCACTCCCATGACATAATCACAATTTCGTAAGAAAAGAGATGGGGTCTTTCAGTGTCACGAATCATTCTTTCCTCTGTTTAGGGATCATCTCCAGGGATCAGTCTCACGATATTGCACCCTTAGAAATGTCATTGGATACTTTTGCCTCCTTAGTGTACAGCCTGAATTCTTTCATTTATTCCCAATTCTCATGCCCGATTTGTAGCAAACAAATCGTGTTCTCCAATTTCGTAATTAAAATGTTTTCTCTATCAATTGTACACCCTGATTCATAAAGAAGTATACAGTTTCCAGATGCTGTAAAACAGTAACAGTTGAAGACACGGACCTCAGCTGCGAACCGTTAGGCAGAGGCACTCATAAAGTTTGTGTCCAGCTACTGAGGGAAGTGACGTAGGCGATAGCGCACGTGTCACGTTACTAGTCAGTCTAAATGGCAGCGTCTGCAGTGAAGAATGCGTTTTGTGTTCTTGAATTGAGCAAAACGGAATCTGTAACTGTTGTGCAACGGCATTTTCGATCACGATTCGGAAAAGAACCTCGAACGAGAAAATTCATCTACGATTAGCATAAAAAATTTGAAACTACGGGTTGTTTGTGCAAACGTAAATGTCCTGGACGACCGCATGCATTGGAAGAAGTCGTCGATAGTGTTTGCATCGCCATTCAACGAAGCGCGGGAAAATCAATGCGGAGGGTTAGTCGTGAAGTGCAGATTTCACAGTCCACTGTCTGGAGAATTTTGAGAAAGAAGCTGAAAATGATTCCATACAAAGTGCAGATGTTGCAAAATATCACTGACCTTGACAAGACAAAGCGCTTTGAATTTTGTGCAGAAATGCAGCACCGTTTTGAAAATGACGATTTTGCCGATCACTTAGTTTTCACAGATGAAGCTACATTTCAAGTGAGCGGTCAGGTAAATAAGCACAATGTTAGCTTTTGTGGAACGGAGAACCCCATATTTACAGTGCAACACGTGCGAGATTCCCCTAAGGTAAATGTGTTCGGTGCTGTGTCCAAAAAGAAAGTGTACGGCTTCTTTTTTTTTTCACGAGAAAACTGTCACTGGAGGTTCTTTTCTGGATATGTAAGTCTTTGGTTGATGCTACAGTTTCAGGACGACAGTGAAAACTTTACTCTCCAATTGGATGGTGCACCGCCGCACTGGTTAGGCGACGTGCGAGATTATCTTGATGAACATATTCCTCACTGATGGATTGGACGCGCCGTGGACTACAACATGCCACTGACCCAATGGCCACCCAGAAGTCCTGACTTGTGATTATTTTCCTGTGCGGGGTACATAAAGGACAAGGTATTCGCCCCTTCCCTTTCTGTTGATCTAGCGGAGCTGAAACTGCGTATCACAGCCACTATCACTGCACTTGACTCAGATATCTTGCCTCGCATTTGGGTAGAAATAGATTACCGGCTCGATGTGTGTGTGGTGCACACATAGAATATCTGTGACTGTCTCTAAAAAAACTTGAAACATTCCCCTACAATTATGTTGCGGGTAACATAAAATATCTTACACTGTTCTTGCTTTATAGTGCGTTGAAACTGTATACTTCTTTATGGATCACCTTGTATTTCCGGAGTTCGATGATTAAAATACGCGAATTCGCCACTGCCCAGCAAAAATAGTCTTGCTGGGCCACTGCTGGCTGCCAGCACTGGCCCAACACTATGTTGCCGTTACATGAACCGTCAATAAAATGTCCCTGCGGTCACCAGATGGGCCAGAAGTTCAGGCCAGCAACTGGCCAACAGTTGTTACCCCATCGGTTGTCATATGCCAGAACAGGACCATCAGTAATCCATCACAGGCTGTGGCTGCCACAAGCGGTCGTTAAGAGTCCCAGCAAGTACATGCCATAAATGATGGCTAGCGTAATGTGGTACGTCAGTGTCCGAGCAGTGGCAGCCGGCAATCACATGACGCAACTGATGGCTTGCCTAATCTTGTCCGTCAATTGCCCAGCAGTAGTAAAAAGAAAAGATATTCATAGTTCACCAAAGGCACACACAACTGCTTTTTTCCCCCCAACGAAACTCCTTCATGATGACACCGCGCTGACGAAATTTTCTCAACAGGTCTGGCAAATCGCTCGATGGATCTGATTGGCATCGAACCAAGGAACGACTGCTCGTTTGTGAAGCGGATGCTCTAAGCACTACACTAGTTTGTAACGCGGGATAGTACGCTGGGAAGCGAGCATCTCTCCTGCGAGATGTGAAACTAAGCGTTCTCTTTTTAATTTCGCAATATTGTAAGTTCGTTTTCGTAAATGTACGTTTCATATAATTCCCAAATTTATTTTTTCAACGTAACGATTTTTTTATTTACTTTAAGGGAACATCACTCACTTTCAACGGGTGTACCAACTTAAAGACGTTTTCCAAAGTTTTGTGCTGTCCTTCTGGTCTTAAAAGGCGATTGTTTAATTAATATATTTACATATTCATGTCACATTCTGTTACATTTTTAACGTTGTATTTTTTTCCACGGTCCGAAGCTACATTTGCTCTAAATGGAAAGATATTTTATTTTACTTTATTATTAGCAGCGAATTCCTCCAATCTTGTGTATTCAACGCATGGTTGAGTACATTATATCCAAATAGCGTTGCATTGTCTTTTTCAAATACTAGATAATTTTGTAACGAAAATATCCATTTTATACTCGTATAATTCTTATTTTTGTCCAACGCAACGATTTTTTAATGTCTTTCCAGGACTTCTGTTTGAAGCGGTTTAGTGTATGAAGATTTTACAGGTTGGTTGGTTGGTGAAGGTTTATGGCGCAAGGGCCATGTGAGGCCAAAGAGCGCCAAACCCAAGACAATCAAACAAACACTATTAAAAATGTGTTATAATGTCTTAAAATCAGGTGATTCAGTAAAAGTGAAAAATGAGAATGATGGAAGGGGTAAAACCTAGATACGTTTAAGAAAGTCAATTTGTTTTAAAAAGAAAAAGACAGAGACAGCATCGCAGTGGTCATCTAGGAGCCGCTGCAGCGTAGCGGCGTCCTCGGTCAACAAATGAGAATGAAAGAAGTGAAACCGCACATCACGAAAACGAACACAACTACACAGAAGATGAGTGACAGTGAGTCGGCAATTGCACATCTCACACATCGGCGCAGTGTCGCTACACCGCAAAAAGCGGTGAGTGAAACAACAATGCCCACTCCGGAGACGCGCAAGCACAACTTCCTCCCTACGGTCCGACGATATGAGGATTTCCAGATTCCAAGAATAGGTTTAATACGATGCAGTTTATTTTTAACCTGTTGGTGCCACAGATCCTGCCACGTTTGCTTGATGTGATCTGGAACAGGAAAGAGGAAATCCCGGTGAAACAGTGGCAAGGGTGTGACGACCAAAGAGGAAGGAGATCTAGCAGCCGCATCAGCACACACTCGTTACCCGAGATTCCAACATGCCCAGGAAATCCAGCAAAAGTGAACCTGAAAACCGGCCACGAGCAAATAGGGAAGCAACCGTCTCATGTCCAAGAGAAAAAGATGGTCACGGCAATCCTCAGATGACAAATGCTGCAAGGCATTTAAGGATACCGTATAGATCATAGCACGACGATGAGAACTCGACTGAAGATGGAGAAGGGCGAGATAAACAGCATGCATCTCCGCTGAAAACGGAACGAAGAGCAGAGCCATACACGATACAACCATAATCCAGTTTCGAACGTATTAGAAAATGGTAAATGCGAAACAAAGACATCCTGTCGGCACCCCACAAGTCTCTCGAAAGGATCTTAAAAATGAACAGTGCCTTCAGACAAGAAATCTTGATCCGCCGAACGTGCGCACGGTCGACGGTCAGTCCAAGGAACTTGGTCTCCGGCAAAACTGGTATGGGTGTTCGTTCCAAATGAAGCTCTGGGTCTGGATGGAGGTCACGCCTCCAGTAGAAATGGACGCACGCTGTCTTGTAGGGAGAAAGAACGAAACCATTGCTTTGTGCCGCTTTAACAATCTGGTTAATCGCAGACTGCAACTGCCTTTCAATAACATTCATGCTTGATGACGAGCAGAAGATCTGCAAGTCATCAACATAAACAGCAGCCGAAACTGCAGGAGGAAGATTTGTAAGAACACAATTAATGCGGAGGATGAACAATGTGACAGATAAAATGTAACTTGGAGGAAGACCATGCTCTTGATGGAACGGTGCCGAGAGCGTCGTACCCAGGCGCACCTGGAACACCCGATTGCGAAGAAAATTTACAATGAATGTCGGAATATTTCCTCGCAACCCGCATGCGTGAAGGTCACGGATAATACCGTGCCACCTCGCTCGATCATAGGCTTTCTGAATATCAAAGAAAACAGAAACCAGGTGCTGCCTATGCACGAACGACTCGCACACATATGTCTCAAGGTGCAGGAGATGATCGTGAAGTGAACGATGACGGTGAAAGCCGCTTTTTGATGGGGAATGTACGTGTTATTGTTCTAAAATATGAATTAACCACCCACTCGAGAACTTTGCACAGACAGCTAGTGAAAAAAATTGGACGATAACTAGAGGAAGACTTAGGATCCTTGCCGGGCTTGGGAAAAAGCAGAACAAAAGCTTTTCGCCAAGATTCCGGGAAACTGTGCTCCAACCAAATGCGATTGTAGAGGACTAAACGATTCTCTAGAGAAGACTGTGAGAGATGACGGAGCATGTCATAGTGGATTCCATCGGGACCGACAGATGTCGCACCGGACTGATGCAGCGCCACCCTAAGTTCAACCATGCTGAAGCGGGAGTTATAACCACTGTCGTGAAAAGACGAAAACGAGATCTTCTGGCTTTCGGCTTGTGACTTTATCTTATTAAATGAGGAAGGATAAGCTACGTCACTAGACACAGATGCAAAAGCTTCACCCAAACAATCCGCAATCTCCCCTACTTCAGCATATGTGCAGCCATTACTCTCGATAATGGAAATCTGGTGAGAACTGTAGTTACCCTGGATCTTACGAATCTTGTCCCACAAACTTTTCGAACTGGCACGTGAAGTGAGAGATGAAACATACTGAATCCAAGACTCCTTGCTACGTCGACGCACCAACCGAGCATAGGATTTTGCTCGTTTAAATGCAACGAGATTGGCATCGGTTGGATGACGATGAAGCGTAGAACAGGCCTTATGTTTAACTCTCCTAGCAGCTGCGCATTCAGTGGTCCACCAAGGTTCCGGAACTTTTGGGAGAGTAGTAGATGTCTTTGGAATTGAAAGATCAGCCGCCTGAATGATACACGTAGTGACATCTAAAACTGCTGCGTCGATTGACTCTTGGGTCACGATGGCAGAAGATATCACTTCGGACGATGTAAAGACCTCCCATCTAGCACGATCCATCCTCCATCGAGGAGGGCGGGAGGCAGAAGAGGGCATGTTCGCATGATGCGAGAGCACAAATGGAAAATGGTCGCTCCCGTGGATTTCGTTACACGCCGTCCACAACCAATCAGTAATAATTGATGGTGATCCAAAGCTCAAATCGATCGCACTGAAATATCTTGTGGGCATGCGGAAGTATGTATCAGCACCGGTGTTAAAAAGGCACAAAGCGGTCGAGGACACAAGAGACTCGATTTGACGGCCTCTTGTGCTGATGCTGACACTACCCCACAAAGGATGATGGGAATTGAACTCACCCAGTAAAAGGACGGGTGAAGGCAGTTGATCAAACAAACTCACGTTCTATTCCGGCGGTAGATAGACACTGCAGACAGTAAGAGGCCCAAGCACAGATATACAAACCGCCACAGCCTGCAAAGTTCTGGATACCGTAACGGAAGACACCGGAACACTGTGAGTGACAAGAATAGCGACCCCCACAGGCGATGTATTCTGATACATTATTTGTCCGATACGCACTGTAGCCTCGAACTGAAAGCAGATCTGATGGTTTAAGTCTTGTCTCCTGTAGACAAATTCACACCGGAGAGTACAACTACTGCAGACGTTTCACGTCATCAAATTTCATCCGAAAACCTCGGCAGTTCCACCGAAAGAGTGAGATGAGAAAGGAAATAAAATGTACTATACTGATTGCTCAAACGAGGTCAGCGTCCATTTCCTCTGACGAGTAGTCCCCCAGATATGGGGGCGTGTGACCAGCGGCCAAGATTAGAGAACGCTTTGTCCCAAGTGTCTTAACGGGATGCGCTCGGCTTTGAGTCGTTGGCTGAGAGTTTGGAGAAGAAACGCTCTTCTACTCCTTGACTTTGGTGTTCTTGCCAGAAGAAGTGGCCTGAGTACCCGTTCTGGCGTGGTGTTAGTACGCTTCGGCGAAGTGGTGGTTGCCGCTATCAGACCCCTAGTTCGAGACTGAGTGCCTCCAGCCCAGCTGCGATGATATCCTCCAGTTTGTAGGGATATTTAGGAATGATCTGACTGTCGGTTTGAATGGTAACTGTAGATTTGACAACCACTACTGATGTATGTGATCGCCGAGCAAATGAAACAGGAACCGCCTTCGTTCTGGCCTCAAAATAGGAAATATTCTCCACCGTTTTCAGCCTTTCTATTTTTTCTTCTCCATCCATTTGCGACAATCTTTGGCTGACGCTTAGTGAGAAACCCTTACAATTCACATAAAACTCGGCATCGGCAACACATTCGGGTAAATGATGGTCTGTGACACCACAGCGTCCACACCTAGGAGTGCTCCTGCACGACTGAGGAGAATGGCCGTACTTCTGACACCTAAAACGTTTCAAAGGGTAAGGGATGTACGGACGTACCTCAAGGTGAAGATACCATGCATTGATGGACGTAGGCAGGGAAGGGCTGTCAAATGTTAAAATGATGCTGCGAAATGGGACGGACTGCCCATTCCGCCTGAAAAGAATACGCCGCACACCCGTAACATGTTGACTCCTCAGTTCTTCAATAAGTCCATCCTTGGTACACTGAATGAGGTCCTGAGAGGATACAACACCTCGAGATGTATTTAGGTATCCATGTGGTATTATTTGGACCGGAGTCTCAAGCAACATGGTAGAGTTAAGAAGTGTGGAACTGTACGCCACAGTGGACATCTCTTCAAGATCTCCAGACTGGAGTTTCTTTACGCTCTTAGGAGAGCTCGCAATGGATTGAAGTGCTTTGTTGATCCAAAATGGACTTTTGGCACTCAAAGGCTTTGAAGGGTCCAAAGAGTGCACAAAGAAAAAACGAACATTCGAAGAATCAGTGACATGCTTCTTGGCAGAAGTAGCTAAGCCTTCCTGAATAGGTCGTTTGATTTTTGGATCTTGGGAAACTTTATTGTCATCCATACAGAAAAAATAAGAATTCGTCCGCCAACATCCCCACCCACAACCGAGCCCAACGAGGGAGAGCCGGAGGTCCGCAAGCCCAAGTGAACGCAGGACACGGCTCTAGGGATATTAAGAGGATATAGAAAGTTGATAGGGCAGACATACGCTCGGCGCGCACCCAGACTTTCCCGTGCCTGGGGAACACCCCTTTGACATTCCCACCCTGTCACCAAACTCACCCTGCAGTACGAAACGACAAGCCGTTAGAGGTATGGACTTCACTTGGCCACAGACCTCATTGACTAGGAGTGGGTTAGTTCCTCGCCTCCCGTTTAGTGTGAAACAGGCAAAGAGGAGTGTTGGTAACTGGCGACACCACCACCCCGGCCTCCAGAAACCTCAGCCTCCAGGATACCCTTTTCCACTTTACGGGTCACCGCACACGGCAACCTGCAGGTAGGTCTAGCTAACCAGCTCGGAAAAACAAAGACGGGAACATAAAATGGAGAAGACAGGAAAGAAAACGAAAAACCCAAATCCGGAGCTGGCGCATAATCACAACCACAGCAACCTACAACTGAGGCGTATGAGTGCCAAGAGAACAACGAAAAACATAAAAGTGGGAAAACATCCTAGAGTACATGTCGGCTCGGGCCGTGGGGTCGCCACTCCTCATCACCTGGATGAAAAGCTGTCCCTTCAGTAGTATCATCGTTTCAAGACGAAATTACAAGAAGGTCCGTCAGAAGGTCAGCTCGGGCCGTGGGGACGATACTCCCCAAGTAATTGGAAAACTAGTTATCCCCGTGCGGAGTAAGATTATACAGAAATTATTTCTTGTTAATCATGGGAATGGAGTGTGGGTGTTTCATGGCTGTTTGTGCTCTCGATTCTTCGTGTGCTAGATCAGAAATTGTGCTGCAAAATGAGTTTCCATAAGTAGATGAGATTAACTGACTATTTCTTACAGTTAATTATTTATATAATTTTCATCTAACGGTAAGCTTCGTCGACGCGGCATTTCATTAGGAAATTATTCCGTCTCTCTACATATGGCTTTTTTTAACATCCACTAAAGCAACACCATGGCGAGGGTGTCGTATTCAACTAACTGGTACCACGGAAGACTGTGCACGTGCTGCTTCAACGCATGCGCAGTCCCGCTTCTTCCACCTCCTATTGGGGTTGTTTCGTTTTCCAGATACGGGCCGCTAGTGGCACTGGCGTTGAGGCCCTTAGTTCACGGCGATACTGCAGGGCCATCAATGGATGTCACCAACGGATCGCTACCGTATCGTGAGTGGCAGATTTCACCTAGCAGGGACCCATCACTACCAGCAGGTGGCCAGTAATTTCCTAACACTTGTGCTTTTTCTGGGTGAGGGCACTGAAATCAAATTAATACACGAATCCCGTTGGTTTCACGTAGTTATGAGCCTCCTTTAGTTTGTGAAGTCACTAGAGAGCTGGCTACTTTACTATTCATACTGTATATCTCTCCAGAAAATCGGTTTCGGCTCTATTTTGATACAACGCTTTTTTATTAGAATCTGGGGTACAACTAATTTCAAAGTTTGGCTAAACACTTTAGAAGCTCTGTACTCATAAGACATCGCGAGCGAATGTATCCAGACAAAAGAGAAATGTAAACTAAACTGGCTGTACATTTTTATTGTTGTAAATATCTACTTAGAGTGTGATACGTGTTAAGCGTTTCTAATAGTTCATTTAATGAAAGCGCAGCACTTGGCTCAAGATATGATTGATCACTTGCTTGATTAACTAGTCACAGTGATTTAAAGACTGAAGTTCTGCAAATCGGATGTTACTAATAGAAAAAAAAACTGAAAGGCGCAGTTGCCCCTTGTTACCAAACAGAACATTGCCCATTTTGGCTAATTTGTTTTATTCGATGTACACAGAATGATACACTCGTGATTTATAAAATCATAGTTCCAATTAATAGTTTTATAACGTAGAAAAGTTACATATTATTTTTTTTATATTTATCTATCAATAAAAAGTTTCCAGACGTGTGTCAGCTTTTTGTTTCAGAGCTTTGCTCCAAGATCGTATACCAGTTCCGTTAAAATACAATAAATGAAAACTACAGTAAAATATCCTCATTTGCAGCCATAATAAATCATCGTGTTCAGTTTAAAAGACTTAAATCGTAGGAAATAAGTGAACGAAAGAAAATAATGTATCTGAGTTATACTTTCAATTATATCCTGTAGCTGAATACTGTAAACCACGTTTTTTTATTCCAGTATACTCTGCTCAACGAAGATAATGCAACAGTATGAAGAAATACACGAAATGAGACGAAACTTACACACATGCTGACAAATAGGTGGGAAACAAGGGATTTAATTTCAGACAGTATGATGTGGCCTGAGTCAGTAGGTCGTATATTAGCCATGCTGGACTGTACATTCGGCAACACTGCTGGCACTAAGTGGAAAAGTCTCCAGAAATTGTCCTCAGGTATCACTGACCATACATTTCTGATCTGTGTTCAAAATTCACTGACAAGGTGACCACGTCGTGCAAAGGCAAGTCATCTACCAACGACGATCCTCACGTTCTCTGTTCGGGAGAAGTTCGGGGATCGCTCTGTCTAGGGAAGCACCTGGACACTTTGTCTGCTGACGTTGTCAGTGTGCGGGCGTGCGTTATCTTCTTGAAATTGGGCATTAGGTGATACGGGACAAAACGGGATACCACACCTCATCGACGTATCGGCGTGCTATTATTCAACAAACTACCTGTACAAGAGGTAATGTATGAAGCTCACGGGTAGCAGCAAGATCATCCCGGTGACCACGCCATATTCAGAACTTGAATGGGGGGTCGTCAGTGCTCAGACAGAAGCGATACTCGTCGGTGAATACTGCATTGTTCAATTCGTCCCACCACGCATGTCTGGTGCAGCAGCACTGCAAACTTGGACGATGACGTGCTGCGGCGAATGCTAAAAAATGAAAAGCTGTCTCTGCCAATCTGACATTCACAGATACCTGGATGGTCTAAAGCTGCCTGCACACCTCGTCGAATGCAGGAAATCCAGACATTTGGACGTCCGCCTGTGTGCACCAGTCTCACTATGGTGACGCACGTTACCTTCCTCCAACTACTCCCGCCATACTGGCAGACAATTACTCCATCCCGATGTACAAGGTGTCCATAAAGTCTTTCCCACATTGCAAAAATTAATATAAAGAAATGTATTATAAGTGAAGGAAAGGTATTGCACGACAATGATGGCGCACAAGTAAAGTTTTTTTTTCCGGTGTCAGTACACCGCTACATGGGCGCCATTTGCGTCCCAGAGGACACCTAAGTGATATTCGATTTCACGCCATGTTTTGTTTAACATCTCAGCAGAAACAGAACCAATGACATCCGTTATTCTGCTCTTCGGCGTCTCGAAATCCGGAACACTACCAGAATAAACTTGGTCTTTCACATATATAAATAAACTTGGTTTTTCAGCCTAGAAAGGTTATGTCGGGCGATCGAGGTGGCCATGCCATGGAACCGTCTCAGCCAATCGATCTGTCCGTAAATGTGGCATTCAAGTACTCACGAACCATTATTGACCAATATGATGGGGGCACCTTCTTATTGGAAAATAACCGAAGGTTGGAGAGCATGCATCTGAGGTGCTACAAAAAGTTGCATCATGTCCAGGTACACGTAACATGTTACCGTGGGCTCTGTAAAAAAGAAGGGTTCGATGATTCTGTCATGCATCAGGCCGCACCATACGTTCACTTTCGGGCTAGCCCTCTATTGTTTGAGGACATAATGGGGATTTTCTGATCCCCAGATTCACACATTCTGCTTTTCTACTGTGCCAGAAACGTGGAATGTGGCTTCATCTGAGAAACAGGCACTGTGCAGATAATCACTGTAACATATGCGCTGCAATATTTCCGTCGCAAATGCAGCACGGCGAGGACGTTCATCAGGCTGAATAGCTTGTACGATATCTACTTTATAAGCATACAGATGAAAACGTTTGTGTAAAATTTTGTGAAACGTGGAATCCCAGTTTCCAGTGAAACACAACGAATGGATTTCCTGGGGCTTGGCAGGAATGTCTCCTAAACAGCTGCCTCTTGTGTAACCGGTGGTGTGCCCGATCGAGGCAAATCGCCAACTCTACCAGCCGCTTTAAACTTTTCATATCAAGCTTGTATGTCTTTTTGATCCGGTGGTGATAGTCTGTATTTTTTTCTGAAATGACACAGGACGGTAACCGTTGATTTGGTCTCATGGAACCAGAACACGCACGCCGCTTTTTCTTGCATGGGAGCCATTATCGATGAAATGCTCCTCTTATTTAGCAGTAGCGCTCACTTAAAGAACAGCAAAAAAGCTTTATGAGTGCTGCTATATTATGTTGCCAACCATTTTATTTTAGCTTGCATAGATTTTTTTATATTAATTTTTGTAATGTGGAAAGACTTTATGAACACCCTGTATTTTCACCGCAATTCGATTCAGTGACCAACCAGCCGTACTACGATCAAACCTCTGGTACAAGTGTCCGTGTGGTGGTAAAATTTCCATTGATGTCGCCTAGACATTCTCACACCTTACCCGTGCTTTCTCCTCCGAGATCATTCCGGTACAGTGGTCTACCCGCCCAGGTGAGGATGAACACGCTTTGATACGTAGAGCCGTTTTGCGCCTTTATCTTCCTCATCTATCACGTGATTGGTTCCCAACTGCTCTAATTTACTGCGACACATACCTACTACTTTGCATGGCGCTCCAAAAAATATTTCCTAATGCGGCAGTTTCTACGTCGAACATTGTACATACAGAAGCACAAATTAACAACCCAGAAAGTGTATATGTTATCGTTAAAGTATGAAATCCGTTATTTCATAGAATACCTAGTTATTTCATGAAATAACTGATCAAGTCAGTTAAAGCGTAAAACTCACTTGTATTCTATAGTTTAACTAGTTATTTCATAGAATAACGATCCACACCATTCAAAAGGCTGTAAAGTGAGAACCACTGGTCAGAAATAGCACACCATTTTCAACCCACTATAAAGTGTTATATAATAATAATGATATTAACTTTTATGTTTTGTTTTGTTATTTATAAACTTTTCAGAAATAAGTTGTACAGTAGATCTGCAAATTGTATTTTAATGAACTGAATGTCCAGAGGGAAAGAGAAAACTCTAAAGAATGTTTGGAAATTCAAGCTAAGAAGATGAAATTAATGTCAGATAATTGTCATTCTGAAGCCTCTGTGGGGCTTACAGTCAGTATCCCAGTACCTGAAGTTGACGGAAGAAGGGGTGACGCCAGACCTATTTTCGCTGTTATCATGAAAATAACCGAAGAAGGATTTTTTTTTCAATTGGGAACAAGAAACGGCCGCATAAAACAGCAATATACCCGATCCCAGTTCAGTGTCTGTGAACAAAAACTAATTCAGATTGAAGAAGTGCCGGATATAGAGAAATCGCTCCGGTCGGTTGCTACAGCTCAAAGTTTAAGTACCGGTCAGGGATTTAAAAAACGTTCATGTAAAACGCAGTGTATCAACAAAAAATGTATTTATTTTTGAAATAATGTTCTACGCAATTCCAAATGCCATTTTAGTAATCCCTGTTGTAACAAATTGTGTCTTTATATAAATAACATTTTGTATGCTCTATAATTCAATCAAATTGTTTATTTTACATTTTAACTGTCTATCATTAGTTTATTTATAGAATACCTAGTTAATTCATAGAACATCTAGTTAAAGTGTGGAATTATTAATTTATTACACGTTTTAACTAACTTGATCAGTTATTTCATGAAATAACTAGGTATTCTATGAAATAACTGAATTATACACTTTAACGGTAACATATATTATTATATTGCAGATACAACATTTTTGTTCTTGTAAAGTTTTCGTAAACATATTTACTTCAGTAAATCGTGGTGGGGTTTTGAAATACGTGTCTCCGTTGGTGATCGTTTTTCGAAAAAACACGCACATGAAAGTTCATTTCGATCAATTTTTAACACGGTAGGGATCTTAAGCGTACCCTAAATGCTTCGATTAATTTTATGTACAGTATCGACGTTTAAACTTCGACAGTGAGAAAATTCAAAAACTTTCTCGCAGTTTAAAGACGCCAAGAATGCTTAAACTCAAGTGGTGGGAGGGAGTGGGCAGGAAAATAGGTCATTAGTGAAACTAACTAGCTGCTCGGAGCTTATTTCTAATGGTCTTGGCTTCCTTTGCCTGCGATTTAAACTAAAGACGCGCAAAGCAATAACAGGAACGTGTTGGAAAACAGGATATGTGTCTCATTTACTTCTCCCTATTCAATCTCTTTCTCTCTGTCCTTCTGCCGTTAAGGAGGACAATAAAGACCCCCCAGATTCTTTAGATCGCATGCAGATACGGAATACGTCAGCACTTCGCACCATTTGCGGTATAAGCCTCACCAAGATATCAGGGCCACTTCAATTATACAAACATAAAGGGAAGCATGAATTACTTTCGGCATTTCTCATTAAAGTTACCAACTTCGTCACTCCAAGAAGAGATTTCATGCATATGCAGTAGCATGTTATTGAGCGAACGTGTTGGTTGATATCTTTGGCGGTGTATTTTTATCAAGTCAAACATTATTACCAAGAGAAAAGGTTGGATTAAAGTAGGAAACATTTATTCCAGTAAGTTCGTGGGAAGAGGCCTCACAACGAAAGCTGAAATGACGCAAACGTACACACACAATCACAGGCGGTTGACGAAACGGTAAATACTTTAGTTACCAGAGAAACATAATTTGGTTAGCCAGTACACACACAACCACAGGCGGTTGACGAAGCGATAAATATTTTAGTTAGCAGAGAAGCATTATTAGGTTAGCTAGTACACACACAACCACAGTCGGTTGATGAAGCGATAAATACTTTAGTTAGCAGTGCAATATAATTAGGTAAGCCAGTACACACACAACCACAGGCGGTTGACGAAGAGATAAATACTTTAATGTTCAGAGCAACATAATTAGGTAAACCCGAATTGCTAAATTCACAAGCGACACCAGCTCTCCTATCCTGTCTTCACACTTGCAGGGCTTACCACAAACGTCTGAATCGAAGATGTCGCACCCCCCCCACCCCCACCTTTCTTTATCCTTTATATTTTTAGTCCGAAGAGATTGTATAAACCATGGCAATAAAGTAAACAAAGGTGACCAGATTTTTGAAAATGAAATTGAGGACATAATGACACATTGTCCTCAATTTCAGGGCAATATTTTAGAAAAATTCGTTTCATGATGAGGACATGATTGTTGACAGCGTCTGATACATTATGGTGAAGCCGAAGATTGGTAAGGGATGTTGTGAACTGTACCATAATTTTCCAGTTTTATGGGAGAACATATGATGAATCTGAAGGATAATTTCCACGTGAAATAAGTATAAAATGTCAATATGATACTGTCATTCAGAATATTAATCCTGATAAATTTTAAATGTTACTGCTAAGGTCAGCACATGCAAATAACGGAAGTTACCATGCACTGAGCATGCACAAATCAAAGAATAACTATATGTTATCTCTTTGAATAAGGAATATTTCAAGTCCAGTAATTTCACTTGAAGAAACAATTTAATGAAAAATGTACTGAACAAAAGTTGTATCCGCCCTGGGGGTGCAGTTATAAGCGCTGGATTCTGACCATTCGTCTGTGATGAGTCTGAGTTCGAATCTCGGTGAGGCATGGATGTTGTTTTTGTCTTACGACACTAGCTCTATCCCTTCCCTGGAAACAGTGACTCTAAATTAGGGACGGGTGACTGCTTATAGCCCATAGAGTTGCTCACGGTGGTCATTGAACCTCGAAACAAAAGAAAAAGTTCCATACCTTCATGATTCCAATTTGTTGCAGTTAAATAAGTAATTGATGCTAAATTTAGTAGCATTTTGTAGATTATTTATTTAGAACATTTTTTTCGATTTAAATTTTTTGGAGAAATTTCAAAAATTCAGGACAAAAAATAAGAAATTGAGGACAATTGACGTTTTCAATCAGTTTTTACGAAATTGAGACGAAGCATTGAAATTGAGGACTGTCTCCAGAGAATGAGGACATCTGCTCACCTTAAAGTAAACAGACTATATTTTTTCTGAAACTACTCGTAATTTGACAACTTTTATTATATATATATATATAACACCCTCTTGAATAATAGATACAAAGGGTGGCGTATGTCGCCTTCATTCTGCAACGCTTTATTTTGGGTTTAGTTTAATTAATGGCAGAGGTAAGGAATGACAAATGGCGATCAGTTAGTCTGCTAAAATTGGAAAATCATTCAAATGTTGGAAATGTAGCTGCAGCTGTTGAGATTCTACAGTAATTAAGATTTCAGATGTTTTCAGTAGAGCTAAACGTGCGGAAAAAAAATCTGAAGGAACATCGAGGAATATATCAAATGTGCCCAACCGATGCCTGATAATATTTGATGTGATTGTGGTATTACCAAAAGGATCACCGCAAAGTGGCTTGGCATACAACATTTTGTCGATCTGGCAATTTTGGATCAACAAGAAAAAGAAAGACACGATTAATATTTGCAGGAATCACTTGACAATTTCTCGCATGGATTTTTTATTTGCAGGCGTATCAGAAAACCTAAATGTGAAAAGAAATGGTTTAATTGATAGAGCCAAATATTTAAAGACGTGAACATCTGAAGGGGAAAATGGGACCGAATATGTGCCAAACCATTTGACGAAATTATTTGATGTGCTAAAGCTAGAATAAACAGAGTACTCTTTTGCATACATCTATTTCAAATTTTTCAACTTTTTTGTCCCCACCAAAAATTAAAAATACAAAGGAAATTAAGCTGAGCTTGGAACATCCTCTTGAATAATTTAATATCTCCTGAATAAACTTTCCTTAATCATCAAAATGATCTCAGTGAGCCTTGAAAATTAACTAAAGGCATTGAGAGTTACGTACGGTAAAAAGAAATGCTAGAAGTGCAGTAATCCTTCCTGCAAGACAGATCTGGTTATTTCATTTTGGTTTCATAGAGTGCTCAGAATTTAGGCAGTCTGCATCAAAGAATCGCTCGTGTGTTAGGTAAAAGAGAGACTAAGGGTACAACCACAATTATATAATTAATACCTTGCACTTTATGAAGGAGTAATATTTATGTACCATTACTATTCTTTATTTAAGCTGATACCACAGGTCTTCAATCAAAGGCACTAATATCAGAGTTCTTAGTCAAAGAGGAGTTTTATACCAATAAGTACACAAACCTGACTTACACAAATTATTTTTCCAAATACCTCTTTTTATGCGACATGATTTGAGATTTATTTTAGTGTAATGACCTGCAGTACTGGAGTTATCGAAAGTTCGTGTGTATGTCTAACTACTCGTGGAAAGAATAGAATATCTAACATATCAAAAACCCATTCCAGGGTATCAGGTATTTTGGTTGGTTATTCGGAACTTTGGCACAAAGGCCTCAGTGGGACGAAGAGGTCTAAGCACCACGATTACTTAAGAAAGCAGAAAAAAAAAAAAAACTGCAACATTGAAAAAAAAAAAAAAGGAAAACGCACGAGACGATACTCGAAAACGACAAGAAACGGTGTAAAAGATCAATGCAAAAATGGCAGACTACACAACCTCAAAAACTCCTAAAGAACATATTGACAGCGTAGGAGGAACTTCATACCAGTTGTTTAAAAAAGCTACTCAGGGTTTCTAAGTTGTTTTGTACAATCAAGATAAAAAAAGGAAAAGAGCCCAAATTACCGTATCTTGAGAGTAAAATAAGAGGGTTTGTGTCTGAATGACGTGGCAATTCAAGTTTTCATCGAAGGCTTGCGATAGATTTACCACTTATCAGCGATTCCTTACCTAGGCAAAATATTCCTCCTCCGAATCGACACATAGTTGCCATCTGTCCGGTAAGGCCATGATCCCGGAACGAAAAAAGTCATGCTGCGTGGATCCGAAAAATTCATCAACTACACGTTGAACCTCGTCGTCTGTCATAAACTGTTTTGCGGATAGGAAGTAATCCAAACGCGGCGAAACATAAGCTAGTCTGTCGGAGACAAGTCCGGGTAATAGGCAGGATGAGGCTGTGCTGCATAGCCCAAGGCACTTAATGGCATCGTTCGTTATGCGATATGAGGGCGGATGTTGTCCTGGAGCAGAACACCATGTCTGTTGACCGAAGCCAATTGTTTCTGCAGCAATGTCCGGTACATCTGGTGTAATTCAGCACAATAACGTTCTTCAGTGATGGTTTGGCCTCTTGCCAAGAAATTCCGATGAAATATCCTGGCTGTGGACCACCATAAAAGGAGCATCATCTTCTTGGTGTGTAAGGTGGCTTAGGATGCCGTCCAGCAGGCTGTGTCTTGCTTAATCATTGTTTAGATCGTTTCCGACGATCATAAAAGACCTGCTTCTCATCGCAGGTGACGATTCAATGCATTACAGGTTCCTGTTTATTCCTGGCAAGAAGTAACGTGCAGCCTTCCAAATTTGTCGGCAGTTGTCAACTCATGCGGCATCCACATGTCCAGCTTTTTGACCTTTACGCAGCACAGCCAGACGCCAAACAACTGTCGTGTGGTGGACACCTACCTCTGGCGCAATCTCACGACACGCGTTTCGGGGTCCGCTTCAACCACACGTGACAGAACATCGTCAGAAACAGCAACAGGGCGGTGACTACGTGCTTCATTTTGCAGGTCTGTATCTTTGCTCCGAAGCTTCACAAACCATCGCCGAATGGTTCGTTCATTGGTTGTATTCTCCTCAAACGTTTTGTTAACGTTTCGAACTACAATTCCTACAGAATAGCCCAGTTTAAATTCATACAGCAAGATGACTCTCAAATCCGGCGTCTTCATGTTTCCTTTGCAAGCCACGTTACGTTCAAACAAAACCACTCCTGAACCTTGTTCTTCACACACGTGCCAGCTATTTATAATAACTCTGTGACGTAATACCACCTACAGCTATAAGTGGTTCCATCCGATGTGGTGGGAGCCTGTCTCCACTGCTCGTTCTCACTGGACACTACATTCACACCAACCCAATACAATAGAATCATGTGCATTTTTTTTTTTTGTGAAAAGTTCTGGGCAGAATCAGTGATTTTATTAACAATCTCGCCTCCAATATTTTAAAACTTATTTTCGCAATGGATTCTGCAACGGTACTGCAACCGTTACATTGCGGTATCTGTAATGCATACAGAAATTTGAGGTTTTATTTTATATGAAATTATTTAGGACAACACTGTGGCAATGGTTCTGTAAGGTTACTTCCAGATTTAATGAATTTCAAAGACCCTTTTTTTTTTGGTATAACAGCCGTTTAGGTGCCCAAGTGGTCTGAGGCTTAGTGCTCGGTCCAAGCTTGTACCGGGCTCGAATTCCGGACGAGACATGGGAAATATCTTTGATTGACGGCGTTGGATTTGTCCCTTCTCTGAAACCAGTGGCTCCAAATTAGAGAGTTGGTCTTCGATAAACCTTGAGAAAAAAATATAATAGCATGCTCTGATCAGTTAGTGCACATCCTTCCACGTTTACACCTCATTTCACAGGTGTAATCTTTCATAATTCCCCTTAAAATCAAGAGTGTTTTATTTTTGTTTCTTTTTAAGTACATCACATCGAATTCAGCCGAGCTAACGAACAAAAAGCAAGTTAATCGTTCAGAGAGGAAACTTGAAAAAAATCCGTGAAGAAGTGTTGTCCAAGCTTATTTTGAAAGATATTGCTCCTGCTGCGTTTAAACGATTAGTGTTGGATCTTCTCGAGTATAATCTAAATATTCAGAAATACGTGCTTTGATTTTTCTCTGAAAAGTAAGGAAACAATACGGGCTATAGCCTGTCCTAAGACGGTTGTTTTTAAGATTTAAATAAATAAAAATCCCGTCCTAAGACGGTGAAATTTTAAATTGAAGCAGATTGAAAACAAATTAAATAGACGCTGGCTATTGTTTTGTATGGAAATATAGAAAAACTTACTACTATGTTCAAAAAGTTCCGGAACGTTTTGAATATTGGCCAAATGTCAATGAATTACGTCATTCTCCGCTGAGCAAGCGAAGAGCATGATGTGATAGAACAGCCAGAACCGGTTTGATCCAGATCCAACACGTACAGCGTATGTGCGTAGTTCGTGATTCCAGGCATTCGAGGCCTCCGTCCCGAGGGCAACGACGTCGAATTTTGAACAGCGTTCAAGTGTAAAATTTTGGGCTCTGCTCGGAAAATCTTTCGCTGAGACTTTTTAAATGAATAAATCAGCGTACGATGAGAGTGCAATGAGTCCAACTAGAGTTTATGAGTGGCATCGATGATTCGAAAACGGGCGACAGAGCATCGAGGATGATGAGAGGTCAGGACGACCTTAGACCTTTCCTTCGGAGGCTGACCGCTCCAAAGGAAAGGTCTTGTTAACAGTTTTCTTCCATTGCAAGGGGGTCGTACACAAGGAATTCCTTCAACATGGTCGTAAAGTCACTAAATAAGAGTACATCAACGTCCTGAAACTTCTCCGAGAATCAGTGAGACGCAAGCGAGCCGATCTTTGGGAGACCAACTCTTGGGTGCTCCATCACGATAATGCGCCGGATCACAGATCCCTCCTGGTGTCCGATTACCTGTCCAAACATCACATTCCCGTTCCTTCACAACCAGCTTATTCCCCTGATCTCACCCCGTGTGACTTTTTCCTTTTTCTCCGGATGAAGAAATTGCTTAAGGGGCAACGGTTCTCAAGTTCCGAAGAAGTGCAGCGAGCTGCGACGGAGGCACTGGAGGATGTGGCAAAAGAAGGCTTGCAATCTGCTTTTAAATGTTTGTATGAGCGCTGGCAGAAATGCAGAGTTGCACAGGGTACTACTTCGAAGGAAACACCACATAAACAGGTATGTTCTGTACTCATTCTTTTTTAATAAAAAAGTTCCGGAACTTTTTGAACGTAGTAATATATAGTAAGCACTCATTCGTGTTAGAGCTAAAAATTATATGCTATTTCCGTTTTTTAAAAGACCTCGCGATAAATAAACATTCTGTGCGAAATATTTTCTCCGGCGAACATGTTATTCCGCTCACGGCTTGTTTTAGACTGTCCTATTCGAAGGTTAGTTTTAAACTTCATACGGAAGCTTTTTCTACAAAATAATGCGACGTCTGATATTACAAATCGGAACTATCTGAATTACTGACAATGTGCTGTTGGTGCGACATCTGTTTTTAGATGCAATTTTTCTCACTTCGACATCGTAAGATTTCAGTTTTTACTGTAGGTTAGAGCATTTAGATAGATCGATATTTTGCAAAATGTATAATATAATCATCCCTAAACTCGAAAAATTAGTAAATTAAAAAAGTAAAAAATAATTAAAGCGTGCAAATTAATATTCGAATTGTGCTAAATTAAAATAATTTAAAAACGCAACTTTCCGTGATATTAAGTTTTTAATTCGAATTTTGTAGATCGAACAAATAGAACTCGAGTCATTAATAATCGAATGTTTTTAAATTAGCACGCGATCACCTTGGCATCTAAAAGTAATCGCGTGTTATTATATAGCAGGCAATCATTTTGAAATCGCGAAAGCACACACGAATTGATCAATAAGTGATGACGCAATAATGCAGACGTTGCTGTGACGTAAAGCGTGAAAATTATATGCTGTTTCCGTTTTTTAAAAGACCTCGCGATAAATAAACATTAAAAAATATATATATCCTTGTCATATTTACAATAAAAAACGAATTGTCATCTTCAAAATTTGTATTGTGTGGCGTGATCCCGTATTCCAATTATGATAGATCTGGGTGTTTTTATTATATATGGCAGATTCCAACGATGTGTTGCATGCTTGATATAAGTTTGGCCCATTTTAATTTATTCTTGCAGAAACAGAAGCGTTAAAATTATACATGCAGAATATTAATTGCTTATGTGGAGTATAGTTATGTAAAGCATATAATCTTGAAAAATACACTGCCGAAGTAACATTCCACATACCCATGAAACAACGAAAACGACGATGTAGTAACTCAATTATATAATTTAGTTAAAAAATCACGTTAAGAAAACTATTCATAAATCAGAGGATGGGTGATTGAACTTACTGTTACGGAATGCGACGCTTCTTGGTTCAAAGTCTTCTACCAGATGAGTCGGGATAGGACAGCCTATTTTTGAGTTTGGTTTCACTTTAATATACAAAAAGCAGCACGAACTTCCCCAAAACTGCTATCACACATGATGAATTTCTTCTGTTTGTAATTTTTCATTTTCTAAATTAAAAAAAAAAATCACTGGCAAAATGCAAGCCGTTAAAAATGTCAAAATGTTTTACAATGGAACAATTGTCAGTGATAAAAATATCTGAATTTCAGAGGTACTCTCGTTGGAAGTGCTGTGGACACTCAAGTGGGAAAGTACTTATTTCAAAGAAGATTGATCATCCATATTTTACGTAAAATACATATTTACTTTTTTTTTAAATTTCAAGTCCGAATAGGTTTATAGCATATAAATACATTTTTGCGTCACGAGTTTAAGTCGTTCTATAGGTCTCCGAGTTATGGAACAAGGTAGCAAACTGGTGTATATTAGACCTGAGCTTAAAAAAAAGTTTCCTGTCACACTGACGACGGTGACCTTTAACTATTACAATATCACCGTCTGTGCTAGGTGTTACGGAGTTCTGAAGAAAACGAAAAAAGCGAGTCGCAGTCTGACAGAGACAAAATCGCAGTTTATGATGGATACAATACAAAGTAGGAATAGGAACACAACAGGGCCTTTTCTCCTTCGTATACGATGAAATAGGAACACAACAGGGCATTTTCTCCTTGATCCTTGATCCATTTCTCCTTCGTATACGAGGAATAGGAACACAACAGGGCATTTTCTCCTTGATCCATACGATGTCGAAGGTGGGTGTCAAGGTTTGTTCGCCTCTAAGCCAAAGACCTGGTACAGTGCCGGGATTGAACACCTTGAAAAAAGATGAATGCGAACTCTTCAACACGATGGTGACCTTTTTAAATATAAGGCATTGATTTTTAAAAGTTTTTATTTAGTGGACACATTTCTGCATATCCGAAAAGCAATTTTTTTCCGGACACTCCCAAATTTCCATTTGTTTTCTCCTGGAAACGAAGTTGAATGTAAACAATTATTTACCAGGAAATGCGACTTCGTAGAATTCGTAATAACTGGGTAGTGTTGTTTCATTCAAATATAAAGTCACATCAGTTTTAAGAATAGATTTTTGTTTTTAAATAATATTTCGCTTAGACTTGTCAACGAAAATGTATTTGCTGTATTTTTAATTCCTGACGTCGTAGTCTGCTTAATAACAATACGAAAGTATAAAATTGCACTTTTTATGCGCTACACTGCAGAAAACCCGAATTAATTCATAGCTTCCTCGGTAATCAGGTAGTCAGATGCGCTGTTTTCTGGTTAGTTGTTAGAGCCGAGCTCTGGAAACGGAGGAAGCACTTGTCCCACGACACCTCATTAGGGACTTAAATCAGATGATCAGATCAGATGTAGAGCATTTTATCAAGGGAGTGTCTGACCCCAGGTCTTAAACAACGCTTAGAAATAGGAAGCTCGGAGATTTGGTCTAGAAAGCCCAATAGGACGGTAACACGGAAGCGAGGTAGAAAGGGGGAGAAAGACGCCCTTATTTATTACCGGGGAACCAGTGCCCGGGGTCCTACGGCTTAACGTGCCCATCCGACGCACGACAGAGTTCGTACCTGCTGGGATCGAACCTGAGGTCTTTTCCGTGGCAGTCACGAACGTTGACCACTAGTCCATCCACGGCCCAGGGACCTTAATCAAGGACGGTCTTAAGGTTTGCATAATAAAAATATATTGTGGTCGTTAAACCACAACAAAAACAGAAAGAATCAGTTCATGTAATTATTAGTACAGAGAAGACTAATTCACTTTGAGGAGGAGCATTTAAAAATTCTAGAAGGAAATACTTTGTAAATGATGTACGGCACTAAAATGACATGTTATTCTTCGCCTTTCATTCATAAACTCATCTCACTGTATTTAGATTATAACAACAACACAGCGGTTCACAATAATGTTTTTTTTTTGTCGTTTTGTGTTTTAACCCATTCGCCCCGGAATATAAATGGGCAAGAGGTTCCCACTGCATTGACCCGCATATGCAGTGGAGACCACTTGCGGAACAAGCAAACGTGAGCTCTTTGAAAGTCACGGTGACGATTCTAAGCGAAATAAACGACATTAATTGTTGCGTGTATGAAGGGGTGGATGGAACATATGCGTACCAATAGGAATTTGAGGTGTACCAATAGTAAACAGGTAAGAAATGACAACATTAGCTACAAAAGATGTTTAGTAGAACGATATATTTGTGCAAAAATATGCTATTTCGTATGCTACAACATAAAACAGTCTTTGAACAAAGGTAGATTACACTGTTTCGCAAATTGTTTCTGTTCTTTTTTGATGCTTTGCTTATGCACAACGAGCACATCGTCTTTTTGTAGGACCTTCTCGTTGGGAAGATGTAATGCTGCTCCCTCTTTCTTCGAAAGAGGGCCTCGTCTTGGTAATGGTAAATTAATGCTTTTCTTTCGGTCGGCAATCAATTCTTCAGCAAGATCTACTATATAGAAATATGAGGAATTCCAGGATTCCCCGAGTCTACCTCCGTTAGCGCCGTAAAATATGCAGAGCAAGTTGCACGAACCACTAATCGAAGGTGTTCGAATGAAGTGAGTCTGTAGTGTCCGAATGAAGTGCGTCCCTGCGAGAACAGTGCAGGAGGAGCTATACCAATATTTACTGTTTTTTCTTACACAGACGGAATTACAGTGTCGATTTCCTGAATGAGTAACATTTTTGATTAACATATAACCTTGCCTAAAACACTTCCATATAAAGAAATGCAATGAAGAATTCGTGCGAACAACATCAACGATATACAAAATACCGTCTAAGCACGATGTGAAGGTAGACGGTATTTTATAGTCGTCACTTCCATTCAGCCGTCTTCATCACCCAATCTCAGCGAAAGTGTCCCTCCAGTCTTCCATGTGTTTACCTCTCAGCAAGCGGTAACACAAAACTAAGCCGTGGTGCAATATTTACTTGTCTGTAAAGCGGTCTCTAGGTTTTCCGTCATTTGCACTCTTTTTGGTACATATGTATACCACTCGGGACGAAAGGCTTAACAACAACTATGAGCAATGAGTTTTCGGCTCGTGTTTTATGAGTTTTCGGCTCGTGCTTCTAGGCAAGGAAAAGAGTTATCGCTGCATGACAAGAATTCAAGCTAAGTCTCATCCGTGTTTCCAGCGTCTTATCAGAAACAAAAGGCTCTGATCATTAGGCAATCGGGGCAGCTAAGTATGTTTACTATGGAGTATTTAACGTTTCCGTCATAAACAACCCCAAAATGCGAAGCTAGAAATTGCATTACAAAACAGCGTTGTACAGTGGAACCTGGGTTGTATGTCTTTTAGTTATGCGTTTTTCACTTTTCTACGTCATTATAATCGTCAACCATTATCAATCCACTGCTGGACGAAGGTCTCCCCAAGTTTCTTCCACAACGGTCTGTTTTGTGCCAGTCTCCTCCATGTCACTCCCGCATACTTTCGAATTTCATCCACCCATCTCACATGTGGTCTTCTTCTGGGTCTTCTCCTGTCCCTTGGAATCCAGTCTAGAATTTCGGCTGCCCATCAATGGTCTGTCCTTCTGGCAATATATCCAGCTCATTGCAATTTCAAGGATTTTACTCTGATCATGATGTCTTCCACTTTTGTCATTTTCCTGATCCACGAGTTCCTCTTCTTATCTCTCCTGGTTACACCAAGCACGCATCTCTCCATGAATCTTTGAGTTGTCTGTAGTCTTTGTATATCTCTTTTAGTTAAGGTCCACGTCTCTGCACCATACGTAAGCACTGGAAGGATGCATTGATCAAACCCTTTTCTTTTAAAACATAATGGCATATTGCTCTTGAAAATTATACTGTTTCTTCCAAAAGCTCTCCAGGCAAGTTTTAAACACCGATTAATTTCTTCATCAATGTGACCCTCACTTGATATCTGCTGTCCAAGATAAATATAGGTATTGGTTATCTCCAGCTTTTCCCCATCAATCGATAAATCTTAATTTTTTGTAAAAGCATTGTACATCACCTTTGTCTTCTGAAAGTTCATTTTTAATCCCACTTCTTTACTCTTGTCAGCAAGTTCCTAGGTCATACTCTGCAGCTCTGATGGGGTAGTTGCAAAAATGACTACGTCATCAGCAAAACGAAGGTGAGTTAGATAATCTCCATTAATCTTTATCCCTTTGTTTTCTCAGTTCAGTGATAGAAAGATATTTTCCAATGTGGCATTAAAAAGCTTGGGAGATACGGTGTCACCTTGTCTCACTCTCTTTTCAATTTTTATGGGTGCTGTATTTTCAAATAGCCGAATCTTTGCACTTGTATTTTCATAGATTTATTAATAATACGTATAAATGTATGCATCTTCAATACTGCAGGACTTCAAAGCCATTGTAACTGCTGATGGTTTCACCGAATCAAAGGCCTTTTCATAATCGATAAAAGCCATGCATAATGGAGGCTCGTATTCCCTCGCTCTTTCAATTAGTTCTCTCAGAACATGGATATGATCTGTAGTGCTGTAGCTACGTAATTCTTTGTTAATCCCAGTATTTTACTGTAATTTCTATCGTTTTTTTAACTCTGTTATACGTAATTCATTTACATGCTTTCTGCGATTATACGTTAATAGTTGAATTTCAAATTATCAAAAAAGCACATTTCTTTGAATTTTTTTATAGGTAATACGGAATGATACAACTTTGAGAGAATTGAGTCACAGTTCTTGTGTTCCTTCTTGGTGCAGCAAAAGTTGAATCTTGATCTCATCAAAGAAGCGTATGTTGTTTACTTTCGGTTTCGATGAAAAAATGGTTTCTTATATCATGACTCGCACAGATATGCGCTACTGAACAATTGATAAATCTCTTGGACGTAACTTTGTGGCTCCACTATTATGTGGCGTAGTGAAATATAATCCAAAATGTATCAATATTCAACACTCTGATTTCAAATTGATATACTCAGGATCTCCCGAAAAAAGCTGTTAATTCATGTGTTGCATATTGAAGAAATGGCTTCAGATTCTTTGTTGCGAGGATTTCACTTAATCTAGAATCAAGGCTTTTATAGACAGAGTCGTAATAAGAGAAGTTAGATTTTCATTCTCTTTATGATTTTTGAATACCATGAATATAATATGATTTGTGACTTTTTTTTTTACGTTCGCTACTAATTTGACTTAAAATGAAATCATTATTAAAAACACCTTGTACACCTTTAAAGCATAAATTTTACAATTGTATTTAACATTTTTGAAATTTCGTTTACACGTTTTTCACATTTATACGTTTTTAAGTCCTTCCCGTAGAAAAACGCATAACCGAGGTTTTACTGTGTAGTCAGAGACTTGTGTTTTAAAGGAAGATGTAGAAAAGTCTCGTTTCCGAAAAAACTTTTTTCCTAAACACCTGTGAAAAATGTTGTCACAACGAAAATCCATTGAAATAATAAAAATAAAGAAAAAACTGCCAACAGGAAAAAAAAACTTTTTGTTTAAGATTGATGAGGATCAAGTGTTGTATCCTGGTTTTAACGTCGGTGTTAATCCGGAATCCTACAGAACAAATCCAGTATTCAGTAAATGTGGGAACTATGAAATTTATCCAGTAGAAAAGAGGGAACACAAGCTTATAACACGCTATCTAAAATACGGTGGATAAATATCCTTTAATACAAGTCTATACGCATCCGTTTACACTACTGTTATCAATAATTTTGAAATTGTTGAAAGCTATTCCGCTATGACGGATGTTAAGCCTCTGCTATTGGGTAGCATTTTTAGCTGTTTCAGAATTGTTCTTTAAATTTAGAAAGCACAAAAAATTGAGTTGAAGGCATTCATTCATCGATGCTTCGTGCATTAGACCTTGCCTTTCACCTTTACAATGAAAGTTTGCATACATTTGTCTACCATAATAGAAAGGTTCTCAAGCGTGTTGTATATTATGCCTTTAACTAAAATTTGAATAGCACAGGCAATCATTATGCTTTTAATATCCTGCGCTATTATCACCTACACATCTGTTTTCAAAGTACTGTAACAAAAAAAAAAAAAAAACAAACGCGAAGGCTTTCATTTATTTTACTAACACTTTTAGATTTCCCTTTCAGTAATGCCTCTATATTCAGTGTTTCGATTTTAAGTAAATTTTGCATATGATCTTTTTATCCTCACTCAATGCATGTATCCATAGATTTTATTGGATAACGAAGATATCTGATATTTTCTTTTTCTGTTCACAAAAACTGTGACAGTTGTTGTGCGCTTTCACGAAAATTTGATTTTTATCTCTACGTATTCCATTGCAGTAGCTAAAATCGTGGATGCCTTCCTTAGAACAACTTCAGAATGTTATCATCACTATCTGCAAGATTCCGGTAAAAATAGTTTTACTGTTCCTATTCAATTCTGTCGTCCTTTTTCCTGAGATCAGAGATGCCTCTGCAAGGAATACCATTACATCATGTGTCAAGCAAAACATTTACTTCCTCTGCTTAAGGAAGTCGTCCTATTTTTAGAAGATACCTAATTAAATTTCTATTCTACTAACTCAAATAATTTCTACATTCTTTTCATTGCCATAAAATTGTGAAAACAAATGCTGAAAGTACGATAAAATACCCTTTTTTTTATATCTCAGGAATATCAGTTGGTAAAGAAGAATTATTAGCTGGTAATAAAAGAAATACACATACCGGCCAGTGAGTTAGAAACCGTTTTACAGATGTTTGTATACGTGACTTGCGTAACCTACTGTATATGCAAAATACGTGGTCATGTGAGTCACCACGTGACTTAGGTCACTATTTAAGGCTGCTGCTCGTCGGTAATCGCCATTAGTGTTGATCCCGAATGGGAGAAATTAAAAAAATTTTGAAGTTCTATAAATGCCTTATTGTGGGTACCCATCTCGCTGGAGTGACGATTTCGAAAACAGAAGAGATGAATGGTTTCTCAAAAGGTGAGATATCGCGGGTCTTTAAACAGTGGGAAAATAATCCAGATCGACTGCCTAAGAGGCGTAAAAGTGGCGCGACAAAAATCTGTCAGAAACGAGATCGCCTTTGTCTAACAATGGACCGAAGCATTCAATGAAGGCAGTTCCTGACCCATATTTCAGAAAACTAGGTACAGGGAACTGGAGAGGATAGATATTGGCAGTCGCATGCCTAAATCGATGCCTATAAGAACCGGAAAGTTTTTCTTGTCAAGAACACCGTGACTGGACACTGACAGTTAGTCTCTTGCTTATATGGAAACCACTGATTTCCGTGAAGAACCAAAATGTTCGTGTACACTGATGTCAGAAAAAAGGAACACGTGATTGGACGCAAGGATACTGGAGAAAAGTCCCGTGATCCGACTAATCGAGGTACACTTTGTTCTGTACTGACGGGAGCTCCAATAAGCAGCGGACCCAACTTGTCTTGTAAACACAACTCAAGGCTCTAGAAGTGGTGTAAAGGTGCCAGGCACACTCTGTTGGTACAGAACGGGTCCTCTGATATTGCTCGAATGTCGGGTGTCTTGCAATGCTTTCTCTTTGCCCGGCAGGTGACGGCTGCTTAATGGTGACAATGTTACTGTCCATCGCTCAAAATGTGTTCGAGAGATGTTCAGCGAGAATGACAGCGAAGTCGAAGGGTAAAAAATGTTCAAACGATTAGAGGAATTGATCTTTGGTGTTTATGAACCACCAGAGGTAAATATAGGTTTTGTTTCCTTCTGCTGAGAGGCGAGAAGTGGAGCTGTTCTCGCTTCAACAGCTATCTATCGCCTGAGAAACCTGTCCCTGAAGAAAAAAAGGAAGGCTTCACCCATGCAATGTGGCTGGACCTTTGATGTAAAAACTAGAGACAGAGTGTATTCCAGGACCAGCAACACCGCAGCGTTAATAAAAAGAGAAAACAAGAAAGATGACACCGAATTTTTGGGTGTAATAAGCACGTCTTTTGAATCCGTTCTGACGCAAATTAAATTTATCAAAGCTATCAAAGTCAATGGAACCGGTATGGAAAACATTAGCATCTGACGGAAGAAAGAAGTTTTTCAATCAGGTTTTTAAACCCTCAGATATTGCTGTAAACGGAATCGTGAGCTTCCGCCCTCTGGTTGCAGACTTGTGCGTTGGGAAAAACATGAACTTATATGAGAAACATTTCGCACCGGAAACGCTCTCCAACAAAGAAATAATTTTTTAATCGGGCTCTTAGAAACAGAGATATCGACAAAAATAAGATGTGACTTTACGTCCCTTGGTGGGAAAACCATGCATTATTTTAGGAAGAACGTATTCTCAAAAGGTTTTTCGATATGACCGGTATCGGTCCAAGAAAAAAAATTTGTCGAGTTTTCTGGAGCCCAGATTTTGCTACAAATACACCAGAAGCAGAAATTAACACTTATGCCCCCTGGTGGCCAAACCGTTCTTTACCAGACATTAGAAATTATGTGAAAAATATTTTCCATCAGGTCTTGTATGCGATACAGGAATAATTTTCCAAATTGGAGTTTTAGAAGCAGAATAAAGCAGAAAACGCAATTTACCTTTGTGCCCCCTAGCGGAAAGTCTATAATTTATATGAAAATTTCGAATTTATAGGAAAAACATTTCGCATCCGAAACATTATCGAACAAAGAAGGAATTTTACAAATCGGACTTTCAGAAGTAGAGATATTGACAAAAATAAGACATACATCTACGCCCCTATCGTAGAAACCATGCATTATTTCAAGAAGAAAATGTTCCTAAAAGGTTTGTCGACATGAGTAGTATCGGTCAACAAACGACGTTTTTTTCAATCGAGATTTTAGAAGCTCATATTTTGCTGCAAATACATCAGAAGCGGAAATTAAGACTTACGTCACCTGGTGGCCAAACCATTTTTTACAAAAATTAGAAATTATGTGCAAAGGATTTTCTACCCGGAGCTGTATCCGGTGCAGAAAGAATTTTTTAAATCGGAGATTCTAGGGGAAAGCAATTTACCTTTACGCCCCCTAGCGGAAAGTCTATGAATTACTTGAAAATTTTGAAATTATATGAAAAGCATGTCAAACTGGAAACACTATCCAACAAAGGAGGAATATTTCAAATCGGACTCATAGAAGTAGAGATATTCACAAAAATAAGATATACATCTATGCCCCCTGGCGGAGAAACTGTGGAATATTTTAAGAAGAAAATATTCCGAAAAGATTTATCATTGTGAGTGGCATCAGTCCAGGAAAGAATTTTTTGAATTTATATTTTAGAAGCTCAGATTTTATGACAAATACATCAGAAGCAAAAATTAAAATTAACGCCCCTGGTGGCCAAAGTATTATTTACCAAAAATTTGAAATTATATGCAAAACATTTTCCATCAGGAGGTGTACCCGCTGAAGATAAAAAATTTCAAATCGGAGTTTTAGAAGAAGAGTTATCGAGAAAAATGTAATTCACTTTTACGCCCCCTAACAGAAAATCTATGAGTAATTTGATAAAGCAACTATATCTAAAATACTCTTCGACATATATAGAATCGAAAGATAAAAGTACTTTTTCTCTCGGATGTTTAGAAGATAATATGTGGAATAAAACATATTTTTGAATTCGACATCTGCATTTACACCCTCTAGCGGGGAAATTATACATCGTAAAAAAAAAAAAAAAAACGAAATGAGGGATCATCATTCATATATTTCAAGCTTCCGAATGCAAAAAGAATATATCAAATCAAACTAATAGTTGGAGAGATATCGTGGGTACAGACGGACGGACGGAGATACCGGTAACATATAAGCACGATCTTTTTTTACATAAGACGTGCTGAAAACAACAACTGAGAATCAGGAAGTGCAGAAAAAATTAACTCCTTAATGTAACTATTGCACTTAGTGTTCCAATAGCAGGATGAACAGAGATGCCGTGTTAGCAAAATGTTTTCTTTTGTTCTGCCATACCCAAATTTTTATCTAACAAGCTCACGGCTGAGAAAACAGATAGAAAAAACAACAACAACAACAAGGGAGCTATAGTCCTTTTCTGTGAGTAATTCCCTAAATATTACTGAAATTCTGTGATACACGTCTCCTACTTCGCTCTGTCATGTCATCTAAGCGTCCCAGGGTGTATAAGTAACCGCACCTCGCCCATTAGTTCACATGTTGTTTAACGTTAAAAATGGATTTGTAAACGCCAGAGGGAACCCTGATAAATTTTACTTACCTGAGTAAGTTACCAAATCTGTAGTAATGTGAAGCAAATGGTGCTGGCAATTTGAAATGTTGTTGTTGAACTCAGAGTAGTTGTTTAGGGCTATTAGGCAATTCTTGATTTGGCACTACTAGTGTAATTTCAATATTTTTTTTATATATTTTTGGTCCAAATAGTGAATGTATTTTATTATGGCTTGAGTGAATCCTTAACGGGGAAAAAAGTTTTATGCTTCTTAGAAATAAATTCGCAAAACATATGTTTGCATAATTTGTTGAGGGATCGTGCAGTCCTAGAAAGTCCCTGGCCTAAGCAAAAACTGAACTTGGTAAATTCATGTATATGTATATATAATTTCTTCTGAATAGTGATTTTAAAGAAGTGCCAGTACCAAAACTGGCATCACTCTGTATTTGATGGTCACATCTCCTGATAGTCAGTGAAATGAACTTACGTTATGACTAATGGTAGCAAAGTTGTGTAATGTATCGTAATCGAGAAAACTCACCCCTACAGGACATAACTTGGGGCTGTAATGGAATCCAATTTTTGAGTGTTGACTCATGCAAAATTGTAGTGAATTCAGTGCCACGTAAAAAAATTGACGAATTATCGTCAATTTGAATTTTGGCCAGGTAAAAAAATTGACGAATTATCTTCATTTTATTTATTTTTTCTTTTATTAAATTTAAATATTGTGTGTGTATAAAATAAATATAGTCAAAAACCTATTTAATGCTTTGGCACTTAGTTAGAGCTTGTGTTTTTCGTAAGTTCTGAGTCCAGCAAAATCCACCCACAGCCCTGACTCCTTGACTGTGGTTTTTGGGACGACATCTGTAGCTCTTCACTGCCACAGCAGTACCAAGTCCTCATATTAATCCATCTCTAGACAATTTATTTACACGTGTAATTTCTTCTGTATTGTGCAACACATAGCACACACATGTAACACAAAACACAGGGTGTCAATAAATGAAGTATACAACTTCAGTATGCAATTAAAAAAAAGGTTGAAAAAAACTTACTTTAAAAGTCACTAGGCGTGACAAGTGTTAAAAGTTTGTTAAGTCAGATGATAGATGACGCTAGGTGTCTCATATATTGGAAAATATCGTCAAACACGGAATACAACAGACATTTCTTCACCAGTGGAGAAAGCAGCATGTGTGTTTTGGTTTGCGCAGTCAAAATCTCTAAAAATAGTTCAGCGTAAGTTTAGAACGGAGTACAAGAGGCAGCCGCCGACAAGAAGGAGCGTTGAACAATGGGTAAGTAAATTCAAAGCAACAAGAAGTGTCTTGAAAGGCCAAATTACTGCAAGACCTTCCATTTCGGACGAAAAGGTGGAAACCGTGCGTAAGGCTTATCTAAGGAGCCCGAAGAAGTCCTTCCGCATCGCCAGACGTGAACTCGAAATACTGCGAGCAACGGTTCACAGCGTTTTGCATAAACGTCTATGCCTATATGCATATAAAGTACAGTTAGTGCAAAAACTTCGTTCAAATGATCAACCACGTCGAAAAGCATTTGCGGTAGACATGTTTAATCGCATTGACGAAGACCCCACACTCATTTCACGGATCTGCTTCATCGATGAGTCCACATTCCATGTTTGTGGAAGAGTGAATAAACGTAACTGCCGAATCTGGGGCATAGAAAGTCCCCATGTGGTCGAAGCGCACAAGAGAGACATCTCGAAGGTTAATGTCTGGGCTCGTCTAATGGAAGACAGAGTGATAGGAGCCGTTGTTTTTCGTTGAACCAACCGTTACTGGTATAATGTGCCTGGACATGCTAGAACAATTCGCAATTCCATAATTCCAGGATATTCAATATATCATTTTCCAGCAAGATGGAGCGCCTTCGCACTGGTCTTTGGATATACGTAGATCTTTAGACAACCATTTTTAATGGCGTTGGATTGGACGTTGGGGTTCAGCGGCATGGCTACTCCGTTCTCCTTATAGTCACCCCATGGGCTTTTATTCTTTGGGGCTTTATTAAGGTGTGTGTAACTCGTATATACATTTATTTCCCACCATTACAGAAATTATGGGACATTTTAAAAAGCAGATCCGGGAGCGGAGTGCTCTTTCGTCAAATCATCATCATCATCATTGTCAACCATTATCAATCCACTGCTGGACGAAGGTCTCCCCAAGTTTCCTCCACAACGGTCTGTCTTGTGCCAGTCTCCTCCATGTCACTCCTGCATACTTTCGAATTTCATCCACCCATCCCCCATGTGGTCTTCTTCTGGGTCTTTTCCTGTCCCTTGGAATCCAATCTAAAATTTCGGCTGTCCGTCGATGGTCTGTCCTTCTGGCAGTATGTCCAGCTCATTGCCATTTCAGGGATTTAACTCTGATCATGATGTCTTCCACTCTTGTCATTTTTCGGATCCAAGAGTTCCTTTTCTTATCTCTCCTGGTTACACCAAGGATGCACGTCTCCATGCTGTTTCGAGTTGTCTGCAGCCTTTGTATGTCTCTTTTAGTTAAGGTCCACGTTCCTGCACTATACGTAAGCACTGGAAGGATGCATTGATCAAACACTTTTCCTTTAAGACATAATGGCATATTGCTCTTGAAAATTATGCTGTTTCTACCAAAAGCTCTCCAGGCAAGTTTTGTGCGCCGATTAATTTCTTCATCAATGTGACCCTCACTTGGTATCTGCTGTCCAAGATAAACGTACGTGTCTGTTATCTCCAGCTTTTCTCCATCAATCGATAAATCTTCATTTCTTGAAAAGGCATTGTACATCACTTTTGTCTTCTGAAAGTCAAATATGAGCCAGTTAAATGATTGTCAGGTAAACGTCTAGTATGCTGTAGACGCAAATGCCCTCAAAGACCTTATGGAATCTGTGCCAAACATTACACGTGCTATAATTCGTGCTAAAGAAGGTTCAACTCGGTATTGAATAAAAGTTTCAAATTCAGTGGGCGGTGTGTGTGTGTGTGTGTGTGTGTGTGTGTGTATCGGTAGGTTATAAAAGAAATACTTGTTGCCAATTGCATTGTTGCCATGAAATAATTTTCATACACAGTTCGTTCTGAAATGAATAAAAATATACCTAATGTCTGTCCTTATTTTAACTAGGCAACAAGAGAAAACAAAGAAAGGTAAAAAAAACTGAAACCTTTTATCCAAGGGAGCTGATTTCCTTTTTCTCCGTAATTCTCCTTTAAAGTGCAAAAGTATGATAGCTGTTCGAAATTTTGCTCCAGCTCTATAAACATGACTTTTAGACCCTCGTAGACTTTAAACTTTTTGCCTTTGTCTTTTTCACGGAATTTTAAAGGACGTGATCAAAAGCGGCAGAGTTAGTGCTTCCTGCATGGCATCAATCATGTATTCTGACGTTCCTTGCTCATCAGTCAACTCGGCTGATGCATTCTGGTTGCAATGCACCTACATCAATGTCACGCATGACTTTCTGCGGTAATTGTACAGTCTTTTTTTTTTTTTTTTTTTTTTTTTGCTATTCAATTTTTAAACCGAACGCGTAAAATGCTGTCTTAGTCATTACGAACGATATTGCAAACTTCCCATAAAAAATTTCGAAATTTGATACTGCAGCGTTTTACATGCAAGAGCTATGTGTTCCTTAAAAACTGCCAGGATGCATAAAAACGTTTTTAGTTTTAGTTTGGAGCAGAACAGTTAAGAATACTTTGATCCCAGAAAGAATACTGGAGAGTTATGATATAGAACTTCTTCATTCCTTTAGTAGATAAACAACACTTCAGAAGCAGAAACGCTATATTTAAATGAATAATTACAAAATGATTAATGGCTGCTAAAAGAAGCTCTAATTACTGTTAATATTTACAAATTAAGCGCCTGATACGATGCTTCAAATGCATCAGAGCTGAGAGAAAACATAATTAGCAATTTTATTCCTTTAATGACACATAAATCAGGGACCACATTAAGATGGAAAGATACTGTTTTTATTATAAGCTTTTTTCAAATGAATAACTGCCAGAATAATGATATACACTCCCGGACAATGAAATTTGCGCACCTAGAAGAAAACAAGCTACAACAGCGAAACTTTGCAAAAAGGTAGAGTGCGTGCGGGTAAGCAAATGATTCCCGTTTGGTGCGATTGCGCATGACCGCACACCCTGTGGTGGCGCTGCAAGCACGAACCGTCAGCCTTATATACCGGCGTGTAGTCGATGCCCCATGAAATCGGAAAGCACCGGCCAACGCAAGCAAGAATACAGAGTAAAAAAAAAAATGCCGTGTAGACACCAGAGACGCCGATTTACGCAACATACCGACTTTGAGATAGGCCTGATCATCGGGCTGAAAACCTCAGGGTGGACGGCGCGTTGTATAGCCTGCCGCGTGGATCGTTCTGACCATACCGTCAGACTCTGTTGGGAGCAGTAGACACGTAACGGCACTACCATTCCGCGGAGCGGCACTGAACGGACCAGGAAGACCAGCTGTAGAGAGGATCGACGGATCAGGCACGAACGGATCCCACAGGGATCCGGTCCACTATACAGGCAGATGTAGCGGCTCCTGTGTGCCAACGAACCATTTCCCGACGCCTCGCGGAAGCAAATCTGCGATTTCAGCGCCCCTTACCTGTGCTGCCATTAACATCGGAGCATCGCCGGCTCCGTGTACAGTGGTGCCAGAGCGACGTGTAGAGTTAGCGATGAGTGCCGCTTTGTTTTGGGGACAGATGATCATCTGTCCGGTTGTGGACGTCCCCGGGTCAATGGCACAATCCAAACCTCGCTATCAAGCGCCACAGCTCCCCCTCTGCAGGCATTATGGTCTGGAGAACCATTGCCTACGATAGCTGATCAGCTCTAGTAGTGGTACGTGGATCAATGACGGGCCAGCGGTATGTGGATGAGATCTTACGGCACCTTGTGCTCCCATTCCTGGCCGGAATTCCAGGTGCGCTATACCAGCAGGGTAATGCCCGTTCACACACTGCTCGAGTTGCCCAGGACTGCCTGCGTTATGTTAAGACACTTCCATGACCTGCCTGCTCCCCGGACATGTCCCCTATTGAGCATGTTTGGGACCAATTGAAACGCCAGCTGACGCCGTGCCACACATTCCGAGATTCGGAGCACACCGTACAATCCGTGTGGGCCAGTCTGCCGCAGGACAACACCAGGCATCTGTTCGTTTCCATGCCGGACCGTATTGCCGCATGTATCACCGCACGAGGAGGTGCGACGCGCTATTGAAGATGACCGGACTGCGCGCCACAGCTTCCTCTGTAATTGTCCTGCAGTTGTGTTGTTACCATCATGTGTATCCTTCATCTGTATCATTACGTCCATAAAATTTCAGTTCAATCCGATGCTTCCTTCTTGCTGCGCAAATTTCATTGTCCGTGAGTGTAATTTTACTTGTGCTTGTCTTTGTGATTTATGTCCTGTATATTCTGACATGTTAATACTACGGTATAATTGCAGATGATTTACTTTTTGCGTGTTATTTACGGTAAGAAATTTTCATTATGGAGAACAGTGATTAAAGTTATTAATTTCTTGTACACTTAATGAATTTCTTTAGTTTATTAGTCTGCATCATTTAACTTGTAAACAGATCATGCTTTTTCAGTTTAAAAAATTATTGATTTCACTTCCAGAAGGCAGTGGTTCAATATGCATCCATGATTAAATTGCCCTGATATCCATTCCACCAAAGTCAATATTAGATGATAGATTTTCGGTTTGAGATTCTACTAGTAAAATGCAAAGATGCTGGGCTATAGGACATCATTGCAAAAATTAAAATTTCTCCTCTTTGTAAGACACAGCGCCACTTCTAAATGTAAACCTTCTTTATTTTGTATGCTGTTGGTGATCGTAGGAAGAACGCTCTTAAATAAAGGGGGTAAAAATCCAAACATATACATATATACAAATACCGGCCACTAAATTAGAAACTTTTATTCAGTAGAGAGTTGAACTTCGTTTAGTCTTAAGTACCAAACGTATGCAGTTTAGAATAGATTCTTCAAGGTGTTGGAGTGTGTCTACTTCTACAGCATACCGGGCGTTCAACAGGAAGTCCTTTAAGTGCCTCAGATTTGACGGAGAAGGACTTTTATCCGCAAATGGTTTCATAACTTGTCCTATATATTCTAATGGGGTTCAGATCCTGCCTTTATGGTGGCCAGGGAAGATGGTGGAAGTAGCTGTCATGCTCGCTGAACAGATCTTGCGCGATGGACAGTAGCGTTGTCGCCCATGAAACACAGTCACCAGTTTGGCAAAAAGCCAAGATTCTAGGATGTACTTGATCGACAAGAATGTTCTGATAATCCTTGCAAGAAACCCGACCTTCCAGCAATATGAGAGGCCCATTCGAGGCACGTTCTGTACCAACCGAACGTGCCTTGCACCATTATCTCTAAAGCCTTGCGTTATCATGAATTATATTCAAATTAATCGGAAACTTGAGACTTGGTCGTTCTGGGTGGCGTAGTGGTTAGCATACCCGGGTGCTATCTGGCAGACGTGGGTTCGATTCTTGCTCCAGAACGACGAAAATCTCAAGTTTTCGGATATCATCTAACTTACCATCCTTGTCATATATACACCAATAAACGGATTGTCATCTTCTAAAACCCTTGAGTTATGTTTGCAATGCAAGCTGTATCCATTGCTTCATTGAGCTACCGTCAAACTCGCTCTGTTTCGTTTATAAAGAATAAGATGTACCCGGACTCATCGGGCCACATGACGTTTTCTCCAGTCTTTAATCACGGTGTTTCAGATACCATTGTAGAGGAACTTCCTGGTTCTTCGCAGAAATCAGTGGTTTCCGTATTGGCATGCGACTAACAATACATTTCCTGGCCACAGTTCGCGGAGATATGGGTCGGAAACAGTCCTTCTTTGAATGCTTCGGTCAATTGCTGTGCTAAGGAGGTTCCGTTTCTCCGTACAACCCTTCTCAGACGACAGAGATCTTGTTCCAGTCAGACTGTTGTTGTGTCATAGTGACGACTCTTAGACTAGTAACACTCCACTAATTAAAGACAAGTAATGTAGGTTATTTTTCCTCTAATTAAAGACCTAGGATACCTCATCTTTTGAGAAACCAGTCACTTACGGAATTGAGCAACAGAAAGTAACACGATAAATCTCAGAAAGGATAACATCGCAGAACTTCATAAGCTTAACGAATGCGATAGCGGAAAAAAGGGTTTTCAAGCCTGAATTTCTTTCAATATCGTAGACGGGCAGCACTTCAATAACGCTTAGCAATGCTTCAGTTGTAAGCGGAGTGTACTTTAGAACATAGTTTCTTAGGGACACGTGTTTGGGCGTAATTTCACGAAAACAGAAATGCGTGACTCTTTAGGGACCATCACACGAGCCATATTGTTGCTGTTCGTTTTTGAAGCTGCTAGCTATAGAAACAATGCACGTACAAATACTTTCACGATCTTGCTTTCGTTCCCTATTTCACTTTCCTTACAGTCAAACTGTGCGATTTATAAATACATCCCACAATATATCGCAATACATTTTCCCATAATGTGTGGACATTTTTCTTTACATTCACATCGCCTGGAATTATGTCTCGCAGAATCTCGATAGAGAATCTTCCGCAGCAATCACAATAAAACTATTTTGTGCAAGATTTTGGTCAGGAATTGTGGTGCATATGTGCTACAATTTTTTATACGTGCAGCATGTGCAGAATGGTGAATCATTCGTCGATATGCATTTCGTCTCGAATTACTCACATTCGTCGTCGTCAATAGTAATTTACTTAAACAAATAACAGTTTTTTATTTGTGTGATGAAGATATGAATATAATGAAGTTCCTTTTACTTTTCTTACTAACAGTACCATGGAGCGTAGATTTTATAACGAAGGCATGCATTCATTATTGCATACATTCTTATGAACGTACAGATTCGCTTACGTACGGGCAAGTACGCCGTTACAACGTGTCTTTACGTATTTTTCATTTTAGACGAGGTAATATTAAAAAAAAACGTGAATTATATCGGTAAATACGTGATCACAAAAGTTGAAACAGCCATAGCATACGACTTCCAAAGTTGCCATCTGAAATTCTAATTTTACTGTAGCGTTTCTTTGCTCTCGTGAAATTTGCTCCTGTGGTACCTTATCAGTTATTGCTCTGCTTGTAGTTGCTCCATTTAGTTCTTGCCTTACAGCTCGCTGCTGGGGTGTTTATAACGAAGTAAATTTCTCCGTCATTTTTATCCACGCCGGGGCTCAAACCCGGTCCCCTCATTCCGGAATAAGTCACTCTACCAATTGAGCTACGCCGACGTTCGTTCTGGCTGCTATCTGGCTTTATGTCGTGTGCGCCCTGCTGGGCAGGCAAGTCACATGTTTCAGCGGCTGTTGAATTTTCTATTGCCTGCCGGTCTCTAGCTAGTTTTTGCTTTGTAAGTCTTTTATATCGGAGGCATTTTAGTCGTAATTTTCAAACTAAAAATACGGCAGTACTACCGAATCAGAAGGTTTTCAAATAGTTCCCTACTTCTCGTGCATCGTTCTGCTTTGTTCACATACAACCTGATAACGCCCAACGTGAAGGAAAGTAGTTCATGATAATATACGGAATCTTTTGTACTACACTGCTGGCCATCCAAAACGCAACACCAAGAAGGAAGCATCCGAATGACCTGAAATTCGCAGCATGCGTCGCCCGCGAGAGGATATGCAAATGATTAGCAGTGCAGGGCATATGCAAATCATGTGCGCCTAGCACGCCACCAAGAAGCACTATAAGAAGGGTGCACAGAAGGCGGGGTGTAAATAGTGGCAGTGTGTTGTGCTGCCACACCTGTGTGTGGGAAGTTTCCTGATGCCTCGTCGCAAAATACGGCAGTCATTCCAGCACGTTTGGGAGTTCGACACAGGAAAAATAGTGGCTTATGGCGACAGCTGTTTATCGCACCGAGACATCGGCGCCAGTGTGGGACGACATCCAGCCACAGTGAGGCGAGTATGGATTCGGTGAGTGCAGGAGAGACGGACGGACGGACGGAAGGACAGACATGAGCGATTGCTGCAGCCGCGGTACATCACCAACCGAGAGGACCGGCATGTTGTGCGGCGGGCATTGAATGCTCGCCCCGCCACATCACGAACTTTAGCGCAGGAATTAGGGTGTGTTGCGCAACAACTTGTGTCAGCACGTACCATTCTACGTCGTCTGCAGGAGCGGGCACTTGTCGCACGGCGCCCATTGCTCCGATTACCATTGACGTTACACCACCGGCGAGTGCGGCGGCAGTGGGACATTGAACGCCGCTCCTGGACTACGGAATGGCACGACATTGTCTTCTCCGACGAATCCCGTTTCTGCCGGCAACACCACGATGATCGGATCCGCGTGTGGCGGCACCGCGGCGAGAGACTGTATGACGCCTGCATTATACATCGCCATACCGGTCCTTCGCCTGGCGTTATGGTTTAGGGCGCAATTGGATATGACACCCGTACCCTTCTGGTACGCATCGCCGGTACACTCAACAGCCACTGCAACATCTCCGACGTTTTGGAGCCTGTAGTCCTCCCTTACCTGCAGGACCAGCCAGCGGCTACGTTTCAACAGGACAATGCGCGCCCTCACTTGGAACGCATCGTGCAACAATTCTTTACGGCCCACAAGGTGTCACTGCTGCCGTGGCCCGCCTGTTCTCCCGATATGTCGCCCATCGAACACGTCTAATCGCTGATCGGCAACCGAGTGGCCCGGCAAGTACCACCCGCGGCGACGCCTGATGAACTGTGGCAACGTGTGGAAGCAGCCTGGACCGACATACCCCAAAAGCCCACATCCAAAGCCTCTTTCGTTCGATGCCGCGGCGTGTAGCGGCCGTTATTACCAGCCATGGGGGCCACAGGAACTATTGATGTCTGCGTGTTCCGCAAGTCGCACGGGCCTGTAAGCTCAATCGTTTCATCTTTGTATCTGTTGCTATGTGTCCAGTAAATCTGGCTTTGCTACCTCGTGTCCTTCTTGGTGTTGCATTTTGGGGGGCCAGCAGTGTATTTTCATCGAATTAATTCTTGTAATGAAAATAACCATAGGTATTTATTTTATTATGGAAGATAATAACATATTTATTTTCATATCACAAATTTATGCGTCATAATTTCATCTCGTGCCAGCAAAAGCGAAATAGCTTCGCTCAAAGAATACATTATAGCTCCGGATAAAATCTAACAAAAAAGCCGTAGTATTGTTATTCGGTATATTTCCTTCATAAAATGTATTTACAAAAAAAAAAAAATAGTCATTAAGACGTCTATTATAACGAAATTCTAAAGAAACACGCAAAATGTATCGTGAAATACTTATCTTCACGTTGGGTGTGATCAGGTTGTTTGTAAACAAAGCGGAACGATACACGGGAAATGGGGATCCATGTTTTTCTCAAAAATTCGAAATCTAAGCCCTAGGTGCACATCCTCGGTATGTAAGACGCCTTCGTGCAAAATTTTATGTTTCTAGGTTGAGTAGCCTTTTTGTATCGCGAAGGACACACCCACACTTCATTTTATTAATATAGATAGAATAGATGAAGATGACTATCTTGAAAATATCGCATACATGGGCATTTTGTTCTGCATATTCTTTTTAAAAAATTAAATGTGTTGATGCGAGATTTATTGTAAAAAATAAGTATTGTGAAATCATGGAAGATTCCTGAAAATTACCTTTGGCAACGTTGTCGGCAGGTCTCCGATTTTTCGCGAAATTTCCGTGTCGAAAACTCTCAGTTTCTAATATCGAAAACTTCAGTATTTTGACAAATTTTCCTATGTTACTAATTCCATTTTTTAAGAAATGTCACGAGTTTTTCTTTTTTTTTAAACCGAAATTTTCCGAGTTTCCAAAAACTTTGATACCTTTATGCAGAAGAAACTTGCTTTCCCACTTCTTTTACGACTAAGTGCACTAGATGCATTGCAAAACTCTTACCTGATGTAAGAAGCAACGAATACCTTCCCTTAATAGAAATCGAGCCTGCAATTGGTTGAACGCCATTAAGGTGTGCTACCGACTGGGCTAAAAAGCTACTTATCAGTAAATCACGTTTAAGGAAGAAGATTTGATTCGCGCAAAGATTAAATGTTTTTCGCTATAAATGCGGGCTAATCATTCATTTTATTTTTTGTAGGAATTTATTATATTTTTCTGATTAAGTTTATTATAATTTAATTTCTTTTTCTGTAAGAGAGCTTATCACGAATTACATATTTTATCATCATTAGTTCTCAAAGCAGCAGAATGTTTTGGAACTCGATATTACTTTAAACTCACAATGACTTTCAGTTATGTTTAAATAAAGGTGAAATGTATTACTTCATAGTACTATTTCCAAAAAACCGTAAATATAAAATTTATTGGTGATAACCATGATGGTTTTCGCGTTAAGGGGTCCATAGAGTGATATCATCATCATCATCATCATTGTCAACCATTATCAATCCACTGCTGGACGAAGGTCTCCCCACGTTTCCTCCACAACGGTCTGTCTTGTGCCAGTCTCCTCCATGTCACCCCTGCATACTTTCGAATTTCATCCACCCATCTCCCATGTGGTCTATGGACATTTAAATGCCTGCTTTTTTACGATAACACAATATACAATGAGAGATGCGCCATCTGGGGGTTGCGGTGCCCACAATAACCTTAATATCACGCGATTTTCTATCCACAATATCCGTTTTCGCACAACCTCAAAATAAAGTCCGCCAACAGGAAATTCAAAGTTAATAGTTAATCAAATCAAGTATTGCTTCGAACATCTCATATTACCGGAAATTTTTAGTCATAAGGATACGGAAAAAGTGAGAACAGAATTTTTTCGTTAATAAAAAAACGGAAGTACGGAAAGGTTTCCTGAAAATTCAGGATTTTCCATTAACGGCTATTAAAATTGGTAATGCTCCGTTATTAACAGAGGGGGAAAATGTATAGTTAATCATGAGATTTTATTGAAAAAGCTACATAATATTGGAATAAGAGTATTTTTCAAACACTCTTTAAAAATTACCTATCTAGCAGACAAAAGTTAACACAAGTTGATCAGTTTTGTTCTCCATTAGATAACATGAATTCTGGTGCACCACAGGGTTCTATTTTAGGTCCGATCTTATTTAATATTTATATTGATGGCATATTCTCGGTATTATCTGATGCACACATTATTCTTTATGCTGATGACACTTCGATTCTTTTCACTAGTTCAGACATATCTGAAATTATTAACCGATGTAATCTTAAATTATTAAATTAATTTAATTGGCTGACTTCAAATGAACTTGTGGTAAATATAAAAAAACCCAAGGAAATAATATTTACAAACCCTCAGATAAATCTAACACCTAATTCTACACTTTTAAATGATAAAACAATAGAAATAGTAACGGATTTAATGATAAAACAATAGAAATAGTAACTGATTTAATGATAAAACAATAGAAATAGTAACTGATTTAATGATAAAACAATAGAAATAGTAACTGATTTCTAACATATCTAGGGATAAAATCACAGTCCAAGTTAAATAACCATATTAACTTTTTATGAATTAAGTGTCATCAAGTATTGCGATGGTTAGTCGTGTTCTTACTAGCTTATCAGTTTCAACCTAATATTATTCTTTGGTTCAATCACTTTTAAATTATTGCATTCTATCTTAGGAAGCAAACACGTTACCCTAATTTTAGAAAACTTCAGACATTACAAAATAAATATATTAGACTCTTAGAATTAAAACATAACTCTGAAATGAATCACTTTTCACCAATGAACTTACTTACATATTGTATTTGTTGACCCAAATAAATATAAGATATTAACATTAAAACAATTATATAATTATAATTTGGGAAAAGCCATGTACAGGACAATAAAAAATTATATAGAGAACACATTAATTGAAATTTCAATACCTACCCATGACTATAATCTAGAGGTGGATCTCAACTGAGACCAATTTTTCGCAGGACTCAGTATGTTAAACAGTGTTCCGGGAGTGTTCTTTCGATGAATACCATCCGTAAGGAAGCCCATCTGCTCGGTTATCATGGACGTGCTGCCGCCCACAAGCCTTTGATCACCAAGTCCAATAGCGCTGATCGGCTAACGTGGTGCAAAGAACGTCGACAGTAGGCCGTTGAGCAACGGAAACAGGTTCTCTGAAGCGACGAATCAAGGTTCACCCTCTACCGTTCAGATGGCAGGGTCTGAGTTTGGCGTCTACCTGGAGAACGCCTCCTGCCGGAACGTATTGTGCCAACTGTGAAGTTCGGCGGCGGTGGAATTATGCTATGAGGGTGTTTTTCCTGGTATGGCACGGGACCCTTGGTCGCAATTCCTGGTAGACTCAACGCCGAGACCCACTGCACCATTTTGGTTGACCATGCGCTTCCTATGTTGTGACAGTTTTACGGGGTGGACCCATGTTACTTTCAGGATGACAATGCCACCTGTCGTGTTGCGAGGTCCACCATGGCTTGGTATAGTGGGGTTAATCGAATGGACTGGCCTGCGCAGAGCCCGGACCTTAACCCTATCGAGCACCTCTGGGACGAGTTGGATCATCGACTTAAGGGGTGCCCCCTCCGTCCGATATCGGTGAAGGAACTGACCTGTCTTCTCCAAGCCTAGTGGAAGAAAATACCGCTAGCCGTCGTACAACGCCTGGTTGATAGTATGCCCCGGAGGGTCGCAGCTGTAATCGCAGCTCGTGGAGGCTCCATCAACTAGTGAAGGTGAATAAACTTCGTTTTCCTTTGCTATCACAGGTGTCCAATTACTTGTTGGTAGATAGTGTACTTTTAATCCATAAAAAAAACTTTACATTCTGGGACTACCAAGAATATGAAAAAAGGGAATAAAGAGAAATGAAATGGAAAATGTAAAAAAAAAGGGGGGGGCGGGGTAATGGACTAAAAGGTCAAAGGGATACATTAGAAAAATAGGAACAGGAGAGCAAAGTAGTAGGGAAGTGGGGAAGGTTGGGAAAAGAGTGGAGAAAAAGGGGGATATGAAACAATTTTACTAATACTAATTTCTACTAATACCTTTGAATGTTAGGCGCCGTGCTTTGAGGTGTAACTCTGACTTGCCTACATTGGTATAGGGAGATCAGGGACTTGTTAGGACTTTTGTGGACTTTTCCCAGATCTCCGTCGCTGTTACAATTACTTACACTGTTGTTATATTATATTGTATTTTTGGTTTTAATGTAACAGCTTAATAAACTGAATTGAATTGAAAAAAAATGAAAGTTGAACAGCAGTATTTCTGTTGATTCACTGATGAAAAAATCCGTTAAATATGAATTTTTCCCCTTTATTTAACGGGAAACGTTGAATCAGGAATATGCTTCGTTACTTCACAAAAGGAATCATGGAAAATGGCTGGCGAGTTTCAAGAAATATTTTACAGTGTGCGTATGTCACATTACAACCTTACTTGTTTTTATCACTTTTACCTTCAACACCTGCGACTCAGATTTATTAATAGACTCAAACTTGCAAGACGTAATTATAACAGAAGATTCTTTAAAACCATGCTCATAGTCTCAGGTCTTTACCGCATGAAGCCGTGTTGGCCTATCACGAAGTCTTCGAAAAGGAGTAAAAATGCGGATTGATCCTACTCTAAGTAATCGGCATTCCAGTGCACATAATTTACTGACTGCGGTTAACACTGAAAACGTACGTGAGCAGTAGAGTTGAGGAAATGTACGTATGAACACCCTCCGTATTTCTCAGATGTGTCTTTCTATTTAAAGACATCTCGATGGCAATCTTGCACCGCGTTTACTGAAAAAATTAGCTTCAAAAAAAAAAAAAAAAAAAAAAAAAAAAGAACATTGCAATTTAAGACTTGATATTTTAAAATTCTGATACAACACCGGTTCGAAAGATATAGGAAGACCCTTGAGCTTACATTTTGTATCTTTGGGAATAAAGGATGAATATTGCCCAAAAGCGTATTGGTCAATAACGTAGTATTTAAACCTGAGTAAGCTTAACCTTTAGTCCTAAGAAACCTTAAAAATGTTGTATGACGAAAGCAATCCTGTTTTATTATATATCTCTATGGTATTCGCAATTAGAAAATAAATAGAACGAAAATGCTATGCGGAATTCAACATTTTTTCTGTTACCAGGAATTTCCATTTGCTAATGCACTTATCAATTTCCAGAATCGCAAGCGATAAGGTAAAATAAAATAAAACTGAGCCATTAAAGAAAAAAGGAAAAGATATTTTTCTGTAGAAATAGGGAAAACTTGAAACGAAATTTCTGTTATGTTTTAAAGATGGGTTTTCCTAAAGATATCATTTTCGTATTGGTATCTTGAGTATTATTCATCAGACGTAAAGAAATACCTTTTAAAGATCTGCAAGGAGAGAGAGGCAGCTTATACTCTCAGCAGCAACAATAGGCCACTGAACATTTCTTGTGTGTGATGAGAACCATGTTAAACTTATTCTTTCGGGAATTCTCAGACAGAAGAATAAAGCTTTTCCTGACCTAGTTTGGAAAAACTAGATATTCACAAAACATCACGTCCGTGTTGCGCTGAACCACCTACACGACAGCCATTTCTTGAGATTTTCACTTGTTGCCCTGCAGCAAAAAGTGCTAGCTTGTGATACTGTTTTTCCATGCCAGTGAAATTAGATGGCCACTTTAGTTACTCGGTATCTTTCTTTCATGCTCTTATGGGAAAAGCTGCCGATTTATCGGAGTTTGATAAAGGACAAATTGTGATGGCCCAGTTCCTTTGGAATTACGATCTCAGAAATGGGGCGGCTTGTGAGTTGTTCACGTGCCTCTGTTCTGACTACGTATCAAAAGTGGTGCACAGATGTCCAAAGGATGAATCGTCGTCCATCCGAGTTTCGTCCGCATTTAATTGATACCAGAGGGGAGCGGAGACTGTCGCGCATTGTTCACAGGGTACGTTCCAACAAATCACCCGTAGCTACAACAGTTGTGATCAGGACGATGTGTAACAGTCCGCAGTTCATCGCAGCCTTCTGCGCACTGGCCTGCGTAGCCGATGACCCAGCACGCTCCCCATTCTCACTGCACCCCATCGCCAAAAACGCATGAAATGGGCCCAAGATCATCGAGATTGGACCGTGAATGATTGGATGAAAGTGGTCCGGTTTGACGAATCAAGATTCTTGGTGCATCTCGTTGACGGCCGAGCGCGGATCCGCCGATTACCAACGGAGGCTATGGCACTTGGATCAACTGTCGGTAGGCCACAGACCGGAGGCGGCGTTGTTATGCTTTTGGCGATGTTTTCTTGAGAAACTTTAGGCCCTATTATCCCAATAGCACAATCCTTGACAGCTGTCGGGTGTCTGAACATCGTTGCGGACCAAGTTCACCCATTCATAGCAACTGTGCTCCCTGGTGGTGATGGCATTATCAACAGAATAATGTTCCACGCCACACTGCCAGAATCGTCAGGGAATGGTTCGAGGAACATGCTGGTGACTTTCTGTTGATGCCTTGGCCTCCGAAATTCCCCCTAACATGAACCTAATCGAACTACAAAAGTGGGTTCGCTCTAAAACACCACCACCCCGAAATGTACGGCAACTGGAGGACCTGCTGTTGACGTTATGGTACCAAATACCACAGGATACCTATCGCCATCTCACTGAATCAATGCCTCGCCAAATAGTAGCTGTTTTGGGGGCTGAATTGGGTCCTACAGCTTATTAGGTAGGTGGTCATAATGTAATGAATCATTGGTGTATGATGTACGCCATATTTTGAGGCGTCACCTTTTTCAAACTCGAGAAGAATCGAGAGTCACTGTATTTATCTAAGGTTTATTTTTTATCGTATTTTCGGGTTATAGAGCCTAGAGAGGCCGCTCGATGGCCATCAGAGGAGCGGGACTCCAGCATATCATACTTGACAATCCCTGGTTCCAGTTAAAATGACACATTTTGAAACAACAAACCTCTGGTTCTGTAGAAAAAGAAGACCGGCTGTAGGTCTCCTTTTCTACAGAACCAGAGCCTCGAATCTGAGGCTGGCGTCTTCTTTTAGCTATAGATTCCCATCGTGGTCATTAAAATCTGACAAAAAAAAAATCTAGAAGACGCAAAATGAAAGTTTTCAAATCACATTTCGGTGATGACTGGAATAAAGTAACGATACTACCCACCAAAGAGAGATCAGCATGTACTGAAAAACATGTGGCAAAAGTAATATTCCTGAGTTCTTAACTGCCGACTTCGTAGCCGAGTGGTCAAAAAAAAAAGGACGTAGGTTTCTGATTAGTCGTCTGAGCTGGGACGGGGCTAATGCCCGGATGTGTGGTGCGCTTGTCATGTCTCTCCTTGTTCTGGAACCAGCGGCCCTAAATTAATGAAGGCCGATTACTTATAGTTCTTAGAGTAATTCACAGCGGTTGGTGAACAATTAAATAAAAAATGAAAAAAGCTTAAAATTACAAATTATTGCAACTTAGTAATTACTTCGGAGGGCATCTGAGACCTAAAATGTCTTACGGATTGTTTAATTATAAACTGCACTGAACAAATGTTCAACATTAGATTTGATGCAGTTTCTTATTTAATTATTAAATTTAAACCATTATTGTACTTCTATTATATTTTTAGACGAATTTAAAATCAGTGTTATTCCGAAATACTTCTGATAATCATGTTTTGACGTATAAACTACATGACGCTCTTTTTTTAAATCAAAATATGCTAGTCGTTGCATAAATTGATCTACACGCTTTAACAGCATACACACACAAAAGAAATTGTAACATCAAACGGAAAAATTCAACTCCGCAGTACACGATCTTAATTGAATAAAGAGAGAAATGGACAGGGTGGGATTAGCACTGTTGGCTGTTTTAATGAAACTTCGACTTTAATCTGGAAACGCATGGAGAGAAAAAGGTGAACAACATTTTAGAAAGTCTTTTCGGAAAATTAATACGAGACTACATTAATAAATAAATTGAAGAAGAAAAGAAGTACTCTTACAGAATTAAAAATGTTGAGGGTATCACTGAAGAAGCGAATTTGTGAAATACATGAAATTAAAAACATTTTCCCTGATCACATAAAAAAGAGCAAAATAAGTTTCCTTTCCCTTATAACAAAATTGGGAATTCATTCTAGGGAAACTTGCTCCAAATAATATACTTAAATAACACTATTAATTTCTTTTAAAACAAAGATTCTGGAAAAATTTTGCACATGATGATAATTGAAGATAAGCAAATACCGTTCTATAGCACTAAGAAAAGTTTTCAAATTTGGTAGAGTACAATGTATATTTACATATAAATTTCAGTTAAGAGAAAATTAAGAAATAATGCACATATAATTACAGCAGAGGAAAAATGACTGCGTCTTGTCCCATCGGATAACACTGTCGTGTGCCATCCCAGGACGCAAACGTGGGGTTGAGAACTCGCATCTTCGCGAGCAGTGAGAAATTCACTTTTAACTTTGTTATGAGGAAGAACACACACTCTACTTGCGCTGCACCTCAAAGAAAACGAATTAATATAAACTGCTGATTTATCTAATTTTTATTTGAAAATGAAATTAATTGTTAAGAAAATCCTAAAATTAGAAGAGGGGATTTAGCTTAAGTCGAAAATATACTTGTCACAAATGAAGTTAGTCAAATGAAACTTTTCAGAATCATTCGATTAAAGATGAAACTTTTCAAAGCTATTCTGCGACAAAATTAGATCTGAGATTTAAAAATCTTTGTTTTGTGAATCTGAGAGGTCATAACTACCTCGGAGTTCCATCTCTATAGATGTTTGAGAAATTTTGAGCTTTCTGTTAATAATATTCTTAAGGTCATAGGCTACATGCTCATCAGTTCTCACACCATCAAGAATACCTTTGAATTAAATGAATCCCTCTAAATGATTTTATTGGAAACGAACTCTTCCAGATTCACTGTAACCAAAAATGAAAGCTTAGAAATTTTTCATATTAGATTCTCCGACTCCAAAAAAAAAAAACCACATTTTATGATAGTTATTGAACAAAATAGTATAACGGTAGACACTATAATTCGTGCATGAATACTAGTATTAAAAGAAATCCGTCTTGTTGCACGATGATATTTATTCAGCTAAAAAACGAAATCTATATACACTTTAAAAACACATGAGCACTTTCGGTGTCACATTGACACCTTCATCAGATGTGATTTCACCATGTGGTTACATGCTGGTCGTAAGTACGTGGAGTAGATGCATCATGGGAAAGGTAATGTCAGTGTCACATGATATACCAGATAACAAGACAATCAAAAAAAGGCATAATTAGCCAAGGAAGATCACTTAACAGAAGCAATTGCTATTGTGCTGTCCTTCCCAACAAGATTGCTCCAAGGTTCAGGTAAGACATAATAATAATAGTCATTACAGCAACGTGTATTATAAGCCGAAATATAGAGGCTTTCTGCAAATAACAAGGAATAAACAGAGTTAGGTGTGTTTATGATCTTAGCGTTGTCCCAGTCTGGGATGGAATTTCCAGCACTTATGGTTCTTGCAAAAGAGGTGCTTTGGTGATTCATTTTTAGATCACATCTGTGTTCATTTAATCTCAAATCCAAATTTCTTTTGGTAGAACCCACATCATCATCATCATTGTCAACCATTATCAATCCACTGCTGGACGAAGGTCTCCCCAAGTTTCCTCCACAACGGTCTGTCTTGTGCCAGTCTCCTCCATGTCACCCCTGCATACTTTCGAATTTCATCCACCCATCTCCCATGTGGTCTTCTTCTGGGTCTTTTTCTGTCCCTTGGAATCCAATCTAAAATTTCGGCTGTCCATCGATGATCTGTCCTTCTGGCAGTATGTCCAGCCCATTGCCATTTCAGGGATTTAACTCTGATCATGATGTCTTCCACTCTTGTCATTTTTCGGATCCACGAGTTCCTCTTCTTATCTCTCCTGGTTACACGAAGCATGCACCTCTCCATGCTGTTTTGAGTTGTCTGCAGTCTTTGTATATCTCTTTTAGTTAAGGTCCACGTCTCTGCACCATACGTAAGCACTGGAAGGATGCATTGATCAAACACTTTTCTTTTAAGACATAATGGCATATTGCTCTTGAAAATTATGCTGTTTCTTCCAAAAGCTCTCCAGGCAAGTTTTGTACGCCGATTAATTTCTTCATCAATGTGACCCTCACTTGATATCTGCTGTCCAAGATAAACGTACGTGTCTGTTATCTCCAGCTTTTCTCCATCAATCGATAAATCCTCATTTCTTGTAAAAGCATTGAACATCACTTTTGTCTTCTGAAAGTTCATTTTTAATCCCACTTCTTTACTCTTGTCAGCAAGTTCCTGGATCATACTCTGCAGCTCTGATGGGGTAGTTGCAAAAATGACTACGTCATCAGCAAAACGAAGGTGGGTTAGATAATCTCCATTAATCTTTATCCCTTTGTTTTTCCAGCTCAGCGACTGAAAAACACTCTCCAAAGTGGCATTAAAGAGCTTCGGAGATATGGTGTCACCTTGTCTCACTCCTTTTCCAACTTTTATGTGTGTTGTATTTTCAAACAGCCGAATCTTTGCACTTGCATTTTCATAGATGTTATTAATAATATTAATGTATGCATCTTCAATACCGCAGGTTTTCAGAGCCATTGTAACTGCTGATGGTTTCACCGAATCAAAGGCTTTTTCATAATCGATAAAAGCCATGCACAATGGAAGTTCATATTCCCTCGCTCTTTCAATTAGTTCTCTCAGTATGTGGATATGATCTATTGTGCTGTAGCCACTCCTGAATCCAGCTTGTTCTCTCGGTTGAGCCATGTCCAGTGTTACCTTCAAGCGGTGTGAAAGAACTTTAGTGAAGATTTTATAAACTACTGATAGGAGGCTGATAGGTCTGTAGTTTCCGAGATCCTCAATGTCACCTTTCTTATGTAGCAGGATCATTGTAGCGGTGTTCCAATCCTCAGGAATCTTTCCTTCATTAAGGCATCGAGTGAAAATTTGGGCGAGTACTGTTTCAATTTCTCCACTTGCTTCTTGTATGATGTCTACAGTAATTCCATCTTCTCCTGGAGCTTTTCCCCGCTTCATGTTCTTGATTGCATGTTCAACTTCTGCTGGAAGGACTGGAGGAACTCTAGTACTGGTATCTTTCATGATGTCTGGAGTGCATGTATCATCCCTTTCACATAATTTGGAGTAGAAATCTTTCACTCTTGTCAAAAGTTCGCCTCTATTTCTTGTTACAGAACCATCTTCTTTTCTCAGTGCCATAATCTGTTTTCTTCCCTTACTGAGATGTCCCTTTGCTATCTTTAGGCTTTGGTTGTTTTCAATTGCTTTCCTCACTAGTTCACAGTTGAATTTTCTTACGTCTTCAGTGATACTTTTTCTTACTGTCTTGCATAGCTCTATATATTCCACTTTGGAAGTCACATCTTCTTTAGTTGTCCTCATCTCTCTTCTTTTTTGCATCAACATTTTCGTTTTTCCTGATAATTTGTTTACATGCAACTTGTTCTTAGACCCAGCTAATTTTGTTGCTGTTTCCATAAGAGCTTTGGTTACTTTTCTGTTAACTTCAGAGATGTCCACTTCTTCCGATGTTAGGCCTTCTAAAGCAGAGAACCTGTTCTTCAATTCCAACTTGAAGATATTATGGTGTTTTTTAAGGTTGGTTATGTCAATAGATTTTGTTTGTCTTATGAGCTTGCCACGTTCCAGTTTAGTGTTGAGGTGCATCTTACATCTCACCAATCTATGGTCACTACCTGTGTTGAACTTGTTTAGCACACTGCAGTCTTCTATGACGAATTTTTTGTTACACATAATAAAATCAATTTGACTTGTCGTCCCATTTGGATGTCTCCATGTCCATTTCCTGTGTGGCTTTTTCTTGAAGAAGGAGTTCAAGATGAAAAACCCTTCTGCCTCTGCAAACTCAACGAGAGTATTTCCACGCCGGTTTCTGTTGCCGTGACCAAATTTACCTACTGAAGTTTCATTCTGTTGCCGTTGCCCTATTTTTGCATTGAAATCTCCCATAATTATTTTCAAGTGCTGCTTACCTTTATTATTTAGATGACAAATTTCCTCATAAAATTCTTCAATTTCTTCTTCAGGATGACTTGTGGTGGGTGCATAAGTTTGAATAATCTGAACCTGGTATCTTTTCGAGAGTTGGATAACAAGTCGTGCACCTCTGTCAGCTCTGTAGAACCCACATAATGATTGTTTAGTTCACCAGAGATAGTGTCGAGCATAGGAATAACATACACACCCCATTTTTTCCCTTTATCAATTTTGTCACGATCGTTGCGGATAATGGTATATAGATTGCATGATCGTATTCCAAATTGTATTTTATGACGAGAACATATGTTGGTAAGGAGGTTTACAATATGTGGATTAAAATCAACAGATCCAACATACTTTTTAGGCACTTGTTCACTAATTAAAGCAGTTGACATAGAAAACCGTACTTTATTGCGCACCCCTTAACAACGTTTTCCGGGTAACCATGGTTTTTATTAAGGGATGATATCCATTGTAGTTCTTGAGCTCTGGTGAAATGGCTAGAAGAATGTGAATATGCTCTTCTAAATAGGAAGTGCAGAGCAGAAATTTTATGCTGAAAAATGTGAGCAGAATTGTACGGAATTAGAGTGGGTGTGGAAGTAGGTTTTCGATAAACGGCAAAAGACAGGGAATTGTCAGAAGGGTTACGAGTAATTTGAAAGTCAAGATAAGGTAAGACGAAATTATTTTCAAGTTCTATCGTGAGTTTGATGGAGGGTATTGAGCAGACATAGCGTTGACAAACTGATGTAACTGATTTATGGTATATGGCCAAATTACCAAGATGTCATCAACGTAACGGATATAGAGACTAGGTTTTTGTGGGAATTCTTGTATGACTTTATTTTCAATATGCTGTAGAAGAATTTCTGCTAAGACTTCGGATAAAGGTGAACCCATATCTGTCCCGTCGGTTTGTTGGTAAAAAATGTTCTGAAATTTGAAAAATGAACGCTTTTTAATGAGATGAAAAGCATTCATTTTGAAAGCAATTTCATTGGCAGGAATGTCAGAATCAATGAGCAAAGCCTGAATCAACTGAAATGTAGCTTCCATAGGTACATTCGTGTATAACGAAACTACATCTAGGGACGCCAAAAAATTGGAATTTGGTAGTGGCTGAATTAACTTTAACCTATCAATAGCTTGTGTGGTGCTCTTTATTGAGTAGGAAGAATTCACAGTAAATTTGGTGAGATAACTTGCCAAAGCTTTTTTCCAAAGGTCGGGTGGGGGCAATGTAACCTGATACAAGAGGGCGAATAGGGTACCCTTCCTTGTGTAGTTTTAATCTACCAAATATATCAGGCACATGGCAGCCGGGGGGTGGATTGAGGGCTTTTGAAAAGGAGTCCGGAGGAGCTGAAGAGTTCTTCAGGCGGCTTAAAGCACTAACAGTAGCCCTGGTGGGGTCTCGTTCCACTATTACATGAGGGACACTAGAAATGCATTGAACATTTTTTGAATATAATCACTTTGATTTAAAAGCACAACTTGACTAGTTTTATCAGCTAAAAGAATGGCAATATCTGGGTCCTTTTTCAGTTCAATCAGCTGCTGCATTTCCTCATGCAGCTGGTATTCTTCGGTGGTTTTACACCGTCTTGGATTGTGTTTGTGAAGAGACCTAGCGATTTTCATTCTTGCGAAGTTCCTATCTTCTATTGGAAGTGAATATAGAATTTTCTCAATTTGCGGAACTGTTTTGAATAAGTCCACTTTACGTTGGTCAGGGTAAGCGAACTTGTAACCTCGTTGCAAGGCTCTTAGTTGAATAGGATTCAGAACTTTATCACTTAGGTTTCTGACTCCATTATGTGAATCAGAGTTATAGCTGTCATGGTCCAGTTCATGCAAATCCAATCCATTACCCACATTAGGTGATCCATGTAATGATCCTTGTTCAGAAAAAGGACCCAGATATTGCCATTCTTCAACTGAAAAAGGACCCAGATATTGCCATTCATTTAGCTGATAAAACTAGTCAAGTTGTGCTTTTAAATCAAAGTGATTAAATTCAAAAAAGGCTCAATGCCATTTCTAGTGTCCCTCATGTAATAGTGGAACGAGACCCCACCAGGGCTACTGTTAGTGCTTTAAGCCGCCTTAAGCACTCTTCAGCTCCTCCGGACTCCTTTTCAAAAGCCCTCAATCCACCCTCCGGCTGCCATGTGCCAGATTTATTTGGTAGATTAAAACTACACAAGGAAGGGTACCCTATTCGCCCTCTTGTATCAGGTTACATTGTCCCCACCCGACTTTTGGAAAAAGCTTTGGCAAGTTATCTCACCAAATTTACTGTGAATTCTTCCTACTCAATAAAGAGCACCACACAAGCTATTGATAGGTTAAAGTTAATTCAGCCACTACCAAATTACTATTTTTTGGCGTCCCTAGATGTAGTTTCGTTATACACGAATGTACCTATGGAAGCTACATTTCAGTTGATTCAGGCTTTGCTCATTGATTCTGACATTCCTGCCAATGATATTGCTTTCATAATGAATGCTCTTCATCTCATTAAAAAGCGTTCATTTTTAAAATTTCAGAACATTTTTTACCAACAAACCGACGGGACAGATATGGGTTCACCTTTATCCGCAGTCTTAGCAGAAATTCTTCTACAGCATGTTGAAAATAAAGTCATACAAGAATTCCCACAAAAACCTATTCTCTATATCCGTTACGTTGATGACATCTTGGTAATTTGGCCATATACCATAAATCAGTTACATCAGTTTGTCAACGCTATGTCTGCTCAATACCCCTCCATCAAACTCACGATAGAACTTGAAAATAATTTCGTCTTACCTTATCTTGACTTTCAAATTACTCGTAACCCTTTTGACAATTCCTGTCTTTTGCCGTTTATCGAAAACCTACTTCCACACCCACTCTAATTCCGTACAATTCTGCTCACATTTTTCAGCATAAAATTTCTGCTCTGCACTTCCTATTTAGAAGAGCATATTCACATTCTTCTAGCCATTTCGCCAGAGCTCAAGAACTACAATGGATATCATACCTCGCTAAAAAACCATGGTTACCCGGGCAACGTTGTTAAAGGGGTGCGCAATAAAGTACGGTTTTCTATGTCAACTGCTTTAATTAGTGAACAAGTGCCTAAAAAGCATGTTGGATCTGTTGATTTTAATCCACATATTGTAAACCTCCTTACCAACATATGTTCTCGTCATAAAATACAATTTGGAATACGATCATGCAATCTATATACCATTATCCGCAACGATCGTGACAAAATTGATAAAGGGAAAAAATGGGTTGTGTATGTTATTCCTATGCTCGACACTATCTCTGGTGAACTAAACAAACATTATGTGGGTTCTACCAAAAGAAATTTGGATTTGAGATTAAATGAACACAGATGTGATCTAAAAATGAATCACCAAAGCACCTCTTTTGCAAGAACCATAAGTGCTGGAAATTCCATCCCAGACTGGGACACCGCTAAGATCATAAACACACCTAACTCTGTTTATTCCTTGTTATTTGCAGAAAGCCTCTATATTTCGGCTTATAATACACGTTGCTGTAATGACTATTATCCTTATGTCTTACCTGAACCTTGGAGCAATCTTGTTGGGAAGGACAGCACAATAGCAATTGCCTCTGTTAAGTGATCTTCATTGGCTAATTATGCCTTTTTTTGATTGTCTTGTTATCTGGTATATCATGTGACATTGACATTACCTTTCCCATGATGCATCTACTCCACGTACTTAAGACCAGTATGTAACCACATGGTGAAATCACATCTGATGAAGGTGTCAATGTGACACCGAAAGTGCTCATGTGTTTTTAAAGTTTATATAGATTTCGTTCTTTAGCTGAATAAATATCATCGGGCAACAAGACGGATTTCTTTTAATACTACAAAATAGTATAACTATTTTAGTGATCAGAATTATGGGCGCTGAATAGAAAGTTTCCAAGCTCTCGCACATCAACCATATGGCTTTTTCAAGGAAAGTGGACAGAGAACTGCAAACTGAATAATAGAACACTTCAATAATTTGAAAACGGTGACTTGACTAGAAAATAAAAGAATAGATGCGAATGTAATGATTCATTCACAGAAACAAGGCGTCACGTCCCTGTGTATGAAGAAACAAGGCGTCAAGTGTTCTAATATTCAGAAGGCTGTTTGCTGTCTACCTTGCTTTAAAAAAAACATCTGGTTGATGTGCGAAAGCTGGGAAACTTTGATTTCTATTCTATGGAAAGAATTAGGAGCACTCGTATAGTTATACACTGGCGTCCCGAAATTAAGGACGAGACGGTTTTTCGAATGTAACATCGTGCAGAAGTGCTCCACATCGACACAAATCATTACATAAGATCACCAAGATGTAAGCATATGGGACAAGTGAGCAAAACCGTCCAAACAAGGAATCCAAAGGATACCAAGGCACTTTATTGAAAAGGTAGCTTCGAGCACAACTGGACAGAAGACAAAAACGTCTATGTGACAGGCGGCTGCAAAGAAAAATCCTGTCTTTAGTAGGGGAAATGATCACCCCTGACTGCGTTGCAGGATTGTCAATGAGCTGTTGAGGCATCGCGGCCCTTTCCTCTTGTAGCGCCAATCGCAGCTGCAGAATCGTTGCTGGCGGCTCGTGACGTGCTGCCAAGCGTCTCCCGAGAAAGTCCCACACGTGTTCGATTGGATTTAGGTTCGGGGACCTTGCAGGCCAATCCATGCGTTGAATATCTTCACTCTCCAACAGCTCTGCGACAGCCACTGTACGATGAGGTGTAGCGTTGTTGTCCATGGAGAGGAACTCAGGACACAAAGCATCTCTAAACAGATGCACATGAGGCAGGAGAACCTCGGTACAATAGCGGACACCAGTGACTGAACCTCCTTGGTAGATGTGGAGGTCAGTACTGCTACCAAGCATGATACCGCCCCAAACGAGAACTCCGCCACCTCCAAACCGGTCCCTTTCGATGATGTTGGAGGTGTGATTGCGTGTTCCCTGCTCTCTCCATATGTGTATACGTCCATAATCGCTCGTCAAACTAAATAGGCTCTCATCCGTAAAGAGAACTCGACCCCATTGCTGATGTGTCCAGTTCTTGCGTTCCTGGCACCACAGAAACCGCCGTCTCCGCACACAGTACTGGTCTTCGTGCAAATAGACCACCTTTGTGTAGCCTCTTGGCCACGGTAAAACGTGATAACGGACGTCCAGTTGTCTGTTGCATGTGCCTTTCGATTTCTCCCGCTGTCTGCCGTCTATCTCTTCTCGCCTGTAGGAAAATATACCGGTCGTCCGCCGCCGTGGTTGCTCGTGGACGACCACTGCTAAACTCTCTGACAGCTGTTCCTGTCGTTTGAAATGCTCTTCAAACTCGTGAAACGATGCTGTAAAGGATCCCGAACTCCTCGGCCACACTAGTCACACTTCGACCTTCTTCCAACTTTCCAATGACGTGACCTCGGGTAAAGTCATCCAGATGTCGTCTACTGGATTGCCTGTTGGCCATATCACACGGTGGCAGCAACTCGACGTCGTTCCAACCGATGTACACCGTGCAATAGCTTTCACCGAATTACTGAGCGTACACCACCCGTGTGCTTTATACCCTTCCGACACACACTCCCCTCCCCTACGTCATGCTGCATATATGCGCATGCCCTACCGTACCGGACCCTAGTCTATCTTCTGAGTGGTCTTTCGGTCCGTTCTGCCTGCTCGTTCCGCTGTTATGCTAATTTCTCCTCTTTGTCCTTAATGTTTGCACACCAGTGTTCTATTTTGATTACAGTTGGTGTACACTTCCTGTTTATTAAGTATAGTTATTGGAGTTATTTAATTTTTCCTGCATTTTGCGTTTCGTTTTTGGAGAAAATTCCTATCCGTTAGTGAGTTTTTTTATGTAGATGTTCTATGCATAATGTAAATCCCTCAGTGAAAACTGAATTGTAACAGCTTTTCCTATAACTGCCTTTTCTTACTTAAAGTCAGTATATTAATACTGAAAAATCTCTTATGTGAAGAAGGTTTGTCCACAGGGACGACTTTTTCTTGCATTGTTTGTGCCCTACTATTCACCAATAATTTGTTGCTTTCTCTCACAATATCAACAAATCATTTGTTTTGTATGGTGGAATTTCCACCCCGCGACAGGGTATTCCAGGATGATAGTTTGGTTTTGTAGTAATGCTTCGGTTTTAATAAATACGTTTTATTGGTCTCTAACACGAAGTTAACAAATGTTCGTCGCATTCGTGAATATTCTGAATGTGTTTAAAATTGAAAGTCACAGATCTCAGTTTTTTGAGAATGTAAATTTAATTATGATAACATGGAACTGGCACGCGCCTTCTCATGCGACGCTGTTTCAAAGGAAATTGGTATACGCTCCGAAATGTTTAATTTTTAATCTGCGAGAATGGGGAATAGCATGCTAATCGAGAAGAAGAGACATCTGACAGCTTTGTTTTTGTTAAATTAAGTAGTAAATGGCAAATGGCCAATATGTTGGAGAGAAGCACAATACAGTTTAGAACCAGAATTTCAACTACAACTAACGATCATTCCATTAAATAAATCCGTACTAATCATATGTGGAACTCTTTATGATCTCTGTTGCTTGGCGCATGATATTTTATAATACATAAGTGTATCTTTATGTTTCTAATAGGGTTTGCTTCTTTTTCTAACACATTGGTCATGATTTTTCAAACATCTTCACTTTTTAAATCAAAATTACAAAAACATTGTTCTTGCTTTCTTGCTCACATAATTTTTTTCTGGCGGACGGGGTATAGATCAACACCACCCATAGGACACTCAAAGGGTTGTAAGTGTTCTCCCATCCCTAATTTGGGGACACTGCATTCAGGAGAGAAGTGGAGCCGTTGGATAAACATACTGCCCGCAATTCACCGGTTCCCAAATCTGAACCAATTTCGGACGAATTATCAGAATCAGTCGCCCCAGATCGTGTCGGCAACTGGGCTGCTGACACCATTGGCAACATGTTAAAAATTAATCACGTCTTTAGCATTGAATGTTTCCATGATCTGCCTATTTGCCAACTGCATTTCAGACGTTATAGCATTTTTGGGAGGAAATACATAGTTAATAAGTGTTAAAAAGTAGTGGCAGGGCATTGCTTAATGTTTAATAAAAATACAATTTACTATGCATGCCCATAATGTAACGTGTGGACCAACCTTTTGCTCTCATAGCAGCAACAACACTTTGCCGAATTTGAATCTACCAGGTGTTGGAAACATTCGAATGGTATTGTGATCCATGGATACCAAGGTAACAGTGCGCTAATCGTCGAGAATTGTTCGCAGTGGCTTTGGGGCTCATATGCACCTCTCCGTTACGACCCACACATGCCCAATTGGGTTTAAATCTGGAGGATTTTAGGAAGGATGTGTCTGACCCCGCATCTTAAACAGTCATTAGAAGTAGGAAGATATGGTACTTGGGTAAGGGTGCCCGATAATACACTCATCGTCAAAAAATAGTTGTAAGAGACGTGTTGGATTCTAATGCTATTCGGGAGTAAGGTAAAGCATACCAGGAAAAATAAATGAATAAACATTGAGACTGATATAGGCAATCTTTATTGAGCTACACGCCAATAAGTAGTGTCTCTCATTATGGCTTTGGGCCGCCATGTTTGTTCACACAGCGTGCCAGATGTCTCGGCATAGATTTGTACAGGTTCCTAACGCTGTCCTGAGATAAACCATCTCACGCAGCTTGAATCTTCTCAGGCAGGTTTTGCAGGTTATGCGCTAGCGGTGGAGTGTGGATAGTGCGCCCAATAGCATCCCACACATTTTCAATCGGAGATAGGTCTGTCGATGCGGCAGGCCACGGCAGAGTGTCAGTATCTTGAAGGCAAGCTTTCGAGAGAGCAGCAGTATGCGGACGAGCGTTGTCCTGTTGGAAAGTCGCACCGGAGTGAGCGTTCGGAAAAGGTATCATTAACGTAACGTTGAGATACCTTTTCTGACGTAACATTAACGAAAACTTTGGGTTGTCAAAGCGCCTGTAATGAACACCAAAGGTGATCTAGCATCGTAGGCAATTGGACCCAACACCATGACACCAGGCCTTCTGGACGCGTGACGCTCGACAACAAACCGCTCATCTTGGCGCTGGCCTAGGTGCTTCCACACACGGATTCGTTGGTTGTCTCCTCAAAGACAAAAGCGGGGCTCGTCACTGAAGATCACTCTATTCAGGTGGCTTAATGAACTTATACAATCCTAGATCCTCTGGATCAAGACTACACTGTAAAATAATTTCTGAAATTCACGGATAACTTTCCGTCATTTTTTTCGTGAATTAACGAAGCATATTTCTGATACAATTTTTTCCGTGAATTGACGGAAAGAAACCTGAATTTAACGGATTTTTCGTACCACGGGAAAATTCTGAATTTTCAGAAATCTTTCCGCAATTCCTTTTATATATTAACGGAAAATCTCCGTTCTCACTTTTTCCGTGTCCGTATAACGAGAAATTACCAGTAATAGGAGAGATTCGTGAGAATGCTTGAGCTTTGATTAACTTTTTAAATTTCAATTCTCTGTCGAATTTTGAAGTTCCGTAGCGAGATCGGATACTGTGGAAAGCATAGCGCATGGATTTTGTTTATTGTGGCACAGGATGATTCTTCTCCTTTCCCCTATTTGGTGCACCAGCTGCTTATTAACTATGGTGTTACTGTCAGAAACCGGGTACGTATTGTACAGATGATTATAAGATGTATGCGTACCAGTCTTTGGACAACTAAAGATATAAGCTATTATAGCTATCATGAGTAAATTTTATATTTAGTTTTTTATTTTGTGAAATATAGAAAGTACATTTAACTTTTTTGAAAAATAACCGAAAGTCATTGTCAGTTGAAACAATTCAAGTTGCAAAGCATTTTGTTGCTTCAAAAAATCACGATGAAAAATACTTGATTTGTGAAAAGTCCTCCTACAGAATACATATATATATATATATATATATATTACAAACCTATTCAGAAAAATAATAACCTCCAACAGAAAACAAAATGGCTAAATAACTCACATTAATGACAAAAACAAAAGCTTCTCGTCCCGAAATTCGTTGAACGAGAGTCGGATTGCCTTGTGTTTATGGCTCAGTTGTTAAAGGCGCCAGTTACTTGTTGAGATAGCTAGAGCGTCGGGGGCTCGATCCTGACCTCAGCTGAAGTATTGTATTGGGTAAGTGCTGTATAGAGTCGCCGATTGTACAGAATTTTAGTTTAAATACTGGATAACCTTAAATGGACGTTTCTGAAATAAACAGAATTTCTGCCTACGAAAAATCTGCGAAATACGGAAGTTAAAATAAACGGGCACTTTTAAAAACGGAAATTTCTGAAAAACACGGATACCTACCGTCAACTCTGCTGCTCGTTATTTTTAGAAATTTTCCGTGAAGTCACACCAGTTATTTTGCACAATGTAAAGTGAGATATTTTGTCCTAAATGATTTGGGGAAACCGAAGGAGATTCCACCATTTAACCGTACTCACTGGTGTCGGATATTAGAATGGAAAGCGAAGGAATCTGTGAGCTGATGGATGGGAAGCAAAACTGTGTTATGGGAAAGACGTTACGTGATGTAATTAAATAACATTGTCCATCAGAACTGTAGCAGGATAAGGTTGACTTAAATTATACAAACACTGTTTGCGACAAGCACATAAGAGTTACAAAATTTAGACTGAAAATATCTATTCCATAACGTAAGATGCATTTTCGGTCCAAGACATGGGATATCCTCAATTAATTATCATGCATGTTGAATAATATAAGCAGATGTGACCGTGGAATGGAGCGCTCATATTTTTTTTTTGTTTCCCTCTACTCCAGACACATTAAAAGGTAGAGAAGGCAGATGGTCAATTTCCTCCAAAACTTGTGAAAGGGGAGAGCGAGCACGTAGACCCCCAGCCCAGTTTTAAAAATTATATTTTTCATTTTATTCTGAGCTTTGGGGTGTGGAATCTAAATAGGCTCGATGAGAAATTAAGGGCGACCGGCATAGTATAAAGTGTGACATTGTTGTATAAAAAGTAAAATATGTAATAATGAAAGTTTAATTAGAATACTGTTCCAGCCCCAGAAACTGCCAGTTCTTTTCTTTTTTCACGGACGTAACACAATGCAGCAGAACTCAAGTGTCACCAGAAGGCTTAATTGGATGATCGAACCTGAAAAACATTCCTTTTTTCCATCTTATCCCATTGTTTGCAATAATGTGAAACTTCGGGATAAAGATAGGATTAGTTGATAAGGATCAAGTGCTGGCGAATTTGTGTGTTGGGATATTGAAAGTGTCATTCCTTTAGAGGTTATGTAACACGATTTCATAGTTATTAAAATAAATGCATTAACATATACCCTGAATGGCCAAATTAGTATGGGTTCTACGTCAATTCGTCGACTGCGTCAATTCGTCGAGTGCGACGATTCGTCGCGCGTCAATTCGTCGACTACGACAATTCGTCGCGCGTCAATTCGTCGACCACGACGATTCGTCGAGCGTCAATTCGTCGCGTACAAATTCGTCGACTACGTCAATTCGTCGCGGACAAATTCGTCGCCGATTTCGAACGTCTTCCGCCCTGATCAAATTTATATAAGGTTTGGACACTCACTCAGACAGGATAGGAATAATTCGCTTTTTCTTTGGCACTAAAAATATTAGACGGTAGGCGGTTTTTGGAACGGGACGGGGTACGGGGGTCGGAGCCCCCCCCCCTACAAAATTTTTACAGTTTTCAATTTAGAACCACCAAATTTGGTATACTATCTCACGAAACTCTAACTTACACTGTAGATGGTTTTTGGAAGGGATTGAAACACGGGGGGCGGAGCCCCCATACAACATTTTCGTATAATCTAGTTTTCAATACAGAACCTCCAAATTTGGTATACTATCTCACGAAATCCTAATTTCACTGTAGATGCTTTTTGGAAGGGATTGAAACACGTGGGGGTAGAGCCCCCTCCCCCCAAACAACATTTTCGTAAAATCTACATTTCAAAATTGCCTTTATTCTTCAGTAAAATAACATTTCTATGTACATGACAATGGAATTCTGCCAATAAATACAGCGGTATATACATCAGCTGGAAAGTTCCAGTGAACAGTTTTCAATTTAGAAGCACCAAATTTGGTATACTATCTCACGAAACTCTAACTTACACTGTAGATGCTTTTTGGGAGGGATTGAAAAACGGGGGGTCAGAGCACCCCCATACATCATTTTCGTAAAATCTACAGTTTTCAATGTAGAAGCACCAAATTTGGTATACTATCTCACGAAACTCTAACTTACACTGTAGATGCTTTTTGGAAGGGATTGAAACACGGGGGGGGGTCAGAGCCCCCATACAACATTTTCGTATAATCTACAGTTTTCAATACAGAACCTCCAAATTTGGTATACTATCTCACGAAATCCTAATTTACACTGTAGATGCTTTTTGGAAGGGATTGAAACACGTGGGGGTAGAGCCCCACCCCCAAACAACATTTTCGTAAAATCTACATTTCAAAATTGTCTTTATTCTTCAAATAAAAATAGCATTTCTATGTACATGACAGTAGAATTCTGCCAATAAATACAGTGGTATATACAACAACTGGAAAGTTCCAGTGAAACGTAAAACAAAATATTGTTAAAATCATAAAATTATTTCGCCCCGAAGGGCGATGGAGAGGCAGACAATAAAGCACGAGCGATGCAAATGAAAATGTATACTACAGTATTGTAGACAAGAAAAGACATGATGCTATACTATTCACAAATTCCAATTAAGTATTACTACCATACTCAAGATTAAATATGCACAAGGTACTAATTCACATAAAAGACCATGGGTGAGAAGGAACTAACAGGTGCAACAGTATTTAGAAATATGACAGAAATGGTAGAAACAATTAAGCACAAATACTTATTATATGCACAGAATTATGCAGTGACAAGAGAGAAATACGCTAAACGGACCCAGGAGGGCAACTTTACAAAAAAACAGAAATCGAACAGTAATTCAATTCATAAGTGTCATATCATATGTACAGAACAATACAGTGACAAAAAGAAAGCCGCTAAGCATACCCAGAAGGGCGGCTTCTCATAAAACAGAACTGTAACAGTGGTGCTACACTCAAAATTTACATCATATGTACAGAAGTATTCAGTGACAAGGGGAGAATCGCTAAAAGTACTCAGAAGAGCATCTTCTTACATTAAATTATATACACAGGGACAATAAAATTTCAAAAAATATTCAACATAATGTAAAGGACATTGTGTGTGCAGTAAACTGTGCAGAAGAAAGAATTATATACAACATAAAACACAACAAAATCGAAGAGAACATGGGAAACATGGTGAGCTATCTCCAATAGCACATAAAACAGAATAATCACAAATAGCGAATCATGTGGGTGAAAAAGGAGACTCCACCTAGGAGCCTCATACCACCAAAATTAATACGTAAAATCATGAGTTGTGACAGTGAATGTGGGCGACAACAAAAATCCCACCTACAAGTTGAGACGTAGCTGCAAATTGTGGATATGGAACCACCCAACCGATTAGGCCCAGGTGGATTGAAAAACGTTATCGGTGTTTGTTGAGGCAGCACGAAAGTGCTCCATTCGGAGACGAGTGGTTAACCGTGCTAGGAAGCGTCTCCGAATGATAGCACTTGCCTCCTGAGGAGGTGGAGTAAGAGCAGGGAGGCGTTGTTCGAGATGGAAAGCATATACAGTGAACTTCACAAGAAGAAAAATGTAACGGCACACAGGAGGCAAGTGAGTAGGTGGATGCTTAGTTTGGAGTAGCCAAGCATATGCAAGAAATGGTAACGATCAAGCACAAATTCGATCAGCAAGACGAAATGCTGTGTTTAGGACTGGCAGGAGTACGGGGCAGAAGAGGTATTGATGTTGGACGTCGCTGACTTCAGGGCAAAAGGAACAATGTGGAGAGGTGAGAAGGGTCATGCGAAACAGTACTGATGGGGCGGGGAGACGAAGGTGAAGAAATTGCCAATGGACATTGAGTTCAAGAGGGGAGGAAAGGGGAGAGGTAGAGGCTGTCCAGATGGCGGGGAGAAGAGAAGGAGAAGCAGAATGAACAGAAAGTGGAAGTGCGGGAGGGGAAAGAAGGAGCCAATAAAGAGAAGAGGAATAGATAGAAGTAACTAGAACCGGGGAGCTACGAATGAGGAGAAAGAACGGTAGAGAAAGAGGGGCGGAGGGGACCGAGAAGAGACCATCAGGGGAAGTGAGGAGTGGAAAGAGGCTCCAAAGCGCTGTGCGAAGGAGAAGATATTCGTTAGCAAGAGTAATGGTTGGAGATAGAAACAGGGAAGAAAGAGGTCTCCAGGTTAGATCAGAAGTTACGAGAGAACGGACAGTTATCACACCGGAGCGGATCCAATGAGGAAAGTAAAAGTAAGGGAGGTTAGGAGGGTGAATAAGAGAAGAGAAGAAGAGAGGTTCATCTAGAAGATCAAGAGTTGAAGAAGGAGATGAACGGAGAAGAGGAAGCGAACGAAAGAGAGAAAGGCCCTCTCGCAGGACAGAAGGGAGGTGGGACGGAAGAAGAGAGTATGAATCCATCTTCAGAAACAGTAAGAAGGTGAAAGATGGGTCACGAGAAGAAGCAAGAACATTCAAGGTAGCGGTAAGGGACGGAACAGTTGAAGTGGCAAGACGAATGAAATGAATAATGCGATGTGTTTTACAAAGGACTGTTGGATCAGGAAGCTGGATGCCACCTAATGAGGCTGGTAGATGAAGCGCGGCAGGTTTAACCCAGTGATGTGAAGACCAGATGACGGAAGTTGAGAGGCGAGTGATGGTCATCATTTGTGACACGGGAACAACCGTCGACATCCAAGAGTATTCACATAGGGAGATAAGTTGTCGACGAACAATGGCTGCTCGTTGACGGAACGATGTGAAAGGGCGGGCCTTACTCCAGTAGGCAGCAGCCCGTTGTATCCGGGGAAGAAGAGCAGTCCAGGTGGCAGATGCAGAAGCCAAGGGCAAACCGACATACGCACCAAGGATCTTCTGTGTAGTGGCTGTCCACTGCGCACCCCAAGGAGCATCGGTGCGGACAGCCCATGCCCCGCACCATAAGCCAGTACTTTTAGTGGCATTCAGCGCAGCTCCAGATATTTCAACATACTGTTGATATACAGAATACAGGCGATCAAATTGAGATTCATCCCGGACACAAAAGGTCACATCATCAGCATAGGCGGTGAAAATTATCCGATGATGACGAGTACTAGCCACTGTCGGCGGTAGGACATCCAGGAGTGATCTTTGGGCTGCTAACAGGGAAGGCTCAAAAGCGAGAGCGAATAGCTGGCCGGAGAGCGGACATCCTTGCCGGATGTCTCGCTTAAACGGAATTGGAGCGGTTAGAAATGTGGCCGCTCGAACATGGAAACTGGCGCCCTGATAAAGAGCCAAGAGAGCGGAAGAAAAGGCAGCAGGAAAGCCAAATCGTGAAAGGACAGCAGAGAGATAAAAGTGAGACACGTTATCAAAAGCGGACTTTTGATCCAGATTGAGAAAGGCAAGAGGTTCATCAAAAGAGCGAGCGAGGAAGTGAAGATGAAGGAGAAGAGAAACGTTAGTGGAAATAGTCCGACCAGGCACAGTGTATGTCTGGTCGGGAGAAATAACGAAAGAGAGAACAGAATTAAGGCGACGGGATAAGAGTTTTGTATAGAACTTATAGTCAGTGTTTAGGATGGAGATAGGGCGCCAGTTTCCCAGATCCAAGAGGTCACCTTTCTTAGGAAGGAGGATTATGTGTGCCAAAGTAAAGTCGGGCGGTAACGCAGGAGAGGAAAAAGCAGACGAGAAACACGCAGACAGAAAAGGCAGAAGGCACGGTAGAAAAGCACGATAAAAGGACAGAGGAAGGCCGTCAGGTCCAGGAGCAGCATGAGGATTGAGAGTAGCGAACGCCTCACGGAGTTCGCGAAGAGAGAAAGGGGAAAGTAAAGAAGTAGATAAAGTAGAGGGGACCTGAGGAAGAGAGGAGAGAAGAGGAGAAGCTAATGAGAATGAAGACTGCGTTACTGCACTGTACTTGGCGGTGAAATACTGTTTAGTGAAAGTGCATAGCTTCGATGGGTTCGAAGTGATGGAACCATCCTGGAGGCGAAGATGACGCAAAGATGTGGCAGAGCGATGTTGAGATTCCAAGGCGGTTAAGTAATCGTGAGAATCAGCTGTAGGGGAGAGATGCAAGAAATGCATCCTGCAGGCTGCATCGGATGCGCGAGGAAGAAGCACGGCGTGAAGATCTGCCAGATAGCCGAGGTATTGCGGATCATCAAGAGAGAGCATCGACAATAGAGCACGTAGATTCGAAATTTTCATATCGCTCTCATTCCGAGAGGCATGGGAGAAGCGCCGTACAAAAGGACCAAGTCGTGTTTGACACTGGAGCCACAGTTGCATCGCGTCTGACGTAGTATCAAGAAGGGGCTGACGACTACGGAGGAACTCACGCACAGCAACACAAAATTGTTGATCATCCAGGAGCGAGTCCGGAAAAGTCCATACTCGTCGAGTCCTTGAAGGTGAAGGAGAAACACACACCGACAGACTGACAACACTGTGGTCTGAAGCGGCGGAAGGATGATGGGCAGCAGCTGCGATCGACGGGAGAAGAGCAGTCGAAACATAAAATTTATCCAGCCGTGCTGCCGTAGTGCTGCCATGGATGGAAGAGCGCCAGGTAAAAGAGATTTCCGACGGGTGTAGATGCCGGAACGCATCAACCAATTGAAAATCATCAACTAGCTGAGAAATCTGTAATACACGTTGCCTGCGGTATTCGCCAACGGTTGAATTGCGGTCAAGGGCCGGCAACAACGTACAATTGAAATCTCCACCGATGAGAATATATTCAGACGGTGGGATGCATGACAGCTCTGTACGGAGTGTGGAGAGAAGATCAGGTAACAGACGCTCATCACACGGGACATATATGTTAAAAACATGAGAGGTCACGTTTTCAATGCAAAAGACAACGACCTGGAGGTTGTCCACATATAATGCACGAATCTCTGGCGTCGATATCAGAGGGAGTAGGCGGTGATGGATCCCAATTGCAAGGCCACCATTCCGTCCAACTCGATAAGCATGGTGAAAATCGTAGGGCCAAGCCCGCCAACGAGAGAACAAAGTGGTAGCAGAGCAATTGGTCTCTTGGAGCAAGAGAAGATCTGCGTGTAGAGGCGCCAAGTCCTCATACACTAGGGCATTTCTAGGAGAAGCAGAGAACCCTCTGCAGTTAAGTGTGACCACCTTGAATCGGTAGGTCCTTCCCAGGTCGACACGCACGTGCACTGGAATCTGTTATTTTCTTCGCTTGCTTCTTCATTCTGTCAACACTAAATTTGAGATCGGGATAGGAAAGCACAAGATTTCGAAACACAGATGTCACACTAGAAACTTGGGTTAGAACAGTAGGAAGATCAAGCATATGACGTGCAACAAACTGATTAAAGAATCTAGGATGTTTATGAGAGCATAAAACTTCATATATTTTATGAAGAGAAAGCGGACCTGCCGGTATATCCGCCTTCGCTTCAGCTAGGTATCGGAGAAAAGAATCTAGGGAAAGCACTGGGGGAGGAGTCTTAGCACCTGGAATCACAGCAGTATGTCGACTTATTCGTGGCGAAGTACGTCGTTGAGAGCAGGAGCGGGAAGATGAGTCAACAGAACGACCTCTTGCAGCACCGGTGTGAGGAGGGAGCGGAGACTGCGGAGCACTCCAGGACTCCCGTTGAGCAGGCTTGCTGGTAGTTGTAGGGTCAGAGTCTTTGCCAGAATAGTCACTAGCAGTAGGGCAGTCCATGTCAGTAATTGTACTTGGGGTGTCTTCGTCCGACGGAGGATGAAGGGCAGCAGTCAGGTCAGCTGGAGCTGCAAGGAACGTGGGCGGAGCAGTCGGCACCAGAGGAGGAAAGTCCACTGTCAACAATTGTGGGACAGGACCCCGTGGAGAAGGGCCCGATGGTAGAGCAGGTTGATGAAGTTCTGAAAACACCTCCTTAGAAGCGGCAGGGGTGGAGAAAACAGGTTTGTCACAAGTGACTTTTGGTCCTGAAGACTGAGGTACAGCAGGGCGGCGGAAGCACTCACTTCGTTGATGGCCATACGCTTTACAAGTCTGACAATGAAAGGAGGTCAAAACGTCGATGCGTCGTATCTGGTCTCCGCATTTTACAGTGAAAAGAGTAGGAAAAGTCTTGATATGTTCATCCGAAGAGAATACTACTCGTGCAACTCGTCGGGCACTTTCAATTGAACGATCATCCTCGTCCTTTGGAGCAGCGGAGTGTGTGGTAATGTTACCCACAACACGACCGGATTGCATAAGAAAAGCACAAAGCATAGCATCTGTGACTTCAGGATGTACTGGGTACATCGAGACCGTTACTGGTCTTTGGGCGACAGGCTCAGGAAATATTTGGTGATCACCAACAATCAGCCCAGTCTGTAAAACTGAGGTAGCATCTGCCGCATGAAAGAAATAAACAATGACACTCGGCCTTCTGCGCGACATATGACGTATCGCTGACGGAGAGAACTTTTGTTTCAGAGCAGTAGAGTACATTTTGAGTGGTGTGTCCGGCAGCGCCTCAAAGCACACACCCAACTCAGTAGCCGTGGTGAAAGAAGTACCTGCTGGAGAATCCACTGGAATTTCGAGCACAACCTCATTACCAGAGCGACGGACATGAGGTTTTAAAGCTGCGGCTTCCGCTCGCATGGAATTAGACTTGGGCTGAAGCCTCTGGGAAGTTACCGCTGAAGAATAGGAGCGAGGAGCAGTAGAAGTGGAGGTTGAAGGCAGAGGAGCACCGCCATCCATTGAAGGCAGAGGAGCACCGTCATCCATAGTGTCCATGACATCTTCTGTCACTATATGAGAAGCAGCTGGGGCAAGAGCTGTAATAGTGACGTCAGGGGAGGAAAACGATACGCCGCGAACGGTTGACGTAGACCCGGAGGGCAACGTGACAACGCCACCGCTGGGCAAAGTGCCGAGATCACCGGAAGTGATGTCAGGGTTGACAACACCACCGGATGACGCCATTTTAATGGCGCCGAGATAACTAGGCTTCTACCAGCTCGGTAGGAATTATAAACACGACGATAAGAAACTAAAAAAGGCACTCACCACTTCGGGAGATGTCCGAAACGAATCACCAGTTTTCAATATAGAACCACCAAATTTGGTATACTATCTCACGAAACTCTAACTTACACTGTAGATGCTTTTTGGAAGGGATTGAAACACGGGGGTCAGAGCCCCCATACAACATTTTCGTAAAATCTACAGTTTTCAATACAGAACCACCAAATTTGGTATGCTATCTCACGGAACTCTAACTTACACTGTAGATGCTTTTTGGAAGGGATTGAAACACGGGGGTCAGAGCCCCCGCCATACATCATTTTCGTAAAATCTTCAGTTCTCAATGTAGAACCACCAAATTTGGTATACTATCTAAAGAAACCCTAATTTACACTGTAGATGCTTTTTGGAAGGGATTGAAACACGTGGGGTAGAGCCCCCCCTCCCCCCTAAACAACATTTTCGTAAAATCTATAGTTTTCAATTTAGAAGCACCAAATTTGGTATACTATCTCACGAAACTCTAACTTACACTGTAGATGCTTTTTGGAAGGGATTGAAACACGGGGGGTCAGAGCCCCCCATACATCATTTTCGTAAAATCTACAGTTTTCAATGTAGAACCACCAAATTTGGTATACTATCTCATGAAACTCTAACTTACACTGTAGATGCTTTTGGAAGGGATTGAAACACGGGGTCAGAGCCCCCCCATACATCATTTTCGTAAAATCTTCAGTTTTCAACGTTGAACCACCAAATTTGGTATACTATCTCATGTAACTCTAACTTACACTGTAGATGCTTTTTGGAAGCGATTGAAACACGGGGGAGGGGGTCAGAGCCCCCATACAACATTTTCGTATAATCTACATTTCAAAATTGCCTTTATTCTTCAGTAAAATAACATTTCTATGTACATGACAATGGAATTCTGCCAATAAATACAGCGGTATATACATCAGCTGGAAGGCTCCAGTGAAACGTAAAACAAAATATTGTTAAAATCATAAAAAAAAAAATTATTTCGCCACGTAGGGCGAAGGAGAGGCAGACAATAAAGCACGAGCGATACAAACGAAAATGTTTACCTACAGTATTGTAGACAGGGCAAGACATGATTCTATACTATGCACAAATTCCAATTAAGCATTACTACCATACTAAAGATTAAACATTAGGTACTAATTCACAGAAATGCATCAGTGATGCTACATTCAAAATTTACAACATATGTACAGAAGTATTCAGTGACAAGGGGAAATAACGCTAAATGTACTCAGAAGGGCATCTTGTTACATTATATTATACACACAGTGACTAAGATTTTAAAAAAATATTCAACATAATGAAGGGGACATTGCGTGGGCAGTAAACTGTGCAGTTTTCAATACAGAACCTCCAAATTTGGTATAATATCTAAAGAATCCCTAATTCACACAGTAGATGCTTTTTGGAAGGGATTGACGCACGTGTGGTAGAGCCCCCCCCCCAACAACATTTTCGTAAAATCTACAGTTTTCAATTTAGAAGCACCAAATTTGGTATACTATCTCACGGAACTCTAACTTACACTGTAGATTCTTTTTGGAAGCGATTGAAACACGGGGGTCAGAGCCCCCCATACAACATTTTCGTAAAATCCACAGTTTTCAATACAGAACCACCAAATTTGGTATACTATCTCACGAAACTCTAACTTACACTGTAGATGCTTTTTGGAAGGGATTGAAACACGGGGGTCAGAGCTCCCCCAACAACATTTTCGTAAAATCTACAGTTTTCAATATAGAACCACCAAATTTGGTATACTATCTCACGAAACTCTAACTTACACTGTAGATGCTTTTTGGAAGAAATTGAAACACGGGGGTCAGAGGACCCCCCCCCACACACAACATTTTCGTAAAATCTGCAGTTTTCAATGTAGAACCACCAAATTTGGTATACTATCTCACGAAACTCTAACTTACACTGTAGATGCTTTTTGGAAGGGATTGAAACACGGGAGATCATAGCCCCCCCCCCTACAACAGTTTCGTAAAATCTGGTTTTCAGTAGGGAACCACCAAATTTGGTATAAATCTACAGTTTTCAATACAGAACCACCAAATTTGGTATACTATCTCATGAAACTCTAAATTGCACTGTAGATGCCTTTTGGAAGGGATTGAAACGCGGGGGGGGGGGCGTCAGAGCCCCATACAACATTTTCGTAAAATTTACAGTTTTCAATACAGAACCACCAAATTTGGTATACTATCTCACGGAACTCTAACTTACACTGTAGATGCTTTTTGGAAGGGATTGAAACACGGGGAGTCAGAGCCCCCCACACACACACACATAAAATTTTCGTATAATCTACAGTTTTCAATTTAGAGCCACCAAATTTGGTATACTATCTCATGGAACTCTATCTTAGACCGTAGGTGGTTTTTAGAAGGTGTCTGGGCCCGGGGACAGGAGCCCCCATACAAAATGTGCTTAAGATCTACAGTATTTAATTTAGAACCAGCAAATTTGATTTACTATCTCATGGTACTCTAACTTAGACTGTAGATGATTTTTGGAAGAGGTTTGTGCCCGGAATCAAAGATTCCCCATAGAGAAGTTTTGTAAATTCTGCAGTTTTCAATTTTGAACCACCAAATTTAGTATACTATCTCATGGAACTGTACCTTAGACCTTATGTGATTTTTGGAACTGGTCGGGGCCCAGGGCCAAGGGGCCCCCATACAAAATTTTCGTAAAATGTACAGTTTTTAATTTCGAACTACCAAATTTGGTATACTATCTCATGGTATTCTAACTTAGACGGTAGACAGTTTTTGAAAGGGGTCTGAGCCTGAGAACAAGGGGTCCCCATAAAAAATTTTGTAAAACGTTCCATTTTTTACTCTTAAGATCTGCAACAGCGTTCAGCTCTCCAATACCCGATCTACGGTCTAAGGCACTCTTTGGCCCTTTGAGGCCATTGCACCATAAGACACCAACTGACCAACCAACCAACTAACCAACCTACGGTCTAAGTTAGAGACCGTAGATAACAATAATGTGCAAAAATATGCGGTTAATGGTGTATTAAAAACACAAATTACTATAGTTTAGCTTTCACTACCAACGGGCGGCTTCTGGCAGAAATATAATGTAATGTAAATAGAGAGTTCCAGATATTTGAAATTCAAAACGGTAAGAAAAAGATTATCAATGCCAGTGTCAAGTCGTATGCATTCGACATTGCATAACTACATTGCATTTCTGTGTCGCGTGATTCTCAGGAGCTCACGCCACATGTACAGCAGTTCTATAGATGTCTCCTCGAAGGTAAGTAATTCCATTCCTTTTTGCTTTCTTTTTTGTTTCGTAAAATTAAATTTACTGAATCAAAAATATAAAATAAGTTTACTGGAAAATTACAGGAATATCTGTTTCATTCCTTAACTTTCACCCGCTGAACTTGGTGATTCCACAAATAGTAACATGTACCTGGAAAATACCTGGTATCCCTGCTAGTACAGATTATATTAATGATTTCTTTGCGTCCAGTTCAATCTAGTATGTCCATAAGAGCGTTTGAGGCCTTATGAAAAATACATTTCAACGTGAGCCGCTACGGTGGCGCAGTGGTCTAGGCGCTGGCTTCTGACAATTCGTCGAGAAGGATCCTGGTTCAAATTCCGGTGAGTTATGGACGTTGTGATTGACTTCTGGCACTGGCTGTCCCCCTTCCCAGGAACCAGTGGCCCAAAATTAGGAACGGTCGACTACTTATAGCCCACTGAATTGATCACGGTGGTCGTTAATCCCCCAACAAACAAAAAAACAAGAAAGATTGCGACATGTTCATTGCTATTTGTTATGGAGTCGTATGAAAAGTACGTTTTTGATATCAACGTGTCCACTTCCATGTAGGCTGGCCATAAAATTTTATAGGACCGTACATAATCGCACTTTTGTTTTCACCTTGTCCGCGGATCGGTATATGTTTGAAGTATACGTATATATAGTTGGGCCATTTCAGTACGTAGTTTGGTTTATATAGAAAATAAGAATAATGTTACACTTTTACTCTGCTACAACACATTAATACCGAAGGCTATTTCTTGAAATCTTTAATCCGCCGTGCTCATATTCACAAAGTTAATATAACATGTCAAGTTATTAATGCTGTAGTTTTACTCTGTCACAAAACCTTAATTACAAGACTTTAGGTGCAACCTTTTTCAAGGAATTTTTAGTCCGACGTATTCATAAGGTTTCGATATTATGCCAAGGTTATGGTACTGCGTTTTGACAAAGGCACAAAAATTAATAAACAGGCCTTAAGCCTTTTTATCAGTTTTCAATTAACCGTGCTCATATGCATGAAATTTTCACAGAAAGTCAAGTTTATTGAGTTGCGCTTTTACTCGAGTACAAAACTATTAATAGCCGTTAGGCTTAGGCACAAGTCTTTTAAGTAATTTTATGCCATGGTCATATTGATAAGGTTTGATGACAAGTCAGGTTAATAATGTTGCGTTTATTAAAGATTTTCAAAAAGGTATATAAACTAATAATTACTGTTTGAAGCCTAAGTAAAAGCACATTATTAACTTGACTTGTCGTGCAGTCCTTATGAATATGGCCTTTATTTTATTTTGTATTTCACATTTTACATATCCTGTACATTTCTTTGTTTTGGCATTTATTTTATTTTGTACATTTTACATAGCGTGTGCATATTTTTTTGTATGTTTTTGGCATTTATTTTATTTTATGCTGTACTTGTTACATAGCGTGTGCATATTTTTTTGTATGTTTTTGGCATTTATTTTATTTTATGCTGTACTTGTTACATAGCGTTTCACATTTTTGTTATGCTTGTGACTGTGATTGCATTTTGAATTTTTATTTGCTTTATATTTTGGATTACTTTTTGACATTTTGTGTTTTTGATATGCTATTTTGAAAATTTTCTTTTTATTTTGCGTTGTTTTTTACATTCTTTCATCTTCGGCAGAATTGCATTCTTCAAAAAATCAAATACAAGTTGGTAAAAAGTATAATTCAGTTAGTGAAAAATACCAGCACAATTTAGTAACGGGTAGAATTATAAGAAATTCCTCTTAAAAAGTATAGGACGTTAACATTGTCTCTGTGCGCCAAAGAAGTTCGAATTCCTTTTTCTCTTGTCAGCGTTCCTCTTCTGGGTGAATTTGTTGGAATCTGTGCTATCACTCTTTCAGTTTTAGCCATAGTTGTTCTCTGCTCTTTCGCAATTTCACTGATTATTTTATACAGTCACAGTTTTTTCCTCCAAGTATTTTAGTCCAGCGTCTGTCCCATTCTTGAAGTTTGTTCTGTGTTCTGGGAAAGCCAAGTAAATTGTTTTCACTTACTGACCAAATTGTTGGTGGGAAAAGTGGAGGGCTCCAGCTCGGATTCTTCCTTCTGCTTCCACGAAATCTCCTAAGAAGATAATTTTTCCCAAACCACTGGAATACAGAATCTGCATGTTCTAGTAATATTGATTTCACTTCTTCAAAAGCAGCTGCGATTTCATAAGATGAAAGAAATATGAGTGCTTGCAAATGTCTGACTTTGAGAGCAAACTCACTGTTTTCCCCATATTCCGAGGCTATGCCGGAAAATGGATATTCCTCCGCACATTTTTTCCGAGATGAAACCAACAACAATTGTGTGTGCTGCTTCCAAATTCCTTTTTAGCAGCATTATAATGGTAGCTATTTCAAAATCTATCATTATACGTATATTGTGGTGCAAGCTGAATATCATAGTCTGATGCATAGTCTTTTTAATCCTACAAAAAGCTTGTAAATATTGTATATAATATTCTTCATTCTTGCTGGAAAGCAGCCCATAAACTAGTGGGACAAATTTTTGCATCTCTGGTTTCGTTCCAACCATAGCATGAATGGTATATAATTGTCTAAATAGGGTTGGACAAGTTTTAAATGTTCCATTCATAATCCAGAGGGGTGCTTTTTTAAGCTTTTTGTAAATAATTTTCTGTTAAAAATAAAATAATTCTTTGATCTCCAAATGCGCTGTCTCTGTCAAGAAATTTTGCACCATCTCTTTCCTGTAAATCTATTGGGACATCGATCCCTTCTAAAGTCGTAGGCTCCGCAGGCATGCCTTCTTTTCGTATACGTTTTACAACTTGTCTTAGTGCATCCATATTAGGCATGTAAGCTGCAATTGCTGTAGCCATTGACGTTGTCACGGTTTGAATAATTTGTGCCGGGGCTTCGTCCGTATGCCTTCTAATTTTGTGCCTATCAATAACACTTGAAGTGTCAGATTTAGTTATCATTACCACATCTTCCAAAAGTGCACTTGCAAGGATGGCTCCATACATCCAGATATCTCACCCAAGATGTGAAGAACGTTCTGGACCGCGTAATTAAAAGGAATGCCTATTTTGGCCATCCAGAATCAATACTCTGTGTATGATCACGGACGAGAGGAAACATTTCAGAGAACTTGGCTTCCGCAGGATCCTTCGAGCAAGGACATAAAACTGCGATGCAATCCGTGTATCTGAAATTCCTCAGTTCAGCTTCCACGGGGAGAATTATTTTGTCCTAATTGACTGGCAATCATGCGTCTTAAGCAAACCGCCACTGACTGCTCATTTAACCGGCGATGAAATAATGAACTTACGCAAAAGACTGTGCGATTTTGCACACAAAATTTCCCTTGTCACAATCATGGAGTGGAGCGATGCGTTAAGTTGATAACAGAAGCATCTGCTGCTGTTTGCGAAGAAGAACAAAGGGATGGATTTATTAGAGTACGGTTGGAAGCATGGTAAATAATGCCAGCCTTCGAAAGTAAATCAGATTTTTGGGTAAAAATTTATAAAGAATAGGAAATTGAAGATTGAAAAAGAAGAACAGAAAATTAAGTTGCCATAATGGAAGGGTGGTTGGGTTGGGCACAGGTGGAACTCGCTGTGCAACCACCTCCTCATGATGAGTTCTGGAATTTTTCTGAAACATGAAAAATGTGAAGAGCTGCACCGTGTACAGTGTACACATTTGCACAATATGGTATGCTTTCAGTGCAATAATGCCCACACTAACACATCTTGAAAACAAATCAGATGGTGAACACTATGTGTAAAAGTATTGCAATTTTCCTTAAACATGGAGTATTGTTGCATTAAAATGGAACCATAAGATATTAGTTGCTTTGCCTGAAAAAATTGTGCACATCTTGTAGGTACCAACAGATAGTTTTTGCGCACTAGGGAAAGTCTGTAGCGAACGCTGTACTTTTCTCCCAACAGACATGAAAATGTGACGATTTTGCACACATGTCGAAATTTTGGAGGTAAAGTGGAACCGTAAGTTATTATTTAAATTTCGTTAAAATTTTTGCACGTGGTTTACGTAGCAATACACAACTTTTCCGAACTTGGGCATATCGAAATTCGAAAAAAAGTTTTTTACGCTCCGCCTTACTCTTTAGTAACTTTTAATCGCTGTGATCATATTTATAAGGTTTGCATAACAAATCAAGTTAATATTGTGGCGCTTTCACTAAGGCACCAAGTATTAATTATTGGCAGCTAGGCCTAGGCGTTTTAAAGAATTTTTAATAAGCGTAACACTCTTAAATTGATTTGTCATGCAAACCTGATATGATCACGGTATTATAAAAATTACTAAAAGCGCATTCCTAGGCCTCGGGTGTATCTTTAATGTTTTGTGATGTAGTAAAATTTCAACAGAATTTATTTGATTTTCTATGAAAACTATAAAATCATCAGCTCGGTGGACTGAAAACTATCAAAAAGCCCTAGGCCTAGGGGTCTTCTAAATAGTAGGTACCTCAGCAAAGCACATTGCTAAAATCTTGACTTGCTATGCAAAACTTTTGAAAATTAGCACGGCGGACTGAAAATTGCTAAAAAGACCCTGTTCCTGACTAAAAGTGTAACATTATCTTTAGTTCCTACTAACAGGGGTACCCGGTATTTCATGGGTAAATGTTAACTATTTGTAGAATCACCAAGTTCAGCAGGTGAAAGTTAATGAATGAAAAAGATATTTCTGTAAATTTCCAGTAAATTTATTTTACATTTTTGATTTAGTTAATTAAATTATACGAAACCAAAAATAATTTACGTTATTTACATTGCGTTGTATTTCTACCTGATAAGACACCCGTTGGTGGCGAAAGCTAACGTTTATTAATTTGTGTTTTTAAAACACCATTAACCGGATATTTTTGCACTTTATTGTTATCTAAGGCCTCTAACTTAGACCGTAGGTGGGGTATTGGTGTGCTGAATTGAGCTGCTGTTCTTAAGAGTAAAAAATGTAAGTTTTACGAAAATTTTGAATGCGGCCCTTCACTCTGGACCCCGACCCTTTCCGCCTGCGGTCTAAGTTAAAGTACAGTGAGGTAGTATACCAAATTTGGTCGTTCTAAATTGGAAACTGTCATGTACATAGAAATGTTATTTTACTGAAGAACAAAGGCAATTTTGAAGCGTAGATTTTACGAAAATTGTGTATGGGGGCCGTGTGACCCCTGGCTCTGACTTCTTCCCAAATCCGTGTAACTTCTAAGTTAGAGTGAAATGCGGACTTTTCTGGACCCTGTCGAGATTTTGACTGTCGACGTTTTTTGTTTGTTTTTTTTGTCGACATTTTGACCCGGTCGACATTATGGCCGCGTCGACATTTTGACCCTATCGAATTTATGACCCTAGACATTTTGGTGTCGACATTTTGTACCACACCCATTTAAACACCATGTCAAGCTAGTATTATTATGCCTTTATACTTACGCAGTAAATATTAATACCTTGGCCTAGGCCTAAGCCGTTTTACCAGTTTTTGTTCCATCGTGCTCATATTCATAAAGTTTAGACACTAAGTCAAGTTAGTGTTATTGGATTTTGCTTAGGCATTAAATATTAATTCCTAAGCCTTTTCAACAGTTTTTATTCCATCGTGTTCATATCTATAAGGTTTTTTTTTTTTTTTGAGGTTTAACGACCACCGTGAGCAACTCAATGGGCTATAAGCAGTCGCCCGTCCCTAATTTGGGGTCACTGGTTCCAGGGAAGGGAGAGAGCCAGTGCCGTAAGACAAACACAACATCCATGCCTCACCGGGATTCAAACCCGGACCCCGTTCGGACGAATGATCAGAGGCCATCGCTTAGACCACTGCGCCACCGGGGCGGCATCTATAAGGTTTAAACACCGTGTCAAGTTAGTATTTTTGCGCCTTTACTTAGGCAATAAATATTAATACCTTGCTCTAAGCCTTTTTAACAGCTTTTATTCCATCGTGTCCGATCCGCAGGTTTTCAGCGTTTATTAACTACAGGTCAAAACATTCTCTATGGGCATGTGCTGGTGTCTGTGTGGTGCCGGCTTAGTGCCCGACAGGTTTTCTGCGTTTGCGCGCGCCGTCAGATAATTTGTTGGGTTGCATTTTGTAAACGCCGAAAATCTTTCGATTGAGCTTCAAATTATTAACATTTTATTTTCGCGATGTTAAGCCCCCTCCACTCACCAACAGGTTTCATTCTTCGCACATGCCCTCAGAGAATTTATTGAGCTGCAATTTGCAAACGCTGAAAATCTCCCAATGGGCCCAGAAATTCTTTATAGTTTATTTTTAGTATTAACCACCATCCCTTCCTGACAGGTTTCCTTCCTCAGCATATGCCCGCAGAGAATATGTTAAGTCGTAGTGTATGTAAACGCTGAAAATCTCCCGACTAGGATACAAATTCTTTATGTTTTATATTTTCGATCTTAAGCCCCCCCCATCCCCCGACAGGTTTCCTGAGTTTGCACATGCCCAAAGAGAATTTGTCGAGCTGTAGTTTGTAGTTTTAAATCGTGAAATTCTTTTGTTGAGTTCTAAATTATGAACATTCTTTTATAAAGAATTACATTCAAGAAAATACGAAATTACGGAAACTTTATGTGATTCAGATAACCAACCTCTAGGGACGTGGCCACAAAGCGGTCGAAAACGTTATTTTTATATGGCCCCTTAAAATTTTTGTGGCCAGTTCTCTGGGTGCCAATTCTCTGGGTGCGTTCTCCGCTTTGTCTTTGGCCCGAAAATCACGGAAATGGCTAAATTTCTTTTTAAAAATCAAATATTAAAAAAAATGTTTTGTGAACATTAGTTGCTCAAGTAGTGAGAAATATCGCCACACCATATTTATTTGCTCAGAACAATTTTATGGCCCTGAAATTGCAATGTGGTCAGTTCTCCGTACCCGATTATAAACTGTTTTCCGTGTGAAAAGTAGTTTTATGCCAATAAATGGAACTTTCCTTTCGTTACATCCAATTAAATAAAGGTTCGTCCAAATAAATGACGGCTTCAGAATGCACAAATTAATTTCAAGAGCACTTTGAAAATGCACTTATCATAATCTGCAATCATTATGGAATTCGCAATTTACTGGCTGTCCAAGGACAGCATATAACTGCACAACTGTTAAGTGCTCGTCCTCCATTGTACAAGTAAGTATACAAATACCAGATAAAACATATTCCATGGTAAGCCTGATGAAACAGCGAAAAAGCTGCATGCTAAATTATTTAGCGGAAATTTAACAAATATCTTTTTACTTTATGGCTGTGGGTATTTCGTGGAATCGAGAAATTTCCGGAGGGACTAACGAAAGATCTATGTTTTACTTTGCTGGTCTTTATCAAAAGGGAATCGACATGCCTGCAACAAAAGCTATTAGTGATTACTGGGCGATGTACAAGAATTTCCGTGTTGGGAAAGGTAAAAGGGGAGGAAGTTTTCTCATGAAACCTTTGGTGTTTTCATTGTTATATACAAAAAAAGCTGACTTCTTTTTTAATTTCCACCGTGCGTTGCATTTCAGAAGCAACGTACTGCACTATAGAAAGTAAAAAAAGAGACTGTATTGAATATGGTGAACTAAGGTACTTGAGCACACTACTGTGAAATAAATCAGTTACTGAAGTAATCTAAAATTAGGTCCTCCATGTCACAAAATTTATTTTATGCGTAGTACAGGCGAAAACGTAACATTATTGAACCTTAGCCATATAATCGCTGACTTGACAGCTTAGAATAATAATACACATATCGAAGTCGTAATATCATTGAATATAACACACTGGTAGACTGTGTAGACGCAGTAAACATTAACCAGAGCAGCATGTGACGTGCATAATCAGTCACATTTCTCAAGTTCCATCGTCCGTTGTTACCTGTATTCATATTATTTCGGAAAATTTGACTGACGGACAGTCACAAGCCAAAAGGAGAAAACTCATAGGAGTTCAAATGTAACATTCTGTATGGAAAACATTGAGATAAAACAATCAAAATTTACCGAAGTGAAAACTCAACGAAAACGAAATTTAAAGGCATTAACGTACTTTTAAAAGACTTGTCTCTAAAAGTGAAGGAGAAAGTATTGCTGCAATAGCTGGCTTCATAGGCGTAGAGTTTTGTAAATTGCAGGGCATGATTAAAAAAGAAAAAAAAAAAACACAAGAGCTGCACTAATTTTTTTTAAAGTGAATAAGAAAATAAATAAAAATATGTTATTTTTAATCGCTACCCAGTAGCAAACTTTTCATATAGAGGCCATTTTTTGGTTCAATACTCATGCTTGTGAGTAAATTCGATATATTACCAGCAAAAAATATTCTCGTTTTCTTTTCACTATCCAGCAGATTTGAAAAATGTTTGTTAGGAAATAAATTATTTTCCTTCACATTTTTTCTTAATGATTGCTTCATTTCCCAGTAGATTTAATTTTTTTTATATCGAACTCAACACATAATTCTGATATAACATATCACAGAATGTATTTATATAAAAATAATATACTCAACACACCATTTCAGAAATGTGTGTGGAATATATTAATTTTGATTTTTAATAATATTTGGCTGATATTAACTGATGGAAACATCTTATTCCATAAGCTCTAATTGCAGTATACAAATAGTTCCCGAAAGATAATTTAGGCTACCCTCGCAGAAATCTGGTCATGCTGAGCAACCCCTGATAAATGAGGGGGCATGCTTAAGCAACCTAGCATGCTTGTAGTCGGTGTTTATGCCTGGCATGCAGGGGCGCCGACTGTGTGTGCGTGCTCCGGGGCCTGCGCACCATTAAATGTTTTCAATGGGTGCCTCGCACCCATTGAAAGTTTTGCTCATTGAAAAGTTTTGCGTCTTTTACAAGAATTTTTTTTTACCAATTTGATCTGCCCTGGGATTGGAAAACGCAAATAATAATTCAGGAAAAAAAAATCAAAAATTTTGATATTCATCTTCAGGTGTTTTGAAAAACCCCTGGATTTCCAAAATTCAGGAGAAAAAAGAAAAGAAACAAAATAACTGCCGAAAATGTTGTGGTCATCTGGTCTTCGACAACAGGTTGACGCATTTTAAACAGATATCTATCTAACCGCGTCAAAATCTAGGTTAAATAGAAACTTTTTGAAAAAAAAATTAGTCTGCATTGTATTTCCATACCTTAACCCCCCCCTCCCCCTCCTCTTTTCTCTGCTCAAACTCCATGTTATTGTTTTGGGCTTGAGCATCCATTGGATTTCTGGAAAGATGGCGCCTGTGCTGGCATGCATATGCCGGTTTTGTTTCAGCAACAAATTAATAGTGCTAAGATTTCTTCATTTTTACGAATGTTTAATGCAGTGATCAATCAGTATAATATTTTGTTTCATTTTGTTTACAGCTAAAGTCCCACGTACATTCTTCAGTGTTTTTCCGGGGGAGGAGCAATCTTATTTCATGAAATTTCACCCCAAAATTCTAAACACCCCAAAATTCCAAAACTCATCAGTGTAAAGAAATGTTTGAATTTCCCTGGGACTATGTGATTATGATTTTTAATGTCACATAAGGTTTTTATTCTTTTTTGTTAATGCATTTTTTCCCATCTTGAAATCAATGGTTCCTCCCTATGCTTCTTTCCAAACAAATTCAGGGAATTTCAGAGAAAAAAAAATCCATTGCTTTGGCACTGTTTTTAATTGGGGGTAAAAGTCGCTTTAAGTGGATGCTTTTAAGTTCCAACGGCTAGACAGAGTTTTAATAAGAGCAGCCATAGTTATGTGTGTGAAGGTTAAAAAAAGAATTTTGCTACCGAAAAGTATGTACCTGAACATGTCATTTCTGATTAAAAACAAAACAAAACTCAATTGTACGTAATTAGATGAATAACACAAAATACATATGCTGGAAAGACCCCCCCTCTCCCGGTGGTTGAGTAGTAATACGATTTCAACCTTATACCTTGCAGCATCCATTGATTTCTGATCGTCACTTCCCTTCCTTAAGCATAAACTTAGAAAAAGGAGAATGGAGATAATCTTGGAATATTACGTTCCAGTCAAGGAGCAACACAGGGGTTAAAATGTATATTATCTGATTCCTATGTGACCTTATCTAATATTCAGTGACTGAAAACCACTTCTCTGTTCTGAAAAGTCGAACCATCCTAACACCCAATTTACAAATTATCGGAATCCCACCACTGGTCGTGGAAGCGTAAAAGTGAAGGATTTTAAACCACATCTTTGAATAGCCCCATAAAGTACCAACACTTTGTAACTTCATTTAAAAAAATGAAAATCACTACCGCAAACGTCCCTCACACGTCTGTGAAGATTACGGTAGTGACCTAGTCTGTGAAACGGTTTTGCTTTCATCAAAGCGTTTCGCCTATCACTAGCATTGGAACACACTGTCAATCATAATTTACTTGGTTCTGCGTGAAAGACTAAACTACAGACAAATCTTATAAGCACACTGTTTAACTACGATAAAGAAAATATTCACCATCAGGCACAATAAAAAAGAAAATAAAACTTAAAATAAAGATTTCAAATGATAATATTTACAATACAGCTCTGCTCATTTTGTTCGATTATGAGATTTACAACAATTTATGAAAACTTTTCCTATGCACAGGGGTGTTATTACTTTGCCTCTGTAACAAACTGCTGGATGACATTAACACTTAATATAAATTATCGTATGTAGAAATTAGAGATAGCCATATCGGTACTCATAATATCGGTGTAAGGTCAGGTGATGTGTAACATCACAGCCTCTCCTTGACAAATGTCAACCCCGCCTTCTCGTGGTGCATCCTGTTCCCACTAAAGGGGCTCTGACGACCGCCCATAGCGGTATAACTATACCATCGGGATTAGAGGAAATTCTATCCCACACTCACCAACCCGCTTGGCCAGTGTGGTGAGTTATGGCCAAACCCTCCAAAATGATTCCACAACTTAAATCTTGGCCCTCAGTCTCCGGCAGCTGGAATGTACCTGGCCAAGGCAGCGGCCAGTGCGACATGAAGGCAGAGGGTGCTAAGAATCCCAGGAGGACCGGACTAGGCTGCCATCTGATGCTGACCTTGGCTACTTACAATGGACGCTCCCTATCTTCTGATTCAAGGCTTCTTGAATTGGAAGAGGAACTACAAAGGATCAAGTGGGACATCGTGGGGCTAAGTGAGGTAAGGAGAAAAGGAGAAGATCTCATCGAACTGAAAAGTGGACATCTCTTCTACTATCGTGGGACAGATACTGGCAGAACTAGTGGTGTTGGATTTATAATAAACAAGAAACTGAAGGATAAAGTTGTAGAAGTTGAAAGTTCCTCTGACAGAGCTGCACGACTTGTTATCCAACTCTCGAAAAGATACCAGGCTCAGATTATTCAAACTTATGCACCCACCACAAGTCATCCTGAAGAAGAAATTGAAGAATTTTATGAGGAAATTTGTCATCTAAATAATAAAGGTAAGCAGCACTTGAAAATAATTATGGGAGATTTCAATGCAAAAATAGGGCAACGGCAACAGAATGAAACTTCAGTAGGTAAATTCGGTCATGGCAACAGAAACCAGCGTGGAAATACTCTCGTTGAGTTTGCAGAGGCAGAAGGGTTTTTCATCTTGAACTCCTTCTTCAAGAAAAAGCCACACAGGAAATGGACATGGAGACATCCAAATGGGACGACAAGTGAAATTGATTTTATTATGTGTAACAAAAAATTCGTCATAGAAGACTGCAGTGTGCTAAACAAGTTCAACACAGGTAGTGACCATAGATTGGTGAGATGTAAGATGCACCTCAACACTAAACTTGAACGTGGCAAGCTCATAAGACAAACAAACCTTAAGAAACACCATAATACCTTCAAGTTAGAACTGAAGAACAGGTTCTCTGCTTTAGAAGGCCTAACATCGGAAGAAGTGGACATCTCTGAAGTTAACAGAAAAGTAACCAAAGCTCTTATGGAAACAGCAACAAAATTAGCTGGGTCTAAGAACAAGTTGCATGTGAACAAATTATCAGGAAAAACCAAAATGTTGATGCAAAAAAGAAGAGAGATGAGGACAACTAAAGAAGATGTGACTTCCAAAGTGGAATATATAGAGCTATGCAAGACAGTAAGAAAAGGTATCACTGAAGACGTAAGGAAATTCAACTGTGAACTAGTGAGGAAAGCAATTGAAAACAACCAAAGCCTAAAGATAGCAAAGGGACATCTCAGTAAGGGAAGAAAACAGATTATGGCACTGAGAAAAGAAGATGGTTTTGTAACAAGAAATAGAGGCAGAAATTTTGACAAGAGTGAAAGATTTCTACTCCAAATTATATGAAAGGGATGATATATGCACTCCAGACATCATGAAATATACCAGTACCAGAGTTCCTCCAGTCCTTCCAGCAGAAGTTGCACATGCAATCAAGAACATGAAGCGAGGAAAAGCTCCAGGAGAAGATGGAATTACTGTAGACATCATACAAGAAGCAAGTGGAGAAATCGAAACAGTACTCGCCCAAATTTTCACTCGATGCCTTAATGAAGGAAAGATTCCTGAGGATTGGAACACCGCTACAATGATCCTGCTACATAAGAAAGGTGACATTGAGGATCTCTGAAACTACAGACCTATCAGCCTCCTATCAGTAGTTTATAAAATCTTCACTAAAGTTCTTTCACACCGCTTGAAGGTAACACTGGACATGGCTCAACCGAGAGAACAAGCTGGATTCAGGAGTGGCTACAGCACAATAGATCATATCCACGTGCTGAGAGAACTAATTGAAAGAGCGAGGGAATATGAACTTCCATTGTACATGGCTCTTATTGATTATGAAAAAGCCTTTGATTCGGTGAAACCATCAGCAGTTACAATGGCTCTGAAAACCTGCGGTATTGAAGATGCATACATTAATATTATTAATAACATCTATGAAAATGCAAGTGCAAAGATTAGGCTGTTTGAAAATACAACACACGTAAAAATTGGAAAGGGAGTGAGACAAGGTGACACCATATCTCCGAAGCTCTTTAATGCCACATTGGAGGGTGTTTTTCAGTCGCTGAGCTGGGAAAACAAGGGGATAAAGATTAATGGAGATTATCTAACCCACCTTCGTTTTGCTGATGACGTAGTCATTTTTGCAACTACCCCATCAGAGCTGCAGAGTATGATCCAGGAACTTGCTGACAAGAGTAAAGAAGTGGGATTAAAAATGAACTTTCAGAAGACAAAAGTGATGTTCAATGCTTTTACAAGAAATGAAGATTTATCGATTGATGGAGAAAAGCTGGAGATAACAGACACGTACGTTTATCTTGGACAGCAGATATCAAGTGAGGGTCACATTGATGAAGAAATTAATCGGCGTACAAAACTTGCCTGGAGAGCTTTTGGAAGAAACAGCATAATTTTCAAGAGCAATATGCCATTATGTCTTAAAAGAAAAGTGTTTGATCAATGCATCCTTCCAGTGCTTACGTATGGTGCAGAGACGTGGACCTTAACTAAAAGAGACATACAAAGGCTGCAGACAACTCAAAGAAGCATGCAGAGGTGCATGCTTGGTGTAACCAGGAGAGATAAGAAGAGGAACTCGTGGATCCGAAAAATGACAAGAGTGGAAGACATCATGATGAGAGTTAAATCCCTGAAATGGCAATGGGCTGGACATACTGCCAGAAGGACAGATCATCGATGGACAGCCGAAATTTTAGATTGGATTCCAAGGGACAGGAAAAGACCCTGAAGAAGACCACATGGGAGATGGGTGGATGAAATTCGAAAGTATGCAGGGGTGACATGGAGGAGACTGGCACAAGACAGACCGTTGTGGAGGAAACTCGGGGAGACCTTCGTCCAGCAGTGGATTGATAATGGTTGACAATGATGATGATGATGAATATCGGTGTATCTTGCTATCTTCACGTAACGAAATACCGGCATTTAGAAACTTGTACTTACAATTAGGTTGTTCAAAACTTTGAGACTTTTGATAAGGTAAATTTTTCCTGAGACCGCTGGATCGATTTGTCTAAACACTAAGTGCTTTAAACAACAAATTAAAAAGCTGAGCTCATTGAGAATTCATGAAAGAAAACACCTATGAACATAAAAAGTGATTAGGAACACTGGAAAATAATTTTCAAGAACGAAATTATATAAACGTACGTAAACTGAAAAAATGTTAGATCAGTTTTGAACATTTAAATGACGGTCAAGTATATGTACGCATATCTACATTGGCGAATTCGATAGATATAACAAACAAAAAAATCTTAATTTTCCAATGAACACTACACAATTACTTGAATATGTTACTGGACCTTTCTCTATCATCATTTTTTTCCCAAAGACTAATGAGAAGAAAAATAGGTTCACATGTACGCAAGAATAGGAATAGGTACAAATTCTAAACTTGCAGCTGGAAGTTTCTAGCAAGTGCCCGGAGGAATTCGATAACATCTCGTTCTGCGTAGTTTTCAACAATGTTTTTTATTCTTTCAGCAGAGTCACGGTAAATCTTTTTTTGTAAGCTTGACTGCCCTCCACATTGTAACTCTTGTATTTTTTGTCGAGTTAGAACTTCGTCTTTTTTCAGCATTTCGACGAATGCAAAAATTGACACGTGATGAGCGGCAATCATGGAACTGAACGATGTGTGCCAGCCTTCCACAGCATTGTTGGTTTTGGGAAGACCATCCTTTACAGCATTGAATACATTCCACATGCCATGTTCAAACATAGGTCGTTGCCTCTCCGATTTACCCTTCCAATCCAGATGTCTTCAAAATAGTTCACAATGTCCTGCAAATCTTCCTCATGATGTTGGTAATAATCTGAAGCTGTGAGAGTTTCAAATGCATTTATAACGTCTACTTGGGGAACAAAAGCTATTGAACTTAGCATTCTGACTTGTACGGCGAATTCAACGTCTTGTGCATATTTGATCTGCAATCCATTTTCTTGAACCTTTCTCCACAAACACTGTGTGAAGTGGAAAAAACATCCGCGAAGCATAATGTCCGGAAATTCCCTTTTCATAGCAATCATTGCAGGCTTTTCAAAGTCCATCATTACTGATGATGGATTCAGACCAGGGTGCAGAGCCTTCAGTTCAGTCATTATTTTAGTGTATGTCTCCTGTCTCCTATTTGTCATCAGCGCGTAAACTGCAGGGAACACTTGACCATACTTCATTGCATGTATTGTATATAACTGGTTGAACAATGGCGGCACAGTTTTGAAGGTTCCATCGGCAAACCAATGGGGACTAGAGGCTAGTAAATCTAGAGCAGCTCTGGTTCCGAAAATCAATATTCTGTTATCTCCTGATAACATACCACTATCGTACAAAAGGAAGGGCTGGCCGTTGCATGTTAGAGTGTAAGACTCATCAAGCACAATTTCAGATAGGTGTCTAGGATTGTTAGGGTGTCCAGAAGCTTGACTACGGCACCTTTGAATTGTTCGCTTCAGGTTTTTTAAATTTGGAGCTTGACTCACAGCCGATTCTGGAATCAACAAATATGAATCTGCGGCAACAACCGATGTTGGTAAATGTGTCGTGACAGCTATGCCTTTTAAACTGCTCCTTACTTTTTTAACATGCACTTTTCCAGCGTCAGCAACGTGAGTTGTGATCGACAGATTTCACAACATTACCTTCCAAAACATGAACTCGTCCTTTGCACTTTCTCTTGTACCACTCTTGACATTTCCAAATAATTTTGACTCCAATATATTTCTCCTTAATATAAAGATATCCTTTCAAAACCAACATTTCTGTTCCACGTTCAGTCTTGCAATATTCCATTGCTTATTTTCACACAGGATATACTCAAAGTGATATGACGAAGTAAAGTAGTTCAAACAAATGTTTCACTAATTCCGCTTCTTCTGCAACAGGAAGTAAAAATAATTATTTCAATTGAAAACTTTCAGTTTAAGCTCAAACACATAGACATGAACAGTGTTTGTTACTTGAAAGAAACAGAACATTGAATAGCAAACCAGAGAACGACGACTAGCTGTTTGTTAAGTACAAGAGAAAAAAACTGATATCCATTGCGCTCAAGGTATGTAGAGATAGAGGTAGGCAAGAGAACCGGCTTTCAGGATGCAGTGGCAACTTGTGGTGAGGGAGCGCTGTTGTTGTGACGTCAACGGCGCGCTGGCGCCATTGGTGTTTCATTCTGGTTAGTCATATCCGGCGCTCGTTGTTTGGCTTTTTACCGTGTTCATTATTTGCTAATACGCACATATTGCATGTGATTTTGCTTACATTTTCTTTGTACATCTTAGTAAATATTGTAAATAGTTATCTTAACGTGTAGTTAAAATATACTTAGTTATCTTACGTATAGTGTAAGTACGTATTTGCTTAAATAACAAAATAAATGTTTTTTAAACATGCCAGACTGCGCCGTTGCAAGTTGTAAAAACCACGACAACGTTTTCCGAAAGTTGTGCTACAAAGAAAGGCATGGTTGAACGCGTGTGGTCGTTAAGATGTTTTCAATGTTGAAAATGCAAGAATATGTTTATTGCAATTCGCGGATGAAGGCTTTATAAGAGATCTGAAAAGTGAGTTATTAGGAGGTAATAGTACGAAACGACTGAATAAAGGTGTTGTACCTCATGAAAGTAGTTGCAAAACGACATCACCGCTTGTACCCGAATGCAAGAAACGAATGAAGAGACTTACAACAGAGAACTAAAACGTAATGTGGTAGAAGTTACTGAGAATATTTCTCCAAAAAGACTAAAGTTATGTTAACCTACAGAAGATGTACGTCCTGAAATAGATCACAGTAATCATCTGCCATTTTTACCAACAGATGATATTGAAATGAAAAACCAGGAAATTGCTGAACTGAATGCCCGAGTAAATGATCTCACTAAAGTTTAAGGAAACAGTGTTTATTTTGGCAAAATAGGGCAGAACATTTATATATGAAGATTCATACGATGTCTTCTAGAATTTCCAAATTGTAAAAGATAAAAACCATGAAAAATAACACAGCAGAAGAAAAGAAAAAGATTTCAAATGAAGTAAATCCCATGTTACGGGGAGTTTTTTCTGAAACCGAAGTGCGAGCACTTTTAACGAAAAAAAGAACTAACTGGGCACCAGAAGATATAGTTACGGCTCTCACTCTGCGCGGCTTATCAAAGCGTTGATATTTTTCTATTGGGAGCCAAATGCATATTTCGCTGCCTGTACTTTAAAAAAATGGGTGTCTCACGTTAAGTTTGCTCCAGGACTTTTCTGCTAGGTCCTCCAAATAATGGCTGAGAATGCCAAAAATCTAACTCGATTTGAAATATTTTGCGTTTTGTTAATAGATGAAATGAGCATTGATGGAAAGATGGTGTACGATCATGCTGAACATGCGGTCATGGGTCCTCATAAATGTGTTCAAGTTGTCATATAAGGGGCTTGACATATTCATGGAAACAATTTGTTTTTTCATGATTTTGACTGCAGAATGCCGGAAGATCTCTTATTTCACATCATTACAGAAATAAAAAAATGCATTCCAGATTGTAGCCATGACATTGGATTTGGCTGGCGGTAACCAGTCACTGTGGAAAACACTTGGCATCAACTTATACAAAATTTCTTTTCTGAACCCAGTGGAAGACCTATATTTGTATTTGCTGATGTGCCTCATCTTTTAAAGCTGTTAAGAAACCACTTACTCGACAGCGGGCTAAAGCTTAAAACGGGAAGTGTCATCAATAAAAATATTTTCCAAACTCTCCTTGAGAAAGAAAAGGGAGAACTGAAACTGTGGCCTAAATTCAGTATTACTCGATCATGTCAATATTATAGGTGCTGAACGAATGAAAGTTTCACTTGCCGCCCAACTTTTTTCGTATGACATACCTCAGCGGTTAGGTACATTTTCCCGAACGAAACAGAAGTAGCAAACTTCATTCAACATATGAATGACTCATTTGACGTACTAAATTCTCGTTGTTCGTCGGACGGTGTTCGTCTCAGGCGACCTTATGGTACAAATATACAGGAACAGAAAAATATTCTCGAAAGCATGAAAGATTCGATAACGCAAAGGCGAGTGTGCTGAAAAAACATCTTTTGCCATTTCAGCAAGGTTTTATTGTTTCCAAAACATCTTTAATCAACCTTTATGAGCATATAAATGAAAGTGGTGTAGGTATTCGTTTTTTCCTCACCACTTGATTAAACCAAGATTGCCTGGAGAATTTATTTTCATAAATCAAAGGTATGGGACATGTGTATGATTAACCTTTGCCCAATGAATCTAAGTATAGATTGCGCCTTTTGCCACTGAGTGGCAAACACATTCGGACTTCTCCACAGTCAAATGTAAACAAGAGCGATGAAACTTTCATGACAACGCTTTGTCTAAAAGGTTTCCCACTCTGTGAAATCCTTTTTACCAAAAAAATCTCATGGATTTTCAGAACTTCTCCCGATTAACGTTGTAAAACACAAAGTTCAATAAAAAGATATTCCATGTTAACCCTTTCGCCACAATGATACTAACATGTTTTGTAACTCAGAATACCACAGCGCCGAATATGCTGCTGCTTCTTTTCGAATTTCATTCAGCTCCATTTGTCAAGTAAACCAAAAAAGGATTAGTGCTGGTTCAAGTTTCCCTGGGCAATCAATGCATTCTTCTACCATGGGTGATTCTGAGGTCAAATCAAAATTCCTGAAAACAGCGAGACAAAAGTAACCTGTATGCTGAGTTCATTTAGTAAACAAACTGATTATTTTGCACGATATGTGTTACTTATAAAACACTTTTTCATAAATATTCTAACTTACATATTCTGTGGAGAAATAAATTGCCCTGAAATAAGTAACGCAATCATGAATTTAAAATCAAACAGCTTAAAAGCAATTTCTGTTAGCATTTTCCTTTTACACAGAATAAAATCTGAAAACAACTAACCGGTTTAATAAAAGTATAGGTTGATGAATTCTAAAAGTTCATCCTTTTTGGAAAAAACCCATCAATTTTTTCTGTTTTTCCCCTCCTACATACATCAGCACAAGCAGACTTTCTTTTACTTACTAAATTCTGCAATTTCTACAAATGTTTTAATGTTACAATGTACTTTGTTCTTTCTTTTTTTGTAGTCGCACATGTTTTCAACAATGCTACTAGAATTTTTACTACTACTTTGCATATCCTTGTAATTGTCCCAACTAATTACCATATTTTAAACCAGTTTTACTCTCTCTGTATCATTGTCTATCGCGCGCGTGATCGACGAATATTTGTCGATAAGGGCATTATTTCTAGATTACGAGATTAAAATTTCAGATTTTTTTTACTTTTACAAACTGGTTTATCCTGAAAGAACTATATATTTTTTTACTTTAAATTAAAAGTCTAAGGATGATATTAATAGTTACAAAATATACAGACTTCTCATTTTCTCCAGAAACTCTGGGTTTAATCGGCAAAAATATCCGGACCACAATCAACCGTGCCCCACTGAGAGCCTAAGACAGACGGGAGTGGTAACACCTGGAAAATCTTGTTTACTTTCCCCTTTTCTTATTCTTTGTTGTACAAAATATGCCCTCAAACTGTTTATTTTGATTAAGCAAATATGAATGAATTTTTACGACACATTTTCTCACATAAACTCTGCTTTTAGGACAACGGAAGATACCGCAATTTATTTGAAATTAAATATTAACATTTTATGCTGTCTTTGAGGCTGAAAACCACTATTTTTCTGCTAAATGAACTTTTTTTTTCTTAGTACAAAAAATATCTTATGACGTCCTATTTTTTTTTTTTGCTGCAATATCTACAGAACATATGTGTGCATATTGTGTGTGTAGTCGGTAGGAATCATGCTGTACGGGTAATTTAACGTAGGCCCAAAACTGAGACAACGGCTTCTATTTCTAAAAGACGTTGGACCTACGTTAGATTGCAAGGCTGTGCTACCAGGGGCGTATTTCCGTCTCCACAAACGTAGGTGTCCAGAAAAATGTAATTTAACTTGACTTGCTGTCTAAACCTTATGAATATGAGCATGATGGAAAGAAAACTGCTAAAAAGGCCTAAGCTTAGGCATATTAATTTATTTTTAGTGCCAAAAGAAAAGGCGTTTTGTTACTAACCAGTCTGGGTGTCCAAACCTTATAAATATTATCACGGCGGAAGACAGCCAAAATCGTACGTTTTCCTGCATGCGATCTGTATGCAACCAAAATTTGTAAACGCGACGAATTGACGCGACACCTGGAATAAAAACTGTTAAAAAGGCCTTGGCCTAGGCCAAAGAATTAATATTTAATGCCTAAGCAAAATCACAATAATACTAACTTGACTTGGAGTGTAAACTTTATAGATATGAACACGATGGGATAAAAACTGTTAAAAAAGCCAAGGTATTAATATTTAATGCCAAAGTAAAAGCGCAATAATACTAACTTGATTTAATATCTAAACCTTAGGAATATGAAAACTATTTGAGATAAGCTGTTAAAAAGGCCTAGGCCAAGGTATTAATATTAAATGCCTAAGTAAAATCGCAATAATAATAACTTGACTTGGTGTCTAAACCTTATAAATATGAACACGATGGAATAAAAACTGTTAAAAAGGCCTAGGCCTAGGCCAAGATATTAATATTAAATGCCTGAGTAAAAGCGCAAAAATACTAACTTGACATGGTGTCTAAACCTTATAGATATGAACACGATGCAATAGAAGCTGCTAAAAAGGCCTAGGCCTGGGCCAAGATATTAATATTTAATGCTTAACTAAAAGCACAATAATACTAACTTGACTTGGTGTGTAAACGGTATGAATATGAGCACGATGGAATAAAAACTGTTGAAAAGGCCTAGGCCAAGATATTAATATTAAATGCCTAAGCAAAGTGGCAATAATACTAACTTGACTTGGTGTGTAAACTTTATGAATATGAGCACGATGGAATAAAACCTGTTAAAAAGGCCCAAGCTTAGGTGTTATATATAAACACATTAATTTGCTTTTAGTGCCAAAGAAAAAGCGCAATATTCCTAACCTGTCTGAGTGTCGAAACCTTATAAATATGATGACGGCGGGAGACGTTAGAAATCGTACGTTTTCTTGCATGCGTTTTGTATGTAACCAAAATTTGTAAACGCGACGAATTATTTTGTCCGCGACAAATTGACATAGTCGACGTATTTGTCCGCGATAAAATTGACGTGCGACGAATTGACGTATAACCAAGTTAGAGTAAAAGGGGATAGTATACCAAATTTGGTGGTCCTAAATTGAAATCTATAGATTTTACAAAAAAATTTTATGAGGAAGGCTCACACCCCCTGGGATCCGATCCCTTTCAAAAACCATCTACAGTTTAAGTTAGAGTTTCATGAGATAGTATACCAAGTTTGGTGGTTCTAAATTGAAAACTGTAGATTTTAACACAATTTCGCCGAAACGTTCAAAAACCGTCTACCGTCTAAGTTAGACTACCGTGAGATAGTATACCAAATTTGGTGGTTCTAAATTGAAAACTGTAGATTTTACGAAAAAAAAATTATGAGGGGGACTCTGACTCCCCGGTCTCCGACGCCTTCCCAAAACAGTCTACAGTCAAAGTTAGAGTTTCGTGAGATAGTATACCAAATTCGGTGGTTCTAAATTGAAAACTGTAGATTTTACGAAAATGTTGTTTGGGGGGGGTGCTCTGACCCCCCGTGTTTCAATCCCTTCCAAAAAGCATCTACAGTGTAAGTTAGAGTTTCGTGAGATAGTATACCAAATTTGGTGGTTCTAAATTGAAAACTGTAGATTATACGAAAATGTTGTATAGGGGATCTCACCCCCCTCCCCGTGTTTCAATCCCTTCCAAAAAACATCTACAGTGTAAGTTAGAGTTTCATGAGATAGTATAACAAATTTGGTGGTTCTAAATTGAAAACTGTAGATTATACGAAAATGTTGTATATGGGCTCTGACCCCCCCCTGTTTCAATCCCTTCCAAAAAGCATCTACAGTGTAAGTTAGAGTTTCGTGAGATAGTATACCAAATTTGGTGGTTCTAAATTGAAAACTGTAGATTATACGAAAATGTTGTATGGGGGATCTCACCCCCCCTCCCCGTGTTTCAATCCCTTCCAAAAACATCTACAGTGTAAGTTAGAGTTTCATGAGATAGTATAACAAATTTGGTGGTTCTAAATTGAAAACTGTAGATTATACGAAAATGTTGTATGGGGGCTCTGACCCCCCCCCTGTTTCAATCCCTTCCAAAAAGCATCTACAGTGTAAGTTAGAGTTTCATGAGATAGTATACCAAATTTGGTGGTTCTAAATTGAAAACTGTAGATTATACGAAAATGTTGTATGGGGGCTCTGACCCCCCCTGTTTCAATCCCTTCCAAAAAGCATCTACAGTGTAAGTTAGAGTTTCATGAGATAGTATACTAAATTTGGTGGTTCTACATTGAAAACGGTTCTAAATTGAAAACTGTAGATTATACGAAAATGTTGTACGGGGGCTCTCACCCCCGTTTCAATCCCTTCCAAAAAGCATCTACAGTGTAAGTTAGAGTTTCATGAGATAGTATACCAAATTTGGTGGTTCTACATTGAAAACTGCAGATTTTACGAAAATGTTGTATGGGGGGGGTGCTCTGAACCCCGTGTTTCAATCCCTTCCAAAAAGCATTTACAGTGTAAGTTAGAGTTTCATGAGATAGTATACCAAATTTGGTGGTTCTAAATTGAAAAGTGCTCTGATCCCCCGTGTTTCAATACCTTCCAAAAAGCATCTACAGTGTAAGTTAGAGTTTCGTGAGATAGTATACCAAATTTGGTGGAAAATTAGGGGGGGGGTCTGCCCTTTGTGCCCCGTCCCGTTCCAAAAACCTTCTACCGTCTAAAATTTTTGTGCCAAAGAAAAAGCGTTTTGTTCCTATCCTGTCTGAGTGTATAAACCTTCTATAAATTTGATCAGAGCGGAAGTCGTTCGAAATCGGCGACGAATTGGTCCGCGACGAATTGACGTAGTCGACGAATTTGTACGCGACGAATTGACGCTCGACGAATTGACGCGCGACGAATTGTCGTAGTCGACGAATTGACGCGCGACGAATCGTCGCAGTCGACGAATTGACGTAGTCGACGAATTGACGCACGCGACGAATTGACGTGACACCATTAGTATGACCGCCTGGATAATATGTTGTTGAGCTACCTTTTGCTCTTATTACTGTTTAAATTCGTCTCGGTATAGACTGTATTAAATGTCAGTAAGTGGCTTCGGGTTTATTAGCCAAAATGCGATGAACTGCACCCTCCAGCTCTTCAAGAGATATTAACGGATCCAGCTGTTGATGCCCTTTCGATTCATCTCACAAATGTTCCTTTCAATTGAAATCCGATGATTGAGGAAGCCGATGTAGCAGGGAGAAGCCTCCGTGAAGCTCCTCAAACCATTCGCGTAAAATATGCGCACTATGACATGGAGCATTTAGCTGCTGTAAGTACCATTGGGATAAACTATCCCAGTCATATTGATAGTTTCTCCATTGAGATAAACTATCAATATGACTGGGTGAACTCGGCCATCAACGACATTTAAATACTTTTGGGCGGTCAGACGTGTCTCCATATGAATCAAAGGTCTCAAACACTCCCACGAAAGAATGCCCCAAACCATAACGTTTCCTCCGTCAGCTTGAAAAGTAGTGACGATGCAAGATGGGTCTATGCTTTTGTTCTGCTACTTCCTTATCCCCGCCCTTCTACACTGCTGGCCAACCAAAATGCAACACCAAGAAGGAAGCATCCGATTGGCCTGAAATTCGCAGCATGCGTCGCCCGCGAGAGGACGTGCAAACGATTAGCATTGCAGGGTATATGCAAATGCAAATCATGTGCCGCCGGCACGCCACCGAAAAGCACTATAAGAAGGGTGCACAGAACGCAAGGTGTAAATAGTGGAAGTGTGTTGAGCTGCCGGACCTGTGCGTGGAAAACTTCCTGGTGCCTCGTCGCAGAATACGGCAGTCATTCCAGCACGTTTCGGAGTTCGACAGAGGACGAATAGTGGCTTATCGCGACAGCGGTTTATCGTACCTAGACATCGGCGCCGTGTGGGACCACATCCAGCCACAGTGAAGCGAGTATGGATTAGGTGGGTGCAGGAGGGACGGACGGACCGACGTGAGCGATTTACGTAGCGGCGGCACACCACCGAATGAGAGGACCGGCATGTTGTGCGGCGGGCATTGACGGCTCGCACCGTTACAACACGAACGTTAGCACAGAAATAAGAGTGTGTTGCGCAACAACCTGTGTCAGCACGTACCGTTCGACGTCGTCTGCAGGAGCGGGGACTTGTCGCACGGTGCCCATTGCTGCGATTACCATTGACGTTACTCGACCGGCGATGGCGGCGACAGTGGGCCGTTGAACGCCCCACCTGGACTACGGAATGGCACAACATTGACTTCTCTGACGAATCCCGCTTCTGCCTGCAACACCAGGATGGTCGGATCTGCGTGTAGCGGTTCCGCGGCGAAAGACTGTTTGATGTCTGCATTATGCATCGCCATAGCGGTCAGTCGCCTGGCGTTATGGTTTGGTGCGCAATTGGATATGACACCCGCATCCATCTGGTACGCATCGCCGGTACACTCAACAACCACAGCTACATCTCCGACGTTTTGGAGACTGTAGTCCTCCCCTACCTGCAGGACTTGCCAGCGGCCACGTTTCAACAGGACAATGCTCGCCCTGACTCACGTGGCACGCATCGTGCAACAATTCTTTACGGCCCACCAGGTGTCACTGCTGCCGTGGCCCGCCTGTTGTCCAGATATGTCGCCCATCGAACGTCTGGTCGCTGATCGGCAACCGAGTGGCCCGGCAAGCACCACCAGCGGCTACGCCTGATGAACTGTGGCAACGTGAGGAAGCAGCCTGGACCGACATACCGCAAGCCCACATCCAAAGCCGCATTCGTTCGACGCCGCGGCGTGTAGCAGCTGCAGCCATGGGGAGCCACACGAATTATTAATGTCTGCGTGTTCTGAAAGTCGCACGGGCCTGTAAGCTCAATCGTTTCATCTATGTATCTGTTGTTATGTGTCCAATAAATCTGGCTTTGCTATCTCGTGTCCTTCTTGGTGTTGCATTTTAGGTGGCCAGGAGTATAAATGCTTGGTGTAGTTCAAAACGGGATTCCTCGGAACACTTTACGCTTTCTTGCTCATTTTCTCTCCAGTGCTTGTGTTGCTGAACAAACTGGGGGCATTTCTTCTTGTTCGCTGCTAATAACAATAGCTTACGTAGAAGCAGTCTGCGACTGTTGCCCATACGATATAATTTGCGGCAGACTGTACTTTCAGAGGCCATCGGACTTGGTCTCTGATTCAGGTTATCTGTAATCTGACGAGGTGTTGCCCATCTATAGGATTGAGCAAGTCTATCTACTCTCCGTTCAGCTCAAGCATCCAGTAGCCGTTGACGACCGCTCAGACCCGGCTTTTCGGCTGGTGGTCCACTCTTTGGAAACTTGAATAACTCCTGCCCTCAAACATTTCACAAGTGCAGCCGTTTTTTGTCATGCTCGCACCAATGCTTCGAGCACCCACGACCATTCCACATTCAAAGTCTATCAGATCGCGTCACTATTACTTCTTGCGCATTGCACTTCGTAAGTCACTTCATGCCTTCAGCGTTACCTTTTTATACCGATTCAGCCATCTTTTAACAGCAGCATCTGCGAGATGGCTGCTTTGCATAAAATGGTCTATAATACACTCACGGACAATGAAATTTGCGAATCTAGAAGAAAGCATGCTACAACCGCGAAACTTTGCAAATAACTAGAGTGCGTGCTGGTATGAAAATGATCCACTTTAGTGCGAGTGCACTACCTGTAGTGGCGCTGCAAGCACGAACCGTCAGCCTTATAAACCGGCGTGTAGTCGATGCCCATTGAAAGCGAAAAGAATCGATCGACGCAAGCAGGAGTACAGAGTAACAAGAATGCCTGTTAGACACCAGAGACGTCGATTTACGCAACTTACGGACTTTGAGAAAGGCCTGATCATCGGGTTGAAAACTGCAGGGTGGTCGGAGCGCTGTATAGCCTGCCACGTGGATCGTTCTTACCATACCTTCCGACTTCGTTGGGAACAGTGGACACGTGACGGCACTGCCACACGGCGGAGCGGTTTCGGACGAATCAGGATTATCACCCGTAGAGAGGCTCGACGGATCGTACGCCAGGCACGAACGGATCCCACGGGGACCCGGTCCACTATACAGGCAGATGTAGCGGCTTCTGTGTGTCCACGAACCATTTCCCGACGCCTCGCTAAAGCGAATCTGCGATTCCAGCGCCCTTTTGTGCGCTGCCATTAACACCGGAACATGGCCAGCTCCTTGTGCAGTGGTGCCAGGCCATAGTGACGTGAACGCAACAGACTGGCGATGAGTGCCGCTTCGTTTTAGGGACAGATGATCATCGTGTCTAGGTGTGGAGGTGCCCGGGTCAACGGCACAATCCCGACCTCGCTATCGAGCGCCACACCTACCCCACTGCAAGCATTATTGTGTAGAGAGCCATTGCCTACGATAGCCGATGAGCTCAAGTAGTGGTACGTCGATCATTGACGGGCCAGCTGTATGTGGATGAAATCCTACGGACTCATGTGCTCCTATTCCTGGCAGAAATTCCAGGTGTGCTATGCCAGCAGGATAATGCCCACCCGCACACTGCTCGGGTTGCGCAGGACTGCCTACGTCATGTCCTGACACTTCCATGGCTACCTGCTCCCCGGAGATGTTCCCAATCGAGCATGTGTGGAACCAGTTGAAACGCCTTCTGCCGTACTATCCGGCATTTGGAGCACACCGTGTAACACGTGTGGGCCATTCGTCCACAGGAAAACATCAGGCGTTTGTTCGCCTCCTTGCCGAACCGTATTGCAGCATGTATCGCCGCATGAGGCGGCGCAACGCGCTATTGTAGATGACCGGACTGCCTGCCACAGATCCCTCTGTAATTGCCCTGCAGCTCTGTTTTTGCCATGAGGTGTATCATTCATCTGCATCCTTACGCCCATAAAATTTCAGCTCAATCCGATGTTTCAGTCTTGGCGCGCAAATTTCATTGTCCGTGAGTGTAATTTGGCCACTCAGTGTACAACAACGCAAAAACAGAGTTAATGTCAACGAGACGTTTAAAATGAACCAATTACGAGTATTAAACATGTGCGCATGAGCTCGTCTTCTTTTCGCCGGAACAAAGGCAACATATCCAGTTTAAGCGGAAAGATGCTCAAGATGAATTTGACATTTCCATCCTGCAGGAGTTTGCAAAATGTTGGTGAAGGAAGTCTTTTTAACATTAAAACCATTAGCTTTAATATACGCAGGGAAAATTCGCATTATCACTTAATATTATAATGAATTGCTTCATGCTAGTCTTTGATTTGTGTTTCAAGACCAGATCGCATGTCCGTTAAGAACTGTCATATTTACATCCATCCGGATTAGACATCAGAGTAGTCGATTTCTTTTCTCGTACTTGTTTGGGGTTATAGAGAAAGACTGCATGTGTTGTGTTGCTTGTTGTCTAGCTCTTACCCAGGTAGAAGAAACGAACTGCATTTATGTCTTTCTTTAAGTTTAGCTCATAGTTCAGACATTACATATAATTTTAAGGGATCTGTACATTGTGCTGTATGCTATCTTCTGTTTTTCCAGATATTTGACGTAAAAACAAGATCCCTAAGTATAAAGAAACAATCACATAATGGCAAAGTATTCCTTTGCACTAGTTTTCCTACAGAAACTTTAACAACGATTTCCTTTCAGAGTCTGTTGTATTCCACCTAGAGACTTCGTCTTTGGTGGTTCTTATTTATCTGATAACTTTCTAAGACTGAGCGCCAGAGTTAAACCTGTTTTGTATTTTAATAGCATGTTTTTTTCTTCCCAAAAATAACTTTCTTTCTTTTTAAGGGGGTTAGAGAATATTTTACGATTAATCTTTCTCTTTATCTTTTTCACTGTTTTTTAACCTTCTGCTTGTTCGGGTAGCTAAATCTACTTTTAGGAAACTTTGATGTCTAATCCCATTTGTTCGTGTTGGAGTAAAGAAAGTCCTTTTGTTCGTTTGAGAATACCTTTGCGCATTTTGTTACTGCGGTGCCTAGAAAACGCATACGTTTTTTTCTACTTTATAAGTACATTCTATTTCTGTGAAATTGCTTAAATATTTGCCTTCTAAATGATTCAAACAATCTAAATGATCAAGCTTTTTTGATGATTACCTTTGGTTGAATCGTACTAGTTCTGGAATACACGACTATCCCCCACCCCGAAGGGTTCTACGTCAATTCGTCGCGTGCGTCAATTCGTCGACTGCGACGATTCGTCGCGCGTCAATTCGTCTACCACGACGATTCGTCGAGCGTCAATTCGTCGCGGACAAATTCGTCGACTACGTCAATTCGTCGCGTTTACAGATTTTGGTTACATACAAAACGAATGCAGGAAAACGTACGATTTCGAACGTCTTCCTCCCTGATCAAATTTATAAAGTTTGGATACTCAGACAGGATAGGAATATTACGCTGTTTCTTTGGCACTAAAAATATTAGACAGTAGACGGTTTTTGGAACGGGTCAGAGGCCCGGTTGGTCGGAGCCCCCCATACACAAAATATTCGTAAAATCTACAGTTTTCAATTCAGAAATACCAAACAGGTATCCTATCTCATGGTACTCTAACTTAGACGGTTGTCGGTTTTGGAACGGGTCAAGGCCCAGGGAGTCAGAGCCCCCCCCCCCCCCCCCACATACATACACAATTTTCGTAAAATCTAGTTTTCATTTCAGAACCATCAAATTTGGTATCATGAAACTCTAACTTCGACGCTAGACGGTTTTTGGAATGGGTTGGAGTCCGGGGGTCGGAGCCCCCCCCACTCATAAAAATTTCGTAAAATCTACAGTTTTCATCTTAGAAGCACCAAATTTGGTATACTATCTCATGGTACTCTAACTTAGACAGTAGACGGTTTTGGAACGGCTCAAACCTACAGTTTTGAATTGAGAACCACCAAATCTGGTATACTATCTCATGGTACTTTAACTTAGATGTTAGACGATTTTTTGAAGGGGTTGCAGCCCGGGGTTATTTTTTTTTTTTTTTTGATTGGAGCTTTAACGACCACCGTGAGCAACACAATGGGCTATAAGCAGTCGCCCGTCCCTAATTTAGGGTCACTGGTTCCAGGGAAGGGAGAGAGCTAGTGCCGTAAAACAAACACAACATCCATGCCTCACGGGGATTCGAACCCGGACCTCTTTCGGACGAATGATCAGAGGCCATCGCCTTATACCACTGCGCCACCGGGGTGGCGGTAAGGACCTCCCTCATACAAACAATTCGCAACAATTCGCATTTCGGCCCCCTCATACAAACAATTCGCAACTGCAGTTTTTAAGAAAATGTGGTATGTGGGGGGGGGGGGGCTCCGACTCCCGGGCCTTGACCCGTTCCAAAAACGGTCTACCGTCTAAGTTAGAGTACCATGATATAGTATACCAAATTAGGTGGTTCTAAATTGAAAACTGTAGATTTTGCGATTTTTTTATGAGGGGGGCCCTTACCCCCGGGCTGCAACCCCTTCAAAAAATCGTCTAGCGTCTAAGTTAGAGTACCATGAGAGAGTATACCAGAATTGGTGGTTCTGAATTGAAAACTGTAGTTTTTAAGAAAATTTTGTATGTGGGGGGCTCTGACCCCCGGACCTTGACCCGTTCCAAAAACGGTGTACTGTCTAAGTTAGAGTACCATGAGATAGCATACCAAATTTTGTGGTTCTAAAATGAAAACTGGTAGATTTTACGAAATTTTTTATGAAAGGGGGTGTCTCTGATCCCCGGGCTACAACCCCTTCCAAAAACCGTCTAGCGTCTAAGTTTCATGATACCAAATTTGATGGTTCTGAAATGAAAACTGGATTTCACGAAAATTTTAAAACGTACGTTTTCCTGCATTTGTTTTGTATGTAACCAAAATCTGTAAACGCGACGAATTGACGTAGTCGACGAATTGAGGTAGTGGACGAATTTGTCCGCGACGAATTGACGCTCGACGAATCGTCGTGGTCGACGAACTGACGCAGGCGACAAATTGTCGTAGTCGACGAATTGACGCAGGCGACAAATTGTCGTAGTCGACGAATTGACGCGCGACGAATCATCGCAGTCGACGAATTGACGCACGCGACGAATTGACGTGACACCCCGTACATGACTAATATGAGCAATGGTCATGAAAATATTGTTAATAGCATAAATGAAAATCCAGTTGCAAAGTCTCGCTTGTTCGACGAAACAGGAAAGGGAGTGAGACAAGGTGACACCAGATATCCTAAGCTCTTCAATGCCACATTGCAAAATATATTTCATTCATCGAACTAAAAAGCAAGGGGATAAAAATCATTACTTCGTTATTGTGACAACATAGTCATTTTTACAAGAACTTGCTGGCAAGAGTAAAGAAATAGGCTTAAATATGAACTTGCAAGAAGTAAAGCTAATGCACAAGTTTTTTCAAGAATAATAGATTTAATGGTTGCTAGAGCAAATCTAAAAGTAACAGATACCTACGTTTGCCTTGAACAATAGGTATCAGGAACGAAACATATCGTAAAAGAAATTAATAGCCGTATTGGAGAACATCTGAAAGAAAAAGTAGTTTTCAAGAACAATTTATCATTATATCTTAAAAGAAAAGTTTTTAATCAATGCACCATGCCAGTTCTTACTTATGGATTAGAGACACGGATAATTAAATACGACATTCAGAGGTTGAAGACAATTGAAAGAAACATGGAGATATATAACTGAAAGAGACATCGAGATATAAACAAAAAGGCAGGAGGAGGAGGAGCTAATAGATCATGAAAATGACGGGAATTGATGACGTCATGATCAAGGCAAAATCGGTGACATGGCAATGGGCTGGTCATATTGCTCATCAGTGGCCAACTGAAATACAAGACTGGATTCCAAAGCACAGGAAACGACAGTGAAGATTACCCAGTGGGAGAAGGTTGGATTAAAAGTGGAAGCATGTCTGAGACTGGCTCAAGCCGGAAAGTTGTGGAAGAAATTAGGGGAGACTTTCATCCAGTGGTGGATTGATAAATGATTGATAACGAAGAACATGGCCATACACATATTAACAAAAGGCAAAGTAAACCATAACTGAAGTATTCACATGCGAAAATTACATCAAAGACGAAGAGGAGTAAAGATCACTTGCAAAATTATTGTTTTACGAGTCATTTTGGAAGACTTTCAAACCGGTCAATAAAATTTGAATTAAGTTTCGATTTCGTTTGTTCATTTCCCCAGTCATTGTCAGATTAAATCATTCAGCAGCAGAAAATATTCGATACGATCATATTAAAATCATTAAACAGATGCGGTATAAATTTTTTCAATAGCTGCTTAACATGGTATGGACGCATTAGTATTTTTCACGCACTCCAACAGTTACGCTAGGGGGCGTAAAACTAAATTGCATTTTCTCAATATCTCTGCTTCTAAAACTCCGATTTGAAACATTCTTTCTGCAGCGGATACAGCTCCTAATGGGAAATCTTTTGCATATAATTTCTAATTTTTGGTAAAAAATGGTTTGGCCACCAGTAAGTGTTAATTTCTGTTTCTGATGTATTTGCAGCGAAATCTGAGCTTCTAAAATCTCGATTAAAAAACATTCTTTCGTGCACCGATACCGATCACGTCGATAAACTTTTCGGAATATTTCCTTCTTAAAATAATGCATGGTTTCTCCGCTAAGGGGCGTAGATGTATATCTTATTTTTGTCAGTATCTCTGCTTCTAATGGTCTGATAGGAAATTTTTATTTTTGTTGGATAGTGTTTCTGCTGAAAAATGTTTGTCTTATAATTTCAAAATTTTTAAGTAATTCATAGATTTGTTACTAGGTGTGTTAAGGTGAATTGCGTTTTTCCCGATATCTCTGCTTCTAAAACTCCGGTTTGAAAATTTCTTTGTGCAGCGGATACAGTTCCTGATGGGGAAATCATTTGCATATAATTTCTGATTTTTGGTAAAAAATAGTTTGGCCACCAGTGGTGTAAGTATTAATTTCTTCTTCTGATGTGTTTGCAGCAAAATCTGAATTTCTAAAATCTCGATTGAAAAAATTCATTCGAAGACCGATACTACTAACGTTCGATAAACCTTTTCGGAATATTTTCTTCTTAAAATAATGCATGGTTTCTCCGCTATTTTCCGTAGATGCATATCTTACTTTTGTCGATATTTCTGCTTCTAAGAGACCGATTTGAAAAATTATTTTTTTGTTAGAGAGCGTTTCCGCTGAAAAATGTTTTTCGTATAATATAAAAATTTTCTTAACTCATAAGTCTGCCACCAGAGGGCGTAAGTTCACGTTTTCGTTTACAGCAATATATCTGCGGGTCTAAAAACGAATTGAAAAACTTCTTTCTTCGTGCAGATACTACTAACTATACAAAACTCTGTGTACCTATTTTATCTCCAAAAACTGTGTCGCCGCTACGGTCGTAAACGCTTTACTTGTTTTTCTCAATATCTCTTATCCTGCATGTGCAATTTAAGAACTTCTCTCAACACTGGATGCCATTTACTTTGTAGAACACATTAGGCAAGTACATCAGGAATTTTGTAGTTTATAGTTCCGTCGGTAGGGGTTGTTTGTCTACTGCAGAGTGCAGCTGTATCGCAACTTCTGAGAAAACTATTGAGAAATTTCTTTTTTACTGTATGCCATTCGCTACAATTGAGATATGGAGCATTATCCTCTTTAAATAATGCAAATATAATCCAAAGTAAAGGGCAAAACGTTTTTTCGCTATCTCTGCTTTCGGTCGAATTATTTGTAAAGATCTTTTTCCTTAGCGTAGCTTTTCCCATGAAGAATATGTTTCGCCTATTTTCAATTTCCATTATGCAAAATTCGTCCGCTAGCAGACGTAGACTTATATCATGTTTCTTTCTATATTTCTTCTTTGAACTTTTCGATTTGAAAATCTCTTTGTCTCTGATACCTTCCTTGTGCTATGACAAGAAATTTTTAGCGCGCCATTTGTTAATTTTCGTAACGTGATTTTCAGCCGCTGGTGAAACTCAGAAGACGTTTCTATTTCTGGATGTTTTATCGATTGTAGAAACCAGTTGATTGTGTTTCAAACCGGTTTCATTGAATTTGAACAGCTTTGGTAAATTTAATTCGCGGTAGAATGGATTCAAAAGACGTGCTCATTACAATAAAAAATGCGGTGTCATCTTTCTTCTTAACAACTTTCAGATGGTTACCGACATGTTCATTCAGGTGCTTGACTGCATCGTGGAAATAACAGCACCTTTCACATTTCCTTTTACGCCTTACGACAGCATTCACCGAACTTGACTGACACACCACATATATACAATATACAAAGAAGTAAAACTTTATCAATTTGACTTGTTACGTAAACCTTATTAATAGGAAAACGGAGAGTTAAAAAATGGCTGAAAAGGCCTAGGACTGCAAAATTTCTATTTCGTGCCTGAATAACGGTGGAATATTATTGACCTGAAATGTTTTGTTAACTTTATAAATATGAGTACGACGGACTGAAACTGTTGAAAAGATGCAGGTCTAGGGTCTTATAAATTATGTATTTTGAATGAGTACAAGTCCTATGGTTGTAGAATTTTTGTTTGTGGATGGTGTAAAGGTAGAGCATTATTGACTTGAATTGTTATGTAGACTTTTAAGCCGCGGATGGCTTAGTGGTTAGCAGTTCAGACTATCGATGCAACGTCCTCAGGTTCAAGCCTGGGTTGATCTTTCAGAGATGGTGTGATTTGCTAACAATTGCTGAATATCCGCCGTGCATCGGACGAGCACGTTAAGTGACGGCCCCAAGGCTGGACCCACTGGTTAAATGGGTATCCTTTCCTATCCCCCCCCCCCCTGAAATTCTTTCACCCCTCTATGTGCAATATTGTACTTGTATGGTGGCGCCATCTACTGTACTCTAATCTCACTACAAACTGTTCTGTCAAAGTCGCTAATTTTGCTCTCATTCCTTCCGTTTCTGTGTCCTGCCCAAGAAGTGATTTCGCTGTAGGTGGCTGGGACCTAAACTCTACTCACTGTGGACGGAAGTCTACAAGAAAACAAGAAAATGACAAATGGTTACTACAAGAAAATGACAAATGGTTGTAAACTTTTAATTTATGAGCACAGTAGACTAAAATTCGCTGAAAAAGTGCCGGCCGAGGACTTAAAATTAATGGCTTTTGAATGAGTACAAGTAGTATATTCCCCTTGACTTGTTATGTAAACCTTCTAAATATAAGCACAACGGACTAGAAATTGCTAAAAAGGCTTAGGTCTTGGCTTATTGCAGTATTTTTTTTAATCGAGTGAACGTGGAGTATAACAAGTTAATGTAATAATGTTAAACTTGTACTCATTCAGATAACAAAACATAAATTTACATGACAATTTAAGTCAATTATACTTAAATTGTCATGTAAATTTATGTTTTGTTATCTGAATGAGTACAAGTTTAACATTATTACATTAACTTGTTATGCAAACCTTATAAATATGAGCACAACGGATTAAAAATTCCTAAAAATACTTAGGCCTAGGTCTATGGCAGTATTTGTTTTCTTTGAATTGCGTGTAGGTGGAATGCAATTGACTTGATTTGTCATGTAAACTTTTAGAATATGAACACAATAGACAAAACTCCGCAAAAAAAAAAAAAAAAGTGCCGGCCTAGGCCTTACACAATTAATGATTTTTGAATGAGTACAAGTGGTATGTTATCCCCTTGATTTGCTTTGTAAACCTGATAAATATAAGCACAACGGACTGCAAATTGCTAAAAAGGCCTAGTCTTAGGTCTATGGCGGTGATTTTTTTTTTTGATTTTTTGGATTCAGTGAAAGTGGAATATAATTGACTTGAATTTCCATGCAAACATTTAGAACATAAGCAGAGCAGATTACAATTGGCTAAAAAGGCGCCTGCCTAGGCCTTATAATTAATGGTTTTTTAATGAGTACATATTTAACATTATCACCTTGACTTGCTATATAAACCTTATAAATATGAGCATAACAGATTAAAAATTGCTAAAAAGACCTTTACCTATGGCAGTAATTTTATTTTATTTTATTTTATTGAGTGAAGGTGGAGTGTAATTGACTTGAATTGTCATGTAAAGTTTTAGAATACAAGCACAGTAGACTAGAATTCGATGGAAAAGCACCGGGCAAGGCCCTATAATTAACGTTTTTCGAATGAGTACAGGTGCCTTGGCTAGTTATGTAAATCTTATAAATATGAGCACAACGGATTTCAAATTGCTGAAAAGGCCTAGGCCACTGAACGTATTTTCTTTAAAAATTGAGTAAAGGTGGAGTATAATTGACTTGAATTATCATGTAAACTTTTAGAATATGAGCACAGTAGGAAAACATTTGCTAAAAAGGCGCCGGCCAAGGCCTTATCATAAATCTTTCTTGAATTAGTACAAGTGGAACATTATCAACTGTCTTGTTATGTAAACTTTATAAATATGGGCATAATGGTTTAAAATTCTCTACAAAGGCCCAGGCCTTATAACTACTGTTTTATTAATGAGTACATTAACACTTGGGCTTGTTATGTAAACCTAAAAAACATGGTCACTACGGATTAAACATTGTTAAAAATGCTTCGGCCTAGGACTGCAAAATATTTGTTTCGTGACTCAGCAAAGGTGGAGTATTATTGCCTTGACTAATTATGTGCACTTTATGAATATTTACCAGTCAAATATTGTGATTAATAATATCTGCCGTTCTGACGAATAATAATAACAATCTATATATTAATTCTATAAATTTTTTTACTGTCAGTCCTATTTTGAGAGAACGGCTGAACGTAAAGTTATTGTTGAGGTATCAAAATAAAGGTCTTACCATATAGATGTACCAGTCGAAAAGAAAACTGAGATTAGGTAACGGCTCGGGCGGGGCGGGGCGGGGCGGGGCGGGGCGGGGCGGCAGAGTTCACATGTAAAGTCTATTAGAGAAGCGTGCGGTTCATATCTACATCTGGCGCTCGGTTCAGTGTCACACTTGGTGTGTGCATGGTGTTCTATGATCAGTCCTAAAGTAAATAAATACTTTATTGCATACTTACCCTTAACAGAATGCCTCTCCCTCAGAAAAAAGATAAAACGTAACAGCATTACTGAAAGCCGTGAGAGATCAATGGGTCGCAACTATATGTCTCAGACAAGAGAGAATGAAGAGTATTCGCAAAGTGAATCTCATTCCAACAACATTTACAAACACAGTTGTGACTGAAGATGAGATTGAAACAGAGCACTTACCAGTTGAAGTTTTGCACACGATCGACGTGAGTGGACTTCCGCCTCATAATTTACGACTGAAAAAGGGTGCAGTCGTGATGCTCATCACGAACTTGGCCGCCCCGGTGGCGCAGTGGTCTAAGCGCTGGCTTATGATGATTCGTTCGTGAAGGGTCCGAGTTCGAATCCCGGTGAGGCATGGTTGTTGTGGTTGTGTTTGTCTTACGGCGCTAACTCGGTCCCTTCCCTGTAACCAGTGACCCTAAATTATGGACGGGCGACTGCTTATAGCCCATTGAGTTGTTCACGGTAATCGTTAAAACTTCAGTCAAAAAAAAAAAAAAAAAAAAAAATCACGAACCTGGATTATTGTCTTTACTGAAGTGGTTGAGTAAATTTGTCAATCAAATAAAGTTTACATTTTTTGTTTCACATGAGTTTATTCTTTAAAAAAAAAAAAAAAGGAACAAAAACAAACGAACAAACTGACCGTCGATTCCGACGGGTTTCGTTTAGTTATTATTGTTCCTGAAGTAAATAGAAGTGACACTGCTGAATGACGATAGAAACATAACGCTAACTTGAGTTACCTAGCTGCCTCACAAAATTTCTGATATTACCTGATCCTTGACATACAGCGCCGACTGCTAATGCAGCAACGAAGTAGAAACGAGATGTCGGTGTTTTGTTCTATCGGTGTATGGTCCTGTCGGTATTTTGTCCTGTCTGTGTTTTGGTTGGGGGTGTTTTGGGTGTCTGAGTTTGGGTTGTCTGTATATATTGTCCTGTCGGTGTTTTTGTTCGACACCCAGTGATCATATATATCAATAGTAAATATGATTATTGTTAATGCCAAACCAGTTATTAACGGTCTCCCACACAAAGAAAAAAGCAGTTGTGCCAGTGAATTAAAAATCAGTGTGCAAAACTTCATAGCACTGTTGCTGATTCCCGACTCCGGTAAAGAGGATAGTAGTGATACGAAGGGTCTCATATGAAACGTCAGAATATATGTGATACCAAAATAATCAGTTTGAAAATTCTATGTCTCTATGCAGGCAGCCCATTTTAGGGAAGATTGTTGTTTGGTTAGTAGATTTGTACGGCGCAAGGACCATATTTGGCCGAAGAGCACCGAACACGATATCATCAAATGAAAAATCTTAACAAGTTAGTAAAATCATGCAATGCATTGATTATGATACGTTTTCCAACATACCAGAAATCATTACTCAATTTATGAGGATAATGGCTGTGCAATAAATCTCGCTCCTGTGCCCTGACCTTTGACCCCATTTCAATGATGTTAAACAGAATTGGTTCAGTATACCTCCGGAACAACACGAAAACGTTTTGTCGTAATCGAAGCATCTTTACGTAAGTTATGACGCACAAAGACAATGGAATGAATCCCGCACCTATGTCCAGACCTTAGACCCCAGTTCACCCATTTTCAGGAGGGCTCGTCCCTGGGAGGACCCCTAGCACATACTAAAATTTCATCGAAATCGAACCCTTTTTATATTAAAGTTATTACGCATAAGGGCAACGGAATGGATCCCTCTCCAATGTCCTGAGCTTTTACCCCATTTCACTCATTTTCAATAGGGTTCGTCCCCAGTTGATCCCCTATCATATACTGACATTTCATCGAAATCGAAATATTTTTACTCAAGTTATGGCGCATAAGGGCATTTGAATGGATTCAGCTCCGATGTCCTCACCTTTGACCCCATTTCACCCATTTTCAATTGGGTTGGTCCTCAGTTGATCCCCTATCATATACTGACATTTCATCGAAATCGAAGCATTTTTTCTCAAGTTATGGCGCAGGGCAATGGAATGGATCCCGCTCCGCAGTCCTGAACGACCTTTGACCATATTTCACCCATTTTAAAAAGGTTCGTCCCCAGGTGATCCCCTATAATAAACTGAAATTTCATCGAAATCGAACCATTTTTACAAGTTATGTCGTATTAGGGCAACGGAATGGATCCCGCTCCGATGTCCTGACCTTTGACCCTATTTCACCCATTTCCAATAGGGTTCGTCCCCAGGTGATCCCCTATCATATACTGAAATTTCCCCGAAATCGAATCATATTTACGCAAGTTATGACGCATAAGGGAAATGGAATGGATCCCACTCCTATGTCGTTAGCTTTGACCCCAGTTCGTCCATTTTCAATAGGGTTCGTCCTTATGCGGTCACTTACTAGATACCAAAACGTCACTGAAATCGAACCATATTTACGCAAGTAATGACGCATAAGGGCAATGGAATGAATCTCGTTCCTATTTCGTGACCTTTGACCCCACAAACCCCATTTTCAATAGGTTTCGTCCTTATGTGGTCCCTTACCACATACTAAAATTTCACAACAATTGAACGATATTTACGCAAATAATTACGCATAAGGGCAATGGAATGAATCCCGTTCCTATGTCGTGACCTTTGACCTCATGAACCCCATTTTCAATAGGGTTCGTCCCCAGGTGTTTCTCTACCACATACTAAAATTTCGTAGAAATCGAATGATTTTTACGCGAGTTATCGTGCGGATGGACGGACGGACAAAGTTGGAGCATATACGCTTCTTCAACCTACGGTTGGAAAGCGTAAAAAACAGCGTACAAATGTTAAAATCAATCTGATGTGGTAAAACCGAAAAATGAGAATGAGGAAAACATAAAAATCTAGACAAGGATACAAAAGTTAATATGTTTAAAAAACGAAAAGAGAGAGGTTGTGTCGCAATGGTCACACAATAGCGTCTGCAGCGTAGCTGCGCCGTTGCCAACAAATGTGAATGAAAATGAAGAAAACGATGATCACAGAAACAAACACAAGTACACAGAACATGAATGACTGTGAGATGATTGTTGCATGTCTCGCGCATTGGGGCAGTGTCGCCACACAGCAAAATGCGCTGTGTAAAACGACAGTGCCCAGTGCCGAGACGCGCAACGACAACTTCCTCACGACGATTCCTCCGCAAACTAGATTGACATAATCCGACCTATGGTTTGACGGAAAGAAGTATTTTGACTGCCCTGTTGAGAATACCGTGACTGCCACTTGTGCATGATAAATGCTCGGATGGAATTATGAACATCTTGAAAGAGCGGCAGTCGAGTAATTGGAAGGGAAGAAACAGACCTGGCGGAGAAATCCGCCAGCTCGTTACTCCGAATCCCAACATGGCCAGGAACCCAACAGAATTGGAGCAGGAATCCAGCGCCTGACAGCGTTCGCAGGAGACGACGAACAGCTATTGTAACCGGTGAAGCAGTATCCTCAGGGGAGGATAAAGCCTGGATAACTGATTGGGAATCAATACAAACCATTGTACGAAGATGAGAGCAAGACAAGATGTGACACAAGGAGAGGTGAAGGGCATGAATTTCCGCCAAAAGAATGGTCGCTGATGGCGGAATCCTCTCAGCAAACGTCTCACCAGTGCATACAAAGGTAGATCTCAAAACATCACCAGATTTCGAGCCATCGGTGAAGACTGGCACAAAATCGGAATGGAGCGAGAGGAGCTCGGCAAAAAGCTGTTGGTAAACGAACGCAGGAATGGAGGACTTAGGCCACACAGAAATACATAGATCAGCGATCACCTGAGCCGACTGTGAAGGAGGATCATGTAAAGCTTAGGTCATACCAACCATCGGTAAGTCTAGGCCAACATCGCGCACCATGTCGGACATCCGAATCCGAAAGTGCGAATAGAAGAAGGGCGGTTGGAAAACAAGTGGACGCATGGTAGGCTGAAGACAGAATCATGAAGTGGAGGATCAGGTTGAGAATTCAGCTTGGTATAAAACTGGAGAGTCAGTTGGGGGCCGCCCCGGTGGCGCAGTTGTCTAAGCGATGGCCTCTGATCATTCGTCCGAAAGGGGTCCGGGTTCGAATCCCGGTGAGGCATGGATGTTGTGTTTGTCTCACGGCACTGGCTCTCTCCCTTCCCTGTAACCAGTGACCATAAATTAGGTACGGACAACTGCTTATAGCCCATTGAGTTGCTCACGGTGGTCATTAAACCTCCAATCTCAAAAAAAAAAAAAAAAAAAAAAAGACAGTTGGGGACGGCGGAGGCACAACCGCGGTTCATGCGAGTCGGCACACAGGCTATGCACGGGAGAAGTATCAAAAGCGCCGGTGCACAGACGTTAAGCCTGGTGATGAACTGGGTGAAGGAGTCTTAATACTCTTAATACAGATGGCCCGCTCAGCACCGTACGTTATACATCCGTATTCCAACCTTGACCGGACAAGAGAGTGATGAAAGGGAAGCATTGAGCACCTGTCATCCCCCACAAGATGTTCGGGAGAGGACCTTAGGGATAATCAAAGACTTCGTGAAGTATGCCTTCAAGGACTGAATGTGAGGGCGGAAGATGAGCGCGCGATGAAAAGCTAATTCTAGGGACTTTACTTCTGACACTACATAGATGGTAGAGGTCCCAAGATGGAGACGAGGGTCTGAGTGAAGACCCCATTTACGGGAAAAATGCAGGAAAACGGTCTTTTGTGACGAGAAGCCAAAACCATTACGTAAAGCTAAGGAGGAGATCATAGCAATGGATGACTGAAATTGCTTCTCAATTGTGGGCATGTTGACAGAAGCACACGAAAGCTGAAGATCATGCACATATATCGTTCCACGAACCGTGGGAGCAAGTAATGTAAAAATGTGATTGACACGAATAACAAAGAGGGTGACTTACGAAATGGACCCTTGAAGGACACCCTGTTTTTGTGGACACACCGCAGAGAGGGTAGACCCGACGCGCACATGGAACACCCGGTTCTGGAGAAAACCGGCAACGAAAGTTGGTAAGTTTCCCCACAATTGTCCTGTCGTGCAGATCACGGAAAATGCCACATTTCTACGTCCGATCGTAAGCTTTTTTCTATGTCGAAGAACACAGCGACCATGTGCTGACGCCGGAAAAACTCCTCCTTGAGAGATGTTTCAAGGCGAAGATGATGATCAGTGGTGGAGCGAAGTCGACGGAAACCACTCTGATGAGGTGAGAAAATGTGATGAATTTCCAAATAAAGCATCAAACGAAAATTCATGTTGTGTTCTAGAACTTTGCGAGGACAGCTCGTCATAGCAAAGGGACGGTAGTTCAACGGGTTTGTCGGATCTTCACCAGGTTTGAGAACGGGTATGACAATAGCTGTCAGCCAAGAATCGGGAAAGGTGTGCTTTTGCCAAATCCTGTTAAACAGAATTAGCAAACAGTCAAGAGATGATGGAGAGAGGTGCTTCAGCATGTCGTTGTAAATGTCATCCAGTCCAACAGATATTCGGTCAGACCGATTCAACGCAATTTTCAGTCCCACTGCAGTCAGCGGGCTGTTATAGTCCTCCGAGAAAAACGGTCAGAAGAATATTATTTTCCTTTCAAGCCGCGTCTGGAGCCGCTGGAACGAAGAAGGATAATTGCCGCTGAAGAAAATGCATTGCCAAGACAGTCAGAAATACCTTGAGCGTCAGGAACAGTTCTTCCATCACTCTCCAGAATGGAGATTTCCCCATATGGGTACTATCCCTGAATCTTTCGAATCCGGTCCCAAACTATTTTAGAGCTGGTAGAGGTGTTGATTCCGGAAACATACTGGATACAGGACTCGCGTGTATGACGACGACGAACCAGTCGCGCATAGGCCTTGGCTTCCTTGAAAGCACGGGGGGCGAGCGCTGGTGGGATATCAACGAAACCTACCCCAAGCCTTATGATGAGCCTGACGTGCTGCCTTGCAGTCGGAATACCACCAAGCCTTTGGAAAACGTGGACGTTTAATCGGCGTCAGCGGAATGGATGTTCTTCCTTTTGCACAATTCAGTTCGTTACCACTACAGCACCTTCATTGATCGTACCGGAGGTCACCACTGTAGGAGTAATAGTCGCCGAAGCAGCAAGTGCGTTCTACTTGGCTCGATTAATATCCCATCTAGCGGGACAGGTGGGATGGCGGTACCCATCACCCGCTAACCGAAGGAAGATTTGAAAATGATTACTGCAGAGGAGATCACCAGACAGGCTCCAGGACCAGTCAAGATATAAGGACGGTGAACTCAGTGACAGATCAATAACGAAAGGGTAGGTTTATCGAAGTAGGTTGTTGTCTGCGTGTGATGGACAGAAGGGATCGAAAACACGGCTCCTTGAACCTCGACTGTGGTCACCCCACAACGGATTGTGTGCATTAAAGACACCTAACAGGCAAAAAAAGAGACGGCAGCTAGTCAACTAAATCCTCCAAGTCTGAAATCAGGATGTTGACAGAAAGTCTCGCTGCCTCCGCTTGAAGAGGATTTTCAGTGAGAGAAATGCCATGAGGAACAAGATTGGCCACACCGCCGCACGCGATAACCCGATCTTCATTATTTTTTGGGAAAATAGAATGCCTGCGTAGCGAAAGAGTGTCCGTTGTGCGGAGTTTGCCTCTTGGAGACACGCACGCTTGCGTTTCCGGAGAAAGCAAGATCTTTAAATCATTCAGTCGTGGTCGGAGGCATCGGCAATTCCACTGGATGCGGAAGAACTTATGAAAAAAGATAAAGAGAAAAGATGAGGAAAGGCGAAAAAGACTGTGACGCCTAATAGGTTTCACAGTCCATGAAGCCCTCTGGGATATCTTTAGTGATTAGACGTGGAGGTGATTTGTATGGTCCAGATCCTGATTTTTAGTTCCAGATCTCGGACATTGATTTTTAGTTCCAGATCTCTGAGAGGATAAGTGTAGTTTTTTGCTTCTCTGATGTCTTCTTTGCAGGGCCCGCAGCCTGAGTGCCACGAATAGTTGGTGATCTTTTCGGCGACGACGTAAGTGTTGCTTTGGGAGGTTTGAGGGCCTCGAGTCCAGCAGCAACGATGTCCTCGAAACCGTAGGGACACCGCGCTGGGATGTGAACTTCAGTCTGGACCGCAATAGCAGCCTTCTGGACTACAACTGAAGCATATGATCACCGACCTGGTGGGCCAGGGTCGATCCGCTGTCTGGCCTCTGGATAAGACAGATGTTCAATGGTCTTTAAGCGTTGAATGCCTTGCTCCTCCATCCACTTTGGACAGTGCTTAAAAGCAATAGAGTGGGAACCTTCACAGTTGATGCAGCGTTCAGAAGCCGCCGCGCATTCCAGCAAAAGAATAATTCTTAGAACCACGACGACCACACCTAGCCACGTTACAACACGACTTCTGGGAGTGTCCGTAACGCTGGCACTTGAAAAACCGCAGAGGATTGGGTATATAGGGGCGAACGTCAAGACGTAAGTACCCTGCCTTGATGGGAGACGATAGGGTTGGGGTGGCAAAAATCAAGATGATATTGCAAGAGGGAATAAGTTTCCCATCTCGCCTAAAATGAATCCGTCGAAACCCAGGGACATGTCGTTCCCCTAGTTTCTCAAGTAGCTCCTCATCGCTGCATTAAATTAAGTCCCGAGAGATGACCACGCCGCGAGAGGAATTCAAGTAGCCGTGCGGTGTCACTTGCACCGGAATACCAAAGAGTGCGGTCGTGGTAAGCAGGGTCGCACTATGTCTAGTATGAGATGTTTCAACAAGAAAATTCCCTGAAGGAAGTTTCTTGACATTGCTGGGAGAGCCAGCAATGGCATGAAGAGCCTTATTGATCCAGAAGGGGCTCGTGGCACTCAAAGTTTAGGAAGGATCGATAGAATGTATCAAGAGAAACAGAGTATTGCAAGTGTCAGAGACAAGTTTCTTGGTGGAAGGGATAGCCCAGTACTCTATTAGACGCTTCGATGTCGCACCATGGGAAACATCCTTGGAAGCCATAAATAAAGAGAGAAGATGCTTTCGCCGAATTCACTGCACACCACCGAGCCCAAAGTGGGAGAGCCAGAGGTCCGCAACCCCAGATGGACGTAGGATACGACTCTAGGATTAAGCAGCGAATATAGTAAGTTGACAGGGCGGACATAAACCCAGTGAGAACCTTGACTTTCCCGTGTCAAGGCAACACCTTTGTCATGCCCTTACTATACCCGGACTCACCCTGTCGTACGGAACGACAAGCACATGGAATACCGGACTCCACTCGGCCACAAACTCCCTACATTAAGAGTAGCTTAGGTCCTAGTCGCCCGTTTATGGTAAAACAGGGGGCGAAGAGGAATGTCGGCAGCTGCCGACACTACCGCCCTGCATCCAGAGACATCAGCCTCTATCATCCTCTTTTCCACCTCACGGGTCACTGCACATGACAAACGTGCAGTTAGATCTAGCTAAACAAGCGCTGAAAACAAAGAGGGGAAACATAAAATGGAGTAGAAAGCAATAAGAACGAGAAACAAAACTCCGACGCTGGCACAACCTCAGCAAGTTACAATCCAGACGGGTGCGTGGCATGGTAACAACAAAATTAGGAAACCATTATACATATGTTGGCTCGGGCCGTGGAGTCGCCACTCCCGATCAGCTGGATGAACATCTGTCCTTACGGCGATGGTATCGTTCAAATACGAAATGACAAGATGATCCGTCACAAGGTCAGCTCCGGCAGTGGGGGCGCTACTCACCAAAAAACTGGAAAACCAATTAGGGCGTGCGAGGACACGACTGCTGGAGTGTCCGTGACGCTGACACTCGAAACACCTCAAAGGATTGGGTATGTATGGACGAACGTCAAGACGTAATTAACCTGCCTTGATGAAAGACTGTAGGATTGGTGTGTCAAAAGTCAAGAATATATCGCGGGAGGAAACAAGCTACCCGTTTCGCTTAAAATGGATTCGATGAACCCCAGTGACATTTTGGTCCCCTAGTTCCTCGAGTAGCTCCTCATCACTACATTGAATTAAGTCACGGTAGGTGACAACGCCGAGAGAGGAATTCAAGTAACCGTGCGGTGTTATTTGCACCCGAACACCCAACAGTACGGTCGCTGTAAGCAGGGTGGCACTATGTCTGGAATAAGGTGCTTCGACAAGAAGATCCCCTGATGGAAGGATTTTGACATTTCTCGGAGAGCCAGCAACGGCCTAAGGAGCCTCATTGATCTAGAAGGTCTTCACACTCAAAGTTTGGGCAGGATCGATAGAATGTGTCAAAAGAAACAGAGTGTCAGAGACAAGTTTCTTGGTGGAAGGAATGGTCCCGTCCTCCATTGGATGGTTCGTTGTCACACCATGGGAAACACCTTGAAATCCAATAAAGAAGGAGAAAATATTCATCCACCGAATTCCCCGCCACCACCGAGCCCAATGGGAGAGAGCCGGAGGTCCGCAAGCCCAGATGGACGCAGGACACAGCTCTAGGGTTAAGCAGCGGATATATTAAGTTTATGGGGAAGAATAGAGCTCCACGAGTACCACGACTTTCCCGTGTCTTTGTAACAACTCTTTTGGCATGCCCACACTATCTCCAGACTCACCCTGTGCTACTTAACGACAAGCCGTTAGAAGTCTGGACTCCACTCGGCCACAGACTTCCTCGACTTAGAGTAAGTTAGATCCTAATCGCCCGTTTAAGGTGAAGCAGGGGGCAAAGAGGAGTTTTGGTAAATGCCGGTAACTACATCCTGGGCACCAGAAACCTCAGCCTCCAGCATCTCCTTTTCTACTACAACGTGCAGCTAGGTTTATCTAACCAGCCTGCAAAAACGAAGGAGGAACAGAAAAGGAGAAGAAATGAAATAGAACTACGAACTGAACCCCGGCGCTGGCGCATAATCATAATCTCAGCAACCTACAGCTGAGGTGGGTGTATGTCAAAATAACAACAAAAGCTAAACAAGAAAGATGACACCGAAACGGGTGTAATAAGCACATCTTTTGAATCCGTTCTGACGCAAATTAAATTTATCAAAGCTATTCAAAGCCAATGGAACCGGTATGGAAAACAAAAGTATCTGACGGAAGAAAGACGTTTTTCAATCGGGTTTTTAGTCCCTGAGATATTGCTGTAAACGGAATCGTGAGCTTACGCCTTCTGGTTGCAGACTTGTGCGTTAGGAAAAACATGAATTTTTATGAGAAACATTTAGCACCGGAAACGCTCTTCAACACAGAAAGAATTTTTCAAATCGGTCTCTTAGAAACAGAGATATCGAAAAAAATAAGATGTGACTTTACGTCCCCTGGTGAGAAAACCATGCATTATTTCAGGAAGAAAATATTCTCAAAAGTTTTTCCATATGAGCGGTATCGGTCCAACAACAACAACAAAAAAAAATTAGTCGAGTTTTCAGGATCCCAGATTTGGCACAAATACACCAGAAGCAGAAATTAACACTTATGCCCCCTGGTGTCCAAACAATTATTTACCAAACATTAGATATTATATGAAAAATATTTTCCATCAGGTCTTGTATGCGATACAGGAAAACATTTTCAAATCGGAGTTTTAAAAGTAGAAATAACGCAAAAAACGCAATTTACCATTGTGCCCCTAGCGGAAAGTTTATAATTTACTTTAAAATTTTGAATTTATAGGAAAAACATTTCGCATCGGTAACACTATTAAACAAAGAAGGAAGTTTTCAAATCGGATTCCTAGAAGTAGAGATATTAAATAAAATAAAAATAACATCTACGCCCCCAGGTGGAGAAACGATGCATTATTTTAAGACGAAAATGTTCTTAAAAGGTTTGTCGACATGAGTAGTATCGGTCAACAAACGACGTTTTTTTCAATCGAAAATTTAGAAGCTCATATTTTGCTGCAAATACGTCAGAAGCGGAATTTAAGGTTTACGCCTCCTGGTGGCCAAACCATTTTTTTTTACAAAAATTAGAAATTATGTGCAAACGTTTTCCCATCAGGAGCTGTATCCGGTGCAGAAAGAATTTTTGGAATCGGAGATTTAGTAGCAGATATATAGGGAGAACGCAATTTACCTCTACGCCCCCTAGCGGAAAGTCTATGAATTACTTGAATATCTTGAAATTATATGAAAAACATGTCACACTGAAAACACTATCCAACAAAGAAGGAATTTTCAAATAGGACTCCTAGAAGTAGAGATATTGGCAAAAATAAGATATACATGTACGCCCCTGGTGCGGAAACTATCGAATATTTTAAGAAGAAAATATTCCGAAACAGTTTATCCTTGTGATTGGCATTAGTCCACGAAATAGTTTTTCAATCGATATTTTGAAAGCTCAGATTTTATGGCAAATACATCAGAAGCAAGAATTAACCCTTACGACCCCTGGTGGCCAAAGTATTCTTTACCAAAAATTTGAAATTATATGCAAAATATTTTTCATTAGGAGCTGTATCCGCTGAAGAAACAATTTTTCAAATCGGAGTTTTAGAAGACGAGTTATCGGGAAAAATGTAATTTAATTTTACGACCGCTAGCGGTAACTCTATGCGTAATTCAAACAAGAAAAATGACACCGAATTTTCTGGTGTAATAAGCACGTCTTTTGAATCCGTTCTCAGGCAATTTAAATTTATCAAAGCTATTCAAAGCCAATAGAACCGGTATGGAAAACAATAGTATCTGACGGAAGAAAGAAGTTTTTCAATCGGGTTTTTAATCCCTCAGATATTGCTGTAAACGGAATCGTGAAATCATGCATTATTTTAGGAGGAAAGTATTATCAAACGGTTTTTCCATATGAGCGGTATCGGTCAAAGAAAAAAAAAATTAGTCGAGTTTTCAGGAGCCCATATTTTGCTACAAATACATCAGAAGCAGAAATTAACACTTATGCCCCCTGGTGGCCAAGCCATTCTTTACCAAACATTAGAAATCTTGTGAAAAATATTTTCCATCAGGTTTTGTATGCAATACAGGAAGAAGTTTTCAAATCGGAATTTTAGATGCAGAAATAACGAAGAAAACGTAATTTACCTTTGTGCCCCCTAGCGGAAAGTCTATAATTAACTTGAAAATTTTGAATTTATACGAAAAACATTTCGTATCGGAAACACTATCCAACAAAGATGGATTTTTTCAAATCGGACTCCTACAAGTAGAGATATTGACAAAAATCAGTTATACAGCTACGCCCCCTGGCGTAGAAACAATGCATTATTTCAACAAAAAAATGTTCCTAAAAGGTTTGTCGACATAAGTAGTATCGGTCAACAAACGACTTTTTTGCAATCGAGATTTCAGAAGGCCATAGTTTGCTGCAAATACTGTACACCAGAAGCGGAACTTAAGATTAACGGTACCTGGTGGCCAAACCATTTTTTTCAAAAATTAGAAATTACGTGCAAAGGATTTCCCATCAGGAGATGTATGCAGCGGCAGAATTTTTTACAAATCGAAGATTTAGAAGCAGATATATTAGCGGAAAGGCAATTTACCTTTCTTTACGCCCCTATGAATTATTTGAAAATTTTGAATTTATAGGAAAAACATTTCACATCGGTAACACTATTCAACAAAGAAGGACGTTTTGAAATCGGACTCCTAGAAGTAGAGATATTGAATAAAATAGAAATAACATGTACGCCCCTGGTGGAGAAACGATGCATTATTTTAAGACGAAAATGTTTCTAAAAGGTTTGTCGACATGAGTAGTATCGCCCTACAAAGGACTTATTTTTTTCAATCGAGAATTTAAAAACTCATATTTTGCTGCAAATACATCAGAAGCGGAAATTAAGATTTACGCACCTTGGTGGCCAAACCATTGTTTTACAAAAATTTGAAATTATAAACAAACGATTTCCCATCAGGAGCGGTATCCGGTGCAGAAAGAATTTTTCAAATCGGAGATCTAGAAGCAGAAATATAGTGGAAACACAAGTTACCACTACCCCCTAGCGGAAAGTCTATGAATTACTGGAAAATTTTGAAATTGTATGAAAAACATCTCACACTGAAAATACTATCCAACAAAGAAGGAATTTTTCAAATTGGACTCCTAAAAGTAGAGATATTGACAAAAATAAGATGTACGTCTACGTCCCCTGGCGGAGAAACTGTGGAATATTTTGAGAAGAAAATATTCCGAAAAGGTTTATTGACGTGAGTGGCCTCAGTTCACGAAATAATTTTTTCAATCGATATTTTAGAAGCTCATAGTGTATATCAAATACATCAGAAGCAAAATTAACACTTACGCCCGCTGGTGGTCAAAGTATTCTTTACAAAAAAATTGAAATTATATGCAAAAGATTTTCTATTAGGAGGTGTATCCGCTGAAGAAAACATTTTTCAAACAGGAGTTTTAGAAGAAGAGGTATCGGGAGAAATGTAATTTAATTTTACGCCCCCTAGCGAAAATCTATGCGTTATTTGAAAAAGTAACCATATCTAAAATACTCTTCGACATAAATGGAATTGAAAGATAAAATAATTTTTTTCAATGGGATGCTTAGTAGGAAATATGTGGAATAAAATCTATTTTTGAATTCGACATCTGCATTCACGCCCTCCGGCGGCGAAATTGTACATCGGAAAAAAAGAAAAAACGAAATGAAAGATCATTAGCATAATTCAAGCTTCTCAATGCAAAAACAATTTTTCGAATCGGACTAATTAGTTGCAGAAATATCGTGTCGACAGACAGACGGACAAACCGATAACACAAGCACATTTTTTTTACAAAAGACGTGCTAAAAAAATGGGGAAATATACAATATACAGTATGTCAGCTCAGGCCGTTGGGTCGCCACTCCCCATCAGCTGGATGAACAGCTGTCCCTCCGATGATGTAATCGTACAAAGACGGGAAAGCAAGATAATCCATCACAAGGCCAGCTCAGGCCGTGGGTGCACTACTCCCCAAATAACAGGAAAACCAGTTATCCCCGTGCGGGGTTAGGTGAGATGAACACCCAAGGCCTTCTATGTCCTGCAATTTCAATTAAGATAACCAACGCACCTTTTCTCGGAAGATGTAAAATGTAGTTAATTTATTAAGATGACAGGAAGTTTTATGGAACGAAATGTTTTAAAAGAGTGAAACTTTAGCTTTTTCGTTTTTGGCACGTGTTGCCAGAGTGAAAATAGTAAGCATCCTTGCATTTTACCCTGTAAAAATCGAATGGTTTATAAATAGTAAAAATTATAGTGTATAATTCTGCTTTGTATTGCACAAATTTTCTGAGTTATACATTTGCTACGAAAACCACTGATATTTTGAAATCGAATTTGTTTTTTGCCTTATTATGTACTTCCATGTTATCCGTTTTAAACTAAAACATTCATGTTACTTCATTTATTGAAGAAAAACTAGTTAGAAATGCTAAGCTCTTAAAATATATTAACCCTTTAACGCTAAACCCTCTGCTTTAGATGAGTGGAGAACTGAAATGCGAAGACTCCGCTTCACAAGTTCCTTGACTTTACCGAGGAAGAATTATTGTAGAGGAGTCATAATATGTTATTCATTGTTCCGAATTTATTGCATTTTGTTGAAAATTTCGTATATCAAAGCCACATTGAGCAGTGACTTATTGCAAGGGTCATGTTGAAATAGGTTTTATTCTGAGTTGATAGTGAACAACTTTCAATATTTTCTGGTGTCGACAACTGATTACAAGCAAAAGGCAAAATTACTGTTATGTAAATGCTTCTAGAAAAATTTCAAAATTTTCTTTTTTCCATGTTAGCATACATGAAAGTATCGCCTTACTGGAAGTCATTAATACGAGCATTTTGTGGAAAGATTGTATAAAACTTAGTTCAAAATGTGCGAATGTGAAACCCTGAATGACGAGTGTTACAGTACGACAATGTATCATCTACCTAAAGCAGCTTAAGAGAAAAGCAATGGATAGAATGTTTGAACCAAATCTATAATAGGAATGCAGGAAGATTGGATAATGCCCACGTTGTTAAGGAAAAGCCAACACGCACAGCAGCATAAAAGAGATTCACGTGAAGAATCATGTGCTGGTCTACTTCCTGTCAGAAGAAAGATATCAGATTTGAAATAAGCTTAAGTAAAGACAACACCGAAGACTTATAGCACCAAGCAGATGATTTTGGGAACATAATCTGCAATATTTTTGGTTCTTAATGTAATGGAAAACATTTCCTTTAGAAAAATCTTCCGAAGGCAGACATAATAATGAATATCAATGGTTTCACCACCTAACTTACACGTTCTTATATATATCGATTCCATCGTAGGGATTGGAAACCATTCTTGTACATACCTCGCCTAGGTGCAAAGAATACTTTAAAAGATATGGAAGCTGATCCTGTGGCTAATCTGAACAAATCAACAGTTACCCTGTTTATTCTCCTTTTTTTCTTATTGACTTTTAAATTTATAAATTGATCGAAAGGTTTGAAGACTTTATGAAACATTTGGAGGAAGTTATTTACATAGAAGTAAAGAACTTAGTGAAATAATCTGGACTGCTGCAGTTAGTGAAAGGACTAAAAAAATGAGTTCAATAGAAGTTTTTTTCTTCTGCAATTATTTTCGTCAGTTGTTTGACGAAACACGTTTAGAGCTACCCACTTGATCAAATAAGGATTCAAAACATTTATCCCTAATTTAGGCTCACTGGTTAGGGAAGTGGTAAAATCATCGCGAACAGAACGTCTACCAAGAAAACTAACAGAACGAAGCCAAAATTCTGTTCGACCTCAAAGATAAGAAGTTAGCAGCTCGCACACTTAGGTTTCCTGATCACAAGGTAAATTGTGTTTCATCTCTGCTGAACCGCTTTGGTGTATTTTCGCGATTTGGAACTTGTCTTTCTCTCTCTTTTCAATCTTCTGTTCACACTAATTTACACTAACAAGCGCTGAGAATTGCATTTCGAATGAAGGCGTGTAGCATTTTTAAGGTCTGAAAGGTTTATGCTTCGAACATTTCTGTAATCCTTGAAGCTATGTAGGCAAAACGTTTTATTTGCTAATAAAACTAAGCAAAACTAAGGAGAAAACTCGAAATGTATTTTTGGCCCGGAAATCGCATGGGAAGGCGTGTATGTCGGGGCGTTCTCGCCACCAGGTGCAGGGTTTTTCACTTGTCGATAAAGCAAAATATTTAAGGCAAAACTGGAAAGGCAGGAGAGGTTGCTGTCTATATGGTTCTTCCGAGTTTAATAAATATTTCTTCTTCAGAAACCTAACATGCAATTGCTTCTTAAATCTAACCTGATACTTCGCCCGTGAAAATGAACATTTTCAATCACAATAAGCATGTAGTCACGATTTTATGAGAACATTGTAGTTAAGTGAAGTTGTGTTTAGTATGATCGAATGATGTCTGAAAATTTCACAACAGTTAATTCAAAACTAATGGAAATGTATGGGCGTAATGTGAGCCGTCTGTCATAGTAGGAAGCACGCGATTTCCTTCTCTCCTTTTATGACATTTCAATAAAGAAGGAGATCTGTCTCTATTACTACTTTTTACATCCTAAGAGTTTAAACTTGGTAGCTTTGTTAGAATTCTGAGAGATTCCATCGGAAATTTGAATTCCGAGGTGAAACGACACATATTTTTCTAATATTCATCACCAAACAAAACACATGTATGATGAAAAACTTTGATTAAGCGTTTTATAATTGCAGATAAGAACGTAATCCACGATGCATTCCACGATAAATGTACTGAATGATATATTGTTTGAATTCGGTATGCTTTCTACATAACCACATCAATGGCACGTAAATAAGGTTTTCTGTAACTAAATTCCAACAGTAACACAATACACCAATGTGCCATTACATTATGACCACCTACCTAATTAGCCGTAGGACCCAGTTTAGCCCGCAAGACAGCTGCCGTTCGGGGCATCGATTCGATGAGTTGGCGATAGATAACCTGGGGTGTCTGGTACCATAATGTCAACAGCAGGTCCTCCAGTTCCCGCACCTTCCGTGGTGGTGGAGATTTAGCGAGAACCCGCTTTCCCAAGTCGAACCACAAATGTTCGCTTGGGCTCATATCAGGTGAATTCGGAGGCCAGGGCATTAACAGAAATTCACCAGCATGTTCCTCGAGCCACCGCTCTACGATTCTGGCAGTGTGGCATGGCGCATATGCTATTGGTAATGGTCATCACCAGCAGAGAACAAAATTGCCCTGAATAGATGAACTTGGCCCGCAACGATGTCCACATACCTGACAGCGGTTAAGGATTGTGCTATTTAGAAAATGGTGCCTAAAGAGCTCCAAAAAGATATCGCCCACAGCATAACACCGCTACCGGCCGCTTGTTTCCTCCCAAGAGTGTATCGAAGTGCCATAGTCTCCGTTGGTAATCGAAATATCCGGCCTCGTCCGTTTACGTGATGCACCAGGAATCTTGATTCGTCAGACCAGGCCACTTTCTTCCATTCATCCACGGTCCAATCTCGATGATCTTGGGCCCCTTTCATAAGTTGTTGGCTATGACGTGCAGTGATATGGAAACCCGGCTCAGTCTTCGGCTACACAGGGTTATGCGCAGAAGTCCACGATGAAATGTGTGCCATGACACATTACCCTGATCACCACTGTTGTAGGTGAGGGTAATTAGCCTCATTGGGGCCCTGCGGTCGCTGTGAACAATGCGCGACAGTCTTCGCTCCCCTGTGGCATCAATGAGATGCTGACGACACACAGCTGTATGACGGTTCGTCGTTTAGCAATCAGTGCACCACTTTTGATACGTACGCACCACAGCGGCACGTAAACAACCCACAAGCCGCGCCGTTTCCGAGATCGTAGTTCCGAGGCGCCGTGTCACCACAATTTGCCCTTAACCAAACTCCAATAAATCAGCAGCTTTTCCCATGCTGACGCCGAACACTGTACTAACCGAAAGGCGGTCTTCAGATTGTATATACACTGAGTGCCCAATTTTTATGACCACCTGACAGTTTTAAGCAAATGAGCTATGGCTGCACGCTGTTGCCGCCAGAGGGCGAGGCTAGTATAAAAAGGGAAAGCCTAGTGCATGCGACAGTAGCAGAGGTGTATTTTTGGGTGACCAGATGGGTAAAAAATGCTATTTGACGGACTTTTAACGTGGGATGATTGTAGGGGCTCGGAGCTGTGGAGGGAGTATCGCCGAAACAGTCGCATTCGTGAAATGTTCCAGAGCAGCTGTTGTTAAAATGTTTAAAGACTGCACTGTCAGCCAAAAAAAAAAAAAAAACTGGGTCTCTACGTGCAACGTGTTATCGTCATCGACTAGTGACCGCTCGAGCGGAACGGAGAGTGTCCAGACTGGTAACAGATAACAGAAGGGCAACAGTGCAGCAAATTACAGACCATCTTAATCAAGGATCCCCTCAAATGATCTCTTCACGCACTGTTCGCCGTACACTGCATCGGATGGGATATGGCAGCCGAAGGCCTGTTCGAACACTTTTGCTGTCTGCAGTAAACAAGAGAAAACGTCTCCAGTTCGCGCATTAGCACAAAGATTAGACAGTCGATAATTCGAAACAAATTATGTGGTCCGATGAATCACGTTTTCAGTTGCACCATGCCGATTGCATAGTGAGAATTTGGTGGAAACAACACGAAAGCATGGACCCGAAATGCATTGCTACAGCCCTTCAAGCTGGTGGAGGCAACATTATGGTTTGGGGAATGTTTTCCTGGCATGCTTTGGGCCCTTTAGTTCGTGTTGATCAACGTCTGACTCGCACATTATATCTAAACATCATTGCGGACCAAGTACATCCTGTCATATGGATGGTTTATCCAAATGGCGATGGCTACTTTCAACAAGATATTGCGTCCTGCCATAGTGCTCGTATTGTACAGGATTGGTTTCAGGAACATGCCGGTGAGTTTACTTTGCTTAGGTGGCCCCCACAATCTCCAGATCTCAACGACATTGAGAATTTCTGGGATGAAATTGAACGAGCCATCAGCCAGCTGGATCCACAACCGTGCAATCTCACAATCCTGGAAAGTGCTATTCATCAAGCATGGTCTCAAATTCCACAAACCACCTATCAACATCTCGTGAAGTCCATGCCACGAAGAATCCACGCAGTATTCAAGGCAAAATGTGGCTCAACGAAGTACTGAGGGGGTGGTCATAATAAAGTGGCCACTCAGTGTACACGGCTCTGTGATCTTCACTTGAGCCACCGTTCGGTGTCCAGGCGCGCTCATTTCTGTAGGCTGGGGGTGATCATAATGAAATGACTCGTTGGTGTAAATCAGATATGGTACTTAGGGTGCGTATTAGGGCATCTTCAATAGTGTTTCACTAAAACCTTGTTTTCCATAGAATTATATATAGGAATGACGGATAATTCACGGGCTGCACAAGAACACTGATTTTTGAATGTGAGATGAAAATGTTTGATGATACGAGCCAAGAAACCTGAATTAAAGTATTTTTTTTTCCGAAACAGGGCCAGACTCCTTTTAAAATGGAATTTTTTCTGGAGGCGCAAAGCTGGGCGGTATCAAAAGTATTTCTTGGCAGTACAGACAGACAGGCGCGAATGACGGAAATCAGAATGTAGCAAGATTTACAATCTTTTCTTTTTACATTTTGGAACAGATAGTGTCTGATCTTTCCACTTGTATTTAAATAAAGATGTAAATGCTGTAACGTATAGCCGTTCTGACATATTCTACGTTCAGTGTACTGAACAACACTACATGTTTGCCTTCCCTCCGTCAGCTCCTAAAAATGTAAAAATTTACCTGTTTAGGGACAAACCCAGCGCCATACATAGGACAACTGTAACCAGGAAGGAACCAGAATTATTTTCCAAAATTTCGCGTGTCAGCGGGGCCAAAAAGTTTCATTTTCGGAAATGTTAAAGCCACAGCAAATTATGCTGTGATATATCAAATATTCGAAACGGTTTAAGAAATTCGCTTCGCTATAACGTACTATCAGACATTCTGTATATATCGAATTTCTGAGGTGGCACACGAATAAAATCAGCAATAAAGCAGCGATAAGCTTGCCGGAATGGTTCGATTGGAGGAACATTCACTCCGAAGTAGAAATGTATTGGTTCGAATTGCGCTGTCGACAAAGAAAGATTTTCATATCTCCCGAACAGAAATGAATCTCCAGTCCGTGAGGTTTGGAAAAATTGTATGATGATTCTTCTACTCAATGCACGTAAATAATAAAAATCACCTCTTCTAGAACGAGATGATCATTCGAGCATGGTTGTCGGCTGACCCGAAACCTGCAATTTCGTGCACTCGCCTTTCTCAAGGGGTCGAGGGTGGGGAGGGATGATTTTACTAACCACGTGACATGACGCAGATGACGTGCTACTGAGGTGAAGCATGAACCAGGTGGACAATGAAGCAGACCACTCCTTTTGTAACAAAATTCAGCGGAGAGTGCACAGGCTTTAGCAAAGTGGGCCATAGAGGTGCGGGTAATGCTTCTGTACGAGTTCAAATTCAGTCATTTCGCGGATACGGCCCCCAGTATTAATGCGACTTTTGGGCAGAGAATTGCGAATGAATGCACGACATGACGATGGTTCAAAACATTTTCGGCAAGAGACACGTCTCTTGCAAATGCGCCTCATGGTCGTCCATCTGTATCTGTAGCAGATGAGGAGCTGAAGAATATCGTGTTACCTGACACATGGAAAAGTATCCATGCGATCGCACCGAAGGTCCATGTCACAGAAGTTAATGAGAAACGTCGTCTGTAGGTGCGCATTTCCGTCGTCTACAAGCACAGACGGGAGGGATTATTACATCTAATCGCAAGCTGGGATAAAAAGTGGATGCTCTGCAACAATAGTTAGCGACCATAACAATGGCTGGTGTTATGTTAAGACTTGATAGGCGTGTTAATCCAACCGCTCGTCCATAAATTGCAATACATGTAGATGGTTTGATTCCGCTCACACACACTATTGTTTACGGTAGCGTCTAACAGACAGATTTGGCACTTAGCCATTCTGATTACCGCAAGTCGAGCGAAATTAACATATGGCGTTATTCAAATAAAATTCAGGAAGTTAAATAAATCGGTTTCAGTAAATCCACACGAACACAAGGTCGATACAACCCATGCACTCATCATCAAAAAAATAGTTGCACCCAGAAGGACGTGTCGGATTGCAATGCTATTCGGGAGAAAGGTAAAGGTTACCACGAACAATAAATGATTAAACATTGAGACTGATATGGGCAATACTGATTGAGCTAAATGCCAAAAAGTAGTGTATCTCAGAATGGCGTCGGGCCACCATGTTTGCTCTCACAGCATTCCAGTCGTCTCGGCATGGAGTTGTACAGGTTCCTAATGGTGTCCTGCGATAAGCCATCCCATGCAGCTTGAATCTTCTCACGCAGTTCCTGCAGATTGTGTAGTAGAGGTGGAGTGTAGATAGCGCGTCCAATAGCGTCCTACACATTTTCAATCGGCGAGAGGTCTGGCGATGCGGCTGGCCATGGCAGAGTATCAGGCTGAAGGCAAGCTCTCGAGACAGCGGCAGTATGCGGACGAGCGTTATCCTGTTGGAAAATATCAGTCGAGTGAGCGTTCAGGAAAGATAGGCCCACTGGTTGCAGGACCTCATTAATATAACGCTGGGCTATCAACGTGCCTGTAATGAACACCAAAAGTGATCTGACATCGTAGGCACTTGCACTCTACACCATGACACAAGGCCTTCTGGACGTGTGACGCTCGACAACAAACCCTTCTTCTTGGAGCTGACCACTATGCCTCCACACACGGATTCGGTGGTCCTCTCTTACAAGAGAAAAGCGGGCCTCGTCACTGAAGATCACCCACTGTCATTCTACGTGTCTCCCTGTCAGTCTGGCACGACACCATTGTAGTCTTTGGGGAAGATGCAATGGTTTTAAGGAAAGTCATCGTAATGGTCTGCGTGCGTGTAGTCCTACATCGTGCAGCCGTCTTCCTATGTTGCTGGCACTAATCGGAAGATGCATGGACGACACCACTTCTAGTTGAATATCCGCAATCCTGGCTGTTGCGTCACTCCGCACATGCCGGAAAACTCGCCGGTCCTCTCTCTCCGTGTTTCGCCTAGGACTACCCGGCACTCACTGGCGCTGCTGCGTACCTTGTTCTATCCACTGCCGCCAACAACTTTCTATGGTGATATCTGCACGACCGGTATGGCATGCAATGCGGCGATTAGATCATCCCGCTGCCAGGAGCCCGACGATGAAGACCTTTTCGAACTCCTCCAACAACTCGAATTGTTTCCGAGCTTTTCTCTAAGGCATACTTGACTTGCAAAGGATGAAACCAACATAACAGAATGAGTCAGAATGGCAAGCACGCGCAACGGGACGACGGCTGTAGAGTTGTGCCGGTGAGGCACAACTCTACGACCCGTCCTTGCTTGTGTCACATACGCGGCCGAACGTGATACTTGAATCATTTGCATGTCTCGCGATATCAACCCTACCCACCAAGTTTCATTCCTGTCGGTCGCTTCCTTCAGGGTGCAACTATTTTTTTGACAGTGAGTGTATATATACATTAAAGAATTAAAATGACATTATTCTGGCTTTCTCCTCTCACGAAGAGAAACAGCAGCTCAGGACGCCAAGCAACATCTGTCTTCTCGCATCGCCTTCAACAAAGCGAACCCTGGCTGCGAATCGCTTCTTGGATTACCAATTCACCATTCGTTAGCAAGTATCAGCAGAAAGGTAAACAAACTCCATGCAGCTAACATGCTTTAAGTGGGTGATTAGTTAGCACTTAATGACAAAAAACATTCACCGCTTCTCTCAATCGTGTTCCTCTGGGCCGTTGTTTACATAAACACACAAGTTCTGAGTCTCTATTTTTTTGCATGATGGCTGTTTACATCATCGCAGATGGACACCACGTAGCCACTTAAACACTGTCCAAACCACCTACAGTGATATGCTGCTGGCATGATGCACGATTCATTTCTCCGACCAGGTGAAACCATGAATTCGGACAGCCACTGCGTGAAAATGCAGCAGATGCACAAATTTCTCCGTACCAAATAGCCAGTTTTCAAATGGTATTGAGGTTTTTCAATTGCACCACTATGCTTGCCCACATGTTTCTCAAAGGACAGTGCAACAAATTCACCAGTTGCACTACGACATTCTGGCGCACCCTGAATATTTCCCAAGCTTTGCTTCCACGGGTAGCCTCTATTAATGTCTGTACAGTTTCTCACAGGAAAGGACTTACCAAACCAGCAAGCTGTGAGTAAAGCCATTCCCACCTTCTTTGCCTCACAGACTATGGAGTTTCATTACCATGGGATTCAAAGTCTTAGAACCTGTTGGAAGAAATACGTCGATGCAGAAGGGCACTACTTTGATAGAAGGATTGCAGTCTCATTTCGGATGTTTCATCTGAGCCAACCCAATAGAGGTTTCATCTGAGCCAACCCAATAGAGGTTTCATCTGAGCTAACCCTTTGTCTCTTAGCACGGATAATGTATCTCCTATCGTGCCTTCATAAGGGCGAACATAGGAGTACAGAGCATCATTCCTACTGCGTCGAGTATTCGTGGCTTTTCTTGGAAACCAAAGAGGTCTGTGCGTCCAACTAACGAGACTCCACTCCAAACCACATTAATGGCCCCTTTCAAGGGTTAAAGAGGGATGATAGTGTACCCCTCGCTCTCTCAAAAACAGAACACGTTTGAAATTGCTCTGCAAGGCAAATATGGACTGATCTGTGAAGAGTACTAACCTGCATTGGTATTCGTGTCAACTGACGTGAAAGGTTTCCTCAATCCAAATGTTCCCATCTATAACGGCGAATAAGAGGCGCGCAGTGTGTTAATCGGCTATCATAAAGGCATCCTTCATGAAGCCTTCTTCACACAGTTGAAGCTAATAACAGCGTTCCTGCAGTCGCAGCAAGGGTATTATATCGCATGTGTGACGTGGCAGTCGTGCTGTACCCGTGCGCAGTTAATCGGAGGCATCGGTCATATACCAATGTTTTAGCCCTAAGCGTTCCTTCTCTGCATCTCCGGGAAGGTCATCGCGTATTTTAAAATTGGTTTTACAGTCTGTGGACTACAGACGAAGTCACATTAAGTCATTCTGTCATTCAAAACAGCCCTGTTTATGCTGCCGCTCATTTGCATAAACCGACGACATCGCCTGTCATCAATATTAAAAAATACCCAAACCCTAAACATTGACTTTGCATTACATTTCACGTCCTATATCTACGTTTCGCACATTTCTAACTCTTCGTTCACAAATAATCGTAGCTTTTCTATTTTTTGCCTTAATTTATGAAAATTAGTGTATTTGACGCAATGCCTTCTTATTCTTACTACCCTTGTCGTCTTTTAAAAATCTTTTTCTGCTGTTTTCGTGCAACTTTGAAAAAGAAACGGGAATTCTACAGAGATCGCTCGTAGAACTGGTGCACATTCTGCAGTCCCTTTTCAATCACTAAAGTAATACTATTCATTTATTTGGATTGACTAAAAAACGGGGAAATAATACTGCTTTACAACGGAAAAATCAGATTAACGCCTAGAACTCATGAATATTGTAGGAAAACATCACTCCCCCCACTCTCTCGTTTTAAAAGGTACAATGTATTGTCGTGGTTTAAGTGCAACCTGCGGGATTTCGCTAAGTGCCGTTAATATATTGAAGTGTCGTAGTGCAGCAAGATTTTCTTACACTTTTAACTACCACCTAATGCTGTCGTGGATGACAGCAGTAACACTTGCTCCGTGTCGAGGGAGATTGCTGTCCGTTTGAGTGAAGCTATTACTTTCTTCCGCCTTTTGATTTTGCATTTAGATTGTTTGCACTCAAGATTTCAATGGCGGGTGATTCCCGAATGAGAACCTCATTTTCAGTTTCGGATGACAGCTTTTGCTATTCCTTAGTATCAGGAGGATCATTAAAGTCTAAAAAAATGGGAATTATATGCATTTACATTTTTGAACGAAAATGCAAAGTATTTGGAGTAAAATAAATATTAGGGATATGTAAAAGTTCTGCCCGTTTTTTTAGCAGAGAAGAAAAACATTTTTTTGAATAAATAACATTTTTATTCTTTTACATAATTGTTATTATTATCTATGTCCTCTTGCCATCTTTTCTGGTAGTAATTGAATTGACCTTCTGTAGAACTCCTCCGCTTGGGAGTTTCGACATCTTCAAATTCCCCGAAGGCTTTTCTAGCGAAATTGTTCTGAAGAAATCTAAAAAGATGGTAGGTGCAAGGTCTTGGAAATACGGGGGTTGAGGTAACATTTCTCATCCAATGTTCAGTAATTTTCTCTGAAAGGCTAAAGCTGTAAATGGTCTTGCGCTGTCATGTTGCAAGATGATGCCTTTGCAATTAACCAGTGCAGGACTCTTAGATTTCATCCTTTCCAAATGTTGTCAGTAAAGGTCAGCATTTATCGTTTCGTTCGATGCATGCAGCTCCCATTAGATTGCTCCCTTGACAACCCACCATACACTTAACTGAACCTTTCTCGGATGCAGTCCTTCTCTTGAATTATATTGAGCAAGCTCTCCAAGTCGGCATACAGCAGTTTCACGCTTTACATTTCTGTCAAGGACCCACTTTTCATCATCCATAACTAATCGTTTTAATAAATGTTCATTTCTATGATGCTCTAGGAAAAAAGACAGCTGGTCATTCAGCCCCATCAATTTCTTGCGGATAGGTCATGTAGTACCCACTGGTCGAATTTTGTGATAAACCTAAGCATATGTATCTTTCTTTCTACGGCAGTTCCACGTACAGAAGATGTTTATGATAATTCTTCAACGGCTTGATGCTGGCCATTTGATATAGCCTGTCTTAGATCCTCTTTAGAAACGACTAACGGACGTCAAGAACGTGGTTTACCTCTGGATCTTCTGGCTCTTTCACGCAATATCCGGAACCAACGGTGACATGTGTTTTTCTTTACAGCATCCTCACCATGCACCTCACAAATGTTGCCGCAGGCTTCAGCTGCATTGTTTACCTTTGCCGAACTCATAAAGCAAACAATGTCTAATGTGATCCTTATTGATTGACATCTTAACCCTTGTGTGACTTGTTTACGAATGAGATGCACCTGCACGCGTGGTGTCATTTTGTAGCCTATTTCTCGAAGCATTTTGGCCATCACACGTGACATCTGTTATTGCGCTTGTTACTTAAATTTTTTACTTGGAATTGCCATCATGAAAAACGGGAATGACTGCTGCACAACCGTAATATAAAGAAGTCGGTTTAAACAAACCGTGCCTAACAATCTAGTACAATTTTTGAAAAAAAAAAAAAAAACCCGACGTACCCCGGGAAAATACTCAAATAGAAATAAAACTTCACATGCAAAAACTGTCGACCTTATATACAAGTGATCAAAAATTTGCACTTAATGAATGGATAGCCGGAGCACAGCGCATCGTGATGGTGTATATAAAGGAGCTAAACTCGCTTTCAGGAACAAACCCTCCAGTGGATTCGAATTGCGTGTCCCTACCTTGACTGTAACAATGCATCGCCAGCGAATTCGCGGTCACTACGACCATATGACGGAGTTTGAAAGATGACGTGCTATTGGACAACACGAAGCCGGATGGAGTAACCGACGAATCGCTCGACACTTGGGTCGTAGCGATGCGGCAATTAGACGATGCTCGCAGGAATGGGTCCTGAACGGCAGATTTCATTGCCAAGAGGGCAGCAGACGGCCTATGACGAAGACAGTACGGGAAATTAGAGCGACTGTCACAGCAGCTGTTACAGCACTAGGATCGTTGCTATCAACCATCAAACGTGTGACCAACCTTCAGTGATCGCCCGGACCATTAGTAGAAGACTACGGGAGCGGAATCTACGCTCACGGCGCCCATTACGTTGCGTACCACTGACCAGTGCGCATCGTCGAGTGCGATGGCAATGGTGCCGGGCCAGATCAACTTGGACGTTTTCCGATTGGAGACTAATTGTCTTCAGTGATGAGTCCCGTTTTGACCTGAGCCCCGATGACCAGCGCAGACGTGTCAGGAGACGGGCCGGACATCGTCAGGATCCCACTCGTACTGTCGCACGTCCCTCCAACAGTGAGTTATGGTCTGGGGCGCCATTTCGTTTGACAGCCGGCCACCGTTAGTAGTCCTCCGTGGCACCCTCACAGCACAAGCGTTCGTTGACGAAATTCTGCGATCCGTTATGTTTCCGTTCCTTTCGGAACACCTCGGACTTACTTTGCAGAAAGTCAACGCCAGGCCACATACGGCATTCTCTCCGTGGATTATCTTCGTGATTCCGATACACTTCCTTGTCCCGCCAGATCGCGAGATATCTCTCTCATATTAAGCACATTTGGGATGTGATGAAGCGTCGCCAGCGACCTTCCCAGAATGTCGTCGGATTTTACTACCAATTGGAGACCATTAGGAAAGACATCCCTCAGAACACCATCCGCCAACTGTACGAATCAATGCCACGTCGGGGAACAGCTTGTATCCAGGCCAGAGGTGGGCCAACGCCATATTGACTTGCTCCTGATGTCCCGTAGGTCATCCAATTGTTCTGAAATTCTAACGATTTCGCTTTCTGTACATGTACATTAAACGTACCGCATTTTGTCTCAATTGGATATTTCCTTCTTGGTGAGTAGTTTTTTTTTTTCTTGCTGTTCTTTTTTTATGTCAAGAGTGTAACTGCTCACCATAGCAATCGCAACACCAAGAATGAGATGTCTTATGGACATACGAATCGTGCAAGACAATATGCTATAGGAGATTTGCAAATGAAAAACGTTTCACAGTGATCGACCACGTGTACGTCAGCTGACCAGAATTTAAAGATAGCATTCGTATGGGTTCGCCTCATAGTAAAGCAGAATTTGCGGAACGCGTGCTTTAGGGAAAAACGACCTGAATGTGCTGATGATATGCCAACGAAATATTTACGTGCAGTAGTCTGACATACAGCGATTAATGATAGTCGATAAGCAAGATGTCACAGCTTATGAGAAAATTCCTCACCGGTGTGGCACAATTGATGCGCAGAAGGGATGGATCGAAAAAAGTTTTTGCATTATTTTGACTTGTAATACCTCCAAAACTTATCAATTAAAATTAAAATAAGAGTGGAAAAATTTAAGTTAAATAGGTTATAATTTCGAGGTGCCTGCCGGAATCCAAGAGCTAATATTATTTCGTAGGTCCTAGTTAAATTGGTGTCAGAGTTAATATTTTCTCTAAGACCAATTTGTAGCCAAATTGGTCTTTGAGAAAATAATAATATTTTTTTTTGCAAAGGAGGAGGCGCGGTAATAATACAACATTTTTGAAACAGTAAAGCATTGGCTTGGAGTTATTTTTCATTACAAAATAGGTGTTTCAGAGGACATCTTTAGGTGTCCACCCGGGATTAAATTTGAACTAAAAAATAAAACGTAACCAAAGAAAACGCCAATTTTCTGAACTTTATAATTTGTCATAAAATGATTCAAATACAGAATATATTACAGAAACATGGATCGAAATGAGGTAGGCACATAAAATCATAGGTGGGAAAATAGCTGTTCTTTTGGTATGTCTCTTATATTTTGATTTTGAGTGGAATTTGGGCATGATTTTACATGAACGGAGCTTTGCCAGTATATTCGCACGTAAAACATAAAATCCATGCACATTTGCAACAGTTCCATAACAATTTGAACTGTTTTCTCCATTGCCTAAGTGGGAGTGGATATGAAAATTAATGTCTAGATAATTCATCTTCACTATGTTTTGCAATTCCTCAGTAGTTAGATTTTTGATCAAATGAGGTTTTGTTTTATCAGATTAATATAGTTATTTGCACCAAAGTTTAATAACGGTATCGTAAAGCTGCAGTTCATACTTTTGTTCTTTTCGGGGCTAGTGGTCTGAGGGGTGGCTTTTCGTCCAGAAACATTGCAATCAAAGTATTTTCTGAGTAAACAAAGAAATTTTCATGGTACTACTGTACAACTATTTCAGGAATTTCGTGAAAGTAGCGTGGCAGACAGCTCTTTTCATAATAATTTCTGGGCCGTTTGCCCATAATGGTTGGGAGCGTATCGTAAATCACATTTGGGCCAAGATTTTTACGTCAATTTCTGCAGTAGTCTTTAGGTTGCTATCGGTATTTATAATGGAAATGTACAGTCGTTAGATTTGGTTTTCAGAAGTCAACCACCTGGGTTGCAACGATTTGCCTGGGTTCTTGTGCATGCGTGCCTGCTTATGACTGTAATGTTCCTTTAAGTATAGCTGACGGAACACTGCATAAATCAGTTCTCAAAAACTTCACCTACAGTGAAGCAGGAGTCATTCAAGAAAATGTCAAGAAAACAGTTTCTTACTATTAGTCTTTACAGCCACTATTTATCCTTTGGCATTTTAACAAGGCGTAACTACAACCCTTTTATTTTAATATTACTATCTTAATCAAACGAACGTGAGTTAATAATAATAACACTTGCCTAAGAAAATAAAAACAGCACTAGAATACAACACGCAGCCTTCAAATAGCTCAAACTTCAATTAGATAACGTCTCTTCCGCAATTAGCATTGTAACTTCCACCATTTTCACACTTTTGCTGCTGCTTAAATATTATATAAGTTCAGTTCTCATCGAACACGTACATACGTCATACTTTCAGACTTCAAGTTGTTGCCAACCATACTCTAGCGTGAGAGAAAGTATCACGTTAAGTTTGAAAAACGCTAAAAAGAATGAACTCAAATTTACATCGAGAAAGAAATTAAAAGGAAAGTTAAATTAGAGTATATGTCACATGACAGCTTCGCATATAGATGAAAATAGTCCTGACATGTGCTGAGGTTAGACATGGTGGCGATATTTGGCATGTCTCCAAATACAAGCTTAAAAATTAACCAAGGACAATTTCCTATATTCCTCAAGCTTTTTCCCTATTGGACCGGAGTAAGAGTAAAGTCCCATTATGTGTCCGTCTAATCTTTGCAAAAAGTGGCGAAGTGGAAATCGTTGAAACATATGTGACAAGTCAGCCACCTAAGTGGCCGGTTTATGTGTCCTTCAAAGAGATGTAAAATGCCTCCATTTCCTGTTTATCAGCAGTACCAAATGCCTTTTAGCTACCAAATGTTTTACCTTCACCAGCGTATTACTGAAATAAGCTGAAATGGCATAGGACAAATCTTTGGATGATGGAGCTACTATGAATAACATGTCCCAGATAATTTGATGCTGGCCCACAAGTTAGAGATATGTGCTCTTTACGGATGAATATCGTGCTGTTACAATTTCCCAAGTTTTAAGTTAGTTTCGTTTTGCCTTTTAGACCATCACAGTACAACACCTCAAGTTTCTTAACTTCTATTTCGTGTTGTAGATATTATCGTCTTCATTTTCTTGCTGTTCAATGTTTCGATCTGTCACATGTGTCAGTCTCGATAATCATTCCGCCATCCTCCAATGTAGCTGAATTAATCAATACAGCACTCCCATAGGATACCACAGTTCTGCAACATGCCGTTGCTAGAGCAGTATTTTGAATTTCGTACGAGAGACAGAGTTGACGAAATATAATAGATACAGCGTTTGTTTTTCTTTTTCATTTAACAAAACTTATAGCTATCCTTTGGAATAACAATGTGTATGTTGAATATGTTTATAAGATCTGAAAACATTTTAGTTCAATAGGAAAATATTTTCTATTATTTAATATCTGATATTTATCCTTATTGAAATTTATATCCTAATTTTAAAATAAATGTGCAAAAATATTACTTAAAATTAAAAATTAGTTTTACTTTGCATTTAAATTTACTTGTTAATTTTGGAAATAGTACGAAATGTTACAAATGGTATGAATAAATGTGTAAAAAGAATAGTTCCGTAACGAATCTTTGTTAAACACTCTTCGGTGCTTTCGTTATAGCTAGGCATGAGACATAAAATAAAGATACAGAAGGTCATGAGAAGTCTACATTGTTCTTCTGAGTCTCAGATTATTCTGAGGAGGACAGTTTCACAACGACAGAAACTGTATTAGTTGAAATGCTTGGAAAGATGGCATTACTTTTGCTTTATATTTATTTTCTCTTATCAATTGCACAGCTGTTTCGATACAGACTCCTTCGACATGCACACACACGATACGAGGTGTTCTGTGATCGAGTACAAATGCAAGCTTGTTATGGGTATGTTTCTATCTATTGCACATTCACATTTCTTCAAGTCTACGCACATCAAATAATGGTTCACATTGTTTTGTGGAAACGAGGAAGATTTACGAAACGTTTGATCGTTTTAAACCTTTGAGGATTTCAGAAGGTTTCCGTTTTCCCTGTGACAATATTTCAAAATGTGTGTGATTCTATTTTCACTGGCAATCGTTATTGACGCTTTCGTACAGATTCCATATGTTTGCTTATTTATGTCTGGTTCTAAATACCACCATAAGCAACACGGAATGCAAAACTCAAGAGATACTGTCCAAACACCAGTCTCGTAAGATCATGTCCAAATTGCACTCAAAATTAGAAAATAAGAAACATGCCAATTTAACATCCAGTTGCACACCTGTAATTTGATATGTTAACCTCATTTCAAATCATACCTTGGTAATACACTTATATGTTTTGTATTTAAATCATTTCATGTCACATTATAAGGTTGACCAAACAAGCGTTTACTTTAGTTACGTTTTCTTTTCAGTTTAAAGTAAATGCGGGGTGGGCACCTGACGATTACCACTGAAACCCTATCATTTTTAAGAGAAAAATAACACTTCAGACCAACGAATTGAAATCCATTACAAAATTTTTAAAATCATCTCGTGCCTTTAAAAATGTCTTAAAGAAAAGTGTTTTTGATCAAACACTTTTCTTTTAAGACATAATGGCATATTGCTCCGCGGAATCCGAAAATGGACATTAGAGGCAATATTTAAAATCTGGTGGCACCTAAAAATTATGACCGCAGAATCCGAAAATGGGCATTAGAGGTAGTATTTAAAAGAGGTGGCACCACAAAATCATGACCTATTGAACACATCTTTACTACTCTTATTTGTATTCCGATTGATAAGTTTTAGGAGGTATTACTAATCGAAATTAGGAAAAAGCATTTTTTGATTCACCTAAGTGCACGGTGCAATACTAGATGCCACCCTAAGTTACTGAGTTCCTAATGACGTGATAAAAGGACGGATATTTTAATCCTGTACCATAGCACTTGAAGATCGCCAACTCCGTAGACATGCTGTTTGAAACCAATTCACCACGTCTACCGTAATCCTGCATGACTTGAGAGAGGCTACAGATACAGAGGTGTCCAAACAAACGATAACAAGTGGTTATATGTTTATATATATTATGTGGAACAACGTACGGGACTTTCAACACGGAATTACAGTAGCTGCCACAACACTTACCACGTCGTTGGAAGTGGTTGCTGCCACAACACAGAGAGACGATTACAGACAGTAATGAAGGAGCGTGCTTTTCATGGACGAGTCGAAGTTCTGTTTCTTTGTTTTTTTTTTGATTGGAGGTTTAACGACCACCGTGAAAAGTACTGTTTCGACGTGCCAAATCGCCATACATTCATATGGGCCCATCGCTATGAACGATATGCAGTGGGGTTTAAAATTAGTCGTAGTACGACGCCCCAACAGCGCACACTGGTGTGCGATGGAATTTTACACAAGAGCAAAAACGTCTGTCTCCAGTTTCCTGGCACTATTACCACAAAATTCTAGTCAGATTTCATCGTCAAATCCCTCATAGGACCTTTCTTTATCGCTAAAAGGAAAAACTCTTGAGCATGACAACTCCCATTAGCACACCTCAAATATGAACACCTCACCTCCTTTATAACACTAATCGTGTTATAAAGGAATTGTCCAGGTCGTGAGCAGTCTCATATGGCCGTCACTGACAGGATTTGTTGCTCATTGCGCAGCATAGGACATTATGATTGGCAACCTCCGGCAACAAGCTTGCCAGAGATGCGTGCCATTTGCTATTTGGAATACCAAACCTAAGTGTACCTTAGTGATCCCACTACCGACATCTCTCGTGGTGTGCAAACTGATATATATATATATATATCATCATCATCATCATTGTCAACCATTATCAATCCACTGCTGGACGAAGGTCTCCCCAAGTTTCCTCCACAACGGTCTGTCTTGTGCCAGTCTCCTCCATGTCACTCCCGCATATTTACGAATTTCATCCACCCATCTCCCATGTGGTCTTTTTCTGGGTCTTTTCCTGTCCCTTGGAATCCAATCTAAAATTTCGGCTGTCCATCTATGGTCTGTCCTTCTGGCAGTATGTCCAGCCCATTGCCATTTCAGGGATTTAACTCTGATCATGATGTCTTCCACTCTCGTCATTTTTCGGATCCACGAGTTCCTCTTCTTATCTCTCCTGGTTATACCAAGCATGCACCTCTGCATGCTTCTTTGAGTTGTCTGCAGCCTTTGTATGTCTCTTTTAGTTAAGGTCCACGTCTCTGCACCATACGTAAGCACTGGAAGGATGCATTGATCAAACACTTTTCTTTTAAGACATAATGGCATATTGCTCTTGAAAATTATGCTGTTTCTTCCAAAAGCTCTCCAGGCAAGTTTTGTACGCCGATTAATTTCTTCATCAATGTGACCCTCACTTGATATCTGCTGTCCAAGATAAACGTACGTATCTGTTATCTCCAGCTTTTCTCCATCAATCGATAAATCTTCATTTCTTGTAAAAGCATTGAACATCACTTTTGTCTTCTGAAAGTTCATTTTTAATCCCACTTCTTTACTCTTGTCAGCAAGTTCCTGGATCATACTCTGCAGCTCTGATGGGATAGTTGCAAAAATGACTACGTCATCAGCAAAACGAAGGTGGGTTAGATAATCTCCATTAATCTTTATCCCTTTGTTTTCCCAGTTCAGTGATTGAAAGACATTTTCCAATGTGGCATTAAAGAGCTTCGGAGATATGGTGTCACCTTGTCTCACTCCCTTTCCAATTTTTATGTGTGTTGTATTTTCAAACAGCCGAATCTTTGCACTTGCATTTTCATAGATGTTATTAATAATATTAATGTATGCATCTTCAATACCGCAGGATTTCATAGCCGTGGTAACTGCTGATGGTTTCACCGAATCAAAGGCTTTTTCATAATCGATAAAAGCCATGCACAATGGAAGTTCATATTCCCTCGCTCTTTCAATTAGTTCTCTCAGTACGTGGATATGATCTATTGTGCTATATATATATATATACCCTACGTGGGCTAACTCTTTACCAAACAATCCTGAATAAAAGTATGCGGGTATACTACCATTTCGTGTTTCATTTTTGATCGTTTACATGTATTCGCCAGCACTTCGTATCCTGTGATTTTTGCGTCACTACGTCAATTCTTTCTTGGTGTTGCAGTTTCCATATTGAGCAGCGTGTTTAAAATCTTATATCGAATTTTTTTTTTATTTTAGATTAATTCGGACACATCGAGGCTAGAACACTTTGGCCAATTTAGCGGTTGTCCCAAATATGCAAAGTTTTATCCGAAAGAGCTAATTTGGGACGTTCTTCAAAAATTGTACCAAATAAATGACTGCCCCGTATGAGCGATGGCTCGACTAACCAGAGAATCTACTGTATTTCTAATCTTTGGTCTACAACAATCAGTGAGGAAACCAATAAAGAATGTTTCAGGTAACTCGCAATGTAGATATACGTAAATTATAAAAAAAAATAAATTCAGGAAATGTAGTGAGGTGAGAAGATGAGCAGCTGTGTCCTGGCGCGATTGGCAGAGGGCATTAATATGAACTTTCCGCATGAACGCTACATTTCGTTCCGTATTATACTGGAAAGCATATATGTGATTTGGAGGAGATTTCCAACAGAAGTTTCCCGAATATTAGCATGCAATCTCATTTAATCAATACTGTTACGTAGTCCAGTTCGAGTTTAGGTGATCGACTTTCATTTCGTCAAGGCAATTTCAAAAGATTGTATCTCCACATATGAAACAAGTTTGTAAAATCATGCAATGCCCTGATTATGATACACTTTCCAACATACAAGAAATCATTACTCAAGTTATTACTCAAGTTATAAGGATAATGTCTGTGGATCAAATCTCGCTCCAATGCCCACCCCATTTTGATGATATTAAACAAAATTGGTTCAGTATACCTCCAAAACAACATACTGAATTTTTTTCTCAATAGAAGCATTTTTAATCAAGTTATGAGGATAATGGCTGTGGAATATATCCCGCTCCTGTGTACTGACCTTTGACCCCATTTTGATAATATTCCATAGAACCGGTTCAGTATACCTCCGGAACAACATGATAGAGTTTTGTTGCAATCGAAACATTTTTACGTAAGTCATGACGCATAAGGGCAATGGAATGGATCCCGCACCTATGTCCTGACCTTTGACCCCATTTCGCCTATTTTCAATAGAGTTTGTCTCCAGGTGGTTCCCTACCACATACTAAAAGTTTAGTGAAATCGAACCATTTTTACGCCAGTTATCTTGCGGACGGACAGACAGACAGACAGACAGAGGGACGGACGGACAAAGCTGGATCATATACGCTTCTTCAACCTAGGGTTGGAAAGCGTAAAAAAACCACTGTTCGCCAATAAAACCCTTTCGGAGTATTATCGAAGAAACACGTAAAGCATTGTTCTGAGTTATACTCTAAACTCATGCGATAACATTATTTCACATTCATTAAATACAAGTTCTTCTTCATTCATTTCCTTTTGTATCTGGGGTCGTCACTACAGAAGATTTCACTGTAATTAAAAACATGCTACTGATGGAATCAAAACGTTTTCCTGTTTGAATGTCTACAAAGTTAAGAAATTCACCAAGATCTTTTTTTTTTTTTTTTTTTATAAATAACACTTTCAGGCTAGAGAGTTTTTCGGTCTAAACATTTTTTTGTTACTAAGTTCCTATGTCCTGACCTTTGACTCACAAATGCGATGTTCTTAAATAGTATTCTGACTACAACATTTTGTCTCGCTACTCACTGCACGTAAGTAACATAGCAGTCATGTCTCAGCGATATCGCTTCCTGAAACGTTACGATTTTTTCTTCTCAACTGTAATTTGAGCTATGATGGCTATCTGCTGTTTTCTATGAAGGCCAACAACTCAGTGTTAACTCTCTTCTTAATCTGAACTACATCTGAATAAATTTTTTTTTTTTTTTTTTTTTTTTTTTGGAAAACACTGTTTTCTTGAAGAAAGTTTAATAGCTAAAACTCCTTTAATCTTTACCTGCAGCACATTACAAGCCTACCTCTCGTCCAAATTACAAGCAATCATTGGACAACGACCAGATAGTACTGGAGAACAAGAGAATATTTTCCTTCTTATTTTCATTTATTTTAAATGGTTCCAACTTGTTTTCCTTGGCATCCAGCACTTGGAAAACAGTTTTTTTTTATTTTCCCTTTTCGATATTTCCTAAGTTGATGTATGAAAATACACTGTTTCACGATAACTACTTAATGCATATAATTTTCGCGTAGAAAATTTATCTATCCTAGGAGCGAGAGAAGTGTTTCGCATCTTATCCACGGTGTCACTCGGTTTAATCAACCAATAAAGTAAAAATCGTAAGAAAATCTCCTTGATTTTGTATCTGTTCAAATTAATTGCTCATTTTAGAGAAAAACTTTACTGCAGTTCGATAAAATAAATGACCTTACACTCAGCTGAACGCTTTAAATAGGTTTGAAAAGGTGTTATCTGAGAAAACTTCAACTTCATTTCACTTATTTGGGTAGAAAAGAAACAGATTTCAGATTCTGCTTTTTAAGAAACCGGCTTTTGGCTGCACAGTTTCGTCCCAGTATTATAGGTTTTAAGTTACGGCTGTGCTTAACAAATGAGACAACATGTTTCTTGAGAAAACGTCTTGCAGGTCAAAAGAACAGGGATTAAAACAGGTGTTTAAAAAAATAAAATAAAATAAAACATAGCAAAATAGATTCATTCAGTGTTCTCTTTATGCTATTCCTTTCACAGCTCCATAAAAATCTAAATTTTGCAAAAACAACATCATTATATTCATCATTTGATGTTGCAACGGTGCATTATAATAATGAATTCATTCATTTAATTTTGGAATTATTTTGTAGATTTCGACTCAGCTCTGTCAGTAGCGGATAATATCCTGTGTGTAAAATTCATTGTTCATAAATTTACTGGGTACTCTCAATACCTCCTTCCCAAGGCAAAGACTGCTTCCCGGTAGAAGACGGTCAGAAGTAAACCTTAGGACGGATTGCGACGTTAATCGGGTCTCCAGCTCAGTTTCCTGATGAGAGAATATTCTTATCTGGAAACTAAATGGTCTTTAGCACCGAGAATGAGATTTATTACGGTATGCGCAGCTCATTTTGAAATTCTGTGAAATTAAAAGTTCTCAAATATTTTTTCTACCCACTTCAAGGAACACTAAAATTTTGATTCACTAAAAGCTCTTGAAAGCCGAATGAAGAAGATAACATTGTAAATGATTCTTCATGTTATACGAATACATCCAAAGTGATAAAATGCTAACAATATTTAAGGAAAGGAATATTAACACAGGTAGTGAGTAGGTTTCAGCGAACAGATTCCATAGTACATAAAACACCGTCATACCGACAGCCATCATATCTAGACTGCCATGCTGTATTGATAGAATAACGCAGTCGAGTTTTGTCGAGCTGATCACAAATACGTATTCTTTCGCTTAATGGGAACAAATAGCAATGAGAAACACCTGTTCAAAGTGCTCGGTGCTACTCGTCCAAAATCTAGTAATTGCGTTTATTTTTGTTCCAAGGTTTAATGACTACCATGAGAAACTCTGGGGGCTATAAGTAGTCCCTCATCTTTGGTTTAGGGCCATTAGTTCCAGAGTCGGTGCAGAGCCAGCACCGACACACAAATATATCATATACTCTAATTTAACTTTCATTTTTAGTAACTTTCTCTATGTAAATTTGAGTTCATTCTGCTTAGCGTTTTTCAAATTTAACGTTATATCTTCTCTCTCGCAAGAGTACGGTTGGCAACACCTTGAGGTCGGAACGTATGACGTACGTATGGGTCTGATGAAAACTGGAAAACATATAGTGTTTGAGTAGCAGCAAATGGTGGAGATGGTGCTTGTTATAATGCTATAATCGTGGAAGCGGCGTTGTTTAGGTGAGGTTCATCTATTTGAAAGCTGCGTATCATATATTTAGTAATGATGTTTTTCTTTAACCAAGTGTTCTCCTGCTTAACTCACATTAGTGGGATTAAGTTACTAATAATGAAAACTGTGTGTAGTTGTGCCTTGTTGAAAGTGCCAAAGGAGTGTTGGCTGGATAAAGATTAACCGTAAGTAATCTCTTCTTGAAGATCCTTGGGTGACTCCTGTTTCACTTTAGCCGAAGTATTTTAGAACTAATTTATGTAGTGTTCATTCTGCCATATACACGAACATTACAACCCATACTTCATTCCGGTTTCAAACCTGAGATTGTCTAGGAAGAACGGTTAGAAGCCAGTACCTCAAATTCCTCGGTCACTATATCGGCATTGTGTCTTTAGCATAATTAAAACGATGGTCAGTTATACGCTGTTAAAATTTGCTGTCATGGAGGTTCTTCGATGAAAATCTCTGCGTGTTGTTAGACACTCCTATTTACTCATTGGACCTCTTAGATGACTGAGCCACATATTTCATTTCTGTACCTCTTGACACCATGAGTTGCAGTTCTCGAACAACTTTCTGTGAAGCTGCCTAGTCTCCCATGTTGACGTACCCTTTGAATATCCATTCAGATGTCTTGGAGAAATTTAATGATTCAAAAATCGTCCTAATTATCAACCCGGTAGTGTGACAATATATCCACATTCAGAATAATATAGATTTAAATTTCATTCACCGGGACAAATTTAGTTGGAACTGAAGACTGGGGGCTTACTAACCTATTTCTTACACTGATCTTTCAGCTTGTTAACGCTTTCTAAAACGTTATTTGCGTGATTTTTTTACGGTTTTCGAATAGATTTTTAGACAAAAGTAAAAATATCAACGTTTACCACAATCAAAGGTTTATTATATATCGACTATAGTTTCACAGAGCTTCTGGCTCGGCTTCATCAGGACGAATGGAGCGTAAACATTCAAATCATTGTGACATCATAAGAATTCTGACGGTTTACGCTCCATTCGTCCTGATGAAGCCGAGCCAGAAGCTCTGCGAAACTATAGTCGATATACGTATAATTAACCTTTGATTGTGGTAAACGTTGATATTTTTACTTTATTCAACAACACAAGTTTGTAGTCATGAATTATATATAAGATTTTTAGACTTCCTCAATTCAGATATCTTGCTCATAATTTGAACGAGAAAATCCATTTTTACTTTCTATTTGTTGTTCCGCTAATTATTCAGTTAAAAAATATCATTACGCTAAATCGGAATTTGCCATTGGAAATTCCAAGAACTTTGCTGACTCAGAATTAGTAAATGATGAACGAATGACAAAATGGAGGGGCAGTCCAATATTGCTGTATGCAATAATTCTCTGGGTATACAGTTATTCAGAAAATATGATTTCAAAGAAAATTCCACAAAGCTGACTTGATATAAAAGACGGGTTCAATTCTTTCTTAAATGACGGCGTACACGAAACTTTGCAAGAGAGATGCAAGACAGAACTGCGCTGGTACAGTGACAGATGCGTGGCTAATTATGACTCGTATAACGCAATATCTTACACAACGCCTTAAAATGCTATCAGTACAGCTTCAAATTGTGCTGCTACTCAGGATGTACTGTTACTTTAGACAATTACGCGTAGCTATAATTAGGAGCAATTCAAATTGTTTTATTTGTGTAGTGTATATAAGACACTCAGTGCAAAAATATACAGTACCAGTCAGCACAAAAAAATAAAATCAAATAAAGGCGGTAACATTCAATGACGACGAAAAGAAATGCTTTCTAAAGTAATATGTTTTTCAGCGTATAACGAAGTAAATTTCTCCGTCATTTCTGTCAACGCCAGGATTCGAACCCGGATCCCCTCATTACGGAATAAGTCACTCTACCAGTTGAGCTACGCGGACGTTTTATTCTGATTCCTATCTGCCTTTATGTCGTGTGCGTCCTTCTGGCAGGTACGTCACATCTCCTGGTACGTTACATCATATCTCCCCCCTATTATTATTATTTTTTTTTTTTTTCGAAGTGCTGGAGAAGGGATTCTCTTATTTTTCCTATCTCGCGGTGTGGAAATAACATCACACCATTGCGAGATTTTGAACGGTCGGGTCATCCGGATAGTTCGGGCGCCATTATAACGAAGTAAATTTCTCCGTCATTTTTATCCGCGCCAGGATTCGAACGCGGGTCCCCTCACTCCGGAATAAGTTGCTCTACCAACTGAGCTACGCGGACGTTTATTCTGATTCCTATCTGCCTTTATGTCGTGTGCGTCCTTCTGGCAGGTACGTCACATCTCCTGGTACGTTACAAGCGTTAATTGTGTTCTGCTTTTCAGCCCCTTTATTCTCGTTATTCTCTCATATATCCTTAGGATTTTCCCAAGAACCTTCATTTGTTTAAAATTCTCCAGCAAACACACAAAGACATGAATGTAATGTATACGCGTTTCGTAAAGTACACGGTTTAACTAGTTAAATGGGACTAATGGTGTATAAACAAAGACATCGCCCTTTCCACGTTTTAGCAACACACAGCAACCGAAAAATGGTTATTCGGCCACTGATTTCCCAACAGTGGTCGAATTTCGGAGTAATGGTGTTTATTTTTCATCTTTGGTGAGTACATACATACACCAAGAGCCAAAACATTATGACCACCTGCCTACTGTAACGTTGGTCCGTAACGTGCTGCGTGAACAGCTCTTATCCGGCAAGGCATTGACGCTACAAGATTTCTAAAGGTGTCTTGCGGTATCTGGTACCATCAACATAATAATCAGAAGACCCTTTAACTCTTGAAAGTTACGTTGCTGAGCCGCGGCAGTCGGATTTTTTGTTCTAACACAAACCACAGCTGATAGACTGGATTCATGTCTGGGGAATGTGAAGGCTTGTACAACACCTGGAAGTCTTCCTCACGGTCCGGCGAACTATTCTCGAACAATGCATGCAAGTGTGGCATGGCGCATTATCCTACTTAAAAAAAGAACTATTGGAGGGCAATGCCGTTGCCACGAAAAGATATACCTGGACTGCAGTAATGTTTAGGTAGGTGGTAGACGTCATAGTTTCGTTGTTCACGGACGAATAGTCATAAGCCATCGCTTAGACCACTGCGCCACCGGGGCTGCCAGCAGGATATTGCCTAAAGCATTGTACTTATCCCCCCGCACAGTGGTTCCAAACGCGAATCTAGCTGGACAAAATTATTTGTAACTTGAAACTGATAGATCTTGCAGCTTAAATAAAGAAAATCTCCAAAATAGTGAAACTGCATGTTGATGTTCTTACTAACACTATTAGTTTTGATGACTGATAAAAAAAAAAACATTAATGATTCTATCACTCTGAAAAACTGCACGGCACAGTTTATATCATAATTTAAATTTATTAACTAATGTAATACATCTGTTATGGCTAAAATTGCTAAGCATGTGTAATTACCGTTTAAATTTATGCAACTAACAAAGTTGAGGTAAATGTTGAATTTAGGCCGAAAATTAAAATTTGGGAGATGGGTGAATGCATTTCGAAACAAAAAGTAGGTTCAATTAACTTAAGGCCATGATAAATGAAAATATAAATAAAATGCAACACTGATGTTTGAAATTTCCAAAAGTTATTATTGAAGGTTTGCGTTGTTTGAATGCTCGATGAGTTGCGACACTTGCAGGTGTAAAATACTTAATTATTGTTGACATGCGTACTAAATTTGAAACACTAATAATTAGATTGGATACAAGGTACACGTGTAATAAATAACTTTTGGACGCTGTGAGGATCAAGTTTAGTGGATAAGACAAAATGCATTAATTAAATAAACAAACTTCGAGGGACGTTTCCAGCCTTAGGCAAGCTAAGATGGATTAGCATGTGACCCTGCGATGAATTTCAACTGAGTCAACTAATTCTTCACTGCACAAGGTTTGGGTTTTTAAAAGGCCACTTGGCCTGCATTTATTCTACAAACTTAACAAAAAACTTAAAAATACAACAACAAGGTGTTTTCATCAATCGAAGAATACCCAAGTCAACACTTTGTTCCTGTTCGAACACAATCAGCTTTTCACATTTTTGAAATTTCTAACCTTTGGCAACTCGGCCTTATAAAAGAAAAAAAAAATCAGATGACACACACTTGATGTATTTCTATAATTCGGAAAAGAAGAACACATATTTCTGCCAGCGAATACTAATTTGCTACCCTGAATTTCACATTGGCCACTTTTACTTGCAGTAATCTCACTTAAACTCAAATCTAGCTATTACAGCACTATTTCGATTTTTGCACTACACTTCTATGACGTAAGAATCAAATTTATCCCTTTCGGGTGGTCTGAGAACATATTTCACCCAGAAAATCAAGATTTGCAAAAACACAAATACTCTTGACTTAGGGAACATTACATAAACACTGCGGATAAGTTGTGACAGCCGAAGTGCAATCCCTCTTTCTCTTCATGAATTTATAGCTTATTGTATATACAATACATATTTCATTTAACTTTTCGAACACACCCCTCAAGCCAGTTTCCTTAACCAACATTAATTTTAAAATTACAATAACTAAGCAAAAATTTGCAAATAACCAAAGGTTACTTTAGTAAATTTTCCACTAACAGGAACATTTACATTAAAATCTTCCAGTCAAGAGCACTAGCATTGACTGATACCAAATAGCTCCCAGACAATATATTGAACACACTGCGCTTAATAACTTACCACATGAACTCAACAAGTTATCATTACACCACAATGCTGACAAATAAACTTAAAATTCACCCTATCATCTGGAAAATTCAAAGTACTTCACTATACAAACTTGATCTCAGTACTTCATCCCACGATGTAAATAAAAGGCAAACCCCAACTCTCAACACTACTGGAGCCAAATTCATACTTATCTACACTCCCACTGTTCATACCAATTTAAAATTACACAACTAAATCTGACGAGCAATTTATAAACAAATTAATCTAAAATTTCAAAATTGCACCATTTAAGTTTTCGTAATTTTACCAACTCATGTAGTAAGCCACTGATGGAACGGGTAGGCAAAACATCTCAGTTATCAGACTTACTTTTCTTCGAAAATAAAATTTACATCTCGAAAAAAATATCAATCAGGCTAAAGGCTAGAAATTGGGTCGTGAAGCCAATCTAAGCTTATACATCGAAATGGTGGCAAACTGTGGCTTATCATCCTGTACTGTTTACTTTCGTGAACACCTTGGAACTTTACACCTGAACTCACCCCGCACGGAAGAGTCACCTCGGTACTACCCGGCATACAGAGGTAAGGGTTGGAGAGCACTTCCCCTTGAAAACGCCCCCCAACTCAAAGCTTGCACTACAATCGCATCCTGTGGATCTCTCTACTCAGGCACTCCGTCCGGAAAACAATTCCCCCAAATTGTCTCAGAATCACCCTTTCCTCAAGAGAATCACACATCCGGAGCATGCAAGAACACCATTCCCAAGAAACAAAACATGCAGCAACACCGTTATCTCGTCGCAACTATATCTACTAGAAAACACGTCAATATCCTTATCTCTGAAAACACCTATCGAAGAATCCAAACAGTCATTCAGGCATTCCTCCGCCACAATATACTTTTGCCTCCTAGTCAGCATGTGTGTCCTTTTTTGATATCCTCCCTCTTATGCAAATCAAATTATTAAATCCACTTCCTTCGAGACCAAAATTTCGCCCAGAAAGAAAAAAATCAATGTTCAGGCTGGAGGTGTTAATGAGTTGTGAATACATTAGAACTATACCCCGAACTGGGTTGGCAAAGGGCGGCATTATAACTCCTCCGCCACACTAGACATATGCCCCCCCTTTAGTCAGAAAATATGCCTTCTTTTGATATCCTTCCCTCCTGAAAATCTGCTTTCACATCCATTTGCTGATATTTTCTCTAGCCAGAATTACTACAAAATGGTAAAGACAATTTTCACCCATTACTTGTCCAACTTCAAAAATTACTATAGCCAGCCTCCAAGACACAAATTTAACTACATGGCCCTGCATGTGTATAAATACAAATGCAATTTATGTATTATTAAAAGCTACCAAGCACAAAAAAATTTAAATTTCCTTAATACAGAAATTACTGTTTTGAAAGGTTGTTCTTCAAAATAGCTTATAACACAATTATGATATTAGATACTCCTTACACATGTAAAATTATACATTGCCTTTTCCCTTTAACATAGACTTTCTTATTTATAGAAAGTGATATGGAGGTTTCTTTACACAGCGTAACACTAACATACAAAAAGAAAACCTGAATGAAAAACATCAACATTTTTATTTCTTTTCAATTTCACCGACAGAAGCAGAAGACAACGGAAACCAGACCTGCCCCACCGACATGCTCAACGATACAAATTCTCCAAGGAACTACCTGATATATGAACTAACCGAAACAAAAATTTGTTTACTGAATATATATATATATATATATATATATATATATATATATATATATATATATATATATATCATCATCATCATCATTGTCAACCATTATCAATCCACTGCTGGACGAAGGTCTCCCCAAGTTTCCTCCACAACGGTCTGTCTTGTGCCAGTCTCCTCCATGTCACCCCTGCATACTTTCGAATTTCATCCACCCATCTCCCATGTGGTCTTCTTCTGGGTCTTTTCCTGTCCCTTGGAATCCAATCTAAAATTTCGGCTGTCCATCGATGATCTGTCCTTCTGGCAGTATGTCCAGCCCATTGCCATTTCAGGGATTTAACTCTGATCATGATGTCTTCCACTCTTGTCATTTTTCGGATCCACGAGTTCCTCTTCTTATCTCTCCTGGTTACACCAAGTATGCACCTCTCCATGCTTCTTTGAGTTATCTGCAGCCTTTGTATGTCTCTTTTAGTTAAGGTCCACGTCTCTGCACCATACGTAAGCACTGGAAGGATGCATTGACCAAAAACTTTTCTTTTAAGACATAATGGCATATTGCTCTTGAAAATTATGCTGTTTCTTCCAAAAGCTCTCCAGGCAAGTTTTGTACGCCGATTAATTTCTTCATCAATGTGACCCTCACTTGATATCTGATGTCCAAGATAAACGTACGTATCTGTTATCTCCAGCTTTTCTCCATCAATCGATAAATCTTCATTTCTTGTAAAAGCATTGAACATCACTTTTGTCTTCTGAAAGCTCATTTTTAATCCCACTTCTTTACTCTTGTCAGCAAGTTCCTGGATCATAATCTGCAGCTCTGATGGGCTAGTTGCAAAAATGACTACGTCATCAGCAAAACGAAGGTGGGTTAGATAATCTCCATTAATCTTTATCCCCTTGTTTTCCCAGCTCAGTGACTGAAAAACACCCTCCAATGTGGCATTAAAGAGCTTCGGAGATATGGTGTCACCTTGTCTCACTCCCTTTCCAATTTTTATGTGTGTTGTATTTTCAAACAGCCTAATCTTTGCACTTGCATTTTCATAGATGTTATTAATAATATTAATGTATGCATCTTCAATACCGCAGGTTTTCAGAGCCATTGTAACTGCTGATGGTTTCACCGAATCAAAGGCTTTTTCATAATCGATAAAAGCCATGCACAATGGAAGTTCATATTCCCTCGCTCTTTCAATTAGTTCTCTCAGCACATGGATATGATCTATTGTGCTGTAGCCACTCCTGAATCCAGCTTGTTCTCTCGGTTGAGCCATGTCCAGTGTTACCTTCAAGCGGTGTGAAAGAACTTTAGTGAAGATTTTATAAACTACTGATAGGAGGCTGATAGGTCTGTAGTTTCCGAGATCCTCAATGTCACCTTTCTTATGTAGCAGGATCATTGTAGCGGTGTTACAATCCTCAGGAATCTTTCCTTCATTAAGGCATCGAGTGAAAATTTGGGCGAGTATTGTTTCGATTTCTCCACTTGCTTCTTGTATGATGTCTACAGTAATTCCATCTTCCACTGGAGCTTTTCCCCGCTTCATGTTCTTGATTGCATGTGCAACTTCTGCTGGAAGGACTGGAGGAACTCTGGTACTGGTATCTTTCATGATGTCTGGAGTGCATGTATAATCCCTTTCATAGAATGTGGAGTAGAAATCTTTCACTCTTGTCAAAATTTCGCCTCTATTTCTTGTTACAGAACCATCTTCTTTTCTCAGTGCCATAATCTGTTTTCTTCCCTTACTGATATGTCCCTTTGCTATCTTTAGGCTTTGGTTGTTTTCAATTGCTTTCCTCACTAGTTCACAGTTGAATTTTCTTACGTCTCCAGTGATACTTTTTCGTACTGTCTTGCATAGCTCTATATATTCCACTTTGGAAGTCACATCTTCTTTAGTTGTCCTCATCTCTCTTCTTTTTTGCATCAACATTTTCGTTTTTCCTGATAATTTATTTACATGCAACTTGTTCTTAGACCCAGCTAATTTTGTTGCTGTTTCCATAAAAGCTTTGGTTACTTTTCTGTTAACTTCAGAGATGTCCACTTCTTCCGATGTTAGGCCTTCTAAAGCAGAGAACCTGTTCTTCAGTTCCAACTTGAAGGTATTATGGTGTTTTTTAAGGTTGGTTATGTCAATAGATTTTGTTTGTCTTATGAGCTTGCCACGTTCAAGTTTAGTGTTGAGGTGCATCTTACATCTCACCAATCTATGGTCACTACCTGTGTTGAACTTGTTTAGCACACTGCAGTCTTCTATGACGAATTTTTTGTTACACATAATAAAATCAATTTCACTTGTCGTCCCATTTGGATGTCTCCATGTCCATTTACTGTGTGGCTTTTTCTTGAAAAAGGAGTTCAAGATGAAAAACCCTTCTGCCTCTGCAAACTCAACGAGAGTATTTCCACGCTGGTTTCTGTTGCCGTGACCGAATTTACCTACTGAAGTTTCATTCTGTTGCCGTTGCCCTATTTTTGCATTGAAATCTCCCATAATTATTTTCAAGTGCTGCTTACCTTTATTATTTAGATGACGAATTTCCTCATAAAATTCTTCAATTTCTTCTTCAGGATGACTTGTGGTGGGTGCTTAACTTTTAATAATCTGAGCCTGGTATCTTCTCGAGAGTTGGATAACGAGTCGTGCAGCTCTGGCAGAGGAACTTTCAACTTCAACAACTTTATCCTTCAGTTTCTTGTTTATTATAAATCCAACACCACTAGTTCTGCCAGTATCTGTCCCACGATAGTAGAAGAGATGTCCACTTTTCAGTTCGATGAGATCTTCTCCTTTTCTCCTTACCTCACTGAGCCCCACGATGTCCCACTTGATCCTTTGTAGTTCCTCTTCCAATTCAAGAAGCCTTGAATCAGAAGATAGGGAGCGTCGATTGTACGTTGCCAAGGTCAGCATCAGATGGCAGCCTAGTCCGGTCCTCCGGGGATTCTTAGCACCCTCTGCCTTCATGTCGCACTGGCCGCTGCCTTGGCCAGGTACATTCCAGCTGCCGGAGACTGAGGGCCAAGATTTAAGTTGTGGAGTCATTTTGGAGGGGTTTGGCCATAACTCACCACGCTGGCCAAGCGGGTTGGTGAGTGTGGGATAGAATTTCCTCTAATCCCGATGGTATAGTTATACCGCTTTTGGCGGTCGTCAGAGCCCCTTTATATATATATATATATATATATATATACTTAAGAGCAAAACTGAAGACTGAGGAAAAACTTTAGAATTTAAAACGAAGGTTGCAAAATAACCTGAAAATCAGAACGCGCAACGCAGCAGTTTTGAAAATTCAGAATTCACATTCTAAAAAGAAGATACCTAAGCAAAAAAATACAAATATAATTTTGACTCACACCTAGTACGACATAGAAAAGGTTATGTATCTACCTGTGTGAGTAAAAGGAGAAAAGATAAAAAAATAAAATAAAACAACTGAATGTAGAAGGTGTCGAGAATACTGAGCCTTGGCTTTATCAAGGACCAGCAAAAACTCTGCAACATTAAAATTAATAAGATTCTGATTAATCTATAGAAGCTCACTAAGGTGATTTAATACATGCAAAGATTATTAAATACACTGCTCGTGTATTTTATAATATTTCTCATGTATTCTGGAGAGTTAATTCTGCTCTTTCTGATCATACAGATCCACAGTCTTAAGTTTATATATTTTTTTCTCTGGTTAAAATCTCCGCGAGTTGGTTTCTTTCTGTATGAGGAGGCCATCAGCCCCACCCGCACTGCCCCCAGCGACTAGGGAGTGGCGGAAGAGGTCAGCCATGTTCTTCTCTTGTGAGGAGAAAAGTTTTTGTCACACAAGAGGTAAGCTCTCTTCCTTGTTTTTGGGTTCTAGATTTTATAAGTTCAATGTTTGTACTTCATGTACTTTTTCTCTGTCGTTTTTTAGCTTTTCAGCTTTTAGGCATTGGTTTGTCTGTTAACATTTTTGCGGGTTTTAACTCTTTCTTTTCTTTGTAACTTTGAGCGTCTTTTGGGGTACCTAGGAACAGAAGATGGCTAAACTTGTTCCTTTTCTATGCGCTGTTTCTTCAAAGTAGTTAAGTTCTTAATAACTAATTAATTATGCACTTAAAGCACTGCTGAAATACTTTGTACATATTGCAACTAACTGTTTAAGGTATATAACTTTCACAAAGTTTTCTTTAGTTAATTATTATCTTTAACTTATTCTCGTTTTCGTGCTGTCATAAGTTGTAGAGTAGGGGGTTTTAGACTCAAGTTTTCTTTCAAAATTCTGTTCGTTAAAAATTAATATTTCCTTTTTTAATTGCAATGTAAAAATTTGGATTTCTTTTGCATTGATTTTTAGGTTTAAATTCTCTCTCAAACGAACTTGGAATTTCGTTATGGCTGAAAATCATTTCTAATTATTATGTCACTCTCACAGCTTGAGTTCTCTTTAATCTTCTTCTCTCTGTTTAATAGTAACAGATGAAGAGCATGGGTCGGGCCAGGAAGGTTAATGGATGCAAGCGAAATTGTTAACTAGTGCTAGGTCATGCAACTCTACGGAGGACATGACATATATATATTTTTTAAACTATTTTAGGTGGGAATGTTACTTGCATCTATGGCCTTGCAGAAACCCATTTCCAACTAGGTCTTTGTGGAAGTGAGAAAATGCAGAGTTTTTGCTGGTCCTTGATAAAGCCAAGGCTCAGTATTCTCGACACCTTCTACATTCAGTTGTTTTATTTTATTTTTTTATCTTTTCTCCTTTTACTCACACAGGTAGATACATAACCTTTTCTATGTCGTACTAGGTGTGAGTCAAAATTATATTTGTATTTTTTTGCTTAGGTATCTTCTTTTTAGAATATATATATATATACACTGCTGGCCATCCAAATACAACACCAAGAAGGACACGAGATAGCAAAGCCAGATTTACTGGACACATAACAACAGATACAAAGATGAAACGATTGAGCTTACAGGCCCGTGCGACTTGCGGAACACGCAGACATCAATAGTTCGTGTGGCCCCCATGGCTGGCAATAACGGCCGCTACACGCCGCAGCATCGAACGACAGACGCTTTGTATGTGGGCTTGGGGTATGCCGGTCCACACGTTGCCACAGTTCATCAGGCGTAACAGCGGGTGGTACTTACTGGTCCACTCGGTTGCCTATCAGAGACCAGACGTGTTCCATGGGTGAAATATTGGGAGAACAGGCCGGCCATGGTAGCAGTGCCACCTGGTGGGCCGTGAAGAAATGTTGCACGATGCGTGTCACGTGCGGGCGTACATTGTCCTATTGAAACATGGCCGCTGGCAGGTCCTGCAGGAAAGGGAGACTACAGGCTCCAAAACGTCGGAGATGTAGAGGTGGCTGTTGATTGTACCGGCAATGCGTACCAGTGGGGTGCGGGTGTCATATCAAATTGCGCCCCAAGCCATAACGCCAGGCGACGGACCGGTATGGCGATGCATAATGCAGGCGTCATACAGTCTCTCGCCGCGATGCCGGCACACGCAGATCCGACCATCGTGATATTGCAGGCAGAAGCGGGATTCGTCGGAGAATGCAATGTCGTGCCATTCCGTAGTCAGGTACGGCGTTCATCTGCCCACTGCCGCCGCGCTCGCCGGTGGTTTAACGTCAATGGGAATCGGAGCAATGGGCGCCGTGCGACAAGTCCTCGCTCCTGCAAACGACGTCGAACGGTTATTGCTGACACAGGTTGTTGCGCAACACACCCTAATTGTTGCGCTAACGTTCGTGATGTGGCGGTGTGAGCCGTCAATGCCCGCCGCACAATATGCCGGTTCTGTCGTTCGGTGGCGTCCCACGGCTGCGGCATTTACGCACGTCGGTCCGGCCGTCCCTCTTGCACCCACCGAATCCATACTCGCCTCACCGTGGCTGGATGTTGTCCCACACGGTCGCCGATGTCTGGGTACGATAAACCGCTGTCGCGATATGCCACTTTTCGTCCTCTGTAGAACCCCGAAACGTGCTGGAATGACTGCCGTATTCAGCGACGAGGCATCAGGAAGCTTCCCACGCACAGGTCCTGCAGCACAACACACTTTCAGTACTTACATCCCACCATCTGTGCACCTTTCTTATAGTGCTTCTCGGTGGCTTGCCGCGCGCACATGATTTGCATATGCCCTGTAATGCTAATCGTTTGCATATCCTCTCGGTGGCAACGCGTGCTGCGAATTTCCGGCCAATCGGATGCTTCCTTCTTGGTGTTGCATTTTGTGCGGCTAGCAGTGTATATATGTATATATACACTTTTTTCTTTTTCACACTGCCCCGAACGTTTCAAGGAACTTTCTCCTCATATCTTTACTCTAAATAGAGGAATACTCTTTATAGAGATAAATTTCAATAATCGAGATTTTTCTTTTTTCTTCTTTTTTCTTTTTTTGAACAGGGCCCTTTAGGCAGTTTAAGATGCTGAACTATGCTGCATAGCTCGCTTTTAAACTTACAGAATTTTAGTTCTTAAATGAAGGCACTTTCTCGCCGAGGTGAAAGAATGGGGCCCATATCATCGCCTGGCCCTCAAAGGAAAAGGAAGCCTTACCTCCTATTTTCACGGTAAACTTCGGGTGCCATCGGTAGCATCAAAATTCCGTGTCCTTAGGAGCGTTCCATGGCAGCTGCTTTCAGGAGAGGGTGGTGTGGTGTAGCACAAAAGCCCCAATCTTTGACCAGGGTCAGAACCAAAACCTTCGTTGGGCCTCCTCCTTCAGCCATGCAGAGAAAAAAGGTCTGGTACTTTCGGCTCAACAGCTTGGCGATAGTTCCGTGCTGTCCTCAATTTGGTACTCTGGTTAGGGTTATCTGGGGAATATGATCTGCGTGGAGACATTTTAGGCAGCCTCCCACAGAAGTTTCTGTTCTTTCGGCATGCGTTGGCGGTTGGCAAAGCCCCAGCCGGCTAAGCCAGTGTGGCTAAATTTTGTTTTACATCTTTTTCGACTAATAACTAAGAACCACTTTGGTTCTCTCTTCCACAGTTCGGGTACAGAGCCCGGCCCTCGGGCTACTTATTTGCATCTAGCGATACAGCATAAGAGCGATCTTTTTCTGAAGTTCAGGAACCAACGGTGGCTGTCCTCGGCTTCACTCCCTCCCCTCACTGGCTAAAAAACGTCCCCTAGTAACTGCCAACTCCGCTGGCGTTTGGCTAATAGTTCGCGTCAAAACTATGACACTGACCACATGGCTTCAGCTCCCAGGCAAGTAAGCAACCTTGACCTCCAGAGTAGGGAACGCTGTACCCCCTGCCTGCATGCTGATCTAAAAATAGTCTGACGCTTGCTTAAGAGGACTTTTATGACACTTTTAGAGGTTTCTAAAACTGCCTAAAATGGTGAACTGTGAAATGGAAGATTTTGGGTTTTGCACAATTAACAAGAACACTTTCCCCTCATTTCGTGATAAATAGCAAATAATTTTGTTTTCGAAAAGGGTTGATGGTGACTTCCTGCTCGCCTTTATCTATCTTACAAGAGTAAAAGAAGTAAATTAATTAAAAAAAGAGTTTAATTCTTGTTATTCTCCTTTTTTTTTTATGAACTATTTTTTGTCTGGTCAGGGATGAGAAATGAAAGAACATGGCCATTATTCCCTCACTTCACCGCCTCCTCCAAACAAAAATTTTCAAGCGTGGACTTGAGAGAATTTTTATTATATTTATTTATTTATTTGTATATTTATTTATTTCCCTGTAAATATTAGCGAAGTGATCAGCTTCCCCGAGATTTACGAACATGAAAATTCTCGACAGGATACATCATAGGAAATTAAAAAAAACAAAGCAATATTGTATATAATAATAATAATAATATTAATAATAATATATTTTAATATAATAATATAATATGACGTAATATAAGCATACATTATTATTTAAAACATTACCTTATTATCTCCTGATGCATGCATACGAGGGGGAACAAAAAGTTCGTGCATTCACCAAGAAATAAACAAGCTAGAATTTTTTGTATTCAGGTACTTAGGCCTTCTATACACAGGTGCCACCTAGTGCCACACATTTCTCCTACTTTCGCTTGACCGTCTTTATTCCCTCAGTGTAGGACACCTCAGATTGTGCCTGAAACCACTGTTCTACCTAAAAAATGACGCCATCAGTGTCATAAAATTTCCTCCCACGTAGTTCACGTTTCATCTCATGAAACAAAAAGAAGTCACTTGGTGCCATATCAGGAGAATATGGCGGATGAGGCAATATATTGTACTTAGAACGATTCGCAATGACGATGGTGTTGACTGCTGAATGAGCTGGTGCGTTGTCGTGGAACACATGAACCCCTTTTGTGATCATTCCGCGTCTTTTGCTTTTAGTTTGCGCTCTTAATTTGGTCAGTAGGTTGCAGTAGCAGTCAGAGGTAATAGTTTGGCCCTTCTGAAGCTAATCTGTTAAAATAATACCATTTCTATGCCAGAAAACAGAGAGCATCACTTTGGCGGCAGACTTTTGCACTTTTGTCTTTTTTGGGGGTGGTGAAGAGGGATGTTTTCATTGCTTGCTCATTTCTTTGGTTTCCGGATCATAGAGGTATGATCAACACTCATCCATAGTAATCAAACGGTTAAAAAAATCTTCGGAATTCGCGTTACAAAGATTCAACATTTTTTGCGCAGATTGTGCCCGAGCTTCCTTTTCAAATGGGGTGAGAAGTCTAGGTACCCATCGCGCTGAGACCTTGGACATGTTCAATTGATTATGTATGATTGTCCACACTGACCCATAGCTTAGATGAACTTTTTGACAAAGCATGTCAATGGTTGTACGCCTATCTTCAAGGATTAACTTCACTTTGGTCACAACTGTCTGGTCCTCTGCCAAAGATGTCCGTCCGGCCCTTGGCTCGTCAAAAATGGTCATATGACCACTTCGAAAATTTATTTTCCACTTTGCCATAGTCTCGTATGCTGGACACTTATTTCCATATACTTTTACCATTTGTGATGGATTTTTTTAGCTGACTTTCGTTGGAGATGAAGGAACTTGATCACACTGTGAGATGTCACTTTCTCGATGATTCGATTCCTGAAAGAAAAAGGGGGTTGCTAAATATTATTGATGGACAGTATACTGAATGTATATATAACAGAATAAAACAAAAGTAGTTTCCGTAGCTTTAATGATTTTGGGTGATTGCACGAAATTTTTGATACCCATTCGTACATAACAAATATGACTACATTAATCAGCAGATATTCTCATCGGTATCATCAATAGCTGAAATTTCTTCTTCGTAACTTTGCTCCTCATCAACATCAATAGAAGAAGACCTCTTCTTTGTTCTTTATCACCATCATCTTCATTACATTCTTTTATCTTCTGCAGGAGCTGTATTTTTCTTCTCTCCTTCGTCATTCTTGCTTTTAATCAACTGTGGTTCTTTCATGAGCTGTCGGACTTTCAAGCGTAAAGCAAATTTTCTATTCTAGTGTAAACTGTAAAGTACGTATATTTGAGATGAAAAAATCTGAAGTGATCAGCAGTAGATTCAGAGAACATCTTGCATTGTATCTGTTCGTGAAGTTTTGCGTGCATGGCATTCACGGAATTTTCTTAGGAACTTATTCCTAGTCTCTTGCGCTTCTTCGGAAAGCATACCAGTCGGTAACACTGCATATTTAATGACCTGTGCTCCATATATAAGACCCTTATGCACAGTGACAGGCATATAAAACCACGAATACAGCTTTAAGAACAGAATTTTTTGTTTCACGTGCGTAAAGGTCAAGTATTTGGGATTACTGAGAAACCAGAAGAAGAGTTCTGAGAATGGTTCTAAAGCTCTGTATTAAGTTTTGCCAGTTATTTCTACTGTAAGTTTCAGGTTCTGGAAAAAACTGCTAGGTGTATTGCAGTCATTGGAATTTACACTTCCTTCGGGGATCGGCTGGTCCACAATCAATTCCGCTTTTTTTTTAAATTTCCACGTATAAGCTATTTTCCTTTTTTTTCACTGAAGCCTTTTCTTCGATTTAGAGAAAAAATCTCTAGTTTGCACTTAACCTTTTTACGTTCTCTCTTTTCTCTGTTTTTCTGTTGTTGTCTAGGTTTTAAGCTGTTACATTTCCTTAAACAGTTTTCTTTACCAAAGCACTTTCTCGCCGAAACAGTCCGTTCGAATTGACGGAGTAAAAAAAAATGTGATTGCTATTCATGCCTTTCAAATTCCGTTCGGTCCTTTGCGTGTACGAAGTCATTCTTCCAATTTCTTTCATTTCCACTTCTTTGCGAAAGATCTTCCAAATAGCAGCCTGGTGCTTTCGCTAAAAGCTAACAGTTTGGAGCTGAAAAAATCTGACTCGGATAAAACCGACATTGACGGTTATCTGGATACTAGCTTGGAATTTTTTTTTATTTTTCTGTGAACTCCACCAAGGTGGCTGAAGGTCTTAAAACAAAAAAAACTGAGAAGCTTTTCTTTAGTTTTGTTTTTTTAGATGAGTAAGAGAAACATTCCTTAAACATCCGAGGAAATTCTCAGAGGTACTAGAATGCAAGTGCAACAGTTGTTTTAAATGTAACCAAATATTTTAAGCAACTATCCATTATTCCATGAATGAGTTGTTAAAATATTACAAAACGGAGGTTATATTTGTGGGAATTTTGTTAGGTTTGGTTGATTTATGCTGTTTTAAATCAGCTCCGTCTCGTTGCTTCTATAACATAATTTATGCTTAGAAATGTATACACAGTGGTGTCTATTATATGACTAACGTTCGTGACCCTTAGTTTTGACGCTAATAAATTACTGAGTACTAAAAGCAACGAATATTCAAAATCGTCAAATATGTATATTTCTAGTTCTACCGTGTACTTTATAGTAACATAGTAAGCCCCAAAAGCATATAGACACTATAAAAAAGCATTTGACTAAAGAAAAAACAACAAGAATATGGCCACGAGTTCAAAAAAATTAATGACAGAACACATGCGAATAGCATTTAACAAAATATATAGATAATAATAAACTCAACTTGCATCGTAGTTATATGAAACATATTACAACAGGGGTTGCCCCAAATGTATATAGGATACACAAAATACCACAAATGAAAATGAACACGTGGTTCTCAGAATTTTGTGGATTTGCCATTGTTTTTAATAAGCTCGTATATAAGATTTTCTGCAGACAGTATCATAGTTTGTAGCATTTCAGGATCTAAAGTGCAATATGCACGTTCTATTGCGGTCTTCCGGTCATTTTCTGACAAACTCTACTGTCCGTTGGCATGCAATTCTCGCATTAGAATGCCCCAGACGTTCTCGATTGGGTAAATGTCCGGTCTGGTTGGTGGCCAGTACAGAACGGATATATTTTCCCTATTTCGTTAGGCTTTTGCATAGCACTGGACGTACGGATGGACGCGATGTCGTGCTGAAATATACAGTTGTGTCTCCCCTAAAGATTCACTGAAAGGTATCACATTAGTTTCTAGTGTCTATATGTATTTCATCGAGTTTTGTCGTCCACCCAGAAATGCTAAGGATGCTTTACCATTGAATGAAACAGCCGTCCACACCATAACAGATCCACCGTCGTGTTATCTGCTAAAAATATTCTGGGTTCTTGTTCTCTAATACTACAGTCTTGTGACGATTATATCTATTAAGATAATGCAAAGTAATTTGGCATATGCCCGTTGTGCGAGATTCAATGCTCTCCCAAAAATACACAAATCTGACATTCCTATCCGGCCTATAATAAGTAATATCCTCACAGCAGCATATAAGTTATCCAAGTTATTACTACAAAATTATCTACCTTGGCCACTACAAACGAAACATCTGTGAAAAATTCAATTCAGTTCACCAATCGATCAATCTACACCCCTGCGTAGATCAACTTATGCTATTCTTCGATGTGGTATCTATGTTCACCAATCGACAAATCTACACCACTGCGTAGATCAACTTATCCTATTCTTCGATGTGGTATCTATGTTCACCAATCGACCAATCTACACCACTGCGTAGATCAACTTATGCTATTCTTCGATGTGGCATCTATGTTCACCAATTGACCAATCTACACCACTGCGTAGATCAACTCATGCTATTCTTCGATGTGGTATCTATGTTCACCAATCGACCCATCTACACCACTGCGTAGATCAACTTATGCTATTCTTCGATGTGGTATCTATGTTCACCAATCGACCAATCTACACCACTGCGTAGATCAACTTATCCTATTCTTCGATGTGGTATCTATGTTCACCAATCGACCAATCTACACCACTGCGTAGATCAACTTATGCTATTCTTCGATGTGGTATCTATGTTCACCAATCGACCAATCTACACCACTGCGTAGATCAACTTATGCTATTCTTCGATGTGGTATCTATGTTCACCAATGTTCCAGTAAAAGGAGCTCTGGAATCCCTAAACGTAGGTCTTGTAGATCATCATTAGAGCCAACCTGAAGTAGAAGAGATAACAAGATCAGTGGACATTTGCATAAAACAGAAATTTTACTTTCCGTGGGACGTTTTGTGAACAGACAGAAGGTCTAGTCAGGGGCAGCCCACTGTCACCTATATTGTGTGAAATCTACATGCGTCGATTTGAAGAAAACTTTTCGAATTCGGGAAATGTGACTTATGGATACGATATGCAGACGATACTTTCGTTCTATGGAAAGGAAAAAATTATGAAATTCCGAAATTAGTCAAATCTAAAATTTCAATTGATCCTCACATTCAGTTCAGCTACGAAACTGAAAATAATGAATGCCTACCATTCCTTGAAGTCCTGGTTACTCGCTCAAATGGATCTCTCGCAACCACAATTTATCGGAAGCCTTTCGCTGTTTTCTCACCTCCACATGTCAAATCTAATCACACTTGGCCACAAAAACTCAGCGCCTTTAACAGTTGTGTATATCGCTCTCTCTCTCTCTATACACACACACACACACACACACACACACACACACACACACACACACACAGAGATAAAGACAATTTGGAAAAAGCACTTTATTTCCTTAAACGTGTTGCAGTACAGCAAGGTTACAACCATCCCATTGTAGACCACCGGAAACGAAGAATTCCGGAAACCGAAGCTTATCTACACGTTAACGCCTGTGATGCGCCCATTGCGAGATAATTTTGCCATTATTCCATTTTCTCGTGACATTGCCTTCAAAAATTCTCAAAACTGTTAATTTTAAAGTGTTTTTTAAACTCATAAACAAAATGAACTTTTTAGGATCAAAGGACTATGTTGAAGACAAAAACTCGTAGGGAATTTATCAAATTACATGTGAATGTGGCGCTTCGTATATAGGACACAGCTTTGAGTTTTCAATTGAAAGAGCACGAGACCTACGTTCGGAACCATGAACTAAAGAAGTAATCAATGGCCAAACACTGTCACGAAAAGCACCATAAAATTCTCCTTGAAGAAGCAAAACTAATTGACCAGCCAGATTCAACCACCAAACTTGATATTTCGGAAGATTTCCATATATATCAGAAGTCTACGCAACATGTTAATGAAATTCCATATATATCAGAAGTCTACGCAACATGTTAATGAAATGGCATCCACCTCATTTCTATCAAGTGCGTGGAAGCAAATAACCAAAACCCGTGACTGTAAGCACCATTTATGATATCATATAGAGTTTGAATATTTACGTGCCATTCGTCCTGATGCAGCTAGGTCAATAATCCCAGAGAAACCATGGTCGACTTGAAAAAATAAATATTTGTGACAAATTACGTTGTGTTATCTTAATATAAAAAGTGTTCGAGAATTATTGGACACATTGCAAGATTATGCACACACACACACACACAAAAAAAAAAACTATGAGCAGTCTGTTTTTCTATGTTACGTATTACTAACACGGTTTATATATTTTTGTTTTGCAAAATTTTTATTCCCAGAATCCGATAGATGGCACTAGGTGTGGCCTGATGAGCAATGCATGAGAAATGCGCAATCATTAGTCATGTCATCCGTACAGCAGAAGGCGATGTGTGTGTTATGGCTTGCGGATTTAAAGTCTGTCAAAGTTAAAAGACGGTACCATTTAGAGTATGATTGTAATCCTCCTTCAACGAATTCAATTACCCGGTGGATGAAACAGTTTAAAGAAACTGGCAATGTGGAACATCGTGGAGGAGCCGGTAGGCGGTGAGACGGTTGACCAAGTTAATGAAAGTGTTCGACGAAGCCACAGGAAATCCGTTCGTAAAGCAAGCAGAGAACTGTACATTCCGAAATCGACAGTTCACGATATCTTGCACAAGAAATTAAAGTTTCATGCTTATAAAATTCAAACAGTGCGAAAAATGCATGTAAATGATCACACTTTGCGATACGATTTCGCTGTGGATATGCTGAATCGAGTGGAAAACAACGAGAACGTTCTTAGTACTGTAATTTTTAGTGGTGAATCCACATTCATGTATCAAGTATTGTGAATCGTCACAACTGTAAGATATGGAGCAGTGAACCGGCTCATGCTGCTATTGAACTGGAACGTGATTCTCCAAAAGTTAATGTGTGGTGCGCCCTATTAAAAAGAGAAGTGATTGGCCCTTTCTTCTTCTGCGAAAGAACCATAAATGGTGATATTTACTTGGATATGCTAGGAAATTTCGCTATACTCCAGATCAAAAGATATGACAACGTCGTTTTCCAACAAGACGGCGCGCCTCCTCATTGGTCAACTTGTGTGTACGTAAGTACCTAAATGAGCATTTACCCAACTGATGGATTGGGCGTAGTGGTCCCATTCCGTGGCCTCCTCACTCCAGATCTAACTCCATTGAATTATTTGATGTGGGTTTATGTGAAGGATCGTGTCTATCAGACGCCTTGTACTGACTGAAGCAGCGTATCACAGCTGCTATTAATTCCATAACTCCTCAGATGCTTGCCAATTCATGGCATGAAATCGAGTATCGCTTGGACGTACTACGAGCAACCAAGGGGTCTCACGTCAAAATTTATTAACTTGTGTAGTTACATTGTAACTTAGTGCAGTCAGTTTCTTTCTATCTGTTTAATGTTTTGTTTTATATAATTTTGTAATGTGTCCAATAGTTCTCGGACACCCTGTATATTCGGGGTTCTTTCCCTGAATCATGCGAATTGCTTGCATGTCCATTAGTGCCATCCATATTCCATTTGTTTCATCACTGAACAGGAGTCTCAGCCATTTATAGCTATATGACATGCGCATACGTGTCCTGTGTAACCACCTTTCTTGGCGACACTTTGAGAGCGGTGGTTTACGTGCCATTTTCTTGTGTATCACGTAACCACTTTCTTTAATACGTTTGTGTACTGCATTTTTCGATATGTTTAACTGCGCAGCCTTGGTTATTGTACGAACAGATATTTTCTACGACTTAGCCAGTCTCTGTATCCACCTATCGTCACGGGAACGTGTTGCACATGGCCTTCCTGAACGAGGTTTTGGTGGTTGCGGTTCACCACGAGCTAAAACATGATAAATCATACTTTTTAAACGATTTAGTACTTTTTCAAATCCATTTGCAGGCTTACCTTGCAGCTTCAAGTTGAATATTTTGGCAACCTCGCCACCTGACAGTTGCGAGGCTTTAGGAATTGTTCCGTAGCAAAACTGGAGTATTTTCCCTTAGAGCTACGTTCTCATCCGATTTTAACCTACGTCACTGTCTACGCATTTACTGTTTGCATAATTTTGTGATTATCTATAAATATTTGGGACACCTGTTTTTTTTTAAATATTTTGCCATTCACATCGTGGTTTCAATCCATTAGTGTAAATTGGAATTTGTGTCACTTCATAATCGGTTTTCACATGTTTGGTGCAAGACCAAACAATAACCATGATGTCATAATGAAGTTATTGGCAAAAAAAAAGTTCCTACACTTTGGGAATAAACTGTAATAATTGCTCACATTGTTTCTCAAGAAATTTTATTATTTAAAAAAAGTTCTTACGACGTCTCTCTAAAATCATGCAAATTTCTTTAGTTCAAACGTTTTTATATTAACACTTGTGTTAAATAAAGCCAACACGGATTCAATTCCCGCTCCAAGACGACGAAATTTTCAGGTTTTCGGATGTTATCTGACTTACCATCCCTGTCATATTTGCACCAAAAAACGTATTCACATTTTTACAATTTATAAAGCTAACGAGTTATTAAAGATTATCTCGTTACGATGCAGATTTTCCTGTAAATTGAAAATGCTTACAAATTTTGAAGATGACAATCCGATTTTTGGCGTAAATGTGACAAGGATGGTAAGTCAGATAATATCCGAAAACTTGAAAATGTTCATCGTCCTGGAGCGGGACCCGAACCCGCGTCTCCCAGAAAACGGGGATGTGTAGTGGTTAGCATTCCCGGGCGTTTTCTCGGAGACGCGGGTTCGTTTCCTGCTCCATGACGATTAAAATTTTCAAGTTTTCGGATATTATCTGACTTACCATCCTTGTCACATTTACGCCAAAAATCGGATTGTCATCTTCAAAATTTGTGTTATATGGCGTAATTCCGTATTTCTTTCATGAAAATGCTTCGTTTGAGAGTTTGCAGGTACACTTTTCAGATAAAGGATATATATCTTTAGACTGACAATCGTAGTTAAAAACCCTCTTGCTAGTCAAAAATGTCACCCACAGAATTTTTTAATACGAAGGAAATCACCAAATTCTTAGACGACAGCAGGAACACAATGAAGAACGATCTACATAGCTCGACCCCGCACTTTAAACCACTTTGTGACGAAGCAAAAGCACAAGCAGGATGGGGCCCAAATAACTCTGTGGTGTTTTGTTTCAGCTTTCCTCGTAATGAGCACAGGGCGCAGGAAAAGAGTGGAACAGATTCAGTCTTATAGTGACCTCCGGTAATGATAGAAACAGCGAAAGTCTGCTTGTGACCACCGGGAATGGGTTTGCGAGTGGTCACCTAGATGTAGGAATTTCGCGCTGGCGTCTGTCCTGACGGAGAAAGAGTGAGCTGCCTTCTTTGAAACACAGGAGTGCATCCGAATTTTTGTGTTCTTTGTCGTGGATACCCTCATCGTTACACAGGAATACCTAGCTCCTACTGCAAGAAGACTGCGGCGGTGTGTATATGTCAGCGTTATTGTTATTCGATTTACATCTTTCTTCCAACACTGATTTGTGCTTTTCCTTTTCTATTTGAAAATAGGTACGATAGTCTTTGTGAAAGAAAAACTGCCAGAACCAATTTTATATATGGTTACTAACATTGCGAAATTGATTCTCACTGTTAAAAGTGCAGTTCTTAATCTACCAGACTGTGGTACTTTTTCTGCTTTTTTGAGGGGGAATTGCGAGTGTTAAAGCTCCAGCTAGGGAAAATGTACCATCACATTTGCATAAAATAAATATACCTTATATATCGTATAAGGGATAAATTCTGTTGGTCATGCACCTATTTTCTTCTTGTTTCACCTTGAATTTTTGGATACTTATCCAGATCAGGTTAATTCTTTAAATTTTTTCATCGGAATTCAGTAATCACGATGTGCAGCTCTAGGGGTTATGAGCAGTCTCCCGTCCTAAATTAAAACCTTCCGAGCCAGCTTTAAAGTCCAAACATACACTGCCTGACAGAGAAAAATGCCACACCATGAAGGAATGCTCGAAAACAGACCAAACTGCACACACAGGCCGCCCGGGTGGCGCAGTGGTCTAAGCGCTAGCTTATGACCATTCGTTCGAGAAGGGTCCGGGTTCGCATCCCGGTGAGGCATGGATGTTGTGTTTGTCTTACGGCACTGGCTCTCTCCCTTCCCTGGAACCAGTGACCCTAAATTAGGGACGGGCGACTGCTTATAGCCCATTGAGTTGCTCACGGTGGACATTAAACCTTCAATCAATCAAAGCACACACAGATAGCCAAGTAGGTCCTGAACAAAGGATTTTATTATCACGTACAGACTATGGGCGTAGTGGCTGAATATACAGGATGATAAGGAGTGTGGCACCCCATTTTGGGCGATACGGCGTTGAATCCGACGTGGTATCGAGGTAATGAGAGTCTGAATAGGGTCCTGGGGTGTCGTGGACCATGTGGTGTTGTTCCGAGTCCACAGTTAATCTTCATTTCGCGGGGATGGGAGGGTATTGAACCGATGTCAAATCGTGTCCCACAGATGCTCTATGGGCAAGAGGTCTGGTGATTGTGCTGGCCACTGAAGCATCCGCACACCGTGTAAAGCATTCAGACTGATCCTGAGCGGTATGCGACCGGGCGTTATCTTGTTGAAAAACGGCATCGGGATGCCCTGCAGAAAGAGTAGTGCCACCGGCCGCAGCACCTCGGCACCATAGCGGTATGCCGTCAATGTGCCCGTAATGCTTACCAGCGATGAGCGGCTGTTGGCGCTGATATCACCCCACATCATGATTCCACTTCGCCGGGCGATGTGGCGCTTCACAATGTAGAAGGAATCCGCTCTTTGGCCACGTCGCCTCCAGACGCTCACACGGCAATCATCCGTGGTGAGACAGAACCGCGATTCGTCGTTGAACACCACACAGTTCCATTCGGCACCCCATGCAGCTCAGGAGCGATATCACGGCAAGCGGTGACGACGATGGCTCGCAGTTGAGGGTAACCTTCGCAAAGGACGGCTGGACAGCAAACCAGAAGCAGCCAATCGGCGCAACACTGTCCGTGTCGATATTGGAGCATCCAAGTCTCCTTGTACACTTCGTAAAATGTCTCCCGTTGTGGCCTGTGGGTCAGCCACGGCATGACGTCGCATGTGACGATCGGTGCGCTCGAACGTCAGTCTCCGTGCTCCGGTCCCCCTACGACGTTGCACAGATCCTTCCTGGGACAACTGTCTCCAAATGCGACCGACGGTTGGGGCATCACTTTGCGTTTCTTCCGTAATACGACGCAAGGACCATCCGACGGCACGAAGGCCTACGATGAGACCTCTCGTAAACTCATCCGTTTAACGAAATCGCGTATGATGTCGTCTTAACGACATTGGCACCCCTTGTTCGTTCTCCACATACGGTTACAGCAGAACCATTCACTCCACGGGGCCGTGATGACGTCTCGACTGATGGCCTCACGGGCTATTTGTCCGCTTATATTGCGCGCGCCGTTCGTGAGATTGGCCTGCAAATGCAACCATTTGCATAACTTGAACGTCTGCACCCACCTTGCAATTTGCATGGCGCTGCATTCATGCCTTCTTGGTGTGGCATTTTCTCTGTCAGATATTGTATTACCTACGCTTCCTGTGGAACTCGTACTGGGTCCGTCTAGCAGGAATGTTCGGAAGCCAGAACCTGAGACGTCTCGGCAACCACGGTGGCATCTTTTGGAAATATCCTCATGTGAGCCAAGAAGTCAAATTGATCTTGGCCATTCCGTGTGCAATGTATTTTGTTTTAATGATTATAGAAAAATTACACACATACCTTCACTAGAAGAGTAGGAAATATGAAAAAAATTGTGCATGTTATCTAAAGATTTATCCATCGTCGATTGTTGGCAAGATTAATAAAATTTTTAATTCATATTTAGGTTAGTGAAAATTTCCTGAAGACTTTCTGTAACCTCGTAATTTTTGCTGGCGTTTTTCAAATAAATTTGGAGAAATTCACGCAAACTATTCATTTGTTGGTTTTCATTCACACATACAATTTTCTTCTTTGCTCCCTCAGTTTTTGTATGATTTCTAATTTTCTTCAAGGATATCATCATCTCGTTTTGCAGATGCTGTTTTTGTGTTAATTGAATTTTTAAATAACTGCCTAGCATTCTAGTTTTCTTCTTCCTTTCTTCGCCTTACATTACGGTCATTGCTTTTTCGAATACCGCATTACTTAAACAATGAAAATGCAGATATTTTTTTTACAGTAGAACCGGGATATAAGGAAGCTGAGGTGAGGGTCAAAAGCACTCTACATGTTTGAACTTCATTATAGCCTGGCAGACGAAAAAAAGGGTGTATTGCTGACATATTACATCGAATTAAAACTACTCAATCATAAAATATTTATCAAGCAAACAAAGGTATTTGTTAATTGAAAATAAAAGCTAGCAAACTAATATGAGTGAAATATGCAATAAGCAAAAACCTTTAAACGAAAGTAAATGTTGACGCAACTGCTAAAAATATAAAATTTCACCTGTTGAATGTTACGTCGAATATGTGAGTGAATTCTTGCTTGTTTAATGCTAATCATGGTAGCTGTTTTAAAATTTTTACAGTTTTCTCTGACGTAGTGGTTAAGATGTTTCTAGATGCAAAATAAAAATTTCCTAAACAGACATTAAGTTATTGAGAGGTGGCGAAGGGAGGGGATAATTTGCCCAGGAGATGTATCTTTCACAAACGTGGGACAAAAAGTATTAGGTAGTAAAAAACAAAATTAAACATTCTCGCCTTCATGCGAACTGACATATTTGTAAGGGAAAACACGGGCTGTTTTAAACAGCATGTAATTCTAGAATAAAACGCTATGGGAACACCGTAGATAAGTTTAAATCAAAAAGCTTAAGACTTTATGGAGAAAAATTCGGGTACATTATATACATACCGGTGTGTTTATATAATATTTCCCAAGCTTAGCCAATCGACGGCATTTCAAGGCTCTAGAACAATTCAGATTTTACTTGTAAATCATAAATAGAACAAGAGGTTAAGAAATCAAAATTGAAAGCCTATGGAACGTAACTGTTTCCTCTGGATACGAGCAACATAAGGTCCTGATAACTGAAGAAAAAAAAACAAAAAAGTTATGTAACAAAGATAATATGCACCAGCAGCTCAATATCAGAATATTGCCAGGATTCATCGGGTCTATCCCGTACATAACGAGGTTCTAGTGTTGGCACAGAAGAATCATAAGATGAACTATGACTTTGGGATAACGTCACCCAAATCCATATCCAACGTAACTGCATACCATGACCCCCCAACGTACCACATCCAAGCGTGCTGGAGTGTACTACATACAGTTAACGTACCTGATGTATTTAGAAAAATAGACTTAGGAATAACGAAAGATCCTTTGCTACGAGGCTAAACGAGCACAATAAGGACGTCAAGTATGGGAAACTCACGGCTGCTCTGTTTAGGGAAGTTTCAAATAATCAGGCGACTCCACTGTGGTGCGAATTGAAGAGCAATGCACCGTACACCACACTGAAGTGAACGTTACTTAGAGACACGTTTGAAATCCTATCTCACACAGACGCGTGTAGTGACTTTGTTTCAGTAGAACTACCACGTGCATGGACTCTGCACTCAGATCTGAACAAAATGTAGCTCATTATGTATTATACATCGTGAGGCACCATGTTGACGTAATTTCACGCGACCAATGTTAACTTTGATTTCTTTAACCACTTGTTCTATTTATGATTTACTGTTTAAGTCTGAATTGTTTAAGAGCCTTGAAAAAGTTGCCCGTTGGCGTGTCAAAGCTTGGCAAATATTGTATAAACACACCGGTTTATATGAAATATCCGGATTTTCCCTCATGAACTCAATTCCTTTTTGTTTCCAGTGAAAGAGGAAGGTTTAAAAACTGGGTGAGAATGAAAATCTTGTTTGCTGACAACCGTGCGGAACTTCGACATATACGGTCCCTCGAAAAATTATTGTTCGTAATATGTGGTTAAAATAACAAGGTAGAATATTAAAAAGTTCAGGGGATCTATAAAACTTCCGCTCGTAAGGGACTTCCTAATATGGGAGCTCATTATACGTGGGTTCGACTGTATTTTCACGGACAGTGGAAAACATGTCACTCTCTTCCAACAAAGAATGGCTCCCGGATACAAGTGGCACAGCCATTTTTTTTATTTTGGTAATGGAATATAACTATCACCCTGAACAGCACCATAAGCTGTCGGTCGACTCTAATCTAGGGCCACTGGTTTCAAGGATATGAGAGACACAGGGCTGAAAAACAGGCTCAACTCCATGACCTATCCGGGACTTGAACCCGAGCCCAGACGGGAAGGTCAGGTGATGCGTAACATCACAGCCTCTCCTTGACAAATGTCAACCCCGCCTTCTCGTGGTGCATCCTGTTCCCACTAAAGGGGCTCTGACGACCGCCCATAGCGGTATAACTATACCATCGGGATCAGAGGAAATGCTATCCCACACTCACCAACCCGCTTGGCCAGCGTGGTGAGTTATGGCCAAACCCCTCCAAAATGACTCCACAACTTAAATCTTGGCCCTCAGTCTCCGGCAGCTGGAATGTACCTGGCCAAGGCAGCGGCCAGTGCGACATGAAGGCAGAGGGTGCTAAGAATCCCCGGAGGACCGGACTAGGCTGCCATCTGATGCTGACCTTGGCTACTTACAATGGACGCTCCCTATCTTCTGATTCATGGCTTCTTGAATTGGAAGAGGAACTACAAAGGATCAAGTGGGACATCGTGGGGCTAAGTGAGGTAAGGAGAAAAGGAGAAGATCTCATCGAACTGAAAAGTGGACATCTCTTCTACTATCGTGGGACAGATACTGGCAGAACTAGTGGTGTTGGATTTATAATAAACAAGAAACTGAAGGATAAAGTTGTAGAAGTTGAAAGTTCCTCTGACAGAGCTGCACGACTTGTTATCCAACTCTCGAAAAGATACCAGGCTCAGATTATTCAAACTTATGCACCCACCACAAGTCATCCTGAAGAAGAAATTGAAGAATTTTATGAGGAAATTTGTCATCTAAATAATAAAGGTAAGCAGCACTTGAAAATAATTATGGGAGATTTCAATGCAAAAATAGGGCAACGGCAACAGAATGAAACTTCGGTAGGTAAATTCGGTCATGGCAACAGAAACCAGCGTGGAAATACTCTCGTTGAGTTTACAGAGGCAGAAGGGTTTTTCATCTTGAACTCCTTCTTCAAGAAAAAGCCACACAGGAAATGGACATATAGACATCCAAATGGGACGACAAGTGAAATTGATTTTATTATGTGTAACAAAAAATTCGTCATAGAAGACTGCAGTGTGCTAAACAAGTTCAACACAGGTAGTGACCATAGATTGGTGAGATGTAAGATGCACCTCAACACTAAACTTGAACGTGGCAAGCTCATAGGACAAACAAAATCTATTGACATAACCAACCTTAAAAAACACCATAATACCTTCAAGTTGGAACTGAAGAACAGGTTCTCTGCTTTAGAAGGCCTAACATCGGAAGAAGTGGACATCTCTGAAGTTAACAGAAAAGTAACCAAAGCTCTTATGGAAACAGCAACAAAATTAGCTGGGTCTAAGAACAAGTTGCATGTGAACAAATTATCAGGAAAAACCAAAATGTTGATGCAAAGAAGAAGAGAGATGAGGACAACTAAAGAAGATGTGACTTGCAAAGTGGAATATATAGAGCTATGCAAGACAGTAAGAAAAAGTATCACTGAAGACGTAAGGAAATTCAACTGTGAACTAGTGAGGAAAGCAATTGAAAACAACCAAAGCCTAAAGATAGCAAAGGGACATCTCAGCAAGGGAAGAAAACAGATTATGGCACTGAGAAAAGAAGATGGTTCTGTAACAAGAAATAGAGGCGAAATTTTGACAAGAGTGAAAGATTTCTACTCCAAATTATATGAAAGGGATGATATATGCACTCCAGACATCATGAAAGATACCAGTACCAGAGTTCCTCCAGTCCTTCCAGCAGAAGTTGCACATGCAATCAAGAACATGAAGCGAGGAAAAGCTCCAGGAGAAGATGGAATTACTGTAGACATCATACAAGAAGCAAGTGGAGAAATCGAAACAGTACTCGCCCAAATTTTCACTCGATGCCTTAATGAAGGAAAGATTCCTGAGGATTGGAACACCGCTACAATGATCCTGCTACATAAGAAAGGTGACATTGAGGATCTCGGAAACTACAGACCTATCAGCCTCCTATCAGTAGTTTATAAAATCTTCACTAAAGTTCTTTCACACCGCTTGAAGGTAACACTGGACATGGCTCAACCGAGAGAACAAGCTGGATTCAGGAGTGGCTACAGCACAATAGATCATATCCAAGTGCTGAGAGAACTAATTGAAAGAGCGAGGGAATATGAACTTCCATTGTGCATGGCTTTTATCGGTTATGAAAAAGCCTTTGATTCGGTGAAACCATCAGCAGTTACAATGGCTCTGAAAACCTGCGGTATTGAAGATGCATACATTAATATTATTAATAACATCTATGAAAATGCAAGTGCAAAGATTAGGCTGTTTGAAAATACAACACACGTAAAAATTGGAAAGGGAGTGAGACAAGGTGACACCATATCTCCGAAGCTCTTTAATGCCACATTGGAGGGTGTTTTTCAGTCACTGAGCTGGGAAAACAAGGGGATAAAGATTAATGGAGATTATCTAACCCACCTTCGTTTTGCTGATGACGTAGTCATTTTTGCATCTACCCCATCAGAGCTGCAGAGTATGATCCAGGAACTTGCTGACAAGAGTAAAGAAGTGGGATTAAAAATGAACTTTCAGAAGACAAAAGTGATGTTCAATGCTTTTACAAGAAATGAAGATTTATCGATTGATGGAGAAAAGCTGGAGATAACAGACACGTACGTTTATCTTGGACAGCAGATATCAAGTGAGGGTCACATTGATGAAGAAATTAATCGGCGTACAAAACTTGCCTGGAGAGCTTTTGGAAGAAACAGCATAATTTTCAAGAGCAATATGCCATTATGTCTTAAAAGAAAAGTGTTTGATCAATGCATCCTTCCAGTGCTTACGTATGGTGCGGAGACGTGGACCTTAACTAAAAGAGACATACAAAGGCTGCAGACAACTCAAAGAAGCATGGAGAGGTGCATGCTTGGTGTAACCAGGAGAGATAAGAAGAGGAACTCGTGGATCCGAAAAATGACAAGAGTGGAAGACATCATGATCAGAGTTAAATCCCTGAAATGGCAATGGGCTGGACATACTGCCAGAAGGACAGATCATCGATGGACAGCTGAAATTTTAGATTGGATTCCAAGGGACAGGAAAAGACCCAGAAGAAGACCACATGGGAGATGGGTGGATGAAATTCGAAAGTATGCAGGGGTGACATGGAGGAGACTGGCACAAGACAGACCGTTGTGGAGGAAACTTGGGGAGACCTTCATCCAGCAGTGGATTGATAATGGTTGACAATGATGATGATGATGATGATTATACGTGGGTTCGACTGTATTTTGACGGACAGTTTAAAACATGTCACTCTGTTCCAACAAAGAATGGCTCCCGGGTACAAGTGGCACAGCCATTTTCTTTATTTTGGTAATGGAATATAACTATCACCCTGAACAGCACCATAAGCTGTCGGTCGACTCTAATCTAGGGCCACTGGTTTCAAGGATATGAGAGACACAGGGCTGAAAAACAGGCTCAACTCCATGACCTATCCGGGACTTGAACCCGAGCCCAGACGGGAAGTTTAGCTATAAACCAACGCCTCTGACCAGTTGTCCACCGAGTTGACGGCATGGATTCCTGATCAATCATTCGAGATGGGCGCCAGACTAGAATTCTCGAACGATTGTGTCTCATTTTTGATTCTCAAGTCTCATTTTTGTGTGGGGTCATTACGCCAGGCACAAAAAGTTTATTTTGCCTTGAGTTTTTTTCTGATGATCGGCCTTCACCTGTTTCTTTTTCGAGCGGCTGGGAAAACAAAACCAATTTCGGGATAAAGAAAACAAGCTACATGTTTATTGACTGAACTTTGCGATGAGCTGAGAAATGGACTCTTAAATCTTTTACCCCTTTAGCAGTTCTTTCGTGAAATTTTGTTCTCCATTCACTTTTTGAACATCTGTGACTTATTGGAAAATGTTTAAGACCTTCATAATATCTTAAAGTTGCTTTCTCCTTTCTCCATTGGATTCTATTTGTATGACCAAAACTTTTACGAGCTGTTTTCATTGTTTATTCCAACAGACATTAAATCGTTTTTAAACGCAGTAGAGTGCACAGATAGTGATTGAAACTACAAAGCCGCTTCATACACACACACTGTAGATTGTTCGTATTCTTAACTTCCAAATATTACCGATAAGCACCCGAAAGTCCATCATCCTTCTGCTGCTCCGTTGTCAGCATCATCCTTCTCATCATGTGTTTTTTTATGCACGATGTAGTTTCTCTGCTTTAATCGCGTCACCCATGCATCCGTTGGTTTGAAATCCTTCTCTCGGAGTTTTTCAGGAAAATCTTCAGCTTTTTCGAGAAGCATTCCTCTGCTAGCTGGAGCATTCATAAGTTCAGTTTTCTTAAACCATTGCAAAAGGACTTCTTCAACATCAGCACACATATCCCTTCGCGTTTCCTTTTTGTGTTTAAATTTCCATTTGACGTAACTTTCACGCCGATTTCATTTCTTACTTGCAGAATTTTACTTTACGGGATCTCTGAGGCATTTAGTTTCGAAACAGTATCCTTTAAACTTCGTTTTAGAAGTAAATCTTTGATTTTTGTTTTTATAGAATCAGTTTTTCTGCAAATTAAATGCCTTTCTTGGCACTTAAAGCTCCTCTTTGCTGTTGAAACATGTCCAGGGCAGACCATAGAAAAAATATTCATTGTACTGTAAATGAATTCCTGTTCTCTTCTCAGATTAAAAGGTGATCGTTACACTTATTCACCATCGTTCGAAATTGCATTCAAAGATTTAATAAAGCAAAAACAAATTCGCATTATATGCTAATTATAGTCAAGAAATTCTGCTCGATTTATAACATGAGTACAAGACGCTGGTGTTCTTTTTGATGCTATGCATCTTTCTCGACTGTAGTAAAGTAAATCCAAAATAAAAAAAATCTTCGATGTAACGAAAATGGGTAACGGAAGTAGGGAAAACCATTCTTGAAATCTGTTTTTAATACTGTTCCATGAAGTGATGCAACAATATTTATTTTTACTGAACAATATATTTCACCAAACTCTCGCTAAACATTATTTCATCGTTTTTTATACAAACGCAAAGATCTGTCATTACAACCTGCATAAATTATGAGAACCTGATCCTAAGTGTGACAAAATCCATTAGAAAAATTATATTTTATGTTATAAGTTAGTTTCCTCTCGATGGCTGATATCCTAGATCCAAAATTACCAATCCTTCTCATTAACACACCTACGATTCAGCTTTTCTTTCTATCTTTAGGTCAGATTTTAGCTTGCGCATGCGCAGATGGACTTCCGTAGCTACATGACATTTCATCGGTGTCAGGGTGGTTTCTTACGTTCGTCTAAATGTGAATAATGTATAACAATATAAACAATATTAAATACTGTTTTTGAACACTTAGCGGTCGAAATACGTACTATTGCCGCCGACATAGTATATAGTAAATATTTATTTTTATGACTCACATAACGTTTTTCATTGATTTCACGACAATAACATTCATTAATCCACCGACCTATATACCGCTCAGTGTCAGGAATTAGTCAACCTTATTGTTTGCTGTTATAATTTAATTCCACTAAGTATGTACCGGACTCTGGCTTGGCGTGGTCGTGAATAACGTGTATAAACGAGATGTGTTGTACTTTTATAAATGTATACTCTCGAATCAATTGTTTCATTTCACACCGTAAATGATTTTGGCATGGGAAATATGTATAGCATAAATTATCTAAAAAGAGTACCAAGGTGCTCTCTTGTTTTGTTTTTATTTCTTTTTCATTGCCATCCATAAAACAGCCGTCATCTGCTGAATAAAAAGACAACATTGTAGGAAAATCTTGATCTGCATCAATGTTGGAATAACCATTGGAAGAAACCTGACTTCACAGCAATACCAGGGGACTCGTTCCGCAGCAGCACAAGGTGCTCCACGCCACGGTGCCACGTCCAGAACCTTGAATTAGAAATGCTCCACGCCATGGTGCCACTTCCAGAACCTTGAATTAGAAATGCTCCACGTCAGGGTGCCACTTCCAGAACCTTGAATTATGTTTACAACATAAGCTAAGTTCATTGCTTCATGAGGCTACTGCCAAATGATCTATCTGCGGCTGGTACGAAACAACGTAAACCGTCACTCGTTGGACCACACGACTTCTTTATAGTCTTTCAATGGCAAGTCACAATGCTTCTGACACCACAGGTTGTTTCCTTTTATGTATATATAAACTCTGTCGTATCAGGATATGACCACCCCCGGAAAAACAGTGTACCCGCGCCCAGGCGCTTCACAGCGCAACAGAATGCACGTTAGAAGGCCTACCACACCGAGATATAAGCGTCAGACCAGGGCAAATGAGCCATAGTGCGTAACGTGAACACAATGGGCAGAGGTAGCGATTTGATGCGTGTTCAAAAAGAAATGATCATAGGCTACAGTGCAAAGAGTTGAAGCATCTCAGAAACAACAGACTTTGTGAGCTGTTCGCGAGGTGCTGCAGTAAGGGTGTACAAAGAATGGACCGCTGGCACACACAGTACCTCCCGACGACATAACTGTGAATCCCCAAATGCCATCGACCCCAGAGGAGAACGTCGCCTCCGTCGACTGGTAAATGGCAATCGACGCGCAACAGTGCAGCAATTGACTATTCAAATGGACTCTGGGGCACCCAGGTACGTGTCCCCGATAACAGTAGAGCGAACCCTGTTACGCATGGGTCTCCGGAGTCTACGCTGCTTTAAGGTGCCCATATAAAGTTAACCCAGGCCCATCTGCAACGACGTCTGCAGTTTGCATGGGACTACCATCATTGGACAGTGAAGAGTGGAACAATTTGCCGTTTGTGACGTTCCTGCTCCACAGAAATGACGAGAGGTGCCGGATACGGCGTCAGACATACGAGAATCAGCACCTGGATACGCTTGTCTATCATGTACAGGTTGGCAGTGTGCATGTCAGGAGGATGTTTACCTGGTATGGCTTGGGACCGCTGTTACCACTGGATTGGTCTCTGAACGCCCAATGGCCACCTGTCCATCCTCGCTGATCACATGGATCCCTTCATTTTGGACGTTTTCCTTGGTGGTGATGGTGTCTAACAACAGGACCATTCACCGTGGTACGTCGCTAAGGGGGTGCATGACTGGTTCCAGGAAAACGACGTCTCCGTTCTCTCTTCACCGGCAAAATCGGCCGACTTCAATCCCTTACAGCAGTTGTTCGACATTTTGGATCTAAAAGTTTGACGTGCCGGCACACAACACGTCATCTTCGGGACCTTCGTGCTTTTCTGTAGCCGAAATGGGCACGTGTGCCTCGGGTAACCTTCCAGGAACTCATTTCGTCCATGCCAGGCCGTCTCGCCACTGTCATCCGGGCCAAGGGTGGTTAATCCTATTATTAGGCATGTGGTCATATTATTCTGATACGGCTATGTATATATGCGACTGCCAATTCCGATCCTCTTCAATCCAGTGCTCATAGTTCACTGATATATAGGTCGAGAACATCTTTCATTGAATTCTTCGATCAATTGCGGCACACAGGAAATCCCTTCTCTCTGTATAAGCCTTCTCAGAAGACGGCGACCGCGTTACTGATAGATTGTCGTCGCACCAGAGTCACGGTTCTTAGACAATGTGCATTTTTCGACTGATTAAAGACCCGAGATGTCTCACCAGGGATGTTGTTCTAAATAAAGAAGTGCCTCGATGAATGGATAAAGAAAAACAACCCGGGAAGAATTCCTTCAAAAGTTTCAAAAGCCCTGTGAAATTAGATTTCTTGTGTTTACTTGTATTCTTATAAGATTTTTATTATAATTCAATTGTTATTAAAATTGCTTAATTTGAGTCATTTTATGCTACTCATTAGGAAAGCGAGCTCAGGGGCTTATGTTTATTATAGTCAACAGCAAGTGGCGAGCAGTTTTTTTACAAAAGCAGTTTAGCTCTGGGTTTAACGACCACCATGTGCGAGATGTAGGACTTTAGCAGTCTCCCTACCCTAATTTGAGACCATTAGTTCCAGGGAAGTGACAGAGCCACTTCCCTGGAACCAATGGTCCGAGACTCTAACCAGGATCCATCTTAGGGGAATAGCTGGAAGGCAGCGCCTCAGACCATTCGACCACGGCGGTGGCCATCTGTGGAGTAAGGACATTTGATTAAGATACTAAGTATGTTTTTACGGCGAACACAGTTTCCCCTATTTTTGTATATTTCTAAAGAATTTCCTTTGCCCTACTTTTCTTTCCTAATAACGCTTTAGCTCTGATAAGCCTAGAAAAATAGTGCCTTAGCGCCGCTAAGGCCCGCTAAGCCTCTTCTAAATAACTGTGTCTCACATTTTGCAATTTGAAAATCGTAGCTCCACCCAGACGAGCACCCACAATATTTCCTTGATCGAACTCCGAAAGATTCTTCGTCTTTCCAGTTTTGATCAACAGTACTGACGATTACCCACGAGCAGTAGTCTTAAATAGTTGCCTAGATCACGTGGAGATACATGTGATCACGTATTTTGCATATATGCCGGGTAAGTGTCATTTACGTACATAAAGAATTTTAATTCAGTGGTCGGTGTTTTTAATATCTCGCGGTTCACGTTTCCGGATGAACAATCAATAGGTGTTACGTTTTAGCCATAAATTCATCAGAGAGAGGCAATATTGCTTTCACTACAGGTTATTTACTTATTTATTAATTGGATATTTAATGCAGATTACATAGGATTAAGTCCACGACAACACTGTGACATAGCCATCGATTCAGAAACAACTGAGTTAGAAAATGATAAGCGAATGAGGGATATAGGTCAGTCCAATTCTCGTAACACAATATCTGCCATTCGTCGAGTGTTGAAGTTAGTAAACATGTAAGGTGGTCTTCCCGTGGCTGAGAGGTACGAGGCGCTGCTTTATAATCGCTTATCCCAGATGCGTCCCGGTCTGAATCCTGGGCAAGGCATGCCTGATATGCATGCCGTATGACATTGGCCTTTACCCCTCCCTGGGGCCAATAACCTTAGATTATGAACGGGTAATTGCTTATAGCCTATAGATGTTCTCTCGGCAGTCGCTGAACTCCCAAACAAAAACAAGAATTACCGATTGGAGAGGTAAACATAACCCATTTTTTTTTTTTTTTTTTTTTTTGATTGGAGGTTTAACGACCACCGTGAGCAACTCAATGGGCTATAAGCAGTCGCCCGTCCCTAATTTAGGGTCACTGGTTCCAGGGAAGGGAGAGAGCCAGTGCCGTAAGACAAACACAACATCCATGCCTGACCGGGATTCGAACCCGGACCCCTTACGGACGAATGATCAGAGGCCAACGCCTTAGACCACTGCGCCACCGGGGTGGCCATAACCCATTCGGCAGACCTTGGACTTTGCTGCTTGTGAATGGTTGCATTTACTATGGCACCCTTAAAATTCCACTAAATATATCCATGAAACGAATGCTACGATGTTTTGGCCGATCTTTGAAACAGGAAAAAAAAACATTAAATAAATTTGTTAGTCGCTAAAATAATTTAAAATTTGGAAATCTATCGGTCTGAGTTAATTTTCTTCAATCCACAAACAGCTTCTTGTTTGTCTATTACTTCTAGTTTTTACATACATTTTATTGTTGTTGTGCGTATAACTAGTTTGTATACTTATCACTCCTAGTACTCGTTTGTATGCGTATTACTCCTAGTTTCTATATATATTGTATTTTTGTTGTGCATATAATTAACACCTGGAGCAACTCTAAGAGATATAAGCAGTCATCCGCCCCTAATCTGTGGCCACTGGTTCCAGGGAAGAGGTTAATGGCGTAGGACAAGCACCCCGCCAAGTCTCATCCGGGAGCCGAACCCGGACCCAACACGACGACTAGTGAGAAACCAGAGAACTGTTACTATTAGTTATATGTAATGCTAAATTGAAAAGTCCTTGCTGATATTTCTTTTTTTTACATTTAGTACTGTAATGAGCATCTCATGTAATTCAATAGAGAGATGAATTAATAATGCCATAATTCCAGAATGTCATATTATATCTTTTAATGTGGGTTTCCTAAAATAGTGCCCCTCTCCTTTGCTGCCAGTATCAGCGAAAGAACGACCTGCTATGCGGTTTTTATGGTCAATTCACTTTTCATTTTATCAGCAGTTGTTGACCCTTATGAATGATTGCAGCACCAAAGGTCATCTGCAAATAAAATGCCATGGAAAACTCATGAAAACTAAAGAAGGAATTTCACAAAATGAATTAAAGGGCCACAATTCATTTGTGTGTCTTGAATCTTTGCATCAATGAAATCAATAAAAATAAATGTTAGTGAAAAGTTTTTGATTTACCAGATTCATAATTTTGGTTTAGACAGTTACATAATAATTTTGCTGCAGATTCGTAATTTTGTTTTAGGCAGTGAGTATCATAATTACAAATTTTAGAGTTTTTCGCCAGTGTTTGTACAGAAAAAAATTGCATTTATCTATATTCCTAGAGCTAATTAGCTAATCTTCTACCGACAGGCATATTCCTATAATTCATAGTTTTAGAAAGTTCGATGCTTTCCAAAGTCTTGCGTTCATTCCTTTTTTGAACAGTAAAATATGTCACAGAAAATATATAAACAGCTAAAATGAACTTAGGTGGATTGAAAATAGCACAATCCTCAGAAACAACTAGAATTGAAATCTTGGTGGAAACGGAAAGAAACGGTTCTTAGCAAAAAATGAATCCAAAACACAAATATTACGATAAATTCACAAGTAAAAATATGGTAAAATGTCCTTTTGCCATCGAAATGCATTCCTAACAACGTACAAAAGAAGATCTTCAAAAACTAAGTTATCGGAATCCAAAAGAAACAAACTTGGAATATGTAAAACGAAAAGACACATAAATTGAAGGTATTGAATTTTCTTTTTCCTTGGCATATTCCCCAAAACAGTGTGTACTGCGTCAAAAAAGGAAAGAGAGAACAAAAAATGCATGAAAGAAATGAAGGAAAGGCAGAGAAATAAGAATGTTGTGAGAAAAAAAATATATCTGAAGGAAAGAATTTGCTAAAACTTGTCTAGAAAGATAAAGGAGATTAAAATCAGAAGGCATGGCGAAAAAAAGACATCATTTTTAGCTGGCAAAAAGCAGGTTTAAAAAAACGAACATTTTCTCTTCAGATTTATCAAGATAAGCTGAATCTGATAAGAGTTAAAGAAAGCTACTTACGTAAGACGACTGTTGGAGGAAAAAGGAATGAGAAATTTCTTCAAAAAATCTAAAAATCCTTGGAAAACGTACGTGTCATTATTAGAGGTGGAAATTCTGCAGATAATTAAAAGAAATAAGCAATGAAAGTGCTCCAGAAAAAAATTGAAGGTAAAAAAAAGGAGTCTAAGAGCCATTTGGTAACACCGAGTGCACTAAAAAAATAATTTGCTTTGGAGAGCGTCATGTAGAAAATAATAAAAGTAAAATTTAGATAAGGTTTCATGAACTAAGATGAAAAAATATTACGACTGAAAAACGAAATGTTCACAGCGTTTCAATGTAGCTGCATCAGAGAGAGAGAGAGAGAGAGAGAGAGAGAGAGAGAGAGAGAGAGAGAGAGAGCGTCCAACATATGAGATTCGCTGCGTTAGAAAATATATTTAGTACATACCTGCTGCTTATCAGAAAAAAAAACACTACAATTCAAGAACTTAAGAAGATTCATTTTGCCGGTCAAACTAGGAAAAATCAATGTTTCAGCTGTAAGTGATTTCGATGGTAATAGGTAAAATAAAATGAAACGTGCGATATCGAAAAATCATGAGTAACATGTAATAGAGATCATAACAGTACAAAATATTACGAAGGAGATGCAGACTCACCCATCCTCCAATGAAACTCTTCCACCAAGCACTAAATAAATATACTACAAGGTGAAGTTTCCAGTAGGGGATATTTCCACACCAAACCACAATGCATGTTTAGCATTAATGTGTTGTCTTAGCAACAAGTGGTTTAGTAGCTCTTGGGGTAAACTGTATTATTCCTATTGGATATCCCTTGCTGGAATGATTTGTCCTGGAGGATTTATCAGCGCAACACTTCTCGCCATAGCACGCCATGCATGTTCAATTGGATGTGGATCAGGGGAGCACGCTGGATTCTCAATCCCAGGGAAATCATCACAAGCCAAAATACTTCATCCACAGCTGCAATCTGGTGAGCACAAACGCTATCGTCCATAAAAACGAAACCTGTGACCACAGCACCACGAAACAAACGAATACGGCGAAAAATTACATGACTGCAGTTCTGCTCTCCCGGTGATTGTCCCTTGACCCATCTCCATAATTTTGAACGACCACTGGGCATAACAATCATGAAACTAATATATACTGCGTTTGTCCATGTACCCCGTTTTCCGAATTTGTCCCTTAAATTTTCCGTCTTTTCAAAAGATTTCTATTCCCGAAAGAAAATTTAAGCATGACGGAACGGTGGCAACAGACAATCTAGAGAACTTCTATATGCAAGGTTTTTATGCTGCACAAGTCATGGAAACGGATGAGCATTATGCACAACAATAAATATCGTTTACTAAGAAGGCATGAAAGCACCTTCAAACTAACCGTCAGCTATATATGGTAATTATTTTTGAGCTGAAGTCTAATGTGAACTCACTGTTTTTATTAATGATAGTGCATTGCATATCTCACAAATGAAGGTAAATTTGGCAACTAAAAAAGAACTGGAAAAAAATTCATATCCATTTTAAGGACCTCTGAAAATGAAAACTATGAAAAAGCACTGATGCTTGCTTTTTACATTAGTCAGAATTTATATTTTTGTATATCAGCTAAATTTGCATGATTTAAGGAATACGCCGCATTAAATGAGGATAATGACCCATTATGTATTTACGATGCCATCTTCGTAGTTTAAGATCGGAAGTACAAACTAATATCTTGCACTGCACCTGCATAACATTTTAGAGCACACTACACCAACTTCTTAATCACTTTTCACACACTTCTTAGCTCTTTAACAACTTGTATAAGGCGTCTCCAAGGCAACGGTACGTATGCCGGTAGTACACTATTACAACATTACTTACTGTATTTGTGAATCAGTAAACTTTCTTCAAATAAAGTAAGTCTTTTAGTTCTAGTGCAAAGTAGGATACATGCGTCCTTCCATACAAGTGGGTGTTGGTGCCTCCACTTGCGAGCCGGGACAGCGCAGTGGTGGAGGATCTTTGTCTGGTGTTGTATTGATGTTCAGACTATCTGACAGATAAGCTACGTAAGGTCGATACAATGTACATTTTGTCTTCAGCCGCTGGGTCATTACTCTTCATGGAAACGCAGTATACTCCACATTCTTGTAATTCATCCATTCTGTTTCGATCCTTTCTTATAACTGAAAAAAGATTTGATGTTGAAACGTCAAAGTTCAAATGCTGTTTTTTACATGCATTGTGTAAGATAGGTGTCACAGTTGGGAGACAAGTCATTGACCCAGCGCACCTCTTTACAGTTGAACCATCACGGTTCATAGTTTTAAGTTTACTACGTCTATATCGGTTATTCGAATGTTTTACACAAGTTTTGTTGAAGCCATATCTGGTGGCTATAGTGTATATTTTCTATATATCTAAACTACGAGCTTTTTTTAAAAAAAATGGACTTTGGCGTCTCAAAATCAAATCTTTTTTTTTCTTTTTCATTTATCAGAAAGGACCGAGACAGAGTGGATGAATTACAAAAATGTGAAAACTGCTGGGTTCCCATGAACAGTAATGATCCACCGGCTGAGGACAAAATATACATTGTATCCACCTTACGTAGCCTAAGTGTCAGCATGTCCGAACATCAGTATAACAGCAGACAACGGTGCTCTACCACAGCGCTACTCCAGCTCGCAAGTGGAGGTACCACACACCTGTATGGAAGGACGCATATAACCTACTTTGCAAGAAAACTAAGATAATTACTTTATTTGCAGAAAGTTTACTGATTCATAAATACAGTAAACAATGTTGTAATAATGAACTACCTGCATACGTGCCGTTGCCTTGGAGACGCCTTATACAACAAGATGAGTTCAAGTGCCATCAACAACCTTTACCCCTTGTCATTAGTGAGTAAAGACTTTCTCAACTCTTTTTATGGAAGTACGTCAATTATTCATGAACCCCGTGAGACTGCGCTTTATTTACTTCACTGCGTCGCAAACTTATGTATTGGTTTGCTGGGCTGTGTTGGTGGAATGGTCTGCTGTCCTCTTCTCAGATGAGAGTAGATACAGTCTATCGTCTGATTGTCGACGACAACTGATCTGGCGTGATAGTGGTACTGCATATTGTCCAGCAAACATACAGGAAAGGGACCGATATCCGACATGTAGTGTCATGGTATGGGCTGGCATCATTATCAATGGCCGTACGTCCCTCTATGTGCTTCCAACTGGGACTATGACTGGCCAACGATACATTAATGATGTTCTGCTACCTCATGTTCGCATGTTCCGTGGTGCTGTCGGTGATAGATTCATTTTCATGGACGACAACGCAACATGTCATCGAACAGTCGCTGTCCAGGAGTGTTTTGAGATCGAGGATATTCAACGCCTCGTATGGCCAGCACGTTCTCCAGATCTGAATCCCATTAAAAATGTGTGGGATGCTTTGTGGAGGAGTCTTGCTGGTCGCCAATGCCCTTCAATAAACAAGGACACCCTCATCCGTGCACTAAGAGAGGAATGGGATAAATTACCCCAACAGCTGCTTGATAATGTTGTGCAAAGCATGACACGACGTGTGAAATCTTGCATCGCCCTCCATGGTGGCCATATCCCGTATTGACATCTTACGCCGGAACGCCTGCTGACGGTAATTGCATTTTTTTCACGTTTACGTATTCTGCACAAAATGGCCTGTTTGTCCCTTGAACACGTTCCAAAGCCTTCTGGATTTCAGAGCATAATAAATTGTCTTTCTTGTAATGTCCTGGCATTCTGACATTATTTTATTTCACTTGGCATCCAACCACGTTTACTTTTTTATGCGCTATATAGCCGTTTATGATCCGTCCTTAGCAATTGTCCAGCAGTGTATTTTGTGCTGAAATCGTTAAGCTTTTAATTTCGTTCTGTAATCATTGCGGAAATCGTTGTTCGGCTCTAGTGCTTGGGGATTACTCTCCACCAGTGTTTTGTCAATGTACTCTATTATATTCCGTCCTTCGAAACAGTTATTAGTTCAACTTTGTTTGCTGAGCAATCTCTTCTTCTACGCACCTGACGATCCAGGTTCAGGTCAGGAATCTAGGCTGACCACTCCAGCTTTTGGACACCCTTAACCCAAAACAATTCTAAACTGCTGGCCACCCAAAATGCAACCCCAAGAAGGAAGCGTCCGATTGGCCTGAAATTCGCAGCATGCGTCGCCCGCGAGAGGACATGCAAACGATTATCATTGCAGGGCATATGCAAATCATGTGCGCCCGACACTCCACCGAGCACTATAAGAAGGGTGCACAGAAGGCGGAATGTAAGAGTGGAAGTGTGTTGTGCTGCCGGACCTGTGCGTGGGAAGCTTCCTGATGCCTCGTCGCAAAATACGGCAGTCACTCCAGCACGTTCCGTAGTTCGACAGAGGACGAATAGTAGCTTATCGCGACAACGATTTATCGTACAAAAACATCGGCACCCGTGTGGGACGACATCCAGCCACAGTGAGGCAAGTATGGATTCTGTGGGTGAAGGATGGTCGGACGGTAAGACGTGAGCGATTGCCACAACAGCAGCGGCACACCACCGAACGAGAGGACCGGCATGTTGTGTAACGTATACTCTAAATTCACTTTCCTTTTGATTTTTACTATCTCTGGTTATTTTATTTTACTATGTAAATTATCTTCTTACTGAACGAGATGTTATTTCTCCCGCTGAATGAGATCTGGCAATGAGTGTAAATCATGACGTGGTGGTAGCCAGTATAAATAGGCGCGTTCAACGATACCAGAGAGAGCTGTTGTTTATGTGCGAGAGAGCTTTTTGTTGATGTGCGTAGGGAGAGCTTCGTTTATGTGAGTAGAGCTACGTTATTTTGTGCCAAGAGCTTCGTTCTATGTGATTAGGTTTTTTCTTCATTATTGTGATACGATTAATGTGACTAGTGTGTGTGTGTGTGTTGGATGATTCCAGAAATTTTCCTAATAAAAGTTTTTTAAGTACGTTCGTTTTTCTCAGTTCATAGTACTGTCAGACCTCTGTCTGGCTGTTAGGTTTATTTCATTAGTTGTTATTATTAACAACCAGCATAAGATTTTATTCATCTTAATTACTACTACAACATTACTAGCAGTTAAAAGCTTTTTTTTTTTTTTTTTGATTGGAGGTTTACCGACCACCGTGAGCAACTCAATGGGCTATATACGGACGAATGATCAGAGGCCATCGCTTAAACCACTGCGCCACCGGGGCGGCCAGTTAAAAGCTTGTTCATTATTATTATTACTACACTACTAGCAGGAAAGTTTATTCATGATATAATTAACAAACAACAAGCATTAGAGAAGCATTAGTAGAAAAAGCGGTATTCATTATAATTGGCGCCCGAACTTTTCTCGAACACGAGGCCTTGACAATTATTCCCCATGTCTTCTTACCTGAGACAACTTCAATATTTCACCCTAAGGCAAGTTTCGGTGGTGATGGGATTAATTTCGACCATCTGCAAGAAGCCTGTGCGGCTCACTTTGATATAAGTGATCTACAAGTACCCAGGCATTCTTCACAATTTCATTATTCACCAGCTTCCTATTACTCTGAGTCGCGGGTCGTACCTGAGAGAGTTCAATCCTCTCAGCGAAGCAGAATGCTTGCCCATTTCGTGCCGCATGCAGGAACAATTAATTTCAATGGTTTGGAGGGATCCTTAAAGTTTCTCGAGGATTTGGAAGATCATTTTGATCTCTACAATATTCCTCAAGACTGCAAAGTACAAATAGCAGGCACTTGCTTGAAGGATACCGCTAAGACCTGGTATCGGCAGTGGAGAGTGTCGAACCCGGATTCTCATTATGAGAATTTCCGAGCAGAATTTTTGGAGGTCTTTCCTTTCGGCCTCAGTCGAGCTAGCCTTGCACAACAACTTTTTTCTCGTCAGCAAGGACCCAACGATAGCCCTGTTGCATTTGCTTTGGAAACAACACGCTTGTATAACATATGGGATCCACATGCCAGTCATGTCGACATGTTGGACACCCTATTGCAGCAGCTAGATCCATTTCTACAGGATTTTCTTGAATTTCGACACCCTGCTACAATTCATGAAGGCCTTCGCTTCATACGAACGTATGAAGAGCGACACGGCAAACATGGTTCAACTAACCATGCTCGGGCACCCCGCGAGGCTTATTACGAATATCCTCAGCGGCATAATAGGCCTAATAACTTTCAACGCGAGCGTTAACAAGTGCACGCACAAGCTTCATACGTTCCACCGCCCAGAAGAGGGGTACACCAACCGCTTGTTTCTGAACAATTTTCTGGATATCGTACAAATGCACAGTATGCTCGACCCCGCTCCAATCCGCAGAATTCGGAACGTTTTCATGCTCAGGGCAATGATGACTTTTCTGCCCGTGCTGAGGGAAGAAGTAATAGAAATGAAAATGTCAACAGACATGCGGAGTTCCCGCAGCAGTTTTCACGCAGTTTTCCTCATCGTGAAAATTTTCCCGATACCCGGCAGGGCCGAGGTTTCAGACCGCATGATAATCCAACCAGGAATCCTTTAAACTTCCAAAGGAAGTAGACCAAGGGTCGGTCCTGCTTCCTGATACCAAGCATTCTGACCCTAAAACAGTATTAGTGACTATCCAAACTCCTCAGTAGCCTGGTGTGTTCTTGACAATTGAAGATATTATTGTCGAGACAAAGTTCAACACTGGTTCTGAAATATCAGCCCTAAATACGAAGTTTTGCACTGACAATTTTCCTGCAATACACGTTCAGCCTGCGATGCAGTATTTGCGAGGTGCAAATAACGAAATCTTCAGTATCACAGGAACTGTCACATTATCTCTAGGGCTGGGAAAGGCTCGTTTTACGCATTCTTTCCTGCTTATAGACGAACTACCTGTTAAATGTCTAATGGGAATGGACTTTATCAATACTTTTCAAGTTACTCTGAATTTCGTACAACATGTGATTTCCTTTCCGTAACCTATCGAAGTGATTCCTACGGTTCCTATAGATATAACGAGTTTGTTATTGAGTAACCAATTGAATGAGAGGCAACGAAACCAGCTTTCTCTGCTTTTGCAGGAAAGTCCTGGTTTATTTTCTGATCAACCTGGTTCATGTCATTGACACTGAGGGTTCGAAACCGATAGCGACGAAGCCTTACCCTTGTGCTCCCCATAAGAAAGAGGAAATGCAACGTCAAATTTCTGAGATGATTAAACAGGGCATAATAAGGGAATCAACAAGCGCCTGGGCTGCTCCTGCCTTTTTGGTTCCAAAGAAACAACCCAATGAATTTCGTTTCGTGACAGATTTCCGCAAGCTCAACCAAGTCACAAAAACGATCAATTATCCACTACCTGTCATGTCGCATATTTTGCATGACCTGTCATCAACTAAATGGATGTCAACTTTGGATTTGGCGAGTGGATATTGGCAGGTGGCGGTACATCCGGACTCCGTCGATAAAACAGGCTTTGTGACTCCTTTTGGGGCTTATGAATACCTGCGTATGCCCTTTGGACTAGCTTCTGCACCTGCTACTTTCCAAAAGCTTATGGATACGGTTATCAGACCTGTTCTGGGTCCCCATGTGCATGTATATTTGGATGACATTATTATTACATCCGAGACTTTTGACGAGCACCTTTCTCTGCTCAAACAGGTGTTCCAACTCATATACAATGCTGGCTGGACGTTAAAACCTAGTAAATGCCAGATAGCGAGGGACGAGATTGTATATCTGGGGTTGAAAATCACTCCCCACGGCTTATTTACGGATAATGAAAAAATTAGTCCTATTGTTGACTTTCCTCGGCCTAAAACAGCAAAAGAACTATCACGCTTTCTGGGAATGACCGGATATTATCAGCAGTTCGTCCCCGCTTATGCTACAATCTGTGAGCCATTGTATGCTTTGAAACGTAAATACAAGAAGTTTGTGTAGACACCTGAGGCTAACGCTGCGTTTGAAACACTGAAGTCTGCGTTGACTCAGCCTCCTGTGTTGGCTTTCCCGGATCATACTAAGGAATTTGATATTTATACTGACGCATCCGGAGTTGGTCTTGGTTGCGTTTTGTCACAAGCTTAGCATCCAATAGCTTTTGCGTCTCGTACTTTAGCCAAAGCTGAACGCAATTATTCAGCTACGGAACGTGAATATCTTGCTGTTGTGTATGCTCTTGACAAATTTCAATGTTATCTTAACGAATTGACAGTTAACATAATTACGGATCATTCTGCCCTTTAGTATTTGAATTCTGCTAAGCATCTCTCTCAAAGACTTATGAAGTGGGCTCTGAAGTTACAAGAGAGCAATATCAAAATTTCGTATCAGCCAGGTCATAAGAATCAATTACCGGACGCATTGTCTCGCGTTCCGATTAGTGGGGTCCCCACAGAAACTACTCCTGGATGTCAGCTTTTACTTCTAATAGCTGATATAACATCCAGAGAGCAGATAATGGCAGAATTAATAAATGATCCAGATTTTGGGGATATCTATAATTTTTTGCTTGCGGGTTCGCCCCTACAAAGTGATCCTTCTCTGGCTGGGAGGTCACAGCATTTTGAAGTCATAGAGGTTCTTCTTTACTATATGAAATCTAGGACTACTGGGGCAGAGTTTCGCCCATGTATTCCGCGAAGCCTTAGAATGGCCCTTTTAAACGAATTTCATGACAAACCTCTTGCAGGCCATTTAGGTATTCGCAAGACCCGTTGTAAATTGCGGGATGTTGCCTATTGGCCTGGCATGTACCAAAGTGTGCTCGCATACGTTCAATCATGTCACTTGTGTCAGATTAATAATTACCGTAATGTAAGACCGGCCGGCCACGTGAAATCTAGTTCAAGTTCTCATGTTTTTGACATTATTTCAATAGATTTATTGGGACCTTATCCTTTATCTGTTAAAAACAAAGCTCGTTACGTGTTAGTATTAACTGATAATTTTTCTAAATGGGTTGAAGTTTTTCCCATTAAAGCCGCTACGGCAGAAGTTATTTGTAATGTATTAATTAATGAAGTATTCTCTAGATATGGTGCACCTAATAAAGTAGTTTCGGATAATGGTCCCCAATTTATTTCTGACATTTTTGAAAGAATGTGTGCGAGACTACACATTAAGCATAAATTCATTTCCCCATATCATCCCCAGAGTAATCCTGCGGAACGAGTAAACCGCACGCTTGTTAAAATGATTTCTACATTTGTCATGGATTATCACGAGCGATGGGATGAACATCTTGAGCTTTTTTCGTTCGCCCTCCGCTCGTCTGTTCACGAATCTACTAAAATTACTCCTGCAGAACTTTTTCTGGATCGCAAAATTAAGACCCCTTTTGAAAATTTAACGGGGATTATCGATGAACTAAACCAGCGACCAACTCCGCAATCAGTACAAATCATGGCTTAAAAAGCTCGTGTTGCAATGCTAGGAGCACAAGCGGCTCAAGCAAGATACTATAATACTAGGCGTAGGGAACCAGATCTTGTCGTTGGAGATCTCACTCTCGTGGAAACGCACTTCCAGTCTTCTGTTTCTCATACTGTAGTGAAGAAATTTGCACCCAGCTACGAAGGTCCATATCGGGTGGCAAATGTATTTGAAAATTACATTGTTCTTGAAAAACCTGACAATCAATTTCAATACGTACACGTTGATCAGTGTCGCAAATATCATGAACGAAATATCGATTTTATAATCAAACCTACTCAACCTTCTGTTCCACAGACTCCAGAGTCTATATCTCACGATCAACCTCCAGAAATTTTGGAAGAACCGACAAACATTTTTGAAGAAACTCCAGGGATTTTTTCTTCACCCTCCCCTCCTCAAGACGGGCTTCCAAACACGCAACCTGATTCTGCCATGAGACGAAGGCTCGAATCAAGTTCTTCAAATAGTAGTATCGTTCCTTTCCCTCCAACCATTGCCAAGACTATTGCTGCACCGTTTCCTGATAACTCTGCACCAACACAAGCTCCTACTTCCTTGAATACCTCGTCAGAGAATATTCCTATAGGTAGAAATAAACATCGCCCTGCACGACCACTAAATTACAGCAGCGACTCAGTCTTCAGATATTTCTGATTTATCAGTTATGGACAATAGTTGGACGATTCCTAAACGTCAAACACCAATTACAAACCGTCCAGCACCACCAAAAGCTGGTCGAAAACGTAACTTGTCTCCCCAGTCTGCTTCGCCGCAACAGCGACGAAGGCAGAGATCCTTGCATCCGCCCGGGTTTCGCCCCTGGAACCTACGCTCAGGGCAAACAGGGCAGATGCCTGTTTATTCTACTCTCATGCCACGAGGTAGAAAGCGAAAACAAACGATGTGGCCGGAGCCACGTCCCTTTAAAAGAATGCTGGAAGGATAACACGGGCCCCAGCACAAAGGGACTACATATCAAAAGCCTGGGGAGCCCGTTCCTGTCAGCCGCAGGTATTTCCGGACCGACAGACTTCAGCCGTTCCTGACCGACGGATTTCAGCCGTTCCTGACCGTTCCTGTCAGCCGCAGGGATTTCCTGACCGACAGACTTCGGCCGTTCCTGATCGACGGACTTCAGCCGTTCCTGACCGTTCCTGTCAGCCGCAGGGATTTCCTGACCGACAGACTTCGGCCGTTCCTGATCGACGGACTTCAGCCGTTCCTGACCGTTCCTGTCAGCCGCAGGGATTTTCGGACCGACGGACTTCAGCCGTTCCTGACCGTTCCTGTCAGCCGCAGGGATTTCCTGACCGACAGACGTCAGCCGTTCCTGACCGTTCCTGTCACCTGCAGGGATTTCCTGACCGACAGACTTCAGCCGTTCCTGACCGTTCCTGTCAGCCGCCGGGATTTCTTGACCGACAGACTACAGATGTTCCAGATCCATTCAAGTCCTTGAAACGCTCTACGCCACCTGAATTTACCAGTCCGATTAGGCCTGGAAAACGTTATCGTACTAGAGTTTTTTATGCGTCCTCGAGATAAGTAAGTTCTCGTGGACAGGTTCTTTTCTCCGTTTGTTGTTTTTCCTGCACGACCAGTTGGCGTGTCAGAATTTTTTTTTCGTGTGGGCCTATGCATTCTTTTTGTGTATATATGTGTTTTTTTTTATATTTCTTCTATGTCCATCTACTAATCCAAAATTTTTTTTTCATATATATGTGCTTAGGGGTAAAATAATAAAAATTGTTACTGTTAGGCAGCTCCAGGCAATCTTCGCTGCTGAAACAGTTGGTTTGTATTCAACGATAATATGAGAACGTAATTTGAAATTAAAAAAGTGATTCCTGCTAGGCAGAATAAAAGGAAGGTATGCCGATGCAGGTTTGTTTTGTTCAAGTATACAAAGTGTTTCACAGACGAATACAGATTTCTTGATTTTGTCATGCCAAGTTTGATGTTGTACATACTGCTGCCACCAATACAACAACAAAAAAGAGGTCAATAAACGTCAATCAACGAAGTGTAAGACTTACACTCCAAAATTGATAGGTTTATCGAACAAAAAAAAAAAAAAAGAGAAACAAAAAAAAAAAATTAAGGGGAGATGATGTAACGTATACTCTAGATTCACTTTCCTTTTGATTTTTACTATCTCTGGTTATTTTATTTTACTATGTAAATTATCTTCTTACTGAACGAGATGTTATTTCTCCCGCTGAATGAGATCTGGCAATGAGTGTAAGTCAGTACGTGGTGGTAGCCAGTATAAATAGGCGCGTTCAACGATACCTGAGAGAGCTTTTTGTTCATGTGCGTAGGGAGAGCTGTTGTTTATGTGCGAGAGAGCTTTTTGTTGATGTGCGTAGGGAGAGCTTCGTTTATGTGAGTAGAGATACGTTATTTTGTGCCAAGAGCTTCGTTCTATGTGATTAGGTTTTTTCTTCATTATTGTGATACGATTAATGTAACTAGTGTGTGTGTGTGTCGGATGATTCCAGAAGTTTTCCCAATAAAAGCTTTTTAAGTAAGTACGTTTTTCTCAGTTCATAGTACTGTCAGACCTCTGTCTGGCTGTTAGGTTTATTTCATTAGTTGTTATTATTAACAACCAGCATAAGACTTTATACATCTTAATTACTACTACAACATTACTAGCAGTTAAAAGCTTGTTCATTATTATTATTATTACTACACTACTAGCAGGAAAGTTTATTCATGATATAATTAACAAACAACAAGCATTAGAAGAAGCATTAGTAGAAAAAGCGGTATTCATTATAGTTGTGATGCGGGTATTGACGGCTCGAACCGCCACATCACGAACGTTACGGCAGGAATTAGGCTGCGTTGCGCAACAACCTGTGTCAGCACGTACCGTTCGACGTCGTCTGCAGGAGTGAGGACTTGTCGCACGGCGCCAATTGCTCCGATTACCATTGACGTTACACCACCGGCGAGTGCGACGGCAGTGGGCCGTTGAACGCCGCACCTGGACTACGGAATGGCACGACATTGTATTCTCCGACGAATCCCGCTTCTGCCTGCAACACCATGATGGTCGGATCCGCGTGTGGCGGCACCGCGGCGAGAGACTATGACACATGCAATATGCATCGCCATACCGGTCAGTCGCCTGGCGTTATAGTTTGGGGCGCAATTGGATATGACACCCGAAATCCTCTGGTACGCATCGCCGGTACACTCAACTTACACCGCTACATCTCCGACGTTTTAGAGCCTGTAGTCCTCCCTTACCTGCAGGACCTACCAGCGGCCACATTTCAACAGGACAATGCTCGCTCGTAAGTGGCAAGCATCGTGCAATAATTCTTCACAGCCCACCAGATGGCACTGCTGCCGTGCCCCGCCTGTTCTCCCGATATTTCGCCCATCGAACACGTCTGGTCGCTGATCGGGAACCGAGTTGCCCGGCAAGCACCACCCGCGGCTACGCCTGGTGAACTGTGGCAACGTGTGGAAGCAGCCTGGACCGACATACCCCAAGCCCACATCCAAAACCTCTTTCGTTCGATGCCGCGGCGTGTAGCGGCCGGAATTGCCAGCCATGGGGGCCACACGAACTATTGATGTCTGCGTGTTCCGCAAGTCGCACGAGCCTGTAAACTCAATAGTTTCATCTTTGTATCTGTTGTTATGCGTCCAGTAAATCTGGCTTTGCTATCTCGTGTCCTTTTTGGTGTTGCATTTTGGATCGCCAGCAGTACATAACTCGAGCAGTATGACACGGCGCGTTGTTCTGCTGATAGAGGCACAAGTCTTTCTCAAAATACTGCTGAATCTTGGTAGTGCAAAATTACCCATAACGTCTATGTAGTGCAGCATTCATGGTGTTGTACAAAACGACTCACGGGCCCAACCAATTCCAAAAAAAAAAAACAAAAAAAAAACAGCTCCATGCCATCACGATCGATGCCTCCATCAAACTTCGTCGTCTCGGCAATACAGCCCGAAAAGCATCTTTCTTCTGGGCATCCACTACACTCAGAAACGACAATCAGACTGGTAAACTATGCACCGTGACTCGTCAGCCCAAAGCACAGTTTTCCACTGGTTTACAGTCCAAGACTGACGTTTCTTACACAACGCGGATTGGCGTTTGACATTAGCCTAAGTGATTATTGGTTTGTCGATGACTGATCAACTGTGCTAACCCATGTCGTGCAGCGAACCGCGCACTGTTGCTGAAGATCGCATCAGTCTCAATAGTCTCACATAGTGTTGTATTATATTTAATACAACGTTGATTTGCGTTCTGAGCGAACAGTCCCTTGGAGAGATCTTCTGTCACATTCTTTCATCTTCGAAGGTTTACCGGGAGATTCAGTCCTAGTCCGCAACCATTTGCATATCACATTAGCGACAGTCCGCTTAGAAATCTTCACTATCACTGAAATTTCAAGTATTAAGCGAGTGCTCATGTGGTCCACTATTTTCAGTCCGCTCTAGAAAAGAGTTAAATGCGTTGATCGAGACATATTTCGCCACTACTCTGACTTGAGCCCCTGATTGTTTGGAAATGTTAAGTTTTTCTTTCTTCTTATGCGTTTAGTTTTTTTTATCGGTTTCATCTTTGGAAGAACCCAGGCACAGTTTTGTCTTTAGCACGTCTTTTGTAACAAAAATCTCGTGTTTATGTTATCACTTTGTCCGTCCGTCCGTCCGTCCGAATATGGACACCATATCACTGCAAGTTAGTCCAATTTGATTTTTTTGTTTTTGTTTTTTGCATTGGAAACATTGCAATATGAGTGTGATGACCATTTAGGTTTTTTCGGATGCGCAATTTCGCCGCTAGAGGGCGTAAATGCAGATGATATTGAATTCAAAATGCACTTTTTAGCATATATTTACTTCTAAATATTCCCCGATATGTCTGCTTTTAAAAGTTCGATTTGAAAAAAAATCTTCCGGCATCGGATACAGCTCCTGATGGGAAATATTTTGCATAAAATTTCTAAATTTTGGTAAAAACCGTTTTCGCCACCAGATGGCTATTTCTGTGTTATTTCAGCGTTTATTTCTGCTTCTATTTAAAATGTTTATTTCTGCTTCTGACGTACTTGCAGCAAAATTTGTGCTTCTGAAAACTCGATTGAAAAAATTATTTCGTGGACTGACACCGCTAACCTCGGAAAACGTTTTCAAAATAATTTATTCTTAAAATAATGCATAGCTTTCCGCTAAGTGGTGTAGATCTTATTTCAGTCGATATCTCTGCTTCTAAGTGTCCGATTTGAAAAATTCTTTCTTTGGTGAACAGCGTTTCCGGTGCGAAATCATATAATTTTAAACGTTTCGCGCACAAGTATGCTCCTAAAATGCGTAAGATCACGTTTCCGTTTACATCAGTATCTGCGAGATTAAAAACCCGATTGATAAAGTTCTTTTTCGGTCAGATACTAACTATTAAAACTCTTTGTGTATACTTTCTTCTCAAAATAATGCGAATTTTCGCCGCTAGTGACCCGAAATGTTTAATATATTTTTCTCAATATCTTTGCTACTAAATGCGCGATATTATAAAATTCTTTTAACACCTGATACCATTTACCTTAGGAAACATTTTAGGTTTGTATTTGAAGAGTTTTTTTTCTGTATGCTATTCGATACAGTAAGGATGGGAGCATTATCCTCTTTAAATAATGCACATATTTCCCGCTAGAGGGAGTAATGTTCAAAACCTTTTTCCCCGTTATATCTGCTTCCGGGAGACGTACAGTATTTGAAAAGTTCTTTTTCCTTAGCACAGCTTTCTCCATGAATAAAATTTTTTGTTCATTCCCAGCTTTTCCATTGTGCAAATTTCTTCTGCAAGAAGACGCAGAATTATATCATGTTTCCTTCCATATCTCATCTTTTAACTGTTTCATTTAAAAATCTCTTTGGGTTTGATACTTTCTTCTGCTACGAGAAACGTTTTGTGCACCATTCACCAATTTTCGTAACATACGTTTTAGCCGCTGGTTGAATTAAGTAGCTGTTTCTACGAGGATGGATCGAAAAGTAATGCACAGCAATTTTTTTTATTTTTGCAGGTTGCAAGTAGCCGGTTGCAGTTTGGCAGACAAAGAGTTTGAAAATCACGCTACAGATTGGTTTGGTTGAATCAGGTATCGCCGTAGTGGAAGAGAATGTGAACAACGGCACAAAGATGTCGCGTCTGCTGGCGACGTCTGCGAATGAAGAGAAAATAGGTGTAGTCCGATTTTTGTGGGCTAAAGGGGAATACTCCGACATTCACAAATAAATGGTAGTAGTGTATAGTGGTGATAACCTTAACCGCAGCAACATCTTCAGATGGTGCAGTTTCTTAGCAAAGAGCCATGGCAATTGCTCCGGTCGACCTGTAACCGCGTTGCCACTGTGAGAGGCATTGAACAAGCAATTCTGATTGACCCGCGGATCCATCTGTACACATTGGCACATAAGTTCAACATTTCGTACGCTATAGGTACGATATTGAGCATGACAATTTGCAATTTCAGTGCGCGATGTGTGCCTAACAACGTGACGGACGACCAGAAGGGACAGATAATGATGTCATAATTGGACCACTTGATGCGTTGCGCAGAAGGACATGAATATCTGGCATGTGTAGTGACGGACGATTAGTCCTCGGCGTACCACTACACTCCTGGAACAAAAACGGCTAAGTATGGTGTGAAAACATTCCGACTCCCGACACAAAGACATTTCGGTAGTAACCCAATCTGCACAAAAAGTCTCCATGACGGCGTTCTTCTGGTGGAGTTTCATCCAAAAGGGACAGCTGTGAGTGTCAAAACCAACGCTACCACACTGAGAAAGTTACGTTGTGCCCTTCGTGGCAAAAAACCAGACAGAGATGTTACAAATGTCAGACTGCTTAATGACAACGCTCCCCCGCATGTTGCGCAACACATTCGCGACAAAACTGCGCAATGTGGGTGGGAGGTGACCACCGTACAGTCCGGACCTGACTCCTGAATGTACATCACCCACCGTACAGTCCGAACGAGTCAAGCCCCTGGTGCGGTACAATCAGCACTCATGTCCGGACTGTACATCACCTACCATACAGTCCGGACCTGGCTCCTGGCTGTATATCATCCACCGTACAGTCCGAACCAGTCAGGAACCACGTGCGGTACAATCAGCACTCAGGTCCAAACTGTACAGTCCCCACCTTACAGTCCGAACCAGTCAGGGCCCGGGTGCGTTACAATCAGCACTCAGGTCCGGACCTGGGTCCTTCTGACATCCATCTGTTTGGTTCATTGAAAAGATTCCTGGATGGCTAACGCTTCTATTCGGCTGATTAAGTCAAATCGGTTGTCCGTAGGTGGCTATACATCCAGAAAACTGACTTTTATGCACAAGGTATACTAAAATTGGTACCGCGCTGGGATAAATGTCTCGAGCATCTCGGTTATTGTGTTGAAAAATAGCGAAGAAATGTGGTTTCACTGTGTATGTGTTTTGTTTTCCCTATCTATTTAACTGTTGATCCCCCCAAAAAGGTGTGTGCTACTTTTTGATCCATCCTGGTATTTCGAAATGTTGTATTTTCTATTCGGTTCCGTTGATTTTGAATGACTTTGATCAATTTTATTAGCGTCGGGAAGTATTCCACAGATACGCTCATTACAACCGAAAACTCGATGTCACCTTTTCTTGTTTTATTATCTCACCAAAATTAGGTCACTGCTTCAGTGGTGTTTTTACCTTTAGCGGTGAAACAAACATAGCTGCTTCCGGTCCCTTGATCTTTCCTCAGCCAATATCTTTCAGACACACCCCGTTCAGCATTGCCGGAACTCAAATCACCTGCACAGCGAAGCTTCCGCTCTCAGGCACTTGTGGGCATCTAAAGCAACAGCCGAAACGCCTAGTTTTGGTTGCTGCCGCGTCATCTGTCTCTTCGTTTCTCCTAAGAGAAGGTGATTCGGATTTTAATCTCCAATAGAAGCTAACAGAAAAAAAGTTTTAGCCGTCCCGGTGGCGCAGTGGTCTAAGAGATGGCTTCTGATCATTCGTCCGAGACGGGTCCGGGTTCGAATCCCGCTGATGCATGGATGTTGTGTTTGTCTTACGGTGCTGGCTGTCTTTTTTTTTTTTTATTGGATTTTTAACGACCACCGTGAGCAACTCAATGGGCTATAAGCAGTCGCCCGTCCCTAATTTAGGGTCACTGGTTCCAGGGAAGGGAGAGAGCCAGTGCCGTAAGACAAACATAACATCCATGCCTGACCGGGCGGGATTCGAACCTGGACCCCTTACGGACGAATGATCAGAGGCCAACGCCTTAGACCACTGCGCCACCGGAGCGGCGCTGGCTGTCTGTCTGCCTGCCTGCCTTCCCTAGAACCATTGGCCCTAAAATATGGCCGGGCGACTGCTTATAGCCCATTGAGTTACTCACGGTGGCAGATAAACCTCCCCCCCCCCCCCTAAAAAAAATTATCCAAGGTTCGCCCCAAACATTTCAATAAAACATTGTGTTTTTTCAAGAATTACAACTCTGTCCGCGATACTTTTTTGTGCATTCCAACCGTAGTTTGAAGAAACGTATATGGCTCCAGTTTTGTCAGTCTGTCCGCACGATAACTTGCGTAAAAATTGTTCGATTTAGATGAAATTTTAGTATGTGGTAGGGGACAACTGGGAACGAACCCCATTAAAAATGGACGAAATGGGGTTAAATGTCAGGACATAGGAGCGGGATCCATTCCATTGCTCTTATGGGTCATAACTTGCGTACAAATGATTCGATTTCGATGAAATTTTAGTATGTGGTAGGGAACCATCTGGGGATAAACCCTATTGAAAATGGGCGAAATGGGTTTAAAGGTCAGGACATAGGATTCCGATCCATTCCATTGCCCTTATGCGTGATAACGTGGCTAAAAATTGTTCGATTTCGATGAAATTTTAGTATGTGGTAGGCGACCGTCTGGGGACAAGTCCTATTGAAAATGGGCGAGATGGGGTCAAAGGTCAGACATAGCAGCGGAATCCATTCCATTGCCCTTATGCGTCATAACTTACGTAAAAATGCTTCGATTGCGACAAAACTTTATCATATTGTTCGGGAGGTATATTGAACCGGTAGTTCTGTTGAATATCATCAAAATGGACTCATAAGGTCAGGGTTCAGGAGCGAGGTTTATTCCACAGCCATTATCCTCATAACTTGAGCAATGATTTCTGGTATGTTGGAAAGCGTGTAATAATCAATGCATTGCATGATTTTACTAACTTGTTTACATAGCAATTGGCAGTGTACCACGTGACAGGAGCTAACTTAGTTTCATGACCGACTACTAAAGCTCTAGGGGGAAAAACTGCGAGTTTAACCTCTTTCTCTTCTACTTCATGGCCAAAGCGCCTTCATAATTCCTTATCGATAAGTATGGCTGTCAACTTATTGAAACGTCTACTATGTAAGAGTTGATTGTACTAAGCTCTGCTGCTGTTTCTTTCGAAGACGACCTACGCCTCCCTATCTCGTGGCCTTTCTCGATTTCCAACAAACCTCTTCAGTTCTTACTTTTCCTCCAGTTGAATGGTCACTGTCTTCATGATCTTCGTTGTATGCCACTAAATATTCTTGTTCCAAGGTATTTAGAAAAAAGGCAACCTTTTTTTTTTTCTTGATCGTAGTATGACTGACATATCGTGTTTGCGTGTCCATTTGAAAGTTTATTTTCAGTCATGGTAGCATGTCGCTCAGATTATGTAACAAGGCATCACGGTGTCAGATCGATATCTTATTCTAACCTTTATGGCCGAAAATCAACTCACTGCGACTCTTACAAAGATTCCTCCACTAGTTCCGCATTCGCTCATCGCTCGGCTTCTTTCATGTTACAACAAAGTCTTTGGGAAATTTGGCCGTCCGTACTAACCGCGCCAATCAGCTCCAATTATGATTTTTTCCCGGCAACTACGCACAGTCTTTTCATCGGCAGCAACCTCGAAGTCTTTGCTCGCAGTGATTCATGTTCATTCTGATAATTGGATATGTCTCACTGATGTCTTAAGGTGGATCCACCTAAAATCGCTGCCTTATGTTTCCAATGGTAAGACGTTTTACATATTTTCTTTGCAATTAATGTATTCCCAAGGATGAAAATTTGCACATCGGTAAAACTAAATTTAATTTATAGCATCGGATTTTTAATACTTGCTGAAACATAACCATAATTATATTAAAAATCAATCATTTTTCTTTGAGTAATGTTAGACCTGTTAACAGATGGCGCGACCTGTACATTGAGGACGTCAATAGATAAACAAATGTTGGATTGCTGAATTATGGTTGTTATAGCAAGTATTAATCATCCCATGCTATAACTTAAAGTTTGTTTCATCGATGTGCAAATTTCCATAATTGGGAAAACATTAATTGCGAAGAAAATATGTTAAAAAGTTTTACCATTGGAAACATAAGACAGAGATTTTAGGTGGAACCACCTTAACGTGTGACTCCTTATCGTCTTAGTATACAATGTTCATATCAGGCTTCGTCGTCTCGACCTCCGGCATCGCACACTTTTGCCATATGCCTGTTCGTTCATGTGACCCTATTCCACTTATATTTAAGTCTGCCATCTCAGAATTGGTTACACGCTCTCAGAATGTTGCATCTGAACCTTCAGTTCGACGTACTGTTGGAAGGAGTGTGGCACAAATTTCTCTGGATCCCGAGGTAATAATTGCCCCTCTTTCTTCTCTTCCCTTGTCAATCTCTAAATTTAAGAATTATCTTTCTCTCTTTCCTGCTTAGTTGGATAGTCGTTCGTTGCCTCTTCTGTCTTCCTGTGTCCTCAGCTTAATGCCACTACATCGCCTGTTTTGGTGTTCACTCCGATGAATGCTTTACCTTCTGTCTCGTTTATAACGGTTGCTAGACGTGATTCTTCCTCTGTTTGTTCCTCTATCATCAGTGCCTCAGAAGATGATGTTATGGATAATACTCCTCCCTCATGGCTTGTAAAGTGACCCATCTTTCCCTCTCAAAGTGCAGAGTGGTTAGACAACCAGAAGAAGCAGCAAAGTATACTTCTCATTTGGACTATCTCTTTGTTCCATGCCGTCCTGAAACTCTTTCAGGAGAAGAATTTCAGAGTCATCTATTGAAGGATTTTGATGCGAGCCGTCTTGCTTTGCCGAATTTTCGCATACTCTTGAAGAGACGGAATTGCATTTCAGCATTAAACTTTGGACCATTTTCTTTATCGCTATTGTCAACGGACTCTGACACGTAAGCTCTTTTTTTACGCTTTCCAACCGTAGGTTGAAGAAGCGTATATGCTCCAGCTTTTTCTGTCCACACGATAACTCAAGTAAAAATGGTTCGAATTCGATGAAAATTTAGTGTGTGGTAGGGGACCACCAGGGGACGAACCCAATTGAAATGGGTGAAGTGGGATCAGAGGTCACGCCATAAGAGGGGGATCCATTCATTTGCCCTTATGCGTCATAACTTGCGTAAATATAGTTCGATTGTAATGAAATTTTAGTATGTGGTAGGGGACCACCTGGGGACGAATCCTAATGAAAATGGGTGAAGTGGATTCAAAGGTCAGGTCATAGGAGAGGGATGCATTCCATTGCCCTTATGCGTCATAAGGTGCGTAAAAATGGTTCGATTTCAATGAACTTTTAGTATGTGGTAGGGGACCACCTGGAGAGGAACCCTATTGAAAATGGGACAAATAGAGTCAAAGGTCAGGACATAGGACCGGGATCCATTCCATCGCCCTTATCCCACACTATTAAGGTGGACGTCAAGTAATTTTGCTTCCTATATTTCCAATGGAAAACATTTTGTACATATTTCCTTCACAATTAGTGTATTCCCAAGGATGGAAATTTGAACATCGATTAAAATAACTTCATACTATAACTCGGAGTACTTAACATTTTCTAAAACATAACCATAATTATATTAAAAAACAATAACGTTTCCTTTGGTTGTTTGAAACCAGAAAAAAGATGACGCAACCTGTACTTTGATGACGTCTGTGGACAAATAAATGTTGGATTGCATAATTACGGTTATGGTTTAGAAAATGTTATTACGGTTATGGTTTAGAAAATATTATTACGGTTATGGTTTAGAAAATATTATTACGGTTATGGTTTAGAAAATATTAAGTACTCCAAGTTATGAAATGAAGCTATTTTAATCGATGTTCCAATTTTCATTCTTGGGAACGCATTAATTGTGAAGAAAATGTGTACAGAAGTTTTTCCATCGGAAATATAGGAAGCAAAATTACTTGACGTCCACCTTAAAGTAGCAATTCTTGTATGTATGTATGTACATTTTATTTTGAAAACGGCTCTAAGAATTTTGATGAAAGTCGTTAACCTACAGTTTCCTGGTACTAGAAATCGATTTAGCTTGATCTCGACTTTAGGAGAATTCGTTTAGTGGGTTAAATAGCCACCCCGAATTATAACGTTCTTAGTGTCATGGCGTCGTTCCAGTAATGTTTCCAATGCTTAGAAATCTTATGACGTCACTGTCTCGCGTTTGAGAATGTTGGCGCGCAGTCACGCCATCTGTCTCATTAACGTCACGCGTTGTGTGTGGATACTATTAAAGTTTTATGACGTCATACTCTTGCCAGCAGATGGGCGCGATTCCCATCTGCTTCATTACGTCACGCGTTGTGTGCTTATGTCCGTCCGTACGATAACTAGCTTAACAATCGTTCGATTTCGATGAAATTTTAGTATCTGGTAATGTATCACCTTTGAAGGAACCTCATTTAAAGTGAACGAAATGGGGTGAAAAGTCAGTACATAGGAGCGGGATCCATTCCATTGCTGTTATGCGTCATAACTAACGTAAAAAAGGATCGATTTCGATGAAATTTTAGTATGTGATAGGGGATCACCTGGCCACAAACCCTATTGAAAATGGGCGAAATGGGTTCAAAGGTAACGACATAGGAGCGGAATCACTTCCATCGCCATTATGCGTCATAACTTACGTGAAAATTCTGTTGAAAATGGTCAACATGGGATTAAAGGTTAGGACACAGGAGCGGGATCTATTCAATATCCCTTATGCATCATAACTTACGTAAAAATGCTTCGATTGCGACAAAACTTTAACATGTTATTTCGGAGTTATACCGAACCGGTTCTGTTGAATATCATTTATATGGGATCAAGGGTCAGGGCACAGGACCGAGATTTATTCCACAGCCATTATTCTCATAACTTGAGTGATAACTTGAGTAATGATTTCTGGTATGTTGGAAAGCGTATTATAATCAATGCATTGCATGATTTTACTAACTTGTTTAATTTAAATACCGACCGTTAATAAATATTAACCTGATGTCTTGTGTTTTTACATCTCGAAGTTTGATACCCCGACCAGTATTTACGTAAACTGGCCCTCTTTGGTTTAAATATTTCTTTCTTCAGTGTGTGTTATTGTGGGGTAATGGCTCATGACTTTACGATCTATACATCTTCCTTACACTTTATTGTATTTGCTCTTGTTACCTTTTCGACAGTTGGTATCTCAAGCATTGCGCCTTCGTGCTGAATTTTTATGTAGCTTAATTTCCAGTGTTTATTCTCACGATTGGTCGAATTTTACCTGCACATTATCCTCAATTTGGATTAACTGTAAAACGAATGGATTAACTGTAAAACGAATATTTTTGTACATACATTTTACTTTTATTCCCATTCTGTACAATCTCTTATGTTTTGTTAAAATGAGGTAAGATGATTTCAGAAAGATCATCATAGCACTACGAGCATATTATGTGTCTCATCATATCACTACGAAAAAATTATAGTTGGGTCTGTGACGTCGTCCTTGAGTAATACCTAATTCGCTATTAAACATGATTTTCGGATATTAGTGCTATGTCAGTGCATTAAAACTAACTGAAAACTTATTCTAATAGTGAGAGAACACTTGTAATTCTATCTCTTTTTCTGAAATCAACAACCTTGATGGTTTAAAAAAGAGAACACTTAGAATCCTCACTCTTCTGCTGAAATCATCCTGCTTAAAAAAGAGAACCCACAGAATCCTCACTCTTTCGCTGAAATCATCCTGCTTAAAAAAGAGAACTCATGTAATCCTCACTCTTTTTCTGAAACACTTTGCTTAAAAAGTAAGACTCAGAAAACCGAAAACAATTCAACAAAGCTATCTTCGCCAACAGAGGCGTTGATAGCATTCTCATTGATTGAGATACGGACTTATAAGAAAATTTAGATGATGACAATCCGATTTTTGGCGTAAATGTGACAAGGATGTTAAGTCAGATAATATCCGAAAACTTGAAAATTTGCATCGTCCTGGAGCGGGACTCGAACCCGCGTCTTCCAGATAGCGCCCAGGTATGCTAACCACTACACCACCCAGAAAAACCAAGTCTCAAGCTTCCGATTAATTTGAATAAAAAACCATCACAGGATTCGCTAGTCGAAGCAACCGGGATTCATGTTTAGCGAATCTAGAGGTTAAGAATCCTATCCCGTGATTGCCCGCTAAACATGAATGCCGGTTGCTTCGACCAGCGAATCCTATGATGGTTATATTCAAATTAATCGGAAGCTTGAGACTTGGTTGTTCTGGGTGGTGTAGTGGTTAGCATACCCGGGCGCTATCTGGGAGACGCGGGTTCGAGTCCCGCTCCAGGAGGATGAAATTTTTTTCAAGTTTTCGGATATCTGACTTACCATCCTTGTTACATTTATGCCAAAAATCGGATTGTCATCTTCAAAATTTGTATTATATGGCGTAATCCCGTATTTCTTTAATGATATAGAAAATGTTTCGAGTTTAAAGAAAACATGTCATAAAAGTAATATTATGTCTACCTGCACTATTTTATTTATCCCAGCGGAGTCATCCCACCCTCAGGATTTAAAAATGCATCATATATATCACATGTCGTGAAAGCTGTTGTCTCTACCACGGTGAAGAAGGCAAATGAATAAAACTGGATAAGGGTCTTATCAACAGAATCGAGAAACCACGAAAAGGAAGTAAACCTGTATCAAAATTAAAATGATTGAATTCCAACCTTTCATTCCACAAACCAGAAACTCTTCAAAAAGAGATTACAAATTTAGAAATCTCACTTGCAATAAATAAATACATTTTGAACAGCTTCTTAGGAATATATTTATAAAATCTTTGCAAATCTGGAGTATGCTTACTTTATGTGCCCAATTATATCTATATATATATATCAAGCATCAAGAACAGTGTTCAGCGCAGAATAAAGTAAACACGAGACTAACTGAAATTCCAGAAAGAGACTCAAAAAGTGTGTTATATATTGCCGTAGGGGACACTAGACGCCTATCTTTAATAAGCTGAAGACCATTTATCCACGGAAAAAGAACCGAGAAAAAAACACAGAAGGAACTCCAGTGATAAAAACAAACAAACTTGGCATAAACCCTGCGATAGAATCGCTCGACGAAATCTGCCTCTTTCATGGAAATGACTGATTCAGAAAGAAATCACCCGAGTTAAGACCTCTTTTCAATCTACTTCACCAGCTTATGGCATCATAAACGTAGGAGTAGCAGCTTTGGGAACGAAGGCTCATGATTAGCATTGTGCCACCATTGTAACAACGACGCGAACGTAGATCGCTTATACGAAATTTTCGAAAGACAGAGATATTAGACGCCTTCGAAACTTCAAGAAGTAAAAATATCCACAAGAGGAGGAAAAAGTTCCTTTGTTTAAAATATAGATTCTGAATAAGGGTTTTGAAACTGCTAGCTCAATTCTTTCGCGGGATATAAAACAAGATTGGTGGGTTTCTTTTAAAATATTCATCATCTTAATCACTTTATTGTTTTATTGTTTTTGACTAACATTTACATTCTTCCTCAGTCAATCACTAATACAAATTTCTTCGTCTCTTAAGCACTTCGAGACTCAGAAATTTAGATTGATAACATCGTTTAATAACAATTGAATCATTTGGTAATAACAGGCAACTCGATCATTTTTGTTTTGCTTCGAAGGTCAACGGCCACCATGAGCAAATCTGAGGTTTATGAGCAGTTGCCCGTTTCTAATTCGAAGCCATTGGCTTCAGGGAAGGGATGGAGGCAGCACTCCAAGAGAAGTGCACCCCCAGGTCTCCGCTGGGACTAACTCGGATGACTAATCAGAAGCCTACACCTCTGACCACTCCGTCTGTGAGGCAATATGAGGACTGGAACTGAAGGGAGCTTGGAATATCATGTCTTCCAATAATTTTATGAAGGCACAGGGAGATGCTTCTGCGCAGAAGCGTATGATCATATGAACTCTTTCCAACCAATGCGGTGAGATCTTATTGTACTAAAGAAAATAATACTTACAATTCGTTATTAAATGCCAACACAGTGTGTTAATGTTTTATGCTATGAGGGCTAAGGTATCATTTTCCCAGAATACGAGAGAAAGACCTCGTATCCTGTTGTGGCTACCAACATTCAGGAGCACGTGAGCACCATGTCTGTGTAGCTCCACTTCAGGAATATTTGCGCACGCGCAGTTAATCTCTTTTCTTGTAGATGAGCAGATGCTTATAAAAATGAAAGGAGACGGCTCGTGGTCGTTTTGTTACGGAGAATACAAACTTAGCTCGCTGTTCCATCTTGCGATACTTAGAATCAATGAGTAAATTATGAATGCTGCCTATTAGTGACCAGAAGAATAGTTCTTTTTATTATATTTCTAGGAAGAGAACATCGAAATCAACTGATTGAATACACGAATAAAAGTTGCTAAATTACAGAAACATGTATGGAGATAATATGAAAAAACAAAACAAAAAAACATGTGCACAAATTCATTTCAGAAATATTCAACGAAAATGAATAGATATGGGACACCTTTTTGATATTGATTATCGAATTTCCTTACTTACTAAATTTTGCGCTTCACATTTTTACTGTTTAATTCATTATTTTGCTTCGCATTGTGCACGGTGTAGTTATGCCACTTACATTCCAGGTTTATTTTGTTCATCTTTATTGAACAGTTCGCCTTATGTTCACTGAATGTTTGGAAATTCTGAACTAATGTGAATGATCTATATACGCAGTTTGGCCGATAAAATGCAAATCTCCCGTATGTTTTACGTACGAGAATTATAGTTTGCTGCACGTGCAAATGGAAAATATACGACCATAAATTAATTCTTGTTATAAGGTGCAATTTTAGCAGCACAACCAGAACTACAACATAATCATTGCTGATATATATTCTGATCTACTGATAAAATTAAATTGTTTTGGTGGCACATTTGATCATATAGGAGTCATTCAAAACAAAATGAGGCAACGGACATAGCAAACTGCCGAATGGGTTTACCGCGACAGCGTCGACACAAATCCCAAGTGGTACCACTGTAACCAAACTCTTTTGAGGAAGAAAAATAAGTTAATCTGTTTGATAAAACTCGAGTGTTAACAATTAGTTAGTATAAATGGCTTTCAAAGTCAATAATACTTAATTGGGATTCAACGTACCCTTTGACCCCTTGAAAGGAAACGCTAGTGCCATGTAGCTACTCGGGCGTATGTACAAAAAGGATGAAGCTTGGACGACATTCAGCTTGGATGACATCAATCTGGCCTGATAGCGATTATGGACCCAGCAGACTACAAAAAGGAACTTGAAGATTTTATCACTGACTCTGGTTTTATAGCCCTTTAAATGAACCCTCTAAATTCTTGGATTGCACAGACACAAAGAGTTGCCCGGTATTCCAGACGATCCCAAGAAAGCCGTCGAACTACCACCAGGACCTCAGATCCCAAATCTTTTCGGAAGACTTAAGCGCCGTAATCCAGGCAACCCATTGAGACGCATGATGTCCAGAAAGTCCAAACCAACGTAACATTTACAGAAAACACTATCCAAGTTCCTGAGCAATTTCATTCCTGAGTCGGATTTTGTAATAAATTCCACTTTGGATTTTATAATGAAAGCCAAGCAACTCACTGTCCTACCAGGCGACATTAGCGGCAGCTTCCAAGTGTTTTCCCTTTAATCTTCAATTCCAGTTTCGGAAACCATCAGAACATTAAAGGAGGTCATATCAAATTCAACATTTTATACGCAGATATCATGCCTCAGTATATTCAAGTTAATAGTCTTGGTATCTAGTACCAGCTTCTACAGTTTCCAAGGACAAGTATGTAAACAGTATAATGGCGTTCCGATGTAATCCTCACTTTCTCCCGTTCGTGCAGAAGCTGATCAGAATATAATCTCCAGCATCAGCCCACGGACTACCATCTGGCTGCGTTATGCGGACGACATATTTTTCGTCTGGCCTCATGGAAAATAAACTTCCAAATTTTTTCGATAAAATCAAAGATATGCATCCTACGATCAATTTCACGATGGAGCTTGAACACAACAATGCTTTACCTTATCTGGATGTTTAATTGAGCAAGTCGAATGACAACCGCCTAGGTACGCAAGTCTACTATAAACCCACGTCCGCCCAAAACCTGACGCTCCGCAGCTTTTTCTGCTCCACATAATAAAAAACAGCTATCTTCCGTTCTCGAATTAGAAGAGCCTTCGCCGTCTCCCAAGATGCCCATTTTATAGAGCACAAAATTGAAAGCGTCATCAAATTTGTCACTGATGAAGAATACTCATTGAATCAGATACATAACTTTATCCAGAAAGCAAAGGTTAAACGTTCTAATCTTCCTGTTCCACAGCTTCACTACCTAGGCTCAATTCCCTATATACCAAATGTTTCTTAAAAACTCAAAAACGCCCTCAAGAAGATGAACTATGTGATGAACTATGCATAATGTCTCCTGCATTTTTAAATACTCTGCTAAAGAGAATACTGAAGAAAAAAAAACTATTTCCAGCGAAGCAGGTATTTTTGATTTCCTTTTACAATATCCGGACGGCTCAAAACGATACTAAATTGGAGTGACAAACCGTTCGTTTGGAATCAGAGTCAACGAGCGTAAAAGGGACACAAAATCGGGTAAAGTAGTCACGGCCCTATCCTGAGAAGTCACATTCAAGTCCACTACTTCTATGTGGGACGATATAAAGAAATTAGCTACCTACTCTACATATAAATGTACAGCCGTTCGGGAAATCTTGAAGATCATTACCAATAGTGATACTTGCAATGATAGGGTCTCACTCGAGTTGCCACGAATTCGGAACCAGTCTTTCATATAACTGCTTCTTCCCACCGGGATACCGCGTGCACAACCAACGTCATACCTCGTATGTGTAAGTGAATATAACGTATCTATTTATTGTTAAGTCGTCACGTTCAAATTGTTAAAGCGTTTTATTGTTCAGATTACAGTTTCTGTCTAACTTCTTTGAAAAAGCCATTTGGCAGATGTGCGAAAGCTTGGAAACGCATATTTATATATTCCTACGCCAGTAAATCGGATCACTAGCGTAGTTTTACTACACTCATCGTCACAAAAGTAGTTGCACCCAGAATTAAGCAACCGGCAGCAATGAAACTTGGTGGGTAGGTTTGACATCGTGAGACATGCAAATGATTCAAGTATTACGCTCGGCCGCGTATGTGTCGCAAGCAAGGAGGTGTCATAATGCTGTTCCTGACAGGATATGTAACGCCGTCTCGTTGAGCGTGCTTGCCGTTCTGAGTCGTGATATTTTATTGATTGCATCCTTTGCAAAAAAAGTATGCCTCGGAGAAAAGTTCGGAAGTCATTTGAGCAGTTGGTGGAGTCCAATAGGGGCCGCATCGTCGGGCTCCAGGAAGCGGGATTGCCTTCTCGCCATATTGCGCGCCATACTGGTGGTGTGGATATCACCATAGCATGCTGTTGGGTGTAGTGGATGGAAAAAGACACGCAGCAGCGCCAGGAAGTGTCTAGGAGTCGTAGACGAACCACGGGGAGAGAGGACCAACGGGTTTTCAGACATGCGCGGAGTGACCCAACCAATGGTCCCGATTGAGAATATTCAGAGAGTAGTGGTGCCCTCCAGGCATCGTGCGATTAGTGCCAACACCATTGGCATACCGCTACATGACATAGAACTACACGCACGCAGACCGTTACGACGACTGCCATTAACACCAGTGCATCGTCGACAAAGACTGCAATGGTGTCATGCCAGAATCGCATGAAGTTACGCAGAATGGCAGCTGGTGATCTTCAGTGACAAGTCCCGCTTTTGTTTTGGAGGAAACGACCACTTAATCAGTGTGTGGAGGCACCGTGGTCAAGCGCCAAGATGAACGGTTTGTTGTCAAATGTCCCAAGTCTAGAAGGCCTTGTGTCATTGTGTGGAGTGCACACCATGACACCATTGCCTAAGACGCCAGATCGTTTTTTGTGTTAATTACAGACACTTTGACAGCCCAACATTACGTTAATGAGGTCTTGCAACCAGTGCCCTACCTTTTTTGAACGCTCACGCCGGTGCGATTTTTTAACAGGACAATGCTCGTCCGCATATTGCGGCTGTCTCAAGAGCTTGCCTTAAAGGCACTGACACTCCGCCATGGCCAGCCACATCGCTAGACCTATCGCCGATTGATTATGTGTTGGATGCTATTGAACGCGCTATCCACACTACACCCCTACTGCATAATCTGCAGGAACTGGGTGAGAAGATTCAAGCTGCATAGAATGCCTAATCGCAGGACACCATCAGGAACCTGTGAAACTCCATGCCGAGAAGTCTGGCATGCTGTGCGAGCAAACATGGCGGCCCGAAGCCATAATGAGACGCACTACTTATTGGTGTGCAGCTCAATGAATATTGCCCATATCAGTCTCAATGTTTAATCAGTTATTGTTCTTGGTAACCTTTAACTTCCTCTCGAATAGCATTGCCATCCAACACGTCCTTCTGGGTGCAACTATTTGTTTGGCGATTAGTGTAGTTTCGGCATCAACTTGTTTACCCTCCCATTTGCATTTATGGCTGCAGCCGGCTCTCTAAATGTGCAGCTCTCTTTCTGCTTTTAAGAACCTAAATGGAAGGCTGTTCTATATCTGATGGAGAGCGTGATAGTTTCAGTTGTTACATTAATAGCGCTGATGACGCATAAATTGTAGTATTACTGTTTAAACTGAAGAACGCTGAACAAACTCGATGATAACATAGCTTTCAATAACTTTTTAAGCACAACTTAATTGCTGGGAGAATAATGTGATAATAGTGATGAACTCTTATTTTGTTTTAATACTCGTATAAAAAGTAATCTTTCCATTTTGAGAGATTCTATTAATTACGTTAAAATTACAATATCTGAGTATAACCCTTTTGTATGGCCATTTTTCATGGGCCACTTTCTCATGTACAGTAAAACAAGGTATTGCCGAAATACACTGCTGGACAATTGCTAAGGACGGATCATAAACAGCTATATAGCGCATAAAAAAGTAAGTGTGGTTGGATGCCAAGCGAAACAAAATAATGTCAGAATGCCAGGACATTACAAGAAAGACAATTTATTGTGCTCTGAAATCCAGGAGTATTTGGAACGTGTTCAAGGGACAAACAGGCCATTTTGTGCAGAATACGTAAACGTGAAAAATGCAATTACCGTCCTCAGGCGTTCCGGCGTAAGATGTCAATACGGGATATGGCCACCATGGAGGGCGATGCGAGATTCCACACGTCGTGTCATGCTTTGCACAACATTATCAAGCAGCTGTTGGGGTAATTCATCCCATTCCTCTGTCAGTGCACGGATGAGGGTGTCCTTGTTTATTGGAGGGCATTGGCGACCAGCCAGACTCCTCCCCAAAGCATCCCACACATTTTCAATGAGATTCAGATCTGGAGAACGTGCTGGCCATACGAGGCGTTGAATATCCTCGCTCTCAAGACACTCCTGGACAGCGACTTTTCGATGACATGTTGCGTTGTCGTCCATGAAAATGAATCTAACACCGACAGCACCACGGAACATGAGAACATGAGGTAGCAGAACATCATTAATGTATCGTTGGCTAGTCATAGTCCCAGTTGGAAGCACATACAGGGACGTACGGCCATTAATCATGATGCCAGTTCATACCATGACACTACACGTCGGATATCGGTCCCTTTCCTGTATGTTTGCTGGACAATATGCAGTACCACTATTACGCCAAATCAGTTGTCGTCGACAATCAGACGATAGACTGAATCTACTCTCATCTGAGAAGAGGACAGCAGACCAGTCGTTATCAGTCCAATTGCGATGTTGATGGCACCATTGCAAACGGGCGGTACGGTGACGTCTGGACAATGGGATGCACACAACAGGACGGCGGGCATATAGTCCTCCTTCATGCAAACGTCTGGCGACAGTTTTTCGGGAGATCCGCTTGCTAGTAGCAGCCATAAACTGATTTGCCATCTCACTAGCTGTGCTGCGCCGGTGTCCTTTTGTTGATAACACTATGTACCGATCTTCTGCAGGTGTCGTACTGCGAAGAAGACCTCCCCCGTGACGTTTGCTACACTCTCCATTTGTTTGAAATGATTTCCAAAGCCTTGAAACAACACTGTGGCTGACGTCGAACTCCCTGGCAACATCTGTTATTTTTCGCCCTTCTTCAATCTTGCCAATAATACGGCCACGCGTAAAATCATCTAGGTGATATCGGGAAGACATACTGAAAATTGCAAGTTTGTCAATTGATTCTTTCCCTTTCAACTTCGCGTTTGAACAACAACGGTCAATACGCGTCAAATCCTTTATATCTCTTATCAGCGCTATGACGTCACGAACAAGTTCGGCAATCCAAAATTTGCATACGCACAACACGTCTTACTGTATCCCGCACTTATGCTAATTTCCCCATTTTCCTGTCTTCCATTTTATGGTTGCTATCGTTGCTATTGTCATCCGTCCTTAGCAATTGTCCGGCAGTGTATATAGAGTGGTTGCCGAAATGTACAGAGCGACTGCCAACAACGCACAAGTTTTTTTTCTGATATACGGTGACACTGACGCTAACGAAAGAAATCGAAATATTTTCTGTACAAATCATTGACATGGTATAACGTTAGAGAAACAAAAAAAGGACAGAGGATTGGAAAACAGAAACACCTTTAGTGAACTTAATGAAAAACAGAAGCATACATATGCCTATTTTAAATACATCTGGTATTGCTCCTATAAATTCAAATACAAATTAAAGAACAGGTGATGAAAATCATCAAAACATAAACTTTCAAATACATTTACAGGTACAGACGTCAAAATTAAAATCGGAACCGTTGCCATCCCACTTAACCTCGGAACCGTTTGCCGCATTTTAACAAGTAAGGTACCGTTGGAAAGTTCTTAAAGGGAACTATCACGTGCTGTGAAGGAACATGATCATTAAGCTAATTGACATGCTACGTAGCTCCCTATATCCTATTATTCCTTCATAAGATGTATGGTATTTTGTGAACATTCTATTTCGCACATGGAAAACTCTTTACATTTGAAATTTCATACAAATCGACCAATTAATACGTGTACAGAGAGCTACAGAAAAGAGATGAAGCTAATGTTAAACTCCGAAAGCTGTTTTTGATTTCTATCATTTAATAGAGAACAGATACGAATGATTCGGTGTTGCAACAAGAAAACACAAAGAGACCCAAATAATATGAGCCGCTATACAAGAACAGAACGGGCCTTAAAGGAATTATGGAGTATGAATACGAAAAAATGTGTTATGCCTATATTTGATTAAAGTTCGTTTGATGCGAAACATTAAACCCCTAAATCTGGAGAGCATAAAACCTTATTGAGATATAGACGAAAACACAAGCATACATTGATAAAACATATTTCACTCTATTTACTGCAAAATTGGCTTACCCCGAAAAGCTTTGAAAATTTTAGGATACTTTTTTTTACCTACTAAATAGATATGGAAGAGCAGGGAAGCAGGTTGCAAGGAAGCAATAAGTCGAGATGGAAATCATGGATGCGAAATATTATTATTGCAAGTTTTTATGATGAATAATATACGTTAATAATTTTAAACAAAAATAACTTACAACATACGCAAATCAGAAATATAGTTTTCTATTAGTTACATAGCTGACTGACTCTTGTACATTTGTTAATTCAAAACTCAAATAATCAGTACATTCCACAAAACGAAAGCTTCGTATAAATGTGTTTTCTGTATATTTCTTAAATAAATAGCTTTACAGCTTCGTGAAATTATGAAACTGTGGTCATGCAAATGAAAACTGCAAATTATTTCCTCCGCGAGTGAATCCGCGTGTCTGATATTTTTCATATTGCACATTTGCTCTGGTGTCCATTCCGTTCCGAATTATGGTATAGTCAGCATATATCTACTCATTGTTCTGATTTATTTATATTTTCCATTGTAGTTATTTTAAACTATCTGTAATGCACAAAACAGAACTGTCTTTAGCTGCAATACAGATGCGGAATCAACATGTGTAGCTTTGATCTGTACGCAAATCGCCTCTTTTCGTTTTCCCGGTGGCGCAGTAGTCTAAGCGCTGGCTTGTGACCATTCGCCCCTGACGGGTTCGAATCCCGGTGAGGCACGGATTTTGTTTTTGTCTTACGGTACTGGCTCTCTCCCTTCCCTGGAGTCAGTGACCCTAAATTAGGGACGGGCGACTGCTTACAGCTCATTGAGTTGCTCACGGCAGTAGTTAAACCTTTTTTTTTTTTTTATTGGAGGTTTAACGACCACCGTGAGCAACTCAAGTGGCTATAAGCAGTCGCCCGTCCCTAATTTAGGGTCACTGGTTCCAGGGAAGGGAGAGAGCCAGTGCCGTAAGACAAACACAACATCCATTCCTGACCGGGATTCGAACCCGGACCCCTTACCGACGAATGATCAGAGGCCATCGCCTTAGACCACTGCGCCACCGGGGCGGCAAGTCAAACCTTCAATCAAAAATAAAATCGCCTCTTCAAGATTAGACGTTTTCACCTACCGTTTAAGAAAATATCCGGAACCACTGGCGTCTAGAGCATTAAGCTTTCATAGTGTAGTTTAATAAGGATGCCATTTTGTTTCATGCCCGTCGACTACATGATACCTTCCCATGTATCCAAAAATTAGAAATGCGAACTGATTGGTGGACTGTAGGATATACAGAGTAAACAGTCTACAGGTATCAGCAGAGTTAGGCATAGCTAGAAGCAGAGTTTCTGTGTGGCATGACATGCTTAAAATAGTGAAAATCTTCCAAATACGTGGAGACAATGTAAATAGACAAAGTAATTGCCCATTCCACATTTGTCTTTAATTAACACACAGCAACCAAAAAATTGTTATCCGGACACCACTGGAATCGAACTGAAGTTCTGTCGCCGTAGATTGTTGATCACTGTAGCGCAAAACGAACGAGATCTCTAGGGTTCGATACCAGCGGTGTCAGGATAACAATTTTTCGGTTGCTGTGTGTTATTAGAAAATAAACGTGGAAGGAGCGATGACTTTATTTACATTGTGTCCACGTATTTGGAAGATTTTCACCTTTACTCTCGCCCAATAGATTTCTTAGCTATTATTAAATAGCTTGTGCCATTAAGCCACCTTCGAAACCGACGTTCACCTCTCACATTTTATTTTATTTTTATTTATTTATTTTAATTTTTGTGCCACACTACACCATTCACCACACAATCAAATCACAGATACAATTTCTGTACAAAAAAAAACATGCAAATACAGATATTATACAATAATATCATACATATATTGAAAAGTATAAATGAAGTAATAGGAAATACAAAAACACGTATGAAACATGAATAATTTTGTTTTTAGTTTGAGTAAATTAAAGCACCACTACAGGTTCTTAAACAAATCAGTGCGGTGTACTGTGATTGTGGCAAGGGAACCAGGAAAAAGGCTAACAATAGCCTGACGGGACCCTAGTCCTGCCTACGGCACACCTTATATACCCTCCAAGCCAGCTGATGAACGTGCCTTCTATCATTGGCTACGCGCTGTTGACGTCAAAAGTAGGAGGTGGTCACAATAATGTGATTCGACTGTGCATCTCAGTGAACTGAAGAAACCAGTGTCTATGTTGCACAGCAATTATAAATGACTAGGTGAAAGCTCGTCGCCGCCCCAGTAGTGCAGTGGTCTAAGCGGTGGCTTCTGATCATTCGTCCGGAAGGGGTCGGGGTTCGAATCCCGGTTAAGCATGGATGTTGTGTTTGTCGTCCTGCACTGGCTCTATCCCTTCCCTGGAACCAGTGGCCCTAAATTAGGGACGGGCGACTGCTTATAGCCCATTGAGTTGCTCACGGTGGCCATTAAACCTCCCTCTCCCCCTCCCCAAAAAAGCTCGTCAGTAATGACGGGTAAAAATAAGATCAGTAATGTTTTAATAACCAGATATTATTTTTGTTTGAGACGTTCAAATGCGAAAGTATGTTTCCTGAACAATAAAATAATTATTGGTTGAGGCAGGGATTTGACAATTAAAACCGGCAAACGCTAGCTAGCATTTTTCTAATGTTAGTTCGCCGAATATCAGATGTTTCTGTAGGCAGCTTATTAAATTTCAAAAACAAAAGCTGCAACCAGTCGCAATATTTCCGACATGTTTTTTATGAAATTGTTAGAAAGCAAGACTTGTTTGTCGTTCCCGTCCTTCAAAATCCCTCAAAAAATGCATGGAAGCCCTGTAGCGCGTTTTGTTTCGTTTACTGTAAAAATAGGAATTTACGCAAATGACAAGCCACTACGTCCTCTTGTTCCAGCTGTTGCCAGACAGCAGAAATGTGTTAAAATAGCAAAAGCCTTTACAGAAACTTTGAATTGCGCAGTTGAAAATGTTAAAATATTATGGTAGTTCATTCGCAGAAGCACAAACAGTAGATTTTTTTCTTTTCCATTTCTTCCACAAATATAAATAAAATAATACCTAGTCTTACTCTGCGAAAAAAAATATTTATGTTCTGAGAATTTCGTGGTTTAAAGAGGAAGAAAGTTCCCAAATCATGTTTTTTCCACACAAGAATAAAATTATAATAGCAAACTTACCTACTCTACTGTAACTCTCAATTTTTAGACTTAAATGAAAAAAGAATCTGGTTTGACAATCAAAAATAATTATTTTAGGCTCACCAGGGGAATCTTAAAATTAAATTTCATACGATAGGATTCTAATTAAAAAATGTTACTTGTTTATGAACTACAAAGTAGAACCACAATTATTGACGTAACGTTTTCCTGTTTTGAAATAGTTGATTGCCACCCCGGTGACGCATTGGTTTAAGCGATGGCTCCTGATCATTCGTCCGAGATGAGTACGGGTTCGAATCCTGGTGAGGCATGGATGTTGTGTTTGTCTTACGGCGCTGTCTCTCGTCCTTCCCTGGAGCCAGTGACCCTAAATTAGGGACGGGCTACTGCTTATAGCCCATTGAGTTGCTCACGGTGGTCGTTAAACCTCCAAACAAAAGAGTTGATCGTGTGACATAAAATGTGTGACGCAATGCATATTTGATGTCATGAAAGAATAATTTGAATAATATGGCGTCACACCAGCAGCTGTAAAAATTGTTTTGACGTAGAACTTAGACTAACTCTGCGGATAGTACGGTGGGACATATAGCCGACTGCCTGTGAGAAAGGTAGGTCCCAAATGAAATTATTATAGCTTTAAGGGGACCAGTCCTGAAAAAAATAATAGGTACTTTTTTTTTAATTTAATTTTTTTCCTACAGTGTTTGGTGAATCAAATGGTATACGACACTTGATAAACAGAAAATAATTTGTAGGCGAAAAAAATGTTTGAAGTTAGGCGCACAAGTTGCGCAAGTAAGGCCTGCCCAGCCACATCTGAGCAAGCGCGACTCTGTCGAATGTCTGTCGTCATCCTGGGAGAGGGGGACACACACATAGGGTGGGTCCGTCAGGTCTGTACCCCCTCCCCCACCCCAGAATTTAAAAAATACCTTATACGGCGAAATAAAAAACAAATCTTTCTGCACATGTTTATAGACACGAGCTGGCTGTGGTGTGAGTGTATCAACCACAGAAATCAGAGTGCTCTTTTGCCTTAGGAACGCTGCCTCTGTTTTGGATGGCTGACGATGGCAAGCATTGAAGCAGGGAATTAGTGAAACCCCAGAGTGCTTGAGGAACCAGGAATTCATCACTCTCCCACTCTCTCGTGTTCCCGTAACTCTTTCCAGGAAATTTTTCCATTGATAATGTGTCTGCTCTTTAACAGTGTAATGAACAGTGCTGTCAAGGCAAGCATATAATTTATATATACACTGGCGGAAAGTGAAAAAAGAACACCAAGAAGGAGAATTCTGATACCAACGAAATTAATACAGCATAATAACGGAATACAGAGGATAATGTGATCAAAATATTATGGCAACATACAGCTGTATTTTCTGGTCAACTGAAAAATAACATTTCCATGTAATATGGTTAGTACGAGATTGAACCGCCATAAACTGCGTTACACTGTGCAATTCTGGAATGGAGTCTGTCGTACATATGTTGGATGTAAGTTTGGGGTATTGAGTTCCGAGCATCCTCAACCTGGACGCGTAAATCGGGGATGGTCGTGGCTGGCCGTGGAGACCGGATAAGTCGTTGTCCCATAAAATCCCACACGTGCTCAATGGGGGACAAATCCGGTGAAAGTGCAGGCCATGGAAGTTGGCTCACCCCTGAAGTGCATGTTGCGTTGCACGTGCAGTGTGTGGGCGTGTGTTATCTTGCTGGAAAACACCACGATGAACCGACCTCACAAATGACACAACAACGGGCTGAATGATGTTGTTGATGTAGGAGGTGCTGTTTAACGTACCCGGTACAGACACTAACTGTGTACGGAAGTGATAGCTGATCGCTTCCCACACCAGGAGACCAGGTGTAGGCCCAGTGTGTCGCTGGCGGATGCAAGAAGGATGGAGACTTTCCCCTGTGCATCTGCGAACACGCATACGGCCATCTGAGGCTACCAAGCAGAATCTGCTTTCATCGCTGAACACGACAGATCGCCATTGCGTTCTCCAGTGCAGACGTTAGCGATACCACTGCAGCCGTTCCTGACGGTGGGCTGAAGTCAGAGGTACATATGCCAGTCACACGTGCACGTAGTCCTGTATCCAGTAGACGGTTGCGGATAGTTCGCACAGTCACCTCAGGTGCAACGGCAGCTCGGATTTGCGTCGCAGTGGATGTTCTGCTTGACAACGCCGCTCTTCGTATGCGTCGATCTGTCCGCTCATCAGTCCGTCTGTGACTGCCGGTTCCACGTCTTCTCGTGTGGGAATGTTTCTCGGACCATCTACGCCACCCTCGTTCCACCACGGATACTTCCCGTCCAATTCGCACCGCAATACGACGATACGACCACCCGGCCTCTCGGAGTCCGGCTAGACGACCTCGCTCAAAGTCCGATAACTGCTGAAATCCTGCAAGTCTTCCATGTCCAGGCATTGCAGCTTCTTTAGGGTGTTCGCACGTGTCCGTACACCGACGACTGATTACATTCACTTCGCCGTACTCCTTAAATACCACCGACGATAATTTGCATATTATGCCGTGCTTTTGCGTAAGCGGTCACAGGTTGGTCCCGAAATTAACATCACAGCTACGAACACTCAACTCCATTAATATATGTAAATTTCATGATCGTCCGCCAATTTCTTCTTGGTGTTCTGTTTTCCCTTTTCGCCAGTGTATTATTTAAAGTGAGCTTAGATGAAAAATTTTCTGCATTACAGTAAGAGAAGCGATTTAAACTTTATTTTTCTGTACGTCTTAAGGTCTTACATAAATATTAATGCATATATTAATGCACATTTAATTTAGCAGACTTATCCAAAAGAGTAAGGTTTTTTTAACCTGTGAACACATCAGTGCTGGTTTATGCTAACAAAAAGAATCCACACACACACACACACACACACACACACACACATATATATATATATATATATATAATCCATATATGTGTGTGTGCTTAATTTCTAGTTTAATTTGTCCCGGATTCTAGAAGGAGCGGGAAAGCAAAGGAAGACGGCGAGCAGAAAGCTGAAGTTCAGCAAAGCGGAGGAAACGGAGTATGACGCGGGAGGCTTCTAGTCATAAGTCTTTTTTTTTTTTTACCTCCCCTGAAAAGTTGTGGTTTTGTACATTTAGGAACATTGCTCTCATAAACCACTTAAGATAATGGCTTGAATTTTTTTATACCTTACTGTTACAGTGGACAACCCCCCCCCCCCATTCTAAAACCTGAAGAAAACTTTAAAATTTGTCCGCCATGTCGCGTATTGTATGAGGCAGCTAGGAATCACAGTTCGGCAGGCTCACATGTTCTTTTACAATTCAGTTTTTTTATTTATTTCTCATTTACGTTGTTTTTTTCTTTCGGATGTCCTCTAAATTAATTAACAAAATTGCGGGATAATTGGGAAGTCGCTCCAATGCTTTTGAAGGCAAGAAACGCAATATTTTTGCCATTTTGTTGGGGTGGCAACGTGCGGTTTCCTAATTGAAGACCAAGGTAGCACTCAATGGTTGCTCTGGAAATTGATAAGAGCAAAGCGATAGGCACAGAAGAGGACTTCTGGATTTCTTGAGGAGGGGCCGATGTTACGACCCACACCCGCCATTAATTTAGTAATTAATGGGCGTGGTTGATGTGTGAAATTAATTAAGTATTAATTATGTTCGAGGCTTGATTGGAGTTTAAAAGTGTAAACAGCAGATAAAGTTTTATCTGGGGGTTTGGAAAGAAAAGAGGCGAAGAATTCTCTCTGGCTGGGTGGTCTCAGAATAGCTCTGTTAGGTCATAAATATCAGGGCGCAGCTGACGGGAAACTAAGCAACACGGAATGGTACCTTTCGAAGAGGGGTCCACTTGAGTAAATGAATGAAGATGGGGACAAAAGGTTTAGCGAATAATCGTAAATTCGTCGATTGTTTGGGGCATTTTCGAGAACAATTGCTCTCTGTGTGGTCCGTGCATGAAAAATAAGAGTTCGCACTTGGCATGAACATAAGGAAGAAAGTTCAGTTGTCTGTATGCTCTCCGATGTGAAAGGCTGGATGCCTTGGATCTGCTAAAAATGAATTGGGAAAAATGAAGCAGCAAACCTCCCCGCATTTGGTAAGAAATGGAGACAACTCGAGGCAGCTGGAGATGCCAGTTTGCCATAAAGACAGCAGAATGCCTAAATCCGCGGGATAAAGCAGAAATTTCTAGGCTGGAGCGTAATGGAACTCAGCGACTGTTTGGCCTAATGAAAGCCAAGTTACAGGGGAATTAAGAAGTCTGCGAGTGGACAGTGGTCATTCCAATGAGAAGCGAAGCCAAGCAAAGTCGGGTTCGGATGCCAACCACTGCAGTGTGGAATCGTCACCCAGATTCATCCCCTACTGTGGAGGAAGTGAAGAGACGCGCTTGTCTTACGTGGCGAAGCGAGGCCCCATGTGTGCGGTCACGTAAGCAGCGAAGCCACTACGTGTAAGTGCGACGGGATGAAAACATGGCGAAAGAAAAATATGAGCGTAAGAGCGGTGGCTTCGATACCTAACAAATATACAGGTGAAATGTTCAGTTGCCGATATACGCTTAAGGTAAAAGCACGTCTGATTTCGCTCGGCCGAGAAAATTAATCTCAGGGCTGGCGGTCGCAACTCGATAAAAAAATGGAAACGAAACCTGCGAGTGGCATATTTGAACTGCGTACTCAGGCAGGGTAGATAGATAGATGGTTTGCGAACGGAAAGGAACTGACTGAATTGGGAATGAACGGTCAAAAAGGACGGAAGGTAGCGACGGACGGAATCAACTATAGCAGCAGCGGAATTGAATGTGTCCCACTCTCCCAGCAGTCGACGTTCACAATTATTTCTTCACGACAACAAAAATCATTTCCCAGGAACACAGAAAATCAATCTTGGAAACCGCAACATCAGATGTGAGAGGGCCTATTTTGCTTAACGGCCACCTTCAAATCGTCACGAGAATAGATCAGTGTGCACTCTAATCATTGCAACAAAGTGCGGCGTGATATTATTATTTTTAAGTGTGTGCTTCATTTACATCAAGCGTCAAAGTGAAGTGTTGAATCATCGGTGCTGCCACATGGTGCAAGTGTCTGTGTGTGTGTTTTTTGTTTTGTCGTGTGATATTATGTGATACACAACGGATTTGCACAGCAAAGTCATGTAACTGTAAGTAGATGAATATTTCCTTTTTCTTTCTTCGCACATCTGCGAACTTGTGCCATCCCGACACCCAAAGCTGCATGGACATAGATGCAGTAATGCTGAGTGACTGAACCTCAGAGGAAATACCTGCACATACAGATTTCAATTTCTTACCGGGCCCATTTCCTGATTATTTTTTACATGAATAAGGGAGAAGGTGTGGCCACAAATTCCGCTGGGCGGGACAGTTTCTTTTAACTTTGGTTCAGGGCCAAAGCGAGCGGAGAAGGGATCTGCATGTGCATGCTTATTAGATTTAGTTAATTAACTTTGGCAGTATTTCGCACCTATAATCTTATACCGCAAATTAACGTGCTTGTGTATTTTGTGTCGCGAGTATTTTTAATGTGATCGTTTGCATATAATTTTTTTTTCATTCTCTAAGCAATTGTATATGAATATCACCTGCAGCTCTATTTAGTGTGTAAACGAGTAGTATCTCTGGTTCAGATAGTCCGGTGGAGACTCAGTCGGCTTGTGTCTTCCGACAGTAATGTGTGACACCGTATGCTGCCCTCATAAGAGGGGCAATTGTCTATACGCCCAGAGAGCGCCGTATCTGTTTAAATCTCGCAGAACGTTATTAAATGTTGTGTTGTGTATTTGAGAATCATGTGTTATTTGCGAAAGTGAGTGTTGTACTGGCTGGTTGGGGATTGAATGTACCGGAGTAAGATCCGGACCACTACACTCAGTCACGAATTGGTGATTGCGGGTGAACCTCATCACAACTCTGATCCCAAAGTATCATTTTTTTTTTTAGATTATTTTATATTTTATTTGTTGTTGTTATTTTGTTCACAAGGTGGATTCACCCAAGCCTTATGCTTCGGGTCATTCTTCAACTTTTCATTTTTTATGTTCTGGTGTGAATCTTTGAGTGCAGCAGTGCACCTGAGATTCTCACCTGGTGCCGTGGCCAACTAAATTGTACTTCAGGTCTCAAGCACCGTTACCGGCAGACTCGGCAGGAACACTGCTAGTGCCGTGTAACATTAATGGTGCCGTTGTCCCAGGATCGATACCTATATTTTGCAGCTAGCCGAACAACACTCATGTTCGTAAAATAAGTGCGAATTGACTGCCATTACTATTTTTATTTAGTTTTGTTCGGTGCGAATTTTGTATAATTTAGCATTAAGTAAGCCTTAAGCTGTTTTCTAAGAACTGCCATAATTTTAGGGGGTAAGAAAAACAAAATGGCTAACACGAAAAAATCGTCATCTGCGAGTCACATGGATTCAGATGATTCTGGTGGTCACTCTGACGGAGAACATATGAGCACTGGGGCTGCAATTGTTCCGGAAGAGAGTACACCTGTTACAAGTACAGCGGGTACATCACAGCTGAGACAAACGGCTTTAGCCGCACCTATGGTTTACGGTGAGCAAATAGCGGGATGCATAAACATGTTGAGGCTATTTACAGGCACTGATCCGCTGTATCGTGCTAAACACTTTTTCAGGATGTCGAAAGTGCAGCGATGGTGGGTAGATGGAGTGAGCAAACTAAACTCGCGATTGCAAAATCTAAATTTCGGGAGAAAGCTGCTGAATTTCTATCTGATAGCGATGAGCTGAGGGCAGAAACCGAACCCTTTGCAGCGCGAACCCGCATGATTGTGGATCCCTTACGAGTGCAGGGAAGCCAGGTCAAAAGTCCTCCAATCATTTCGCGGGTGTAGGAGCATCGAACGTGAGAGATCTGTGGAACTCGTGTATTAATGTTACACGGCACTAGCAGTGTTCCTGCCGAGTCTGCCGGTAACGGTGCTTGAGACCTGAAGTACAATTTAGTTGGCCACGGCACCAGGTGAGAATCTCAGGTGCACTGCTGCACTCAAAGATTCACACCAGAACATAAAAAATGAAAAGTTGAAGAATGACCCGAAGCATAAGGCTTGGGTGAATCCACCTTGTGAACAAAATAACAACAACAAATAAAATATAAAATAATCTAAAAAAAAATGATACTTTGGGATCAGAGTTGTGATGAGGTTCACCCGCAATCACCAATTCGTGACTGAGTGTAGTGGTCCGGATCTTACTCCGGTACATTCAATCCCCAACCAGCCAGTACAACACTCACTTTCGCAAATAACACATGATTCTCAAATACACAACACAACATTTAATAACGTTCTGCGAGATTTAAACAGATACGGCGCTCTCTGGGCGTATAGACAATTGCCCCTCTTATGAGGGCAGCATACGGTGTCACACATTACTGTCGGAAGACACAAGCCGACTGAGTCTCCACCGGACTATCTGAACCAGAGATACTACTCGTTTACACACTAAATAGAGCTGCAGGTGATATTCATATACAATTGCTTAGAGAATGAAAAAAATTATATGCAAACGATCACATTAAAAATACTCGCGACACAAAATACACAAGCACGTTAATTTGCGGTATAAGATTATAGGTGCGAAATACTGCCAAAGTTAATTAACTAAATCTAATAAGCATGCACATGCAGATCCCTTCTCCGCTCGCTTTGGCCCTGAACCAAAGTTAAAAGAAACTGTCCCGCCCAGCGGAATTTGTGGCCACACCTTCTCCCTTATTCATGTAAAAAAAATAATCAGGAAATGGGCCCGGTAAGAAATTGAAATCTGTATGTGCAGGTATTTCCTCTGAGGTTCAGTCACTCAGCATTACTGCATCTATGTCCATGCAGCTTTGGGTGTCGGGATGGCACAAGTTCGCAGATGTGCGAAGAAAGAAAAAGGAAATATTCATCTACTTACAGTTACATGACTTTGCTGTGCAAATCCGTTGTGTATCACATAATATCACACGACAAAACAAAAAACACACACACAGACACTTGCACCATGTGGCAGCACCGATGATTCAACACTTCACTTTGACGCTTGATGTAAATGAAGCACACACTTAAAAATAATATCACGCCGCACTTTGTTGCAATGATTAGAGTGCACACTGATCTATTCTCGTGACGATTTGAAGGTGGCCGTTAAGCAAAATAGGCCCTCTCACATCTGATGTTGCGGTTTTCCAAGATTGATTTTCTGTGTTCCTGGGAAATGATTTTTGTTGTCGTGAAGAAATAATTGTGAACGTCGACTGCTGGGAGAGTGGGACACATTCAATTCCGCTGCTGCTATAGTTGATTCCGTCCGTCGCTACCTTCCGTCCTTTTTGACCGTTCATTCCCAATTCAGTCAGTTCCTTTCCGTTCGCAAACCATCTATCTATCTACCCTGCCTGAGTACGCAGTTCAAATATGCCACTCGCAGGTTTCGTTTCCATTTTTTTATCGAGTTGCGACCGCCAGCCCTGAGATTAATTTTCTCGGCCGAGCGAAATCAGACGTGCTTTTACCTTAAGCGTATATCGGCAACTGAACATTTCACCTGTATATTTGTTAGGTATCGAAGCCACCGCTCTTACGCTCATATTTTTCTTTCGCCATGTTTTCATCCCGTCGCACTTACACGTAGTGGCTTCGCTGCTTACGTGACCACACACACGCACACATGGGGCCTCGCTTCGCCCCGTAAGACAAGCGCGTCTCTTCACTTCCTCCACAGTAGGGGATGAATCTGGGTGACGATTCCACACTGCAGTGGTTGGCATCCGAACCCGACTTTGCTTGGCTTCGCTTCTCATTGGAATGACCACTGTCCACTCGCAGACTTCTTAATTCCCCTGTAACTTGGCTTTCATTAGGCCAAACAGTCGCTGAGTTCCATTACGCTCCAGCCTAGAAATTTCTGCTTTATCCCGCGGATTTAGGCATTCTGCTGTCTTTATGGCAAACTGGCATCTCCAGCTGCCTCGAGTTGTCTCCATTTCTTACCAAATGCGGGGAGGTTTGCTGCTTCATTTTTCCCAATTCATTTTTAGCAGATCCAAGGCATCCAGCCTTTCACATCGGAGAGCATACAGACAACTGAACTTTCTTCCTTATGTTCATGCCAAGTGCGAACTCTTATTTTTCATGCACGGACCACACAGAGAGCAATTGTTCTCGAAAATGCCCCAAACAATCGACGAATTTACGATTATTCGCTAAACCTTTTGTCCCCATCTTCATTCATTTACTCAAGTGGACCCCTCTTCGAAAGGTACCATTCCGTGTTGCTTAGTTTCCCGTCAGCTGCGCCCTGATATTTATGACCTAACAGAGCTATTCTGAGACCACCCAGCCAGAGAGAGAATTCTTCGCCTCTTTTCTTTCCAAACCCCAGATAAAACTTTATCTGCTGTTTACACTTTTAAACTCCAATCAAGCCTCGAACATAATTAATACTTAATTAATTTCACACATCAACCACGCCCATTAATTACTAAATTAATGGCGGGTGTGGGTCGTAACATCGGCCCCTCCTCAAGAAATCCAGAAGTCCTCTTCTGTGCCTATCGCTTTGCTCTTATCAATTTCCAGAGCAACCATTGAGTGCTACCTTGGTCTTCAATTAGGAAACCGCACGTTGCCACCCCAACAAAATGGCAAAAATATTGCGTTTCTTGCCTTCAAAAGCATTGGAGCGACTTCCCAATTATCCCGCAATTTTGTTAATTAATTTAGAGGACATCCGAAAGAAAAAACAACGTAAATGAGAAATAAATAAAAAAACTGAATTGTAAAAGAACATGTGAGCCTGCCGAACTGTGATTCCTAGCTGCCTCATACAATACGCGACATGGCGGACAAATTTTAAAGTTTTCTTCAGGTTTTAGAATGGGGGGGTGTCCACTGTAACATTACTGTATATATCAACAACCACCTGGACTAGAATAATGACTAAATAATGCACTCAATTAAAATAATAAATACAATTGCTAATGAAAACGCAAGCAAAACCGACACCAATTTTGATTAATTAATACAAAATTAATTAATTGACCAATTGCGATATTTTAGTTCAGGTGTTGTATAATATCTTAGGAAAATGCATGCCAAGTTTGCAATTGATAGATACATTGTTTCTCACGATAGGCTTGGCCTAAGTACATCGAGAGCTCCCATAAGGTTGACATGCGAAGCCGAAAAAGGGACTGGTTCCCTTAAAATTACGTGCCGCACACTAAACGTGTTAGATTTGTAAACAGCTTGGAGTCCAATTCGCGTACTGCGCAATTCATAGTGCGCGCGACGCTCCGCTGGCTGTGGGGAGATGATGCAAGATTTCTGGGTGTGTTGCCGCGTTTGACTCAGCCTATGTCTGCAACCGTGAGCGAAACACGACTGTGCGTGGTATCGTTTTAAAGCTCTCGACGAGATCTGTTCAAATATATAAAGAACATATCTCAGTGCTTTTAAAAATTTTCGCGTGAACTGGTTAACATTTTCCCTAATGCCGCGGAATTCGCAGAATGAACGCAAGCAAACGTTCAATGAACTATTCAAATATCCCGAAACCTATGGGGATATGTGTGCAGCAGACGTGATCATCAGCAATGCAAAAAGTTACTAGTATCCGTTTATATCAATCGCGGCTAACTCAGTAATCTTGTATTATACACGCACAAAAGTTTTTTCTAATTTATTTTTTATTGGAAGTTTAACGAACACCGTGAGCAACTCATTGGGCTATAAGCAATCGCCCAACCTTAATTTAGGGTCTCTGGTTCTAGGGAAGGGAGAGAGCCAGCGCCGTAAGACAAGCACAACATCCATGCCTCACCGGGATTCGAACCCAGACCCATCTCGGACGAATGATCAGAACTTCAAAAGAGCATTTATTTACAACAAACACAAATTTTCACCGGGAAAAAAATTGCACAATAACTCACCGGTAACAACAATAAAACTCCACACAATCAATATCGCAATAAACAGAGAGTACTCTACAGGAAGAAGCAGACGACATCAGAGCAAGTTGAAGAATAACACACGGCAAGAAAACAGTTGCACAACAAACAATACATACAGGACAGACCACTAATGAAGCAAGGCGGTAAAGAAAAGTCAGCCGAGTTTGTCAAAACTGTCAAGGAAAAAAAAAACACGGTCCGACAACAAGCTGCAGCCGGAAAAAAACAACACCTGGGAGTTCGGAGAAATGCGTTGACAAATGGCTGTAAGCCGACGAACAACAAAAATTTACATTTAAAGCGTATCTCGGTCACTAAGACCGACAGCAACACAGAGAAAAAAACAACCACTAGAAACTAACACCCCGTACCATTAACACAACACACAAAGCACAATATTTAAATAACACCAAGCACACAATGCACAATACACAAATAGCACCATGAACACAATAAAGAATGCACAATACACAAATAACACCATGAAAACTTTGTGAAAAAGAACACAGGGGTTAAACTTGCAGACAAGCATCACCACCAAATAAATTCGGGTCGAAACAGTGAATACGCACTGTATGCACTGCACTAACCACAAAAATAAACACTAGTTACACAAGACAAAACCAAGAAACACGTCGGTAAGGTTCAGAACCAACACACACAAAAAAAAAAACCCTCGGTACCACGCGCCAGCAATACCCGTTCAGCAAGAAAAAAAAATAAAACAAAAAAATAAAAACAACCACAACATTAAACACAAAACCGTGCGACAGTAAACTGTGTGAAACCGACGAGTAATAAATATAAAATAGGTGAACGACATCAAAAGCAAACTAGGAAAAAAAGCAGACACTTGAGCAACAAAAAACAAAACAAAAACACATCAGACAATGTGCATGCCACAGCAAAAAGGCAATCAACATGAACAAAACAACATAAAACACCTTGGTAACAGTAAACAAACAGAAAATACCAAAACGCTTAGCCGGCACACAAAAAAGTTTGTCGACCAACGGCTTGAGGCCGACGGAAAATAAAATAAAAGAAAAGAAAAAGTCAGTAAACGCTACCGACAACAAATTAACGGGAATGTGTGTGCACGGAAAGCAACAAGAAGATAAACTAAAGGAGACACTAACCCACTGACACAGATCTACGGTATGTACAAAAATTATGCACTGAACAAAACAAACACCAATCAAAAAAAAATAAATATAAATATAATAAACTCTGGCTATGGGAGGAGAGCAATAATGCCTGCAGAAACATGAAACCATGACAAATATGGAGACCAGAGAGAGAAAAAGGCAGGCACATTCTGCCGAACCCGCGCCATGTCATACTCAAGTTGGAGGACCGATCTGATGGATGATCGGTACCTCCTGCACAAAAACACCCGGGCCGGATGATAACGCCGGAGAGAAGCTCGATCCACGCTTGAGTGGTAAAACAAATAAATAGTCAACTTTGCTTGGAGAATGATGAATGCACAAACAGAACTGTATACATGTACAGGGGGAGAATGGCGTCTGAGGAAATAAAAATGGAACATTGTATGAGGACAAAGGCAAACTTTGGAAAGAAGGGAAAACATAATCGAAAACAAGGGCTGCAACACCAGACAAGAATCATAGGAATGTGACACATCACCAAGTGTAGAACAAAAAGAAGCAAAGCGGGGAAGCCAAATGACGGAAACGATGAAGGGTACGCGGAGTGAGCAACCGACGGTGTAGGTGCAGCCAATGAATGTCCCTGGCTTTCGGGGAAGCCGGGGAAGTCGATGGATCACTCCACGTACCTGGAAGATCTGTAGCTGAAACAGAAGGAATTGCTAATGGAGCTGTGAAATTGGTAAGAAAATGCGAATAAAGAAGCTTGGCTGTAACTTGATGGGGTAAAAATGGAGAATCGTTTAAGTAGAGAAGAAAGGGAAGACTGAGCGACGGGGCGGAAGACTGAATGAGGCCAATAGAATTGACAAGTAAAGGATAAAGACGAATAAGACAGGATTGAATAACACAGAACTGTGCACGATGCTGAGGGGTATCAAGTAACAGAGGGGAAAGGCGATCAAAAGATTTCCGGTGAAGAGAAGAATCAAAAAGTTGAGAAAACTGAACGACGCCACTTGCAAACCAAGTGGAGAAGTTCAGGTACTGAGAATTTGGAGAACGAAGGGCAGAGGAGAAGAAAAGCGGTTCCGCTAGGAGATCGTTAGTCGAAGCGGGGGGGGGGGGAGGCGGACTGGACACAAGGAGTGCCAGAGGGAGAAAACGGTACGGTAAGTAGCGGGAAAGTGATTGGGAATGAGTGGAAAGAGGTCCATGCGGATAAAAGTAGCCAGAGAAAGAAAAGGACTTCGTGGAAAGAGCAAAGTGTCAATTATAGTAATCGAAGAACCGCAAGGAAGGGAAAAAATCCTCAAAAAATGTTGGAGATGGAAAGCGTTCGATTTAAGGGACAAATCCGGAAGGGCAAGACCACCAAAAGAAACCGGAAGGACAAGCGTGGATCGATGAACCCAATGTACGACATCCCATATAAAATTTGGAAAAAGACATTGAACGTGACGAAGAAAGAGGGGAGGAGGGAAATGAGCAAACCAAGTATGAGAAAGGGCCGGAAGAAGAAAAGCGGAAAGAAGATGCGACCTGCTAAAAAAAGAAAGAAACGGTTTCAAGCGGCGAAAAGGGGCAAGGCGTCGATTCATGTCCTGCACCAAAGGGGACCAAGTGGCGGCAGCAACCGCGGGACGACCACGAGCCAGCCCACAAGCCAACAGATTTAGAGGTATTAAGGGCCGCACCTGAAATTGAAGCATACTCAGTATAGGTAGACAAAACAACACCAAAAGCCTGTTGGGAACGTAAAAAAAGAGTAAGGTCGTCCGCATAGGCCGACAAAACCACGCGATGGTGTCGTGTGGAGGCCACACCACGCGGAATGCCTGCCAGCAAACGAGATCGAAGGGAAATAAGAAGTGGTTCAAACGTGAGGGCAAACAGTTGACCCGACAGGGGACAACCCTGCCGGATACCGCTTGCAAAAGGAATAGCAGCCGTCATAAAAGAAGAGGTTCGAACACGAAAGGAAGACTGGGAATATAGATTGGAAAGTGCCTGACAGAAAAGGGAAGGAAAGCCAAAGTGACGAAGAACAGAGAAAAGATAAGAATGATGGACAGAATCAAATGCTTGTTTCTGATCTAGGTTAAAAATAGCGAGAGGTTCAGAAAGACGGGAAGCAAGAGAGTGTAAATCACGGATGGTAGTGATGTTAGTTGCAATCGAGCGGGAAGGGATCGTATAAGTTTGGTCAGGATGAATAATAAATTGTAGAACAGGGTTAAGGCGAAGGGCCAGAATTTTTGCAAAGATCTTGTAGTCGGTGTTAAGAATCGAGATGGGGCGCCAGTTAGATAGAAGACCAAGATTACCAGTTTTAGGAATTAGGCGGAGAAGAGCAAAAGCAAAGTCAGAAGAAACGAAAGTCGAAGAAGAAAAGATCGAGTTGAAACAAGCAACGAGAAGAGGAAGCAGAGCAGGAAGAAAGGTTTTATAAAAAGAAAGTGGAAGACCGTCAGCCCCAGGGGCGGAGCGGTCATTCAGACTAGAAATGGCAAAACGAACCTCCGAGGGAGAGATCGGTGAAACCAAGGAGGGGGAAAAAAAGACGGGACCTGAGGAAGATGTGATAATAATGGAGAATTCTCTGCAGGCGGCAGGACCCGCAATCGAAACCGATCAGTGAAGTACTGAAAAGTTCGATCACAGATCTGCACTGGATCAGAAACAGTTGAGCCATCTGGAAGCGAGAGAAAAGAAATGTTGGAACTCAGAGCACGGTGGGATTCAAGATGTCGAAGGTGTTGAAACTGGTCATCATGAAAATGTAACTTGGAAAACTTTAACCGGGTAAGAGACGAAGAAGCAAAGGAAGATAGAATACTATGAAGTTGTGATTGAAGAGCTGCAAACGATGGATCTGAAGGAGAAAGGAACTGTAGTTTACGGTGAAGAGTAGTTAAATCATGAAAGCGGTGAAAACGGGACGAAAAAGAGAACTGACGTGCAAACGATAGGATAGAAAGTTTGGTGGAAAGCCACAGAGCTGCTGGGTCAACCGTGAGAGGAAGTTCAGAAATGGATGAAGAAATAATCGAACGAACTTCGGCCTGAAAAGTGGGATCGGAAAGGAGAAAATCATCGAGAGACCAAACCGGGAAGGGGGGACAGAGAAAGAGGACAAAAAAATTTCCAGAAGAACAGGACGATGGTCGGAGGAAACAGAAGGATGATGGGTTACTTCAACAAGGGAGGAGTGGAGGAAACTAGAAACATAAAACCGGTCGAGACGAGCTGCAGCATGCGCTAAGGCGGCCGGAGGAAACCATGTGAATTCACGGGACAGAGGGTGGATGGTACGAAATGCGTCAATGAGACAAAAATTACTAACTAGTTGAGACAGTTGGGAGGAAAGGTTAAGGCGACTCTCCCCGGAACCATCACGGTCAAGACCCGGTTGGAGAGTGCAGTTGAAGTCACCACCAATAAGAACGATTTCAGAAGGAGGAATTTGGGAGAGAAGGGAAATCAAATGCGAAAGAAGAGCATCAGCATCAACCGATGATTGTGGCATATGCAGATTGAAAACATGAAAACGACGGGAAAGATAACTAAAGGAGATACCTTGAAAGGAGCCCAGCAGACTCTGTGACTCAACGATATCTGAAAGAAGAGAATGAAACCGAGTACGGAATGCAATCGCTGTACCGGACCCAATGTGCGTCCGGTAGTTGTGATAAAAAGCGTAGGGCCAGCGTCTCCAGCAGGAATACCCGGTCGCCAAGGAACAGTTCGTCTCCTGGAAGAGGAGGATATCTGTTCTCAGGAAACGAACGCCCTCGAAGACCAAAGCATTCGCGGCTGAAGACGCAAGGCCTCTACAGTAAAAGCAGAGCACATTTAGGGAAGGCATCACTGGGGCGGCTGCATCCAACCTTCCAGTTCTGCCTTCAAAACTTTAAGTAAATACGCCAACCGGCGAGCGTACTGCTCTGTCCCGGAAGGCAGATCAACATTTAATAAGAACTCATGCAGGAACGTCAGTTGGGTTAGCATCTCCGGAAGGTGAGAGAGTTTACTCGCTATACAAGGGAGAGTAATCAATTTCGCCCGTCTGGGGTGAGCAATCAAGGCATACAGATCTGTGAATGAGAGGGGAGTTAAGGGCACCTCAATGTCAGCAAACATAGAGGTGATGTCAACCAGAGAGGGGGCAGGAGAGTCGTCATCAGATTCAGCAAATAAAGTTTCTTCAGAATCGGGATCGGTAACGTCCATGGAATCATCGTTCGGCAAACAGGAAAAACGGTTGTAGATGAAAACTGAAGAAGTAACAGGAGCCGGTCCAGGTGAAGGTGACGAGGATGTAGCCGTCTTCCTGGATTTCTGGCGGTCCGAGGAACTCGCACGACGGTTCGCTGAGCCAGGAGAGTTTTGCCTCTTGGTCCGCTGAACCTTGGGGGTGGAGGCCCCCTCAGACGCTGGCAACGGTGGAAATTCCTGCAGGTCAGTGGATGCCGAAGCAACACGGACCACTGGAGCTGATACGACAGAGGTGGAACCAGGAACGGCAGCTGGAACAGATTCAGTGGGGAGGGTGGGGGTAGAATCCGGAGCGGTGGGCAGAGTCTCCGCTGGAACAGCAGCATCAAGTGATTGAGTTGGAACAGTAGCAGCTGTGGAATGTGGGCATGCCGATGCAAGGTGACCTTCACCCTTGCATCGGAAGCACTGGACGCCAGCAAACAGATTGAAAATGTAGGTCCGGGTTTCAGTTATGAGTTCCAGGGTGGTTGGCCGGTTAACTATTGCTTGTGGGGTTGGAAAGATGACTCGGTATTGATGACGACCGCCCTGAACTTGTTTCAGGGGGAGTCGCGAGCAGCAGCTGGGAGGTACTTTGTGGTACCAACCACTCGCCCCATGGTGTTAAGGGCATCAATTAATACCGAGTCAGGCACAGCTGTGGGTACTGGAGACAAGGTGACAGTCACTGGTCTTTGAGCTGCTGCAACTGGTTGGAGATGTACGGAACCAATGTCCAAGCCAAAAGCCAGGATTTTGTCCACCGCCTGTTGATGAGTGAAGTGCACGACAACACCCCCTCCCAAGTGGATAATAGACACAATGCTTTCTCCGGGTACAACTTTGGAAATAGCATTTAAATATTGGGGGAGGGGGTGTCGCGCAGAGCAGGAACAAATACACTTAAAAGTAAGGCAGACGAAAGTTCCTTACCTTGAGGAGAGTCGAGTGGTAATGTTATCCTTAAAGCGGAAGCAACACGTGTAAACTCTGGTCGCGAAGACGCAGAAGCACTTTGTAAAGTAGAAGCCGCACTCACAGTCGCGGCGAACGAACGAGACACAGGAATAGAAGAGCTGGGTACCTCTGACCCAGGCTCCGGCACATTTGTAACCAGCGGTACAGTTGGCGACGAAACCACAACACTATTTGACTGAACACCATTCATGGTGGTCACGGAAGATACAGACGACGAAGAAAGCGCAGAGGAAGGAGATATAGACGGGTATATGGCACTCATGCTGGTGGAGGTAGTAGCCAGCCCGGCTACTAACCCTCGCGGCTCGAGCGTTGCAGCTTGCAACACTCAAGAACAGACAAAAAACGAAAAAATAAGCACGTACAGCTTGTACGCCTCACTACTTGCGAGGAAGGAACACAGGTAATAACAACACACGAACTTTTAAAGAACAAACGCAAAAAAAAAAAAACACAAACTTCACACAAAACTTCCAATCCTGGCAGGAGCTCGAAAAAATGCGACTGATCAGGCAGAAGCCATCGCTTAGACCACTGCGCCACCGGGGCTGCTAAAACCTTTTCTGTTTGCTTCTATTGGAGATTAAAATCTGAATCTCCTATTCTTAGCTGAAAAGAAGAGACAGATGAAGCGGCAAGAACCAAAACAGGGCGTTTTTGGCTGTGGCATTAGCTGCCCACAAATGCCTGAGAGCTGAAACTTCGCTCTGCAGGTGACACAGTTGCTGTGCATTATTTTGGGAAGAAAATACAAAGTTTCCATAGTTAGTAGTATCTGACCAAAAAAGAGTTTTTATATCGGGATTTTAGTCCCGCAGACATTTCTGTAAACGAAAACGTGATCTTACGCTCTCTAGTGGCAAACTTGGGCGCTAAAAAAGGGTAAAATTGTATGTGAAAGACTTCGGAGCGAAAACGCGCTCCAATAAAGAAAGAAGTTTTCAAATCAGACTTTTCTAAGCAGAGATGTCGACAAAAGTAAGATATAAATCTACGGCCCCTGGCGGGAAAACAATACTTCATTTTAAAAAGATAGTATTCCGAAAAGATTTTTCGAGGTGAGCGGTACCGGTTCGCGAAACAAATTTTTCAATCGAGTTTTGAGATACTTAGATTTTGCTGCATGCACATCAAAAGCAGAAATAAGCGCTTATTACCCCTGGTGGATAAACCATTTTTATTAAAGATTAAAAAATATAATCAGATCAGGAGTTGTATCGGACGCAAGAAAAGTTTTTCAAATCGGCGTTTTAAAAGCAGGGATGTAGGGGCAACTTAATTCACCTTTACGTCCACTAGCAAAAAGTCTATGCGTTGTTTGAAAAATTGAAGACTACAATATCATTGATCACTCCAATTTATATCGGTGCGATATATTGGAGACTATATATTGCACTGAAAACGCTCGTCAACAAGGAAATAATTTTTAGATGCAGAGATTTCTGTAAAAATAAGTTATACATCTAAACACCCTAGCGGAAAACTATGCGCTATTTTTAGGGGAAATTATTCTAAAAAATGTTTTCCGTTACGATAGATATCGATCCACGGAAGAACTGTTTCAGTCGAGTTTTCAGAAGCACAGATTCAGCTGCAAAGATTTCTGTAAAAATAAGTTATACATCTAAACACCCTAGCGGAAAACTATGCGCTATTTTTAGAGGAAATTATTCTAAAAAATGTTTTCCGTTCCGATAGATATCGATCCACGGAAGAACTGTTTCAGTCGAGTTTTCAGAAGCACAGATTCAGCTGCAAAGATTTCTGTAAAAATAAGTTATACATCTAAACACCCTAGCGGAAAACTATGTGCTATTTTTAGAGGAAATTATTCTAAAAAATGTTTTCCGTTACGATAGATATCGATCCACGGAAGAACTGTTTCAGTCGAGTTTTCAGAAGCACAGATTCAGCTGCAAATACTTTAAAATCAGGAATAAATCTTACGCCCACTGGTCGCCAAATCATTCTTTTCCAAAAATTAGAGATTATATAAATAACATTTCCCATATGGAGATGTTTCTGGTGCACAAAGATTATTTTAAATTTTTGAATCAGACTTTTAGGAGCAGAAACATTGCGGAAAACGCAATTTTCATTTACGCCTCCTAGCGGAAAATCTATGCATTTGTTGAAAATGTAACTGCTTAAAATTGCCTTCGTTATAAATGCCATCGAAAACAAGGAATAATTTTTCAATCGGATAATAAGAAGCAAATATATCGAATAGGGATGTAAGGTCAGGTGATGTGCAACATCACAGCCTCTCCCTGACAAATGTCAACCCCGCCTTCTCGTGGTGCATCCTGTTCCCACTAAAAGGGCTCTGACGACCGCCAATAGCGGTATAACTATAACCATAAAGATTAGAGGAAATGCTATCCCACAATCACCAACCCGCTTGGCCAGCGTGGTGAGTTATGGCCAAACCCCTCCAAAATGACTCCACAACTTAAATCTTGGCCCTCAGTCTCCGGCAGCTGGAATGTACCTGGCCAAGGCAGCGGCCAGTGCGACATGAAGGCTGACGGGTGCTAAGGATCCCCGGAGGACCGGACTAGGCTGCCATTTGATGCTGACTTTGACTACTTACAATGGACGCTCCATATCTTCTGATTCAAGGCTTCTTGAATTGGAAGAGGAACTACAAAGAATCAAGTGGGACATCGTCGGGCTAAGTGAGGTAAAGAGAAAAGGAGAAGATCTCATTGAACTGAAAAGTGGACATCTCTTCTACTATCGTGGGACAGATACTGGCAGAACTAGTGGTGTTGGATTTATAATAAACAAGAAACTGAAGGATAAAGTTGTAGAAGTTGAAAGTTTCTCTAACAGAGCTGCACGACTCGTTATCCAACTCTCAAGAAGATACCAGGCTCAGATTATGCAAACTTAAGCACCCACCACAAGTCATCCTAAAGAAGAATTTTATGAGAAAATTTGTCATCTAAATAATAAAGACAAGCACCACTTAAAGATCATTATGGAAGATTTCAATGCAAAAGTAGGGCAACGGCAACAGAATGAAACTTCAGTAGGTAAATTCGGTCACGGCAACAGAAACCAGCGTGGAAATACTCTCGTTGAGTTTGCAGAGGCAGAAGGGTTTTTCACCATTAACTCATTTTTCAAGAAAAAGCCGCAAAGGAAATAGACATGGAGACATCCCAATGGATGGACAAGTGAAATTGATTTTATTATGTGTAACAAGAAATTTGTCATGGAATTCTGCAGTGTGCGGAACAAGTTCAACACAGATGGAGATCATAGAATGGTAAGATTTAAGATGCACCTCAATGCAAAACTCGAGCGTGGCAATCTCATACAAACAAAGTGTATTGACGTTGCCAACCTTAAAAAACATCACAATACCTTCAAATTAGAACTGAGGAACAGATTCTCTATTCTAGAAGGTCTAACATCAGAGGAAGTGGACATCTCTGAAATTATCAGAACAGTAACCAAAGCTCTTATGGAAACAGCAACAAAATTAGCTGGGTCTAAGAACAAGTTGCATGTGAACAAATTATCAGGAAAAACCAAAATGTTGATGCAAAAAAGAAGAGAGATGAGGACAACTAAAGAAGATGAGACTTCCAAGGTGGAATATAGCAAGAAAATACGAAAAAGTATCACTGAAGACGCAAGGAAATTCGACTGTGAACTAGCGAGGAAAGCAATTGAACACAAGCAAGGCCTAAAGATAGCAAAGGGACATCTCAGTAAGGGAAGAAAACAGATTACGACACTGAGAAAAGAAGATGGTTCTGTAACAAGATATTGAGGCGAAATTTTGACAAGAGTGAAAGATTTCTACACCAAAGTATATGAAAGGGAGGATACATGTACTCCAGACATCATGAAAAGTACCAGAGTGTTTCCAGTTCTCCCAGCAGAATTTGTACATTCAATCACGAACATGAAGCGGGGAAAAGCTCAAGGAGAAGATGGAATTACTGTAGACATCATACAAGAAGCAAGTGGAGAAATTGAAATAGTACTCGCCCAAGTTTTCACTCGATGCTTTAATGAAGTTAAAATTCCTGAGGATTGAAACAATGCTACAATCATCCTGCTACATAAAATTGGTGACATTGAGGATCTCAGAAACTACAGACCTATCAGCCTCCTATCAGTGGTTTATAAAATCTTTACTAAAGTTCTTTCACACCGCTTGAAGGTAACACTGGACATGGGTCAACCAAGAGAACAAGCTGGATTCAGGAGTGGCTACAGCACAATAGATCATATCCACGTACTGAGAGAACTAATTGAAAGAGCGAGGGAATATGAACTTCCATTGTGCATGGCTTCTATCGATTATGAAAAAGCCTTTGATTCGGTGAAACCATCAGCAGTTACAATGGCTCTTAAATCCGGCGGTATTGAAGACGCATACATTAATATTATTAATAACATCTATGAAAACGCAAGTGCAAAGATTCGGCTGTTTGAGAATGCAGCACATATAAAAAGAAAGGGAGTGTGACAAGGTGACACCATATCTCCCAAGCTCTTTAATGCCACATTGGAAAATGTCTTTCAATCAATGAAATGGGAAAGCATAAGGATACAGATTATCTAACTCACCTTCGTTTTGCTGATAACGTATCATTTTTACAACTACCCCATCAGAGCTGCAGAGTATGATTCAGGAACTGCAGAGTATGATCCATCAGAGCTGCAGAGTATGATTCTTGTCAGCAACAAGATTAAATAAGTGGGATTAAAAATTAACTTTCGGAAGACAAAAGTGATGTACACTGCTTTTACAAGAAATGAAGATTTATCGATTAAGGGAGAAAAGCCGGAGATAACAGATACGTACGTTTATCTTGGACAGCAGATATCAAGGGAAGATCACATTGATGAAGAAATTAATCGGCGTATAAAACTTGCCTGGAGACCTTTTGAAAGAAACAGTATAATTTTCAAGAGCAATATGCCATTATGTCTTAAAAGAAAAGTGTTTGATCAATGCATCCTTCCAGTGCTTACGTATGGTGCAGAGACGTGGACCTTAACTAAAAGAGACATACAAAGGCTGCAGACAACTCGAAGCAGCATGGAGAGGTGCATGCTTGGTGTAATCAGGAGAGATAAGAAGAGGAACTCGTGGATCAGAAAAATGACAAGAGTGGAAGACATCATGATCAGTGTAAAAACCCTGAAATGGCAATGGGCTAGACATACTGCCAGAAGAACAGACCATTGATGGACAGTCGAAAATTTCGATTGGATTCCAAAGGACAGGAAAAGACCCAGAAGAAGACTACATGGAAGATGGGTGGATGAAATTCAAAAGTATGCGGGAGTAACATGGAGGAGACTGGCACAAGACAAACCGTTGTGGAAGAGGCTTGGAGGGACTTTCGTCCAGCAGCGGATTGATAATGGTTGACGATGATGATATCGAATAAATTTTTTTTTTGCATTCGATATAATCTGCTTTTACGGCATTTTTCAAATATGACATAGTAATAATTTTTCAAATCTAACTGATAGTTTTAGGGATATGGCACGTAAAGACAAACCGATAACATAAGCACGATTTGGTTTTTTACAAAAGACGTGCTAAGAATCGCCATTTTGCCAGAAATTGACTCATAAAAACGTCATTAAGGACAGAGAAGTAATATATCTAGAGCAGTTAACATAGGGACACTTGGAACATTGCCTAAGGCGACTTGCCAAGCCAGTAATCCTAAAATCCTCCACCTGAAACAACCAAAATTCTCCCATTATCATTGTAAGGTTACAGTGGTTCAGCTCCAGAAATCTATTTGTAATAATATTTTTTCTTTGTATAAATTAATATTAATAATGCTGCGTAACGCAACGATGAAGTGTACGTAGTGGACACGGGGGAAAATTTCCACTGTATTATGCGAACACCGCATGGTTGCCGCGTCAAGTGAGCGCTTCGCCTGCGGCGATGATAGCTCAGTGTCTTCGATAGATGGCGTCAAGTTTACCAACGCCCTGCTTTACAGAATGTCTTCCAAGGCGTAGACAGAATCCAGAGGCGGGGGCAGGAAAGGGTAGGTGATTAGGAGTTCTATAAATAATTACGGGTCCGCGAATGGCCTAGTGGTCAGCTTTCCGGACTGCCACATAGAAACCTCAAGAGTTTTTTTGGAGGATTAACGACCACCGTGAGCAACCCAACGGGCTATAAGCAGTCGCCCGTCCCTAATTTAATGTTATTGGTTCCAGGGAAGGAAGAGAGCCAGTGCCGTAAGACAAACACAACATTCATCCGTCACCGGGATTTGAACCCGGACCCCGTTCGGACAAGTGATCAGAGGCCATCGCTTAGACAACTGCGCCAACGCGGCGGCAAACCTCAGGTTCGATCCCAGCAGGTACGAACCCTAGAACCACTAAATATCCGACGTGTGTCGAATGGGCTCGTTAAGCCGTCGGACCTCGGATACTGCCCCCCCCCCCGGTAATAAATAAGAGTGTCTTCCTCCCCTTTCTTCCTTGCTTCCGTGCCACTTTTCTATCGGGCCAAATATCCTAGCTTCCTATTTCTAAGGGTTGTTTAAGACCTGGGATCAGACACTTCCTTCCTAAAATCCTCTACATATGATCTGATCTGTTAGAGGTTTTTTGGTCTTGGTCGTCTGCTTGGCGGTTGGCGTTGAGGTCTCTTGACGGAGGGCCTCGGATAGCACCGGAGTGTGGGGAGAATGCTTTGTTAAGCTCTCCTTATGATGTGCATCGCCGTTAGCGAAGGAGCACGCGGGGTACGAGGATTGCAGCGAGAGCTCGCGGGGATAACGACTGATGTTCCCGATAGAACTACCTGAGAGCGAGGCAGTGTTATAACCGTAACTAGAGGTCGGTCCACTTCAGAATACAGTTTATCAGCCGGAGCTTAATTTTGGTATTCGAATAAACTTGTTAAGTTTGCACATGACTGTTTCCTCCAATGATTGACTGAATCCGAGTGTATGAGTTATTCGACGATCTACTACGGACATTAGGGCTTCTGCGACAGTTCACATGGCACAAAAAAGATTATTAGTAGAGATCGTTCGGAAGAGAGAAAACGTTCGACTTCGGCAGCAGGGCTGGACCGGCGGTTCTCGACAGTCATGAATATATTAACAATCTCTTTGTGTACTCAACAATTTTTATCCTCATAATTTTGTTTCTTTACCAGGTTTGTTTTCAAACCTACATGGCAAAATTATTTTTATGTTTACAGTTATCAACACTACTTACACTTGATTATATTTTGCGAATTTCAGGTTGCACAAATTCGGGTTTTCCATTGTTAGAAAATGTACTTACTCTTCATTCCAACAGTAATTAAAATCATTAGCACGAATAAAAGAAGTTTTTATAAAGGAAACTGCAAGTGTAAAGGAATCCATCCCTGGATGGGCGGTGCCTTGGATTTTGTACAGATCACTGTCAGGGCCTCTGCTAATCTGTACTCTGTATACAATCTATCGTAGGTTCGGATAAGATACTGACTTTCAAGTATTATCTCTCTTCGTGTTGAGAAGAAAACATTCCAGGTGTGTTTCGCAAATGTAGATAAATGGGTGTCTCCTGTAAATTTGTTTGCAAATATCTTCGCTATCTGTCACCGGATTTTGACGATATTTAAGGTTTAGAGGTTTTCACGTGCTAATCCGCCTAAAATAACATATGGCATAAATATAAAAACGGAGATAGAGAGCTAATTGGCATGTTAATTAGCATGTCTCTTTACATCACGTGGTAGTTATATTCAAGTAGTTTCCAACGGCACCTTAATTGTTTACATACGGCCAAGGGTTCCAAAGGTAGCGGTTTGATTTTAATTTTAAGGTCTGTAAATGAAACCTTGCAAGATGTATCAGTTTATGGGCGGTCAAATGACGCACAAGAGCGGTTCTCAGGCTAAATGTGGCCCGATGGCCACGGGTTAGAGACACCTGCTCTGACGTTTAAGTGTGAATACATTACATTCTGAACAAAATATCAGCATTTTTACCAAAGAAAATTCCGGCATTTCGGTACGTAAAATTAGCACGATGTAATGTTATTCTGAATACTGAAATCCGGAGAGATGTGCAGAATTATTGCCTGTATAGTAATTCATAACGCAGCATTAGTGGACTACAAGCGATCTAAACTAAAATCTTTGGACACATCATTCCAATACATTTTCAAGGAATACTTATTTGTAGGGTTCGGAGGCGAAGACATGGTAAGATTTTTTCTTTGCTTCAGGATTTATCACGACCATTGTGAGCCATTCTACAGGCTAAAGGCAGTTTCCCGTCCCTAATTTAGGGCCACGTGTTCCAGTTTTGAGATAATACCAGCGACGTCAAACACCAATACGTGCTTCATCTGGGACTCGCAGTAGCTCCCATCTCAGACAAATGGTCACAGGGCAGCGCCTCATATCACTCTGCCACAGGCGGGGATACACAAGAATAATGGAACGTATCGAGTGCCGTTTCACTTGGCAGGTGCACAGCATCGCTTGCAGAAACACGATGAACAGTGACAGCCATGTCTCGATTATTCAAAATTCAGTATTAGCAGAGCGACTAAAGATCCCAACAAAAGACTCCCCACACCACAAAGTAAACACCACTGTTTAGGAAACCCACACTAAGTAAGCAGGTCATATCCTCCTTTAGTTTGCTTCAAATGTGTAACCTGAAGGCTATGGCCATTCTTTCGAGAAATGTGAGAGTTCGAATGGTAAGGCGTGGATGTTGTGTTTGTCTTATAGCACCGGCTCTCTTCCTTTCCTACAACCAGTGGTGCTAACTTACGAATAAGGGACGGAAGATAGCTTATGTCTCTCCGCGTAGCTTACAATGGTCGTTAATCATTTAATAAAAAAAGCCTGCCGTCGGCTTCAGCCAGCAGAGGTCTCCATTAATCAGACCAACAAACTGTTGGCCAGTCACGAATGCCTCACTGTCTCTGCTCTGGACACCAAGTTAGCCACGAAAGATTGAGTCTCACACTCGAAGCAGAACAACGAGGAGGTCCTCGGTAAGTGCACCACAACCGTCGCAATACATGACGAGTGTGGAGGAGTAAACAGGTCTGCTGGCTGTGACCTTCTACTAGAAAGACACTTTTTGTGAAGGTTTTTTTTTTTTTTTTTTTTGATTGGAGGTTTAACGACCACCGTGAGCAACTCAATGGGCTATAAGCAGTCGCCCGTCCCTAATTTAGGGTCACTGGTTCCAGGGAAGGGAGAGAGCCAGTGCCGTAAGACAAACACAACATCCATGCCTCACCAGGATTCGAACCCGGACCCCTTCTGGACGAATGATCAGAGGCCATCGCTTAGACCACTGCGCCACCGGGGCGGCTTTGTGAAGGTTTAACGACTACTGTGAGCAACTCTATGGGCTATAAACTGTGGCCTGTCACTAAATCAGAGCCACTGGTTCGAGAGAAGGGAGACAGCTAATGCTGTAAGAGAAACATCTATGCCTCAGAGGGACTCGAACCCGGAACCTTCTAGGACGAATGGTCTGAAGACAGCCCTCAGACCACTGGGACGGCCAGAGAGACATTGTAATCATGCTAGTCTTTAAACACATTCGCTGTTGCGCTGAGTTAACAGACGGCCAGACGTCTTGCGTGGTAAATGCACACGCCGAAACTCCAGCAATCAACGATCATCTATGTCTAAAATTCCACAAAATTATATACAGCGGCGCTGTTGAAAACATTCGCCGCTATCTGTGACTTACGTGCAGACCACTTACGCAGTTCGACTGTTTTCTAATAGTCACCTCCCGTCGGGAAAAGTTCGTGGTTCTGATTTTGCGTTACCTCAGTATAAAGGTCAGAAGAAATAACATAACATCCATAAAAACTGCTCGTTCAGTAGATGGTGATACATTGTTTCAATAGCTCTCATACTGTTTTCAAAGACTTCAGGGCATTTTGGTGAAATGTGACACAGAAATACAAGCAAGAGGTTCATTGAAGAGGAAAGTACCCAAGTAGCACACTGACATTGGCCAACGGTTGGCACAATGATATTTTTGCGTCGGCAGCGTTGGGCGAAGGTTGGTTGTTTATCGAAGATTGTCCAACGGTTTTTCCAACCACACATGACCAACCATTTATCAACAAATGACCACTTAACGGTTGTCCAATGGTTGTCCGATGGTTGTCCAACAATACATGATGACATGGGAAAACTGTTTGCAACAGATTTTCAAATGTGGGTCCAACCGTTGAACCAACACATATCCAATTGTTGGCCGCCGAGTCGCCTCGTTGCTGGGCCGACCGTTGAAAGCCCACGGTTGGTCCAACATAATATTGCTACCTGGGTAGTTGAGAAGTTCCGATAAGTGAGCAGTGAGAAAGCTAAGGTTTTATAATTTACAGGTTACTCAAACTACTTTGATTCAACAAGTATATTTGCCCTTATTCAAGCGGTGGAAATGCTTGAAGCTGTCTTCATACTTTTTTCTCTCGGTCTCTGCAGTTTTAATGGACTCATCAGATCTTCCTTCTCTCATCCTCACAAGAATAATTATGGCCAATTGAATTGAATTTATATATTAGAAAATGGGGGGTTTTATTATCCTTGAAAGAAGGCATATTCACTTTCATCAAAAGTAAATGCTGAATGGTGATTTCTTAATGTCAGCACCGTTATATGATGTTATTTTAAAATTTAAAGATATTAATATGTATTTGACAAAATTCTAGTTTTTTTTTCTTTTTATTTAAATTACACCGTTAGTATATGAATGTACGAGTGCATAAACAGCAAAACATTTCATGAAAGCTTTATTCAGCTATTTATTATTTATTTTAAAAAATATGTTCTAAAGTTCGCTTTACGAACAAAATTAAGCTCATCTTAACACAGATCAAATACATTCTGGGACGTTTGAGATTTCATATGTCTCACAAGACGATCAATGTTCGGGGAAATAAATGAAGCTGCAATATGTTTTCTAGATGTTAATGCGTTATTTTTGTTTATGTTTCAGATTTAAAGGACTTTATTCCGGAAAAAAAAATTCTGGCCGTTGTAAGTTCTTCCTAATACACTGCTGGCCACCCAAAATGCAACACCAAGAAGGAAGCATCCGATTGGCCTGGAAATTCGTAGCATGCGTCGCCCGCGAGAGGACATGCAAACTATTAGCATTGCATGGCATATGCAAATCTTGTGTGCCGGTGCGCCACCGAAAAGCACTATAAGAAGGGTGCGCAGAAAACGGGGTGTAAGTAGTGAAAGTGTGTTGTGCTGCCGGACCTGTGCGTAGAAAGCTTCCTGATGCCTCGTCGCAGAATAATGCAGTCGTTCCAGCACTTTTCGGAGTTCGACAGAGGACGAATCAGTGGCTTATCGCGACAGCGGTTTATCGTACCAAGACATCGGCGCCCGTGTGGGAAGACATCCAGCCACAGGGAGGCGAGTATGGATTCGGTGGGTGCAGGAGGGACGTACGGACCGACGCGAGCTCTTGCCGCAGCCGTGGCACACCACCGGTCGAAACTACCGCCATGTTGTGTGGCGGGCATTTACGGCTCGCACCGCCACATCACAAACGTTAGCGCAGGAATTAGGGTGTGTTGCGTAACAACCTGTGTCAGCACGTAGCGTTTACTGTCGTCTGCAGGAGCAGCGACTTGTCGCAAGGTGCCCATTGCTCCAATTACCATTGACGTTACACCACCGGCGAGTACGTTGGCTGCGGGTCGTTGAACGCCGCACCTGGGCTACGGAATGGCATGACATTGTCTTCTCCGACGAATCCCGCTTCTCCGATCCTTGTATGGTGGCACCCCGTCGAGGGACTGTATGACGCCTGCATTATGCAACGCCATACCGGTAAGTCGCCTGGCGTTATGGTTTGGTGTGAAATTGGATATCACACCCGCACCCATTTGGTACGCATCGCCGGTACACTCAACAACCACCACTCTATCTCCTACGTTTTGGAGCCTGTAGTCCTCCCTTTCCGGCAGGACCTACCAGCGGCCACTTTTTAACAGGACAATGCGGGCACGCATCGTGCAACAATTCTTCACGGCCCAACAGGTATCACTGCTGCCGTATCCGCCTGTTCTCCCGATATGTCGCCCATCGAACACGTCTGGTCGCTGATCGGCAAACGAGTGGCCCGGCAAGCACCACCCGGTACTACGCCTAATGAACTGTGGTAACGTGTGGAAGCAGCCTGGACCGACATACCCCAAGCCCACATCCAAAGCCTCTTTCGTTATCAAAATAATTGTGGTTCGCTAGTGTGGTAGAATGATAAGTATTGTCTATTCTTACTTGACTTTGCCAGCGCCGAAGTTTATTCTGGAATGACTTAATGTGTCCATACAGCTCACGAAATAAATGCATTTGATTTTGTAACTTACCACTGAGTTCATAACGATGAATTTTAATGTTTACAAGAAACGCCAGATCACACAGCCAGCTTAAATTTTCTGAATTCGGAACAGGTTTTTCTTACATGTGCAAGAAAACAGATATCCCGTCTTCGAAATCATAAAACAGTTTCAGCATCTTCCTCTTACAACACACTTCTGAGTAAAAAGTGAGGGTTTTCTTCTCGGATAGTACTTATTTAAGAAATTGTTTAAACTGGAGATAGTTTTAATGCGTTCGACTTAATGAATCTTATGCAGGAAACTACCGTGGTCATGACATGTGCGAATTTCATTTTGCTAACAACTTTTATAGGTGTAAAATGCAGTGACGTACACTCAGAACGTCTGTATTGATGCTCATATCAGATAACTGACTTTATTTTTAACGCCGCCGCCTAAGTTTGATCCAATAACTGCTGGAGCTCCATCAGTTGATATCCCGTTTTAGGTGCTCCCACTTAATGTTGAATTTATTAAAAACATTTACGTCCTGGAAAATGTCTTCTCTTGTATCATCTTTCATTGGTTGAAGAGCAAGCAATTCTTCTGCAGATTTGAATTTAGCATCGATTCGGTGGACAAATATAGCCAACTTAGCGGTACGGGTGGCATCTGTCATACGTCTAGAGCTATTGAAAATGTTTTAAATTGAGACCAGAGTTCTTTTGAGGCTTAACTTTATGTTCGGCCATTTCGTCGATATATCTCGTCCCATCACAATGAGAAAGAATTATTTTTTCAATGCCCTTGCTTTCATCAGGACACAGTACTTCAATAGCAGTAATGAGATATTCTTGGACAACGTGTCCAACGGAATATGCCATTGAGTGTTGTTTAATTTTTTCCCTGATAATAAAGCATGCCCGAACAATTTTGTCGGCTTCATTATCCGGTTTGTGGAAAAGCATCTGTTGAGCAAATATACTCTTATCTTTTTTCAGTTAACTTTTAAAATTGCTGTAACTGGCAAGTTTGGTATATTAGGCTCTATTCTTTCACAATAGTTTCAAAACAAATCAAACCAAACAAACAGGGCTTTTCTTTTGCATGACAAAAAAGTAATTAATGCACTTCTTTGAAAACACCCGGCACTTACTGTAGACTTAACTCTTCTTCAATGATGTCATCTTAATTTAGAACGCCGACAAAATACCAAAATAAAACTAATATAAAAATCGCAATGTGTCACATGATATCAATATGATTAAATGTAATAAACTAGCGTATTAAAACTTCATAAGACACTCAATTCAATACTTAGTTGTGGTTGACCATGCTGCTTTTATGCACCACCCACTACAAACAACGGCATAGTGGCGATTTTACGCCCGTTCCTTTCAGTCGTGTAGCTGCAGTAAGTCCTTCCACTTCAGACTGTCTGCTCTTCTCGTCAATTCAACAGAACTGCAGCTGTCGACAGGTTCTGCCGTTTATCGGAACTTTAGTCGCCCCGCCAAAATGCTTCTGGCGTCAAAGGACGATGCTGCGATTGAGGTGCTGCGATCCATCGGCGAGTCATGTACGGGTCGATATCTAAAGTGCATCTTCTCGTCGATTACGGAAAATCTTAAGTCCTTAGATGGCTCGTGAGCCAGAAGTTGATATTTGGAATTGCCCTCCCGTGCCAGGTAAAATGACAACGCTGGCCGGATGCGTGCCATGGGCCCTAGGTCGCACGTGCCTGCTATAAAGAGAGAAAAAGGACTGGCCACTTGCCAGATGGTTTGCATCGTCCGTGGCGTGAAATAAATGCTTTCTATTGGGAAACCACAAGGTCAGCATTTAAACAGAAGATTATTACTTAAAGTTCTCTATGTTCACCATGAATTCTCGGCAAAGTATAACATTGTAAATTTCAGTGGTTTCGTTAAAGGAATGTCCTTCTGTCCCACCAGCCGCCTACGGACTATTTTGGATGGCCCATCGCTAACTCCATAACGTTTTAGACATTCGGAAATGCTTTCCCACAGAATTCACTAATGTTAATACCAATAACTTACGGGACTACAAAAACAGATCTTTTAGCTAACTCAATACTTAGTCTCCAAGTTCATTCGACACACATGAATGGAAAAGAAAATCTAAAATGAGACTTGTGGAGTAAGCTGAAGGTAGCACATGTTGGGTAACAATGCATACGAGTATACGCTATTTAAAAATGTTTAGGTCGAGTGCTACAGTTAACTGAAGAAATTTCTGTTCAAGTTCAATTATTCACAACATTGTAGAGAGCAAAACCAATTTATTTCAATGATTACAGCACTTAGCGTTTTTCATTAAAAGTAAAAAACTTAAAAGCTATAAGTCTTAGATCAAATATCTAATAACAATATTTTCCAGTTCTTTATTATAACTGGAACAACTATCAAAAAGTTAAAACCCTGACAATCAGGGGAATCTATCAATAAAATTTTCAAAAACGTCTGAAGACACATACCACAGATCATAAATGATCCGCTACGAAAATGTTTTACAAAAAACAATTTCAATTTCGCAGAACAATACAGAGATCTGTTGTAATTCATGTCACACTGCAAAGAAGGACGTGCGCCTCTTATAACCTATCTAAATAGTTTTGCCCAACTCCATGTGTTGTCCGCTCTAGTCATAAACATTTGTGCTTATTTACTTAAACTTAAATCTATTCAAGCCCAACGTATAAATTTTTATTAAAAATCTTCCTTACAGCTTGGTTTACGTTAGTGACCAAATATTTGGCAAGCATAGTAGAGCTAAGCAACTACACGTACCAAGAACGTTTAAACATAGCTACACTTCACAAAAGAGTTGCGTGCCAGAAATATGGTCTTTCTATGCTCAGTGTTTTAGTCACTAGTTCCAATTTTTTGTTTTTAGAAAACGAAACACAGGACTCAAGGGAAATTATGTCATTTGAATAAACTATTTGAATGATTAGGCGTTACATTTCGTAGACTAATCTGGACATCAAAATGATTGATCAGTTCAGAAACGAAGAAATATAAGTGCTTAATCATTATGTGCTAATAAACTACGAGCGTATTATTGCCTCAAGACATACATGACAATTTCTCACCTATAGGATACTGAGAGAACTTCAATACCGGGAGGACCTTCTCAGAATGGATAAGAAAGCGTCCTCGTAACTTGGCAGGGTTGAACTACCTCCCTGTTAACTTGGAAAGGATACGAAAGCGTCCTGGAAACTTGGTAGGGTTGTACTATCTTCCTGTTTACTTGGAACGGATACGAAACCTCCCTGGTGACTTGGAGCGGATACGAGACATTCTTTGAGGCTTAATATGATCGTACTACTTTCCTGGGGGCTTAGCGTGGTCGCACTACCTTCCTGGCGACTTGGCGAAGTTGTACCACCGTGCTCAGAACCCGGCGTTGTTGTACCACATTGATGGTAATTTTGCGCGTTTGTACCACATTCCTGGTAGCTTAGAGTGCTTGTATCACATTCCCTGTAGCTTGGCGCTATTGTACTGCCTTCCTGCTGGTTTGGAAGACATACGAAACGTCCCTGATGACTTGGAGCGAAAAATAAACCTTCCTGGTTACTTGAAGTAGAACCGAAACCTACCTGGCAACTTGGTATGGTTGTATTACTTCCCTGATGACTTGGCGTGCCTGTTCCACCCTTCTGTAGAATTCGATCGGTTGTATTGCCTCCTTTTTGAATGGCCGCGGTTAAACTACCTTTGCGGTACCGTGACGCCACTGCACAAGAACTGTATAATCTTTGCTCTGCTATAGCTAATAACTCTCCTTGCCGCTCTGATGAAGATGCAGTTACGGAACATTTCTTGTGGCACGACATTACTTCAGATAAAGAATATTTCCTTTGCGCAGCATCGTGCCAGTTGTAGGAATGAGGAATTGCTGATGCAGAACCTTCCTGTTGGGGCACTGCAAAGTTTTCTTTGCTTGGCACTACTGCTGAAAAACCTTCACATAGCATTGCTTCAAAATCTTGATCGCTCGTTTCTGCTGTAAAATTTTGCGAATACTTTGGAACTTCTGGAAAACCTTGCCCGTGAGTTTGCACTTGTGGAAAACACTTCCCTGGAGTTTGCACTTGTGAAAAACACTGCCCTGGAGTTGGAACTTGTGAAACACTCTGCCCTGGAGTTGGAACTTGTGAAACACTCTGCCCTGGAGTTGGAACTTGTGAAACACTCTGCCCTGGAGTTGGAACTTGTGAAACACTCTGCCCTGGAGTTGGAACTTGTGAAACACTCTGCCCTGGAGTTGGAACTTGTGAAACACTCTGCCCTGGAGTTGGAACTTGTGAAACACACTGCCCTGGAGTTGGAACTTGTGAAACACACTGCCCTGGAGTTGGAACTTGTGAAACACACTGCCCTGGAGTTGGAACTTGTGAAACACACTGCCCTGGAGTTGGAACTTGTGAAACACACTGCCCTGGAGTTGGAACTTGTGAAACACACTGCCCTGGAGTTGGAACTTGTGAAACACACTGCCCTGGGAGTTGGAACTTGTGAAACACACTGCCCGGGAGCTGGAACTTGTGAAACACACTGCCCGGGAGCTGGCACTTGTGAAACACACTGCCCGGGAGCTGGCACTTGTGAAACACACTGCCCGGGAGCTGGCACTTGTGAAACACACTGCCCGGGAGCTGGCACTTGTGAAACACACTGCCCGGGAGCTGGCACTTGTGAAACACGCTGCCCGGGAGCTGGCACTTGTGAAACACGCTGCCCGGGAGCTGGCACTTGTGAAACACACTGCCCGGGAGCTGGCACTTGTGAAACACACTGCCCGGGAGCTGGCACTTGTGAAACACACTGCCCGGGAGCTGGCACTTGTGGAAACACACTGCCCGGGAGCTGCCACTTGTGGAAAATACTGCCCGGGAGCTGCCACTTGTGGAAAATACTGCCCGGGAGCTGCCACTTGTGGAAAACACTGTTCGGGAGCTGCCACTTGTGGAAAACACTGTTCGGGAGCTGCCACTTGTGGAAAACACTGCTCGGGGACTGCCACTTGTGGAAAACACTGCTCGGGGACTGCCACTTGTGGAAAACACTGCTCGGGGACTGCCACTTGTGGAAAACACTGCTCGGGAGCTGCCACTTGTGGAAAACACTGCTCGGGAGCTGCCACTTGCGGAAAACACTGCTCGGGAGCTGCCACTTGCGGAAAATACTGCTCGGGAGCTGCCACTTGTGGAAAACACTGCCCGGGTGTTGGTACTTGTGGAAAACAATGCTTGGGAGGTGGCACTTGTGAAAAATAATACCTGCGGATTATCCCTTCTAGAAATCTTTGCCGGGGAGTTGGCATTCCTGGAAATCCTTGCTGGAGAGTTGGCATTCCTGGAAATCCTTGCTGGAGAGTTGGCATTCCTGGAAATCCTTGCTGGAGAGTTCGAATTCCTGTGAAACTTTTACCGGGAGTTGGCATTCCTGTAAATCCTTGCCGGGAAGTTGACATTCTTGTGGAACTTTTCCGGGGAGTTGGCATTCCTGTGGAACTTTTCCGGGGAGTTGGCATTCCTGTGGAACTTTTCCGGGGAGTTGGCATTCCTGTGGAACTTTTCCGGGGAGTTGGCATTCCTGTGGAACTTTTCCGGGGAGTTGGCATTCCTGTGGAACTTTTCCGGGGAGTTGGCATTCCTGTGGAACTTTTCCGGGGAGTTGGCATTCCTGTGGAACTTTTCCGGGGAGTTGGCATTCCTGTGGAACTTTTAGGGGAGTTGGCATTCCTGTGGAACTTTTCAGGGGAGTTGGCATTCCTGTGGAACTTTTCCGGGGAGTTGGCATTCCTGTGGAACTTTTCCGGGGAGTTGGCATTCCTGAAAATCCTTGCCGGGGAGTTGGCATTCCTGAAAATCCATACCGGGGAGTTGGCATTCCTGAAAATCCATACCGGGGAGTTGGCATTCCTAAAAATCCATACCGGGGAGTTGGCATTCCTAAAAATCCATACCGGGGAGTTGGCATTCCTAAAAATCCATACCGGGGAGTTGGCATTCCTAAAAATCCATACCGGGAAGCTGGCATTTCTGAAAATCCATACCGGGGAGTTGGCATTTTTGAAAACCCATACCGGGGAGTTGGCATTTCTGAAAACCCATACCTTGGAGTTGGCATTTCTGAAAATCCGTACCTTGGAGTAGGCATTTCTGAAAATCCATACCGGGGAGTTGGCATTTCTGAAAATCCTTGCCCGGGTGTTGGCACTTCTGGAAAACCTTGCCCGGGTGTTGGCACTTCTGGAAAACCTTGCCCGGGTGTTGGCCCTTCTGGAAAACCTTGCCCGGGTGTTGGCCCTTCTGGAAAACCTTGCCCGGGTGTTGGCCCTTCTGGAAAACCTTGCCCGGGTGTTGGCCCTTCTGGAAAACCTTGCCCGGGTGTTGGCCCTTCTGGAAAATCTTGCCCGGGTGTTGGCCCTTCTGGAAAACCTTGCCCGGGTGTAGGCACTTCTGGAAAACCTTGCCCGGGTGTAGGCACTTCTGGAAAACCTTGGATGGAAGTTGGCACTTCTGGAAAACCTTGGATGGAAGTTGGCACTTCTGGAAAACCTTGGATGGAAGTTGGCACTTCTGGAAAACCTTGGATGGAAGTTGGCACTTCTGGAAAACCTTGGATGGAAGTTGGCACTTCTGGAAAACCTTGGATGGAAGTTGGCACTTCTGGAAAACCTTGGATGGAAGTTGGCACTTCTGGAAAACCTTGGATGGAAGTTGGCACTTCTGGAAAACCTTGGATGGAAGTTGGCACTTCTGGAAAACCTTGGCTGGAAGTTGGTACTTCTGGAAAACCTTGGCTGGAAGTTGGTACTTCTGGAAAACCTTGGCTGGAAGTTGGCACTTCTGGAAAACCTTGGCTGGAAGTTGGCACTTCTGGAAAACCTTGGCTGGAAGTTGGCACTTCTGGAAAACCTTTCCAGAGAGTCAGCGCGTTTGAAAAACCTTGCAAATACCTTGCTACTACCGATTCTTTGTGCTCCAACTGAGTCGGCACATTTGATGGCGCTACAGGACTTTCTCGACAACTTTGCATATTTGTTGAAGTTACACAGCCTTCTTGATGACTTTGCACTGGTGTTACGTAACTTTCTTCACAAACTCCCGCTGTTGCACGACCATGAAATGCTCCTGCAGTGCCTCGTCTTTTTGATGCTTCGAAATTGGATGAATAACTGGAATCATCCCATGTTTCTTGACGATGTTGTTCTGAAGCTGACTGTTTAGTCTTTGTAGATTTTGGTATAACTTTAATGATAAGTCTCTCCGAAGTTTCGAATTGAGGTTGAATGTATCTAATTCCTGAGAGATATTCGGAAGTATCTTCCTGAAATCCACCTGAAGTTACTGGTGAGTTACGTATTGTTTTAAATGAGAAAGTCTGCATTTGATCCATTACACTTGTCCTAGTAGCAGATGTGTTTGTTTCACTCGCCTGGCCATCTGTTGCACGGCAAATGTGTCGTTCTCTATAACGTAAATATTCTTCTGGAAAATGTTTAAGAGAAACATCTTCTTGAAGATTCATTACTTGACGAATCCGATTATCTTCTCTTTCTTGCCATCGAGATTCCCAAGAGCTAAGGGCATTTCCTTCGCAGAAGGCTTTCTGCACACAGAGAGAGTGTTGCTTTCTATTTGTGTTATTTTCATCCGAATCTGTCGAGACATGTTTGTTTTGTACAGCCGTCAGCTGAGTCGACGCAGCAGCGGGTTGGAAATCCCTTGCGCTATGCTGTTCTCGTGTTGAGTCAGGTCTGCTATTTCGTGATCTAACCTCTGCCCTCTCGTCCGGTTTGGCTACATGGCTTTTTTCTCCATATTTAGCAATACCCAATATTTTGTCGTCTGCTTGTATGATGTTTGAGGATTCATCAGAACGTTGTACCTGTAGATCATTAACACCCAGAACAAAATCTGAACTATACTGTAACCCACGTGATGTCACTGAAGGATAAATGAGAGATGAACTGCAGAAGCCTTCTGTTCCTGGTTCAGAATATGGGCTAGGCGGTTGCTTGGTATCTGCTTTAATACCTGTGCTAAAAAATCCCATTTCAGGGTTATCCACAGAAGTCCGCAGAATGGCATAGGCTGTGTTTTCATTCCTTTGTTCTGGTGGTTGGATTTTTCTTTGTGATACACCACGGTTGTTCTGTACATTTCCTGAAGAGGCCAATATCGCAGTTGTAAATTTTTGATAGCCATGTCCTTGAGCTTGTTCAAGCTCAGAATTTTGTAGATTCTCACTAGGGCCACTGTCTTCAGTGGTTGGAAGCTCTTTAATTTTAATATATTCGTTTTCCGATTTAATAGAGTTGCTGTCGAGTGTTTCAGGTTCTGGGCAAAATGGCAAGTTCCTATTTCTCACTTCTCTTATTCTTCCTGTAGAATATTTAAGTTATTAACGTCGCAATTTCAACTGAGTGAAAATGTTGCAAAAATTATATATTTTAAACACTTCAAGTAATCGAAAAACAATTTATTGTAAAACATCAGTAGAAATTTCCCATACACAAAAGAAAAACATGATCAAACATCAAATCAGAAGGACCAAATTTTGAAAAGAATCGAAAAGCTACAAAACCAGCATTTTAACCCACGATACATTTTTCTTTTATCAAACATGGCGAAATTGCTATATATTAGGACTAAAATGAAATCTTAATATATCAAAACGCCACCTTTTCCGGTGAGAAATGATTGCATGCATACAATTTTGTGTTGGTGGGTGCATCCATTCAGTACAAATTCAATTTTTGGTTTCATTGAATCGCACGAATTAACATCGTAGGACTGCGCTACACTCCAAAATCAAGTTTCATTCATGGATTCACATCTAGTGAAAACAAAACTGATTGTCCAAAATGTCTTGGCTTTTGACAAGATGCCACAAATATATAGAGAAAATTATTTCTGTGTCGTTATAGCTTTGTCCCTAAGAGTTTCAGCACTGCACGCGTCGAATTTATCCAATTTTTGGCAAAATTTGATTTTTTCTCTTTGATTTTGGTCACTGCCTGTTTTTATATAACCCATAATGATCCACGTTGTATATTTATAACACTGAACGTTTCGTACAACATTAAGTGCTGAAAGCTATCCATTTTCTGTTTGAGAAATTAAAAATTGTCCAGCTTAGATATACCGCCATACACCTTCAAATTCTTACAGGCTGAAGGGTACACAGAAGGCGGAGTGTAAGTAGTGGAAGTGTGTTGTGCTGCCGGACCTATGCGTGAGAAGCTTCCTGATGCCTGGTCGCAGAATACGGCAGTCATTCCAGCACATTTCGGAGTTCGACAGAGGACGAATAGTGGCTTATCGCGACAGTGGTTTATCGTACTAAGACATCGGTGCCCGTGTGCGACGAAATCCAGCCACAATGAGGCGAGCATGGATTCGGTGGGTACAGAAGGGACGGACGGACAGACGTGTGCGATTGCCGCTGCCGCGGCACACCACCGAACGAGAGGACCGGCATGTTGTGAAGCGGGCATTGATGGCTTGCAACACCACATAACGAACGTTAGCGCAGGAATTAGGGTGTGTTGTCCAACAACCTCTGTCAGCACGTACCGTTTGACGTAGTCTGCAGGAGCAGGGACTTGTCGCACGACGCCCATTGCTCCGATTGCTATTGACGTTACACCACCGGTGAGTGAGGCTGCAGCGGGCTGTTGTACGCCGCACCTGGACTACGAAATGGCACGACATTGTCTTCTCCGACGAATCCCGCTTCTGCCTGGAACACCACGATGGTCGGATATGCGTGCGGCGGCACCGCGGCGAGAGACTGTATGACGCCTGCATTATGCATCGCCGTACCGGTCCGTTGTCTGGGGTTATGGTTTAGGGCGCAAATGGATATGACACCCGCACCTCTCTGGTATGCATCGCCAGTACACCCAACAGCCACTGCTACTCTCCGACGTTTTGGGGCCTGTAGTCCTCCCATACCTGCAAGACCTGCCAGCGGTCATCTTTCAGCAGGACAATGCGCGCCCGCACCTGGCACGCATCGTGCAAAAATTCTTCACTGCCAACCAGGTGTCACTGCTGCCGTGGCCCGCCTGTTCTCCCGATGTGTCGCCCATCGACCAAGTCTGGTCGCTGATCGGCAACCGAGTGGCCCAGCAAGCACCACCCGCTGCTACGCCTGATGAACTGTGGCAACGTATCGAAGCAGCCTGGACCGACATACCCCAAGCACACATCCAAAGCCTCTTACGTTCGATGCCGCGGCTTGTAGTGGCCGTTATTGCCAGCCATGGGGACCACACGAACTATTGATGTCCGCGTGTTCCGCAAGTCGCACGGGCCTGTAAGCTCAATCATTTCATCTTTGTATCTGCTGTTATGTGTCCAGTAAATCTGGCTTTGCTATCTCGTGTCCTTCTTGGTGTTGCATTTTGGGTGGCCAGCAGTGTATTATGTCGGTCCAGGCTGCTTCCACACGTTGCCAGAATTCATCAACTTTAGCAGCAGGTTGTGATTTCCGGGCCACTCGGTTGCCGATCAGCGACCAGACTTGTTCGATGGGCAACATATCGGGAGAACAGGTGGGCCACGGCAGCAGTGACGGTCGTGAGGAGTTGCTGCATGATGCGTGCCACGTGTAGCGAGCATTGTCCTGTTGAAACCTGACCGCTGGAAGGTTCTGCAGGTAAGGGAGGACTACAGGCTCCAAAACGTCGGAGATGTAGGGGTGGCTGTTGAGTGTACCGGCGATACGTACCAGAGGAATGCGGGTGTCATATCCACTTGCCCCCAAACCATAACCCCAGGTGACGGACCGGTATGGCGATGCATACTGCAGGCGTCATACAGTCTCTCGCCGCGGTGCCACTACACGTGGATCCGACCGTGGTTTTGCAGGCAGAAGCGGAATTCGTCGGAGAAACCAATGCCGTGCCATTCCGTTGTCCAGGTGCGGCGTTCAGCGGCCCACTGCCGACGCAATCGCCGGTGGTGTAACGTCAATGGTAATCGGAGCAATGGGCACCGTGCGACAAGTCCCCATCCTGCAGACGGCATCGAGCGGTACGGGCTGACAGAGGTTGTTTCGCAACACACCCTAGTTCCTGCGCTAACGTTCGTGATGTGGCGGTGCGAGCCGTCAATGCCTGCCGCACAACATGCCGGTCTTCTCGTTCGGTGGTGTGCCGCTGCTGCGGCAATCTCTCACGTCGGTCCCTCCTGCACCTACCGAATCCATACTCGCCTCACTGTGGCTGAATGTCGTCCCACACGGGCGCTGATGTCTCGGTACGATAAACCACTCTCGCGGTAAGCCACAATTTGTTCTCTGTCGAACTCCGAAACGTGCTGAAATGACTGCCGTATTCAGCGACGAGGCTTCAGGAAGCTTCCCACGTAGAAGTTCGGCAGCACAACACACTTCCACTACTTACACCCCGCCTTCTGCGCACCTTTCTTATAGTACTTCTCGATGGCGTGCCGGGTGCACATGATTTGAATATGCCCTGCAATGCTAATCGTTTGCATGTCCTCTCGCGGGCGACGCATGCTGCGAATTTCAGGCCAATCGGATGCTTCCTTCTTGATGATGCATTTTGGGTGGCCAGCAGTGTATATCGGAATGACAAAGCGATCGTTGGACACTAGATGTAAAGAACACCTACGAAGTGTGAACCAGCACATGCAGAATACATCCTTCGCCAGGTAAGTCATACATTGCTCGGCCGCTTCTGTATTGAATAATATCAGAAGTTTTGCCCCTTACACGAATTTAAAGAGACTGCCATCAGGGAAACAGTGAAAATCCTATTCAGCAAACTGGTATGCAATGATATAGTCTCTACTGAACTATCAATGGTTTGGCATGCGTTATTAAAAGATGGAAACACTTCACGGCGCACCGTATAATTGCGAAATAAAAATTAATGTATTATGCTCGTGACGTTGCCCACGTTCTTCTCAAAAATAGTCTTTCTTTAGGTGTTCCAATTCCCTGCATTTTAATTCCTACCATTGCCTTGGAAAAGCCTCCCAGTGGAGTGCGAAAAGCTCGGGGAATCTTTGTGCTTAATAAACCACGAAAATAAACGGATTTTTTACGCTATATGCGTTACATTATTTAATGGTAACAATGGTATAACATTATTAAAAAACTAACAATGGCATAAAACCGAATGATAAAAGTTGTAAACCAACGATAAAACAACAACACACTGCACAGAAGCGTATACCACCGGTAACACGAAGAAATGATAAAACAGAAGAGACGTCACACTGATCATTTAAAAGACGACTCAGGGTTCCCGAGTCGTCCAATAGAATGGGTAAAACAAAATGACTAGAACGTTGATGAATGAAACGACGACCTGAACATAAAATACGAACGACTGTCAGAGGTACATCACACTTCTCGCACACAGGGGCAGTGTTGCCACATAACAAATAGCGGTGAGTGAAACGACAATATCTAATGCCGAGACGTGCGGGTACAACTTCCTCCCTACGGTTCCGGTGACAAGATCTCCAGACTCCAAGGATTGGTTTAATACGATTAAGATTTTTTTCCACCTGTCGGTCCCACAGACCCTGCCACGTTAGCTTGATATGATCATGGATAAAATAGCGTAAATCTCGATGAAAAGGTTTCAAGGGTGTGACGACCAAAGAGGAAGCAGATCTAGCAGCCGCGTCAGCACACTAGTTACCTGGAATTCCAACATGCCCACAAATCCAGTAGAATTGTATTTGGACACCGGCCTGGAGTAAAGAACGAAGTAACCTTCGCACGTTAAAAAGAAAAGGGTGGTCACTGCAGTCCAACGATGGCACAGATTGCACAACAATTAAAGAATCAGCGTACACCATAGCACGTTGATGAGAGCCCGACTGAACATGAAGTGCACGATACAGCATGCATTTCCGCGGAAAACACCGTGGAATCGGTAGGAATGCGAGCAACAGAAACTTCATCAATGCAGACGGCTGAAGATCCCACAACACCAGCCGTCTCTGATCCATCGGTGAAAATAGGAACATAGTCTGCATTGAGGGAACGATGCTCAGCGGAAAGCTGCTGGTAGACTGATGCAATGGCAAAGGACTTATATGATATTAAGCTGGTATCAAACATGACGCCAATATGGAGGATCCTCAAAGCCTTTGGTTTCTCCAACAAGAGACAAGTGGAGACCTGCATCACGAGCTACGGTCGCCATACGAAGACCAAATGTTGAAATACAAGAAGGCCGGTGCACAAATAAACGAGCATGCTGGAAATGAAAACCTGCATCATATAAAGTCTGGAAAACATGGTAGTTTCAAGAAAAATTGAAGAGACAGCTGCAGACGGCATGATTCAAGCGATGGTTCGTTCGCGTCAGCATAAAGGCTGGGAATCTGGAATGTTCGAAATGCTCCCATACAAAGACGCAGCGCTTGATGGTGAATAGTATCAAAAGGCCGGAGAACGGAACGGGCAGAGCCGTGCGCAATACAATCATAATCCAGTTTCGACCAAATAAGAGAAAGGTAGATCCGAAATAAAGACATCCTGTCTGCACCCAACGAGACTGGAGAAAGGACCTTAAGTATTAACATAGCCCGCAGACAGGAAGTCTTTAGCCGTCGGACGTGCGAGAGAAAAGTGAGTGCACGGTCGACGGTCAGACCAAGGAACTTGATCTTCGGCAAAACTGGTATAGCTGAACGTTACAAATCCTGCAGTAATGGACACACGTTGTCTTGTCGGGAGAAAGAACGAAACCATTGCTGTTCGCCACTTTTCAGATCTGGTTAATTGCAAACTGCAACTGCCTTTCAATAAAATGCATGCTGGATGACGAACAAAAGATGTGTAGGTCATCTACATGAACAGTAGCCGAAACCTCAGGAGGAAGGTTTTGGAGAAGACAGTTAATGCCTAGGATGAATATTGTGACAGATAAAATGCAATCTTGAGGAACACCTTGCTCTTGATGGAACAGTAATGAGAGCAATGTACCCGACGCACCTGGAACACCAGATTGCTTAGAAAATTGGCGATGAATGTTGGGAGGTTTCCCCGTAACCCACTCTCGTGGAGGTCACGGAGAATACCGTGACGCCACTCTTGATCGAAAGCTTTCTCAATGTCAAAGAAAACAGAAACCAGGTGCTGCTTACGCTCGAACGTCTCTCGCACAGATGTCTCAAGGCGCAGGAGATGATCGTGGAATGAACGATGTCGGCAAAAGCCGCTTTGTGACGGCGAAAGTACTTGATGTTGTTCTAAAAAATGAAGTAACCGATAATTAACCATCCGTTCAAGAACTTTGCACAGACAGCTATTGAGAGCAATTAGACGATAACTAGAGGGAGACTTAGAATATTGGTCAGGCTTGGGAAAATGTAGAACAAAAGCTTTTCGCCAAGATTCCGGGAAACAACCGTGCTCCAATCAAATGCGGTTGAAAAGCACTAAAAGATTCTCGAGAGACGACTGCGAGAGATGAGAGAGCGCATCATAGTAGATGCCATCGGACCGACATATGTCGCGCCAGACAGATGCAGAGCCACCCGTAGTTCAACCATGCTGAAGGGAGAGTTACAGTGTCTGTTGTGAAAAGGCGCAAACGAGATTTTCTGGCGTTTGCCTTGGGACTTAATCCTCTGAAAGGAAGAAGAATACGCCAGATCACTGGACACAGAGGCAAACGCCTCATCAGAACAATCCGCAATCTAACAGACTTGAGCATAAGTGAAGCCGTTTCTCTCGATAGTGGATATCTGGTGAGAACTACAGTTACCCCGGATCTTACGAATCTTTTCCCACACACGTTTAGAATTGCCACGTGAATTGATCGATGAAACATACCAACCGGGCGCAACAGGGGAGAGCTGGAGGTCCGCAAGCGCAAATGAACGCAGAACGCGGCTCTAGGTTGAGCGGCGGATATAACAAGTTGATAGGGCAGACATGCGTTCAGCGTGTACCTCGACTTTCTCGTGTCTTGGTAACACCCCTTTGGCGTGCCCACACTATCTCCAGACTCACCCAGTCGTGCAGAACGACAAGCTGTTAGAAGTGTGAACTCCACTTGGCCACAGACTTCATTGACAAGGAGTGGGTGAGTTTCCAGCCGCCAGTTTAGGGTGAAGCAGGGGGCAAAGAGGAGAGTTGGTAGCTGGTGACAACCACACTCTAGAAACCCTCAGTCTCCAGCATCCTCTTTTCCACCGCACACGGCAAACGTTCAGGTAGGTGTAGCTAACCAGCTTGGAAAGACAAAGAGAGGAGCATAAAATGGAGAATAAAGTAAAGAGAACGAGAAGCTAAACTCCGGCACATACTCACAACCTCAGCAACCTACAACTGAGGCGGGTGCATTTCAAGATAACAACAAAAGCTAACGAATGGGAAAATATACAATATATATGTCCGTTCGGGACACCACTCCCCATCATCTGGATGTACAGCTAGCTGTCCCTGCGGTAATGTAGTCGCACACAGACGAGAAAGCAAGATAACCTGTCACAAGGCCAGCTTCGGCCGTGGGGGTTCTACTCCTTAAATAACTGGAAACCCAGTTATCCCCTTGGGGGACGAGGGGGGTTGTATTACTAGTTAGCACCATTTCAATTCCTAAACTGGGGTCATTTAATGCAAAACTTCAATAAATATCGAAATCAGATTTTTCGTGCGACAAAGTGATTGAAGTTTGATACATAATCAAGTATTCAAGAGGTCTTTCATGTTTCGCTACTAAAGGCATATTCATCCATGTCTGCTGACAGAGAAAATGCAAAACTGCTTTCGTACAGTGAATTACCGTAGTTTACTGGAACACAAACTTATCAAACTGTAAAGGGATTTCATGGAAGAATATAGATGACTAGAATATGTTTCGTGCCGAAGTGCATGAATTACAAGTTTGAAGCAGTCATTGCACAATATTACTAATGTTAGAGAACCAACTGTTCACAAGGATTAAAAAGATTTAATATGATAAAAATACAAGTTCAAAACTGTACTAGATCTTTCCTGTAGGCTACCTACACATCATCAGATACGAACTAAAGGGCGAACACAGACCAGCACACCAATATATAATTTCACGATGCAGTGAAGTAACTAAAGCGCAGTCTCGTGGAGTTTCTCAATTATCTTGTGAAAATACGTCATTAATTTATAAAGTCTTTACTCACCAATGGCAGGGGTAAGGGTTGTTGTCACTATAACTCATCTTGTTGTATAAGGCATTCAACTGTAAAAAGATACGTTGGGTCAATGACTTATCTCCCAACTGTGACACCTCTCTTACCCAATGCATGTAAAAAACAGCATTTGGACTTCGGCCTTTAAACATCAAACTTTTTTCATTAGAAAGGACCGAAACAGAGTGGATCAATTACAAAAATGTGGAGTATGCTGCATTCCCATGAAGAGTAATGATCCAGCGGCTGAAGACAAAATGTGTATTGGCTCCACCTTACGCAGATTAGGTGGCAGATTGTCTGAACATCAATATAACCAGACAACGCTCCTCTACCATCGCGGTATTACAGCTCGCAAATGGAGACACCCGTACACCTGTATGGAAGGATGCATATATCCTACTTTGTACAAACACTAAATAAATTACTTTATTTGCAGAAAGTTAATTTATTCACAAATACAGTAAACAATGTTGTAATAATGAACTACCTGCTTACGTACCGTTGCCTTGGAGATGCCTTATACAACAAGATGAGTTCAAGTGACATCAATAACTCTTACCCTCATGTCATTGGTGAGTAAAGACTTTCTCAATTCTCTTGTGGAAGTACGTCATTAATTCTTGAACTCCACGACACTGCGCTTTAGTTATTTCACTGCATCGTGAACTTATTCACCATCTACCAACAAGTAATTGGACACCTATGATAGCAAAGGAAAACGAAGTTTATTCACCTTTTATAGTTGGTGGAGCCTCCACGAGCGGCGATTACAGCTGCGACCCTCCGGGGCATACTCTCAACCAGGCATTGTACGATGGCTAGCGGTATTTTCTTCCACTCGGCTTAGAGAAGAAATGTCAGTTCCTTCACCGATTTCGGACGGTGGAGGCACCCCTAAAGTCGACGCTCCAACTCGTCCCAGAGGTGCTCGATAGTGTTAAGGTCCGGGCTCTGCGCAGGCCAGTCCATTCGATTAACCCCATTGTCACCATACCAAGCCATGGTGGACCTCGCAACATGACAGGGGGCATTGTCATCCTGAAAGTAACATGGGTCCACGCCGTAAAACTGCCAAAACGTAGGAAGCGCATGGTCATCCAAAATGGTGCAGTAGGTCTCGGCGTTGAGTCTACCAGGAATTGTGAACAAGGGTCCCGTGCCATACCCGGAGAAACACCCCCTAACATGATTCCACCGCCGCCGAACTTCACAGTTGGCACAATACATTCTGGCAGGAGGCGTTCTACAGGCAGACGCCAAACCCAGACCCTGCCATCCGAACGGTAGAGGGTGAACCTTGATTCGTCGCTCCAGAGAACCTGTTTCCACTGTTCAACGGTCCACTGTCGACGTTCTTTTCACCACGTTAGCCGAGCAGCGCTATTGGACTTGGTGATCAAAGGCTTGTGGGATGCAGCACGTCCATGATAACCGAGCAGATGGGCTTCCTTACGGATGGTATTCATCGAAAGAACACTCCGGGATGCCTGTTGAAACTCCTCGCGGATGTGGCCTATCGATGTGGTGCGGTTCTTCCGTATTTCTCTGGCCAGCACCCGTCGGTCTCTAACTCCCATTTTTGTGGGTCTGCTGGGTCGGGGCACATTCCGACAGTCATTTCTCATCTTCCACTTGCAAATCACGTAAGCCAAGTTCGATTTTGAGTACAGTACTTCAACTCGCTGGATATGTCACGTATGGATCGGCTATTTCTGTGATACCCGACGATTACACTTTTCTCGAAATCAGAGAGCTCCGAACTGCGTGGCATCTTGCATGCGACTGGTTGCGTTGTTGTTTCCCACACGATATTTAACTGCGGCGGCCGTGACGTGTATCACCAGCGCAGATATCGTCGATTGCAGGGGTGTACAATTACTTGTTGGTAGATAGTGTATATTAATCTGCTCGCCTGTGTTCGGTCTTTAGTTCGTACCCTGATCATGTGTAGGCAACCTACACGAAATATCTAGTATAGTTTTTAACTTGTATTTTTATTATATTTAAATATTTAAATCCTCATGAAGAGTTGGTTCTGTAACATGAGTTATATCGTACAATGACAGCTTCAAACTTGTAATTGATGAATATATGACTTGTGAAAAACTTGATTAAGTCAGCTGAAACTTGAAGAATTCTGATTCATTCTGAATCAGAAGAGGCTACCTGTTATCTGCCACCCATTGTACAGGTAACAGATTTCATCTTACCAATGGCGCGCAGGTGAAATCTGTTATTTTTCGAGCTGTGATCACTACGATGATTTGAAATTTTACCTTCTTAGTTCTCTAGTATCAAATTCTGAACTTAAAACAGTACAAAAGACGAATCACAAACCTATATTTCTCGCAGGAAATTAAAAGGTTTCTGGAAAATATTGAAAAATATTGCTCTTCATCACACGAAAAGACTCATTTCAGCTCTGGATTGCTGTATTAAGATTTATACGATCAACAGTAATTTTCTTTGTCAGAAAAAGACTTGAAAAATCCTTTAGCTGAAAATACCGTCACACATTCCCACAAAAAACATTGGTGGTGTTACACAATATTTTGATATGTTTAAAATACTATAACTGCCTTAACCTGAATGCCTAAAAAGTCGGTGTCAGGCTGACATTTTTATTTTCTGAATATCAAAAATACAATATTTCTTCCTATTAGAGTTTTGAGATGACTCGTGTTTTCGATACAACTGAATATATTCAGTTAAAGAATTTATCAGTTTAACCGAAGAAGCTGAAAACAATTGGCTTCACTGCTACGTATTTCTAATTAACGTGTCCCTTTTTTTAATCAAACCCAAAAAAGAGTTAATAATATTTACCGAGTTAAAAAACAGCGAGTACGAAAATCTCTAAAGCCTTGGCACAATAAACTTAATTATGATTTGCATTTTTTTAAATTTTAACATGGATACTTGAAAACCTGTCAACTAATTTCTACAATATATCAGATTTGTTTTCTTTTTGCGTAAACCTCAGTGTTAAATCTCAAAACATGCTGAAAAGGTAAGTAATTTGCATTAATTATTATCAAAAGTTTTCATGTCCTGTAGATTCTGTCTAACAAAACTACATGTAAATATCATGCTTGAAATTTGCTTCCTAAAAAAATGTACAAAATTGAGAAAAATTCGTTTTTTTGCCAAGGCAAACACATTTCTGAACTTTGATATTGCATTTAAGTCATACTTACTGTATATATATACTGAAAAGCAATTGAATTAGAAATATCTGTCTAGTAACGTGTAGCACCACCTTTCGCTCTGATGACGGCGGCGATTCATCTCGGCATGGACTCGATAAGACACCGGAAGCTTTGGGAAGCCATACGAATCCACGACTCCTGAACAAGCTCCCACAGTTTACGAAGATTTAATGAAGGGGGGAGAGCCTCGAACATCTCTCTCGATGGCATCCCAGATGTGGTCGAAGGGATTGAGGTAGGTGACCTAGCTGGCAAAGGAAGCGAGGTCACGTCGGTGGAGTGTTCATCCGACCTTACGGATACAATTCGAGAGCGATGCTACGGTGCATTTTCTTGTTACAGGATGAGGTCTCCCGTGGGATGTTGAAGACGCACAAACGGGAGCAAATGGTCGTCCTGGATATCCCGGTAACGTTGACATGTAAGGGACGATGTCACACGTACCAGGGATCCCATTTTAGTCCACGTAAATAGTCCCCACACGAGAAGGCCACCCCCACCAGCTTGAGGAGTACCCTGCTGGCAAGAAGGATCCATCGCTTCATGTGGTTTGCGCCGTACTCGTATCCTGCCATCCGCATGTACCAACGTGAATCTCGGCTCATCAGTCCAGGCAACATTTTCTCACATGTCTATAGTCCAGTGGCGATGTTCCTGCGCCCATGCTAATCTTTGCACCCTGTGATGTGCGGTCAGCAGCGGTACCCTCGTGGGACAATGACTTCGGTACCCCATAGCGAGGAGCTGGTTCTGAATGGTGCGGCTGCTTACACGTTTTTGTGCACCACCGTTAAATTGCACTGCGATTTCTTGCACTGTGGCCCGTCTATCCGCTGTTACAATGTGAGCTAGCCGACGTTGACCCCGCTCATCCACATGCTGTGGACCACGGCAGTTGGCCCTTGCAGGGATGGTTTTACTGGATTCGACGTACTCGCGGTTCACCCGTGACACAGTGGCTCGAGAAAACTTCAGTGCCTGCACGACTTTCGAGATGGAGTGACCCATTCGTCGGGCCCCGACAATTTGCCCACGATCAAATGCTCTTAGATCCTTCGTCTTACCCATACTGCGTCCGACTCTTACTGATTCCCGTCGGATCGCTAAATACGTCATGTCGTCTCCGTTTACAGGGCCGCCCACAGCGCCACATTTGCATAACGCCAGCTGTCTCTAATTCAATTGCTCTTCAAGTTCTGCCACCCGTTGCTTACGTGATTCCCAGGGACGGCGTGATTAGTAAATCGACGCGGCATATAAAAAGCTGTGACTGAAGCAGTAGGTAGTAAAATTTGTAGCGTGATGGGTAAAAAGAAGGATTCGTCGGACTTCGAGAATAAACAATTTTTTGATGCTCGGAGAGCGGCTGCCTCGATTTCCCGAATGACTGAACTGGTAAGTTGTTTACAACGATCCGGTGGCAAGCCTACGCAGGACAGAGAAAGGTTGATGTGAGAGGTGAGCACCGGAAAAGATGAATCGTACTACGAAATAAAGAGGTCAACCAGAAAACGATATGACATGACCATGCGTTGCACTCATGGGCTATAACACAGATGACCCCGACGACATCTTCTCCTAACTATAGTTTATCGGCGAAAAATACTTGTCAGGGGCAAAGTTCATGACAGTTGGACGTCGAAAGACTCCAAAAAAGTGTGCTACTCTGACTAGTTCTTTTGTACTCCACTCCGTGGATGGTCGAGTATTATCTGGCGCTCTCGATGCATCCGGGATGGTCTCAACAGTGCAAGCCGGTAGAGGTGTGTTGTATGGTGGGTGAGAGCATATTTACCTGGCAGGGCCTTGGACCCCATGATGCATGTGGATCAACGTATGAGTGGTGCCCACAATTGTGAATTGATTTCTGACTCTGTACTCCCAGCAATGTTATACTTTGTCCTGAATGCTGACGTTGTCTTCCAAAATGACAGTGTCCTGAGCCACAGGTCCAATGTTGAACAGGAACCGAGTAAAACAATTCAGACTTCCAGCATATGGATTGGCCTCCGAACTCCCCGTATATCAAACCCCTAGAATATTTGTGGGACCCTATGAAGCTGCATATGAGGCGTTTAGATACACCAGCCATTTCTATACCTGCTACTAAGGCCGCATTGCACACAGCTGCTTCTCGCACCTTATTGAATCGATACCACCTCGGATAGCTGTTGCACTCAGTGCGAAAGCAGGACGTACGAAGTATTAGGCACATGGTCATAATGCAGTGATCCCTCAGAGTGAGTCTGTGTGTGTGTGTACAGCGGTTCCAGGGAAGAGTGATAACTATTTCCGAAAAGTCCAACATCTGTTACCTTACAAATTTTGAAGATGAAAATCCGATTTTTCGGTGTAAATGTGACTAGGATGGTAAGTCAGATAATATCCGAAAATTTGAAAATTTCATCGTCCTGGAGCGGGACTCGAACCCGCGTCACGGGATAGGATTCTTAACCTCCAGATTCGCTAAACATGAATGCCGGTTGCTTCGATTAGCGAATCCTGTGATGGTTATATTCAAATTAATCGGAAACTTAAGACTTGGTCGTTCTGGGTGGTGTAGTGGTCAGCATACCCGAGCGCTATCTGGGAGACGCAAGTTCGAGTCACTCTCCAGGACAATGAAATTTAAAATTTTTCGGACATTATCTGACTTACCATCCTTGTCATATTTACACCAAAAAATCAGATAGTCATATTCAAAATTTGCATTATATGGTGTAATCGAGTATTTCTTTCATGATCTTTTACCTTCTCGGGATTCCAAACCATATCCAGAAGTTAAAAGCCTACGCCATAAACCACGGGACATGTTAGCTATTAAGTTTCGTCTGAAACCGTAAATGCGTTATAGAAATATCTGACGTAACGTATGTTCATGAAAATAAAATATGGCAGTGTTCCACCCTCTCATGTAAAGCTTCTGAGGAACTGTGTTTGTAATCTACAAACTAATGCTTTTTTTTTTTTGTTTGGAGGTTTAAAGACCACCGTGAGCACAACTCAATGGGCTATAAGAAGTTGCCTGTCGATAATTTTGGGTCACTGGCTACAGGGAAGGGAGAGAGCCAGTGACGTAAGACAAACATCCATGCCTCACCGGGATTCGAACCCAAACCCTCTCTGACGAATCATCAGAAGCCATCGCTTGCACCACCAGGGAGGCCTCTACCTTTTCAAGTGTACTACATGAAACACTGATTTAGCGAACGTTTAAGAGAAAGCAATTAGAGGCATTCGCCTTATATACTCTCAGCTTTAGAAATAATAATCCTAACCGGGATGGAAAATCAATAGTGTTTACATGGTACAAAAGAAAAGTAATCTAATATTGCAACCCAAAAATAGGTATACTACTTAAGATAAGAAATATTTTGAGGTTGAGATGATGGCAACGACTGAAAGCTTTTTAAAGGCATAAGCTAATTTTCAACCTCTTTAAAAACGTTTTACGCTTTGCCCTACATATTTTGGCTTTTTGTGATCAATTTGGGAAGCAAAAAGCGGAGAAATCTTAACCAATCTTATCACTTCTCATTCAAAAATATCCGATAGCATCTATAAAAATTAAAAAATGCAAATCTTAATTTTGCCATCGAATTTAAATTTTTGACGTGAGAGGAGCAGGAAACTATGAAGCTTTCTTCTATGAAAATAAAAAATCTTGCCGAAATCTTTGAAAACGCGAAGAAACGCTATTAATATGCACCAATTTTGCATCATTTTTTCTGAATAATGCATTTTGCGTTCGATGAAGTACGATGTGGATGAGTAATCTACATAGACCATTTTTAAAATCGAAATATACACAGCCGTATCAGAATGATATGAGCACCTGCGGAATCACAACGCACCCGCCTTGGCGCTTCGCAGAGTGCACCTGACAAGGCCGACTACACTGAGATATAAGCGGCCGGCCCGGACAGAGGTAATGATTTTATGGACGTTGAAAAATAAATTATCATCGGCTACCGCTCCAAGAGTGGAAGTATTTCAGAAACAGCAGATTTTGTTGGCTGTTTGCGAGGTGCAGTAGTTAGGGTGTACCAAGAATGGACCGCTGATGCACGCCGAATACCTCCCAACATCTTAACTGTAGAGCCCCAAAGGCTATAGACCCCAGAAGAGAACGTCGACTGCTAAAGGGCAAGCTACAGCGCAGCAATTCACCACGCAAATGAACGCTGGAGCACCCAGGTACGTGTCCCCTATAACATTAGAGCAAACCCTGTTACGTATGGGTATCCAGAGTCGACGCTTCGAAGGCGCCCATGTTAACCCAGGTCCATCGGCAACGCCACCTGCGGTTCGCATTGCACTACCCTTATTGGACAGTAGAAAAGGGTTGTCTTCTCCGACAAATCGCGGTTTCAGCTCCACATGAGTGACGGTTGGTGGCTGATACGGTGTCAGACACACGAGAACCAGCACCGGGACACGCTTGTTGGTCAAGTACAGGCCGGAGGTCTCGCTTTGCATGTCTGGGGGATGTTTTTCTGGTATGACCTGGGACCGCTGGTACCACCGGGTGGGTCCCTGTACGCCAATGGTTTCATGTCCATCCCTTCATGTTGGACGTTTACCTTGGTGGTGATGATGTCCACCAGCAAGACAGTGTGCCCTACCATTTCGCTAAGAGGGTGCGTGACTGGTTCCAGAAACACGACAGCGATCTCTCCGTTCTCCCTTGGCCGGAGAAATCGCCCGACATGACTCCTATAGTGCACGTGTAGGACTATATATATATATCGACAGACTCGACGTGCTGACACACAACCGCGTCATCTACGGGATATCCGTGCTCTTCTGCAGTCCAATTGGCCACGTGTGCCCCGCGCAAACTTCAAGGGCCTCATTATGTCCCTGTCTCTCCGACTCGCCGCTGTCATCCGGGCCAGGGGTAGTTATTCCCATTATTAGGTAGGTGGTCATTATTCTGGTACGACCTTGCAGATATCGATTATTTACCTGAACATAGTAACTTGTGTCTACCAAATTACACTGCAATATTCTAACAGTTATCAAATAAGGATCAGGAAATTTATGCATTGGAAACTTGCTGCCACACAGGAATTTTCCTTCTCGACTTTAATGAAATATGGTCGTCGTCTTAGAAAATCTGGAATTTTTTCAATGGACCAACAGATCTAATATTGACCTGAATGAGGGCGTCGGATTCTTGATATCGAATCGAGCTGTGAACTACAGTTGATTCTTTATCTTTCCCACCAACTCACAGAAAATACGAAGCATTTTGTTCAACAGCTAAACGAAATGTAGAGTACTTCAGAAAGTTTTAAGAGCGCAGTGTTACAAATGCCGTACAGGTAAATTCTTCCCTTAACAGCCTGCTTACGTTAATACTCGTGTGAAGCCTTTAAAGATTGCTAGTATTAATTAAATATTTACAGACTTCAAGTCTCAGATTTGAAGATCAGTTGGTGCTTGCAATATTTTGTGTGACTCTCCTGGTCCCAGATCTGTCTATATGGCAGAACTATTTCCATAATTTCATTCAAGAAGATTCTTTGAAAGGTAAATGGTGAAGACATATCAAATACGTGGAGATAATGTGAATGGAGCCTGCCATCGCTCTGTCCACGTTAATTTTATAAACAACGCATAGCAACTGAAAAATTGTTCCGACGCAACTGGGATCGAACTCCAGATCTCTCAATAACTAGTCGAGTGCGTTCGCATTTACGCTACTATGCCAACAATTCTCAGCGGCATGAGCAGCTTACCAGTCAGCATCTGACTACAAAAATCCGTATTGATGAGCTCATAACAGATGTCGCCACCTGTAGTGGTAAATTAGAGACGAGCCGCTACTTATTGACACAACAGCTATTCAATTGGTTCTAACCAGTAAGCGAGCTGTACACAAAACCTTTTCGTTTTAAGGTTTATCAATCTCATGAGCATCCATGGTTTACAATAAGTAGAGGCTCGTCTCTAATTTAGGGCCAGTTTTCCTAAGGAAGGAACAGAACCAGAGCCGTGAAACAAAAACCACCCATAAATTTATTCATATATCAGCTAGAAACCGGCTTGAGGATTAGTCAGACATAAGCTCCTCAAACCACTTGATTATCTCAGTGTGGATCACTCGTGTTCTGTAGGAGGTGTTTTATATACTTCTATCAAGCTTCACTGATATCAAATTTTTATCAAAAATGTTTCTGTAGCAAACTATTTTATACGAAGTTGTTAAAAAGTGAAGTGTCTTGACTCATATTCGTGCATAACCAAAATTGAGCAAGAGTTTCTTTGCGTATTACGTTGTGACTGACAGGGGAACTCGACCACAAGAGTCAAAGTTGAAAAGACACTATTTTGTCGAGCAAATGCTGAAATAGTTTCACAGTACCGTGCTAACAGTTCTGAAATTTCTTTGGGCGTTTTGTTCGGCGGCAATTTAACAAACCTCCGCAAATCATATTTTTTTGCCAAATAAACCTTCCATTTCTCTCCTAAAGGATTGGAGCGTCAAACTTTGAAATAAGTTTTTCCATCTTAATCAGTAAATTACAGGATTTTTTTAAAAGCGAACACTTTTCATAGAAATTCGAGAGTTTTTAAGGATTCGTCGGAATAACTAACACACAAGAACGAAATTCACCTGACTCAATAAGATCACCGACAACTCGAAATGCACATAATAGGTAATGTCCGTTTAGGGTATCACGAATCTAAAAGCTAGATCATAACCGCTCTGCCCCCAAACGAAGGTACATACAAATATATTCATATATTTTGGTTAAACCAGATGAACTGTTAAGTATCAAAAGTTTCGCAGATTAACTTCAGCTACTTCAAAGTATTTTATTTCATTTAAGAAATCGTCTATCTTCACATCATGCACAAAAAATTCATAGAACGTTGTGCCAAGCTTATCATTTATTGGCTTTGACTGAACTAATCTTGTAAATGTGATTATATCCTTCATACGGTACTTTTGTCATTTTGTAAATAAATAATAACTGTAAATCCAGTCAATACTCAGAAAGATAACACTGTAACACATGTTCAAAATACACTATCTACCAACAAGTAATTGGACACCCCTGGAAACGACGATATATGCGATCCTGATACACGTCACGGCCACCGCCGTTAAATATCGTGTGGGAAACAACAACGCAACCAGTCGCATGCAAGATGCCACGCAGTTCGGAGCTCTCCGATTTCGAGAAAGGTGTAATCGTCGGGTATCACAGAAATGGCCGATCCATACGTGACATATCCAGCGAGTTGAAGTACTGTACTCAAAATCGAACTTGGCTTACGTGATTTGCAAGTGGAAGATGAGAAATGACTGTCGGAATGTGCCCCGACCCAGCAGACCCACAAAACTGGGAGTTAGAGACCGACGCATACTGGCCAGAGAAATTAGGAAGAACCACACCAAAACAATGGGCCACATCCGCGAGGAGTTTCAACAGACATCCGGGAGTATTCTTTCGAGGAATACCATCCGTAAGAAGCCCATCTGCTCGGTTATCATGGACGTGCTGCCTCCCACAAGCCTTTGATCACCAAGTCCAATAGCGCTGCTCGGCTAACGTGGTGCAAAAAACGTCGACAGTGGACCGTTGAACAGTGGAAACAGGTTCTCTGGAGTGACGAATCAAGGTTCACCCTCTAACGTTCGGATGGCAGGTTCTGGGTTTGGCGTCTGCCTGGAGAACGCCTCCTGCCAGAATTTATTGTGCCAACTGTGAAGTTCGGCGGCGGTGGAATTATGCTATGGGGGTGTTTCTCCTGGTATGGCACGGGACCCTTGATCGCAATTCCTGGTAGACTCAACGCCGAGACCTACTGCACTATTTTGGATGACCATTCGCTTCCTACGTTGCGGCAGTTTTACGGGGTGGACCCATGTTACTTTCAGGATGACAATGCCCCCTGTCATGTTGTGAGGTCCACCATGGCTTGGTATGGTGACAATGGGGTTAATCGAATGGACTGGCCTGCGCAGAGCCCGGACCTTAACACTATCGAGCACCTCTGGGACGAGTTGGAGCGTCGACTTAAGGGGTGCCCCCACCGTCTGAATTCGGTGAAGGATCTTACCTGTCTTCTCCAAGCCGATTGGAAGAAAATACCGCTAGCCGTCGTACAACGCCTCGTTGAGAGTATGCCCCGGAGGGTCGCAGCTGTAATCGCCGCTCGTGGAGGCTCCAACTATTGAAGGTGAATAAACTTCGTTTTCCTTTGCTATCACAGGTGTCCAATTACGTTTTGGTATATAGTGTATATTACACCAATATTTCTTACCATTTCGTTCATAATCACACCAGGAAAAATGGATTTTCCCCCAGAAATTTCTGAAGCTTCGTAAACCCATTTCAGAACAAGCTTTTTTTTTTTTGCTACTTAACTTAGAAGATTAAGTTGCTCACAGAAACTGATAACCAGTGCTGCACACAGGAGACCATATATTTAATTTCATTCAATCTGTGCAGCAGATACTCAAAAAGAAAGAGTTGAAACCTACTAGAGCAAATGTTCTGACAGAACTATCTAAATGGGAATTTTGATGTTTTAGAGTTCACAAATTAGCTTCAATTGATCGTGCAAAATCAAAAAATTTCCTGAGACGATATTTAATGATGGACTAACCGTTTGCACCAGCAGAACATTAGAAACCAAACGAAAGAAATACTGATATCAAGAGGGAAAATGACTGACTGGGTAATTATGAGTAGACCAACAACTTAGATATAACGGGTGTAAATGCCTGCTTTAGCCGTCATAGGGTTAAACGGATAATCACTTCATCGTGTCATCCATAAGTTAGTTCAAGTACGGGTAATGGAACGTATGTAACATTCTTAAAAACGCTGTAACTCATGTACGAACCAAACCTTATGGGAAGAACATTGTCACTTCAGAAAGAGCTTTATGAGCATTTTTATTAGCTGTTAAGAATTTTGCCTGTGACTATAAACCGGAAATGAACACATGCTGGACGATTTACTTTATCGCACTGAACATGTGGTTTTTCTTTGAAATTTCTGGCCAAAGGGACATTTAGCCGAAATGTATCGTAACACATGATTTATGTACAAAGAAGTTTGGTCGAGACCGTGGGGTCTTAAACGTTCATTTGACTACTTGGATTACATTTACTTCATCGCAGCAATGTTCACATCCATAAAAGTTATTTCATGCCAAAAAGGTCTAACAAATCCTCATGTCGAATACATTTTCTCATACGTGCGTTATATTCAGGTAATTTGTCCATTAAGAAAACTGGGTAGTACCAAAGTTTCTGCTTTATACTTTGGTAATGAAGTTTTCTCGGAAGTGGAAGAACCTTTCCACTGGACAAAATGTGTTCTGCCGTCATTTTTTTTTTTGGAGGTTTAACAACCACCGTGAGCAACTCAATGGGCTATAAGCAGTCGCCCGTCCCTAATTTAGGGTCACTGGTTTCAGGGAAGGGAGGCAGCCAGTGCCGTAAGACAAACAACATCCATGCCTGACCGGGATTCGAACCCGGACCCCTTACGGACGAATGATCAGAGGCCAGCGCCTTAGACCACTGCGCCACCGGGGCGGCGCCGTCATCTTTGAAGCTTCAAAGCTAAACTGTGCTCACAAGTAAAAGCCTTGACTTTCGTAGAAGAGGAACTCTCAATCTCATTCAACAGCACCACGAACGATCGCATCCGTACAAACGCCCACAGTCTCAAAATAAATTCTGTGATCCCTCTCTCTTTTTACCGCTAAAGACTTCTCAAGGCTTAAAATACAAACTAGAATCTGCTCCGCACATTCAGGTACACACAGTCCTTCATGCTCCTCAGACACAGGTCTTGAGTCATCTTACGATGCGCACGTTCCTTCAAAATGTTTATTCAGGTTTCAAGGACCAAAGGAACATGAATGAGATATAAATAGGAACAAAGGATCGACTTGGACCTCGGGAACCGCAAACCTTCACTCACACCAAAAAAACCGTCCGCCCCGCAACGTTAGAAAATGTACGAGTGTTACATTACTTTGAAAGAACAATGTTTACGTATTCAATACTTAAAGAAGTCGATCGTCATTTTTTCCTGGAAGCGATAGCACGAAAACTCTTCATATTGCTTGGCCCGGTCGTGGTACGTTGCGTTTTAGATAAATGTACGTCAGACCAAGAAACTACAAGGACGTCCCCATCTCGTAATTTTTTCTCACCAGGGATCGGCATCAGATCTAGAATTGTTTAAAGTTCAGTGGAGGTGGAGGATTCGACATAAAACTCAAATTCACCAAATTACGTATACATACGAACACCCTGTCTGGAATAGCCTTATTATTTGAACTTATCACTTCACTACGTTTTTTAATACCTTTTCTCCATCGATAGATACTTGTCCTACACTCTTGGTAAACGGTGTCCTGCTAGGTTGTCAGAGAGGAATCGCTGAAGCGAGCTCAGGTGAGTATCACACTTGGTGCTAGTCAGACATAAGAACTGGCTTCGTGAATTCCGGATCAGTTTTGGCATGGCCATCAGAATGACACGGGAATGAAGGACTAGACACACCGTCGTTTCCCGGTATGGCATATTTTCGGTGCACCTTCAGAATTTGTTTTCCTTTGTGATTCAAGGTTTTACGACCCCCATGAGCAACTCAGTGGGCTGTAAACAGTCGCCCATACCTAATTTATAGCTACTTGTGCCAAGATAGAAAGAGCCAGTGCCGTAAGAACAACAACAACAACAACAATGCCTCACCGGGTTTCCAACCCGGATCTATCGCAGACGAATGGTCAGAATTCATCGCTTAGACCATTGAGCCACCTGGGCGGCGAACTGATGTAATTCCCGTTTCAGAATCTTCCGTTCACTATTTAAGAACTTCCTTCACATTGAGCTTCATGAGCCCCGTATTTCAGAAATGATTAAGCAAAATAAATATTTTTCGGCACTGTTATTCACTTCCACGGGTACTGCTTTATAAAACTGCTCAGGACACTATCATATTGGAAGGACTTCATTGCATCAGACGTTAGCGCAATTCTTTGAATTATCAGCTTCTAACAACTAATCAACCAACTTCTCTGCACGAAGTGTTTTTTTATTTTAGGTTTAATGACCATCGGGAGCAACTTGATGGGCACTAAAGCAATCGCCCGACCTAATTAATGGCTGGCTACTGGTTCCACGGAAAAGAGAACCAAGGCAGTAAAACAACATCCATGCTGCGCAAGGATTCGAACCCTGACCTATCTTCATGCACGAAGTTAATGCCAGAGTTGCTTCCATTTCTTATGTGGTGCAGTATACATAATGTACCCCTTCATAATTTCAAGAGCACATTGTGTTTCTGGGTTTAACGACCACCTTAAACAACGTTAGGAGCTAGCTACAAGCAATCGTTAGTGCCAAATTTCGGGACTCTGGTACCAAAGAAAAGGGAGGTACAGTGCCGTTAGACAAGTAACATATACGCCTCATTCCGGACTCGAGCTCAGCCTCCCGTGTCTGAGATGCAGCATTTGGCTTTCGGACGAAAAATCAGAAGCCAACGCTTAGACCAATGCGTCACGGGACAACAATAGCCTTCACCACACACTAGTCATACCAGGGGAGGGGGGTGTTAGATACAGGACAATCTGGCTTTCTCCCTTCCGTGGAACCCTAATTAGAAACAGACTACTGCTCATAGCGCTCAAGCAGAGTTGCTCTTCTAGCAATTAACGTGCGAGAAACATTTTCACAGATGCGAAACCATAACTGATGTCTTTTCAAAAATGGCAAAGAAAGTCTTCACAATATTGTAACTCTCATGTCAAAGAAGGCTTCATGTGACACAGACAAGTTGCGTAAACCTAGCCTTTGCATTGTAACTCTAATGTCAATGAAGGCTTCATGTGACACAAACAAGTGGCGTAAACCTAGCCTTTGCATTGTAACTCTGATGTCAATGAAGGCTTCATGTGATACAGACAAGTTGCGTAAACCTAGCCTTTGCAGGATTTGCAAGAAACGGCAGTTTAATGTACAAATAAAGCATACCATAATTTGTAATTTCTTCATCAACAAAAGCAACACAGTTTTTCAGTTAGTTTTTGCTTTGCAAACATTTTGTATACAATTTTCAAACCGCAGAATAAAGCATCCGGGCTTAATACTCCAAGTTAGGCACCAGATTCTTCATACAGACATGAATTACAGGACGGACCACAAAAGAAGAAAAGACGGGTCTTTTTGCAAACTTGTAAATTCACTACAATGTGGTAACAGTTCATCAATTTTCCTGTTTGTCGGTAGCAGTATGATAAGCTCTTAATATTTTAAAGGTGAAAAAATTTAGTTGGCCTTTTCGTCAGTGTGCAGCACTGACAAAAAGGCCAACGCAATCGTGCGGCTACTAACCACGTTCGGTGCAAAAGCAAAAATTAATCGGCTCAGATTTGACTCCTGAACTGACACCATATACAGGCGTCAACATGAGGAAAAGATAGTTACCTCCTAAAATCATCATTTAAATTCTCATTATATATATCAGGTACCTAGAGTGATTGCTTCGTAAAATACACACATTATGGGATACGTGATCCAAATAATTTCGCTGAGTGATGAATTTGACCCGTTTTTCAGAAAAGACAAGTCTATTTACTATAGTCATTTTTCCCATGGACTGACCTCCGTGACAACATAACGTCAGCTTTTTTGCTTTTGATTGAAGGTTTAACGACCACCATGAGCAACTGAACGGGTTATAAGCAGTCACCCGTCCCTAATTTAGGGCCATTGGTTCCAGGGAAGGGAGAGTGCCAGTGCCGTAAGACTAACACAACAACCATGCATCACCATGATCCGAACCCGGACCCCTACCGCCGAGTGATCAGAAGGCATTGCTTAGATTACTGCACAACTCAGCTCTGGAAGTAAATATTTTCCAATGTGTAGACTAACCAACTCTCCATTGGACTGGGAAATATTCAAAGAATTTAGTTTCACGGCTCTCATACAAGTGCTATATTTGCTGTATTTTCGCTAATTCTACCACCGCGACTCTTTTCCCTTATGTTTATACAGTAAAACCTGTGTAAGTTGGCCACTCACTGTTCCAAACTGTTGTGGCCAACTTAGACAGTTGGGAATCAAAGTGAATGTTATATGTGCTGCACATTAACATAGAAAATGAATTCATAGCAACCGTTTTAAGTACTGCATAAAATACTGTTCATACAGTACATATAAGTACAGTACCACTATATAAATACTATAGGCTTGATTCTAAACTAAAAAGATATTCACTGAATGGTGAACCGTTTTTTTGTTTTTTTTATTGAAGGTTTAACGACCACCATGAGCAACTCAATGGGCTATAAGCAGTCACCTGTCCCTAATTTAGGGTCACTGGCTCCAGGGAAGGAAGAGAGCCAGTGCCGTAAGACAAACACAACATCCATGCCTCACCGGGATTCGAAATCGTACCCCTTTCGGACGAATGATCAGAGGCCATCGCTTAGACCACTGCGCCACCGGGGCGGCTCAGTTTGTTCATCTTGTAGCTCTGGAACAGGATTTTTAATGTTTGATAGAACATCAGAAAAAATATCCTCTTCTGTGTCTGCTACATCTTCGTACAGTATGATATTGCAATCTATTGCCGGGAACTTATCTTCACTTAGAAGGTCGTTTTGGATGTCTTGAGGTAATGTTCCTAGTAGGATGTTGGTGTTATTGTCAACTTCAGTTTCATCATTCATCTCTGCGTTTTGCGGAAATCCAGCTTTCTGAAAACATTTAATTATTGTTGAAATCTGTAAATGGACGATGTAATCACTCTTTCCACGTTATTTTTTTAAACAACGCATAGCGACTGAAAAATTGTATTTCGGCACTGCTGGGATCGAACCCCAGAACTCTCGATAACTAGTCGAGTGCGTTCGAATTTACGCTACAGCGCCAACAATTCTCAGCGCAATGCGTGGTTTATCTGTAAATTTCGCCAAGAAACATGCACCCAACGAATACAATCAAAAACAGTGACTGCTTTCGAAAATTCTGTCACATCTTTACAAGTGTCAAGTTTATTCACCAAACACGTCAGCATCATTTTTCGATACTGCTTCTTTACAGCACAAATAATCCCTTGGTCAAGATATTGAATGAAAGAGGCTAAGGTAGGGGGCAGAAATGTGCATTCAACATTGCTCATTGGAATCATACACTTATGGCTTCAAGCATTGTCAATTAGTAGTAATATATTTCAGTTTTGACTTTTCATTTGAGAGTTTACAGGTTTCAACCATTCCTCGAAAATGGTTGATTTCATCCAGGCTTTTTTGTTATGACGCCATATTATGGGCAGATGTTCTGCTTTTACGCCATTTCTATTAAATGCACCAGGATTTGCTGCATTGCCGATTACGAGAAGATTCAATTTTTCCACAGTAACACTGCAACAAAATAACACTGTCGCTCTCCTTTTCCAATTTGCCCCCTGAACATTTTTAATTTTTTTGTACAAGATATTTTGTTGGTAATTGCCGATAAAAAAAGTCCAGTTTCATCTGCATTGAACTGATTTTCCACAGGATAATCTTTCAAAACTTCTTTTAATTATATTTTCCAATCTTGTGCTGCCGTTATGTCTGCAAAAGCTGATTCAATACAAAGGTTACGGAAATTTATCTTTCTTTCTCTAAGTGATGTTTCTTTCTCTGAGTGAAGACTAGTAAGGTACATTTTCTATAACATCGCTTGTTGCTAGGGGTGCCTATCACATTTGAGAGCTCATTGATTATTAGCTTATAGATATGACACAAAAATATTGTTTGATGTGTTCGGCTGTAATCCATGTTGAAGACGGGGTTCAGTGCTACGGCAGATATCATTATGCTTCTTGTTCAATAAGAGAAAATGTATACCGACGAATGTCAAAAAAGAAAAAAATGAAATGGCAATGTGATAGTTGTCGTCGTGGTACATTACATTATTCCGGGTCCACTCTGAGGGAGCGGATTCCACTAAAAAAATATTCATTCCGAGGTGAAATTGGTGAAAGAGTGTGCCAGTGGCAGTGATTCTCAGTCGGTTCTGGAGTCTGTCAACATAAAGCTAGATGCTATTAACGAATTAAAGATTGAGATACTAGATTTGAAGAGATCATTGAGTTCTTTTCACAGAAGTATGATGACATTTTGACTTCTTTAAATAAATCAAGTTCGATGCTTGAGGACTCTTGCAGGGAAGTGGGTGCTCTTCATCAGAGGATTTCGGACCAGGATATTGAAATTTCCAGACTGTCGCAGGACTTGAACAACCTCGATCAATATACGAAAAATAGAAACTTGGAAATACATGGCACCCCTGAGAGCAATGAAGAGACTAATACTGATGTCTCGAATATTGTGCTTAATATTGCAAAAGGGTTGGATTTTGGAGACCTTTCGTGTGATGACAGTGACGTCGTTCATAGAATAAAAACTAAGGGGCACGGCGTCCCTCGCCAATCATTGTGCAGTTTCCGACCGGAAAGGTAAGAGATATTCTTTTATGAAGGAGTCGGAAGATTTTGAAATTGACTGATATTGGTGCTAATTACTTGAAGGAAACTAGAATTTATGTTAATGAGAATTTGACTGTGCATAATAGAGAATTATTCTGGAATGCGCGGAGATTTTCCAGAGAAAACAATATCTGATTTTGTTGGTGAAAAAACGGGCGTATTTATTGCCGAAAGGAGGAGGGTGGACTGGAATCTTAGTCGATTCTGATGAGTTTCTGATGTTCCTGTAAATCTGTTGGTTGTACCTAACTCATTTTATGACATGTATTCGTAGTGTTTGTTCAGTTGAATTTTTACGTGATTTGTTGGTTTCACAAAATCGCAGTTTGCGATTGTTGCACATTAATGCTCGTAGTTTAATTGGCAAATATGAACTATTATTGGAGTTTTTGGGGTCTTTGGATTATCTTGTTGACTTTATTTGTGTTTCAGAGACTTGGTTTAATAGTGTGGATCAACGTACTTGTACCGGGTTTTCGAACTTTTTCTGCTTCTAGATCAAGGAGTGGGGGTGGGGGTTGCTATTTCTGCTAGAAGCTCCTTTTCACTTTCGCAGATTAATAAATATATGGTTATAACTGATAATTATGAGTTTATTACTTTAGAGACTGAAAATACCATTTAAGTGTAGCTTATCGCCCTCCATCTGGAAATCAGTCAGTTTTTCTTGATTTTTGTTCCAGTTATTTGGAGGATGTCAATCAGAGTGGCAAGGAGTTATAGTGTTTAGGTGATTTTAATATTGATATGACATCTAATAGCGTCTCATATCCATTCAGGGATATCATAGGTTCTTCTGGGTGCATAAGTTCGGTTACAATCCCCACGAGAAGTACACCTGTTACCTCAACTATACTTGATCTGTGTATTACGAATGATTTTTTGTTGCACTACGGGTAAGTTGGCATATAGTATAAGTAATCACCTGCCTATTTTTTGTTTGTCGGATAGTGTATCTACCTTGGATTTTGTAGACAGGATGTTGATTCGTATTCGTTCGTACGATCAGCATAGCTTAAGAACTTTTGGTGAGATACTAGCTGTTACGGATTGGTGTCCGGTGCTGCAACATAATCCCACACATGCATTTGATGTATTTCGGGGATCTTATGAATGTTCATTTCCACTTACGACCTTTACACGTTCATTAAAGTGTAGAAAACCTTGGTTTACTCGTAGCATTTTAAAATGTCTAAGCAAAAAGAATAGGCTGTTCAAGTTATTTATACAGTCCAGAGTGCCTCTGATTTATCCCAGTTCCGTAGATACAGAAATTGGTTTAATACTACATAAAAAATGCAAAAAAAACAATATTATTTAAATCGTTTTACCAGGTACCACGGATGGTAGAAGGTCATGACGATCGATTAGTGAATTGTTGCATAGAACAAATGATGACGACCCTCCAATAGAACTTGATCATGGGGGAACTTGAGTCACTGATTTGAATCGTATTGTAGATATATTCAATACTTACTTTGTTTCTTTGCCTGTGAACCTATAGAACGATATTCCGCGGTTGTCTGGTGATTTTGCTGACTTTTTCTCTCACCAAACTTTGTGTACGTCTTTTTTTTTGACCCAGTATCGGCGGATCTGTTGCCTACTATACAACAGTTGGATTCCTATAAGGGTGCTGGCCCATATGATGCTAATCCAATTGTGATTAAATCTGTTGCTCAGTTTTTGTTGGTACCATTGGAACATATTTTTAATCGTACTCTATAGACTGGTTTATTACCTTTAGCATTTACGACAGGTAGAGTCACTGTTAAAGGGTTTGAGATCTAGTGTAGAAAATTATCGTCCAAATACTAATATTACACTGTTTGCTAAAGACTAGTACTAAAGAGGTTATCTGGCTACTTGGAGAGGAGCAAAATTTTACATCACGGTCAGCATGGTTTCCGTTAGGGCTTCTCAACAGAAACACGGCTGTATTAGATGTTCTAAATTTTTTACACACAAATATTGATTCAGAAAGATGTGTCCTACGTATATTTTGAGACTTAACTCGAGCTTTTGACTGTGTGCATCAAGAAATTCTATTGTCAAAGTTAAATCATATAGGGATCCGGGGAGTTCCGCTTTTGTTTTTTAGAAATTATTTGTTACAGAGATCGCAGTATGTTCAGATTCGTGGCATTCGTTCTTCGGTTCGTGGGGCAAGTTGCGGAGTTCTTCGGGGATCGGTGCTGGGACCGGTTCTTTTTTTAATATACATTAATGATATTTTTAATGTTACTTCGGGGGCGCACCGTGTGCTGTTTGCTGACGATACCAGTTTATTCTTTTCCGGTAATTCTTTAACGGAGTTAGTACCTTTAGTTAATTGCGATCTTCAAGAGTTCTTTCGTTGGTTCACTTGCAGTTATTTAAATATAAATCAAGATAAAACTAATGCCGTCCTGTTTTCACGTCGTTCTTATTGTTCGTCTGCCCCAACTGGTATCTTTGTGAATGGAGTTCCCATTATATTTAAGACGACTGTTAAATTTCTAGGTGTACTTATTCAGGAGTCTCTACGTTGCGATAATTACATTAATTATTTGGCAAATCAGCTTAGATCACGTATAGGAATGGTTTATAGAATTTTGGGTATGTTGACGATAAGATTAAAACTAATTTTGTATTACTCGTTCATATATCCACTTCTTTCGTATTGTCTACTGGCCTGGGGTCAGACCACGTTGGGTAATGTTAATAGAATATATATTTTACAAAAGAAATACATTCGCTTATTGGATACTAATAGTGCTATGGCTGCTGTTTGCTGTTCATATAAAATAATCCCATTTAATAAACTTTATATATTTCGATTACTTTTTACGCACAATCGAATTTATGCTAATAAGTTTACGAGTCTTCTGGAATTGCACCAATTTTCGCATTCTCATGATACCAGGGGTAATGTAAACTTCGTTATTCCCAGGGCACAACTAAATCTTTTACATTACAGTGTTATTGCAGCCGGTCCGCAACAGTGGAATGAATTACCCTTCCACATTAAAACAATTGTTAGCTTCAGGGCATTTAGGAGAGTATTAACTACTGAATTATTGGCTGGCTGATATGATTTGAATTGATGTCTTAATTTTTTTTCTGGGATATAGTGGCACATTATTTTGTCTTGTTGATTTTGGTTTGTTTATTGTTGCGTGATTGTTTAATGTGCTGTACAGATATTCTTGGGATGTGTATTTTCAGGTTGCATTGGTGTGGTGTATATATACATATAAATGTCCTAACTAAATCATTTTTTTTGCTTATTAGTGGTTATGTTGGCATATGTGAAGATTTCTACGTATTGTAACTGTACTGTCTATATGCCACCTAATTTTTAATTACAGTTGATTATCATCATGTATCCTTAACTTACCTGTACTATTATGATGATTCGTGTCTCACTGTGATTTTCTGTGCACTGTGTTCTTGGCATGTCACACACTTCTTTGGGACTGAGGGCACGTCAGGCTTTTTCTTTAAAGCCTTTTTTCCTGGCTCCATATCCACATACAGTGTAGACATAGGTTATTCTTTTACATTTCTTAACAACTACTTCATAAAGTTTGGTTTAATTGTGCAAGTTCTTTAATTGTAATTAATGGTATGTTTATTGTAATTGAGTTATAACATACTAGGGATATATTACTGAAACTGTGTTTTGTTTTGTTTAACTGCTTAGCACAGATTTACTGTAATAATGTACTGTTGTGTTGAACTCTCTCATGTATGGTATTACTATGATGAATGGCAGAATATTCAATAAATTCAAATTCAAATGCATTAAGCCATCCATTGCTGGCATGAAAATCAGTAATTTTAAGTTCTGCAATTTCTTTTGCTTTAGCCATGGGGACAGAAATTGGTATGTTTACTGCTCGGCATTTTTCAAAAAATTCCAAAGTTGCCACATTTCTTTCGTTTTCAGTCTTACGCAGTTTTCTTTGTCGCTCATTATTACAATTTTCTAACCAATATTGAACTATTTAGTCCTTACTTTTTGCAATGTTTCCTATTGTACTTTTAGCTACACCGAACTGGCCAGCTAATTTTCCCTAACCTGCTGCCACTTGCTATCAAATCCGAAACTTCTTTTTGTCAATAGACAATTCCACTAATTTTCTTTTAGGAACCATCAAATCATTGAACGAAGAGCATAAACTAAGAACAACTTGGCCTGTTGCCTGGAGTAAAAGAGAGAGCCCAACACCTAACTTATTCCAGAAAATTCCCCAGACTTTAGAAGCACATCACCTTCACAAAGGCAAGCCTTTATAGAACAACCCACGACGCTACTAAGTTCTGATGACAATTTGTATGCACCACTCTTAAGAAAATCTCAACATTCACCGTTTTAAACACACACATTTATTTACTGCAAAGAAAGACACTGATAAGGAAAATGGCCCAGTATTGGGGTCTCAATATTCCTGACAACTGCTTAAGGTAGATTAAAGGCTACACAAACACACCTGTATGGTAATCTCCTACTGTGCTCTAAGGGGTTGGCCAGATGTTGCTGATTACACTAATCCTTTCACACATTTTGTTGCTACTTAATAAAAAAATCAAGCAGATGGTCAACTTATAGGTTTTGGGGTGCAGTTTTAGTACAGATAAATTCCAAATTTAAGATATTTGGGTGGCCAACTTAAAAGTTAGACAGGTAGCCAAGTTACAGAGGTTTTACTCTGTGTTACTACATAGGATATTTGCCATTCCTTGAAAAAGTGGTCAACACAGGCAGCGGACCAACTTAGGCAGGTGGCCAAAACTGAATTCTTTTTTTTTTTTTTTTTTTTTTTTTGATTGGAGGTTTAACGACAACCGTGAGCAACTCAAATGGGCTATAAGCAGTCGCCCGTCCCTAATTTAGGGTCACTGGTTCCAGGGAAGGGAGAGAGCCAGTGCCGTAATACAAACACAACATCCATGCCTGACCGGGATTCGAACCCGGACCCCTTACGGACGAATGATCAGAGGCCAACGCCTTAGACCACTGCGCCACCGGGGCGGCAACACTGAATTCATTGTAGTTAAATTAAATACATTTAGGGAACGTTAATTTGTACATATGTTTCTAAACATTCCGAGCTTTCATAAATTGGTACCAATCCATAGTTTCAGATTCTAAATCACCAGAAGTGTTAAATAGTTATGTGATGTTACATATATTTTTTATCTGCACACACCAGCATAAAGTGGCAATACGCAATTAAATGAAAAAGAGCAAATTACCTGCCTTGGTGGGTTTTCTTTCGCCGTTTTGCCATCTCATTTTGAATTCCTTTAGCTCTTAAAATGCATAAATTCTTCAACAAATATTACAAATCGTATATCTTAAAAACTACAGCAGTCCACACACCATACAACCTCTGTTACAAGAGAAACGGCAATGACGTTTGATAAACGCCACTTAAAAGGATAACTCGTCTTCCAGTTTCAAGCAACATTGAGCCCTTCAGAACAATTGCACGCCACGCAGCGTGATCAACTTAGTTACGAAATTTAGCCATCGTGTTGACCAATCATACCAAACTGTAAGCACGTCGTATTACAGTTTTTATCAGCATTTTGGCGAAGGGGGGGGAAGGATTGACCATGAGCAGCTCAATGGGCTATAAGAAATCTCCCGCCACTAATTTAGGGTCACTGGTTCCACGGAAGGGAGAGAGCCAGTGCCGTAAGACAAACACAACATCCATGCCCCACTGGGATTCGAACCTGGACCCTTCTTGGATTTTTTTTTTTTTGATTGAAGATTTAACGACCACCGTGAGCAACTCAATGGGCTATAAGCAGTCGCCCGTCTCTAATTTAGGGTCACTGGTTCCAGGGAAGGGAGAGAGCCAGTGCCGTAAGACAAACACAACATCCATGCCTCACCGGGATTCGAACCCGGACCCCATTCGGACGAATGATCAGAGGCCATCGCTTAGACCACTGCGCCACTGGGGCGGCGGACCCTTCTTGGACGAATGGTCATAAACCAGCGCTTAGACCACTGCGCCACCGGGGCGGCCATGTATGTTGCGTTAGTCTTACGGCCCTGGCTCTGTCCCTTTCCTGGAACCAGTGGCCCTAAATTAGGGTCTGGCGGATGCTTATAATCCACTGAGTTCGTCGCAGTGGCCATTAAACTTTCATTCAATCAATCAATCAAAAAAAAAAAAAGGCTGCATGTTTTTTTTTGTTTTGTTTTGTTGATTGGGGGTTTAACGAACACCGTGAGCAACTCAGAGGGCTATAAGTAGTCGCCCGTCCCAAATTCAGGGCCACGAATTTCAGGGAAGGGAGAGAGCCAGTGCCGTAAGACAAAGACATGCCTCACTGGGATTTGAACGAGGACCCATCTCGGACGAACGATCAGAAGCCATCGCTTAGGATTGGATTGGATTGGATTGGAGGTTTAACGACCACCGTGAGCAACTCAATGGGCTATAAGCAGTCGCCCGTCCCTAATTTAGGGTCACTGGTTCCAGGGAAGGGAGAGAACCAGTGCCGTAAGACACACACAACATCCATGCCTCACCGGGATTCGAACCCGGACCCCTTACAGACGAATGATCAGAGGCCATCGCTTAGACCACTGCGCCACCGGGGCGGCCCATCGCTTAGGACACAACGTCACCGGGACTGCCAAGGCTGCATTGTAAGGGCGTGCTCGTGGTTTTTTCCAAGGAGGGTTTCTTTAATTTTCATTTTTATATTGGACATTTAACGACCAGCATAAGCAACTCACTGGTCTATGAGAAGTTGCCCGTCCCTAATTTAGAGACACTGGTTCCAGGAAACAGAGATAGATAGTGCCGTAAGATAAATACAACATCTACGCCTCACAGGATTCGAACCCGTGTCGGTCTCGGGTGTGGCCGAAGGAGCGTTCTTTTTTTTTTTTTTTACATTGGAGGTTTAACGACCACCTTGAGCAACTCAGTGGGGTAAAATTAGTCGCCCGTTCCTAATTTATGGCAACTGTTTACAGTGATGGGAAAGAGCCAGCGCCGAAAAACAAACGCAACATCATGTCTAATCAGGAATCGAACTCGAACGAATAATCGAACGAATGCTCAGAAGCTATGTCTTAGACAACTGCGCGTCCGGGACGGCGAAGGAGCTTCACATCTTCATAATAGACAAATTAGTGCGGACACATTAATGATTTTGAAATACCTTTGCTCATTTTTCATACCCAGTTTTGTCACACTGGTTGGTTGGTTGTTTACTTTTTATGGCGCAAAGGCCACGGTTGGACAAAGAGCGCCAAAGAAAAGACACTCAAAACAATACAAAATAAATTAATTTAAAAACGTACAAAAGGTTAAAAACAGGTTGATTCCGTAAAAGTGAAAGATGAGAGTGAACACGTTAAAACCTAGATGAGTTTAAAAAAGTCAATATCTTTAAAAAACGAAAACACTGCGATCATGTCGAATTCTTCACCCAGGATAGTCTGCAGCGTAGCTGCTCCGTCGTCCAACAAATGAGACTGAAAATAACGAAACCGATGGTCACAAAAACGAACACAAGTGCACAAAACATGAAGGACTGTGAGACGACTGTTGCACGCCTCACACTCTGGGACAGTGTCGCCACACGGCAAGAAGTGGTGAGTGAAACGACAGTGCCCAATGCTGAGATGCGCAAGAACAACTTCCTCAAGATATACTTCCATAGTCCGATCTGTGGTTTGATGGAATGAAGCTTATTGCTGCCCTGGTCGAAAATCTCGGAAAACCCGTGGCAGCCGTGTGGGTACCATGGGGGAAACAGACCTAGTGAAAGATCTGCCAGCTCGTTATCACGCATTCCAACATGGCCAGGAACCCAACAGAATCGGACTAGGAATACAGCATCCGTCAAAGTCCCAAGAAGACCAAGAACATTACTGCTGACCGGTGAGTTCGTATCCTCCGGAGAGGTAAAGGCTTGAATGACTGACTGGGAGTAAATGCAAATCATAGTGCGATGATGGGATCTAGATGATTGAATGTAGCGCAAAGCTAGGTACACCGCTCGCATCTCTTCCGAAAAGACTGTTGATTCCGGCGGAAGCGTCTCAGCATGAGTGTCATCGATACACACAAAAGCGGACCCAACAATATCCCCGGACATCGAGCCATCGGTGAACACTGGCATGAAATCCGGATAGAGAGAGACTGTTGTTCGGCGAACAGCTTCTGGTACACCAGAGCAGGGGTTGATGACTTAGATCACACACAAAAAAAGAGGTCAGCCATTGCTTGAACCAGCTGCCAAGGGGGTATATTGAAAAAACAGGTCACACCAATCTTAGACAAGTTTAGACCAGCATCTCGCACTATGTTTGACATCCGAATCCCGAAAGAGGGAACACAAGAAGGACGGTTTGAAAACGAGCGAACACATTGCGGGTTGAAGACGGAATCATGATGTGGATGATCAGGAAGAGATTTCAACTTGGTGTAGAATTGAAGAGACAGCTGCTTACGGCGGTTCATGAGACTCGGCATACAGGCTATGCACAGGAGAGGTACGGAAAGCACCGGTACACAGGCGCAAAGCCTGGTGATGGACGGGATCCAGAAGCTTTAAAACCTAAGGCCGTGCAGATCCGTATGTTATGTAGCCAAAGTCTAACTTTGACCGCACAAGGGAATGGTAAATACGGAGCAGTGAGAACCTGTCAGCCCCCCAGATGTTCGAGAGAAGCCCTTCAGGATACCCAATGACTACGTGCACTTCAGTTTTAAAGATTGAATGTGAGGACGAAAGGTGAGTGCGCGGTCAAACGTTACTCCAAGGAACTTGACTTTTGACACCACAGGAAAGGTAGTACTCCCCAGGCGGCGATGGGGGTCTGGGTGAAGACCCCGTCTGCGGCAAAAATGCACGCAAACGGTATTCTGGGACGAGAAGCCAAAGCCATTATTAGAAGCCCAGTTACAGATCTTGTTAATAGCCGACCGCAGCTGTCTTTCAATGGTGCTCATGTTGACAGAAGCGCAGGAAATCTGTAGATCATCCACGTACATAGTTCCACGAACCGTCGGAGGGAGCAGTTTGCTTATGTGATTCACACGAAGGATGAACAAAGTGACTGATAGAATAGAGCCTTGAGGGACACCCTGCTCTTGAGGGTACATCTCAGAGAGGATCGACCCGACACTCATATGGAACATCCGGTTCTGGAGGAACCGGCAATGAATGTTGGTAAATTTCCCCGCAATCCACAGTCGTGCAGATCACGGAGAATGCAGTGTCTCTACGCCCGATCGTAAGCTTTTTCCATGTCGAAGAAAACGGAGACCATGTGCTGACGCCGGACCAACGCCTCCCTGATAGATGTCTCAAGGCGAAGATGATGATCAGTGGTGGATCGAAAACAACGGAATCCACCCTAATGAGGTGATAAAATGTGATGAGCTTCTAAATAAAGGAACAAACGAAGATTGATGATGCGCTCGAGCACTTTGCAAAGGCAGCTCGTCATAGCAATTGCCCGGTAGTTCAACGGGTTGATGGGATCTTTACCAGGTTTGAGATCAGGTATGACAATAGCAGAATCTAAAGAATCGGAAATTCGCGCTCATGCCAAATCCTGTTAAACATGATTAGCAAACATTCAAGAGAGGATGCAGAAAGGTGCTTCAGCATGTCGTGGTGAATGTTATCGAGTCCGGCAGATGTCTGGCCGGACCGATTCAAAGCAATCTTCAGTTCCATGGCAGTCAGAGGGTTGTTACAGTCATCCGAGGAAATCGGTCCGAAGGATATTCTAGTCATCTCAAGCCTCGTCTGAAACAGCCGGAACGAAGAAGGGTAAATGCTGCTGCTGGACACTGAAGAAAATGCGGTGTCAAAACAGTCAGCAATACCCGAGCGCCAACAATCGTTCGTCTATCACTCTCGAGAATGGAGAGTTCCCCAGATGAGTACTTTCCCCGAATCTTACGAATCCTGTCCCAAACGATCTTAGGGCTGGTAGTGGTGTTAATTCCGGATACGTATCGTATCCATGAGTCCCGTTGACTACGACGACGAACCAATCGCGCGTAAGACTTTGCTTTCTTGAAAGCAAGCAGATTTGCGTCGGTGGGATACCGACGAAACCTACCCCAAGCATGATATTGAGCCTGACGTGCTGCCTTACAATCGGAATTCCACCAAGGTGTCGGGCAACATGGAAGTTTAGTCAACGTCTTTGGGATGGAGAGTTCGGCCGCTTGCACAATGCAATCCGTTACCGCTGCAACAGCTTCACTGATCGTGCCTGACGACACCATAACAGAAGTAATGGTCGCTGAAGTCATGAATGCGTCCCACTTGGCAGGATGGGCAAGATGGCGGTATCCGCCACATGCTAGACGAAGAAAGATAGGAAAGTGATCGCTGCCAAGGGGATCACCAGACACGCTCCAGGACCAGTCAGGATATAAAGATGGTGAACTCAGAGAGAGATCAATGGCTGAGTACGAGCGGGTGGGTTCATGAAAAAATGTTTTTGTCCCCGTGTTGTGGAGACAGAGGGACGTGTTAGAGAGTAGGGACTCGACTACGCGACCCCTGGGGTCTCGAAAGTTATCACCACACAACAGATTGTGCGCATTGAAATCCCCCAGGAGGAAGAAAGGTTGCGTCAACTGGTCAACTAAATCATCCAAATCTGAAAGCCTCACAGTTTCATCTGGTGGTACGTAGACGGATCAGACTGTGAACAGGATGTTCACAGAAATTCTCACTGCCACTGCTTGCAGAGGCATCCAAAGATCAACCGCAGTGACAGGAACACCAAGAGGAACAACAACGGCCGTTCCTCCGCTGGAGATAAGTACGTCCTCATGATCTTTGCGAAAAATACACTGGTGTGCAAAAATTAAGGACGAAGAGGAGAAATTAGCATAACAGCGGAACGAGCAGACAGAACGGACAGAAAGACCACTCAGGAGATAGACTAGGGTGCTGTACGTAGGGCATGCGCATATATGCAGGATGACGTCGGGGGGGGGGGTCGGAAGGGCATAAAGCACACGGGCAGTGTACGCTCAGCAATTCGGTGAAAGCTATTGCACGGTGTACATCGGTTTCAGCGACGTCGAGTTGCTGTCACCGTGTGATATAGCCAACAGGCAATCCAGTAGACGATATCTGGATGACGTTACCCGAGATCGCGTCATTGGGCAGTTGGAAGAAGGTCGAAGTATGACTAGTGTAGCCGAGGAGTTTGGGATCGCTCACAGCATCGTTTCACGAGCTTGGAGAGCATTTCAAACGACAGGAACAGCTGTCCGAGAGTTTAGCAGTGGTCGTCCACGAGCAACCACGGCGGCGGACGACCGGTATATTGTCTTACAGGCTAGAAGAGACAGACGGCAGACAGCGGGAGAAATCGCAAAGCACATTCAACAGACAACTGGACGTCCGTTATCGCGTTTTACCGTGGCCCGAAGGCTGCACAAAGGTTGTCTATTTGCACGACGACCAGTACGGTGTACGCCATTAGCGCCTGCTCATTGGAGACGGTGGTTTCTGTGGTGCAAGGAACACAAGAACTGGACACATCAGCAATGGGGTCGAGTTCTATTTACGGATGACGGCCGGTTTAGTCTGACGAGCAATTCTGGACGTATACACATCTGGAGAGAGCAGGGAACAAGCAATTACACCTAACATCATCGAAAGAGACCGGTTTGGAGGTGGCGGAGTTCTCGTTTGGGGCGGTATCATGCTTGGTAGCCGTACTGACTTCCACATCTTCCAAGGAGGTTCAGTCACTAGTGTCCGCTATTGTACCGAGGTTCTCCTGCCTCACGTGCGTCTGTTTAGAGGTGCTGTGGATCCTGAGTTCCTCTTCATGAACGACAACGCTACACCTAATCGTACAGGGACTGTCGCAGACCTGTTGGAAAGTGAAGATATTCAACTCATGGATTGTCCCGCAAGGTCCCCGGACCTAAATTCAATCGGACACGTGTGGGACCTTCTCAGGAGACGCTTGGAAGCACATCACCAGCCGCCAGCAACGATTCCGTAGCTGCGATTGGCGCTACAAGAGGAATGGGTCGCGATGCCTCAACAGCTCCTTGACAACCTCGTCCTCAGCATGGACAGACGTGAAAATCCTGCAACGCAGTTAGGGGTGATCATATCCCCTACTAAAGACGGGATTTTTCTTGGCAGCCGCCTGTCACATGGACGTTTCTGTCTTCTGTCCAGTTGTGCTCGAAGCTACCTTTTCAATAAAATGCCTTTGTATCCTTTGGATTCCTTGTTTGGACAGTTTTATTCACTTTTCCCATATTGTTACATCTAGGGGATCTTATGGTGGGATTTGAGTCTAATTGGACCACTTCTGCACGACGTTACATTCGAAAAAACGTCTCGTCCTTAATGTTTGCACGCCATTGTAGAATATCTGCTCAGCGAAAGAATGTCCGTCGTGCGAAGCTTTGTTTCCTAGAGACACACTCACACAGGTGTATACGAAAGCAGTAGGCCTTTCAAATTATCAAGTCGTCGTCGCAGACCTCGGCAATTCCACTGAATAATTGAAGCTATTATGAGATAAAAAGAAATATATTGATAAAGACCGAGACGACTAATACGTCTCAGAGTCAATGAGCTCTAGTACTTCTGCCGTGTCTGGAGGTAATACAGGGGTGTGCTTTCTCACCGCGTTCTTGGATGATTGCGACCGACTCTGAGTGTTAGAGCGGTGTTTCGGGAAGGATGTGCCAGGCTTCTGCTTCTCAGTTTTCTTGATTGAAGTGCCCTTAGTGTGAGTCCCAGTGCTGGCCAAGGATCTTTTCGGCGACGATGTGGGTGTCGCTTTGGACTCAAGACGGCGAGACTTTAGTGCCTTCAATCCAGCAGCAACGATGTCCTCGAAATCATTAGGGCACCGCGCTGGGATGTGCACCTGAGTCTGCACAGCAACAGTGCACTTCTGAACTACGATTGAGGCGTATTATCGCCGGCCTGATGTTAAAGGAGCGATCCACCGTCTGACCTCGAGATAAGACATATATTCTGTTGTCTTCAGGGGTTGGATAATCTGCTCCTCTACCCACTTTGGACACTGCTTGGAAGATGCAGAGTGTGACCCATCACAGTTGGCGCAGTGACCATCTGATTCTGCTGAGCATTCCATCAAAGAATGATCCGTGGAACCACAGCGCCCACACCTTGCTACGTTACGGGATGACTGTTGAGAATGACAGTAATGCTGGCACTTGTAACATATTAAAGGATTCAGGATATATGGGCGAACATCAAGCCGTAAGTACCCTGCCTTGATGGAAGTTGGCAGTGTTGGGGTGTCAAAAGTGAGCACGATGTTCCGGGAGGGTATGGACTTCCCATCTCGCCTAAAAAAGATTCACCGAACCCCAGTAACATGTTGGTCGCCAAGTTCCTCCAGTAGTTCCTCATCGCTGCATTCAAGCAAGTCCCGGTAGTTAACGACACCGCGAGAGGAGGTCAAATAACCATGACGAGTTATTTGTACTGGAATATCCAACAGAACGGTCGTCTCCAGCAAGGTGGCACTATGTCGTGGATTAGATATTTCCACAAGATGATCCCCTGATGGGAGCTTCTTAACACTTTTCGGAGGGCCAGCAACCACCTAAAGAGCCTTATTAATCCAGAAGGGACTTTTCGAACGCAGAGATTGTGCAGGATGAACAGAACGAATCAGAAGAAACAACGCATTACAATCAGTGCTTAGGAGTTTCTTTGTGGAGGTGGGTGTCCTTTCTTCCATGCGGCGCTTTACATTAATAGTATGGGAAACATTGTTGTTTGCCATAGAGAAAAAATAAAATTCGTCCGTCGACTTCCCCAGCCAAAACCGAGCCCAACGAGGGAGAGCCGGAGGTCCGCAAGCCCAAGTGGACACAAGACACATGGCTCTAGGAATAGGAAGTGGATATGAAGTTAATAGGGCAGACATGCGCTCGGCGCGTACCCAGACTTTCCAGTGCCTGGGGAACACCCCTTTGGCAAGCCCACCCTATCCCCAAACTCACCCTGCCGTATGAAACGACAAGCCGTTAGAGGTCTGGACTTCCCTTGGCCACAGACCTCATTGACTAGGAGTGGGTTAGTTTCTAGGCGCCCGTTTAAGGGTGATGCAGAAGGCAAAGAGGAGTGTTGGTAGCTGGAGACTACTACATCCCGGCCCCCTATTAACCTCAGCCTCCAGCATCCCTTTTTCCACCTTATAGGTCATCGCACACGGCAAACGTGCAGGTAGGTCTAGGCAACCAGCCCAGAAAAACGAAGATGGAAACATAAAAAGGGGAATAGAGGAAAGAAATCGACGAACTAAACTCCGGCGCTAGCGGCTAATCACAACCTCAGCAACCTACAACTGAGGCGGGTGCGTGGCAAAATAAGAACAAAAACCAAAAATGAAAAAATCATACAAGAAATGTCGGCTCGGGCCGTGGGGTCGCCATCTCCGAGCAGCTGGATGAACAGATGTCCCTTCAGTGATGTTATCGTACAAGACAAAAAGCAAGATGTTCCGTCACAGGGACAGCTCGGGCCGTGGGGTCGCCACTCACCAAATAACTGGAAAACCAGTTATGGCCGCTCCGGTGGCGCCGTGGTTTAAGGCACTGGCCTCTGATCATTCGCCCGTAAGGAGTCCGGGTTCGAATCCCGGTGAGGCATGGATGTTGTGTTTGTATTACGGCACTGGCTCGCTCCCTTCCCTGGGACCAGTGACCCTAAAATAGGGACGGGCGACAACTTATAACACACTGAGTTACTCACGGTGGTCCTTAAACCTTCAATCAGAAAAAAGCGACGTCGTTAATATACTCCTCAGATAAAGTTTTCACGGTAGAAAAATTTAACGTATTCTTTGATTCCACCACGCGGGTGTTATCAGTTCAAGGAAACAGAGATCGAATTCTAACCTTTTCTCAATTTCCTTTTTTTTTATTTCGTGGTTTAGCAACCACCGTGAGCAAATCATTCAGCGGTATCAGTCGCCTGTCCCTAACATAGGGCTACTGCTTTCAGGGAAGAAACAGAACCAGCGCCATCAGACGAACATTGGACACATGCCTCATCCGGGACTGGAACTCGAGCCCATATCAGACGAATGGCGAGCCCAGATTCAATGACTACTCGCCCACCTTACGCTGATTTACCCTTTATGCTCTAGTAGTTAGGAGTGCATTTGAGAAGCATTTTGTAGCATGTTTATCTCCATTTTTGCACCTCTTAAAAAAATAAGCCGTCATTACGGAAGTGGCGCTGTCGTCAACGAGGCATATTCTGATCATTCGTCCCTGGTGTGTCCGGGTTCGAATCCCAGTAGAGTATATTTTTTTTGATTGGGGATTTAACGACCACCATGAGCAACTCAATGGGCTATAAGCAGTCGCCCGTCCCTAATTTAGGGACGGGCGACTGCTTCCAGGTAAGGGAAAGAGCCAGGGCCATAGGACAAACACAACATCCATGCCTCATCGGGATTCGAACCTTGACCACTTTTAGACGAATGATCAGAAGCCATCGCTTAGACCACTGCGCCACCAAGGCTGTCCAGTAAAGCATGGATGTTGTGTTTGTCTTGCGGCACTGCACACATCACCCTAAGAGTCAGTGACCCTAAGTTAAGGACGGGAGTCTGTTTGTAGCCCATTGAGTTGTTCATGGTGATCGTTAAACCACAATAAAAATGAAAAATTAAAGATCCCAACAAAAGCACAAGTGTTGGGGAAATTGCAGCCACCAGCTGACAGTGATGGGTCACAGATGGCTGAAATCTGCCACTCCCAGTACAGCAGCGAACAGTTGGTGGCAATGCCATTAGTTAGCAGCTATTGATGGCCCAGCAACTTCGTCGTGAATTACGAGCCTTCAACCGAAGCAACCTCAACACGAGTTGGAAGCAGCGGGGCTGCGCATGCACGGAAGCAACAAGTACCAGTTAGTTGAAGAGACGCCATCGCCATCGTGGTAGTTTGGTGGAGATTAAGTAGAAAAAAACATATGTAGAAATACAAATTAATTTCTTAATTAAATGCCGCTTCGATGAAGATTACTGTCGAAGGAAAATTATGTGAATAATTAATGAGTTGTAGGAAATAGTCAATTACTCTTATGTATTTGTACCTGTAGAATCTCATTTGGTAGCAAAATTCCTGCACTAAAACACAAAGAATCGAGAACAAAGACATCCATGAAAAACACACCCTCTATTCCCTTGAAAAGCAAGAATAATGTCTGTAGTGCAAACTTTCTTTAACATGCACTAAACCGCTTCAAACAAAAGTCCTAGAAAGACGTTAAAAATCGGTTTGTTGGAAAAAAATATGAATCATACGCGTACTAAATGGGTATGTCCATTACAAAATGATCAAGTATTCCAAATAATAATAATAATAATAAAAATAAGAAAGCATCGCAATGTGAATATAATGTACTCAACCATGGGGTGAATACCTAAGATTGGAGGAATTCGCTGCTAAATATAACCGAAAGTAAAATATAAAATCTTTCCTATTTAGAATAAATATAGCTTCGGACCGTGGAAGAAAAATATATAACGTTAAAAATCTAACAGAATGGGACATGGACGGGTAAATATATTAATTAAACTACTGCCTTTCAAGACCACAAAGACAGCACAAAACTTTGGAAAACTTGTTGAAAGTGAAAGTAAGTGAAGTTCCATAAAAAATAAATCGTCCCTTAAAAAATAAATTTATGAAGTATATGAAATCGGTATTTTTGAAAAAAATTCTTAATATTGTAAAATTAAAAAGGCAACCCTTCGTTTCATATGACGCAGGATAGAGGCGCACCTTCAAGCAAAAGGTCGCACGTGGCAACCTAATGTAGGGGTTAAAGCGTCCGCTTCGGAAACAAGCTGCTGTGGCCTCGATGACACCCTGATCCAACCGGCGTTTTTCTGGACCTGTTGAGAAAATTTCCTCACCGCCGTGACGTCATGCAGAATATCCATTGGGAAAGGAGGAGGAGTTGTGTCTTTGGGTAATTGTGACTTACTTTCTTTTTTTCTTCATGGCTACTATTGGGAAATTGGTGGACATGACTCAGCAAGCCATCAGTTGCGTCACATGATTGCCGACTGCCACTGCTGGGGAACTGGTGGGCTACTTTAGGTTACCCAGCAGTTATGGCACGTGCTTACAGGACCTTTTAAAAGCCCCTTGAGGCAGCCGCTGCTTGTGTTGGACAGCTGATGGCCCTATTCTGACATATGGCAAGTGATGGGGGTGCCAGCTTTTGGCCCACTTCTGGCCCAAACTGCCGGGGCATTTTATTAATGTTTGGACAGCGGCACTACAGTACTGGGCCACTGCTGGATGCCAGTGTTGGATTCACTGCTGGCCTAGCAAGACAGTTTTTGCTGGGCTAGGGATGTGTTTATGCTATATCTGTCCGCCCTCTGGACCATATATTTCTGCAGCTAAAGTATTACAGCGAACTGAAATATTCATTATCGGAAAACGTGAGCTTTAAGAATGATTTGTCTTACCGTTTGGTCTTCCTTCAATACCCAACTACGCCGCTAGAACGTGTAAATACAAGATGCTACGCATTCAAACTATATCTTATTCCATATCCTTGCATCTAAAAAGCGGATTGAAATAATTTTCATCTTTCGATACCATTTCCCACGAAGACCATTTTACGTCCAGTTTCTTGTTCCTATAATTCACAGTTTTCCTACTGGAGAGCATAAATATCTAGTAACCACATAAGTAATTGTTGTTTTTCGACGGAGCAAAAAGAAGCACCTTGTAATGATTAAATTTGCGAAGAAATGGCGTCTGCTGAAATCCCAAGATCCCCTGAGCATGTGAATCATATATGTAAACAGTTTAGTAGTGGAAAAACGTGCTATTACAATGGTGATATCACAGGAGATTATGGTGGCATCTGCGTTACATTCGGGGCACATGCTGTAAAGGAACGCACAACTCGAAATTTCAAAGGCAGAGGTGAATACCTTTAAGAAAAGGTCCGGATTGGACGCCTTTGAGCCTTGCCACAGATGCCCTGAAGGTTGCTACTGAGCATAACAGTAGCCAGATATACCAGGAACAAGCCCGTCTTTTGGCGTTAGTGACGAAACAATCCGAAGACATCTGCATGCAATAGGTAAGGCACACAAATTGTCTAAGTGGGTCCCCCACGAATTATTTGCAGTGAACGAAAAACAACGAGTCTCAGGCTGTCTTGAATTTCTGTCTCGCTATGATAAGGAACCATTTTGTATAAAGAACTCACATGTGAGGAGAATTCGGTCCAGAACAGCACCCGGAAAGATTACAGACATTAGTTGTCCACCAGTGACTCAATTCCTCACACATCGAAGCCAGCACTTTATCCACGTAAAGTGATGCTGTGTGTTTCGTAGACAGCAAGTGGTGTTGCTCATTATAAACTATTGCCGTGCTGTCAAGCGATCACCGCTGCAGTGTGTGCTGTGAACAGCTGAGACGTGTACATGAGGACCTGAAAAAGAAGGAAACAGCACTGGTCAACATAAATAAAGTTCTGCTCCTTTAAGATAACGCTAGTGCCCACTCCGCTTCATTGACCAAAAACACTATAAAAGAATTCGGATAGCAGGCAGCTTTTGTGTCATCCAGCTTATTCAGCAGATATCTCTCCTTCACTCTATCACTTGTTTCTTTCACTCGACAATACTTTGCGTCGACAAGACTTCTCTAACTCTGATGAGTAGCACTCTGCCCTACTAAGCCTTTTCTTTTCCCATCACCTGGAGTTTTCTCGCAGGGGGATATATAAGTTGTTAACACGTAGACAGAACGTTGTTGATGCCCATATTAATTATGTTGATGAATAATTGCTTTCCTACTAACTCACGTATGTGTTACATTTTGTCTCAGTCTCCGAGAACGGCAAATACTTGTGTGGTCATCTGATATGTTGAACACCGTTTATTTCTCTACTAGCGGAAGTAGTCGGCGTTCATTAGGTTTAACAAAAAATACGTCAAACAGTTGTATGCCAGCATTTTCCGAGTTTTTCTAAAATCATGAATAGGATATATTGCAGGGAAATATTTAACTGAAATATGTATCTGTAATGAAAGAAAGTGATAAAATAACGAACAAAATCTGTACTTCGTGTCTGTTGCCGTCCAAGGACTTTATTGAAAGAATTAGAAGCCTAAAGGTAATTCCTGCTCATATCTTAGGGAGTTTTGATATTGTCTCGCTGTACCCATCAATTCCTCTTAAAGAAGCTACGAACACCGTAAAGCAAGCTCTTGCCGATTCATCGCTTTACACTGAAAGTACACTAATGGAGATATCCAAAGTCATTGACCTAGTTACTGATGCGAACTATTTTAGTTTCCAGAACCATACCTACAAGCAGACCAAAGGGGTTCCAATGGTATCCGTTCCCTCTCTGCAGCACTGGCCGAAGGAATTTTACGACCCCTAGAAGACCGGATACTCAGCGCACCTGGACCAACTCGTGTACATGGCTACGATAAGCAGATGACGTTTTCTTCATCTGGACAAACACCGAGGTGGAACTGAATCAGTTTTTCACCACCATCAATTTGGAACACCCTGCCATAAAGATCACTATGAAGCAAGAAGCAAATGCATCCCTACCGTTCCTGGATGTTTTGGTCAAGAAGTAGCCATCCAGGTACCACAACACTAGTATTCACAACAAACCTACCTAAGTTCCTAATGTCATACTGCCTTCCTCATCGTGCCCCAAGGAGAGAAAGCTAGCCCTTTTCTGACACAGGGCCAAAGCGAGCTATACCCACTCATCAGACAACGCCACACTCCACGCCAAGCCTGACACCGTGAGGTCTTAAGCCTTTTCTGCAGGATACTCACCCAGCATGGTCGATCAGATCATACACCAGACGAAGTCTAAGCTTGCTTCCCGTTGCACCGGATGTCCCAGCCAAAAACAACAATACATCGGCTCATGCCAGTACGTACCAAGTTTCACATATTTCTTAAAAACATCCCTAAAAAAACTTGGTTTCGGCATAGGGATTACAGCACCTAGGACAACAGCATCTTGTCTCGCATCAAACGCCGCCGTGGACTTGGAAAATGCTGGAGTATACACTATACCCCTATTGTACCCGGACAGAACAAACAAAAACTACGTGAGCATGACCAAGAGATCTCTGAGACTAAATCTACAGGAAGATCAAAGAGATGTCAAAAGAGGACCTCACTACTGCAATAGCGCGTGAAGTCGCCAACAACTCTACAACACCTCTGTAGGGACAAATAAAGAAAATCGCACGATTCAAAACCGCCAGAGCCACCCTCCTCAGAGAAACTATAGAAATCATATCCACTCACGGGATATGCAATAAGGAAACATCAATGGACCTCCCACATGTATGGCGCACGCTCATTAATAGGCGCGCCCTTAATCACACATCTGGAATATGACGTGCGCGTTCTATAATATCTATAGCAAACTTCTATTTTGGATTCATAACTGGAACTCTGTTGCTTGTTTTTGTTGTTTTTTGTGTTTGCATTTGATGAATACTTCTGTCTGAAAAAGCCACACGTGGTGGTGAAAGCTAGCATTTTGTGTTAGTGTTTCTAATACTACACCAATAAAACGGATTTCTGAGTTTTATTGGTATTACTGGTGTATGTCTACCCAATTCTTCCGTCGTTAAGGGAGGGTTAAGACAAATATAAATATTTAAAAATCTATATTTTTCTATCATGTTGGGATCAGGATAATGGACAGTAAATTCGAAGGGCAAGTAAATTAATCTTTGAAGATCCTCTGGGGGCAAGGATGTTGAGTGTTCTTCTATTTGGAACCAAAGCTAAAGAGATTTTTATTTGTACAAACCCCAGAACAACCTTGTTAGAGCTGGTCATAGGGGAAGTCTGAATATTGCAGGTTGAGTCCAACAATGTTTAACGACCATACCTGTATCTTGTCGATACTCATGGGAAAACTAAGAAAAACGGAAACTGTAGGCTTAAAAACTAAAATGGGTGCTCAAATGGGAAGATTTGAATGCATGGAATACAGTCATGGTATCCTGCAGCATGGCCAGTCATGCAAGTAACTTCGATAACATGTAGCATGAGTTTCTTGGTATCAGTCTTGTTTTACTGTACTATACAGGGATCCAGGTTTCATCACGATGAAATAAATAGAACCTTCAGGGGATGTGAAAGAATGCGCGAGTAAAGGGATAGCAATATCAAGCTCTGAAAAGATTAAATGCGAGAAAAATCATATTTTCCTCTTATTTCATTTCGTGTATTCAATTTACAATTCACTGAAATATATTTACTCTCTAAAAAATTTGGGAACTGCTCTTTTGCAAATAGCGAAACTATTCATAGCACGTAGTAATGTATAGAGAGACCCGCTATGAAACATAAGCAAATCCGGTGAAAATTGCAGTGGAAGAATATACTCAACATTTAGGAAGTCTAAAAACATCAGATCACAATAAAATCCATTTTTCAATTGCAAATTGTGCACGCGGCAGCCTGGTTTCGAAGTGGTCTTAAGTGATAGCTTATGTCATTCGTTCGAGATGGGTCTGGGTTCGAATCCTGTGAGGCATGGATTTGTGTTAGTCTTATGGCTCTCGCTCCCTCCACCCTGAAACCATTGGTCCTAAATTAAGGGCGGGGGACTGCTCATCGAGTTGCTCACGGTGGTCGTTAAACCTCTAATAAAAAAAAAATATGCGCGTTATGCCATCTTCGGAACAGTGATTGAAGATACCTAGTCATTATCTTCCCGCACAAATAGCTTGGAACTGCAGGGTGTCCCACTCGCTACCGAGCCCGGCATTTCTTTAGTAATATTAACACCAATGAAGATATTGCAACGAAATTTAAAGTGGACTTTCCTCATTTAGTGAGAAATGTGATGACATCACAACATGTGCTGGAAGTGGCCACCATTTGCGTCCAGACAGCATCGAACCCGGCGCTGTCCTCCAGCCATCTGGAGTGCTCCTTAGTGGCAGACACATTCCTAAACGTGGTGCCACTGAGGAGCCGTCCGGCAGTCAGCAGGACGCGCCTCTCTGCTGCTTTGTTATACCATTTCGCTAAGTGTGTATACACAATATGGCTGTTGATTGTGAGTGCTCGTGGATGTTCGCGTACGCGTGAAAATGCATCGTTATACACTGGAGGAGCGAGTATTTATTGTTCGCACTTATTGGAAAAGAGAATCGATAAAGTCTTATCAACGGCAATTCCTGGCGAGGTTTGCAGGCAGGCATCCGCCGAGCAAGTCCACCATTTGGGCATTGTCGAAAAAATTGGAAACCAAGGGGACTTTATTAGACGACCATGCAGGAGGTCGTTCACAAATGTCCGAGGAAACGATCCATAATGTAATGGGCCGAATACTCGAGTCTCCGAGGAAGTAACTTCGCCGACTGTCACAGGAAACAGGGTTTTCCAAAAGCGCTTGTCAGCGTGCTGTGAAAAAAAGCAAAGTTTCATGCGTACCGTATCGCCGTGGTCCACGAACTTCAAGAGTCTGACCACGTGAAACGAATGGCATACTGTCGAAGGTTTCAGACATTTCTTCAAGAAAATCCGGGCATTCTGGACTACACGTGGTTCTCGAACGAGGCGCGGTTTCACACGTCCGGATACGTCAATTCTCAAAATTCCCGTGTTTGGGCCAGTGAAAATCCCAACGCGATACATGAAGATCCCAACCCTTCATTCACATAAATTTGGTGTTTGCTGTGTGATGACCCGGTGCCGCATAACTGGTAGCATCTTCTTCGATACAACCATCACAACAGCTGGATATATGGAAATCTACAACACCTTTGTAAATCAATTAGACGACGAACTCTTCATTGGATATTACCAGTATGATGGAGCGACATCACACACCAGTATGGCCGAAATTCAGTCCTTTTTCGGTGACCACGTCATTTCGAAGGGTCTATGGCCACCGCGCTCGCCCGATCTGATGCCTCCTGATTACATTTTATGGAGATATCTGAAAGGCATAGTTTACCAAAGGAAACGACGAACCATAGATGTCTTGAAGGCAAACATCACAGAAGAAATTCAGGCAGTAACGGCGGACGTACTGGCAAGGACTTTCCACAATGTGATGCGCCGGGTTCAATACTGTTTGTACGCAAAAGGTGGCCACTTCCAGCAAATGTGTGTGATGTCATCACAGTTTGCACGAAATGAGGTAAGTCCACTTCAAATTTCGTTGCAATATCTTCATTGGTGTTAATATTATTAAACAAATGCCGGATTCGGTGGCGAATGGAACACTCTATATTTACAGCGCGTAGTAACTCCCGAAGGGCTTTGGTCTAAAACGTAAACAAACCCTTTAGCAAGTGGTGTAGAAGGATACACGTAATACTTGGGAATTCTAAAGCAGTAAACAGAAAGATCAAATTTCTAATTGCAAATAACGCGTTATGTCAAATTCCGAACAATGGTTGACGGAACCTGGGCAGAATATTTCCGTCACAATAGCTTGGAACTACAGTATATATTATGCGCAGTAACACAATGGGAGCAGCTTTCTGAAAAGTAAACAAAGCGCCAGCAGTTGTGGTAGAAGGGCGCACTTCGAACCTAACAGATAAACAACAAAATCAAATTTCAAATTATAAATTCTACACTGCTGGACAATTGCTAAGGACGGATCATAAACGGCTATATAGCGCATGAAAAAGTAAGTGTGGTTGGATGCCAAGTGAAATAAAATAATGTCAGAATGACAGGACATTACAAGAAAGACAATTTATTGTGCTCTGAAATCCAGAAAGCTTTGGAACGTGTTCAAGGGACAAACAGGCCATTTTATGCAGAATACGTAAACGTGAAAAAAATGCAATTACCGTCCGCAGGCGTTCCGGCGTAAGATGTCAATACGGGATATGGCCACCATGGAGGGCGATGCAAGATTCCATGCTTTGTACAACATTATCAAGCAGCTGTTGGGGTAATTTATCCCATTCCTCTGTCAGTGCACGGATGAGGGTGTCCTTGTTTATTGGAGGGCATTGGCGACCAACAAGACTCCTCCCCAAAGCATCCCACACATTTTCAATGGGATTCAGATCTGGAGAACGTGCTGGCCATACGAGGCGTTGAATATCCTCGCTCTCAAGACACTCCTGGACAGCGACTGTACGATGACATGTTGCGTTGTCGTCCATGAAGTGAATCTATCACCGACAGCACCACGGAACATGCGAACATGAGGTAGCAGAACATCATTAATGTATCGTTGGCCAGTCACAGTCACAGTTGGAAGCACGTAGAGGGACGTACGGCCATTGATCATGATGCCAGCCCATACCATGGCACTTCATGTCGGATATCGGTCCCTTTCCTGTATGTTTGCTGGACAATATGCAGTAATACTATCACGCCAGATCAGTTGTCGTCGACAATCAGACGATAGACTGTATCTACTCTCATCTGAGAAGAGGACAGCAGACCAGTCGTTATGAGTCCAATTGCGATGTTGATGGCACCACTGCAAACGGGCGGTACGGTGACGTCTGGACAATGGGATGCACACAACAGGACGGCGGACGCATAGTCCTCCTGCATGCAAACGTCTGGCGACAGTTTTTCGGGAGATCCGCTTGCCAGTAGCAGCCATAAACTGATTTGCTACCTCACTAGCTGTGCTGCGCCGGTGTCTTTTTGTTGATAGCACTCTGTATCGATCTTCTGCAGGTGTCGTACTGCGAACACGACCTCCCCCGTGACGTTTGCTACACTCTCCATTTGTTTGAAATGATTTCCAAAGCCTTGAAACAACACTGTGGCTGACGTCGAACTCCCTGGCAACATCTGTTATTTTTCGCCCTTCTTCAATCTTGCCAATAATACGGCCACGCGTAAAATCATCTAGGTGATGTCTGAAAGACATACTGAAAATTGCAAGTTCGTCAATTGATTCTTTCCCTTTCAACTTTGCGTTTGAACAACAACGGTCAATACGCGTCAAATCCTTTATATCTCTTATCAGCGCTATGACGTCACGAACAAGTTCGGCAATCCAATATTTGCATACGCACAACACGTCTTACTGTATCCCGCACTTATGCTAATTTCCACATTTTCCTGCCTTCCATTTTATGGTTGCTATCGTTGCTACTGTCATCCGTCCTTAGCAATTGTCCGGCAGTGTATATCAAGTTCGAAGCAATGGTTGAAGAAATGTCAAAATCTTTCCGTAGAAATCAACGAGATAGAAGTACGTAGAGTACTTCTGTTATCGGTTCTATTCTGAGACAGTTGAAGCCAACGAGAAGAGAGCCAACCATATTTGTTGAACTGAGTGTATCCAGGAGTCACTTCAGCTCTTTCAGCTGTTCGGCGATCGTGTTATGTTCCATTACAAATTTAAGGCTACAGTTTTGTCAATATTTACAATTGTCAGCACATTTTGGGTAAATCTTATCAACACTAAAATGCCATTTAATTTTGTAGCTTTTAATTTTCAGAATGAAAGTAATAGGGAATACGGAGCTACATTTCACAAGTTGCTTTATTTTTAAATTATTTTTAAATAAGGCTCTGCGGTAAATTCCCAGTTAATCAAACACAAGAGGTAAAAGCTCTAATCTGTTTAGCTGGTGATTAAATCAGGAGACAAACCATTTTAATATCTGTGTTATTTTAAGACTTTTCATTCCTTATATTTTGTAAACAAAGGCGTACTCATTGGGGACACTGAATCAAGATTACTATTTACTATGCGGAGCTGAGGTTAACTCTATTGGTTACCAACTTGGGGGCTTTTTTGGGAACAATTTTTGCTTATGTAAGGGCTTTTTATACATATTTGGAGTATGCCTTGCTACTGGTATTTGTATGTATATTCTAGAATGTGTAGAGTGTACATGCAACTTGTCTTCCAGGACAACAAATATTTCAGAATCTTAGGAACCAGGGTATTTTTTTATGCGACAATAATCATGTGCCCATTTGATAGCAAATATTAGTAAAGAAGTCAGTTTACAGTTACTTAAATTGCAGAAGTAATAATTGTAATTGCTAATATAAATTTATTGTTTGCTGACACCTCTCGGTAAACAATCTAATATTATATCCAAAGCACAGCGTCACCTAGCTTTTGTTCTAGGGATTTGCCTCTAATTAGTGACTAATCTGTACTATTATTAAAACAAAGTGAGAGTGTGGAGCTTGAAAGTTGCTTGACAGAATACTCTTTCTTTATGAATGTGTACGTACAATGTGCGTGATCTTTGGCATAGCAAAAAAACTGTAGACAATATTGATTTTAAAACTGAAAATAGGAAACAGGGAGTACAATGGTACCTTAAAAATTCAAACAACCTAGGGTATTTATGAAACCGGGCGCAAAAATTACCAGATGACAATTGAAAAAAGTGTACATAATACTCTAAGCAAATGGAACCAGTGGCGCTCTAAGGGCATTTGACGTTCGGGTGCAAGCGTAGATTTGCCGTTACCTTGTACGAGAAAATTTTTCAATTTTTATTCATTTTTACCTAAAGTAAATATTTTTTGCTGCATTATTTTCTATTTACCGTAAAGTAAGGGTTTTCATAATATATATATATATATATATATATATATATATATCATCATCATCATCATTGTCAACCATTATCAATGCACTGCTGGACAAAGGTCTCCCCAAGTTTCCTCCACAACGGTCTGTCTTGTGCCAGTCTCCTCCATGTCACCCCTGCATACTTTCGAATTTCATCCACCCATCTCCCATGTGGTCTTCTTCTGGGTCTTTTCCTGTCCCTTGGAATCCAATCTAAAATTTCGGCTGTCTATCGATGATCTGTCCTCCTGGCAGTATGTCCAGCCCATTGCCATTTCAGGGATTTAACTCTGATCATGATGTCTTCCACTCTTGTCATTTTTCGGATCCACGAGTTCCTCTTCTTATCTCTCCTGGTTACACCAAGCATGAACCTCTCCATGTTGTTTTCAGTTGTCTGCAGCCTTTGTATGTCTCTTTTAGTTAAGGTCCACGTCTCTGCACCATACGTAAGCACTGGAAGGATGCATTGATCAAACACTTTTCTTTTAAGACATAATGGCATATTGCTCTTGAAAATTATGCTGTTTCTTCCAAAAGCTCTCCAGGCAAGTTTTGTATGCCGATTAATTTCTTCATCAATGTGACCCTCACTTGATATCAGCTGTCCAAGATAAACGTACGTGTCTGTTATCTCCAGCTTTTCTCCATCAATCGATAAATCTTCATTTCTTGTAAAAGCATTGAACATCACTTTTGTCTTCTGAAAGTTCATTTTTAATCCCACTTCTTTACTCTTGTCAGCAAGTTCCTGGATCATATGCTGCAGCTCTGATGGGGTAGTTGCAAAAATGACTACGTCATCAGCAAAACGAAGGTGGGTTAGATAATCTCCATTAATCTTTATCCCCTTGTTTTCCCAGCTCAGCGACTGAAAAACACCCTCCAATGTGGCATTAAAGAGCTTCGGAGATATGGTGTCACCTTGTCTCACTCCCTTTCCAATTTTTATGTGCGTTGTATTTTCAAACAGCCTAATCTTTGCACTTGCATTTTCATAGATGTTATTAATAATATTAATGTATGCATCTTCAATACCGCAGGTTTTCAGAGCCATTGTAACTGCTGATGGTTTCACCGAATCAAAGGCTTTTTCATAATCGATAAAAGCCATGCACAATGGAAGTTCATATTCCCTCGCTCTTTCAATTAGTTCTCTCAGCACGTGGATATGATCTATTGTGCTGTAGCCACTCCTGAATCCAGCTTGTTCTCTCGGTTGAGCCATGTCCAGTGTTACCTTCAAGCGGTGGGAAAGAACTTTAGTGAAGATTTTATAAACTACTGATAGGAGGCTGATAGGTCTGTAGTTTCCGAGATCCTCAATGTCACTTTTCTTATGTAGCAGGAATATTGTAGCGGTGTTCCAATTCTCAGGAATCTTTCCTTCATTAAGGCATCGAGTGAAAATTTGGGCGAGTACTGTTTCGATTTCTCCACTTGCTTCTTGTATGATGTCTACAGTAATTCCATCTTCTCCTGGAGCTTTTCCCCGCTTCATGTTCTTGATTGCATGCGCAACTTCTGCTGGAAGGACTGGAGGAACTCTGGTACTGGTATCTTTCATGATGTCTGGAGTGCATATATCATCCCTTTCATATAATTTGGAGTAGAAATCTTTCACTCTTGTCAAAATTTTGCCTCTATTTCTTGTTACAGAACCATCTTCTTTTCTCAGTGCCATAATATGTTTTCTTCCCTTACTGAGATGTCCCTTTGCTATCTTTAGGCTTTGGTTGTTTTCAATTGCTTTCCTCACTAGTTCACAGTTGAATTTTCTTACGTCTTCAGTGATACTTTTTCTTACTGTCTTGCATAGCTCTATATATTCCACTTTGGAAGTCACATCTTCTTTAGTTGTCCTCATCTCTCTTCTTTTTTGCATCAACATTTTCGTTTTTCCTGATAATTTATTTACATGCAACTTGTTCTTAGACCCAGCTAATTTTGTTGCTGTTTCCATAAGAGCTTTGGTTACTTTTCTGGTAACTTCAGAGATGTCCACTTCTTCCGATGTTAGGCCTTCTAAAGCAGAGAACCTGTTCTTCAGTTCCAACTTGAAGGTATTATGGTGTTTTTTAAGGTTGGTTATGTCAATAGATTTTGTTTGTCTTATGAGCTTGCCACGTTCAAGTTTAGTGTTGAGGTGCATCTTACATCTCACCAATCTATGGTCACTACCTGTGTAGAACTTGTTTAGCACACTGCAGTCTTCTATGAAGAATTTTTTGTTACACATAATAAAATCAATTTCACTTGTCGTCCCATTTGGATGTCTCCATGTCCGTTTCCTGTGTGGCTTTTTCTTGAAGAAGGAGTTCAAGATGAAAAACCCTTCTGCCTCTGCAAACTCTACGAGAGTATTTCCACGCTGGTTTCAGTTGCCGTGACCGAATTTACCTACTGAAGTTTCATTCTGTTGCCGTTGCCCTATTTTTGCATTGAAATCTCCCATAATTATTTTCACGTGCTGCTTACCTTTATTATTTAGATGGCAAATTTCCTCATAAAATTCTTCAATTTCTTCTTCAGGATGACTTGTGGTGGGTGCATAAGTTTGAATAATCTGAGCCTGGTATCTTTTCGAGAGTTGGATAACAAGTCGTGCAGCTCTGTCAGAGGAACTTTCAACTTCTACAACTTTATCCTTCAGTTTCTTGTTTATTATAAATCCAACACCACTAGTTCTGCCAGTATCTGTCCCACGATAGTAGAAGAGATGTCCACTTTTCAGTTCGATGAGATCTTCTCCTTTTCTCCTTACCTCACTTAGCCCCACGATGTCCCACTTGATACTTTGTAGTTCCTCTTCCAATTCAAGAAGCCTTGAATCTGAAGATAGGGAGCGTCCATTGTACGTAGCCAAGGTCAGCATCAGATGGCAGCCTAGTCCGGTCCTCCGGGGATTCTTTGCACCCTCTGCCTTCATGTCGCACTGGCCGCTGCCTTGGCCAGGTACATTCCAGCTGCCGGAGACTGAGTGCCAAGATTTAAGTTTTGGAGTCATTTTGGAGGGGTTTGGCCATAACTCACCACGCTGGCCAAGCGGGTTGGTGAGTGTGGGTCAGCATTTCCTCTAATCCCGATGTTATAGTTATACCGCTATTGACGGAGCCCCTTTAGTGGGAACAGGATGCACCACGAGAAGGCGGGTTTGACATTTGTCAAGGAGAGGCTGTGATGTTACGCATCACCTGACCTTACATCCCATATATATATATACGAATATACAATGGCTCTGAAATCCTGCGGTATTGAAGATGCATACATTAATAGTATCAATAACATCTATGCAAGTGCAAAGATTCGGCTGTTTGAAAATACAGCACACATAAAAATTGGAAAGTGAGTGAAACAAGGTGACACCATATCTCCGAAGCTCTTTAACGCCACATTGGAAAATGTCTTTCAATCACTGAACTGGGAAAACAAAGGGATAAAGATTAATGGAGATTATCTAACACACCTTCGTTTTGCTGATGACATAGTCATTTTTGCAACTACCCCATCAGAGCTGCAGAGTATGATCCAAGAACTTGCTGACAAGAGTAAAGAAGTGGGATTAAAAATGAACTTTCTGAAGACAAAAGCGATGTACAATGCTTTTACAAGAAATGAAGATTTATCGATTGATGGAGAAAAGCTGGAGATAACAGACACGTACGTTTATCTTGGACAGCAGATATCAAGTGAGGGTCACATTGATGAAGAAATTAATCGGCGTACAAAACTTGCCTTTAGAGCTTTTGGAAGAAACAGCATAATTTTCAAGAGCAACATGCCATTATGTTTTAAAAGAAAAGTGTTTGATCAATGCATCCTTCCAGTGCTTACGTATGGTGCAGAGACGTGGACCCTAACTAAGAGAGACATACAAAGGCTGCAGACAACTCAAAGAAACATGGAGAGGTGCATGCTTGGTGTAACTAGGAGAGATAAGAAGAGGAACTCGTGGATCCGAAAAATGACAAGAGTGGAAGACATCATGATCAGAGTTAAATCCCTGAAATGGCAATGGGCTGGGCATACTGCCAGAAGGACAGGCCATCGATGGACAGCCGAAATTTTAGATTGGATTCCAAGGGGCAGGAAAAGACCCAGAAGAAGACCACATGGGAGATGGGTGGGTGAAATTCGAAAGTATGCGGGAGTGACATGGAGGAGACTGGCACAAGACAGACCGTTGTAGAGGAAACTAGGGGAGACCTTCGTCCAGCAGTGGATTGATAATGGTTGACAATGATGATGATGATAACACTGAATATGACGGGCGGCTGTTTAACTATTCTTACCAGCTAACCAAAAAAATATCTCATATGAGTTAATATACAATTAAGTTGTTTAAAACTAAATACAGAATTCGAAAAAACTGATTTCATATTTAAAAAAAATATTTTTACGTATGAAAATAAGTTGTATAAAACTAAAAACAGAACTCGAAATAACTGGTTTTCATGTTAATATTTTTTAATCCTACGAACCTCGACACCCTTATTGCATCCATTTCTCACCTTGTTTCAGAGCACGGTTTTACCGTAAACGCTGGAAGTTCTTTGTTTAAAATTTGCCAAAGATTAGGTAATTCAGAAAAGAAAGCATATATTTCTTGAAAAATGCTAAAAATTCCTATGGACATTTTTCGTCATTATTTGCGACCAGATTTAAAATATGAACCGCTCAAAGTACATAAAATGCATCAGGATTTTCGATCAAAAAATTATGTTTTTTGAAGTCCACTGTGTTTTTCCTTCATGTCTTAGTGTCAGAGCGCTGGGCACGCATATCATGATACTGAAATCTTCAAGATTTAGAAAAGATTTAGAAAAAGTTGTTAGTCCTTTGCCCGTGGTATCGGTTATTGAAAAAAAACCAATAAAAATTATTCTTTAAATTCAAGTCGTTTTCTGTTGAATTATAAAATGAATATTTTTACTAGAAAAATATAGGTGACACGTAGCATTACGATTTCTCACAGTAAAACGTTTTCTTAACTTCTTCCACGTCACTGACATTAATTTGTCAACCGTAAAATTTGATTGAGGCGTCGTGTCGCCCGGGGGCTTCGCACCCAATGAACCCCCGCTTGGTGCTTCCCTAAATGGAATAATACAAAAGAAAGGCACTAGCAACGTTTTGTAAAACTTCCTTGGGTTTGCTGATTTATGTGTGATGTGTTTTTTTTTAAGTGAAGGATGTGACCTCTGATTCATTTGAAGCGGATTCATCTGTTGCTCAGATCCACGCCGCAAATTTCTTTAAAATTTCCGGAAATTTGAATTGTTTACAAGAAAAAAAAGAAATATCCTTAAGAGTTAAATTTTATTTGCATTTCACTTCCCGTAGCCACCTCTGCAATATACAAGGGTGGACGAGTCAAAGAAAAAGTCCAGCAAATTATACAAGTAATTTTTTTTTAAATTTTTTTCCATTCCTCTTCTAAATCTTGTTTTCCTTCCTACTACTTATATAATTTCCCTCAATCGTTGCGTGTTCAGGGTTCGTAAAAAAAGGCGTTTGGTCCTCAGCAGAAGAAAAAGGATAATTATAAGATGAATGTAATTATTGGGATAATGGAAGGTGTGGGATTTTTTTCCTGTTGTGAATTAAATGCTCAGTACCAAAGTAATATGCATTAATTTATAATTGTAGTTTAAAGTAATGTGAATATTACGTAACTAGTACATACACACCATTAGTAGCAAACGTTACGCGAACTTCTGTTCTTCACATTATTAAGGACTTAATTGCTGAGAGGAGCTCAATTATACAGTCGTACTGAAATATTATTTTACAAATTTAAACAGAATAATAGATCTTTCAAGAGTTCTGCATGTTCAAAGTTCCTACCTTGTTGGTATGATGTCATGTTGGACTATATTGCAGTTATCCTTTCACCCAGCGATATTACGGCTCGGGTGGATAAAACCTGGTGCATGTGCACTCAAGGCCTAGCCGGGCCACGGGTTGCCAAGTGGGCAACCCACGTGACTGCCATGGAAATGACCTCAGGTTCGATCCCAGAAAGGTACGAACGCTCGATCCACTAAATATCCGCAGTGCGTCGGATGGGCGCGCTAAGCCGTCGGACCCCAAGTACTGGCCCCTGGTAACAAATAAGGGCGTCTCCCCTTTCTACTTCGCTTCCGTTTTACTTTCCTATCGGGCACTATAGCCCAAATCTCCTAGCTTCCTTTTTCTAGGGGTTGTTTAAGACCTTGGGTCAGACACTCCCTTCCTAAAATCCTCTACGTATCATCATGATCATCAAATCCGAGCCACAATATCGCTAGGTGAAAGGATAACTGTAATATAAACTTCCAGGACCTCAGACCAACAAGGTAGGAACTTTGAACATGCAGAACTCTTGAAATATCTATTATTCTGTTTTAATTTGTAAAATAATATTTTAGTATGACTGTATAAATGAGCTCTTCTCAACAATTAAAATCCTTAATAACGTGAAAGAACAGAATTTTGCGAAACGTTTGTTACTAATAGTGTGAACATTGTACCCACGTAATACACTCCTGGCCACCCAAAATGCAACACCAAAAAGGACAAGAGATAGCAAAGCCAGATTTACTGGACACAAAACAGCAGATACAAAGATGAAACGATTGAGCTTACATACCGGGGCGACTGGCGACACACGCAGGCATCAATAGTTCGTGTGGCCCCCATGGCTGGCAATAACGGACGCTACACGCCGTGGCATCAAACGAAAGAGGCTTTGGATGTGGGCTTGGGGTATGTCGGTCAAGGCTGCTTCCACACGTTACCACAGTTCATCAGGCGAGGTAGCGGGTGGTACTTGCGGGGCCATTCGGTTGCCGATCAGCGACCAAACGTGTTCGATGGGCGACATATCGGGAGAACAGGCGGACCACGCTGGCAGTGACACCTGGTGGGCCGTAAAGAATTGTTGCACGATGCGTGTCACGTGTGGGCACTCATTGTCCTATTGAAACGTGGCCGCTGGCAGGTCCTGCAGGTAAGGGAGGACTACAGGCTCCAAAACGTCAGAGATCTAGCGGTGGCTGCTGAGTGTACCGGCGATGCGTACCAGTGGAGTGTGGGTGTCATATACAATTGCGCCCGAAACCATAACGCCAGGTGACGGACCGGTATGGCGATGCATAATGCAGGCGTCATACAGTCTCTCTCCGGGATGCCGCCACACGCGGATCCGACCATCGTGATGTTGCAGGCAGAAGCGGGATTCATCGGAGAAGACAATGTCGTACCATTCCGTAGTCCAGGTGCGGCGTTCAACGATCCACTGACGTCGCACTCGCCGGTGGTGTAACGTCTATGGCAATCGGAGCAATGGGCGCCGTGTGACAAGTCCCCGCTCCTGCAGACGACGTCGAACGGTACGTGCTGGCAAAGGTTGTTGCGCAACACACCCTAATTCCTGCCATAACGTTCGTGATGTGGCGGTGCGAGCCGTCAATTCCCGCCACACACCATGCCGGTCTTCATGTTCCGTGGTGTGCCGCGGCTGCGGCGATCGCTCACGTCGGTCCGTCCGTCCCTCCTGCACCCACCGAATCCATACTCACCTTACTGTGGCTGGATGTCGTCCCACACGAGCGCCGATGTCTCGGTACGATAAACCGCTGTCGCGATAAGCCACATTTCGTCCTTTGTCGAACTCCGAAACGTGCTGGAATGAGTACCGTATTCTGCGACGAGGCATCAGGAAGCTTCCCACACACAGGTCCGGCAGCACAACACACTTCCACTACATACACTATGCCTTCTGTGCACCCTTCATATAGTGCTTCTCGGTGGTGTGCCGGGCGTACGTGATTTGCATATGCCCTGCAGTGCTAATCGTTTGCATGTCCTCTCGCGGGCGACGCATGCTGCGAATTTCAGGCTAATCGGATGCTTCCTTCTTGGTGTTGCATTTTGTGTGGCCAGCAGTGTATAATCTCCTGTAATGTGTGCTTTAAATATAAATTGTGGTTGCTCTTAAGCTCCTTTAAGCATATTTTTAAAAGTAAATTATTCCTGTTTTGTCAAAGTTCAGTTTAATATAAAATACATTTATCAGCACTTCAAAAACCAATTCTCAGGTAAATCTTAATTAATATTCTTGAACTCAGTGTCCAGCCTCATCCACCGCTGCTTGACTGCGTCTCTTAGGAAACTAACTTGATGTTAATTTGCATCCATCAACAGCAAGTCCTTAAGACCTGGTATCTCTAACAAATAAATTTACAGGAATAAAATAAACATTACATTACTCTTTTTGTACACATGTAACAAGATAAAATTCCTCCAAACGTTTGACTACAAAATTTTATTGATGTATGTACACAACCGTACAAATCAAACTTCCAGTTTGCCATATACTGTATATATACTGTATATATTTATATATTTGGTGTTTACACATATGACACATATAACATTGTATATAACGACATAACAGGATTATGAAAAGTTACTGATTTTCATTCGTAATGGCTCAACATGAACAGTAAGTAGGTTGATGCGAAAAACTGCCTTATTCCTTTGCATCAACCATATGAGAGATTACTATTAAATAAACATCACCCACGTAAATCAATCTTTCTTTGAATTGCACAAGACGTGCTACACTGCTGGCCACTCAAAATGCAACACCAAGAAGGACACGAGATAGCAAAGCCAGATTTACTGGACACATAACAACAGATACAAAGATGAAACGATTGAGCTTACAGGCCCGTGCGACTTGCGCAATACACAGACATCAATAGGTCGTGTGGCCCCCATGGCTGGCAATAACGGCCGCTACACGCCGAGGCATCGAACGAAAGAAGCTTTGGATGTGGGCTTGGGGTATGTCGGACAAGGCTGCTTCCACACGTTCCCACAGTTCATGAGGCGTAGCCGTGGGTGGTGCTTGCCGGGCCACTCGGTTGCCGGTCAGCGACCAGACGTGTTCCGTGGGCGACATATCGGGAGAACAGGCGGACCACGGCAGCAGTGACCCCTGGTGAGCCGTGAAGAATTGTTGCACGATGCATGCCACGGGCGGGCACGCGTTGTCCTGTTGAAACGTGGCCGCTGGCAGGTCCTGCAGGTAATAGAGGACTACAGGCTTCAAAACGTACTAGATGTAGCGGTGGCTGTTGAGTGTATCGGCGATGTGTATCAGAAGGGTACGGGTGTCATATCCAATTGCGCCTCAAACCATAACGCCAGGCGACCAACCGGTATGGCGATGCATAATGCAGGCGTCATACAGTCTCTCGCCGTGGTGCCGCCACACGCGGATCTAACCAACCTGGTTTTGCAGGCAGAAGCGGGATTCGTCGGAGAATACAATGTCGGCCCATTCCGTAGTCCATGTGCGGCGTTCAATAGCACACTGCCGCCGCACTCGCCGGTGGTGTAACGTCAATGGTAATCGGAGCAATGGGCGCCGTGCGACAAATCACCGCTCCTGCAGACAACGTCGAACGGTACGTGCTGACACAGGTTGTTGCGCAACACACCCTAATTCCTGCGCTAACGTTCATGATGTGGCTGTGCGAGCCGTCAATGCCCGCCGAACAACATGCCGGTCCTATCGTTCGGTGGTGTGCCGCGACTGTGGTAATCGCTCACGTCGGTCCGTCCGTCCCTCCTGCACCCACCGAATCCATACTCGCCTCACTGTGGCTGGATGTTGTCCCACACGAGCGCCGATGTCTCGGTACGATAAACCTCTGTCACGATAAGCCACTATTCTTCCTCTGTCGAACTCCGAAACGTGCTGGAATGACTGCCGTATTCTGCGACGAGGCATCAGAAAGATTCCCACGCACAGGTCTGGCAGCACAACACACTTCCACTACTTACACCCCGCCTTCTTTGCACCTTTCTTATAGTGCTTCTCGGTGGCGTGCCGGGCACATATGATTTGCATATGCCCTGCAATGCTAATCGTTTGCATGTCCTCTCGCGGGCGACGCATGCTGCGAATTTCCGGCCAATCGGATGCTTCCTTCTTGGTGTTGCATTGTGGGCGGTCAGCAGTGTAGATTGAACATTTCTCTTTTTTTCACATAAATACTTTATCAAGAGGCATTTTTTTATTTTGTTGATTTGCAACCTATACTAGTGTCTAATGTGTTTTACGTTGAAGTGAGGTGATTTCAGCTCTGCAGCTACTAAAAGAACTAACGCACAGCCTTAAGGGTTGGTACTTACCTTAACTAACATTTCACTGCATAAGATTAAAATAAAAAAACTTAGCTACATATGAAAACAAATATCTCTTTTATTAAGATTACGCCTTTCCTATACTACTCTACTCTCGTCGAATCTCTCAGAGAGAAAATTTTTAAATTTACTAGCTAGGTATTTAAACAACTCAGACACTACTTCAGATCATCTTAACTTTAAATGATTAAAATTGGTGACGGGCAGAAATCACCTACCGCTTCATGTTAGTTAGTTTTCACTGTGACATAAAAAAAAATCATTCTTTGTTTTTGAACTGGCCAGCTCTTAGAAGAATAAAGACTGCATTCCTACATGGAAAGGATAGTTTATTACAGGGTATTGATAACCCCTTCCCTTAACGGATGTTAGCTTATACCATTAATGACATTAATAATGCACTTAACACAAGTTTTTCTTGGATGTTATAGCTCTTGGTAGGAGGAAATTTTCGTCATTTGGGAGGCCCCAAATTTCGGAGATATCGAACAGTCATGAAAAACATATTTCAATGAAAGAGTAACTTATGGACAACCCTTCCTAAGCTATCCAGATACTGGGTGCCTGAACCGAAACTTGAAAATAACCCAAATACTACTCCTCTCTTCACGAGCGGCAAGCAAATACTTTGACCAGCCGCTGACGGTTGAACGGTCAAATTTCAGAGCCCAACCACCAAGGATGCAATAGAAACACATGGCTCTTTTCTACACACAGCTGCACGTTCTCTGGGGAACTGGAAAATAAATGGCGCTAAGAAAATCTTTCTCCAGCTTGGACCAACAAAAAGGAGAGGGGAAGAAAAAGAATGAATTACACCATCTCGCAATACACATAGCGTTCATGCGGAAGAGAAAAGTATAATTACATAATTCAATTATTACATCACCTAATGAACTCACACCAGATAAAAAAATACGAAATTAAAAACTATTGTTCACCCTGAAACAAAGGGATGAAATTGCCTTCATAATCACAATTCACTTGCCGTCTGCGGGAGCTCGCTTTACCAAAGCAATAAATGTACTAGTCATAAATGTATTCGCCACGAATTCATCTCTCGATGAAATGCAAGTATATGTATTTCTCTGAAATAATAATCAGTTACATTTGCATTTCCAGCAAAACTTCTGGAAATACCACAAAATGACAACACAAAACATAAATACTTGCTCACCAAACTTTTTGCATACCATGAATGCGAAACTGTGGTTGTTAATCTTTCACCTAATATTAATAAGACGCTGTGCTCTTAAAGTTAAAGAAAACAAACTATGTGCACCTAATCTTAACAATTGCAGAAATGTTTATAAATAACAGGTGAACAGCCCCAAATTTGAACTTTGGACTGCAAAAAACAAGGCTTCTTAAAAAAAGTTAAACATGAAAGTGCAAATAAAAAATATTTTATATCGAAACGAAAAAAGATAATTGTTTGTCCCTTAAAAATGAAACTCAATAATCTAAAGTTTTTGGCCACTGAGACCATGGCTTGAAAAATATGTAAAATGTTGCATTCCCAGAAAATGTTTCCTGCCCAGGTATTAAATGCAGTATGTGCAGAAAAATTTATTTTTTGATACCAAAAATTATAAGTTTCGTTTTTTAGGTTCAAAAAGTACCTAAACAATTTTTAGCAACTTAGAACTCGTATCGCTAACTGTAAATAGCATTTGGAGCCAAAGATCTTTTTGGAGGATCATATTGCCCCAACGTATGTCTATACCTAGATCACACGCCAATTGCAGAAGTGATATATACATATATTATATATATCTCTGATTGCAACAGTAATACAAAAATCTTTGGTTTGCAGTAAAATCAAAAACAACCGGCAAAAACCGCCCTTTTTATCAAGGTAGCAAATTCAGCACTCCAAATTCGTTTTCCAAATGCAGTTCACCGGCAGGAAAAATCCCTTTTTTATCTGCCCAGATCAAAAAAGCTACATGCCCCGAGTACCTCTGGCATGGTACTTTTCAAGTCCTGGAGCCTGTGTTTTTTTTTTGGTAACTGTATTCTTTAATAGAGCTAGATATATCCTTTCAACACATGTCCGCAAGATGAAGAAAGGAGGAAAAAATGGATTCATTCCATTCGAGGAGAGAACTGGGAGCTATTCCCACACAGCAGACTGTGCAATGATTATTTCACTTCTGATTGCTTTGAAGAAATGGAATGCCTATACTACAATTTTAAAGTTTCCGGAGAACCTTCAGAAAAAAAAAACAAAAAAAAAAAAACACGTAGGTTGTTGAAACGAAGCTCGTCACCGATTAGTGTTTCTGACATTAACGTAGGGAACGAAGTTGTGCCGTGTAGTAATACACAATCTCAAAATGTGCCTGATATCGGTGTTCATGGTGATCATACTTATGCTTTACCTAGTCCATCAAAAATTAAGGAGAATACAAAGAGAAAAGTTTCAGAACTTGTAGAAATTAAGAAATGACTTAAAGTTACCCCATAAAATGTTCTTAGACAAAAGGTTTTCTTGCATAAAAAGATCAGATTAAAGCAACTCTAAAATCTCAACTATGAGAACAAGGAAAATCTGTGATTTTAGAATGCTTCAATAACACAATGCTTAATTTGTTGGAAAACTAAAACCCAAATAAGAAAGAGTATTCAGGAAATGTAAAAAAAAAAAAAAAAAAAAAAAAAAAAAGTGATTTGACTTCACATTTTCACTCGTCAAAGGCATGTAATTATTTAAGTTCCCATCTTACATTTCCCCATTTTAGCACCCTTAGGCATTGGGCTTCGAACCTAAGTGGCCAACCAGAATTTTCTGAAGAGGCATTGGCACCGAATAGTTCTCACTGCTAGAAAAAAAGAACCCATGTATTGCTGCCTAATTGTCGATGAAATGGCCATAAGGAAAGAAGTATTTGGGTACCGTGACTTGGGACATGGCAGCATTGATGATGGCACCATTTGCATGGCAATACAGCCCATTGTATTTATGGCTACTGCACATAACGACAGCTGGATATTGCCTTATAGATGGACTATCAGCAAGTATCCATTCTAACTTGTCCAGAAATATTTGATAAAGCTTTATGAGTGTTTAGTTACATGTGCAACATTAGCATGTGATGGTCAACAGTGCAATGTTACAAAGCTTAGGTGCAAATTTTCAGCCAGATGATCTCATCCATTATTTTCACATCCTGGTGACAGTTAAGAGGTATGTGTAAGATTGGATGCATACCACATATTGAAATTAATACGTAACTTATTGGCTGAAAAGAAAATTATAAGTGAAAAAGGTGCTATAAAATGGGAATATACAGGGTGTAACAAAAAGTTCGCAAACAGCCATATAACTGTTGAAGTAATGGTCGTACAGTAACGAAAATGGTGGCTAGGTATAGGTAAAGAGCTATGGCCGATCGAATGGGACCAAAAGCGGCGCCCTTTGGTGGATATTTGCGGTACTTATGAAAACTAGCTTCGCAACAAAGCAAGATAGGGCAAAAAAGTCAATTGAAAAGTTGTAGAGCATCCACTGGTTAGTAGGAAACGACACGTGGTTCACCAGAAACCAGAAAGGAAACGCCAGTAATCGAAACGAATGCGAACGTTTGACGGACGGTGTCAGTCGGAAAACCGTGCTTAGAAACCGACATGCAACACGCACGATACAACATAAGGGACAAAAGAATGATAACGCTATTGAAACTGAGTACGCATTTTTATGTAATCATACAAAATGCAATTACGTACCGATAACAAAGGTCACACATGCGTGCATACAAAACTTACATATTCCATATGCGCACCTAATCCAAGACTTGTTCAATATGCGCACCGTGGGCTGCTATGCACGTCTGAACTAGAGAAAGCACCGTTTCCCGTACGTTCTCTAACATCTTAGGTGTCACACTGTGACATGCGGTGATGTTTTTTTTTTTTTTTTTTTTTTGATTGGAGGTTTAACGACCACCGTGAGCAACTCAATGGGCTATAAGCAGTCGCCCGTCCCTAATTTAGGGTCATTGGTTCCAGGGAAGGGAGAGAGCCAGTGCCGTAAAACAAACACAACATCCATACCTGACCGGGATTCGAACCCGGACCCCTTACGGACGAATGATCAGAGGCCAGCGCCTTAGACCACTGCGCCACCGAGGCGGCCATGCGGTGATGATACGGTTGCTCAAATCTTGGACATCTGTCGGTTCCGTGGAGTATATTTGTTGTTTGAGGTATCCCCACCCAAAAAAAGTCTATAGGGGTCAAATCCGGGAAACGGAGAGCCCACGTCACTGTCTTCATTTACATATTCCTGCCAACCGTGATGCGGTAGACAACGGTTATCCAACTGACACCGTCCGGAGAACGTTAGCATTTGTTGCGTTTACAGACGTTTCCTTGCTGGTTTCTGAGAAACCACGTGTTTTTTTTATTAACCAGCGGATGCTCTACAGCTTTGCATTAGGCTTTTTTTTTGCCCTATCTTGCTTTGTTTCGAATCTAGTTTTCATAAGTACCGCAAATATCCACCAGATGGCGCCGCTTTTGGTCCCATTCGATCGGCTATGGCCTTTTACCTATACCTATAGCCACCAGTTTCGTTCCTGTACGACCATTATTGCACCAGTTATGTGGCTGTTTCCAAACTTTTGGTTACACCCTGTGTATACAACTGCTGGAAAAGCTACATGTGGAAGCATGTCTTCATGCTTCTAATAAACTTCGTAGAAAGCATATTGAATGGTTCAATCGGAAAATGAAAGTTGGGCTTGCAGATCAGACACTCAGCATTTCTTTGGCAACCGCTCCCTAGTTTTGTTAAATGAATGGTATTCGTGCGTTTGAAGAATCTGAAACTGCTGAACATTTTATAAGATCAGTACACAACATTTTTGATATTTTAAACTCCTGCCATCTATTTGCAAGTTGTACATAAAAGGCAATCCAAAAATGCGTGGAAGACATTTCCACATCCTTAAAGGGACAAGCAGTAGAATATCTAAAATCTTTGAAGGATTCTACGGGTAACTACCTTATTGATGGACGAAGGAAAACTCCCATTCTTGGTTTTATTGTTAATTTATTAAGTGTGTGCTTTATTGCAAAAAATGATATGTATGGTGTCCTGAAAATCCTATGCCATTTCTCGTGACCAGAAAACTGAGTCAGGAACACGTTGAATTGTTCTGCATTATGATTAGGAGCCGAGGTGGCAACAACAACAATACTTCTGCTTTGCAGTTCAGAACTGCATATCGGAAAACAATAGTGGCAAAAATAGATGCTGAGGCAAGGGTAATTGCTTGCCATGTAGAACATCTGATCTTTTTAGAGGTTATTTCTGACCTCTTTGAAATCAGGCCTGTAGATGTCAATAGCTATGACTTTGAGAACTTCTATAGCCTTCCAATATGTGACATTACAACCACCCTTGAGTTACTTTTTGTTGAATTTAAGGTTTCCGCCATTATTTCCGAAAGTACCTGGCATACAATATTAAATTGCTGCATTAAAAATAATTATGTATATTATTGTAATAATTTTATGAACAGGTTAATATGGGATACTCCCATTCTACCATATGTTCCTATGGGATGCTGCCATTCTACCATATGCTCCTATGGGATGCTCCAATTCTATCAGTGTTTGTAATCTGTTCTTGTTTTTTAAAAAGTATCAGTTCATTAAGACAAAATCGTCCAATTGTGATAGCTACTTGTATATTTACAGGTATATAGACGACCTACTTTGCTTAAATAATTAAGGAAATCTAGAAAATGATTTTTCAGCTATAATATCCTAGGTGCCTTAAATTAAATAAAACTTAAGCTAATGACCAGGAACTTGAATTTCTAGGTTTGATAGCCCAGTTATTAGTTTGTGTGATAAGCGAAATAATTTTAAAATTAGGATTTTAAAACATGTGGCGTGTTGAAGTAACATTTCCAGTAAGGAGAGAATGTTTTTGCTTTGCAAGGTTTAAGGTTAGGAAGAATATGAAGTCTGAAGCCAGCATTTCAGAAGCATGTTAAAATTCTAATCAGTTAATTTGTTGAAAAACCAAGTACCTAAAGCCTTTTTAAAAGTAGCATCAAGGAAAATAGTTCCCAAGTATAGTTAAGATAAGATACTTAATTTAATAACTCGTTTACTGAATGAATCATCTGAATTAAATATATATTATAGAGCTTTAGCTGATGATGTGGTCACAACTACTTATTTACGAATCTAAAATATTTTAATCCATGGCACTGCTTCAATTTTCAATTATGAAACAATCTTTCAATAATAAGAAAATACTCAGTGCCTCGAAAAATGTAATGATCAGAAACAAGAATATTCAAAACATATTTCAGCTTGCACAGATTCTGGTTTTATATTGTTCGAAAAAATACATGCTATTTATTCTAACACTAACTGAAATCATTAGCACGAATTAATGAAGTTGTTATTGAGGAAACGGTAGGAGTAAGTGAACCCTGTCCCTGGATGGGCTGTGCCTAAGATATTGTACAAAACGTTGTCAGGGCAATTACTCATCTGTACTCTATATGCAATGTATCAGAGGTTCTGGCAAGATGCAGACTTCCGAGTATTATCGCTCTTCTCGCTGGGAAGAAAACATTCAAAGTGTGTTTTCCAGTTGTAGATGTATATCTGCCGCTCCCCCTTAAAGTTGTTTACAATTATCTTCGCTATCAATCATCCGATTTGAACATATTTCAGTTTTAGTTATGTGCTAAATAGGAAGCGCATCATAAAATTTACTCCTTATATAGAAAAAATAATCGGAGATACAGAGCTGATTAGCATGTTTCTTCGTAGCACTTGATACTTCTTTTCTTTTATAGGAAGTTTTTTTTTTTTTGATTGGAGGTTTAACGACCACCGTGAGCAACTCAATGGGCTATAAGCAGTCGCCCGTCCTAATTTAGGGTCACTGGTTCCAGGGAAGGGAGAGAGCCAGTGCCGTAAGACAAACACAACATCCATGTCTGACCGGGATTCGAACCCGGACCCCTTACGGACGAATGATCAGAGGCCAGCGCCTTAGACCACTGCGCCACCGGGGCGACTATTGGAAGTTTGACGGCCACTGTTGGAAACTCAGTGTGCTATAAGCAGTCGCCCGTCCTTTATTTATGGCCACTAGTTCTTTTTTTCTAATTGAGATTTATATATATATTTATTGGTTTTAGGTAACACATACATCTTGAAATCATACACTGGTCTTGCGTAATACATACATGATCATAGAGATACAGTACTGTGCGGCACAGGAGGGTACAACAATTATGCAAGGAATTAACACCAGCAAAGGACAGATGCAACATGTAATACAGTATGCCATAGTTTCCAGAGAGAGCCAGTGCCGAAAGACAAACACAAACATCCATGCCTCAGCGGGATTCGAACCCGGACCCAACTAGGGAAAATGGTCATAAGCCAGCGCCTTAGACCACTGCGCATCCGAGGCGGCATGATAGTTCCCCTCAAGTGCCTTCCAACGGTACCTTAATTGTTTACATACGGCCAACGGTTTCAAATTTTGAGGTCTGTACATGAAACGTTGCAAGATATTTCAGTTTATGGGCGGTCAAGAGTGGCATAACATCGGGTCAAACACGGCCCGGTGGCCACAGGTTAGAGACAATTTCTCTAAGGTATAAGTGCCAATAAATTACATTTTCAATAAATATCGGCATTTCACCAAAGAAAATGCCGGAATTTCGGTAAGTAAAATCAGCAGGGTGTGATGTTATTCTGAGCACTGGAATTCGGAGAGATGTGCAGCAATGTTGACTGTACAGTTTTTCATAATGCGGCGCTGGTGGACTACGAACGATCCGAACTCCTGAAATCCTTGGACAAGACATCCCAAAACAGATTGGTATTTGTCAGGTTCGGAGGCTAAGACATGGAAATATTTTTTCCTTGCTTCTGGATTTAACACGGCCACTGTAAGCCATTCTAGGAACTAAAAGCATTTTCTCGTCCCTAATCCAGGTCTAATTTTCCCAGGGTTGAGATTACACCAGCGGCGTCAAACACCATCCGTGCCTCATCCGGGACTCGCAGTCAGGTCCATCTCAAGAAAAATTGTCACAGGGCAGCGCCTCGCATCACACGGCCGCCGGGATGGATACACAAAAATGGCTGCTGTAATTAAACTTATAGGGTGCAGTGGCAGGTGAATTGTCGTTTTGTAAGACAGCATCACCTGCAGAAGCATGTTGAGCAGTAATAGATATGTCCCGATGACTCAAAATTCAGTACTACACGAGGGCCTAAAAATCCCAACAAAAGACTCTTCACATCACAAGGTGAACACCTTTGTTTTGGAAGCCCACACTAGGTAAACAGGTCATGTAAGCTTTTAGCTTGCTCCAAATGCGTAAGCTGCCGTGCCTACCCAGAGGCAAGCTTATCGCCATTCTTTCGAGAAGGGTCAGAGTTTAAATCCTAGTGAGGCATGAAATTTGCGTTTGTCTTAAGTACACTTGCTCTCTCCCTTTCTCAGGGCAAGTGGTGCTAAATTAGGGTCGGGGATTCCTTATAACACATACAGTTGCTTACGACGGTAGTTGAATAATCAGCTACTCCCTCCCCTCTCTCCCCTCCAAAAAGCCGACTGTCATGTTTTTTTCTTTCTTTTTGATTGGAGGTTTGACGACCACCGTGAGCAACTCAGTGGGCTATAAGCAGTCGCCCATCCCTAGTTTAGGGTTATTGATTCCAGAGAAGGAAAAGAACCAGCACCGTAAGACAAATACAACATCCATACCTCACCGGGTTTCGAACCTGGACCCCTTACAGACGAATGATCAGATGCCACTCGTTAGACCACTGCGCCACCGTGACGGCCATGAATGTTCTAAGTTTTCTGCTTTGGAACACCAAGTTAGCCAAGGTAGTTTGAATCTCGCAATGAAAAGTTCACGACGAGTAGGTCGTCGGTTTGTGCACCCCAACCATAGCAATACAAACACGACGCAGTGTACACGATGAAACACGTCTACTGGCTCTCGCCTCGTACTTTTTTTTTTTTTTGATTGGAGGTTTAACGACCACCGTGAGCAACTCAAATGGGCTATAAGCAGTCGCCCGTCCCTAATTTAGGGTCACTGGTTCCAGGGAAGGGAGAGAGCCAGTGCCGTAAGACAAACACAACATCCATGCCTGACTGGGATTCGAACCCGGACCCCTTACGGACGAATGATCAGAGGCCAGCGCCTTAGACCACTGCGCCACCGGGGCGGCAGGGGAGGGGACTAAGCAATGGCCTCTGATCATTCGTCCGTAAGTGGTCCGGGTACGAATCCGGGTGAGGCATGGATGTTGTGTTTGTCTTACGGCCCCGCGGCGCTGAGTTAGCAGACTGGCAGACGTCTTACGTGCTTGACGGACACACCAAAACTGTAGCACCCAACGATCATCCATGTTTAACATTAAGCCAAATTACATTTTGTTTTCTATTTTTCGTTTTAAAATTTGTCTGGCTGCCGAAAACATTTCCCGTTATCTGTGACTTACGTGCAGACCAGTTACGCAGTTTGATTGTCCTCTTATACTGTAGTTAGATCTTGTCGGTAAAAATCGATGTTGGTTCTTTTGTGCTAACTCGGTGTGAAAATCAGAAGAAATGACATACCAGCCTTAAAAAAAGTTCGTCCAGCCGATGATGGTACATTGTTTTAATAGCTGTCATACAACTCATTTGCTTTCAAAGATTTTACCGTTTTCTTCGTGAAATGTCACAGAGAAATACAGACAAGATGTTCATTGAAGAGACAAGTAGATGAGAGCTTCCGATATATGCGTAGTGAGAAAGATAATGTTTTATTATTTACAGGTAACACAAGCAAATGTCTACTATTCAGCAAGTATTATACTTGCTATTATTCAGACCTTGGAAATGCTTGAAGCTATCTTGATACTTTTCTATCTATGTCTCTGCAGTTAAAATGGTTACATCTGATCACTTCTACTCTCACCCTTACAAGAGCAATTATTACGAATTAAATTGAATTTTACATATTAGAGACTGTGTACGTTATTATCCTTTAAAGTGGGCATGTGCAACTTCGTCAGTAAAGCGAGCCGAATAGTGAATTTTCAATGTTATCACTGTCTATAGCATATATTAACATTTTAAAATGTTGGTATATATTTCACAAAGAAATCTTTAGTTTTTTTCTACTTTTTATTTGATTTACGTCGTTAGTATAAAAATGTACGAGAGCATTAACAGTAAAACATATTTCTTGAAAGCTTTATTCAGCTACTTATTATTTAATGTTTATTTTAACAATATTTTCTAAAGTTCGCTTTACGAACAAAATTAAACTTATCTTAATGCAGATCAAATACATTCTGAGACGTTTGGGATTTCAGTTCTCTCACAAAACGGTCAATATTCGGTCAATAACGGATATCGGAACATATATTATGTTTCCTAGATTTCAATGCGTTATTTTAATCCACTTTTTAGATTTAACGAACTTCATTCTAGAAAAACATTGCTTGCAGTTGTGCTTCCAAATAGATTTATTCTATTCCGAGCATAATTCTGCGAGTTTCCGATACTTATCCGTCTGGGAAATATTTCTTATAAAAGTCAGTAAAATATCTGGAATTTTTTTTGTTTGATTGAAAGTTTAACGATTACCGTGAGCAACGCAATGGGCTATAAGCAGTCGCCCGTCCCTAATTTAGGGCCACTTGTTCCAGGTAAAAGGGAGAGAGCCAGCGCCGTAAGACAAACACAACATCCATGCCTCACGGGATTCGAACCGGGACACAACTCCGACGAATGGTCATAAGCCATCATTTAAGCTACTGCGCCACCGGTGCGGCTATAACATCCTTGATGTGTTGTCTTCAGATCTGAGTTCTCTTGCAGTTCAATCAGTTCCATTTACAAAGGTGAAACTTGTTCCGCGTGAACCTTAAATGGAGAAGAGAACATTTGTTTCTTGTGCTCGAAAATCATGGAACCTGATGTTGAATTGTTTATTCAAAGGATGGAACTCGTCAGCAATCACATCCCAAAAAAAATCATAGTTGTGGCTCGCTAGTTTGGGGAAAATGATAATCATTGCTTATCCTTAGTTGACTTTCCCGGAGTTAACGTTCATTCTGAAATTACTTAATTTGTCCATACATCTCCTGAAATAAATGTCCTTGAGTGTGTAATTTAGCACAGAGTTCATTATGATCAGTTGTTTACAAGAAATCCCAGATCACACAGTTAGAATATATTTCCTAACTTCCGCACAGGTTGAACTTTCATGTCCAAGAAATCAGATTCCTCATCTTTCAAATCATAAAAGCGCTTCATAATCTTCATCTTACAGCTCTCCTCAGGGTAAAATGTGAGGATTTTGCTCTTTAACTGTACATCTTTAAGAAATTCTTGAAACTCGCGGTGGTACAGTGCTTTTGACTTAATGAAATTTATGCAGGAAACTGTCGTCTTCATGATATGTACGAATTTGATTCTGCACGCAACCTTTACTAAAGCACACGCAGAAATATTGTATTGATGATGTCCATATCGGATAACTCAGACTCAAATTTAACGCCGCCGCCTAAGATTGATCTAATAACTGCTGCAGTCCCATCGGCTGATATCCCGTTTAGCTTCTCACACTTAAAGTTGAATTTATCAAAACATTTACCTGCTGGAAAATGTCTTCTCTTGTAGTTTTCTTTCATTTGTTATAGGGTAAGGAATTCTTCCGTACAACTGAATTTAACATCCAATCTGCGGACACATATAGCCAGCTGAGAGGTATCGGTGGCGTTTGTTCACTCGTCTATAGCTACTGAGAACGCTTTAAACTGCGACGCGAGTACTTTTGAGGCTTAATTTTATGTCATCTGTCATTTCGTCGATACGTCTCGTCCCAATCCAATCAGAAAGACTCATTTGTTCAATGCTCTTGCTTTTATATCATGACACAGTACTTTAATGACAGCAATGAGGCATTCTTTGACAACGTGTCCTTCGAAATATGGCTTTGAGTGTTTCGCAATATTTTCACTCACAAAGCTTGCCCGAACAATTTTGTGTACTTCATTATCCGATTTTTGGGAAAGCATCTGTTGAGTAGATATCTTTTCAAATTTTATCTTTTTCTTTTTTTTTTTCTGAGCTGACTTTTAAAATTGCTTTAACTAAGGCGTTTCTTATGCGTTTTTAGGTTGCGTTCTTTCACAATGGAAACAGCTTCGAAGCAAATCAAACCAACCAAACAAGGTTTTCCTTTTGCATGACAAAAAAAGTAATCAGCCCTCTTTTCTTGAACTACACGACATTTACCTCCCATTATGCTCTTCTTCAATGATGTCATCTTAATTTAGAACTCCGACAAAATTATAACAAAATGAAACTAATATAAAATGCCAATATGCCACATGACATCCACAGGGTGAAGTACAATAAACTGGCACATCATAACTTTAAAAGACACTCAGTTCAATACTGACAGTTGTTACCGTGATGCTTGCGTACGCTTTACGAACAACGGCACAAGGATGATTTCACACTCGTTTCCTGCAGTCTGGTCGCTGCAATAAGTACTTCCACCTTCAACTTTCTGCTCTTCTTGTCAATCAAACAGAACTACAGCTGTCGACAGGCTCTGCCATCCACCGGCAATTCAGACGTCTTACCCACATGCTTCTCCACCCGTCAAAGGAAGATGCTGCTATTGACAGGCTGCCATCTATCAGCGAGTGCCGCCAGTACGGGTTGATATCTAAAGTGCCCCTTCTCCATGATTACAGAAAATCTTAAGTCCGTAGGTGGCTGATGGAGCAGAAGTTGAAATTTGGAATAGCCTTCGCGGGCCGGATAAAATTAGGAGGCGGCATGATGCGGCCCGTATGTCGCACATGCCTGCTTTAAAGCAAAAAAATCATTAGCCATTTTACAGATAGTTTAAACATTGCCGTGACGTGAAACAAATGCTCTCCACTAGGGAACCACAAGGTCAGCATTCAAACAGAAGGATATTACTCAAAATTCTCTATGTTCACCATGAATCTTCCGCAAAGTTAAACATTGTATATTTGAGAGGTTTCTTTAAAGGTCATGCCCTTCTTGGCCTACCAGCCACCTACGGACTATTTTGGATGGCCCATCACTAACTCCATAACATTTTAGACATTCGGAAATGTTTTCCCCCGTGAATTCACTAATAGCACCAATAACCTATAGGGCTACAAAAACAGAGCGTTTCTGTAATCCAATACTTAAGCTCCTAAATGCATTCAAGACACTTGAATGGCAGAGAAAACCAAAAATAAGAAGTGTGGAGCAAGCTGAAGGTAGTATATTTTGGGTAATAATACATAAGAGTAATGGCTATATAAAATTTTGAAGTCTGGTACTACTGTTAAAAGAACACATTTCTGTTCAAGTTCAATTATTCACAACATTGTAGAGAACAAAACCAATTTATTTCAATAGTTAAAAATTTTTGCGCTTTTTATTAAAAGTAAAAACTTAAAGCTACAAGTCTTAGTTTAAATATTTAATAACAATGTTTTCCAGTTCTTTATTATAACAAGAACAATCTTCAAAAAAAGTTAAAACCCTGAAAAGCAGGAGGAATCTATCAAAATTTTCAAAAACATCTGAATACAAAAATGTAGGGGATCTGCTATAAAAATGGTGTATAAAAACAGTGTAGTCAATTTCACAGTACAATACAGAAAGATTTGTTGTAGTTCATGTCACACTGCAAAAAAAGAAGTGTGCTGCTTATATCCTATCTAAATAGTTTTAGTCAACCCCATATGTTATCAACTCTAGTCACTAAACATTTCTGTCTTAAATTCATTCAAACCAAACATTGAAATTTTTATTAAAATCTTTCTTTCTGGTTGGTTTACGTAAGTGGCTATGTAGGTAAGTAGCGGGCTTAGTAGAGATATACTTCTACACGTATCAAGAACGTTTAAACATCGTTACACTCCGCGACAAGAGTTACGTGCCTGAAATATTCTGTCTTTCTATGCACAGTTTTGTAGCCACCAGTTGTAATGGAAAAAGACGCACAGTTATAAAGAAATGTTATGTCACTTAAATGAACTATTTGAATGATTAGGCGTTATACCTCGTTGAATTAACTGGACCTCAAAGTGACTGGCCATTTCAGAAACGAAGAAGAAATCTAATTGCTTCATCATTATGTGCTAATGAATTGTGAGCGTACCATTGCCTCAAGACATACATGACATGCCAGCCTCTCATCTTTGAGTTGCTGAGAGAACTTTATTACGTGGGGGACCTACCAGGAACGGATACGAAAACTCCCTCGTGACGTGAAACAGATAAGAAAATTTCCTGGAGAAGTGAAACTGTTACGAAAACTTCCTGGTGAGGTGAAACAGATGCCGAAACGTCCTGGTGAAGTGAAAAAGATGCGGAAACTTCCTGGTGATGAGAAACAGATACGGAAATTCCCTCGTGAGGAGAAACAGATACGAAAACATCTTCGTGAAGAGAAACAGATACGGAAACATTCTGTTGAACAGAAACAGATACGAAAACATCCTGGTGAGCAGAAACACATATGTAACCTACCTGGGGAGGTGGAACAGATACGTAACTTCTCTGGTGAGGTGGAACAGATACTAAATCTCTCTGGTGAAGTGGAACACATACGAAATCTCCCTGGTGAAGTGGAACAAATACGAAACCTCCCTGGTGAAGTGGAACAGATACAGAAACCTTCCTGGTGTATTGGAAACAAATACGAAACCTCCCTGGTGAGGTGGAACAGAGGTGAAACCTCCCTGGTGAGGTGGAACAGATGTGAAACCTCCCTGGTGAGGCGGAACAGATGTGAAACCTCGGTGGCGACGTGGAACAGAAGTGAAAGTTCCCTGGTGACTTGGAACAAATACGGAACCTTCCTGGTGATTTGTAATAGATAAGAAACCTCCCTCGTAACATGGAACATATATGAAATCTTCTTGGTGACTTGGTATGTTTGTACTATCTTCCTGGTGTCTTGGTATTATTGTACTATCTTCTTGGTGTCTTGGTATGGTTGTACTCTCTTCCTGGTGTCTTGGTATGGTTGTACTCTCTTCCTGGTGCCTTGGTATAGTTGTACTACATTTCTGGTGTCTTGGTATGGTTGAACTATCTTCTTTGAGTGTTGGTATGGTGGTACTATCTTCCTGGAGACTACTACCTTCATGGCCACTTGCAACATATACGAAAGATTCCTGGGAGCTTGGCCTGGTCGTATTACTTTCCTGAGGGATTGGAGTGGTTGTTCTACTTTGCTGCTGGGCTGGCGTGTTTGTACCCCATTCCTGGTGACTTGGCGTATTTCTACTACTTTCTTGCTGTCTTGGAACGGAAACGAAACCTTCATGATGAATTGGCATGGTTGTACTACATTCCTGCTGACTTGGAAACAGATACGAGGCTTCCCTGGTGACTTTGAATGGATCCGAAACTTCCCTGCTGACTTGGAAGGGAAATGGAACTTCCCTCCTGGGTTGCAACGGAAACGAAACTTTTCTCCTGACTTGGCATGGTTTTATTAGTTTCCTGGAGACTTGGAACATATATGAAACCTCCCTGGGGGCTTGGCGCTGTTGTACTACCTTCCTGGGTGCTTGATGTAGATTTACTATATTTCTGGTTGCTTGACCTGGTTGAAGTACCTTCCAGGTGACATGGCATGGTTGTACTATTTACCTTGGTATTTGGCGTGGTTGTACTACTTTCCTGACGTCTTGGCGTGGTTGTACTACTTTCCTGACGTCTTGGCGTGGCAGTTCTATCCCTCTGTAGAATTCGCACGGTTGTATTGCCTCCTGTTTTAGAAGTTGCTGATAAACTACCTTTCCTCACTGCCAAAGATGTAGTTACAGAACATTTCTTCTGGCAAGGCATTACTGCAGATAAATAATCTTTCCTTTGCATAGTCTCTTGCAAGTTCTGATAATGACAAACTGCTGCTGCATGACATTCCTGTTGGGATACTGCAAAGTTTTCATTTATTGGTAATGCTGCCGAAAAACCTTCACATGGCATGGCTTCAACATCTTGATTGCTAATTCCTGGTGCGAAACTTTGCGAATGCGTTTGCACTTCTGCTAAATCCCTGATTGATGAATGGTACTTCTGGTAAACCCTGCATGCAGGGCTGCACTTCCGATAAACCTTGACTGCGGCGGGTCGGCGCTTCAGGAAAACGTTGCCTTGGAGATGGCACTTTCAGAAATCCTCGTTGGGGAGCCGACATCTTTGGAAAACCTTGCCAATGTCTTTGTACTGATGATTTTTTATGCTGTAACTGATTTTGCAAGTTTGATGGTGCTACAGGACTTTCTGGATAACTTTGAGTATCTGTTGAATTTACAGAGCCTTCTCGATTACTTGACACAGGTGTTACGCAGGTACCTCCTTCACAAGCTTTCGCCGTTTCATGACCATCAAATGTCCCTTGACCATGTTGCTGTGAATCTGACTGTACAGTTTTTGTAGACTTTGACGTAATATTCTTGATACCAGTCTCCGCAGTTGTAAATTGAGGTCGAATGGATCCAATATCTGAGAGATCTTCCGAAGCATCTTCTTCAAATCTACATGGAGCTAATGGCGAGTTATGTATTGTGTTAAATGTGAATGTCTGCGTTTGATCCATTACACTTGGCCCAGTAGCAGATGTGTTTATTTCACTCGTCTGGTGTTCTGATGTACCGCAAATGTAAGATAAATATTCGGCCGGAGTATATTCAAGGTAAACATCATCTTGAAGAGGATTCATCACTTGACTAATCCGATTCTCCTCTACTTTTTAAATAGAGATTCATAAAAGCTGAGAGCTTTATCTATGCCTGAAGCTCTCTGCACAGAGAGATAGTGCGGCGTCCTGTTTGAGTGATTTTCATTCTGTTCTGTTCTCGAGATAGATCTTTTTTTCACTGCTGTTAACTGAGTCGACACAGCAGCGGGTTGAGCATCTCTCTCGCGCTGCTGTTTTTGTGTAGATATAGGTTTGCTATTTCGTGATTTAACCGCTGCCGTCTCGTCTGGTTTGGTTGCGAGGGTTTTTTTCCATATTTGGTAATACCCAATATTTTGTTGTCTGCTTTTGTGATGTTTGTGGTTTCATCAGAACATTGTAACTGTAGATCATTAACACCCAGAACAATGTCTGAACTACAATGTAACCCATTTGATTCTACTGAAGTAAAGATGATTGATGAACTGTAGGAGCCTTCGGTTCCAGGTACAGAATATGCGTTAGGCGTCTGTTTAGTTTCTGCTTGAATACCTGTGCTAATAAATCCGATTCCAGGGTTAGCCCCAAAAGTCCGCAGAATGGCATAGGCAGTTTTTTCACTTCTTTGTTGTGGTGGTTGGATTTCTCTTTTTGACACACTACTCTTCTCCTGCACATTCCCAGAAGTGGCCAATATCGCACTTGTAGATTTCTGATGGTCCTCTTCTTGAGAATTTTCAAATTCCGGATTTTGTAGTTCCTCATTGCGACAACTTCCTTCAGTGGATGGAGGTTCTTTAATTTTCAAATCTCCGTTTTCCGATTTAACGCAGTTGCTGTCGAGTATTTCAGGATCTGAGCAAGACTGCAGCTTCCTATTCTCACTTCCGCTATTCTTCATCCTGAAGAAGATTTCAGTTATTAACTTCGCAATTTCAAGTGAATAAAAATGTCGCAAAAATTACATTTGTTTTATGCACTTCAACTAATCGAATGAAAAAAAAAACATTAAATGTAAAGGATCAGTAGAAATTATCTTTATATGAAACAAAAACATGATCAAATATGAAATCAAAAGGACCAAATTATGAAAAGAAACGAAAAGCTACAAAACCTGGGTTTTAACCCACGATACATTTTTTTAATAAAGCATAGCTAAACTGTTATATTTTAGGGCTAAAATGAAATCTTAATACACTGCTAGCCACCCAAAATGCAGCACCAAGAAGGAAGCATCCGATTGGCCTGAAATTCGCAGAATGCGTCGCCCGTAGAGGACATGAAAACGATTAGCATTGCAGGGCATATGCAAATCATGTGCGCCCGGCACGCCACCGAGAAGCACAGAAGGCGGGGTGTAAGTAGTGGAAGTGTGTTGTGCTACCGGACCAGTGCGTGGGAAGGCTACTGATGCCTCGTCGCAGAATACGGCAGTCATTCCAGCACGTTTCGGAGTTCGACAGCGGACGAATAGTGGCTTAACGCGACAGCGGTTTATCGCACGGAGACATCGGCGCCCGTGTGGGACGACATCCAGCCACGGTGAGGCGAGTATGGATTCGGTGGGTGCAGGATCGACGGACGGACGGACGGACCGACGGACCGACGTGAGCGATTGCCGCAGCCGCGGCACAGCACCGAACGAGAGGACCGGTATGTTGTGCTGCGGGCATTGACGGCTCGCACCACCACATCAAGAACGTTAGCGCAGGAATTAGTGTGTGTTGCGCAACAACCTGCGTCAGCACGTACCGTTCGACGTCGTCTGCAAGAGTGGGGACTTGTCGGACGGCACCCGTTTTTCGATTACCATGGACGTTACACCACCGGCGAGCGCGCCGGCAGTGGGCCGTTGAACGCCGCACATGGACTACGGAATGGCACGACATTGTCTTCCCAGACGAATCCCGTTTCTGCCTGCAACATCACGATGGTGATCCGCGTGTGGCGGCACCGCTGCGAGAGACTGTATGACGCATTGTGACGTATATTCTAAATTAACTTTCCTTTTTAGTTTCTTTCGTTATGTAAATCTTGAGTTTATTCTCAGTTATACTTCAATCTTAACGTAATATCTTTTCTCTTAAACGAATACTGTTGGCAACATAATTGAGGTTGAATGAACGTGACGTATGCCTGATACAAGATAAGAACAAGAGATAAAAACGACGACAAAACTGTTGCTTAGCGAGCGTTGTTAAAGAAAGCGTTGCTTGGAGAAGTGTTGCAAGTTGAGCGTTGCGTTAAGAGCTGTGTGGTGTACTATGTGATGTTATGATTTGTTATGGAAGGGCTACATCCTGAATAAAGCATCTTTTCCGTAAGGTTGACTTCTGTTGTTTACATGTTTCGTCTGGCTGTTAAGGTTTAATTTAGGAACTATTTCATCTTATGGTTATGTTTTTAAAATAACGTAGAAGTACGAAAAGTCTTCTACGTCATAGCTTGCATTATGCATCGCCATACCAGTCCGTCGCCTGGCGTTATGGTGAGGCGCAATTGGATATGACACCCGCACCCCTCTGGTACGCATCGCCGGTTCACTCAGCAGCCACCGCTGCATCTCCGACGTTTTTTTAGCCTGTAGTCCTCCCTTACTTGCAGGACCTGCCAGCGGCCACGTTTCAACAGGACAATGTGTGCCCGCACGTGGCACGCATCGCGCAATAGTTCTGCACGGCTCACCAGGGGTCACTGCTGCCGTGACCAGCCTGTTCTCCCGATATGTCGTTCATCGAACACGTCTGGTCGCTGATCGGCAAGCACCACCCGTGACAACGCCTGATGAACTGTGGTAACGTGAGGAAGCAGTCTGGCCCGACATACCCCAAGCCCACATCCAAAGCCTCTTTCGTTCGATGCCGCGGCGTGTAGCGGCCGTTATTGCCTGCCATGGGGGCCACATGAACTATTGATGTCTGCGTGTTCCGCAAGTCGCACGGGCCTGTAAGCTCAATCGTTTCATCTTTGTATCTGTTGTAAATATGTGTCCAGTAAATCTAGCTTTGCTATCTCGTGTCCTTCTTGGTGTTGCATTTTGGGTGGCCAGCAGTGTATATCAAAGCTGCGCATTTTGCGGTGAGAAATGTTTGCATGCATACACATTTTGTTTTGGTGGTTGCATCTATTCAGTACAAAATACAATTTGTTGATTTCATTAAATCGCAAATTAACATCGTAGGACTGCGGTACACTCTAAACTTAAGTTTCACTAATGGATTCATATCTACTTAAAAAACGCGCTGACTGTCTGAAATTTCTTTCATGTCTTGGCTTTGCACAAGATGCTACAAAATAATAGTGAAAATTATTTCTGTGTCGTTATAGCTTTCTCCCTAAGAATTTTAGCCGTGTACGCGTAAAATGTATTTGAATTTTGACAAAATTATTTGAATTTTTGTTTTCTAGTTTTTTCTTGCAAACTTCAAAATGATTCCGTCCCAGCTGTTAGATGTTGGTCACTGCCTCGTGGATATCCCACGATTCTCCAAATTACATTTTTATAACACTGAAATTTTCGTACATCATATTAAAAGTTTTTAAAAGCCTATCAATTTTCCGTTTGATAAATTAAATTGTCCAGCTTAGATATCGCTATACACTTTTGACCACCTACCTAATAAGCTGTAGGACCCCATTTACTCCGCAAAACAGCAGCCTATTGGCAAGGCATTGGTTCGATGAGGTTGCGATTGCATCCTGGGGTACCTGTTTACCCCAATAACAACAGCAGGTACTCCAGTTTCCGTACATTTTGGTATGGTTGTAATTTAGGGCGAACCCGCTTTTCCAAGTAGAACCACAAATGCTCAATTTGGGTTCATGTCAGGGGAATTTGGAGTCCAGGAATTTAAATGAAAGTCACCAGCATGTTCCTCGAAACCCTCTTTGATCATTCTCGTAGAGCGGCATGGCACATTATCCTATTGGTAAGGACCATCACCAGCAGGGAACACAGTTGCCATGAATGGGCGACCCTGGTTTGCAACAAAGCTCAGACACGTGTCAGGGATTGTGCTAATGGGATAATGCGGCCTAAAGTGTCCCAAGAAAATATTGCCCACAGCATAACACTGACGCCGCCGTCCTGTTTCCACCCAACATTTCATCCAGGGTGGGGGGCACACGTACAAGTTATGCAAATGATTGCATTTGCAGTCCAATCGCACGAAACGTGCTCGGGATATAAGCGGACAACCAGCCCGTGATGCCATCAGTCGAGACGTCGTCACGGCCGCAAGAGGTTCGTGTGCCGTCTTGCTTAATCGCTGAGTGAGTCTTGTAAAGTTTGTGGTCGTCAGTGATTTGACTGAGTTATTTTTTCTTTCTTCTTTACCTTCAAGTTCGAAGTTTTATTTTCTTGTTTTCCGGTTCCAGGCCAACCGGGGCTCCGTGCCTCCGGCATGGCAAACTTAATGAACGGACCTGAAACCATAAAGGTCACATACAATGGGAAGTATCCCAATGTTAATATTTTGAAGGAGTTGGTCGACAAACTTGACCATCCTGAACATTTGCACACTGTCCAGCGACTTAATAATGGTCTTTTCACAGTGCGGTCCCAAATTTCGGCACAAGCACTGCACTACCTTGAGAACCCCTTGAAAGCCTACAAAGACGTTGAGGTACATATTTCACCTGTGGATGACGGCATTCGTACCATCTATGTCAAACTTGTGCCCATCGACATCCCTAATGAAAAGATCTCAGCGGCACTTACTGGATATGGAGAGATTGTCACATCCATTCAGAATGAGTGGTACGCGCTCAAAAGTCTAGAACACGTATATACAGGCAAAAGAATTGTTCGCCTGCGTATGAAAATTTCAAGTTGGCCGTTGGAAGGCCATGGTAACATATGCTGGCATGACACGCACATGCCGTCGATGTGGTCAAGCTGGCCACATTGCTCCTCAGTGCCCGTCCCGGGCTTGCCCCAACTGTGGTACGCTGAGGCATTTAGTGATATCAAGCGAGCTAGCCTGTTCCAAGTGCGGTGCGGATTCCCACACCAAATCCAGGTGCACACAGTCATCCTTCGCAGATGTTGTGGCCGGGCCTTCAACTGCTCCCCTTGTCTCCAATGAGGAGTTTCCAGCGCTACCCTCCACCGGTACTGCTGTTGTTCCCAGGGACTCTTCTGTTCCAGGTGCAGTTGTTACCATGGACATGCAACCTGTTGCTTCTATGGAATTACCGGTTGTCATACCTGTAGATCCAACTACAAAGAATGTTGTGACTTCTGTTGTTAAAGAGACCTTGGTTGCAGACCGCCAAGTAGATCCTAGAGCCTCTCCAGCTGCCTCTCCAGTGCATGATCATGAGGTTCTTGGGTCACCTCAGTGCCGTTGAGTTGGCTGTTCTTGTTAAGTCTGAGCCTACCATAGATACCGAAGTGTGTACGGAGGTCCTTGTGCCTCATTCACCTGCTTCTCCTGATGCCCAAGTCGGACATGTTTCCACTGTTGCACTTCCCGAGGTTGCTTCTGGTTATGACAACCTTTTCATCGATTCCGTTGATGATGTTGCTTTCACTTCTCCCGTCTGAACTGTCTCCATCCCTTCCACCTCCGGGGACAAAGTTGTACCTGTTGTCCGTTCCTGCGGACCGCCGGGACGTGTTCCAGATACCATCCACGCTGCTGCTCCTACCAGAGAGTCTCGTCTTGTTGACCGATCATAACGGCCGGACTCGCGGCTGCCGTTCGGCCAGGGTACATCCTGGCCGTCGGGACCGATCTCCCGTCCAACTGGAGGAGGGGGAACTTCACCCAAATAGCAGCCGACGGAACCGCCGCCGGTATTACAACCGTTCCAACTCGGGCGGCTGGCATCGTCAATTCTAAGTGCCGGTCCACGTTTCTAAAACTGGTGGGTTAAATTGAATCTACCACTTTTTCCTTACTGACCTTTGTTAAGTGTATTCTTTGTGTTTCTCTTTTTCAGCTTTACCTTCAAACTTAAAGTTTCAACTTTAAATATTCAGGTACTTCGGTCCCGGTCAGTAAGGCGTTGGCGCATCGGCTGGATTATGACACAGGATATTGATATCCTGTGTGCCCAGGAAACACATTTTCAGAGTTTTAGGCATGTTTAGGATTTTCGTCATTATACAAATGCCCCGTGCTGTATTAGTCTTTCTCCGACTAGTCATAGGGGCGTCGGAATTACTGTCAACCGTAACTTCAAGGGTCGACAACTGAAATTTCAGGGTATCGTTCACTTGACCGAAAGGTCACTTGACCGAAAATCACTTCGCCGAAAATCACTTGATCGAAAGGTACATTTCACCGAAGGGTCACTTGACCGAAAAGTTCATTTCACCGAAAGATCACTTCACCTAAAAGTTCATTTCATCGAAAGGACACTTGATCGAAAAGTTCATTTCACCGAAAGATTACTTTACCTAAAAGTTCATTATATCGAAAGATCATTTCACCGAATGGTCAGTTTATCGAAAACTTAGAATTTTGTTGTTATAGATCTGTTGGAGTATGGTGCTGGTTTTTAAAAAACTGGTCACCTAAACATTATTGGATTGTATAAAAAATACACTTTTAATTTCTTTTAAACACCTCCCCATAAGTAGGTTTTTCGAAATATAACATTAATTATAAGTCATAGATAGACCTGTGCCTTTTTGCCAAATTTTAATCCCCCGAGCTCATATTCATGAAGTTTACATAACAACTCAAGTTAATGAGTTGTTATGTAAACACACTTATTCAGACAAAAAAAAATCAGTTTTAGGGCCCTTGGCCTCGGTTTAGGCCTTTTTAGAACATTTTAATCGTGCGTGCTCATATTCATAAGGTTTACGTAAAATGTCCAGCTAATAATGTTGCACATTTATTCAGGCAAAAAAGAATCAATTTTTGGGCCCTAGGCCTCTGCTTATGCCTTTTTAGAAAATATTAACCGTGCGTGCTCATGTTTATAAGGTTTACATAAAAACTAAAGTTAATGATGTTGTACTCTTATTCAGGCCAAAAGAATCAGTCTTAAAGCCCTTGGCCTCGTTTTAGGCCTTTTTAGAAAATTTTAATCCTGCGTGCTCATATTTATAAGGTTTACATAAAATGTCAAGTTAATAATGTCGCACATTTATTGAGGCAAAAAAGAATCAATATTAGGGCCATAGGCCTCGCTTAGGCCTTTTTAGCAAATTTTAATCGTGCTTGCTCATGTTCATAAGCTTTACATAAATAGTAAAGTTAATAATGTTACACATTTTTTCAGGCAAAAAAGAATCAATTTTAGGGCCCTAGGTCTCAGCTTAGGCCTTTTTAGCAGATTTTAATCGTGCGTGCTCATATTCATAAGGTTTACATAACAACTCAAGTTAATGATGTTGTACACTTATTCAGGCCAAAAGAATAAGTCTTAAAGCCCTAGGTCTCGGCTTAGGCCTTTTTAGAAAATTGTAATCGTGCGTGCTCATATTTATAAGGTTTACATAAAATGTCAAGTTAATAATGTCGCCCATTTATTCAGGCAAAAAAGAATCAATATTAGGGCCGTAGGCCTCGCTTAGGCCTTTTTAGCAAATTTTAATCGTGCTTGCTCATGTTCATAAGCTTTACATAAAAAGTAAAGTTAATAATGTTACACATTTTTCTGGCAAAAATAATCAATTTTAGGGCCCTAGACCTCGGCTTAGGACTTTATCGCAAATTTTAATCGTGCGTGCTCATATTCATAAGGTTTACGTAAAAAGTAAAGTTAATAATGTTGCACATGTATTCAGGCAAAAAAGAATCAATTTTATTGCCCTTAGGCCTTTTTTTTTTTTTTTTTTTTAGCTTAGGCGTTTTTAGAAAATTCTAATCTTGCTGGTTTATAAGTTTACATAAAATGTCAAGTTAATAAGTTAATAATGTTGTACATTTATTAAGGCAAAAAAGAATAAATTTTATTGCCCTTAGGGCTTTTTTTTTTATTTTAGCTTAGGCGTTTTTAGAAAATTCTAATCTTGTTTGTTCATAAGTTTACATAAAATGTCAAGTTAAAAAAATCAAGAGGGGGGGGGGTTTAAAGATTGCCGTTTCTGGGCATATATTGAGAACTGAATTGGGAACTCCAAACGCATTTCGCAAAAACGGTCCATGTAAGCCAAGCCAGGCGAGAATTGCACTTTAATTTGAAGAAAAAAATTGCCGAGGATCCGAGGTACACCTAGTTTTGGGAGGGTGTACCCCCAACTTCCGTAATATTATGTTCGGGGCCGCTGGAGTCTGTCAGTGTATCCAGGATGTTCCCCTTGAAGCTTCCGCGAGGTCCGTCATCTTGGGGGGGGGGGGTTGGCTTTCCCCCAAAATGTTAAAATGGACGTAGAGCTGTAAACATTAGACCCATGCTTTATATAATGATTCTGTACACGACCACGAAATTTCAGGAATGTGGAGTGAAACTGAACCCCCCCCCGTTTCCAAGAGCTCTTCAGGGGTAACATCGAGGATACACTGATGACCGACTCCAGAGGTCCAGAATATAAAATTACGGAAGTTGGGGGTAGAGCCCTCAAAACCAAGCACCTCGTATCCCTTTTACAGACTTCACCAAATTTCTGGGGGAGGGGGAAGGGCCTACATAGTTTGGCACTAAACACAACATGAAGCATAGAAATTGCGAGCAAATCCCTTACCTTGAACACCTGTCTGCGCTCTTAGAAACTTGGGGGAGGGTGAATTCGTCCCACAATCCTGAAAATTCGTGATCGTGTACAGAATCATTATATAAAGCAAGGTTCTAATGTTTACAGCTCTACGTCCATTTTAACATTTTGGGGGAAAGCCCACTCCCAAAGCTCACGGACTTCGCAGACACTTCAAGGGGAACATCCTGGATACACTGACAGACTCCAGCGGCACAGAATATAATACTACGGAAGTTCGGGGTACAGTTCCCTCAAAATAAGTGTACCTCGGATCATCGGCAATTAATTTCTTCAAATTAAAGCACAATTCTCGCTTGGCTTACATGGAACGTTTTCGCGAAATTCGTTTAGAGTTCCTAAAAAGGCCTAAGCCGAGGCTTAGGGCCCTAAAATTGAATCTTTTTTGTCTCAATAAATGTGCAACATTATTAACTTGACTTTTTGCGTAAACCTTATAAATATGAGCACGCACGATTAAAATTTGCTAAAAAGGCCTATGCGGAGGCCTAGGGCCCTAAAATTTATTCTTTTTGCCTGAATAAATGTGCGACATTATTAAGTTGACATTTTATGTAAACCTTATAAATATGAGCAAGCAGGATTAAAATTTTCTAAAAAGGCCTAAGCCGAGGCCTAGGGCTTTAAAGACTGATTCTTTTGGCCTGAATAAGTGTACATCATCATTAACTTGAGTTGTTATGTAAACGTTATGAACATGGGCACGCACGGTTAAAATTTGCTAAAAAGGCCTAAGCGAGGCCTACGGCCCTAATATTGATTCTTTTTTGCCTGAATAAATGTGCAACATTATTAACTTAACTTTTTGCGTAAACCTTATAAATATGAGCACGCACGATTAAAATTTGCTAAAAAGGCCTAAGCGGAGACCTAGGGCCCTAAAATTGATTATTTTTGCCTGAAAAATTGTGTAACATCATTAACTTGATTTTTTATGTAAACCTTATGAACATGAGCACGCACGGTTAAAATTTGCTAAAAAGGCCTAAGCGAGGCCTACGTCTTTTTGCCTGAAAAAATGTGTAACATCATTAACTTGATTTTTTATGTAAACCTTATGAACATGAGCACGCACCGTTAAAATTTGCTAAAAAGGCCTAAGCGAGGCCTACGGCACTAATATTGATTCTTTTTGCCTGAATAAATGTGCGACATTATTAACTTGACGTTTTATGTAAACCTTATAAATATGAGCATGCAGGATTAAAATTTTCTAAAAGGGCCTAAGCCGAGGCCGTGGGCTTTATGACTGATTCTTTTGGCCTAAATAAGTGTACAACATCATTAACTTGAGTTGTTATGTAAACCTTATGAACATGAGCACGCACGGTTAAAATTTGCTAAAAAGGCCTAAGCGAGGCCTACGGCCCTAATATTGATTCTTTTTTGCCTGAATAAATGTGCAACGTTATTAACTTGACTTTTCATGTAAACTATTTATGAACATGAGCACTGAACATGATTTTTATGAAAAACGTATGAACATGATAAAACTTGCTAAAAAGGCCTAGGCCGAGGCATAGGGACTTAAAATTAATTATTTTTGCCTTAAAACTAAATCTTTGCGTTCTCTGTGACACGGAGAAATCAAAAGTGCAATTTGAGTATGATCCCCTAACGTTTCGGTGGTCTGTCTGTCAAACTTGCACCATGCTTCAACAGATCCTGTAATGAAATCTAGCGTTTTCGATAAACTGACCCTTCGGTGAAATGACCTTTCGATGAAATGAACTTTTAGGTAAAGAGACCTTTCGGTGAAATGAACTTTTCGATCAAGTGACCCTTCGGTGAAATGTACCTTTCGATCAAGTGACCCTTCGGTGAAATGAACGCTTCGATCAAGTGATCTTTCGGTGAAACAATTTTTTCGGTGAAGTGATTTTCGGTCAAGTGACCCTTCGGTGAAGTAAACGTCGGGCAAATGAACCAGGCCCGAAATTTCAATATGATGACGAGCATCGAGTGGCTGCTGTCAGCTTCGCCCTCGCTCAGTTTAAAATTCGCGTTATTTCAGTTTATGCGCTAACGGTACCCGCTCAACTGGGTAGATTCCTCACGAGTCTTCCTTTATTTTTTGGGGGAGTGTGGGGGGTAAACTTTAATCTTGGAACGGAGCCTCTTGATAAACAGGGGGTACCTGGCAGACGTACTCGTACTGGGCTGTCTTCTCCGGGTTCATGTCAGGAGCGGGGCTGGTGGACGATTGGCGTTCCACTCACCCTGGGGTCCTCTCCTGGACTGTATTCTTGTCGGGGCCCTGGGTATTGTGACCTTATGTCTTTTGTTAATTGTGATGTTAATTCTGTGTTTCTCCGTGTGAGTGACCATCGCGCCGTTTCTGGTGAGATCGTTCTAACAGGGACCCGGACACGAACTCAGGGCCCGTGGAGGATGAATCTGAATCTTTTCGAAAATGACGACATCCTTTAGGGTCCTTGAGACGTTGCTTCGGTACGAAATTCAGTCTGAGACTCATCACATTTGTGAGTGGTGGGAGAGGATTAAACTTAAAGTGAAGTCTTATTTACAACTTCAGGGGAAACTTTCGGCTCGTCAGCGGCTTTTGGAATGAACTCGCCTTGTATGTATGTTGCGTGCATGTAAAAAGCCGGGCAGCAAATGGGTGCGCAAAATGCTGGTATGATTGCTGAACTTGAAGCTCAGTTGACAGATTTATATTGTAAAACTGGCCAAAGATGCACACAGGACTCTTTTTTACAAAATTTAAAAAACGAGATTTCACTTGCAAGTCTTTTTTGGCGAAATCTCGCAGAGAAAAAAATATTTCCCACGCCATTCCTGGCTTACAGCATGGGTCCCGATTCGTGACCTTTCAACCAGAAATTCACAATTTGGTCATTTCGCATTTCCGAGACCTGTTTGTATCTGATAAATTGCAGCAGTCGTCCGCCGACTCTTGGGTCGCCGACGTAACCCAACTCGACGCCGCTGCTTCTGCACTTACATCGGGCCCTGTCCGTGTTTCCTAGGTAAGGCAAGCCATCGCCGGCCTGAGTAATGGTCGCAGTCCCGGTACTGATGGTATCTGTGTCGAGTTTTATAAATTTTTTTATTTGCTTGCTAAGCCTCTCTGTGATGTTTTTAACCATGTTCTGTCAACTGGGCAGTTAACCACGACGATATGCGTCTTGGTCAAATCGTTTTGGTTAACAAATGGCCTGATGGTCCTGGTCGTCATTTGAGAGAGTGCAGACCCTTCACTCTTCTGAATTACGATTACAAGATTTTGGCTAAAGTCTTTGCTAACCGATTGATTAGGGTTATTTCTGGCCTAGCAAGCGTGTGCCAGGTTTCTGATATACGAATAGGAATGATGTGGTCGCTCTCTTTGTCAAGATCCGATGGCGTGAGAGGGTGATTTCAGACTTTCACCACTGGCCGGAAGACGTTTTTCGCTTTGTTGGTCTCGGCTGGTTTTCTTTCTCAATAATGCGCTCACCGTTCGGTTCTGAATTTGCATGCTCTTTTTACCACGTTTCTTGTTTTGATCCTGTGTTTGCATCATGAATTGTATTTACATGATTTACTACTCTGTATATGTTGTCTCTTCTACGTCTTTGTCTGCATTCGTCTATGCTTGGCCCTCGAGTTTGTTCTGTCTGTTGTCTGTGACAGGTGTTGTGCCTCTCGGACGACAGTACAGACCAACTCCTGCGTCTTTGTCATGCCTCTCGGACGAGGAGGGGTGTGACAAATGACTTTTCATGCTTTTTTGTCGCTGGAGGTGCTTAGATGTGGGTCCACTTTTTCTATAAGCACTTCCACCCAGTTTTCAGGGATGCTTCCTCCCTGAAAGTGCTTTTGCTTGTGTTTCGTCTTCCGTGTTTGTTAAGTAAGGTAAGTGGTTTTTTTCTTCCTTTTGTTGTGTATATGTGAGATTGCGAGAGTGTGTGTGTTGCGCCTCGATGATGATAGTGCAATGGCTGACCCATATTATTGGTTTCAGCGGAGCAGTGTACAGCCTTGTGCTGTAGAACAGTTCACTAACTGAGAGTGGTTCTGTCTTGCTTGTCTATTCGCTGCGCTATTCTTGCTCTTCAGTTGAATGTGCGCGGATGACTTGTTTGATAAGGTTATTTTTTTATTGGAAGTTTAACGACCACTATGAGTAACTCAATGGGCTATAAGCAGTCGCCCGTGCCTAATTTAGGGCCACTGGTTCCAGGGAAGGGAGAGAGTCAGTGCCTTAAGAAAAATACAACATCCATGCCTCACCGGGAATCGAACCCGGGCCCATTTCGGACGAATGATCAGAAGCCATCGCTTAGACCACTGCGCCACTGGGCCGGCTAAGAATTATTTGCAGTAGACGAGTTTTTCGCTAGGTCTTCGTCACCAGTGCTTCTTTTCTTCGTGAGTACTTTTTTCTTTGTTACCTCACTTCAAGTTCATCTTTCTAAACCGCCCAGAGACACTTAACTCCACAATGGGAAGTATCCCAATGTCGCCGTACTGAAAGCTCTGGTTGAGGACCTCACCCTGCCAGAGCAGTTGCGCACGATCCAGCCCCTTCACAATGGATTATTCACCGTGCGATTACAAACCGCTGCACAAGCGTTGCAATACCTCGAGAACCCCTTGAGTGTCTACAAAGATGTTGGGATAAATATTACCTGTTTACGACGGCATTCGTACAGTCTATGTAAAATTTGTGACTATTGACATCCCCCATGAGATAATTTCTGCGGCGTTTGCAGGATATGCGGAGATAGTCACAACCATACAGAATAATCGTCGCACGCTCAAAAGACTAGAGAGCATTATATACAGGCACCAGAGTTTTACCGCTGTGAATGACCAATCCGGTCCCGAACTTCCTTCTAGTTGGCCGTTGGAATGTTATGGTTACATTTGCTCTCATGACTCGAACCTGCGGACGATGCAGTCAAGCTGGCAACATTGCGCTCAGTGCCCGTCCCGGGCTTGCCCTAAATGTGGTACATTGGGACATTTGGAGATATCTTGTGCAAAAGCCTGTTCCACATGTGGTACGGACACACACACCAAATCAAAGTGCACCCAGTCGTCCTTCGCAGCCGTGCTGGCCAATTCAATTGCTCCCAGTGTTACACCAGACGAGTATCTGGCTTTACCTTGCACCTCTACTGCCGTTGCTTCTAGAGTTTTCATCGTTCAGTTGTCACGTTGGCCACTCAATCTGTTGTTTCTGTGACCTCACCGGTCGATATGCTTACCGACCCAATTGATTTGAGTGTTGTTCTACTTGTTGTTCCTGTGGATTTGCCTGAATCTCTCCCAGTGGCACCTGGAGATTCTACTGCCGCCTCTTTTTTCATAACCTGAGGCCACTTCTCCACCTTTGGGGGAGCAACATGCTACACCATCTCTATCTCCCGCTGTTGAACCACCTGTCGCTGCGTCTGTGCCTCACGTGGACGATGTCGTTCGTACGGAGATCCATGTGCCGCCTCTACCTGTTTCGCCTGTAGCTCAGGTTGATCCTATCACCCATGTTTTGTCTCCGGCGGACATTCCTCATGCTACTACGGACGATGACTATCTCCTCGTCGATTCTGTTGATACTGTCGACCTTCTCTCTTCTGTTGGAATTGTCACCGCTCTTTCTACCTCCGGATATACAGTCGTACACGTTGTGCGCTCCAGCAGGCCTCCGGGACACTCCCACAAAACAACCAACGTTGCATAAATATAGAGACAGTCGACTTTGCGCCGTGAACACAATGCGAATATAAGTAGGAAGCTGAAGTGGTACCTAATTAGACATAACCTAACAACAAAGGTTTCGATCCGTCGAGATGACCGGATTGTGTGAAAAGAACAAAACAAAGTGAACTAGTGTAATTTTAGGTGTCTCATAAATATAGAGACAACTATGTAAAGTAGCCACATACAAATGAGATGTACAAATTAGCATGCTGAACGCACGCGCATGGGCTGTAATTCGGTCCAGCCTACAAAAGACAGCGGACCTGCCGTCTGACATTCATTTGCCGAAAGGCCACGCAACAGTCAACTTTCTGGTGAGGAGGTGCAGATCATTTGGAGACAGAGCAAATGAATTGCCTGTACCGAAAATTTGTAAAGCCATGGGGAGGATTAGGGCAGTCATTTATAAGGCTTTATCGAAACGTGGTGCGTTAACTGCCAGAAAACGGCCTGGAAGGCCTCGATAACAACCAAACGAGATGATCGTGCCATCGTGCGTTTTGTTTCATCCCAAAGGTTATCACTACGTCACGTTTCTCAGAGTGTTGGTGTCACCGTCTCAAAGGACACAGTTCATCGACGAATCAAGGAAAGTCGCAACATTGTGCTCCGTAAAATGCGCGGTCTGCCGCATCTCACGCGGCGCCACAAGGAAGCTAGATTGTTATGGGCAAGCAGCCACATGCACTGGACGGACGAGTGGATCACAACTATTTTCTCCGATGAGAAAAAGTTCGACCTGAACGGCCCTGACTGTTGGAACTGCTATTGGCATGATTTACGACTCGAGCCAAGCACCTTCTTCAGCAGACAGAAAGGAAGGGGATCTCTGATGGTCTGGGGAGCTTTTTGCGTTCAATGGGACAACGGATATCGCTTTTCTGCAAGGCAGGCAAAACTCCGAAACGTATCATGACATACTCCGCAGTAACTTTCTACCGTTTGCCGAAACTCTAGCGGATGTTGATTATGTGTTCCAGCAAGACAATGCCTCTATCCATCGGTCTGCATCACCAAAAAGCTGGTTTAACACTCATCATGTGACCGTAATGGATTGGCCAGCACTCAGTCCAGATCTGAACCCTATCGAGAACCTCTGGGGTCTCCTAGCTCGTGATGTGTATGCGAATCGACGGCAGTTCTTAAGTGTGGTGGCATGAACGAAGCTAGTACGCTCTCCGTCCAGAACACTTGTATCACTTGGTGGACATCATGCCGAATCGGGTTGTCAGTGTTATGCGGAACAACGTCTCCACTATTCGTACCGGAGGTGCTCATAACTAGTAAGTCTTTATATTTTTGAGACAGCGCATTTGTTTTTTTCTTGTACTTGACGTTGGATTTTTTATGTTTCCGTCAAACAATTGTGCAGCTGCGTGTCTTATGCTATTTTTGCTATAAATATGAGGTGTACATTTCAGCTTGTTGTTGTTACTTTTTTATTCTAGAATTTGGTGTCTCTGTATTTATGCGATGCACTATAGCAATATCGGATGCAACATATGCTCATGAAAATTAAAATGATTCAGTGTTCCACCCTCTTATGTAAAGCTTCGAAGGAACAGCGTTTGCGTACTACAAGCTAATGCTTTAATTTTTCAAGTGTACTACATGAAACACTGATTTAGCGAAAATTTAAGGGAAACCAATTAGAATCATACACCTTCTGTACTGTCAGCAAAGGAAACAACAATCTCAACCATGAAAACAAATCAATAGTGTTCTACAAGGTACAAAACAGATAAATCTAATCTGGCAACCAAAAAATAGTTATACCTCTTCAGAATATTTTCAGGTTGAAATGGTGGCAGTCACTAAAATCTTCTTAAAAGCATAATCTAATCTCCAACCTCTTGAAAGAAATTTATACGATTTGCACTACAGATTTGGATTTTAGTGATCAATTTGGGAAGCAAAAGCCAGTAAAAATTTAACCCTTCTAATCACTTCTCATTCAAAAATATACTACAGCATCTATGAAAATTTGGAAATGCAAAACTAGAGACATGCAGGAAGGTATGAATCTTTCTTTCTATTATGCCTATAAATAATTCTCTTAATCTTTGAAAGAATAGCAGGAAATAAGAAGAAATGCCCTTTACATGCACGACTTTTACATCATTTTTCTGAGTAATGTATTTGCTTTCGATAAAATACAGATGTGAATTATTAATCTACATTGACGTTTATTATAATCGAAATATAGATACTAATTACTTACCTGAAAAGAGTAACGCATGTCAACCAAATTTCACTGCAACATAATAACCCAGCAAAACCAGTGTTGCTGGGCCAGCACTCAAGCCAGCAGTGCCAGCAGTAGCCCAGCACTATGTTGACGCCACCCAACAGTCAATAATATGTTCCCCCGGCGGCCACCACATGGGCCAGCAGTTCAAGCCAGCCAGCAGCTGGCCAACAGCTGCTGGCTTGAACTTTCTATTACCAGAAAACAGGTCCCGAAAATGGGCTGTTCTGATCTGGTAGGACGCGAACCAAGGACAAACGCGTGCGAAGCGAGCCCTCTGCCGACTACACTGACTTGCCACGCATGAGTCGTCGCTTGTAGCTGATCCTCTTTCCAGTGCGATGTGAAACCAGGGATCTCTTTTTTAATTTTACAATATTGCGAGGTATTTTTCATAAATGACAGTTTTATATAATTCATAAATTCATTTTGTCAACGTAACGATTGTTTTTTTTTTACCCTTAAGGGAACTTCACTCATTTTCAATGAGTGTACCAACTTAAAGGTGCTTTCCAAAGTTTCGTGCTCGCAATGCTGTCTTGAAATTAGATTGTTGAAGTAATATATTTACCCGTTCATGTCACATTCTGTTACATTTTTAACGTTGTATCTTTCCTTTCCGCTGTCCGAAGCTACATTTGTTTTAAAGAGGAAAGATATATATATATATATATATATTTTTTGCTTCTCGTTGTTTTTAGAAGTGAATTCCTCCTGTCTTGTGTATTCAAGTCATGGATGAGTTTATTACACTGAAGAGCGACTGAATTAGAGACAGCTGGCGTTATGCAAATGTGGCGCTGTGGGCGTCCCTGTAAACGGAAATGACATCACGTATGCAGCGATCCCACAATATAAGGAGTGATGCGACGGGAATCAGTAAGAGTCGGAGGCAGTATGAGTAAGGCGAAGGATCTAAGTGAATTTGATCGTGGGCAAATTGTCGGGGCCCGACGAATGGGTCACTCCATCTCGGAAATCGTGCAGGCACTTTGATTTTTACGAGCCACTGTGTCACGGGTGCACCGTGCGTACATCGATTCCGGTAAAACCATCCCTGCAAGGGCCAATTGCCGTAGACAACAGCATGTGGATGAGCTGGGTCATCGTCGGTTAGCTCGCATTGTAACAGCGGATAGACGGGCCACAGTGAAGGAAATCACTCGGAAATTTAACGCTGGTGCCTAAAAACGTGTAAGCAGCCGTACCATACAGAACCATCTCCTTGCTATGGGGTGCAGAAGCCATCGTCCCACGAGGGTACCGCTGCTGACCGCACATCACAGGGTACAAATATTAGGATGGGTGCGGGAACATCGCCACTGGACCCTCATGTGGAAAAATGTTGCCTGGACTGATGAGTCTGGATTCATGTTGGTACATGCTGATGGTAGGATACGAGTACGCAGCAACCACATGAAGCGATGGATCCTTCTTGCCAGCAGGGTACTCCTCAAGCTGGTGGGGGTGTCATTCTCGTGTGTGGACTGTTTACGTGGACTGAAATGGGATCCCTGTTACTTGTGACATCTCCCTCACTGGTCTTCGTTACCGGGATATCCTAGAAGCTCATTTGCTCTCGTTTGTGAGTCTTCAATATCGCACTGGGGACCTCATCCTGCAACAAGACAATGCACCGTGTCATCGCTCCCGAATTGTATCCGAATAGTTGGATGAACACTCCACCGACGTGACCTCGCTTCCTTGGCCAGCTAGGTCACCTGACCTCAATCCCATCGAGCACATCTGGGATGCCATCGAGAGAGATGTTTGAGGCTCTGACCCCCTCCATCAAATCTTCGTGAACTATGGGAGCTTGTTCAGGGGTCGTGTATCCGTATGGCTTCCCAACGCTTCCGGTGTCAGAGACGAATCGCTGCTGTCATAAGGGCGAAAGGTGGTGCTACACGTTACTAGACAGGTATCTCTAATTCAATTGCTCTTCAGTGTATATCCACATAGCGAAGCTTTTTTCTTTCTTTTTCAAATAACTGATAAATTTTGTACAAGTATAATTCTTTTTTTGTGTGTGTATGTAAAAACGAAAGATTACACAGAAATTATTTCTTGTTATTCACGGGAATGAAATGGGTGTATTTCATGGATGTCTGTATTCCCGATTCTTTGTATGTTAGTGCAGGAAATTTGTTACGAAATTAGTTTCTATAACTACACGAGAGTAACTGACTTTCTTACAGTTCATTAATAACTATTTATATAATTTTCTTCCTAGGGCAATTTTAGTGGACCTTGCATTTCATTAGGAAATTCTTTCGCCTCTCTACATATTTCTTTCCTTTCTTAACATCCACTAAAATAACACGATGGCGATAGCGTCGTCTTCAAGTAACTGGTACCACGAGAGACAGCACGTGTTGCTTCTGCGCATGCACAGTCCCGTTGCTTCCACCTCGTGTTGGGGTTTCATCGGTTGCCAGCTGTGGGACACAAGTGACACTTGCTTAGTGGCCCGGAATTCACAGAAATGCTGTAGGGCCATCAACGGCTGCCAACAACGGACCTCTACTATGACGTGAACGGCAGATTTAAGCCAGCAGTGACCCATCACTGCCGGCTGGTGGCTAGCAGTTTCCCAACACTTGTGTGTTTGCTGGGAAGTTATCCAACAAGGGTCAGAAAATTTATGCATTAGTAACGTGCTGCCACACAAGATTTTTTTTTCTCATCTTCAATGAAACACTGTCGTTTTCTCAGAATAATAGGAAAACCAGAAGTTTTTGAAGACAACAGATTTACCTTTGATATTCTTGACTCGTTTACGAGATCAGATTAACTGCTAAGTACAATACCAGAAGAAGTTAGTGAAAATGAAAGGTATCAAACAAGTCGAGTATGAGGTCAGTGACCTGAATATTTGCTTCGAATTCTTCACATCCAATTGAGCAGTGAACTGCAGTTGATTCTTTGCCCTGGCCACAAACTAACATAATATGAAGCATTTTGCCCAAGTGTTAAACAAAATGTGAAGTATATCAGAAAGTTTGCTGCCACGGTGGCGCAGTGGTCTGAGCGATGGCTTCTGGTCATTCGTCCGAAGGAGGTCCGGGTTCGAATCCCGGTGAGGCATAGATGTGTTTGTCTTACGGACCTGGATCTCTCCCTTCCCTGGAACCAGTGCCCCTAAATTAGGGACGGGTGACTGCTTATAGCCCAATAAGTTGTTCACGGTCCAATAATAATTATTAAAAAAAATATCAAAGTTTTAAGAGCGCACTGTTAAGAATACGGTAGAGGAAATTCCTCCATCGACGACTTGCTTACGTTAATACTCATGTGAAGCCTTTAAAGATTTGCTGCTTGTACCTAAATACTAAGGTTTTGTTTCAATTTCAAGTGTCAGGTTTAAAGAACAACTTAGGTTTGCAACATTTGGGGTGATTTTCCTAGTCCTATTTTTGGCTATATGGCAGAACTGTTTCCATAATTTAATTCAAGAAGGTTTCTTGATATGTTCCAAACACCACTTTAGCCAGTATGCGAGCTGTACACAAATCGTTTTCGTTTCGAGGTTTATCACTTCTCATGAGCATCTATAGTTTTCAAGGAGTAGCGACTCGTCCCTAATTTAGAGAAAGTGTTTCCAAGGAAGAAACAGAAACACCCACAAATTTATCCGGATGAAACCTAGCGACCGGCTTGAGGACTAAACCACCTCTAACCACCTTGGCATCTGAGCGTGGATACCTCATGTTCTGCCGGTCTTTTTATACAGCTTGCAAGTTTCACTCATGACAAACTTTTATTAAAGTATTTTTGTAGAATGATTTGTTGCCAGCAAAGTGTTTTATACAAAATTGTTAAAAAGGGATGCGTCTTAACTGATATCCACACACAAGCAAAATTGTGTATTACGACGTGACCGGCAGGAGGACCCTACCCCAAAAGTCAAAGATGAAAACCCCCTATTTTGTTGAGCAAATAATGACCGTACCGCTACAACAGTTCTGAAATTTCTTTGCACATATCATTCGGCGGCAGTTTGACAAACCTCCGCAAGTCTTATTTTTAGCCAGGTAAAACTTCCGTTTTTCATTTTTCTCCCCAAGTGTTGATGCGTCAAACATTGAACTAATTTTTTTTTATCTTAAACAGAAAACAGCAAGTTGCTTTAAAAAGCTGCCCCTTTCTTTAGAAATTCGACAGTTTTTAAGAATTCGTCGTAATAACTGACACTTAAGAAAAACGAAATTCCCGTGACTCAAGAATCTCTATGGGCAAACTCATAATGCACAGAATATGTAGTTTCTGTTGAGGGCATCGCGAATCGGAAAACTAGAATCCTCACCGCCCTGCTGCCAAACGAAGGTACAAACCAATATTCAGATATTGGATAAAGAAAAATGCACTTTTCTTTACAGAACATTCTGAAGTTTCCTAAAAACATTTCAAAACAAGTTTCTTTAATTTCGCATACATACTGCTGTTAATGCTACTCAGATTACGTCCCTCGCCGAGACTGATAATTAGTGCTGCGTGCAGGAGACCACACACGCAATTTCAATCTCTGCCGCAGACACTTAAAAAGAAACAGAGAAAAAAAAGTTTAAACCAGCCAGAACTATCAAAAATTGGGACTTTGATGTTTTAGGACTTACAAATTAACTTCAATGGATCGTGGTAAGATCAGAATTCTTCCGAAGACGATTGATAGTGAGAGATTAACCATTTACTCCAGCAGAACATTAGAAAACATACGAAAGATATATATATATATATCCTCAAGAGCAGAAATGACTTACCGGGTAAACATTAGCAGACATACTACTTAGATATAACGGACGTAAATGCGTGCTTTTGTCTTCATGGGGTTAAACAGATAACCACTTAATTATGTCGAAAGTAATTTCAAGTACGGGTAATCGAAGGTATTCCGCATGGAAAGAACACCTGTCACTTCAATATGAGCTTTATGAGCATTCTTTTATTATCTGTTAAGAACTCTGCTCTGGATTATAAACCGGAAATGAACACATGCTGGACGATTCATTTTATCGCACTGAGCATGTGGTTTTCCTCGGAAATTCCTGACCAAAGAGACTTATAGCTAAAGCTTATCGTTACACATGATTTATGTACAACGAGGTCGAGCCGGGACCGGGGAACTTAAAACCCCGTTTGACTACTTGAGTTATTTTTACTTCATCGCAGCAATATTCGCATGCACAAAACTTATGTCATGGCAAAAAGCTCTGTAACGAATTCTCATGTCGAATGTATTTTCTCATACGTGCGTTAAACTCTGCTAATTTGTCCTGGAAGACGATTGACGTTTCTACTTGATACTCAGGTAGTGAAATTTTCTTGGAAGCGGAAAAACCTCTGGACAAAAATGCGTTCTGCAGTCATTTTCGACGCAAGGATGCGCTCACAAATATAAGCCTTTACTTTCGCGGAAGGGGAAATCTCAATATCATTCAACAGCACCACAAACGATCGTATTCGTACAAATGCCCACAGGCTCAAAATAAATTGTGTTACGGCTTTAGACTTCAAGTCTTAAAAATACACACTAGAACCTGCTCTACACCCTCAGGTCAGGCACAGAACTTGACTCATCTTACAATGCACACGTTCCTTCAGAATATATTTTTAAGTTTCCTGGCGGAAGGAGACTGAATAAGATATAAATACAAACAACCGATCGGCTTGGACTGTGGGATCACCAATACGCAGTCAAACTAAAATACCTCCCACCCCGTAATGTTAAAAAATGTACGAGTATTTCATTACTTCGTTAGAACAATGTTTACAAATTTAATACTTTAAGTAGTGAAACGTCACTTTTCCTTGAAGCAATAGCACAGGGACTCTTTATAAAAAACGCGGTCGGTATACGCTATGTTTTAGAAACATGCATCTCAAATCATGAAACTACAAGGTCGTCCCTTTCTTTCTTTCTTTCTTTCTTTGGTTGGAGGTTTAACGACCACCGTGAGCAACTCAATGGGCTATAAGCAGTCGCCCGTCCCTAATTTAGGGTCACTGGTTCCAGGGAAGGGAAAGAGCCAGTGCCGTAAGACAAACACAACATCCATGCCTCACCGGGATTCGAACCCAGACCCCTTACAGACGAATGATCAGAGGCCATCGCTTAGACCACTGCACCACCGGGGCGGCCAAGGTCGTCCCCACGTGGTAAGTTTGCTCAACAGGGATCAGCATCAGATATAGAGTTATTTAAAGTTCAGCGGAGGTGTCATCAAAAAACTCAAATTCACCAATTTACGTGTACATACGAATACCCTGTCTCGAACAGTCTTATTATTTGAACTTATCGCTACATGACATTTACAGTCCTCTTTCTGAATCGACACTTACTTGTCCCATACCGTTCGTAAAGAGTATTCTTCTTTGTGGTCAGACAGAAATTTCTGCAGGAAGCACAAATGCGCATTAGACATAGGAACTGGTTCCGTAAATTCAGGGTCACAGTCTTGGCATGACCATCATAGTGACAGAAAAATGAAGGACTAGGCACACCCTCGTTTACCTGTATGGCATACTTGCACCTTCGTAACATTTTAAAATTTCACCTTCAGAACACGGCGCACTTTCAGTACATTTTTTTTAGATTGAAGGGTATACAACTACCGTGAACAACTCGGTATGCTATGAGCAGTCGCCGTTCCTAATTTATAGCCACTTTTTCTAAGATAGAAAGATCAAGTGTCGTAAGAAAAATATCAATGCCTCACCGGGTTCCCAAATCGGATCTATCACAGACGAATGGTCAGAATCCACCACTAAGACCACTGCGCCAACGGGGCGGGGAACTCATGTAATTCCCGTTTCAAAATCTTCCATTCACTATTTAAGAACTTCATATCGAGCTTCACAAGTCCCGTATTTCAGAAATGATTTAGGAAAACAAATACTTGACGGACTGTTATTCACTTCCACGGGCACTGCTTTGAAAAACTCTTCAGGTTACTATCTTATGTTATTTCATTTTTTCAGACGTCAACTCAATGCTTTAAATAATCAGATTATAGCAGGTAATCAACAAACATCTCTTTATGAAGGGATTTGGTTTTTGTTTTAACGACCATCTGGAGACATTTGACGGGCATTAAAGCCGTCGCCCGTCCTAATTTGGGGATACTTGTTCAAGGGAACCAATGCAGCAAAACAACATCCTATCTGCACAAGGATTCGAACCTGGACCTATCTCCATGCACGAAGTTAATGTCAGAGTTGTTTTCATTTTTTACGTTGTGTAGCATACATAATGTGCCAATCAATAATATCAAAAACAAATTTATTTCTGGGTTTAACGACCACCGTGAACAACTTTAAGAGTTACAGGCAATTGCCAGTGATTAATTTTGAGGAACTGGTTCCAAAGTAGGCAGAGATACAGTGCCGTTAGACAACCATTATCCATGAAATACCCGGGACTCGAGCTCAGGCCCTCGAGTGCGGGATAAAGCATTGACATTTCTGAAGAAAAATCAGAAGCTACCGCTTAGACCAATACACCAAAGAACCGACCACAATAGCTTTCAATACACACTAGTCATAACCGGGGCTATTAGGTACAAGCCGATCTCGCTCGTTTTTTTGTATTTGGAGGTTTAACGACCATCGTGAGCAACTCAATGGGCTATAAGCAGTCGCCCGTCCCTAATTTAGGGTCACTGGTTCCAGGGAAGGGAGACAGCCCGGGCAGTAGGACAAACACAACATCCATGCCACACTGGGATTCGAACCCGGACCCCTTACGGACGAATGATCAGAGGCCATCGCGTAGGCCACTGCGCCACCGGGGCGGCACCGATCTCGCTTGCTCGAGCGCATCCATTATAGCAATTAACACGCGAGAAACATTTTTACAGCTGCAAAACCATATCTGATGTCTTTTCAGGAATGGCAAAGATAGACTTTACAATACTGTAGCTCTAATGTCAATGAAGGCTTAATGTAACATAGGCAAGTTTGATAAACCCATCCTTTGCAGGATTTACAAGAAACTGCAGTTCAATGTTCAAATGAAACATACCATTATTGGCAAATTCTTTAGCAACAAAGGCAATATAGTTTTTCAGTTAGTTTTTGCTTTGGAAATATTTCACATAAAACCTGCAAACCGCAGAACAGAGCATCGGAGCTGAATCCTCAAAGTTAAGCACCAGTTTTTTCATACAGACATGAATACCAGGACATACCACAATAGAAATTATGACGGATCTGTTTGCAAACATGTAAATTGAATGCAATGTGGTAACAGTTCAACAATTTTCTTGTTTGTCGGTAGCAGCATGATAAGCTCTCAATACTTGAAAGGTAAAGTTTCTAGTGCGCAGCACTGACAAAAAGGCCAACGCAATCGTGCAGCCCTAATCATCTTCACTGCGAATGGAAATAAAATGAATGTGTTCAGATTTTTCTTCTGAACAGAAACCATATACAGGCGTCAATATGAGGAAACGTTAGTTACGTCCGAAGTTCAATACTCAATTTCTGATTATATATATAAAATAACACACACATTATGAGATGCATTATCCAAATAACTTCGCTGTAGGATAACCTTGACCCGTCTCTTGAAATAGAAAAGTCTGCTTACTATAGTTTTCTTCCTAGGGACTGGCACCCGAGAAAACACAACGGGAGCTCTGGAAGTAAATATTTTCCATTCGGTAGACTAGCCACCCCCCCATTAAACTGGGAACTATTTAAAGAATTTAAACCTCCAATAAAACTATAACGACCACCGTGAGCAACTCAATGGGCAATAAGCAGTGCCCCGTCCCTAATTTAGGATCACTGGGTCCAGGGCAGGGAACAGACAGTGCCGCAAAACAAGCACAACATCCATGCCTCACAGGGATTCGAACTCGGACCATTTCCGAACGAATGGTCATAAGCAATCGCTAGACAACTGCGTCACCGGGGCTGCAGAATTTAGTTTCACGGCTCTCATAGTAGCGTTAGATATACTGTATTTCCTCGGATTCCACCACTAATTCCATTTTCCTTTATGTTTAAAATATTGAATTCATTATAGTGAAATAAGTACACTTAGGAAACGTTAATTTGTACAAACGTTCCGAAGGTTCATTAAGTGGCTCCCATCCGCATTTTCAGGTTCAAAAGCACCACAAGTTTTTTTTTTTTTTTGATTCGAGGTTTAACGACCACCGTGAGCAACTCAATAGACTATAAGCAGTCGCCCGTCCCTAATTTAGGGTCACTGGTTCCAGGGAAGGGAGAGAGCCAGTTCTGTAAGACAAACACAGCATCCATGCCACACCGGGTTTCGAATCCGGACCCCTTTCGGACGAATCATCAGAGGACATCGCGTAGACCACTGCGCCACAGGGGCGGCACCACAAGAGTTGAATAGCTATGTAATGGTGCTAAGATTAATGGCAAAACATAATTAAATCAAAAAGAGCGAATTAACTATCTTGGTGGGTTTCCTTTCGCCGTGCTTCCATCTTATTTTGAATTCATTAAGTTCTTAAAATATATAAATTCTTCAACAAATATTAAAAATTGTACATCTTAAAAACAACCACAACCGTCCACCCACCATACAACCTCCGTTACAAGAGAAACAGCAATGACGTTCGTTAACTGCCACTTAAAAAGATTACTCGACTTCCACTTACAAGCAACATCGAGGCTTTCAGAACAATTGCACGCCACGCAGCGGGATAAAGTTATGTTACGATATTCAGCCACCATGTCGATTAATCCATGAATATCCAGCTCTTAATCCATACAAGTCCAGATCCAGTATTTTTTTTCTTGATTGAACTTTTAACGACCACCGTGAGCAACTCAATGGGCTATAAGCAGTCGCCAGTCCCAAATTTAGAGCCACTGACTCCAGGGAAGGGAGATAGCCAGGGCCTTAAGACAAGCACAACATCCATGCCGTACCGGGATTCGAATCAGGACCCATTTCGGACAAGTGATCAGACTAGTGTTTTTCAGAATTAATCTTTTAATCGAAAAACCGGCGAATTGCGAAATAAAAGCGCAAGAATGAAATTGCTCGTAATATTGGTAATCGTAAACAACAAAAATTGTCCTTGTGTTTAATTCATGGAATACTTCGCTCTAGCATTGGAAAATATGCACGTAAAGGAATGCTCGTTCGTGGCAGTTTCGAAGGAGCTGTTTTTTTTATTTTTCATTTCTGACATGGAAGTTTAACGACCACCATAAGTAACTCAGTGTCCTACACTGGCGTGCAAAAATTAAGGACGAGACGGCTTTTCGAATGAAACGTCGGGCAGAAGTGCTCCACATCGAATCAAATCATACCATAAAATCACCAAGATGTAAGAATATGGGACAAGTGAGCAAAACCGTCCAAATAAAAAATCCAAAGGATACAAAGGCACTTTATTAAAAAGGTAGCTTCGAGCACAACTGGACAGAAGACAGAAACGTCCACGCGACAGGCGGCTGCCAAGAAAAATCCAGTCTTTGTTAGGGGATATGATCACCCCTGACTGCGTTGTAGGATTTACAACGTCTGTCCATGCTGAGGACGAGGTTCTCAAGGAGCTGTTGAGGCATCGCGGCCCATTCCTCTTGTAGCGCCAATCGCAGCTGCGGAATCGTTGCTGGCGGCTGGTGACGTGCTGCCAAGCGTCTCCCGAGAAGGTCCCACACGTGTTCGATTGGATATAGGTCCGGGGTCCTTGCGGGCCAATCCATGCGTTGGATATCTTCACTCTCCAACAGCTCTGCGACAGCCACTGCACGATGAGGTGTAGCGTTGTCGTCCATGAAGAGGAACTCAGGACCCACAGCACCTCTAAACAGACGCACGTGAGGCAGGAGAACCTCGGTACAATAGCAGACACCAGTGACGTAACCTCCTTGGAAGATGTAGAGGTCAGTACGGCTACCAAGCATGATACCGCCCCAAATGAGAACTCCGCCACCTCCAAACCGGCCCCTTTCGATGATGTTGGACGTGTGATTGCGTGTTCCCTGCCCTCTCCAGATGTGTATACGTCCAGAATCGCTCGTCAGACTAAATCGGCTCTCATCCGTAAAGAGAACTCGACCCCATTGCTGATGTGTCCAGTTCTTGTGTTCTTGGCACCACAGAAACTGCCATCTCCGATGAGCAGGAGTTAATGGCACACACCGTACTGGTCGTCGTGCAAATGGACCACCTTTGTGCAGCCTCCTGGCCACGGTAAAACGCGGTAACGGACGTCCAGTTGTCTGTTGCATGTGCCTTGCGATTTCTATCGCTGTCTGCCGTCTGTCTCTTCTAGCTTGTACGACAATATACCGGTCGCACGCCACCGTGGTTGCTCGTGGACGACCACTGTTAAAAACTCTCGGACAGCTGTTCCTGTCATTTGAAATGCTCTCCAAGCTCGTGCAACGATGCTGTGAGTGATCCTGAACTCCTCGGGCACACTAGTCACACTTCGACTTTCTTCCAACTTCCCAATGACGCGACCTCGAGTAAATTCATCCAGATGTCGTCTACTGGATTGCCCGTTGGCCATACCACAAGGTGGAAGCAACTCGACGTCGTCCAAACCGATGCAAACCGTGCAATAGCTTTCACCGAGTTGCTGAGCGTACACAGCCCGTGCGCTTTATACCCTTCTGACACTCCCCCCCCTACGTCATGCTACATATATGCGCATTCCCTATCGTTCCGGACCCTAGTCTACCTCTCGAGTGGTCTTTCGGTCCGTTCTGCCTGCTCGTTCCGCTGTTATGCTAATTTCTCCTGTTCGTTCTTAATTTTTGCACACCAGTATATAAGCATTCACCAGTCTCTAATTTAGAGGCATTGGTTCTAGTGATGGGAAAAAGCCCGTGCCGTAAGACAAAAACAATATCAATACCTCACCAGGATTCGAACCCGGACCCGGTTGAGTTTGATGGTTACCTAAAGAACTTATCTCTCTTTTTTGTGGAGGCCTAACGACCACCGTGAACAAGTCAGTGGGTTATAAGCAGCCGCATGTCCCTAATTTAGGGCCTACGGTTCCAGCGGACGGAAAGAGCTATAAGACAAGCACAACATCCATGCCTAACTGGGTTCTGAATCCAGACCGGTCTCCAAAGAATGATTTAAAGCCACCGCTTGGACCACTGCGCCATCTGAGAAGCGAAGGAGCTCCATAACTTGATAGTAAACAAATTTTTTTTCGAAGTTTAACGACCACCGTCAGCAACTCAGTGGACTATAAGTAGTGGCCCGTCACCAATTTGGGCCTTCTGGTTCCAGGGAAGGGAGAGAGCCAGTGCTGGAAGACAAACACAAGATCTATGCCTCAGCGATATTTTTTTTTTTTGATTGGAGGTTTAACGACCACCGTGAGTAACTCAATGGGCTATAAGCAGTCGCCCGTCCCTAATTTAGGGTCACTGGTTCCAGGGAAGGGAGAGAGTCAGTGCCGTAAGACAAACACAACATCCATGCCTGACCGGGATTCGAACCCGGACCCCTTACGGACGAATGATCAGAGGCCAGCGCCTTAGACCACTGCGCCACCGGGGCGGCAGCGAGATTCGAATCCAGACCCAACTCGGACGAATGATCAGAAGCCATCGTTTAGACCACTGTACCACCAAAGTCTTAGACAAATTGATGCGGAAGTATTAAACCTTTTGAAATACATTTTCTCATTTTCCATCCCTAGTTCACACTCAGCTATGACGCCCTGGTGTCTCAGTGGTGTCAGCGATGATTTCTGACCATTCGTCCGAGAATATTTCGGGTTCGAATCCCGGTGAGGCATGGATGTTGCGTTTGTCTTATGGCACTGGCTCTCTCCATACCCTGGAGTCAGTGACCCTAAATTAGGGACAGCGACTGCTGATAGCCCATTAAGTTGCTCACGGTGGTCGTTAAAACTCCGATAAGAAAACAGAACAAAAAACCCAATGAGCTCTAACTCTGTTGACTAAACTGAAAGCGCCGCCCCGGTGGCGCAGTGGTATAGGGCGTTGGCCTCTGATCATTCGTCCGTAAGGGGTCCGGGTTCGAATCCCGGTCAGGCATGGATGTTGTGTTTGTCTTACGGCACTGGCTCTTTCCCTTCCCTGGAACCAGTGACCCTAAATTAGGGACGGGCGACTGCTTATAGCCCATTGAGTTGCTCACGGTGGTCGTTAAACATCCAATAAAAAAAAAACAAAAAAAAACTGAAAGCGGCGTTGTTTATATACTCCTTGAATAAAGCTTTCACACTAGAAAAACTAAACATACAATTTGATTCCCCAAGGCCGCCCCGGTGGCGCAGTGGTCTAAGCGATGGCCTCTGATCATTCGTTCGAACGGGGTCCGAGTTCGAATCCCGGTGAGGCATGGATGTTGTGTGTGTCTTACGGCACTGGTTCTGTCCCTTCCCTGGAACCAGTGACCACAAATTAGGGACGGGCGACTGCTTATAGCCCATTGAGTTGCTCACGGTGGTCGTTAAACCTCCAATCAAAAAAAAAAAAAAAAATTTCCCAAGGCATGTGCTATCAGTTAATGGAAACACGGATCGTTGTAAACAACATCCTTACGTTTTCTGATCTTTTTATTTAATTTCGCGGTTTGATAACCGCCGTGAGCATATGAATCAGCTATATCAGTCGCCGGTCCTTAACAGGGCTACTGCTTCCAGGGAAGGAACAGAACCAGCGCCATCAGAAGAAAAGTGGACCCATGCTTCATCTGGGACTGGAACTCGAGCCCATATCAGATGAATGATGAGCCAGAGTCAGAGATTACTCGCCCACATGGCACGCTTTACTGTTTATGCTCTAGTGGTTAAAAGTGTATTAGAAAAGTTAGAAAAGCAGTTTTTGGTATGATTTAACTCCTTTTTTAGCTCGTATTCACAAAGTAAGGTGCCTCCCCAGGGGTGGCGCAGTGATCATAGCGACGGATTCTAATAATTCTTCCGAGATGGATCCGGTCCTTTTTTTTTTTTCTAACTGAAGGTTTAGACGACTACCGAATTTTTGACGACCACCATGAACAACTCAGTAGGCTGTAAGTAGTTACCCGTCCCTAATTTAGGCTCACGGCTCCAAAGAAGGGAGAGAGCCAGAGATGCAACACAAAAAAATCGTCCATGCCTCACCGCGTTCCGAACACAGACACTTCGAAGAATGGTGATAAGCCAGAGCTTAGGCCACTGCGCTACCTGGGCGGCAGATCCGGGTTCGAATCCCAGTAAGGTGTGGATGCTGAGTTTTCCTTGTGGTTCTATACACCCCTCCCAGGTGTCATTGACCCTAAAATTAAGGACGGGAGTCTGTTCATAACCCATTCAGTTGCTCACGGTGGTCGTAAAACCCTATTAAAAATGAAAAATAAAAAAACCAGCAAAAACACAAGTGTTGGCAAACTACTGGCCACAAGCTGGAAGTGATGGGACACAGCTAGCTGAAATACGCCGCTCACGGTACAGCAGCGATCCGTTGGTGGCAACACCAGTAGTTGGCAGCCATTGATGGCCCTGCAACATCGTCGTGAATCATAGTCCTCCAAGGACGTGCGACGAGTGACCCGTTGCTGGCAATCGAAGCAACCCCAACACGATTGAGAAGCAGTGGGACTCCGCATGCGCAGAAGCAACAAGTGCACATTCTCTCGTGGTACCAGTTAGTTGAATACGACGCCATCGTGTTAGTTTGGTGGATGTTAAAAAAGGAAAAACATACGTACAGAGGCAGATTAATTTCCTAATGAAATGCCGCATGGATGAATATTACCGTCCTAGCAAAGTTATGCAAATAACACAGGTATGCAATGGTTTTATAACATGAACGAATGTAGCTGTTTTTTACTAATTTTTGGATGCTTATTTCTGATCTGACCTTGAAAAATGGTCACCGCGTAACCTTTTTTTCTGTTATGGGGAATTAAATATCTACTATTGTTCCACATTAGCGCTTGTAGGCATGTAAAAGTACAATATATCTTCTTATTTTCATATTTCGTAACCAGACACTTTATGGTTGGCAGCACTGATTTTTACGCAGGTAGAGAATATGTAACCGCAACCGAACCGCCATTTGTGTGCGTTTTTTTTTTTTTTTTTTGATTGGAGGTTTAACGACCACCGTGAGCAACTCAATGGGCTATAAGCAGTCGCCCGTCCCTAATTTAGGGTCACTGGCTCCAGGGAAGGGAGAGAGCGAGTGCCGTAAGACAAACAACATCCATGCCCGACCGGGATTAGAACCCGGACCCCTTACGGACAAATGATCAGAGGCCAGCGCCTTAGACCACTGCGCCACCGGCGCGGCTTGTGTTTTTTACATTGAAGGAGAAACACGTGCTGCATATTTATGAGCAAAAGTTGGTGAAATGGAGGAGAGGGATAATCGCTGAAGTAATTACGTTCCGGATAAGTTTTGTTATGTGTGCGGGCAGTATATAAAATCGCAGTGCCGTTCATTGACAAAAATTTTGAGGGAAGTCTATTATTTGTAATTTGGATGTCATGTTGGAGATGAAAATAAATCGTGGACTCCACATGCCTTCTGCATTTCATGCATGCTTTGTTAGTGTGAGTGAATGGTTGAAAAGTAAGCTGAAATCCAAGCTTTTCTCATTCCCGATGAGCTGATCATGTGGAAGATTGTTAATTTTGATTAAACAAAGTGAGTAGCCTTTCAAAGAAGAAAAAAGTAAAATACAGTATCTAAATTTACCATGAGCCTTAAGGCCTATTTCGCATTCGCAAGATCTTTCGGTACCAAAACCTCCATTGTACAGTGAAGAGATAAATTCAAATTCATACAATGAAGATATGGACGCATATGAAAATCCGAATCCTAGATGCACTGCTAAACACTTAGACGAGCCCCACCTAGATGAGCAAAATGAACTGAATGATCTCGTTCTAGACGAACATCTTTCCAAACAACAACCTCAACTTTTAGGTTCCCGACTGCAAGAGTGGCACCAACTAGTGAAGAGTACACGTGTGCCTGTGTTCAGAAATAGAAATTTGGGTCCATGTTCTTCTATGAAATGTAGCATGGTATGGGCTGTTGTTCAGATATTCCAGTGTACATGAGTGAATTACGAGTAGCTCATGATCCTACGGAATGGCGTCTATTTATTGACTCCTCCAAAGTTAGTTTGAAAACTGTCTATTTTGTCCCACAAAAACCAGAAGCCTTCCATTCCAGTAGCGCATGATGTAGGAATGAAGGGGGCGTATCAAAGCATTGACAAAATGCTGCGTATGAGACAACAGAAGAAAAAAGAAATAGAGTAAATACTAACACAAATGTTAATGTATACACATATATTATTATTGCCGAGCTAGTAGTTAATGTTTTCCTCTTATGTGTTATGTTGTCCTCTTCCTGCAAAAAACAGCAGTAATCACTCATCATTGAGGGATCCCACCTGACTGGATACATCTCCTCCATTGTTCGGATATCTTGGTGGAACCTTTTTCCTTGTTCGTCGCTGACTACTCCTAGGTTGTTAGTAAAGACGTCCAGCTGCGAATGGAGGAAATGTGTTTTTAAGGACATCCGGTACCCAAGGTTTTTATAGTTCTTGAGAAGGTTCTGAATCAGCTGTTTTTAGTTGTCCTCTTTGTTTACGTAGAAATCTCTTGACCACAAATGTGAAAGATAGCCAAGCGGCGAGATCCGTGCTGTTTTGCTTTTCGGTAAAAGCAGAATCACGCAGTAGTTTCTGTATGTGATTACAAAGATGCCTTGTTTGAGTTTTGCATGACTTAATTGCTGAAATGTTTGTTTTAAGTGCAAAGAAACCTGTGCCAGATTTGTCCATAGCCTTTGCAAAATTTTTCATCGGCCCCAGTTTGATATGAATTGGTGAAAGCATCACATCAGAGATATTAACTAGGTGCTTGTGAAGAACGCTACTCTATCTAGGAATGAAAACATTTCATTTAGGCTAGTTTGTCATTTCGTAGTGTTCTGCTGTGGCACTACTCTACCACATACAAAAAAAATGGTAATATTGGTAATATTGTATTACAGTGAGAATTTTGTCCATGCTTTCATACGACTCCTTCATCCCTACAACATGTGTTACTGGAACTGAAGGCTTCTGGTTTCAGTTGGACAAATGGGCAGCTTTTAAACTAACCTTGGATGAGTCGATAAATAGACGCCATTCCGTAGGATCGTGTGATATTCCGAATTTTGTCATTGGCCCTGTAATATTGAACAAAACACGTATATTCCTGCATTTCATAGAAAGAACATAGACCCACATTTCTATTTCTGAACACAAATATACGTGCAGCCTTCGCTAGCAGGTTTCACTCTTGAAGACAGGAACCCAGAAGTTTAGCTTTTTGTTTCGAAAGACCTTGAACGAGGTCGTTTTGTTTAATTTGCTCAAACAAGTGGGACTTGTCTAAGTGTTTAGGAGTGTATGTAGGATCCAGATATTCATGTGCGTCCAAATCTTCATTGGATGAATTTGAACATATCTCTTCACAGTTCAATTAAGGTTTTGGTACAAACAGGTTTTCCGCTTGCGGAAGAGGCCTTATGGCTGATGACAAATTTAGATACTGGGTTTAACTTTTATTCTACTTTAAAAAGTTACTCATCTAGGAAGATTGTTATTTTTATTTAACTCACTTGGGTTAAACAAAAACAGCAATCCTGCACGTGATCAGTTGGCTCCCGCCAAATAATCGGAACTGCGAAAAGCATGGATTTCAGCTTACCTTTCAACCATTTAGTCAGGCCAAGAAAGCAGGAAATGCAGAAGACATGTGTAGCACACGATATTTTTTGATCTCCTACATGACATCCAAAGTACAAATTTAGTGCCGCCCCGGTGGCGCAAGGGTCTAGGCGATAGCTTCTGATCATTCGTCCAAAATGGGTCCGGGTTCAAATCCCCGTGAGGGATGGATGTTGCGTTTGTATTACGACGCTGGCTCTCTGCATTCCCTGGAACCAGTGGCCCTAAATTAGGGTCGATCGACTGCTTATAGCCCATTGAGATGCTCATGGTAATCGTTAAACCTCCAAATAAAAAACAAAAAAAATCAGTAGGCTTTTCTCACAGTCTTTGTCAACGGACGACTATCCGATTTTATAATACACTGTCTGCACACATGGAAAAACTTATCCGCAACATTAAAACATCCGTAACGATCCCCCTTTTTTTTTACGCTTTCCAACCGTAGGTTGAAGAAGCGTATATGCTCCAGATTTGTCCGTCCGTCCGTCCGTCCGCCCGCCCGCACGATAACTCACGTGAAAATGGTTCGATTTCGACGAAATTTGGATATGTGATAGGGGACCACCTGGGGACGAACCCAATTGAAAATAGGCGAAGCAGGATCAAAGGTCAGGACATAGGAGCGGGATCCATTCCATTGCTCTTATGCGTCATAACGTATGTAAAAATGATTCGATTTCGATCAAATTTTAGTATGTGGTAAGGAACCACCTGGTGACAATCCCTATCGAAAACGAGTGAAATTGGGTCAAAGGTCAGGCAGGGCATAAGAGCGGGATATATCCCATCGCCCTTATGCGTCATAACTTGCGCAAAAATGGTTCGATTTCGATCAAATTTTAGTATGTGGTAAGGAACCACATGGGGACAAACCCTATTGAAAATGGGCGGAGTGGACATAAAAGCGGGATCCATTCCATTGCCTTTATGCATCATAACATGCGTAAATATGGTTCGATTTCGATGAAATTTTAGTATGTGGTAGGGAACCAACTGGGCACGAACCCTATTAAAAATGGGCGAAATAGGGTCAAAGGTTAGATAGGGCATAAGAGCGGGATATATTCCATTGCTCTTATGCGTCATAACTTGCGTAAAAATGGTTCGATTTCGATGAAATTTTAGTATGTGGTAGGGAGCCACTGGGGACGAACCCTATTGAAAATGGGCGAAATGGGGTCAAAGGTCAGGACACTGGAGTGGAATCTATTCCATTGCCCTTGTGCATCATAAGTTACCAAAAATGCTTGGATTGCGACAAAACCTTATGTTGTTCCGGAGGTATAGTGAACTGGTTCTGTTGAATATCAATGAAATGGGGTCAACGATCATTGCACAAAAGCCAGATTTATTCCACAGCCATTATTCTCATAACTTGCGTAAAACTGCTTCTATTGCAACAAAACTTTATCATGTTGTTCCGGAGGTATAGTGAATAGGTTCTGTTACATATCATCGAAATGGCCTCAAAGGTCAAGACACAGGAGCGAGATTTATTCCACAGCCATTATCCACATAACTTGAGTAATAATTTCTGGTATGTTGGAAAGCGTATCATAATCAATGCATTACATGATTTTACTGACTTGCCCATTTCACAATTTCCGCTCATAAGCATGCATCACGTGTTTCTCATTCAATGTAAAAAAAACCCAGCAATGACAGTCCGGTTGCGGTTACATATTCTCTACCTGTAAAAAAATTCAGTGTTGCCACTCATAACATGTCCGGTTGCGAAATATGAAATAAGAAGATCTAGTGTCCTTTGGCAGGCCTCCAAGTACTAACGTGGAACAATTGTACATATTAAATGCGCTGTAACAAGAACACGTCACGTGGTGGCCATTTTTTAAGTTCAGATCTCAAATCAGCACCCAAAAATTAGTTAGAAACATCTACTATCGTTCATGTTATATAAACTTTGTAGACCAGTGCTATTTTACGAAATAAATAATTCCGAAAATATTTTCCGAAATGAGCAGTATCGGTCCGCGAAAGAAATTTTTCAGTCGAGATTTCAGATGCTTAGATTTTGCTGCAAATGCATTAGAAGGCGAAATAAACACATGTTTAATTTTTGATGCAAATGATTTGGCCCTCAGTGGCCAAATCATTTGCATCAAAAATTAAACAATTTAATCAAATCAGGAGCGCCATCCGACGCAGGAAGTATTGTTCAAATTGCGAAAAACGCAATTACGCGCACTAGCGAAAAATCTCCGCATTTCGTGAAAATGTGGGTAATATACGTGAACATTTCGCACTGGAAACGCTCGTCAATAAAGAAATAATTGCACAAATTGGACTCTTAGAAGCACAAATATCAACAAAAATAAGTTATAAGTCTAAGCACTCTACAGGAAAACTATGCACTGTTTTGGGCAGAAGATATTCTCAAAATGTTCTTCGAGGTGATACATATCGATCCACGGAAGAAGTTTTTAGTCGATTTTTTACAAGCACAGCTTGTGCTGCAAATATATCAGAAGCAGAAATAAATCTTGCGCACCATTTACACAAACTTACACACCCAAACTATTGTTTACCAAAAATTAGAGATTATATTCAGAACATTTCCCATTAGGAGGCGTTTATGGTGCAGGAAGATTTTTCTAAATCAGACTTTTCTATCTAAGAAGCAGAATTATTGCGGAAAACGCAATTTTACTCTGACCTTCCTAGTGGAAAATCAATGCATTTGTCGAAAGAGAAACTGTGTCTAAAATGGTTTTCTTTATAAATGGCATCGAAAGCAAGAAAGAATTTTCAGTTGAATATTTAGAAGCAAATGTATGGACTAAACATTATTTTGATTTCGTTATGATCTGTGTTTACGACCTGTAGTGCCTAACTTGTGAATCTGAAAACAAAAACGGAATGAAAGCTTCATCACTCGCAGGTTTCAAGTTTCCCAATGCAAAAAGAATTTTTCAAATCGGACTGAGAGTTTCACAGATATGGTGTGCATAGACGGACGGAAAGGAAACCCGATAACATAAGCACGTTCTCTTTTTACAAATGACGTGCTAAAAATCGCTGTTTCCCCAGGAACTGACACATGAAAACATCATTTACAACAGCCAGCGAACTAATGTAACTACAGCAATTAACATAGGAACACTAAGAACATTGCTTATAGTTAGTGGCCACGCCAGTAATCCTGCACCCCTTCCCCTATAAGAAAATAACATTCCCAGAATCATATTGAAAATATCACTAATTTCTTCAATTCTTGACCCAACAATTCTTATTTTCCTATTTTGTTCATTCACCAGGCTTGTTTTGAAACCTACATGCCGGGGTTTGTTTTTTTTATTAGAGATCTGACGACCACCCTAAGCAACTCAATGGGCTATATGGAGTTGCCCGTTCATAATTTAGGGCCACTGGTTCAAGGGAAGGGAGAGAGCCAACGCCGTGAGAAATACACAAGATCCATGTTTCACCGGGATTTGAACCCGGACCCATCTCAGACTAATGATCAGAAGCCATCGCTTAAACAACTGCACCACTGGGGCGGCAATGGCGAGATTTGTTTTGTGTTTGCATTTTTGTACAGTACTTTAATTTTGTTATACTTTGCGGACTTTCTGGAACCTGATTCAAAACGAAAAAATCTAATTCCGTGGTTCTGCTTCAAGTTTCTATTATGAAATTCAAGGTTTAGAGTTTTTCTTTAATTGGAGATTTAACGACCACCGTGAGCAACTCAGTGGGTTATTAGCAGTCGTCCGTTCCTAATTTAGGGACACTTGGTTCAGGGAAGGGAGAAATCCAGTGCAGTAAGACAAACACAACATCCATGCCTCACCGAGATTCGAACCCAGACTATTCTCTGACGAATGGTTACAAGCCATCGCTTAGACCACTGCGCCTAGCGGTTTTCCTATGTGCTAAATAGGAAGCGCAGAATATAACTTATTCCTTATGTATAAAAAATCGGAGATAGAGAGCTAGTTATCACGTTTCTTCGTTTCACGTGATACTTCTTTTTTTGTATTGTAAGTTTAACTACCACTGTGAGTAAATCAGTGTGCTATAAGCAGTCACCAGTTTGAGGTAAAGGCGAACTCAGCGCCGTAAAGCGAACTCCTCATCCTCTCCTCATCAGGATTCGAACCCGGAATCAACCCGAACAAATGACTTGAAGCCACATCTTAGAGTACGGCGTTACCGGAGAGGATGTGTTAATTACCTTCAAGTGCTTTCCAACAATACCTTAAATTGTTCACATACGGCTAACGGTTCCAAAACTAATAGGGTGGTTCACTTTACATTCTTAGGTCTGTGCATCAAACGTTGCAAGACGTTTCACTTTATGGGTTGTCAAGACAAACACATATTAGAGACACACATTCTAAGGTGCATGTGTGAATAAATTATTCTCAATAAATATCGCATTTTACCAAAGAAAATGCCGGAATTTCGATAACTAAAATTAGCACGGTGTGATGTTATTTTGAGTACTGAAATTCGGATAGATGTGCAGTCATATTGTATTTACAATAATTCATAACGCAGCGTTAGTGGATTACGTGCGATCTAAACTCCTGAAATTCTGGGACAAGCCATCCCAAAACAGGTTCAGGGAATTCGTATATGTCTGGTTCGGAGGCTAAGACATTCTCTGCTTCAGGATTTGACACCACCATTGTAAGCAATCCTAGTGATTAAAAGCAATTTCTCGTCCTTAATTTACGGCCACTTGTCCCAGGGTTGAGACAGGTCCGGCATCGTCAAACACCATCTGTGCCTCATCCGGGACTCGAAATCAGGCCCATTTCTGACAAATGGCCACCGGGGGTATACACAATAATAGCTGCTATAATTGAACGTATTGCGTGCCGTGGAAGGTGAATTGTCGTTTTGTAACACAACATCGCTTGCAGGAAGATGATGAGCAGTGATAGCCATGTCTCGACGACTTAAAATTCAGTACTACCAGAGCGACTAAAAATCACAACAAAAGACTTCCCACACCACAAAGTGAACACCACTGTTTAAGAAGCCCACACTAGCTGAGAAGATCATATCTGGTTTTAGTTTGTTTAAAATGCCTAAGTTTCAGTCCCTGCCCATTGGCGTAGTGGCCAGCTTATGGCCATTTTTTCGATAAGGATCAGAGTTCAAATCCTAGTGAGGAGTCGAATTTGTGATCGTCTTAAGTACACTTGCTCTCTCCCTTCCTCAGAGCAAGTGGTGCTAAATTAGGGACGGGGGATTGCTTATAACACATGGAGTTGCTAACGACGGTAGTTGAATATTCAGCCCCTCCGCCCAAAAAGTCTGCCTTTCACTCGAGGCAACAGATGTCCACATTAATCAGATCAAGAGGCTGTTGGCCTGTCATCAACAGCCGCTTGGTCTCATTAATCTGGAAATGTTTTTATTTTCATTTCGCAATGAAATTAAAACAAGTAGGTCGTCGGTATGTGCTCCCCTACCATCGCAATGCACGACGCAGTGTAGAGGGCGAAACACGTACGCTGGCTCTCGCCTCGTACTGGAAATACATTTTTTTTTGAAGGTTTGATGACCATCGTGATCAGCAATAAGCATTTGCCAGTCTCTAATGTAGGGCCACTGGTTCCAGGGAAGGGAGAGAGCCAGTGCCGTAAGACAAACACAACATCCATGCCTCACGGGATTCGAACCCGGACCCCGTTCGGACGAATAATCAGAGGCCATCGCTTAGACCACTGCTCCACCGGGGCAGCGAAGGAGATCACGGTGAAACGTTATGTTTTACCCAGGGCATCTTGCAGTGTTGTGATACATGCTTTCCGAAAGGGATTTGTTTTTTCGTGCTTTGCCATTATTTGTCAAAAAGTTTAGTTATTACTGTAGTTTCGTGTACAGTTTAACAGTTAGTGATAGTTTTAATTAAAGTATGTATCCTGTGAACGACATTATAATTTATTACAAACTCCATTTAATCGGTGGAAAGATGAAAATAAAAGAGACATTTTACTTCAACGACGACCGACGGATTCACTGAAAATTGTTGCCAAAAAAGAAATCAAGAAGAGCGGTAAATCCTACAATATTAATTTCTTTTTTTTTTTTTTTTTTTTTTTTTTTTTTTGGTTGAAGGTTTAACGACCACCGTGAGCAACTCAATGGGCTATAAGCAGTCGCCCGTCCCTAATTTAGGGTCACTGGTTCCAGGGAAGGGAGAGAGCCAGTGCCGTAAGACAAACACAACATCCATGCCTCACTGGGATTCGAACTCTAAACTTTCTAGAACGAATGTTCAGAAGACAGCACTTAAACCACTGCGCCATCTGGACGGCCGGAGACAAATTGCACTTATACAAGTTTTTATCTCTATTAATACATTTGCCGCTATGCTGAGTTAACAGACCGCCAGACGTGTTGCGTGCTAACACCGAAATTCTAGCACCTAACGATCGTCCATGTTTAAAGTTAAGCCAGATTCAATTTCTTACTATTTTTTGATCCAAAACTTGCCTGCCTGCCAAAAATATTCCCCGCTATCTGTGACTTGCGTGCAGCCCAGTTACTCAGTTTGATTGTCCACTTATAGTCACCTCTCGTCGGGAACAGTTGATGGTTTTGCCTTTTCGCTAACTCGTTGTAAATGTCAGAAGAAATGCCATGCCAGGCATAAAAAGTGTTCGTCCAGTAGATGGGGATATACACTGGTGTGCAAAACTTAAGGACGGACGCTAGTGCGGCAGATTAAAACCGCACAGTGAAACACACAAGCCTAAGACGATTTGCATAGCGCAAGCGGATCAGGAGAAAGACTATGCGTATGCAAATTTTCGAAATGTGATGTCGCAGGTCACATGAGAACGCTGAAATGGATACGGGGGGGGGGGCAATTCATAGCAAGGAAGGAAACAGAGCGAAAGTGTGCGGCGTTGTAAAGAGGTTAGAGTGGTTTTTTAGTGTGTCGCAGACGAGATAATGTCCACGCGGAGACATTTAGTTGACTTTACACGTGGTCGAATAATCGGAAAGCTGGAGGAGGGGCGAACCATAACGAGTGAAGCCGACTAGTTCGGCGTGACAAATAGCATTGTTTCACGTCCGTGGAAAACCCTCCAAACGACAGGAACAGCTGTTAAAAAGGTCGGTAGTGGTCGGCCACGGAAAACAACAGCAAGGGATGACCGATATACGGCCCTACAGGCCAAACGTGATGGGCGCCAGACAGGGGGCAATATCTTGAAGCAACTGCACATGAGCACAGGACATGCCGTATCGCGTTTCACCGTTGCCAGACGTCTACATAAAGGTAGACTATTTGCCCGACGACCTGAACGTTGCATCCCATTAAAGCCTACCCATCGGAGACCACAAAGATTGGACCATAAAGCAATGAGGTATGATATTTTTCACGGATGAAGGTAATTTCAGTACCACGAGCGATTATGGACGCCAGCTGATCTGGAGTGAGGTGGGAACACGTTATCGACCGGCTAACATTACCGAAAGAGGTCGGTATGGCGATGTTGGTGTGCTAGTCTGGGGAGGCATTACGCTGAAAAGTCGTACTGAGCTCCCCATTTTCGAAGGAGGTTCCGTAACCGCAAACTGCTACTGCGATCATGTGCTCCTTCCCCATGTGCTCCTATTCAGAGGTGCCATTGGTTCAGAGTTCGTGTTTATGGACGATAAAGCGAGACCCCATCGTACACGTGCAGTAGATGAGCTGTTGGAAAGTGAGAATATCACTCGTACGGATTGGCCTGCGTACTCCCTAATCTAAATCCCATAGAACATGTTTGGGACGCTCTGTGGAGGCGTCCTGTGGCACGCACACGTCAGCTGGAAAATGTTCATCAGTTGAAGCGTGCACTGCGAGAGGAATGGGCAAAGTTGTCCCAAGAACTCATCGACAACCTCGTGTTAAGTATGGCCAGACGCTGCAACGCAGCCATAGCTGTTAGGGGACATCATATGCTATACTGACGACCACATCTTTGCAATAATCCATCTGAACAATGGCTCTGTACCATGGTGTCTACTGCTTTACGGTCATTTCTTAGAAAAGTCCCAGTGTACGCTTTTGTATTCATTTTTGCACATGTGTTTGTTCATTCCCCCGTTTGGTACATACCGGGGTCTCTGTGGTATGACATTCATCTCTCCAGGCTGCTTTATTGCGAAGCTACGGAGAAAAAACCGAACGGTCCTTAAGTTTTGAACGCCGGTGTATTGTTTTAATAGCTTTCAAACCACTATTTTGCTTTGAAAGCCTTTAGCGCTTTTTCGTGAAATGTGACAGAGAAATACAGGCAAGTAGACGAGAGCTTCCGATGCTTGCGTAGTAAGATAATGTTTTGGTGTTTACCGGTAACACAAATTACACTATGATTCAGCAGATAATATTCGTATTTGCTATTATTCAGACAATAGAAATGATTGAGGCCATCTTGATACTTTTCTCTATCTGCAGTTACAATGGACTCATCTGATTTTTCTTCTCTCACACCACAAGAATAGGTCAAATTATTAATAAATGAATTGTATATATTAGAGAGAGTGTACGTCATTATCCATTAGAGCAGGCATGCGCAACTTAATCGAAAGCTCGATCTGAATAAGCAGGCATGCGCAACTTTATCGAGAACTGTCTATAGCGTATATTATACGTATTAAAATTTGAAGGTTTTGCCATATATTTCTCAAAAATCTTTAGTTTTTTTTCTACTGTTTATTTGATTTATGTCTTTAGTATAAAAATGTACGACTGCATTAACAGTAAACCATATTCCATGAAAGCTTTATTTAGCTATTTTTTAATGTTCATTTAAAATTTTTTTTTTCTAAATTTTGCTTTAGGAACACAATTAAGCTTATCTTAATGCATATTAGATACATTTTGAGACGTTTGGGATTTCATGACTCTCACAAGACGGGGAATATTCGGTAAATCACTGAAGTTGCAATATCCAGTGTGTTTCCTAGATGTTTATGCGCCATTTTCGTCTACGTTCTACATTTTACGAACTTAATTCTAGAAAAAAATTGCTCGCAGTTCTAAGTGCTCCCAAATAGCTTTATTCTTTTCCAAGGAAAAGCTACGAGTTTCGGATATTTGCCGTCTGGATAATACACTATCTACCAATAAGTAATTGGACACCCCTACAATCGACGATATCTGCGGTCCTGATACACGTCACGGCCGCCGCCGTTAAATATCGTGTGGGAAACTACAACGCAACCAGTCGCATGCAAGGTGCCACGCATTTCGGAGCTCTCTGATTTCGGGAAAGGTGTTATCGTCTGGTATCACAGAAATGGCCGATCCATACGTGACATATCCAGCGAGTTGAAGTACCCAAAATCGACAGTGGCCTACTTGATTGGCAAGTGGAAGATGAGAGGTGACTGTCGGAACTTGTCCCGACCCGGCAGACCCATAAAACTGGGAGTTAGAGACCGACGGGTGCTGGCCAGAGAAATTCGGAAGAACCGCACCAAATCGATGAGCCTCATCCGCGACAGTGGCGGCTTTTCAGGTGAAGTAAGTGAAGTGCCTCTTCACCTATTTTACTTAAAATAAAGTTTTATTCAGTAATTTGTATAATATATTTTTTGTCTCTATTGTGTTACAAAATACCCAAAATTTTGATTAGATATCAATTCACATAGCGCGTTCAAGACGGAAAACAAGTCCTCATACGCAAAACAGTGCAAGTGAAGAGCCGAAATGAAAACCCTTGGAAGTCTGCAGCTGTTGACCAAGTTGCTATGTTAACCGTGACGTCAACCTCTCTTATCTGGCGCGCAAGTGAAGTGTTTTATCTTTCGGCTCCGAAGCTCTGCAGATGGAATCGTGACCTTCGAAGGAGATTTTTTTTTTTTTTTGGTTGGAGGTTTAACGACCACCGTGAGCAACTCAATGGGCTATAAGCAGTCGCCCGTCCCTAATTTAGGGTCACTGGTTCCAGGGAAGGGAGAAGCCAGTGCCGTAAGACAAACACAACATCCATGCCTCACGGGATTCGAACCCGGACCCCGTTCGGACGAATAATCAGAGGCCATCGCTTAGACCACTGCTCCATCGGGGCAGCGAAGGAGATCACGGTGAAACGTTATGTTTTACCCAGGGCATCTTGCAGTGTTGTGATACATGCTTTCCGAAAGGGATTTGTTTTTTCGTGCTTTGCCATTATTTGTCAAAAAGTTTAGTTGTTACTGTAGTTTCGTGTACAGTTTTTTTTTTTTGATTGGAGGTTTAACGACCACCGTGAGCAACTCAATAGGCTATAAGCAGTCGCCCGTCCCTAATTTAGGGTCACTGGTTCCAGGGAAGGGAGAGAGCCAGTGCCGTAAGACAAACACAACATCCATGCCTCACCGGGATTCGAACCCGGACCCCTTACGGACGAATGATCAGAGGCCAGCGCCTTGGACCACTGCGCCACCGAGGCGGCCTCGTGTACAGTTTAACAGTTAGTGATAGTTTTAATTAAAGTATGTATCCTGTGAACGACATTATAATTTATTACAAACTCCATTTAATCGGTGGAAAGATGAAAATAAAAGAGACATTTTACTTCAACGACGACCGACGGATTCACTGAAAATTGTTGCCAAAAAAGACATCAAGAAGAGCGGTAAATCCTACAATATTAATTTCTTTTTTTTTTTTTTTTTTTTGGTTGAAGGTTTAACGACCACCGTGAGCAACTCAATGGGCTATAAGCAGTCGCCCGTCCCTAATTTAGGGTCACTGGTTCCAGGGAAGGGAGAGAGCCAGTGCCGTAAGACAAACACAACATCCATGCCTCACCGGGATTCGAACCCGGACCCCTGTCGGACGAATGATCAGAGGCCATCGCTTAGACCACTGCGCCACCGGGGCGGCCAATATTAATTTCAAAAATTGTTAGTTTACTGAATATAAATTATTTTGTAGAACTTCTGTGTTACAAAAATTATTTTGTTGGCCCTGCTTGCTTTTTAGTAATAAACATTCGGCGTGGAATAAAGACGGATTCTTAGATTTATTAAATATAACACGCTCACTTCATAAACATGGTGATTCTAGCGAACACCTGAAATGCGAGTTAATGCTAAGGAATTTAAGAAAAAATCAGAACACCATTGGCGATGCCCTGAGGGAGAATGCTAGGCTTTTGAAAATGCATTTCAACGAAAACGTTCGTTTAAATAGACTTTTCCTGCAGGCAGTGATTGATGCAGTATTATATTTGAGCAAACAAGAACTAGCATTCCGTGGCCATGACGAAAGCATGGACTCGATAAATCGTGGAAATTTCAAGGAATTACTTTCATTGTTGATATCAAGAAGTCCTTTAGAAATTCAAAATCAATACGAAAAGATAAAAAATGTCTTCACAGGTGACTCAAAAACTATTCAAAATGAATTCATTGAATGTATTTCTGAATATATAAACGATCACGTTAAAAATGAAATAAATGAAGTTCCATGCTTTTCTATTCAAGTAGATGACACCACAGACATAAATCAGACTTCTCAGTGCTCTTTAATAATAAGATTTGTTGATTCGGAAGGTGTATTGGCTGAGCGATTTTTGGGTTTCCACGACGTGAGTGGAGATCGAACGTCAGAAACTTTATACAAAATGTTAGACAAAATTTTGAAAAAATTCGATTATCAACACAAATTAATAGGACAATGTTACGATGGGGCAAGTGTAATGTCTGTTCACTTGAATGGGCTCCAGAAAAAAAATCAAGGATAAAGCTTCTCAAGCTGTTTTTGTTCATTGCTTAGTACATCGTTTGAAGCTTGTACTACAGCAGAGTTTTTCTAAAATTTCAAAGTGTCGTATAATTTACGGAAGCCTCACTGGAATTCCTTCGTTTTTTCACCACTCAGTGAAGCGATCTTATACACTCACATCTACAACCGCAAGACGCATAACAACCATAGCAGAAACTCGATGGTCCTCCACTTCGAAGTTAGTAAATGTAATTGTTGAAGATTGGGATAAATTGAAGGAAGTATTCGAATTTCTGACAAATAGTGAGCAATCAGACATAAAATCAATTCAACTTGCCAAGGGATTTTTAAATGACATGAACACTTTTGAATTTACGTTTTTGGCAATAGTATTTAATGAAATTTTTGGCCCCACCGATCTATTATTCGAAATTTTGCAGAAAAAATCACTAGACATAAACTACTGTGTAACTCAAATTAAAAAAAACTCTTGAAATTTTGATTCATAAAAGGAACGATGAAGTATTTGAAACACTGTTAAGAAAACCTAGCAAAATCACAGAAATAAGCAGATCTAAACGGGAATATGCTGCTCGTACACAAGAAACAATTTTTAAAAATTATAAACAATTGTATTTTGAAATTTTAGACCACATTCTTCTGGAAATGGATATACGATTTCAAGACTGTGAAAAACTTCAATTTGTTTGTCTTGCTGACACAACTAAATTCAAACAATTTAATTCAAGCTTTCCCTCTCACGCTTTTGAAAATCTACAACATTTTTACGGAAAAATATTTACTAAACTCCAGCGCCATAAAAATGAACTGAGTCTTGTATATGCCAACGAAAAATTAAGGAATATATCGACTCAAGAACTTCTTCGAGTGCTTCATGAAGATAAAGACATTTTTACAGAAGCTTATAAATTGGTTGCTCTCATTTTAAGCATTCCATCTACAAGTGTGTCAGTGAAAAGAAGTTTTTCTTGCCTTAAAAGAATACAAACTTACTCAAGAAACACCATTTCTCAAGACAGACTTGCTTCTTTGGCAAATATTTCTATTCAGAAAGATATTTTATTGATGCTTACGAACAAACAACCATTCTATGACGACATAATCGACAAATTTGCAGCTTTAAAAGAAAGAAGAATTGATCTAATATACAAAAAATAGGTCAGTCCTCATATAGTGATTTTCATTGAAGACAGTAGATATCTTTTCATATTGCTCTTGTAGCTCTTCACCTATATTTTCAACCACGAGCCGCCACTGATCCGCGAGGAGTTCCAACAGGCATCCAGGAGTGTTCTTTCGATGAATACCATCCGTAAGGAAGCCCATCTGCTCGGTTATCATGGACTTGCTGCCGCCCACAAGCCTTTGATCACCAAGTCCAATTGTGCTGCTCGGCTAACGTGGTGCAAAGTACGTCGACAGTGGATCGTTGAACTGTGGAAACAGGTTCTCTGGAGCGACGAATCAAGGTTCACCCACTACCGTTGGGATGGAAAGGTCTGGATTTGGAGTCTGCCTGGAGAACGCCTCCTGCCGGAATGTATTGTGCCAACTGTGAAGTTCAGCGGCGGTGGAATTATGCTATGTGGGTGTTTCTCTTGGTATGGCACGGGACCCTTTTTTGTAATTCTTGGTAGACTCAACGCCGAAACCTACTGCACCAATTTGGATGACCATGCGCTTCCTACGTTGTGGCAATTTTACGGGGTGGACCCATATTACTTTCAGGGTGACAATGCCACCTGTCATGTTGCTAGGTCCACCATGGCTTGGTATGGTGACAGTGGGGTTAATCGAATGGACTGGTCTGCGCAGAGCCCTGACCTTAACCCTAACGAGTACCTCTGGGACGAGTTGGAGCGTCTACTTAAGGGGTGCCCCCACCGTCCGAAATCGGTGAAAGAACTGACCTGTCTTCTCCAAGCAGAGTGGAAGAAAATACCGCTAGCCGTTGTACAACGCCTGATTGAGAGTATGTCCCGTAGGGTCGCAGCTGTAATCGCTGCTCGTGGAGGCTTCACCAACTATTGAAGGTGAATAAACTTCGTTTTCCTTTGCTATCACAGGTGTCCAATTACTTGTTGGTAGATAGTGTATTTCTTATAAAAGCCAGTAAAATATCCCTGATTTGTGTCTGCAGATCTAAGTTCTCTTGCAGTTCAATCAGTTCTATTTACAAATGTAAAACTTATTCCACGTCATCCTTAAACAGAGAAGAGATTTTTGAATTTGCTTCATCTGATCAAAAACAATGGAACCTTACGCTGAATGTTTCATTTAATGGCTTCAACTCGTCAGCAAATGAATCCCAAACAAAATCATTGTTGTGGTTCGCTATTATGGGCAAAATGATAGGCGCTTCTTATACTTAGTTCTCTTTCCCGGAGTCGAAGTGAATTCTGAAATGACAATGTGTCCATACATCTTATGAAATGAACGTCCTTGAGTTTTTCAACTTAGCTCTTTCTCAATGATGTCATCTTAATTTAGAACGCCGACAAAATTATAAAAAAATATATGAATCGAAATCTGTTTCATGATATCAACGTGGTTAAATATAATAAACTATTGATAGCATACCAAAACATTTTAAGGCACTCATTTTAATACTGGCAGTGGTGACTGTGCTGCTTGCGTGCATTATGCAAAACGGCGATTTCCTGCCCGTTCCTTTCAGTCCGTTCACTGCAATAAGTCCTTCTATCTCCAACATTCTGCTATCCTCGTCCAGGAAACAGAACTGCAGCTGTCGACAGACTATGTCATCCATCGGCAATTCAGTCTTCCCGCCCACTTGCTTCGCCCGTCGAAGGAAGATGCTGCTATTGACGTGCTGCATCTGTCGGCGAGATTCGTCAGTACGGGCCAATAACTAAAGTGCACCTTGTCCCGGATTTCAGAAAATCTTAACAATTCGCAGGTGGCTGGTGGGTCATTAGTTGAAATTTTGAATAGTCCTCGCTGGCTGCATAGAATCAGGAAGGGTGTGATGCGGCCCGTACGTCGCCCATGCCTGCTTTAAAGAGTGAAAAAGCATTAGCAATTTGCTAGATGGTTAACACCTTGCCGTGGTGTGAAATAAAAGCTTTCCATTGGGGAATAACAAAGTTTGAGTTTAAAAAGAAGGCTGTTACTCAAAATTCCCTACGTTCACCATGAACAGTCTGCAAGTTGAACATTGTAAATTATGACGTATGGACTAAGGTGAAGGTAGTATATTTTGGGTAACAATGCACAAGAGTAATGGCTATTTGAAAATCTGAGGTCGAGTGCTACTGCTCAAGGAACAAATTTCTGTTAAAGTTCACTTATTTACAACATTGTAGAGAACAAAACCAATTTTATTTCAATGATTACAATATTTTGCGCTTTTTATTAAAAGTAATTACTTAAAGTCTACAAGTCTTACAGGATTTTATAACAATGTTTTCCAGTTCTTTATTATAACAGGAATAAACTTCAAAAAAAAAAATTATAACCCTGAAAAGTAGGGGAATCTACGTATAAAATTTTCAAAATTATCTGAAGACAAAAATATGGATCATAGGATCCGCTATAAAAATGGGCATAAAAAACGAAGCATTCAATTTCGCAATACAATACTGATAAATCTGTTGTAGTTCTTGTCACACTGCAAAAAAAAAAAAAAAAAAAGGAAGTGCGCCGCTTATATCCTATTAAGAAAGTTTTACCCAACTCCATATGTTATCCACTCTAGTCATTAAACATTTGTGTCTTAAATTCTTTCAAGCCAAACAATAATTTTTTTTTTTAAATATTTTTTTCTTACAGCTTGGTTTACACAAGTGATTAAGTACTTAGCAGGCATAGTACAGCTAAACGTCTACACGTACCAAGAACGTTTAAGCATCGTTACGCTCCGCGATAAGAGTTACATGTTTGAAATATTGTTTTTCTATACAGTGTTTTGGTCACTAGTTGTAATTGTTTGTCTTCAGAAAAAACGCAAATATATCAAGAAAAGCTATGTCACTTAAATGAACGATTTGAATGATTAGGTGTTATACCCCGTTTAATAAACAGGACCTCAAAGTGATTGGTCACTTCCGAAAGAAAGTCTAATTGCTTCATCATTATGTGCCAATGAATTGTAAGCGCACCATTGCTTCAGGACATATATCCCAACATCTCACCTATGGGATGCTGAGAGAACTTCACGTAGAGGGCCTGCCCGGAAAATGTACGAAACCTCTCTGGTGATGCGGGGTAGGTGCGAAACCTCTCTGGTGATGCGAGACAGGTGCGAAACCTCTCTGGTGACGTGCCACAGGTGCGAAACCTCTCTGGTGACGTGCCACAGGTGCGAAACCTCCCCGGTGACGTGCCACAGGTGCGAAACCTCCCCGGTGACGTGCCACAGGTGCGAAACCTCCCCGGTGACGTGCCACAGGTGCGAAACCTCCCCGGTGACGTGCCACAGGTGCGAAACCTCCCCGGTGACGTGCCACAGGTGCGAAACCTCCCCGGTGACGCGTCAGAGGTGCGAAACCTTCCTGGTGACTTGCCAGAGGTGCGAAACCTTCCTGGTGACGTGGCACACTTGCGAAACCTTTCCGGTGACGTGGTACATTTGCGAAACCTCTCAGGTGACGTGGAACAGATACGAAACGTCCTTGGCGCCTTGGAACAGGGAGCAAACCTCCATGTTCCCTTGGAACAGAGAGCGAACTTCGCTGGTCGCTTGGAACAGAGAGCGAACTTCGCTGGTCACTTGGATCAGAGAGCGAACTTCGCTGGTCACTTGGAACAGATAGCGAACTTCGCTGGTCACTTGGAACAGAGAGAGAACTTCGTTGGTCACTTGGAACAGAGAGCGAACTTCCCTGGTCACTTGGAACAGATAGCGTACCACCCTGGTTACTTGGAACAGACACCATACCGCCCTGGTGACTTGGCATGGCTGTACTACTTTCCTGGTGACTTGGTATGGCTGTACTATCTTTCTGGTGACTTGGAACAGATACCATACCGCCCTGGTGACTTGGCGTGGCTGTACTACATTCCTGGTGACTTGGTATGGCTGTACTATCTTTCTGGTGACTTGGTATGGCTGTACTATCTTTCTGGTGACTTGGTATGGTTGTACTATCTTGCTGGTGACATGGTATGGTTGTACTATCTTCCTGGTGACTTGGTATGGTTGTACTATCTTCCTGGTGACTTGGTATTGTTGTAATATCTTCCTGGTGACTTGGTATTGTTGTACTGTCTTCCTGGTGACTTGGTATGGTTGTACTGTCTTCCCGGTGACTTGGTATTTTTGTACTACCTTCCTGGTGACTTGGTGCGGTTGTACTATATTCCTGGTGACGAGGAATACATACTAAACATTCCTGGAGGCTTGGCGTGGTCGTATTGCCTTCCTGGGAGATTGGCGTGGTTGTTCTACATTGCTGCTGACTTGGCGTGCTTGTACCGCATTCCGGTTCACTTGGTGTATCTGTGGTACATTCCTGTTGAGTTGGAGCGAAAACGAAACCTTCCTGATGAATTTGCGTGGTTGTACTACATTCCTGGTGACTTGGAACAGATACGAGACTCGCCTGGTGACTTCGAATGGATCCAAAACTTCCCTGCTGACTTGGAACGGAAACGAAACTTCCCTCAAGACTTGTTGCCATTGCAGCAGTTTCCTGGTGATTTGGATCACATATGGAAGCTTCCTGCGGGATTGGCGCGGTTGTAATACTTTCCAGGTAACTTAGCATGGTTGTACTACCTACTTTGGTATTTGGCGAGGTTGTACTACCTCCCTGATGACTTGACGTGTCTGTTCTAAACCTCTGTGGAATTCGCACCGTTGTACTATCTTGCTTGGAACTATGCGTGGTTGTTCTATTTATCTTTGGAAATGGCACGATTGTATGGCCTCCTTTTTGAGAAGTCGCTGTTAAACTACCTTGCTGCACTGTCAAAGCTGTAGTTGCAGAACATTTCTTGTAGCACGGCATTACTGCAGGTAAATATTCTTTCCTTTGCCTAGTCTCCTGCAAATTCTGGGAACGAAGAACTGCTGCCCCATAACATTCCTGTTGTGGTGCTACAAAGATTTTAAAGCTTGGTACTGCTGCTGAAAAATCTTCACATGGAATAGCTTCAAACTGTTGATTGCTTATCCCTGCTGCTGAAAATCCTTCACACAGCATGGCTTCAAAATCTTGATTGCTTATTCCTGCTGCTGAAAGACTTTGCGAATGAGTCGGCACTTCTGGAAAGGCTTGCATGCGAGTCGGTACTTCTTTAAATGCTTGCATGCGAGTCGGAACTTCTTCAAAGCCTTGCATGCGAGTCCGCACTTCTTCAAAGCCTTGCATGCGAGTCGGCACTTCTTCAAAGGCTTGCATGCGAGTCGGCACTTCTTCAAAGGCTTGCATGCGAGTCGGCACTTCTTCAAAGGCTTGCATGCGAGTCGGCACTTCTTCAAAAGCTTGCATGCGAGTCGGCACTTCGGGAAATGCTTGCATGCGAGCCGGCCTATCTTCAAAAGCTTGCATGCGAGCAGGCACTTCTTCAAAGGCTTGCATGCGAGTCGGCACTTCTTCAAAAGCTTGCATGCGAGTCGGCACTTCGGGAAATGCTTGCATGCGAGCCGGCCTATCTTCAAAAGCTTGCATGCGAGCAGGCACTTCTTCAAAGGCTTGCATGCGAGACGGTACTTCTTCAAAGGCTTTCATGCGAGTCGGCACTTCTTCAAAGGCTTGGATACGAGTCGGCACTTCTTTAAATGCTTGAATACGAGTCAGCACTTCTGGAAAGACTTGCATGTGAGTCGGCACTTCATAGGCTTGAATACGAGTCAGCACTTCTTGAAAGACTTGCATGCGAGTCGGCACTTCTGGAAAGACTTGCATGCGAGTCGGCACTTCTGGAAAGACTTGCATGCGAGTCGGCACTTCTGGAAATCTCTGTATGCGAGTCGGCACTTCTGGAAATCTCTGTATGCGAGTCGGCACTTCTGGAAATCTCTGTATGCGAGTCGGCACTTCGGAAAAAACTTGCATGCGAGACGGCACTTCTTCAAAGCCTTGCATGCGAGACGGCACTTCTTCAAAGCCTTGCATGCGAGTCGGCACTTCGGAAAAACCTTGCATGCGAGACGGCACTTCTTCAAAGCCTTGCATGCAAGTCGGCACTTCTTCAAAACCTTGCATGCGAGTCGGCACTTCTTCAAAGCCTTGCATGCGAGTCGGCACTTCATAGGCTTGCATGCGAGTTGGCACTTCTTCATAGGCTTGCATGCGAGTCGGCACTTCATAGGCTTGCATGCGAGTCGGCACTTCTTCATAGGCTTGCATGCGAGTCGGCACTTCATAGGCTTGCATGCGAGTCGGCACTTCTTCAAAGGCTTGCATGCGAGTCGGCACTTCTTCAAAGGCTGGCATGCGTGTCGGCACTTTTTCAAAGCCTTGCATGCGAGTCGGCACTTCTTCAAAGGCTTGCATGCGAGTCGGCACTTTTTCAAAGCCTTGCATGCGAGTCGGCACTTCTTCAAAGCCTTGCATGCGAGTCGGCACTTCTTCAAAGGCTTGCATGCGAGTTGGCACTTCGGGAAAGGCTTGCATGCGAGTCGGCGCTTCTGGAAATCCTTGAATGAGAGTCGGTACTTCTGGAAATCCTTGCATGCTAGTCGGCACTTCTGGAAATCTCTGTATGCGAGTCGGCACTTCTGGAAATCTCTGTATGCGAGTCGGCACTTCTGGAAATCTCTGTATGCGAGTCGGCACTTCTGGAAATCTCTGTATGCGAGTCGGCACTTCGGAAAAAACTTGCCGGGGAGTTGCGACTTCCGAAAAAACTGGCCGGGGAAGTGCCACTTCTGAAAAATCTTCCTGGGGAGTTTCCACTTTGGGAAAAACTTGCCGGGGAGTTGGCTCTTCTGAACTACGTTGACGGAGAGTTAGCACTTTTGCAAGCGTTGGCGCTTCTGCAAGACATTCCGTGCGGGCCGGCACTTCTGAAAAACCTGGCGTGCGGGCCGGCACTTCTGAAAAACCTGGCGTGAGGTTTGGCACATCTGAAAAACCTGGCGTGAGGTTTGGCACATCTGGAAAAGCTGGAGTGTGGTTTGGCACTTCTGGAAAAACTGGCGTGAGGTTTGGCACTTCCGAAAAAGATTGCGTAAAGGGTTGGTACCTTGGAAAAACCTTGCCCGCGGGTTGATACTTCCGGAAAGCCTTGCCTGAGAGTTGCCATTTTTGGAAAACTTTGCCTAATACTCGGCACTTCGGGAAAACTTTGCCTGGGAGTCGGCACTTCTGCAAAACCTGGCCAATGTCTTTGTACTGACGGTTCTTTGTGCTGTAACTGATTTGGCACGTTTGCTGGTACTACAAGATATTCTCGATAACTCTGTGTATCTGTTGATGTTACGGAGATTACTCGATGACTTAACACTGGTGTTACGCAGCTTCCTTCTTCAGAAGCTTCCGCCGTTTGAAGACCATCAAATGTTCTCACAGTGTCCGGTCTGTCAGATACTTCGAAATTGGAGGAATAACTGGAAAATATCCATGTTTCTTGACCATGATGCTCTATATCTGACTGCACAGTCTTTGTAGACTTTGACGTAATATTCTTGATACGAGGCTCAGCAGCTGTGAATTGAGGTTGAATGGATCCAATACGTGAGAGATCTTTGGAAGTATCTTCTTGAAAACTACATGGAGCTACCGGCGAGTTATGTATTGTGTTGAATGTGAATGTCCGCATTTGATCCGTTAGACCTGGCTCAGTAGCAGATATTTTTATTTTACTCGTCTGGCCATCTGATGTACCGCACATGCGTAGTACTCTGTCACACAAATATTGTTCCGAAGTATGTTCCAGGGAAACATCTGCTTCAAGAGGATTCGTCACTTGAATCAGATTCTCGTCTACATTTTTAAATCGAGATTCCCAAGAGCTTTTGGGTTTTCCTTCGTCGAAAGCTTTCTGTACAGAGACGCAGTGTTGCGTTTTGTTTGAGTTATTTTCATCCAATTCTGTTAAGATATGTTTGTTTTCCATTGCTGTAAAATCATTCCACACAGCAACGGGTTGCGATTCTCCCTCGCTCGGTTGTTCTTGTGTAGATTTAGGTTTGCTACTTCGTGATTTAACCGCTGCAGTCTCGACCGGTTTGGCCACGAGGCTTTTTTCTCCATATTCGGTAATACCCAGTACTTTATCGTCTGCTTTTGTGACGTTTGAGGATTCATCAGAACATTGTAACTGTACATCCGTAGCACAAAGAGCAAACTCTGAATTGCATTGTAACCCGCTTGATGCCACTGAAGTATAAATGATAGATGAACTGTAGGAGCCTTCATTTCTAGGTTCAGCATACGTGTTAGGCAGTTGTTTGGTTTCTGCTTGAATAACTGTTTTAAAAAATCCCTTTTTAGGGTTTGCCTCAGAAATCCTTGGACTGGCATAGGCAGCTATTTCACTCCTTTGTTCTGGCGGTTGAATTTTTCTTTGTGACACACTACGCCTGTCCCGCTCATTTCCACAAGTGGCCAATATCGCACTTGTAGATTTCTGATGGTCATCTCCTTGAGAACATTCAAACTCCGGATTTCGGCCGCTTTCTATAGTGGATGGAGGCTCTTTGACTTCCGAATCCTCGTTCTCCGATTTAACGGACTTTCTGTCTAGTATTTCAGGATCTGGGCAAAACTGCAAGTTCCTATTCTCACTTCCGCTATTCTTCTTCCTGTAGAAGATTTCAGTTATTAACTTCGCAATTTCACTTGAGTGAAAATGTTGCAAAAATTAGATTTGTTTTATGCACTTCAGCTAAACGAATGAAAAAAAAAACATTTAATGTAAAGTATCAGTAGAAATTTCCATTAAACAAAAGAAAAACCTGATGAAATATCAAATCGAAGGAAACAAATTATGAAAAGAACAGAAATGCTAAAAAACCAGCATTTTAATCCATGACACATTTTTCTTTAATTAAACATGGCTAATGTGTTATACACTATATACCAACAAGTAATTGGACACCTGTGATAGCAAAGGAAAACGAAGTTTATTCACCTTCAATAGTTGGTGGAGCCTCCACGAGCGGCGATTACAGCTGCGACCCTCCGGGACATACTCTCATTCAGGCGCTGTACGACGGCTAGCGGTATTTTCTTCCACTAGGCTTGGAGAAGACAGGTCAGTTCCTTCACCGATTTCGGACGGTGGGGGCACCCCTTAAGTAGACGCTCCAACTCGTCCCAGAGGTGCTCGATAGGCTTAAGGTCAGGGCTCTGCGCAGACCTGTCCGTTCGATTAACCCCACTGTCACCATACCAAGACATGGTGGACCTCGCATCATGACAGGTGGCATTGTCACCCTGAAAGTAATATGGGTCCACCCCGTAAAATTGCCACAACGTAGGAAGCGCATGGTCATCCAAAATGGTGCAGTAGGTTTCGGCGTTGAGTCTACCAAGAATTACGACCAAGGGTCCCGTGCCATACCAAGAGAAACACCCCCATAGCATAATTCCACTGCCGCCGAACTTAACAGTTGGCACAATACATTCCGGCAGGAGGCGTTCTCCAAGCAGTCCCCAAATCGAGACCTTTCCGTCCCAACGGTAGTTGATGAACCTTGTTTCGTCGCTCCAAAGAGCCTGTTTCCACTGTTCAACAGTCCACTGTCGACGTTCTTTGCACCACGTTAGCCGAGCAGCGCTATTGGACTTTGTGATCAAAGGCTTGTGAACGGCAGCACGTCCATGATAACCGAGCAGATGGGCTTCCCTACGGATGGTATTTATCGAAAGAACACTCCCGGATGCCCGTTGAAACTCCTCGTGGATGCGGCCCATCGATTTGTTGCGGTTCTTCCGAATTTCTCTGGCCAGCACCCGTCGGTCTGTAACTCCTAGTTTTGTGGGTTTGCCGGGTCGGGGCACATTCCGACAGTCACCTCTCATCTTCCACTTGCCAATCACGTAGGCCACTGTCGATTTTTGGTACTTCACCTCGCTGGATATGTCACGTATGGGTCGGCCATTTATGTGATACCCGACGATTACAACTTTCTCGAAATCAGAGAGCTCCGAACTGCGTGAGCCATTACATTATGACCACCTACCTAATAAGCTGTAGGGCCCCATTTACCACGTAAAGCTGAATAATGGTTGATAATTATATATACACCGATGATCCATTGCATTATGAACACCTACCTAATAAGCTGTAGGGCCCCATTTACCACGCAAGTCGGCGACCACTCTACGAGGCCTAGGTTCGATGAGGTGGCGATAGGTATCCTAGCATATCTTTTTACCATAACGTCAGCAAGTCTTCAAGTTACTGTGCAATTCGTTGTGTTTGTGGTTCAGGCGAACCCGCGTTTCCATGTCGAACCACAATGCGCGATTGGGTTCATGTCAGGTGAATTTGGAGGCCAGAGCATTAACTGAAAGTCACCAGCATGTTCCTCGAACGAAGATTCCAACTTTCTTGCAGTGTGATATGGGGCATTGTCTTGTTGGTAATGGCAATCAGCAGTAGGGAGTATAGTTGTCATGAATGGGTGAACCTGGCTTGCAACGACGTTCAGATACCTGAGAACTGTCAGGGATTGTGCTAATGGGATAATTAGGCCTAAAGTGTGCCACGAAAATATTGTCCACAGTATAACACAAACACCGGCGTCCTGTTTCCTCCCAATAGTGCATCCAAAAGACTTATGCTCTGTAAGCAATCGAGTATCCGCGCGTGGCCGTCTACGTGATACACGAGGAATCTTGATTCGTTAGACCAGGCTACTTTCTTCCAATCATCCACGGTCCAATCTCGACGATCTTGATCCCTTTTCATGCGTTGTTGGCGATGACGTGCGGTGAGTATGGGTATTCTGCTGCGTCTTCTGCTACACAGCCCCATACGCTGAAGGCTGCGATGAACTGTGTGCTCTGACACATTGCTCTAATTACCACTGTTGTATCTGCGGGTGATTTGTTGCAACGTAGCCCTGCCGTCGCTGTGAACAATGCGCGTCTCTGTTCCACTCTGGCATCAATGAGCTGCGGACGACACACTGCTGGACGACGGTTTGTCGTTTGGCCATCTGTGCACCACTTTTGATACGTACTCACTACAGCGGCATGAGAACAACCCACATGCCGCGACATTTCCGACCTCGCATTTCCGAGGCACCGTGCCGGTACAATTTCTCCTTTATCAAACTCCAATAAATCGGCATATTTTTCTATTCTGACAAATAACATTATACTAACCGAAAGCCGGTCCTCTGGTTGTATATATTCTACTATGTGAACTTCACTGTTCGGTCTCCAGGCGCGCTCATTTCTCTCGGGTGAGGGTGGTCATAATAGAATGACTCATCGGTATATAATTAAGGTTTTCCCGCCACCTGTTCATTAAGTGTTTTGCCTCCTATATCTCGCCCTATGCATTCTCTATGTACACTTGCATCAAAGTTTACAGAATTAGTTACTTTGTAGTTCTGTGTCTGAGTTTTACAGCTGACCTATAGAGAATATTGGAGACAAACGGCTGATACCCTTATAATTTGAAGCTAAATTCCGAATTAAATCCCTTTAACTCGTACTGGACTGTAAAATGTACTTACACCATTTTTTTTAATTTTAGGATGATAGTTACCCTCAGACTGGTCTAAGTTCTGTATTTCAGGGAAGAAGGCAAAACTTTTCTCTGTCGTCATGGAATGTGCCGATGTCTCCATAGCTTTCCTAGAGAGCGCAATGGTACTACCACATTCCACGACAAATGTACTACCACATTCCACGACAAGTATTGCTTTTGTGTGTAACCGTCTTGACAGTTCCTTCTGATTTGTAGAAAAATTGTGTTTCCTTCAATGGATGACGTTCTGATGAAGGAATGACATATTTTTAAGGGTCTCACTAGTTAGCACCATTTCACATCACAAACTGGGGCATTTTAATGCAAAACTTCAGTAGATATCGAAATCAGGTTGTTCGTGCCACAATGTCAGTGAAATTTGACACCCAATCAAACATTCAAGAATTCTTTCATTTTTCGCTACTAAACGCATATTCATCCATGATGCGTCTACTGACAGAGAATATGCAAGACCGTTTTCGTACAGTGCATTATTGTAGTTTTCTGGGAAAAAAACCTTATCGAACTGCAAAGGGCTTTGCGTTGAAGAATAGAACATTTCTGTAAGAGTTTATTACTTTTGTTGAATCTTGGAAGAACTCTGAATCAAAAGAGGCTAGCACTATCGCGGGCAAGTGTAATTTGTTGTTATATGAACTGTGATCACTACATTGATTTGACATTGTTCCTAGTGTCAAGTTCTGAACTTAAATCAGTACAAAAGACCAATCACAACCCTATATTTCACGCAGACAATTGAAAATTATCTCTGCAAATCACTGAAAAATACCTTTATTTTAAATACACCAGAGTTGAATAATCATGAAACGCATATAGCGTATTAAATCCGTTTATTTTAGTGGTGCATTCAGAACAAAGATTCGCCAAGTTTTCGCTCTCCACTGGGAGGCTTTTTCAAAGCAATGTTAGACACGAAAATGCAGAAAATTGGAACATTTATAGAACGAAGATGATTTTTAAAAATAACGCGGGTGACATCACGAGCATTATACATGAATTTTACCACGTAATTATACGGTGCGCCGTGATATGTTTCCATCTTTTAATAACGCATGCCAAACCATTAGTAGTTCAGTAGAGACTATATCATTGCATGCCAGTTTGCTGGATAGGATTTCCACTGTTTACCTGATACCTGTCTCTTTAAAATTCGAGCAAGGGGCAATTCTTCTAATATTATTCCATACAGGAGCGGCCGAACAATGCCTAACTTCTCTGGCGAGGGCTGTATTTTGCATGTCCTGGTTCACACATCGTACGTGTTCTTTACATCTAGTGTCCAAAGATCGCTTTGTCATTCCGATATATATATCTTTTCCGTGTTGTCAGGATATACCAACGGTACAGCGTACACACCCGCCTTTTCTTTCTCACACTCTCTCCTTGCAATTTGATATTATATGTGATAACGGGGTCGGGGACTTCATTGCTATTAATATGCTGTATTTGCGTAATAAATTCTTTAACCAATATGTAAATCCTGGGATATATGTGAAGGATCCTGCGTATCTCATTGTCCTACTAGGCGATTTTGCTATTGCTGATATTATACGATTTTTCACAGTCCTATGTACTCTGTGTATGTCATCCTTCTTATATCCAGCCTTTCGACCTTTGCTATAAATATTATCCATTTCTTTATTATTTAGGTAGTCGGGTTTGCATACCTTGTACGCTCTATAGAACCACGCTCTAAATGCGGAGTTTGTACTCCTTTGGGCAGCGGGAATTAGGAGGGACAAGGTTAGTTACTGCGGTCGGTTTATAATAAACGTTAAAATTATTTCTTTCAATTATTTCTTTCGCAAACCTTGAAGAAATAATGTCACTTCCCGTGAATTCACACCAACCCAAACAAAGAAAATTATCAGCTTTTTAAATCTTATTACTAACCCCAACTATTTCAAGTTGGATGGAAACATCTACAAACAAAAGGAGCGCCGATGGGTTCACCTCTAGCATCAGTCCTTGCGGAAGCAGTACTTAGACCGCTAGAAGATCTCATCCTTTTAAATTTTATAAAGAACCCCGAGTTTGGATCCGCTATGCTTACGACATATTCTTCATATGGGAACATGGAGTAGACGAACTAAATCATTTCATGCGCAAGATAAACAGCCTACACAATACAATAAAGTTCATCATGGAACTTGAAAAAGACCGTTGAATTATCTTGACGTCGCGCTCAGAAGAAATAGAACATGCAACTTCGATTTTAACGTTTATTATAAACTGCCGGCAGTACCGAACCTTGTCCCACCTAATTCACACTGCCCAAAGGAGTACAAACTTTCCGCATTTAGAGCGTGATTCTATAGAGCGTACAACGTATGCAAACCCGACTACCTAAATAATAAAAAAATGGATAATATTTATAGCAAAGGTCGAAAGGCTGGATATAAGAAGGATGACAGAGTGCATAGGACTGTGAGAAATCGTATAATATCAGCAATAGCAATATCTCCTAGAAAGGCAATGAGATACACGCAGGATCCATCACATATATCCCAGGCTTTACACATTGGCTAAAGAATTTATTACGCAAATACAATATATTAATGGCAATGAAGTCCCCGACCCCGTTATCACATATAATATCAAGTTGCAAGGATAGACAGTGTGAGAAAGAAAATGCGGGTGTGTACGCTATACCGTTGGTATACCCTAACAACGCGGAAAAAAATACAGGGTAGTTCAGAACTCATGGGACAAACTTTAAGGGGTGGTAGAGCACACTGCAACAAATACATTTTTTGTATAGGAATGTATGGGCGAAAGTGACGCGTTGAGGCGCAAACACAAGAAATAGACATGAAAGGAAACAAAAATTGTGTACTTACAGCATCGTTGACAAGTGCTTCTTTACAGCAATGTTTACAATAATTGCTCAAACTTGCGTCCACCAACAATAATACATGCGTGGCAGCGTCGACGGAGTGATTGGCGTGTACTGTTGCCGGTAGAGGGCAGTAGATGGCTAGCACATTATGCATCTGCTGGAAACACGCCATTCGCTACTGTGTTGTCGCCCGTGATGGAAGACTTTACGAATACCGAGAAGGCAGACATGCAGCTAATGTACGGGGCTGCCAATGGTAACCGCAGATCAGCGCTACGGATGCATCAGGAATGCTTTCCAAATACACGAATGCCGGACCACAGAATGTTTGAGCGGTTACACCTCCGCCTTTATGAAACTGGTTCCTTCCACGTCAGCAGGCAAGACACGGGTTGACCGAGAGCTGTACGACATTCGGACGTGGATGAATTTATCTTGAACCTTGCGGAAGACAGACCCGACACTAGTACAAGAGCTGTTGCACGTCGCGAAGGTGTGAGTCAACCCACCGTTTGGAGAGTTTTACGCGAAGAACGATTACACGCATTCCATTTTCAGAGAACTCAAGCTTTGAAAACGAAAGATTACCTTCTGCGCGTGAGTTTCTGTCAGTGGTTTTTGCAGCAGAGTGCATTGCAGCCGGACTTCCCAGCTCATGTGCTATTCACAGATGAGTCGATTTTTACACACGAAGGTGTTTTCAATGTGAACAATTGTCATGTGTGGTCAAACTCTAACCCACACGCTACACGTCCACATGCGTACCAAGAACAATTCTCTGTGACTGTGTGGGCGGGTATTGTGAACGACTTGCTGCTTGGCCCATATCTACTACCAACGTGACTCGATGGCAGATGTTATCGTATTTCTCTGGAAGACGTTTTACCAGAATTGCTTCAAGATGTACCACTGGCCGTCTGACAAGGACTGTGGTTTCAGCATGATGGGGCGCTATCACATTTCAGCATTAATGTGCACAATTACCTGGATGCCACTTTTGGGGTGCGATGGATTGGTCGTGGTTGACCAGTCCATTTGGCCACCCCGATCGCCCGATTTATCGAGCCTCGATTACTTCTCATGAGGGCATCTGAAGGTCCTTGTTTACGAGACTCCAGTTGACGACCTCGTCGCTCAAATATCCGTTGCGGCTGCACGTGTGCGAGCAATACCTGCCACCTTTGAAACTGTTCGCCAATCACTCCGTCGACGCTTGCGCCCATACATTCCTATACAAAAAAATATTTGTTGCAGTGTGTTGTACCACCCCTTAAAATCTGTCCCATGAGTTCTGAATCACCCTGTATATAGGAATGGCAAAGCGATCCTTGTACACTAGATGTAAAGAACACATACGAAGTGTGAACCAGGACATGCAGAATACAGCGCTCGCCAGAGAAGTCACGCATTGCGCGGCCGCTCCTGTATCGAATAATATTAGAATTGCCCCTTGCACAAATTTCAAAGAGACTGCCATCAGGGAAACAGTGGAAATCCTATCCATAAAATAGGCATGCAATGATATACACCGAAGAGCAATTGAATTAGAGACAGTTGGCGTTATGCAAATGTGGCGCTGTGAGCGGCCATATAAACGGAAACGACATGACGTATGCAGCGATCCGGCAATATAAGGAGTAATGCGACGAGAATCAGTCGCACGCAGTATGGGTAATACGAAAGATCTAAGCGCATTTGATCGTGGGGAAATTGTCGGGGCCCGACGAATGGGTCACTCCATCTCGGAAGTCGTACAAGCACTAGGATTTTCACGAGCCACTGTGTCACGGGTGCACCGTGAGTACATCGAATCCGGTAAAACCATCCCTGCAAGGGCCAACTGCCGTGGACGACAGTGTGTGGTTGAGCGGGGTCATCGTCGGCTAGCTAGCATTGTAACAGCGGACAGACGGACCACAGTGCAAGAAATCAGTCGGCAATTTAACGCTGGTGCACAAAAACGTGTAAGCAGCCACACCATCTAGAATCATCTCCTCGCTGTGGGGTACAGAAGCCATCGTCCCACGAGGGTACCGCTGATGACCACACATCACAGGGTGCAAAGATTAGCATGGGCGCGGGAACATCGCCACTGGACCCTAGACATGTGGGAAAATGTTGCCTGGACATATAAGTCGAGATTCACGTTGGTACATGCGGATGGCAGTATACGAGTACAGCGCAAACTACATGAAGCGATGGAACCTTCTTGCCAGCAGGGTACTCTTCAAGCTGGTAGGTGTGGTACTCTCGTCTGGGGACTGTTTACGGGGACTGAAATGGCATCCCTGGTACGTGTGACATCGTCCCTCACAGGTCAACGTTACCGGGATATCCTGGACGACCATTTGCTCCCGTTTGTGCGTCTTCAAGTTCCCGCTGGGGACCTCATATTGCAACAAGACAATGCACAGTGCCATCGCTTCCGAATTGTATCCGAATGGTTGGATGAACACTACACCGACGTGACCTAGCTTCCTTGGCCAGCTAAGTCCCCTGACCTCAATCCAATCTAGCACATCTGGGATGCCATCGAGAGAGATGTTCGAGGTGCTGACCCAACTCCATCAAATCTTCGTGTACTGTGGGAGCTTGTTCAGGGGTCGTGGATCCGTATGGCTTCCCAACGCTTCCGGTGTCTTGTCGAGTCCATGCCGAGATGAATCAATGCCGTCATCAGGGCGAAAGGTGGTGCTACACGTTACTAGACAGGTATCTCTAATCCAATTGCTCTTCAGTGTAGTCTCTACTGAACTACCAATGGTTTGGCATGCGTTATTAAAAGATGGAAACACATGACGGCGCACCGTATAATTACGTGATTAAATTTATTTAATATGCTCGTCATGTCACCCACGTTACTCTCAAAAATTACTTTCGTTCTTTACATGTCCCAATTTTCTGCATTTTTGTGTCTGCCATTGCATTGAAAAAGCCTCCCAGTGGAGTGCGAAAGCTTGGCGAATCTTTGGGCTGACTACATCACTAAACTAAACGGATTTAGTACGTTATATGCGTTTCATTATTATTAAAAAAAATATCGTTTTGCAGACTCATCTCAGTCCTTTAATTGAAAATACATTTCCATAAAATACTTATTATTCAATATTTTCCCATGTTCAAAAACTGCCTTACGCTGATTACCTAAAAGACACTTAATTTTATTTTCTGAATATCAGAAATACAATATTTCCTAATAGTCGCAAGATGAGCACATCTTTTCGAAACGTCTGAATGTCTTCAGTTAAACTTACCTGCTTAACTGAAGAAGCTCCAAAACAATTGTCTGCGCTGCTGCGTATTTCCTACTAATGTTTCCTTTTATTCATCCAAACGCAAAGAACTAATGATATCTACTGTATGTACACCGATTGATAATTATTACCACCCCCATAAAATGTTTATGCAGCCCATTAACTGCGTGATTTCCAGGACGGCGCGATTAGTAGACCGACGCATCCTTTATAAAGGTGATTCGAGCAGTAGGTAGTATAAGTAAAATTCTGAGCGTAATGTGTAAATGGAAAGATTCATCGGACTTTGAGAAACGACAGGTTGTGGAAGCTCGGAGAGCGGCTGCCTCGATTTCCCGAATGGCTGAACTGGTGCCTTGTTCGCGATTTACCATTGTTAAAGTGTATCAAGTCTGGCGTGAAAATACTCAAACAACGACCCGGTGGCAAACCTACACAAAACAGCGATAGGTTGATGTGAGGGGTGAGGAAGAAGACGAATCGTACAGGCTAACAAACACAGCACTGTTCAACAATTGATCACCCAATACAACAGAGGTGACAACCCGGAAATGGATTTGTCATTACCATGCGTCGCATGGGTTGTAAAGGCAGATGACACCGACGACATCCTCTCCTATCTATTGTTAATAGGCGCAAAATACTTCCCTGTGGCAAAGGTCATGCAAGTTGGACGTCGGATGACTCCAAGAAATGTGTTGGTTTCTACTCCACTCCGTGGATGGTCGACTATTATTTGACTGCATGGTCTGTAACAGTATTTGCCGGCGGAGGTGTGTTGTATGGTGTGCGGAATATTTACCTGGCAGGACCTTGAACCCTGGTGCATGTGGATCAACGTATGCCTGGTACCCACTATCGTGAATTGATTGCTGATTCTGTACTCCCAGCAATGTTCCACTTTTTTCTCGAATGCTGACGTTATCTTCCAAGATTACAATGCCCTGAGCCACAGGTCCAATTTTGAGCAAGAATCAATCACGTAACACAATTCTGACTTCCAGCATATTGGCTGGCCTACGCACTCCTCGTATAGCAAATCCATACACTATTTGTGACCGATATTTATTCACCTGCATACCTGCATTGAAGTTCGCATTACACACAGTTGCTTCTCAAATCTTACTAAAGCGATGCCACCTCAGACAGCTTCTGCACTGAGAGCAAAAGAAGCACCTCCGTCAGATAATATCCGAAAGCTTGAAAATTTTCAAGTTTTTGGATATTGTCTGACTTACCATCCTTGTCACATTTACGCCAAAAATCGGATTGTCATCTTCAAAATTTGTATTATATGGCGTAATCCCGTATTTATTTCATGAGCACCTCCGAGTTGTTTGACAGATGGTTATAATTCAGACATCGCTCAATGTGCGTTTGTGTGTGCAGTGGTTTTTTTCATTTTTTTATTGGAGGTTTAACGACCATCGTGAGCAACTCAATGGGCTATAAGCAGTCGCCCGTCCCTAATTTAGGGTCACTGGTTCCAGGGAAGGGAGAGAACCAGTGCCGTAAGATAAACACAACATCCATGCCTCACCAGGATTCGAACCCGGTCCTCTTTCGGACGAATGATCAGAGGCCATCGCTTAGACCACTGCGCCGCCGGGGCGGCGTGCAATGGTTAAAGGGAAGAGTGATAACTAGTACCAAAAATCAAGCATCTATGACCTTCTCTGAAGTAGAAGTTGGAAGCGCACATAGTAGGCCACGTGACCGGTTGGCGATTAAATTTCGTCTGAAACCCTAATTGCTTTACAGCCATATCGGATGAAGCATATGCTCATGAAAACTAAAATAATGTACTGCCCCAACCTTTTATGTAATGCTTCAGAGGAGCAGTGTTTGCGAACGACAAGCTAATGCTTTAATTTTTCAAGTGTACATGAAACACTGATTTAGCGAAAGTTTAAGGGAAACCAATTAGAGACATCCACCTTCTGTACTGTTAAGCTAAGGAAACAACAATCCCAACCGTGAAAGTAAACCAATAGTGTTCTACAAGTTACAAAAGCAAATAAATCTAATCTGCCAACCAAAAAATAGTTGTACCTCTTCAGAATACTTTTAGGTTGACATGGTGGCAGTGATGAAAATCTTCTCAAAGGCATAATCTAATTTACAACTTGCTGAAAGGAATTTATATGCTTTGCGCTGCAGATTTGACTTTTTGTGATCAATTTGGGAAGCAAAAACCGAAAAACTCATAACTATTCGTATCACTTCCCATTCAGAAATATCCTACAGCATCTATGAAAATTTACGAATGCAAATATGAATTTTTCCATCAAATTTAAAGTTTAGGGCTTGCCTCCTCGGGGCTTTCCATGGAAAACTATAGCACACATAATAGCAACAAGGTCTTTTGTGGATCTTGGAAAGGTACCAACTAATTCTGTGTGACATTGTTGGAGAAAAGACCCCAAATTACTGGGTTACGTTCCAGAATACTTACGTTGAATGACCAACTGGAACCATCAGTTGTAGGCTAATCCCCCGCACTGATGTACTTACTTGATTAAAAAGTCAAAAAGAAATATTAAGAATGACTCAAGTGAGGGACCTGGACCTTCTAAACGGCATGTGCAAAGAGATCTCGGCGGAGTGAGTATAAGATTGGTGCATGGAATACTAGAGGTATAAATGGCAAGATGAATGAGGTAATTGAAGAGATGAATAAGTATAGATTGGATGTGCTGTGGTTTAAGTGAAACCAAAAAGAAGTAAATTGGTATAGAAGTGAATGGAACGGTGAGTGTGTGGCCTGGAGTGTTGGATAATGTGAGAGGATAGGCTGGTGTAGGTGTGACTTTAAGTGAAAATGATGAAGAACAACTTGAGTCACTATAGCTGCGTAAATGAAATAATTCTCTGGATTCGTTTGAAAGTGAAACTTCAGAAAATAGTAATTGTTGTAGTGTATGTTCCTTGTGACTCGGAACCTTCTCATAGGAAGGAAGATTTCTGGAATGAGCTGAAAGCTGTTTTGAGCCAGTTTGCTGCTAAAGAGAAAGTTATAATAGCTGGGGATTTCAATGCTAAGGTAGGTGTGCACAATGGGATTTTTGTTAACTTCCTGGATAAGTTTAATGATCCTTGTGTGAATTATAATGGTGAAAGATTAATTGAACTTTGCATCGACATGGTTTGTGGGTATCTAATACGTTTTTCAACCACAAGTATACCCACACTTATACTTGGGAAAATCGTACTCTCTGATTAAAGAGTAAGAGATTTGGTTTATGATCAGTGTCTGAAATATTCGGTTGTTGATACCCTGTGATGAGATGTGCAGATGTTGGCTCTGATTATCAACTGTTAGTGTCATGGGTGAAAGTTAATGCTGGTTGGAGGAGGAGACATAAGGCGTGTAAGGTGAAAATAATAAAGGTTGAAAGGCTGTCTGGAGAAGATCAGCGTTACACTGATTTACTCAGTGAATGTCTGAAGGAGCTGACGGCGTGCGAGAGGGATGTAGAAAAGAAGTGGACGTGTTTAAAAGAACTGTATTTTCACTGCCGCTGAAGAGATCTGCGGTACTGAAGCAGTTGGTAGCTTTAAAATTGATGCTTGGTGGAGCAGTGAGGTTCAATAATCAGTAAAGGGCAAGAAGGAAGCATACTTGGGAATGTTACAAGGTAGAGTTTCTGAGGATGAATATCGCTGTAAGAAGCGTGAGGCAGCAAAGCTGGTTCGCCAGAGTAGGGCAAAAGATAGGAAGGAAAAAGAGGAAAGGTACGATTTGGCTTTTTGGAAGGATAAAAAACATTCTGGAAGTACACAAGACGTAGGAAAACTAGGGGAAATAAAATTCTAAATTCTGTAAAAAGGTTTGGAGAAATGACATGGGAGCCCAATAAGCTAAGTGAAAGATGGAGTGAGTGCTTCTGCGATTTATTAGGTCATGAAAGCAAAGATGATTCTGAGGCAGAAGCAGATGACATAGCGAAAGGTAGAAGCACTGGTGGGTTCTCAAGAAAAAAGGTGGTTAAAGCTCCAAAATCCCTTCAGAATGGTAAGGCTTCAGCAATAGATGGCATATCTGCTGAGATGCTAAAATGTGGTGGTGCCTCTGTGATTGACGGCTTAACTGAAATTTGCCAGTTATGTGGGGAGCTAGGAATGGTCCCTCAGGATTGGAGGGCTGCTATCATTGTTCCTTTGTATAAGGGAAAGGGTGATCAGACTGAATACAAGAACTTTCGTGGTATCAGTATGCTGAGTGTGCCCGGGAATATACACTGACGGAAAAAATCCTAACACCAAGAAGGGGTTGTGTTAGATAAACGACAGTTGGTAGGGGTTGAGAGTACATCTGTAAGATGACGTCTATACAAATTTCGCGCTCGGGGCAAAATTTGCATCTTTCACCAATCGAGCACGTATGGGACATCATTGGACGACAACTCCAGCGTCACCCCCAACCAGCATTAACCGTCCCTGTATTGTATTGACCGACCAAGTGCAACAGGCATGGAACTCCATCCCACAAACTGACATCCAGCAACTGTACGAAACAATGCATGAACGTTTGCGCGGTTGCATTCAACATTCTGGCGGTTACACCGGTTATTAATGTACCAGCATTTCACATTTAAAATGGCTCTTCTCGCGCCTACAATAAGCTGTGATGTTGAAACCTTTATCGATTAAATATGTTACCTATACAAATGTATTGCCGCCATTTCATTCCTCTACAACTATTTTTTCGTGGTGTTGGGATTTTTTTTTCCGTCAGTGTATTTGAAAAGACTGTTATTGTAAGTGTACGGGGCCTTACATCAGAGAAAGTGTGGGACGTGTAGAGTGGCTTTCTCGGGTGTTAGCGGCTAGAAGGTGCGCATTACTCTTGATGCTGCCCAGAAAAAAGGGGTTCGTGAGCAGAACTCTGACTTCGAAAACGGGCTCACGGCCCGTTTTCCCGTTAACGCCAAAGATGGCCGGGTCCTCTGTGTGATAAACGTGGAGCCCCGGGATTTCCAGCTCTTAATGAAGTGGAGAAGACTGAACCTGGGTTGGTCAGTCCTCCGCCTTAGAGAATTCCTGCGAGAAGTCAGGTGCTTCCGCTGAAATGGTTTCGGTTATTTTCGGAGCAACTGTCATACGTCTGAAAACAGGTGTGGCAATTGCGGTGTAGTTGGGCACCAGCACAACAAGTGTGCAGCCACACCTAAGTGCAGAAATTGCTCGGCTGCGAATGCGAAGTTCCGTCTGAAGCTGAACGTCGACCACTCCAGCTTCATGTAAGACATGTCCCAGTCTGCAACGTGAACTTGAGCAGGTTAAAAACCGCGTCAACTATGGTTGATTGCATGTGGCTCGGGAGTATAGCGTTAGTTGGTCTATGACCGAGGTGTTTCTTATGAATCTGGTACGAAGTCATCACAGCAGCAAAGGCTCTAGTAGTGCGGACCATGTAAATAAATATGTCTGTCTATTGTGATTTTAATATTGCTAAATATTTGTGAGAGGGGTTGCATGATACCCTCAATTTGATAAACGTGCATGTATTTCTCTTTTGTAAGATACTATTAAAGGACGTAGTCCCAAAAACTCGCGTTGGCGAACTGATCTCTCAGCCAGTTATGAGAAAAATTAATATTACTTGCCCCAGCCCATTGGTACGTCGCATACACGGGTTATGGCCGAAGGGTGTAAAGTACTGGTCCCGTGGGGTGCGAGATATACTCATAGGTCGATCCTGTCTGAGTGAAAGACGGTGGTTTTCGGTTGCTGACGGGCTTGCTTGCGCAGCGCCGGTTTTTTTTTCTAACCATGAGAAAGTTCCGCATATCTCTACGAAGTCTGCATTTAGACGGTGCATGTATAGTCATCAGCTTAGCCTTACAGAACTCTCTAAATTTCGTATATCCATTTCAGAACAAGTTTCTTTAATCGCGCAGACATACTGTTGTTAATTCTACTTAGAACATTACGTCGCTCGCAAAAACTGATAATCAGTGATGCATGCAGGAGACCTCAAAAGCTGTTTCAGTCATCCTCTGCCACAGATACTTATTATAAAAAGAAACAGAAAAAACTTTTTCCGAAGACGAGAGATTAACCGTTCACGCCATCAGAACATTAGAAAACATACGAAAGAGATTCAGATATCCTCAAGAGCAGAAATGACTCACCGGGTAAACATTAGCAGACATACTACTTAGATATAACGGACGTAAATGCGTGTTTTTGTCTTCATGGGGTTAAACAGATAACCACTTCATTATGTCGAAAGTAATTTCAAGTACCGGTAATCGAAGGTATTCCGCATGGAAAGAACACCTGTCACTTCAATATGAGCTTTATGAGCATTCTTTTATTATCTGTTAAGAACTCTGCCTGGGAATATAAACCGGAAATGAACACATGCTGGGGAATTCATTTTATCGCACTGAGCATGTGGTTTCTTTTTGAAATTCATGGCCAAAAGAATATATAGCCGAAACGTATCGTGACTTAATTCTGTACAATGAAGTTGGACCCAGACCGTGAGGACTTAAACCTCCCATTGGATTACTTGGATTTTTTTATTTTTTTTTTTTATTGGAGGTTTAACGACCACCGTGAGCAACTCAATGGGCTATAAGCAGCGCCCGTCCCTAATTTAGGGTCACTGGCTCCAGGGAAGGGAGAGAGCCAGTGCCGTAAGACAAACACAACATCCATGCCTGACCGGGATTCGAACCCGGACCCCTTACGGACGAATGATCACAGGCCAGCGTCTTAGACCACTGCGCCACCGGGCGGCTTACTTGGATTACTTTTACGTAATCCCAGCAATGTTCACATGCACAAAATTTATTTCATGGCAGAAATGTCGAGTACATTTTCTCATACGTGCGTTATACTCTGCTAGCCTGTCCTGGAAGAAAACTGACATTTCTACTTACTACTCTGATAGCGAAGTTTTCTCGGAAGCGAAAGAACCGTTTCACTGGCCAAAATTAGTTCTGCCGTCATTTTTGACCTTTGACCCAAAAAAGGTGCTCACAAATATAACCCTTGACTTTCGCAGAAAAGGAAATCTAAATCTCATTCAACAGCACCACGAACAATCGCCTTCGTACAAACGCCCACGGTCTCAAAATACGTTCTGTGCTCTTCCTCTCCTCTTACGGCTTTAGACTTCTCAAGCCTTAAAAAGCACACACCGTAACCTGCTCCATACAATAAGGTACACACAGTCCTTCATGCTTTTCAGGCACAGAACTTGACTCGTCTTACGATGCGCAAGTCCCTTCAGAATGTGTATTCAAGTTTCATGGCGCAAGGACCGAAGGAACCTGAATATGATATAAATTCAGAGAATTGGCTTGGACCGTGGGATCGACAATCCGCAGTCAACCTAAAAAAAAACCTCCCGCCCAGTAATGTTAGGAAATTTAGAAGTATTTCATTACTTCGTTAGAACAATGTTCACATATTTAATACTTCTAGTGAAACGTCAAGTTTCCTCGAAGCGATAGCACAAATACTATTTATATTGTTCAACCCGGGTGTGGTACGCTGATTTTTGAAACATGTCGAACAGCCTTATTTTAGTGGAACCCATCGTTGTATTACGGTTCTTAGTCCTTTTTCTCCATCGACACATACTTGTCCCACACACTTGGTGAACAGCATCTTTCTTTGTGGTCACACACGAATTTCTGCAGCAAGATCAGGTGCGCATTACACTTGATGCCGCCCAGACATAGAAACTGGCTCCGTGAATTCAGGATCACTCTCTTGGCATGGCCACCAGAATGATACAGATGTGAAGGACTAAGCACATCCACGTTTCCTGGTATGGAATATTTTCGGTACACCTTCAGATTTTTTTTTTTTGATTGAAGGTTTTACGCCCAACGCGAGAACCTCGGTGGGGTGTAAGCAGTCGCCCGTCCCTAATTTATAGCTACTTGTTCCAAGATGGAAAGAGCCAGTGCCGTAAGAAAAACAACAACATCAATGCTTCACCCAGTTTCCAACCTTGATCTATCACGAACGAATGCTCAGAATTCATTGCTTACACCAATGAGCCCCTGGGGCGGCGAACTCCTGCAATTCCCGATTCAGAATCTTCCATTCACTACTTAAGAACTTCATACTGAGCTTTTTTATTTTTTTTATTGGAGGTTTAACGACCACCGTGAGCAACTCAATGGGCTATAAGCATATAAGCAGTCGCCCGTCCCTAATTTAGGGTCACTGGTTCCAGGGAAATGAGAGAGCCAGGCCGTAAGACAAACAACATCCATACCTCACCGGGATTCGAACCCAGACCCATTAAGGACGAATGATCAGAGGCAATCGCTTAGACCACTGCGCCACCGGGGGCGGCTCATATTTAGCTTCATAATTCCCGTATTTCAGATATGATTTAGGAAAAGAAATACTTTACGGACTTTTATTCACTTCCATGGGCACTGCTTTGAAAAACTCTTCAGGATGCTTATCATATGTTATTTCATTATGTCAGACGCAATGCTTTAAATAATCAGATTATAGCAGCTAATCAACGAACTTCTCTTTACGATGGGACTTGTTTTTGGTTTAACGACCACATGGAGACACTTGACTGGTATTAAAGCAGTCGCCCGTCCTAATTTCGGGCTACCGGTTCCAGGGAGGAGAGAACCAATACAGTAAAACAACATCCATGCTGCACAAAGGTTCGAACTCGGTTCTAATTCCATGCACAAAGTTAATGCCAGAGGTGTTTCCATTTTCTTACGTTGTGCAGCATACATAATGTGCGAATCCATAATTTCAAGAACAAATTTGTTTCTGGGTTTTTACGAGCACCGTGAACAACTTTTGAAGTTACAAGCAATTGCAAGTGATAATTTTGGGGCACTGGTTCCAAAGTAGGGAGAGATACAGTGCCGTTAGACAACCACCACCCATGCCTTACCCTGGACTCGAGCTCAGGCCCTCGAGTGTGGGATGACGCATTGATCCTTGGGAAGAAAGATCAGGAGACAACGCTTAGACTAATGCTCCAATGGGGCGACAAAAACAGTGTTCAACACACACTAGTCACTATAGAGGGCGATAGGGACAAGCCAATCTCGTTTGATCGAGCGAATCCCTTCTAGCCGCTAACACGCGAGAAACATTTTCACAAGTGCGAAACCATATTTAATGTATTTTCAGGAATGGCAAAAAATAGACTTCACAATACTGTAGCGGTAATTCCAATGAAGGCTTAATGTAACACAGAGAAGTTCGATAAATATAGCCTTTGCAGGATTTACAAAAAGCTGCAGTTTAGTGTTCAAATAAATCGTACCATAATTGGTAAATTATCTAGCAACAAATGCAACACAGTTTTTCAGTAAGTTCTGCTTAGCAACTATTTTATATAAAACTTGCGACATGCAGAATAAGGGCTTAATCCTCATAAGGGCTTAATCCTCAAAGTTTGGCATCAATTTCTTCATACAGAGATGAATTACAGGACAGACCACAAAAGAAATTAAGACGGGTGTGTTCGCAAACGCGTAAATTCACTACATCGTGGAAACAGTTCTGCAATTTTCCTGTTTGTTGGTTGTAGTATGATTAGCTCAGAATATTTTAAAGGTAAAGTTTCTAGTGTGCAGCACAAACAAAAAAGCGAACAAAATCGTGCGGCGTCTAATCATCTCCAGTGCGGAAGCAAAAATTATGTTCAGATTTTACTCCTGAATAGAATACGTATACAGGCGTCGATATGAAGAAACGTTGGTTACCTCCTAAGTTCAATATTCAATTTCTCATATGTATCAGATCCCCAGAATGCTTTTCTTCTAAAATAACACACACACTATGAGATACATTATGCAAATATATTCGCTGGAGTATAAACTTCACCCGTTTGTCAAAAGAGAAAAGTCTGCATATTATATGCATTGCTCTCAAGGATTGGCACCCGAGACCACACAACGTGAGCTCTGGAAGTAAATATTTTCCATTTGGTAGACCACCTCAACATTGGACTGTGTGTCTTATTTTTTAGAAAAGCATTCAATTCAAAGAATTTAGTTCCACGGCACTAATACTAGTGCTAGATTTTGCAGTATTTCCTCCAATTCCGCCACTAATTCCATTTCCCCTTATGATTAAATTAATAAATTCGCTATAGTAAAATATGTACATTTAGGGAAGGTTAATTTGTGCATACATTTCTAAACATTCCAAACTTTCACTAAGAGGTACGGATTAATAGTTTCAGGTTCCAAAGCACCACAACAGTTGAATAGCTATGTAATACTACGAAAATTTGTGGCAGTACGTAATTAATTGAAAAAAAGCGAATTACCTGTCTTGGTGGGTTTCCGTTGGCCGTTCTTCCATCTTATTTTGAATACATCGAGCTCTTAAAATACATAAATTCTTCAACAAATATTAAAAATCGTACATCTTAAAAACCACAACAGTCCACCCACCATACAACCTCTGTTACAAGAAAGTCATCAGTGACGTTTGCTGAATGCCACTTAAAAGGATTACTCGACTTTCAGTTTCAAGCAACATCGAGGCTTTCAGAACAATTGCACGTCACGCAGCGTGATCAACTTAGGTTTCGAAATTTATATACAATGTCGACAAATCATATGAAACTGTAAACACGTCCTACTCCAGTGTTTTTCAGCATTAATCCTCTAATAAAAAAACCTGCGAGTTGCGAAGTTACAGTGCCAAAATGAAATTGTTCGTAATATTGTTAACATAAATAGCGAAAACTTTCCCCATGTTTAATTCATGGAATACTTCGCCCTAGCGTTTTTTTTTTTTTGGATTGGAGGTTTAACGACCACCGTGAGCAACTCAATGGGCTATAAGCAGTCGCCCGTCCCTAATTTACGGTCACTGGTTCCAGGGAAGGGGAGAGAGCCAGTGCCGTAAGACAAACACAACATCCATGCCTCACCGGGATTCGAACCCGGACCCCTTTCAGACGAATGATCAGAGGCCATTGCCTTAGACCACTGCGCCACTGGGGCGGCGCCCTAGCATTGGAAAAGATGGCATGTAAGCGAGTGCTCGTGGCTTTTCCGGAGGAGCTTTTATTTTATTTTTTTTTTCATTTTTTGAAATGATGTTTAACGACCTCCATAAGCAACTCAGTGGCCTGTAAGAAATCGCCATCCCTAATTTAGAGCCACTAGTTCCAGGGAATAGAAAAAGCCAGTGCCGAAAGAAAAACACAGCATCAATGTCTCACCAGAATTCAAACCCGGACCCATCTCGGTTAAATGATAAGAAACAATCGCTTAGACCACTGCGCTACCAGTGCGACGAAGGAGTTTCATAATTTGATATTAGACAAATTAAATGAAAGTATTAATGCTTTTGAAATACCTTTGCGCCGCCCCGGTGGCGCAGTGGTCTAAGCGATGGCCTCTGATCATTCGTCCGAAAGGGGTCCGGGTTCGAATCCCGGTGAGGCGTGGATGTTGTGTTTGTCTTACGGCACTGGCTCTCTCCCTTCCCTGGAACCAGTGACCCTAATTTAGGTACGGGCGACTGCTTATAGCCCATTGAGTTGCTCACGGTGGTCGTTAAACCTCCAATCAAAAAAAAAAAACCTCTGCTAATTTTTCATTCCCAGTTCTGTTGCACCGAGCTCTGCCGACACGGGGCGCAATGGTCTAAGCACTGGCTTCTAACCATTCGTCTGAGACGTGTCCGGGTTCGAATCTCGGTGAAGCATGGATGTTATGTTTGTCTTACTGCACTGGCTCTCTCCCTTGCCTGGAGTCAGTGGTCCTAAATTAGGGACGGGCGACTGCTTATAGCTCAACGAGTTGATCACGGTTGTCGTTAAACATCCAATAATAAACTAAACGCACACATAAACTGAGCTCTAATTCTGTTGCCTAAACTGATTGCGGCGTTATTTTATTTACTTCTTGGATGCAGTTTTTTTTATTGGAGGTCTAACGACCACTGTGTGAAACTCCATGGGCTATAAGCAGTCGCCCATCTCTAATTTAGGGCCACTGGTTCCAGGAAAGAGAGCGAGCCAGTACCGTAAGACAAACACAACATCCATGCCTTACCGGAATTCGAACCCGGACCCCTTTCGGACGAACGATCAGAAGCATAGCTTAGACTACTGCGCCACCGGGGCTGCGGATACAGTTTTCACGATAGAAAAACTAAACATATACTTTGATTTCTCAATACAGGGGTTATCAATTAATGCGAACACGAATCGCTGTAAAAAACATCCTTTCGTTTTCTTAATTTATCTTTTCATTTCTCGGTTTAAAAGCAACCGTGGGCAAATCAATCTCTATATCACAGTCGCCTGTCCCTAACATTTGGCTACTGGTTCGAGGGAATTAACAGAATGAGCACCATCGGATGATCACTGGACCCATGCCTTATCCGGGACTGGAACTCGAGCCCATATCAGACAAATCATGAGCCAGAATCAGATATATTTTTTTTATTTGGAGGTTTAGCGATGACCGTGAACAAATCAATGGGCTATAAGCACGTCCTTAGTTTAGAGTCACTGGTTCCAGGGGAAGGAGAACGCTAGTGCAGTGAGACAAACACAATATCTATGCCTCACCGGTATTCGAATCCAGACCTTTCTCCGACGAATGGTAACAAGCCTCGACAATGAGACATCGGGACAGCGAATTACAGATTACTCGCCCACACAGGATGCGTTATACTTCTATACTCTTTATGCTCTAGTGGTTAGAAGTGTATTGGGGGCGGCAAACCACAGATTACTCATCCACAGAGGATGCGTTATACTTCTATACTCTTTATGCTCTATTGGTTAGAAGTGTATTGGGGACAGCGAGTTACAGATTACTCGCCCACCCAGGATGCGTTACACTTCTATACTCTTCATGCTCTAGTGGTTAGAAGTGTATTGGGGCAGCAAACCACAGATTACTCATCCACAGAGGATGCGTTACACTTCTATACTCTTTATGCTCTAATGGTTAGAAGTGTATTGGGGACGGCGAATCACAGATTCCTCACCTACCGAGGATGCGTTACACTTCTGTACTCTTTATGCTCTATTGGTTAGAAGTGTATTGGGGACAGCGAGTTACAGATTACTCGCCCACCCAGGATGATTTACACTTCTATACTCTTCATGCTCTAGTGGTTAGAAGTGTATTGGGGGCGGCAAACCACAGATTACTCATCCACAGAGGATGCGTTACACTTCTATACTCTTTATGCTCTAATGGTTAGAAGTGTATTGGGGACGGCGAATCACAGATTACTCACCTACCGAGGAAGCGTTACACTTCTGTACTCTTTATGCTCTATTGGTTAGAAGTGTATTGGGGCGGCAAACCACAGATTACTCATCCATCGAGGATGCGTTACACTTCTATACTCTTTATGCTCTAATGGTTAGAAGTGTATTGGGGACGACGAATCACAGATTACTCACCTACCGAGGATGCGTTACACTTCTGTACTCTTTATGCTCTATTGGTTAGGGGCGGCAAGCCACAGATTACTCATCCACAGAACATGCGTTATACTTCTATACTCTTTATGCTCTAGGGGTTAGAAGTGTATTGGGGCGGCGAATCCCAGATTACTCATCCACAGAGGATGCGTTACACTTCTATACTCTTTATTCTCTATTGGTTAGAAGTGTGTTGGGGGCGGTGAATCACAGATTACTCATCCACCGAGGATGCGTTACACATCTATACTCTTTATGCTCTAGTGGTTAGAAATGTATTGGGGCGGCAAACCACAAATTACTCATCCACAGAGGATGCGTTACACTTCTATACTCTTTATGCTCTATTGGTTAGAAGTGTATTGGGGACAGCGAGTTACAGATTACTCGCCAACCCAGGATGCGTTACACTTCTATACTCTTCATGCTCTAGTGGTTAGAAGTGTATTGGGGACGGCGAATCACAGATTACTCACCTACCGAGGAAGCGTTACACTTCTGTACTCTTTATGCTCTATTGGTTAGAAGTGTATTGGGGCGGCAAACCACAGATTACTCATCCATCGAGGATGCGTTACACTTCTATACTCTTTATGCTCTAATGGTTAGAAGTGTATTGGGGACTGCGAATCACAGAATACTCACCTACCGAGGATGCGTTACACTTCTGTACTCTTTATGCTCTATTGGTTAGAAGTGTATAGGGGCGACAAACCACAGATTACTCATCCACCGAGGATGCGTTACACTTCTATACTCTTTATGTTCTAGTGGTTAGAAGTATATTTGAGAAGCACTGTTTGGCATACTTTATCTCATTTTCAGCACGTCTTCAAAAAATAAGGTGCCGCAGTGGCCAAAGCGACGGATTCTGATCATTCGTTCGAGATGATCCGGGTTCTTTTTTTATTTTTTATTGAACGTTTAATAATAATTAATTATTGCACTTGCTTGATAGATACACTGACATATACAGTCAGACAAATAGAGTATAGACATTTTCAAGCATGTTACACAGTATGTCAAATGATCAATGTACACAGAGAGAGCCGGTGCGGATCAAGTAACACATGGAAAACTAGTGCATATCAAACATGGTACACGAGATGTCAAATAATTGATGTACACAGAAAGAGCCAGTGTTAATCAAGAAACTCACGGGGAGCCAGTGCCGAAAGATAAAACACAAACATCTATGCCTCACCATGATTTGAACCAGAACACAGCTAAGGCGAATTGTCAGATGCCAGCGATCATACCACTGCACCACACGAGCGGAAAAGTCGGGGTTCGAATCCCAGTGAGACATCGACGTTGTGTTTGTCTTCCGGTACTGTACACCCCTACTTAGGGGTCGGTGACCCAAATTAAGGACGGGAGTATGTTTAGAGCCCATTGAGTTGTTCACGGTGGTCCTAAAGTCCTAATAAAAATGAAAAGTTAAAAAAAAAACCCCAGCAAAAACACAAGTGTTGGGAAACTGCTGGACACCAGCTGGCAGTGATTGGACACAGCAGGCTGAAATCTGCCGCTCATGGTACATCAACTATCCGTTAGTTGCAACGCCATGAGTTGGCAGCCATTGTTGGCCCTGCAGCACTTCGTGAATTACGGGCCTCCAAGACAGGGCCAGGAGTGGCCCGCAACTGGCAACTAAAGTAAACCTAACACGAGTTGGAAGCACTGGGACTGAGCTTGCGCAGAAACAAAACGAACACGAAGACGACTCCGTCGCCATCGTGTTAGTTTAGTGTTTTTGTTAAGAACAAGAAAACAGATGTAGAGTGACGAATTAATTTCTTAAATAAATTTCGCATCGATGAATATTAGAGTCTGAAGAAAATTATGTAAATCACACTGGTCTAGAAGGTTTTTATATCATGAACGAATGTTGCTGTTTTTAACTAATTTTTGGGTGCTAATTTCAGATCTGACCTTGAAATATGGTCACCACGTCACGTTTAGTTTGTTATGGGGCATTAAATATGTACTATTCTTCCACATTAGCGCTTGTAGGCATGTAAAATTATACTAGATCTTCTTATTGTCATATTTTGCAAGCAGACATGCGATAGGTTGCAACACTGATTTTTTCACAGGTAGAAAATATGTAACCGCAACAGAACCACCATTGCTGTTTTTTACATTGAACGAGAAAAACGTGCTGTGTGTTTATGAACAAAAGTGGGCGAAATGGAGAAAAGGGATCATCACGGATGCATTAAGGCTCCGGATAAGTTTTGCTATGTGTGAGGAAAGTATACTATATGATCTCAGAGTCGTCAATTGACAAAGACTGTGAAGAAAGCCTACTATTGGCCGCCCAGGTGGCGCAGTGGTCTAGCCGATGGCTTCTGATCATTCGTCAACGATGTGTCCGGGTTCGAATCCCGGTGAGGCACGGATGTTATGTTTGTCTTATGGCACTGGCCCTATCCCTTCCCTGGAACCATTGGTCCTTAAGCTAGGAACGGACGACTGCTTATAGCCCACTGAGTTGTTCACGATGATCTTAAACCTCCAATCCAAAAAAAAAAAAAAAAAAAGAAAACACCAAAAAACCCTACTATTTGTACTTTGTATTTCATGTCGGATATCAAAATAAATCGTGGGCTCCATGTCGGCTGCATTTCTTGCTTTGCTTGATTGAGTGAATGGTTAAAAAGTAAGATAAAATCCATGCCATCTGCAGTTCCGATGATTTGGCGTCAGCCAACTGATCACGTGAAATATTGTTATTTTGTTTAAACAGAGTGATTTTCAAAGAAGAATAAAAGTAAAATACAGTCTCCAAATTGGGCCTCAGCATTGACGCCTCTTCCGTTTGCTGAAAATCTTCCATAACCGAAATTGTGAAGAGATAAATTCAAATTCATCCAATGAAGAAGATATGGACGCGCATGAAGATCCGGAACCTAAATACACTCCTAAACGCTTATACAAGCCCCACTTGATTGAGCAAAATGAACGCCGCCCCGGTGGCGCAGTGGTCTAAGCGATGGCCTCTGATCATTCGTCCGAACGGGGTCCGGGTTCGAACCCGGTGAGGCATGGATGTTGTGTTTGTCTTACGGCACTGACTCTCTCCCTTCCCTGGAACCAGTGACCCTAAATTAGGGACGGGCGACTGCTTATAGCCCATTGAGTTGCTCACGGTGGTCGTTAAATCTCCAATCAAAAAAACAAAACAATGAACTGAATGATATCGCTTAAGACCTACATCATTCGTCTAAGATGGGTCCGGGTTCGAATCCCGGAATCCATAGATGTTGTGTTTGTCTTGCGGCTCTGGCTCTCTGCCTTCTCCTGAATCAGTGACCCTAAATTAGGGACGGGCGACTGCTCACAGCCCATTGAGTTGCACACGGTGGATGTTAAACCTCCAATAAAAAAAAAAGACCTACATCTTTCCAAACAACAAGCTGAACGTTTAGGTTCCCCACTGAAAGAGTGGAACTCGCTAGCGAAGTGTGCACGTGGGCCTGTGTTCAGAAATAGAAATTTGGGTCTATGTTCTTTGTATGAAATGCAGGATAGTATGTGTTTTTATTCAGATATTCCGGGGCTAAGGACAAAATTAGGAATATCTCACGATCTTACGGAATGGCGTCTATTTATCATCTCATCCAGGGTTAGTTTAAAAATCTGTCCATTTGTCCAACGGAAACCAGAAGCCTACCATTCCAGTAGCACATGCTGTAGGAATGAAAGAGAGGTATGAAAGCATGGGTAAAATGCTGCATATGAGACAGCAAAAGGAAAAAGAAATAAAGTAATCAATATTAACACAAATGTAAATGTATACACTCATATTCGTACAAGTAGTTCATTTTTTTTCGTTTATGTGTCGTATTGTTTTCCTTCTGCAAAAATCTTGTTCTTGTTCTTGATTGGAGGTTTAACGACCACCGTGAGCAACTCAATGGGCTATAAGCAGTCGCTCGTCCCTAATTTAGGGTCACTGGTTCCAGGGAAGGGAGAGAGCCAGTGCCGTAAGACAAACACAACATCCATGCCTGACTGGGATGCGTACCCGGACCCCTTACGGACGAATGATCAGAGGCCAGCGCCTTAGACCACTGCGTCACCGGGGCGGCTCTGCAAAAATCAGCAGTAATCACTCATCATTGAGGGATCCAACTTGACTGGATACCTCTCCTCCATCGTTCGGATATCTTAGTGGAATCTTTCTCTTTGTTCATTGTTGACTGCTCCTAGGTTGTCAGGGAAGAAGTTCAGATAGGAATGGAGGAAATGTATCTTTAAGGACATTCGACACTCAAGGTTTTTATAGTTCTTCAGAAGGTTGTGGATCAGCTGTTCGTAACTGCCCTCTTTGTGGTTACCCAGAAATCCCTTGACCATGTGAAAGATGTGAAAGATTTCCATGAGGAGAGCTCTGTGCTGTTCAGCTTTTTTGGTAAAAACAGATTCATGCAGGAGTTTCCTTATCTGAGGACCAGAGAAGAAGCCTTCTTTGGGTTTTGCATCACTTAATTGCTGAAATGTTTGTTTTAAGTGCAAGAAACGTGGGTAAGATTTGTCCATAGCCTTCACAAAGTTTTTCATCAGGCCCAGTTTGATATGAAAAGGTGGAAATAACACATCAAAGGGATTTTCTTTTGTTGGAGGTTTAACGACCACCGTGAGCAACTCAATGGGCTATAAGCAGTCGCCCGTCCCTAATTTAGGGTCACCGGCTCCAGGGAAGGGAGAGAGCCAGTGCCGTAAGACAAACACAACATCCATGCCTCACGGGGATTCGAACCCGGACCCCTTACGGACGAATCAGAGGCCAGCGCCTTAGACCACTGCGCCACCGGGGCGGCAAAGGGATTATTTAGGTGCTTGTGACGAACGCTACTCTCTCCAGGAATGAAAACATCTTGTTAAAGCCAGTCTGTCCGTTCGTAGTGTTCTGTTGTGGCCCTACTGTCCTACATACGAAGGAAACAACAAGATTTGGTGAAGCAACGTTTGCCGCCCCGGTGGCGCAGTGGTCTAAGGCGCTGGCCCATGATCATTCGTCCGTAAGGGGTCCGGGTTCGAATCCCGGTCAGGCATGGATGTTGTGTTTGTCTTACGGCACTGGCTCTCTCCCTTCCCTGGAACCAGTGACCCTAAATTAGGGACGGGCTACTGCTTATAGCCCATTGAGTTGCTCACGGTGGTCGTTAAACCTCCAATCAAAAATAAAAAAAAAAAAAAAAAAGAAGCAACTTTGATCAAGCCCGAGCAGGAAGATTTCCCCTTCTGCTGTGAAATACATCAGAAGGGGAAATAAACACTTACCACTCCTGGTGCTAAATCATTTCTATCAAGAATTTAAAAAAACATTAATGAAATCATGAGCTCCGTCCGACGCAGGAATAATTGTCCGAATCGGAGTTTTAGAAGCAGAGCTATTGAGGAAATGGAAATTCACTTTTACACCCACTAGTGGAAAAACTATGCATTGCTTGAAAAGTTGGATACAACTTGAAAAACACTTCGCACCGGAAACGCTCATGAACAAAGTTAGAATTCTTCAAATTGGATCCTTAGAAGCAGAGATATCAACAAAAATAAGTTATACATCTAAGCCCTCTAGCGGAAAACTATGTATTGATTTAAGCAGGTGGTATTCTCAAACTGTTTTCCGAGGTGAAAGATGTGGATCTGCGGAAGAACGTTTTTAATCGAGTTTGTAGAAACACGGCCTTCTGCTGCAAATATATCAGAAGAAGAAATAAATCGTACGCACCATTTAAGCAAACTTACACACCCAAACTTTTCTTTACCAAACATTAAAGATTATATTCAGAACATTAACCATGAGGAGTTGTTTGTAGTACAGGAAGGTTTTATTTTTAAATCGGACTTTTAGAAGCAGAATTATTGCGGAAACGGCAATTTTACTCTGGACCTCCTAGTGCAAAATTTATGCAAATGTTTGAGAAGAAACTGTGCCTACAATAGTTTTCTTTATAAACTGCATCAAAAGCAAGAAAGGATTTCTCAATTGGATATTTAGAAGCAAATGTATAGACTAAACATTATTTTGATCTCAATATAAGCTGCGTTTACACCATCTGGTGTCTAAATTGTGAATCAGAAAAAAAGAAGAGAACGAAATGAAAGGTTCATCACTCTCAGATTTCAAGCTTTTTTTTTTTTTTTTTTTTTGATTGGAGGTTTAACGACCACCGTGAGCAACTCAATGGGCTATAAGCAGTCGCCCGTCCCTAATTTAGGGTCACTGGTTCCAGGGAAGGGAAAGAGCCAGTGCCGTAAGACAAACACAACATCCATGCCAGACCGGGATTCGAACCCGGACCCCTTACGGACGAATGGTCAGAGGCCAGCGCCTTAGACCACTGCGCCACCGGGGCGGTGATTTCAAGCTTTCCTGTGCAAAAAGAATTTATCAAATCGAACTGAGAGTTTCAGGACTATGGCTCCATAGGCTGACGGACACGTAAACTAATATCATAAGCACGTTCTTTTTTTAAGAATGACGCGCTAAAAACCGCTGTTTTCCCAGGAAATAATACATGAAAGCATTATTGACGACAGACAGCAAACTAATGTAATTGCAGCAATTAACATAGGAACCCTAGGAACATGGTTTATGGTGACTGGCCACGCCATTAATCCTGCACTGCTCCATTTAAAATAACCCATTATTCCCAAAATAATCATGAATATATCACTAATTTCTTCAATTATAGACCCAACAATTTTTCTCTTCCGATTTTGTTTATTTAACAGGCTTGTTTTGAAAACTATATGGCGGGATTGTTTTTTTTTTATTGGACGTTTAACGACCAGCATGAGCAACTCAATGGGTTATAAGTAGTTGTCCGTCCCTAATTTATGGCCACTGGTTCCAGGGAAGGGAGAGAGCTAGCGGCGTGAGATAAACACAACATCCATGCGTCACAGCGATTTGAACCCTGACCCAACTTTGACGAATGATGTGAAGCCATCGCATAGACCATTGCACCACTGGGGCGACAATGGCGAGCTTTTTTGGGTTTACGTTTGAGAAGCGCACAAGCAAAATCAAACATGTCCCAAAAATGTGAATTATCAAATAAGCATTGGATATGGTAACGGATACTGGTCTGATTCCGTTTCTGTATTATAGCCGACATAAACCAAACAGCTCCTACTCATTTTATTGGCGAAAAATGCGCGATTCAAGCTAAAACGAACATGCCCCAGTTGCAGGCTCAAGTAAAATTAAACATGTCGAGTGAACCAATCAGAGCTCCAAAATTCGGTCACGTGACGAAGCCGATAAGGCCGCCCCGGTGGCGCAGTGGTCTAAGGCGCTGGCTTCTGATCATTCGTCCGTAAGGGGTCCGGGTTCGAATCCCGGTGAGGCATGGATGTTGTGTTTGTCTTACGGCACTGGCTCTCTCCCTTCCCTGGAACCAGTGACCCTAAATTAGGGACGGGCGACTGCTTATAGCCCATTGAGTTGCTCACGGTGGTCGTTAAACCTCCAACCAAAAAAAAAAAAAAAAAAAAAAAAAAAAGCCGATAAGAGTGACTCAGTGGCATTCACGTTTTCAGAGTGTCGACGCGTTCTGTTCAAACGTGGTGATCATTTTTGTGCGTTTGTCATAGTTTTAGAGATAGGGCAGAGGTCGGAGATGGTTTTGTAAGGGTGAAAGAAGGTTCAAAAGGACAAAGGAAAGGAACCAAAACAGAAAGTGTGAAAGAAAAAGCTAAGAAAGAACGCTATGGTGCACCAGATGGTACCAACGTTTTCATGGGTTGCAAACATCAGAACACTCGGTTCTTGTACTATAAAATTCGTCCATGTTAACATCAGGAACAATGTGACTGCCTGTAGGACTACTATGGTCTACGTATTTGATTTTTACTAGCGTACTTGTTTTCTAATTTTCATAACAATCCGTTCTTCTCAGTCAAGCATTTTCTATACCACCTATTATTTTTGTTAATTCGTAATAAATTGAGCAACATAAAGACATACCAAAATGTGACAGCAACTTTGGTAAATAATGAACAAAAATCATAAAAAAAAATAAATAAAAAAACATTAACTGAAAAGTGAAAATGCTTCTCTTTCTCCATCAGCTTTTTCTTTCAAACCTTAAGAGTTTTGTTAGACAATAGGTATTCTATTAAAGGCAGGTTGATTAATGAACAGATAGGTAGATTAAATTCAGAATATGTTCAAGCAAACTCCAACAAGTCACTAGGGCATCTGATCAAAAGCAAACATGTCACTTGAAGCCAGAACAAAAACAAACATGTCAACAACAAAAAGTTTAATATTTTGATTTTAAAATATTTTTGATCTCAATCACATCCATAGGTGTGTTTAGAGCATCAAACGGAAAGTGGCTGATAGTTGAACAGTACGAAATTCCTTGTGCATAACTCAATGAACGTTTTTTCCGCCTAATGCAAATCTAGATCTGGTGTACGTGTTTGGTTTTGCTTGCGCGCTCCTCATTTTTCTACAGTACTTAAATTTTATTGTACTTTGCGGATATTCTGGAAAGTGATTTTTAACAAAAATATCGGTTTCCATGGTTCTGCTTCAATGGTTATGGATACCATTGGTATCCGATTGGACTGTTACGAAATAAACTTTCAGTGATACGCGAATACTACATATGTGCCTCGAGGAAATATAATGATCAGAAACAACAATATTCAAAATAAATTGCAGCTTGCATATATCGGGTTTTTCATTGTCAGAAAAAATACACACTCTTAATTCTAACACTAATTGAAGTCATTAGCACGAATAAAAGAAGCTGTTGTAAAGGAAACGACAATAGTAAATGAACCGCGTCCTTGGTTGGGCGGTGCCTAGGATATTGCGCAGATCACTGTCAGGGCCATTGCTCATCTGTACTGTTCGAGCAAGATGCAGACTTCAGAGTATTATCGCTCTTCTCGCTGAGAAGAAAACATTCCAAATTTTGAATATGACAATCCGATTTTTGGCGTAAATGTGACAAGGATGGTAAGTCAGATAATATCCGAAAACTTGAAAATTTTCATCGTCCTGGAGCGGGACTCGAACCCGCTTCTCCCAGAAAACGCTCGGGTATGTTAACCATTACACCACCCAGAACGGCCAAGTTTCAAGTTCCCGAGCAATTTGAATTTAACCATCAGAGGATTCGCTAGTCGAAGCAACCGGCATTCATGTTTAGCGAATCTGGAGGTTAAGATTTATCTGGAGGTTAAGTCGAAGCAACCGGCATTCATGATTTATCTGCTTCTCCGGGAAAACACGGGATAAGATTCTTAACCTCCAGATTCGCTAAACATGAATGCCGGTTGCTTCGACTAGGAAATCCTGTGATGGTTAAATTTAAATTGATCGGAAACTTGAAATTTAGTCGTTCTGGGTGGTGTAGTGGTTAGCATACCCGGGCGTTTTCTGGGAGACGCGGACTCGAGTCCCGCTCCAGGACGATGAAATTTTCACGTTTTCGGAGATTATCTGACTTACCATCCTTGTCACATTTACGCCAAAAATCGGATTGTCATCTTCAAAATTTGTATTATATGGCGTAATCCCGTATTTCATGATTCCAAGTTTGTTTTGCAGCCCCGGTGGCGCAGATGTTTAAGCGTTGGCTTATGACCATCCGTCTAAGAAGGGTCCGAGTTCAAATCCCTGTCGGGCATAGATTTTGTGTTTGACTTACGGCACTAGCTGTCTCCCTTCCCTGGAACTAGTAACCCTAAATTAGGGACCGGCGACTGCTTAGAGCTCATTGAGTTGCTCACGGCGGTCGCTAGACTTTCAATGAAAAAAAAAAGTTTGTTCTTAAGGTGTTGGTATGTTCGTTCCCCCACTAAATTTGTTCAAATATATCTGCGCTATCAATCATCCGAATTCGACAATATTTGCGGTTTCGACGTTTTCTCATGTGCTTAGCACGAAAACTATTTTTTCTATTAAAAAAATGGAGATAAAGAGTTAATTATCACGTTTCTTTGCATGACGTGATACTTTCTTTTCTATCGGAAGTTTAACGACCACTGTGAGTAACTCACTGTGCTATAAGCAGCCACCCGTCCATTATTTAGAGCCACAAGTTACAGGGAAGGGAGAGAGAGCCGAACTGAAGGCGAACTCAACATCATCGCCTTACCTGCATTCGAAACCGGGATCGTCTCGGACGAATGCCCAGAAGCCATCGCACAGGCCATGGCGTAACCGGGTCGGCGTGGTAGTTTCCTTCTAGTGCTTTCCAACGGTACCTAAATTGTTCACATACGGCCAACGATTCCAAAGCTAAGAGGATGTTTCTCTTTATATTTTTAGGTCTGTACATGAAACGTTGCAAGATGTATCAGCCGCCCCGGTGGCGCAGTGGTCTAAGCGATGGCCTCTGATCACTCGTCCGAACGGGGTACGGGTTCAAATCCCGGTGAGGCATGGATGTTGTGTTTGTCTTACGGCACTGGCTCTCTCCCTTCCCTGGAACCAGTGACCCTAAATTAGGGACGGGCGACTGCTTATAGCCCATTGAGTTGCTCACGGTGGTCGTTAAACCTCCAATCAGAAAAAAAAAAAAAAAAAAGATGTATCATTTTATGGGCTGTCAAGGATCGTACAACATCGGTTCTGAGGCCAAATGCGGCCCAATGGCCACCGGTTACAGACACGTACTTTATTCCCACATATACCTTTTTGCAGTTGCCCGTCGAAAAGGTATCTGTATGAATAAATTACATTTTCTATAAAGATCGGCATCTTAGCAAAGAAAATGCCGGAATTTTGATAACTAAATTTAGCACTCTGTGATGTTATTCTCAGTATACTGAAATTCGGAGAGATATGCAGCGGTATTGATTGTACAGTAGTTCATAACGTAGCGTAAGAGGATTACGTGCGACTCCTGAAATTCGTGGACAAGCCATCCCAAAACAGGTTCATTGAATTGGTATTTCTCGGGTGCGGAGGCTGAGACATGGCAAGTAATTTTTTTTCTATGCTTCAGGATTTAACACGATCAGGGTGAGCCATCGTAGTGACTAAAAGCCGTTTCTCGTCATTAATTTAGGGCAACGTGACCCAGGGCTGAGACAATATCAACGTCGTCAAACACCATCCGTGCCTCATCTGGAATCGAAGTCGGGCCCATCTCAGAAAAATGGTCACAGGGCAGCCCCTCATATCACTCGGCCACGGGGAGGTATACACAATAATGGCTGCTATATTTGTACGTATCGATTGCCGAGGAAGGTGATTTGTCGTTTTGTAACACCTAATCGCTTTCAGGAACATGGTCATCAGTGACAGCCATGTCTCGTCGACTTCAAATTCAGTACTACTATAGCGACTAAAGATCACAACAAAAAACATTCCCACACCACAAGGTGAACACTTCTGTTTAGGAAGTCCACACCAGGTAAGCAAGTCAAATCTACTTGTAGTTTGTTTGCGCTTTCCAACCGTAGGCTGAAGAAGCGTATATGCTCCAGCTTTTTCCGTCTGTCGGCACGATAACTCGCATAAAAATGGATCGATTTCGATGAAATTTTAATATGTGGTAGGAGACCACGTTGGGACGAACCCTATTGAAAATGTGCGATGGAACCGGTGACCCTAAATCATAGACGGGCGACTACTTATAGCCCATTGAGTTGCTCACGGTGGTCGTTAAATCTCCAATTAAAAAAAATGGGCGAAATAAGGTCAAAGGTCAGGACATAGCAGCGGGATCCATTCCATTCCATTGCCCTTATGCCTCATAACTTGCGAAAAAATTGTTCGATTTCAATGAAATTTTAGTATGTGGTAGGGGACTACCTGGGGAGACGAACCCTATTAAAAATGAGGGAAATCGAGTCAAAGGTCAGTACATAGCAGTGGGATCCATTCTATTCCATTGCCCTTATGCGTCATACCTTGCGTAAAAATAGTTTGATTTCGATGAAATTTTAATATGTAGTAGGGGGCTACCAGAACCCTATTGAAAATGGGCGAAATGGGGTCAAAGGTCAGGACATAGTACTAGGATTCATTCCATTGCCCTTATGCGTCATAACGTCCGTAAAAATGCTTCGATTGAGACAAAACTTTATCATGTTGTTCCGGAATTATACGTAACCGGTTCTGTTGAATATCATCGAAATGGAGCCAAAGGTCAGGGCATAGGAGTGAGATTTATTCTACAGCCATTATCCTCATAACTTGAGTAATGATTTCTGGTATGTGGGAAAGCGAATCATAATCAATGCATTGCAAGATTTTACTAGCTTGTTTCAAATGTGTTAGCTGCCGTGCCTCCATAGTAGCGCAGTGAATAGTTTATGGCCATTCTTTTGACAAGGTTCAAAGTTCAAGTCCTAGTGAGGAGTGAATCTTGTGTTTGTCTTAAGTACACTTTCTCTCTCCCTTCCTTTGAACAAGTGGTGCTTTTGGGTTGTCGGAAAAGTCATGACGTATTTTGGCTCCCGATGGCGGGTTGGGCGATTTTAGAAGTACTAGAGGCATGCGCAGCTCTGTTATTGCTATGGCATTCGACAGGTGCCAGTTCTAGCTGCAGTGTAAAAGGAATAGTGAGCGATTTGGTTGATTTGCATAGATTTGACATCAAGTTGAAGATAGAAGACCAAACTGTGCATTTTCACCATATTTTACTGTTTTATTTCCGTAAAGGGAAGAACGCGCGTCAAGCTTGTGAAAAGTTGCGTAAACTTCACGATGATAATGCTCTACAAGAACGTCAGTGCCAGCGGTGGTTCGTAAAATTCCGTGCAGGTGACTTTGACCTCAACGATGCACCTCGGTACGAGAGGCAAACAGAGGTTGATGACGATCAAATCAAGGAATTGATCAAGTCAAATCCACGTTAAACGACACGAGAGATTGCAGACACATTGCACATCAATCATTCAAGCGTTCTCGACCACTTGAAGAAGCTGGGATACGTAAGCAAGCCCGATGTATGGGTTCCACGTGAACTCAAAGAAGCGCAATTGACGCCGCGTATAAACATCTGCGATATGCTCATTAAACCTGAGGAAAACGATCCTTTTTTCAAGCGACTGATAACTGGTGACGAAACGTGGATTGTGTACAACAATGTGCTGCGCAAACGGTTTTGGTCCCGACGTGCTGCTTCGCCTCAAACGACATCCAAAGCAGACATTCATCGGCGGAAAGTTCTGGATTCAGTGTGGTGGGATTTTAAAGGTGTCGTGTTTTTTGAGCTCCTACCACGGAACCAAACAATCAATTCGAAAGTTTACTGTCTGCAATTGGACAGTTTGAACGAATCCATCATCCAGAAGCGTTCAGAGTTCGTTCATTTTAAAGGTGTTGCGTTCCATCACGACAGCGCGAGACCACACACAAGTTTGATCACCCGCCAAAAATTATTGGAGCTTGTGTGGGATATGTTGCCACACCCAGCATACTCGCCTGATCTTGCGCCTTCAGACTTCCACTTGTCTCGCTCTCTTCAACAGTCCTTGCGTGGTATAACGTTCAATTCAGATGAGGCTATAAATCAGCACCTTGTACAGTTTTTCGCCACAAAAAACAGGTCCTTCTATGAATGAGGCATTCTGCAGCTCACTGAAAGATGGCAAAAGGTTATTGAACAAAATGGACATTTATATCATTGATTGATCTTTGTTTTTTTCTATCAATAAATGACATTTAACAACATTGCTAAAAAACGTCATGACTTTTCCAACAACCCCATAATAAGGGACGGGTCTTGCTTGTAACACATCGAGTTGGATTTTTTTTTTTTTTTTTTTTTTTTTTTGGTTGGAGGTTTAACGACCACCGTGAGCAACTCAATGGGCTATAAGCAGTCGCCCGTCCCTAATTTAGGGTCACTGGTTCCAGGGAAGGGAGAGAGCCAGTGCCGTAAGACAAACACAACATCCATGCCTGACCGGGATTCGAACCCGGACCCCTTACGGACGAATGATCATAGGCCAGCGCCTTAGACCACTGCGCCACCGGGGCGGCAAGAGTTGGATATTCCTCACCCCGCCTAAAGAAAAAAAAAAAAAAAAAAAAACTGCCATGGGCTCGAAACAGCAGGTCTCCATTTATCAGACTAACAAGCTGTTGGCCTGTCATGAGTATGCTAAGATCTCCCTTCTCGGCACCAAGTTAGCCAAGGTAAGCCGAATCTCGCAGTGAAAATAAACCGACGAGTAGGTCGTCGGTATTTGCGCCCTAACCACTACAATACACTGCGCAGCTTTGAGGACAAAAAGCGTATGTTGGCGCTCGCCTCGTACTGGAAAAACATTTCTTTGAAGGTTTAACGACCACCGTGAGCAACTCAATGGGTAATAAACAGCTGCCCGTCATTAATGTAGTGCCACTGGCTCCAGAGAATGGGGCGAGCCAGTGTCGTAAGACAAACACGACATCCAAGCCTCACCGAGATTCGAACTCGGAACCCTCCAGGAGGAATGCTGAGAAGCCAGCTCTCAGACCAATGCGCCACCCAAGCGACCGGAAAGACATTGCACTCACACATATTTTTATCCCGATAAACACATTCCCCGCTGAACTGAGTCGACAGACCTCCAGACCTGTTGCGTGCTAAACGTACACACCGAAACTCTTGCACCCAACGATCATCCAAATTTAAAATTCAACCAAATTGCATTTTTTTCTATTTTTTGTTCTAAAACGTTTTTTTTTTATTGGGATTTTAACGGACACCGTGAGCAACTCAATGGGCTATAAGCAGTCGCCCGTTCCTAATTCAGGGTCACAGGTTCTAGGGAAGGGATAGAGCCAGTGCCGTAAGACAAACACGACATCGATGTCTCACCGAGATTCGAACTCAGACCCTTCACGGACGAATAGTCATAAGCCAGCCTTTAGATTACTGCTCCACCGGGACGGTATTCCAAAAGTTGTCTCAAAAACATTCTCCGCAGTCTGTGACTTTCGTTCAAACCAATTACGCAGTTTGATTGTTCTCTTATAGTCACCTCTCGTCGAGAAAAGTCGATGGTTCTGCTTTTTTGCTAACTCGTTGTAAAAGTCAGAAGAAATAACATGCCAGGAATAAAACTGTTTGTATATGAGCTGGTGATACATTGTTTTAACAGCAATCATACCATACTTTTGCGTTCAAAGCCTTTAGCCCTTTTTTGTTAAATGTGACACAGAAATACAGGCAAGAGGTTCATTGAATAGGCAAGCAGACAAAAGCTTTCGATGCTTGCGTAGTGAGAAAGATAATGTTTTATTATTTACAGGGAGCACAAACTATTGCTTATGATTCAGCAAGTATTATATATGCTCTTATTCAGACCGTGGAAATGCTTGAAAGTATCTTAGTACTTTTCGCTATCGGTCTCTGCAGTTATAATGGACTCCTCTGATCTTTGCTTCTCTCACCCTCACAAGAATAAGAGCAATTAATACTAATTAAATTGAATTTTCATATTAAAGAGTGTGTACTTCATTATCCTTTAAACCAGGTATGTGCAACTTTATCAAAAGCGCGGGCTGAATATTAACTTTAATGTTAGCACTGTCTATAGCATGAGATATATTAAAATTTAAAGATTTCGGTATACACATGTGTATATCTGACAAGAAATATTTCGTTTTTTCTGCATTTTATTTTATTTATGTCGTTAGTATACAAATGCTCGAGTACATTAACAATAAAACGTATCCCTTGAGAGCTTTATTCAGCTATTTATTATTTAATGTTTATATTAACAAACACACACAAAAAGCAACACCAAGAAGGAAGCTTCCGATTGGCCTGAAATTCGCAGCTTACGTGGCCCGCGAGAGGACATGCAAACAATTAGCATTGCAGGGCATAAGAAAATCATGTGCGCCCGGCACGCCACCGAGAAGCACTATGAGAAGGGTGAACAGAAGGAGGAAAGGTGTTGTGCTGCCGGACCTGTGCGAGACAAGCTTCCTGATGTCTCGTCGCAGAATACGGCAGTCATTCCAGCACGATTCGGAGTTCGACAGAGGACGAATAGTGGCTTGTCGCGACAGCGGTTTATCGTACCGAGACATCGACGCCCGTGTGGGACGACATCCAGCCACAGTGAGGCGAGTATGGATTCGGTGGGTGCAGGAAGGACGGACGGACCGACGTGAGCGATTGCCGCAGCCGCGGCACACCACCGAACGAGAGGACCGGCATGTTGAACGGCGGGCATTGACGGCTCGCACCGCCACATCATGAACGTTAGCGCAGGAATTAGGGTGTGTTGCCTAACAACCTGTGTCAGCACGTACCGTTCGACGTCGACTGCAAGAGCGGGGACTTGTCGCACGGCGCTTATTGCTCCTTTTACCATTAACGTTACACCACCGGCGAGTGCGGCGGCAGTGGGCCGCTGAACGCGGCACCTGGACTACGGAATGGTACGACATTGTTTTCTCCGACGAATCCCGCTTCTGTCTGCATTACCACGATGGTCAGATAAGCGTGTGGCCGCACCGCGGCGAGAAACTGTATGACGCCTGCATTATGCAACCCCATACCGGTCCGTAACCTAGCGTTATGGTTTGGGGCGCAATTGGATATGACGCCCGCACCCCTCTGTTATGCATTGCCGGTACACTCAACAGCCACCGCTACATCTCCGTCGTTTTGGAGCCTGTTGTCCTCCCTTACCTGCAGGACCTGCCACCGGCCACGTTTCAACAGGACCATGCGCGCCCGCACGTGGCACGCATCGTGCAACAATTCTTCACGGCCCACCTGGTGTCACTGCTACCGTGGCCCGCCTGTTCTTCCGATATGTCGCTCATCGAATACGTCTGGTCGCTGATCGGCAAACGAGTGGCCCGGCAAGCACCACCCGCGGTTACGCCTGATGAACTATGGCAACGTGTGAAAGCAGCCTGGACCGACATACCCCAAGCCCACATCCAAAGCCTCTTTTGTTTGATGCCGCGGCGTGTAGCTGCCGTTATTGCCAGCCATGGGGTCCACACGAACTGTTGATGTCTGCGTGTTCCTCAAGTCGCACGGGCCTGTAAGCTCAATCCTTTCATCTTTATATCTGTTATGTCCAGTAAATCTGGCTTTTTGCCATCTCGTGTCCTTCTTGGGGTTGCATTTTGTGTGGCCAGCAGTGTATATTCTACTGTTCGCTTTAGCTAGACCTTTTAGCTAGACCAGATACATTCTAGGACGTTTGGGATTGCATGCATCTCACTTGACGGTGAATGCAATGTTAAAGTCCCCGATGAGCAGAAGAAGTATGTTGGGATCGCAGGGTCAGTCGCAAACTATTGTTCTGACATGCTCTGTGGAGTAAAGCATTAGTTGATACAGAAACATCTCGATGTGGTTGAGTGATGTTTGTGGACGAAAATAGATTGAAACTAGAACGAATTTGAATTGGTTGGGTATCTCAACTTCCATTTGTACACCTCCGCGGACATAAATATCCTGTAGACAATTGAATACAGATTACCTGGGTATCGGCAGTCGTGGAAAGGGTTTAGTGACAGGAGTTCTGCACGTTTTCCGATTCTTAAAGACCGCCGTGCCACCGTACTACGCTTCTTCATGCCAGTGTCACGACCTTTACTAGGCTGTTGTTCGTCGTCATCGCCGTGTCTGTTCCACTCTTTGGTTTCAATGTGTTTGAAGCCGGGTATGTCGACGGTTTTGTCTTTATCCAAGTCTCCGTGAATGCCAAGTATTCAGAGCGTGAAGTGACTGGGTCGCTGTTCAAATCCAAGTTGTGTGCCACCACACTTTGAATATTAAACGTGCACACTATAAAATACTCTCTTTTATCGTCGTCGTCAGCAAGTGTGTTGGCTTCGGTGGACACGTGGAGCCGTTACCCTTACTCAACGTTGGGGCCTTTCCTTGCTTTACTGATGTCCAGCAGTTTGAGCCCAACAAACTGTTGAACGTCTTCATCTGTGAATTCCTGTTGTAAGAATTGCTACATAGCAGCATTGGGCCGTTTTAAATAATTTTCGAACTATATGCGGTCACAAACTACACAAACAAAACCCAACTTCTTACCAGTATTGTCACTATCAGTGTTATATTTTATTGTGCTCATCGAGCTCTGTTAAACAACACCTGACACAACGTCCTACGCGTGCACGTTCCCTGGCTATACTAATTTTGCCTTGCGGTGAAACAGTAATTTTCCACTCCAACTTGGCAACCACCTTGTGGCGGCGTGTGACGTCACGCCGCTAAAGGCTAATATTGCATGACATTCTTTCATCCTTGCTCGTTAAACCGTGTATTGCTGATTTCGATATACGTTATAGTTTTAAAGTTATTAAGAGTTGTCTGGTATACACAAAATCGCAACATCGACTTTCGCATAGTTTCCCCCATACCGGAAAAGCGAGGCAAGAAGGTTTCCGTCCAAAAATATATTCACAGTTTAAGTGCTTCCAAATAGCTTTATTTTATTTCGAACAAAAGCTTCGAGTTTCTGATACTTGTCTTCTGGGTAATATTTATTATAAAAGTCAAGAAGATATCCTTGATTTCTGTCTACAGATCGAGTTCTCTTGCAGTTCAATCAGTTCCATTTACAAAAGTTAAACTTGTTTCATGTCAACCTCAAATGTAATAGAGAAGAGTGTTTTAATTTGAGTCCTGTGCTCGAAAATCATGGAACCTAATGTTGAATTCTTCATTCAAAGGCTTCAACTCGTCAGCAAATGAATCCCAATCAAAATCATTGCTGTGGTTTGCTAGTGTGGGGAAAGTCAAAAGCGTTGCTAACCCTCAGTCCACTTTTCCGGAATCGAAGTTTATTCTGAAATGACTTAATCACTTTTAGTTTAGTTGTCACAATAATGTACATTGTGGAATACATAAAGAACACAAATCAGTAATAAAGTAACAGGGTCGCAAAGAGGAAAAAGGCCAAATAGTCCAGACACAGTCCTCTGCTCCGTATTTAAAAAGAAAAAGAACTATAGAAAAATATGAAACAACAGAGAAAAACATATCGATATCAAAAGAAAGTCAAGTCATTGAATGACTATTAGACTCAGTTGGCACTGGTTGACTATAATTTCAGCAATGGGTCTATTCCATAAAAAAGAGCGAAGTGACAACCACTTTATCTTCCGAACCTGGATTCTGTTTCTAGATCCAACTGTAATTTATTATTTGACAACTTATTCCACACCTCTCAGCAGTTTGATATTAAAATATAAATGCAGTGTCAGATATCCAATAATTTATTAAAATATATTAAGAATTCCCTTTATCTAGTAAATATAAACTTACTTTTTTCTTTTTTTTTTTTTTGATTGGAGGTTTAACGACCACCGTGAGCAACTCAATGTGCTTTAAGCAGTCGCCCGTCCCTAATTTAGAGTCACTGGTTCCAGGGAAGGGAGAGAGCCAGTGCCGTAAGACAAACACAACGTCCATGCCTGACCGGGATTCGAACCCGGACCTCTGATCATACGGACGAATGATCAGAGGCCAGCGCCTTAGACCACTTTTTTCTTGAATAGATCTGTATTATTGATAGACGTAAGATATTGAAGTATTCCATTCTAGAATGTTGGACCTAAATAATTGAAGTTTGTTTTTAAAATTTCTGTATGTGGAAACATAGGTACTAATTTGGATCTATTTCTTGTATTGGGTTGTCGGAAAAGTCATGACGTATTTTGGCACCCGATGGCGGTTGGGCGGTTTTGGAAGTACTAGAGGAATGCGCAGCACTGTTATCGCTATGGCTTTCGACAGGTGCCAGTTCCAGCTGCAGTCCAAAAGGAATAATGAGCGATTTGGATGTTCTGCAGAGATTTGACATCAAGTTGAAGATGGAAGACCAAACTGTGCATTTTCGCCATATTTTACTGGCCACCCCGGTAGCGCAGTGGTCTAAGCGATGGCCTCTGATCATTCGTCCGAAAGGGGTCCGGGTTCGAATCCCTGTGAGGCATGGATGTTGTGTTTGTTTTATGGCACTGGCTCTCTCCCTTCCCTGAAACTAGTGACCCTAAATTAGAGACGGGCTACTGCTTATAGCCCATTGAGTTGCTCACGGTGCTCGTTAAACCTCCAATAAAAAAAATCAAGAAATATTTTACTGTTTTACTTCCGTAAAGGGAAGAACGCCCGTCAAGCTTGTGAAAAGTTGCGTAAAGTGCACGGGGATAATGCTCTACACGAACGTCAGAGCCAGCGGTGGTTCGCAAAATTTCGTGCTGGTGATTTTGACCTCAACGATGCTCCTCGGTCCGGGAGGCCCACCGAGGTTGATCACGACCAAATCAAGGCATTGATCGAGTCAAACCCACGTTACACGACACGAGAGATTGCAGATACATTGCACATTCATCATTCAAGCGTTCACGACCATCTGAAGAAGCTGGGAGACGTAAGCAAGTTTGATGTGTGGGTTCCTCATGAACTCAAAGAAGCTCAATTGACGGCGCGTATAAACATCTGCGATATGCTCATTAAACCTGAGGAAAACGATCCTTCTTTCAAGCGACTGATAACTGGCGATGAAAAGTGGATTGTGTACAACAATGTGCTGCGCAAACGGTCTTGGTCCCGACTTGCTGCTTCGCATCAAACGACATCCAAAGCAGGCATTCATCAGCGGAAGGTACTGGTTTCAGTGTAGTGGGATTTTAAAGTTGTGTTTTTCGAGCTCCTACCACGGAACTAAGCAATCAATTCGAATGTGTACTGTCGGCAATTGGACAGTTTAAACGAATCCATCGTCCAAAAACTTCCAGAGCTCGTTCATCGTAAAGGTGTTGTGTTCGATCACGACAATGCGAGACCACACACAAATTTGATCACCCGCCAAAAATTATTTGAGCTTGAGTGGGATGTGTTGCCACACTCACATACTCGCCTGACGTTGCGCCGTCAGTCTTCCACCTGTTTCGCTCTCTTCAACAGTCCTTGCGTGGTATAACGTTCAATTCAGATGAGGCTGTAAATCAGCACCTTGTACAGTTTTACGCCACGAAAGACAGGTCCTTCTGTGAAAGAGGCATTCTGCAGTTCACTGAAAGATGGCAAAAGGTTATCGAACAAAACGGGTGTGACATCATTGATTGATCTTTCTTCTTTTTATCAATAAATGACCTTTGCAAAACATGCCTAAAATATGGTATGACTTTTCCCATAACCCAATAGAATGTTGATTTATGTGGGAATTTATCGAGACCACATTTTGATATAGCCCATATTGCATTCTTAAACATTATCCTCAAATTGTAATCATGTAATCGTATTGTTAACATAATAAGTTTATTAGGTGTAACTGCTGTTTGAAAAACCATGGGAAATTGATGGTTTCCATTTGATATTATCTCAATTAATCTAACGAATTTATTTTGTAGTATTTGTAATTTTTCAATATTATATTTGATGGTTTTACTCCAAGTTAGTATGCAGTAAATACAATATGTTTGTATTAAAGATGCGTATAACAGCAACAGTATTTAATGGGTAAAATTATTCAGATTATTACTGATAATTCCAATATTCCTAGATATTTTATTAGATAAAGCATGTACATGTGCATTCCATTTTAAATCATTTTGTATTATAGTATCCAACATTTATGATGCTTAACAACTTCGATTTATTTTCCATTTTAAACATTTTAATGAGTCCATACAGCCCATGAAGTAAACGTCCTGGAGTTCCTTATTTAGCACGGAGGTTCATTCATCATGTTGAGTTGTAACGTTTAGAAGAAATGCCAGATCACACAGTCGGACTATATTTCCAAACTCCAGCACAGTCTTTCCTTTGATGTCCAAGACACCAGATATCTCATCTCTCAAATCATAAAAGCGCTGCAGCACCTTCCTCTTACAGCACATCTCAGAGTAAAATGTGAGGTTTTTGCTCTTTGACTGTACATCTTTAAGAAATTCTTGAAACGTGCGGTGGTTCGGTGCTTTCCAATTAATGCAATTTATGCAGAAAGCTACAGTGGTCATGAGCTATTCGAATTTCATTTTGAAAAAAACGTTTTTGAAGCACATGCAGAACTTGTATATTGATGTTCATTTCAGATAACTGATTTTAACGCCGACGCCTAAGTTTGACCCAATAATTGCTGGAGCCCCATCGGTTGATATTTCGTTTAGCTTCTCCCACTTATTGTTGAATTTATTAAAAGCATTTACTTCCTGGAAAATACCTTCTTTTGCAGTATCTTTCATTTGCTAAAAAGTAAGAAATTCAACTGTGAGCTAGTGAGGAAAGCAATTGAAAACAACCAAAGCCTTAAGATAGCAAAGGGACATCTCAGTAAGGGAAGAAAACAGATTATGGCTCTGAGAAAAGAAGATGGTTCTATAACAAGAAATAGAGGCGAAATTTTGACAAGAGTGAAAGATTTCTACTCCAAATTATATGAAAGGGATGATACATGTACTCCAGACATCATGAAAGGTACCAGAGTTCTTCCAGTCCTCCCAGCAGAAGTTGCTCATGCAATCAAGAACATGAAGCGGGGGAAAGCTCCAGGAGAAGATGGAATTACTATAGACATCATACAAGAAGCAAGTGGAGAAATTGAAACAGTACTCGCCCAAATTTTCACTCGATGCCTTAATGAAGGGAAGATTCCTGAGGATTGGAACAAGGCTACAATGATCCTGCTACATAAAAAAGGTGACATTGAGGATCTCAGGAACTACAGACCTATCAGCCTCCTATCAGTGGTTTATAAAATCTTCACTAAAGTTCTTTCACACCGCTTGAAGGTAACACTGGACATGGCTCAACCGAGAGAACAAGCTGGATTCAGGAGTGGCTACAGCACAATAGATCATATCCACGTACTGAGAGAACTAATTGAAAGAGCGAGGGAATATAAACTTCCATTGTGCATGGCTTTTATCGATTATGAAAAAGCCTTTGATTCGGTGAAACCATCAGCAGTTACCACGGCTCTGAAATCCTGCGGTATTGAAGATGCATACATTAATATTATTAATAACATCTATGAAAATGCAAGTGCAAAGATTCGGCTGTTTGAAAATACAACACACATAAAAATTGGAAAGGGAGTGAGACAAGGTGACACCATATCTCCGAAGCTCTTTAATGCCACATTGGAAAATGTCTTTCAATCACTGAACTGGGAAAACAAAGGGATAAAGATTAATGGAGATTATCTAACACACCTTCGTTTTGCTGATGACATAGTCATTTTTGCAACTACCCCATCAGAGCTGCAGAGTATGATCCAGGAACTTGCTGACAAGAGTAAAGAAGTGGGATTAAAAATGAACTTTCAGAAGACAAAAGTGATGTTCAATGCTTTTACAAGAAATGAAGATTTATCGATTGATGGAGAAAAACTGGAGATAACAGATACGTACGTTTATCTTGGACAGCAGATATCAAGTGAGGGTCACATTGATGAAGAAATTAATCGGCGTACAAAACTTGCCTGGAGAGCTTTTGGAAGAAACAGCATAATTTTCAAGAGCAATATGCCATTATGTCTTAAAAGAAAAGTGTTTGATCAATGCATCCTTCCAGTGCTTACGTATGGTGCAGAGACGTGGACCCTAACTAAAAGAGACATACAAAGGCTGCAGACAACTCAAAGTAGCATGGAGAGGTGCATGCTTGGTGTAACCAGAAGAGATAAGAAGAGGAACTCGTGGATCCGAAAAATGACAAGAGTGGAAGACATCATGATCAGAGTTAAATCCCTGAAATGGCAATGGGCTGGACATACTGCCAGAAGGACAGACCATAGATGGACAGCCGAAATTTTAGATTGGATTCCAAGGGACAGGAAAAGACCCAGAAAAAGACCACATGGGAGATGGGTGGATGAAATTCGTAAATATGCGGGAGTGACATGGAGGAGACTGGCACAAGACAGACCGTTGTGGAGGAAACTTGGGGAGACCTTCATCCAGCAGTGGATTGATAATGGTTGACAATGATGATGATGATGAAGTAATTCTTCCACATAATTGAATTTAGCATCGACACCACGGACAAATATAGCAAACTGAGTGGCATCGGTGGTGTCTGTTCACTCGTCTAGAGGTATTGAAAATGCTTTAAACTGACTTCTTTCGAGTCTTAATTTTACGTCATCGGCCATTTCATCGAAACCTCGTCCCAATCCAATGAGAAAGACTTATGTATTCAATGATCTTGCTTTTATCAGGACACAGTACCCCAATGACAACAACGAGGTATTCTTTGGCAATGTGTCCTTCGAAATATGGCACTGAGTGTTTTGTAATTTTTTTCCCTGACAAAGCTCGCCCGAAGAATTTTGTTGGCTTCATTAGCCGGTTTTTGGAAAAGCATCTGCTGAGCAGATATACTTTTTTCAAAATTAATATTTTATCTCATCTAACTTTTGAAATTGTCTTAACTGGCGCGTTTGGTATTATGCCATTTTAGGTTGTATTCTTCCACAATGGAAATAGTTTCAAAACAAATACAACCAAATAAACAGGGTTTTCCTTTTGCATGACAAAAGTTATCAGTCCACTTTTCTTGAAATACATTACATTTACTATCCACTTAGTTCCTTTTCAATGACGTCATCTTAATTTAGAACTGCCAAAAATTTAAAATAAAACTAATATAGAAATCGCAATGTGTGACATAACAATTAGGTTGAATATAATAATGTAGCATATCACAACTTTATAAGACACTGAATTCCATACTGACAGTTGTGACCGTGTTGCTCTCGTGCCCAACGCACTACGAACAACGGCACAATATTTCCTGCCCGTTCCGTCCAGTCCGGTCGTTGCATTACGTCCTACCACCTCCAATTTTCGGCTCTTCTCGTCAATCAAAAAGAACTTCAACTTTCGATATCCTCTGCCATCCATCAGCAATTCAGTCGTCCTCCCACATGCTTCTCTCGTCAAAGGATGCTGCTGCTATTGACGTGGTGCCATCTATTGGCGAGAGTGGTCAGTAAGGGACGATATTTAAAGTGCACCTTCTCGATGATTACAGGTGGGCCAGAAGTTGAAATATTCTTCGCGGGCCGGAAAAATTGGGAGTAGGCATAATGCGTTGTACAGGCCTGCTTTAAAGAGTAAATAAACATTAGCCATTGCCAGATGGTTTAAACCATGCTGTAGCGTGAAACAAATGCTTTCCACTGGCGAATCACAAGGCCAGCATTCAAACAGAAGGCTATTACTAAATTCTCTACGTTCACCATGTATCCTGTGCAAAGGTAAACATTGTGAATTTGAGAGTTTCCTTTAAAGGACATGCCCTTTTGGCTCACCAACCACCTACGGACTACGTTAGATGGCCCATCGCTAAATCCATAATATTTTAGGTATTTGGAAATGTTTTCTCAGAGAACTCACTAATGATATCAATAACTTATAGAGCTAGAAAAACAGAGCTTTTTCTGTAACTCAATACTTAAGCCATTAATTTCATTTGAACTACTTGAATGGCAGAGAAAATCTAAAATAAGACGTTTGGAGTAAGCTGAAGGAAGTATATTTTGGGAAACAATGCATAGGAATAATGACTATTTAAAAATTTGGAGGTCTACTGCTACTGTTAAAAAAGGAACAAAATTTCTGTTCAAGTTCAATTATTCACAACATTACAGAGAACAAAACCAATTTTATTTACTCCAATGATTACAACAGTTTGCGCTTTTTGTTAAAAGCTACAAGTCTTTAAGTATTTAATAACAATGTTTTCCTGTTCTTTATTATAACAGGAATAAATTTCAAAAAAGTTAAAGCTCTGAAAAGCAGGGGAATCTATCAATAAAATTTTCAAAAACATCTGAAGACAAAAATATGGATTATAGGGATTCGCTATAAAAATAGGCATAAAAACAATGTAGTCAATTCCGCAGTACAATACAGAAAAATCTGTTGTAGTTCATGCCACACTGCAAAAAAAAGGAAGTACGCCGCTTATATCCTATCTAAATAGTTTTATTCAACTCCAAATGTTCTCCACTCTAGTCATTAAGCATTTGTGTCTTAAATTCATTCAATCCAAACATTTAAATTTTTATTAAAAATATATCACTGCTTGGTTTACCAAGTGACTAAATATTTAGCAGGCATAGTAGAGCTAAACGTCTACACTTACCAAGAAAGTTTAAACATCGTTACACTTCACGATAAGAGTTACATTCATGAAATATTGTCTTTCTATGCACAGTGTTTTATCCTTTAGCGGTAAATGTTTTTAAAAGAGACACACAGGAATCAAGAAATGTTGTCACTTAAATGAACTGTTTGAATTATTAGGCGTTATACCTCGTTGAATAAACTGGACTTCAAAGTGATTGGTCACTTCAGAAGCAAAGAAAAATAAATGATTCATCATTATCTGCCAATTAATGTAAGCGCACCATTGCTTCAGTGCATACAAGCCCACCTATGTGGTGTTGAGAGATCTTCATTACGTGGATGAGCTTTTCGGAACTGTTACGAAACCTCCGTGTCGATTTTGAACAGATACGGAAGCTTCCTGTTGACTTGGAACAGATACGAAGCCTCTCTGGTGCCTTGAAAGAGAGAGAGAGGAAACCTTCCTGGTGACGTGGAACAGATACCATATTTCCCCGGTGACTTGACACGGTTGTACCGCCTTCCTGGATATCTGGAACGTAAAAGAAACTTCCATGGTGACTTGGTATTGCGCCATCTTCCTCGTGACTTGATATGGTTCTACTCTTGCTGGTAACTTTATATCGTACTGCCTCCCTGATGACTTGGAACATACACGAAGCATTCCTGAGAGTTTGGCGTGATCAAACTACCTTCCTGGGGACTTCGCGTGGTGGTTCTACATTCTTGGTGGCTTGGCGTGTTTGTACCACATTCCTGGTGACGTGGCGTAATTGTACTATTTTCCTGATGACTTGGAATGAAATAGAAACCATTCTGATTAGATGGCATGGCTATGCTACATTTCTCGTAATTTGGAACAGATACGGGTCTTTCCTGGTGATTTCGAATGGCTCCGAAACTTTCCTGCAGACTTGGAACGGAAACAAAAGGTCCCTGATGACTTGCCATGTTTGTATTTGTTTCCTTGCGACTTGGAACGGAAACAAAAGGTCCCTGATGACTTGCCATGTTTGTATTTGTTTCCTTGCGACTTGGAACACATATGAAACCTCACTGGGAGCATGGCGTGGTTGCAATACCTTCCTGGGGGCTTGGCGTCATTGTATTACTTTTCCTGGGTGCTTGGAGTAGTTGTGCTACCTTCCAGGTAATTTAGCATGGTTACACTACGTACATTTGTACTTGGCGAGGTTGTACTATTTTTCTGATAACATGGCGTGTCTGTTCTACGCATCTCTAGAATTCTTACCGTTGTACTATCTTGCTGGGAACTAGCCGTGGTTATGCTACTTCCCTGACCGCTAGGCGTGGCTGTTCTGTCCCTCTGTAGAATTCGCATGGTTGTACTACTTCCCTGATGACTCGGCGTGTCTGTTCTATCCCTCCGTAGAATTCGCATGGTTGTACTACTTCCCTGATAACTCTGCGTGTCTGTACTATCCGTCTGTAGAATTCGCATGGCTGTACTACTTCCCTGATGAATTGGCGTGTCTGTTCTATCCCTCTGTAGAATTTGCATGGTTGTACTACCTCCCTGTTGACTCGGCGTGTCTGTTCTATCCCTCTGTAAAATTCGCATGGTTGTACTACTTCCCTGATGACTCGGCGTTCTATCCCTCTGCAGAATTCGCATTGTACTACTTCCCTGATGACTCGGCGTTGCTGTTCTATCCCTCTGTAGAATTCGCATTGTTGTACTACTTCCCTGATGACTCGGTGTGGTTGTTGTATTCCTCTGTAAAATTCGTACGGTTGTATTGCTTCCTTTTTGAGAAATCGTAGTTAAACTACCTTGCCGCACTGGCAAAGCTGTAGTTGCAGAACATTTCTTGTGGCCCGGCAGTAAGGAAGATAAGTCTTTCCTTTGCATAGTCTGTTGCAGGTTCTGAGAATGAGGAACTGCTTCTGCATAACCGTCCTTTTGGTGCACTGCACACTTCTTATTGCTTCGTACGGCTGCTGAAAAACCTTCACACGGCACGGCTTGAAAATCAGGATTGTTTATTCTTGTTGTTGAAAAACCTTCACGTAACATGGTTTTAAAATCTTGATTGCTTATTCCCGATGCAAAACTTCGCCTGCGGGTCAGCACTTCTGAAAAACGTCTCTTGCGGGTCGGCACTTCTAAAAAACTTCGCCTGCGGGTCAGCACTTCTGACAAACTTCGCCTGCGGGTCGGCACTTCTGAAAAACTTCGCCTGCGGGTCGGCACTTCTGAAAAACTTCGCCTGCGGGTCGGCACTTCTGAAAAACTTCGCCTGCGGGTCGGCACTTCGAAAAAGCTTGTCGGAAAGATGACACTTCTGGAATAAAGTGTCGGGAAATGACACTTCTGAAAAATCTTGCCGAGGTGATGGCACTTCTGAAAAAGATTTCCGGGGAGATGGCACTTCTGAAAAAGATTTCCGGGGAGATGGCACTTCTGAAAAAGATTTCCGGGGAGATGACACTTCTGAAAAAGCTTTCCGGGGAGATGACACTTCTGAAAAAGCTTTCCGGGGAGATGACACTTCTGAAAAAGCTTTCCTGGGAGATGACACTTCTGAAAAAGCTTTCCGGGGAGATGACACTTCTGAAAAAGCTTTCCTGGGAGATGACACTTCTGAAAAAGCTTTCCGGGGAGATGACACTTCTGAAAAAGCTTTCCTGGGAGATGACACTTCTGAAAAAGCTTTCCTGGGAGATGACACTTCTGAAAAAGCTTTCCGGGAAGATGGCACTTCTGGAAAAGCTTTCCGGGAAGATGGTGCTTCTGAGAAAGCTTTCCGGAGAGATGGCACTTCTGAAAAAGCTTTCCGGAGAGATGGGTGACGGATCACTTTGTCCGTGTTCATTTCGTCCACGCTCACTTCGTCCGGTTCATTTCGTCCAACGTTCACTTTGTCCGCTGTTCACTTCGACCGCTGTTCACTTAGTCCAATTTTCACTTCGTCCACTGTTCATTTCGTCCACCGTTCACTTTGTCCACATTCATTTCGTCCTCAGAATGAATGGAATACCGTGGACATTTTCTTTTTCGATGAAATTTTCGTTATAGGCAAAAGAAAACTTCAGCGGACATTGCTTGCATGAGATTTTTTTCCTGTCTAAGTTTGTTCGATTAAAATGTATCGATTCTAAATGTTATTTAAAGCTAAACGAGAACTGAACTTTGAAGAGCTTTTTAACTCTCTTTGTGTGTACGATGTCAATCACTACAGCATGACTCACGCTATGTTCGGAAAAGGACTATGAGGTGGGATTTTTTAATAACGCTGCATTTTTACTTAGGCACTAAATATTTACATACGATGTCGAGTTATTAATATTCCATTTTACTTACTTACACACTAAATATTAATTACTATGCCTCATGCGTAGGCAGTTTTGATAGTGTTTTTTGTTTGTTTTTTTGCCGATGTCATATTCATAATGCTTACCTATCAAAGTAATATAATAGAAATAGTATTGTGCTTTTACTGAGGAACCAGATATTAATTCACAGTCCCTAGGATTAGGCCTTTTTCACAGTTTGTACTCTACGGATGACATATCCATAACGTTTACATATCAGCTCAACTTAATAATACTGCGCTTTTCCTTAGGCACTAAATATTATTTCATAGGGCCTAGGCGTTTTTTACAGTTTTTATTGTACGCATGTCATATTTCATGACGTTTACGTACCAAGAAAAGGTAATAACATTGCGCTTTTGCTCAAGCACTAAATATTATTTCATAGGCCCTAGGCTTAAACCAAGGCTTTTTTTACCATTTTTATTCTACGGATGGCATATTCATAATGATTGCGTATCAACCCAAACTAAAAATATTGCGTTTTTAATCAGGCACTAATGTTATTTCATAGGCCCTAGGCATCGGTCTTTCTTGAAGTTTTCATTGTACGGATGTCATATTCATAACGTTTACGCATGAAGACAAGGTAATAATAATGCGCTTTTACTTAGGCACTAAAGATTATTTCATAGGACCTAAGCCTTTTCACAGTTTTTATTCTAAGCATGTCATATTTATAACGTTTACGTATCAAGATAAGCCAATAATAATGCGCTTTTACTCTAGCACTAAATATTTCATAGGCCCTATGGCTATTGCTTTTTTACCTTATTTAGTTTGCAAATGTCATATTCATAATGCTTACGTATGTATAAATTCAAGCTACTAATATTGCGCTTTTAATCAGGCACTAAATATTGTTTCATAGTCCCTAGGCCTAGGCCTTTTTTGCAGTTTTTATTCTACCGATGGCATATTCATAACGTTTACGTATCAAGTCAAGGTAATAAATAGTATTGCGCTTTTCTACAGGCACTAAATAATATTTCATAGGACCTACGCCTAGGCCTTTTTTACCGTATTGCTCAAGCACTAAATATTATTTCATAGGCCCTAGGCCTAAGCCTAGGCTTTTTACAGTTTTTGTTCTACGGATGGCATATTCATAATGTTTGCGTACAAAGTCAGGCTAATAATATTGCGCTTTTCCTTAGGCACCAAATATTATTTCATAGGGCCTAGACCTAGGCCTTTTTTACAGTTTTTATTTACGCATATCATATTTATAACATTTACGTATCAAGACAAGGTAATAATATTGCGCTGTTGCTCAAGCACTAAATATTATTTCATAGGTCCTAGGCCTAAGTCTAGGCTTTTTTTACAGCTTTTGTTCGACGGATGGCATATTCATAATGTTTGCGTATCAACTCAAGCTAATAGTATTGCGCTTTTAATCAGGCATTAATGTTATTTCATAGGCCCTAAGCATCGGTCTTTCTAGAAGTTTTCATTGTACAGATGTCATATTCATAACGTCTACGTATCAAAACAGTCTAATGGTATTGCGCTGTTGCTAAGGCACTAAATAATAATTATATAAGCGACGATGTCTTTCCCATAGCTTTGGAAAAAAAGTAGGTAAATGAAAAACTTGTAGAGTAATGGATTTCGCTCTTTTTTTTTTTTTTTTTTGCACTTTTTTTAGCACATTTTTTAAAAAAATAGATCGTGCTTATGGTATCTGTCCAATTTACCTTGTGGAACACCACACGTTTGTGTTTGAGAAATTCTGTGGGTCTCAGCTTTATCGCTACGAAGTGTTTATGTACGTTCTCTTCAAAAGTCCAATTGACAATGTTTTTTTTTCTTTTTGTTTACGCTGTGCCATTCACTACAATAGAGATGTGGAGCTTCACCCTCTCTAAGTAATGCACAGATTTCCCGCTTGAGGGCGTGAAGATCAAACACTTTACTTCAGTATCTCTGTTCCTGGAGACCTATTTGAAAAGTTTTTTTCCTTAGCATAGCTTTTTTCATGGAGAATACTTTTCACCTATTTTCAACTTTTCCATTATGCAAGATTCTTCCGCTTGAAAGCGCAGAGTTATGTCATGTTTCCTTCTATATTTCTTCTTTAATTGTTCAATTTGAAAATCGGTTCGTCTCCGATACTTCCTTCTGCTATTAGAAATTTTTTGTGCGCCATTTGTTAATCTTCGTAATGCACTTTTTAGTCTCTGGCGAAAGAAAGTAGATGTTTCTATGTGTGGATGTTTTACGGTTTGTAAAAACCCGATTGCGATGTTTTTCTAACTGGTTGCATTGACTGTGAATAACTTTGATTGATTTAATTCGCGTCGGAATAGATTTAAAAGATGAGCTTATTGCAACCGAAAATTCGGTGTCATCTTTCTAGTTCTCCGTAATAATGCTCGCCTTATTGTTGCATATGAACAATGTATAGAAACATCGTTCCGAATCACTCTTGTTGCAGTTCGGGTTACGACGTTCCGCGTGATATTAGGCGCCTTCAGCTCTTCAGCCACAGTGTACTGCCTTAATATTTTTGTTTTTTGATTAATGTAAGTAAATCTAAAGGACGCACAGTTTTTTTATGAGCATTATTTCTTCATTTTTCATGTTACTAAGAAAGCTGCATTTACTTAATTTTGGGGGGGGCGGGAGCGGGGGAATCCAGAAAAAATGAATCCTTCTAAGTTCAGCATTGGTACAGGTATAGGAATATGTAAAATTGTATAACTTTAATTTAATCCAAGATTTGAAATTTTGATTTCGTAATATTTTCATTGAACATTTTGAAAAACGTACAGCTTTTGTGTCTATGTGATTTTTTATAGTTTTTGTCTGGTTTTTATTTTATTTTTATTTTCTCTTTTTTAACATTTTTTCACAGTAAAGTCGTCCACAGAAACTCTTCCACATCGGAAATCTTTTCACGGAACAGTGTCCTTATCTTTCCGAGTGATTGACGGGGCATAATTTGCTGCTTAAACGAAATATTTAACAGGGGGGGGGGAGAACTGATGGAGTCACCATTTGCATTTTTAATGCTATTTATAATGAGGAGCAGTTTATACATGTAGAAGAAGGGCGTAGGGGAGGCTTCCGAGATTACCATTATAAATTTCACCCTAATTTTTTGATATCCAGGACGCGAAACGAAAGATTGGTACCCGGCAAACTCGTACAAGATTTTAAGCTACAACCTAAATATATGGTACGTGTAAACATTAAATAAAAGCAAATTAAAGGGGCCTAACACATCAGCCCTTAGATGTCTACAACGCACCGTGGCGGCGAGCCTTTTTTGGAAGATTTTAAGTTACCACCTAAATATTTTGTATGTAAATATGTAATAAAAGCTAATACTATGGACTTGACAGGTCATTCTCCAGGTGATTACCAAGCACTTAGGCCGCGCCTTTAAATAATTCCTTAAGACACAAATACCATTTGATGACAGTAATTCTTGAATGGTATGCCAAATGATTTCCACATAGTTTCAATATTAATTTGAGTGTGATGTAACTTAAATCTTCCATAGGCTGTAACTTTAAATCATCCAAAAGTTTGAAAAATTTCAGTGTAATTATCTCGACTGGAGGTGGAGCCGGCAGACCCCAAATTAAACGTACCCTGCATCCAACTCAAAAATGTTACACCAGATCTCTACTATACTCTCAGAATTTACTCAGCGTGACAAAATCTGGTTCTAAAAGACGATCCGCTCCCACCCCTCTGGAAGGGGGTTTATCCCCCAAAATATCGCTTGTTGACTAATTCATGGATGACATGCCAGATGATTTCCACGTAATGTTACATAGAAAAGTTGGACGTGCACGGACAGCCATCCATATGTCTGTTCGTGCACGTCCCACTGTTTTAGTACTATTAACTTATATGACTAGACCATATTAAACAATGTTTATGCGGGAGTAAAAGCTCAAAATTATTAATTTGACTTGTTATGTAAACGACTAAACGTTACGAATATGAGCACAGCCCTGTCCGAGACCCATATTTTTAATGCTTGGGTAGAAATGCAACATTAGGACAACCTACCATGATACAAATAATTTATTTTCCCATTTCACCAACTCACCACAAACTACGGAGAACTGGAAAAAGTGAAATCAAACGTGCGATTTTTATACAACCCCCAACAGTTTTGTGGTTAGATTACATGGAAGTGAACACGAAGAAATCATAAAATACAGTTCTTATACGGCCCCCTAGTGCTTTTGCGATCACTTGTTCGCCTGGTCTTTTAGCCAGGAAATCACAAAATTTCTTAATTTCTAAGATAATGGAAATGAGATATGAAAAAAAAAAAAATGTGAATAACAATTTCAGACGCAGGAGAAAAGATAGCAACGTTATTTTTTATGCAGAGAAACTTTATGGCTCTGAAATTGCATCTGTCCAGTTTTACATGAGACCAGGCTGTCCGCACATATTTTCAAACGACATCCTTTCAAAACCACTGCATGAAGATATTCAATGCTAATTTTTCTTAGAGAAAAACAGAAAAAAGCCGCTATATTTATTGACTTAAAAATAGAACATCATTCTAAAAGATATATACTACGTCAGGGTTACGAAGAAGCACGATCAACACCTGGTTTCAGTTGCACCGATGTCAACAGGTATGTGGAAGTGACAAATCAGTCCTTTTGTGTTTTGTACAACTACCACCTCCCAGATTTGGTTTAGAACAGAGTGTTGAATGTATCACCAGTATAAATAATAATAATAATAATAAAACACCGGCATGTCTGTAAAGACTGTAGGCATAAGCGACAAAGCTCAGTAACCTGACCTTTAGACTGTATGCACTATAATCCCAGTTAACTTAAGAGTGTACTATTATCGAAGGTACGAGGAGCTACTGCCTCCGCTATGATAACTAGTGAATAGCGTTTCGAATAAAAAAGCAACAGAATTATTGCTCAGAGTCATCATTTTTCTTTGTCCAGCAGTTATCAGACAAAACTGTCATTAAAGACAATTTTTCAAAATGGCCAAACGGTTTAGAAATAGATTTCACATGAGAAGTTAATCAATGAAGAGCCTTGCTTTATCGGCCGCTGAACTGTCCAGGTTTGAAATCTAAATTTGTGGTTCAAGAAGGGGTGGTATGGGTGGAAGACTTTTCGCAACACAGAAACAATAAAGTGAGAAATAGCAAAATGCGATAGGTGTGTACTGGCCGTCCATCGGAATTTGGTAGTTGGGGGATTGAAATATCTCACAATTAGGGGTGATAGCATGCATTAACAGGTCTTCCGTCTCGTGTAACTACCCTGAGTCCAGGGCTCTGAGTCACAAGGCGATGCAAGGTGTTAAATTGCCGAAGGGTACTACTCTGTTCGGATTACGCTTGGGATTACTGAAGTCGGTACTTAATGAGGGGAGGGGGAAGTGAAGGACAAAAATAATCTCCCTGAGTGTCAGGAAAGGAAGTTTGACTTGAGAAAACAATAATATATATTGTCTTCATAAAATATATTTTCGACAATATAAGATATATTGTTGACAATATAAAATATTCTCGTATTTAAGAACATTTAAAATATCTTCAATTTGACCTAATTTTTTTGCTTAACATAAGATAATTTTCAAATTATCACGGTGTCCTAATCTTAAGTGTCCATCCTAAATATACTCGTAAATTACCATTTTTAGACAACACGGGAACGCAAGAATGCATGATATTGTCGTAATGAATTTGTTTGATGGTTAAGTATACATGGTTCCTGATGGCTTGAGTGGTAAAAAAATTCCGATGGCTAATTCGTCAACTGAAGAAAATAGTTCCTCCAAATGATGACACATCCAGATTATTAGAGCCTAATATATAAAAAATATATATATATTTAAACGGCAATTTTTTGTTCTGCTGAGGTTTCAGTCATTTTTCGCGCAAAACTATATTTCGGAACTTGTGTGTTGCGTGCCTCCATTTGACCAACACGACTAAGTGTTTTCTCATAAATTGGGCAGAGTACCACTCATACATATTCTTGCCTTACCTATCTCAGAATATACGTTATGTTATTGACTATAACTTTTGGGAGAGTAAGCCAGATCCGGGCCCCTTTTCTTCGCCTTTTCCACAAGAGAAAAACAATCCACCATAAAATAATTTTTCGATCGTACTTGAAATCAGAAATAAATCCATATTAGCTATCCGATGGCCGAGTCGTTCGAGGTCAGGAATTCGAGGACTAATCATTCGCCAAAGATAGGTTCCGGTTCGAATCTCGGTGAGGCATAAATGGCGTATTTGTCTTACGGCACAGTTTCTCTCCGTTTCCTGAAACCAGTGACACAAAATTAGAAATGGGCGACTGCTAATAGTCCATTGAGTTGATCACGATATACATGAGATTCTTAATGATGCCGAGACACGATTAATAATGGAAGTAATTGCAACTTTTAAAGACGATACTTTGATTTGCAATTAAGACCAGCTAAAATCACTAGCAAGATCTTTCAAACCCACTATGGGTTCGTCATCAGCCACAGTGAAGGTGAAGCAACGTAGTTATATAGCCGAAAGCAATCACCCACAGTGCAACAGCATGGTAAGGTGCTGCTTCAACCCTTCAAACACACGCATTCGAGATGTATACAAATAATGCAAATAAACTACAAAACACGGTTATGAGTTCTGATAGTGTGTACAATGATTTGATATAAAATGTTTAAATGAGGTCGGTAGAATCCATGGCACGTCATCGGTACAACAGTGGTCAGCAAAGATATTTATGTACAGACTTTCTGTAAACAATAAGTCAGAAAAGTCAGTAAACAAACTTTCTGTAAACAATTGCTCACGATGGTCGTTAAAGCTAAAAAAAAAAAAAAAAGAGAACAAGAGGCGGAGATACAGCTGCAAACAGAAGGGCACAAATTCCACCTACCGACAGAACTGTGATGTTAAAACTCCTCAAATACTAACCTAAAGTGTTCCAAAGGGATAATGACGTCCCGTGTTGAAAGAATTTTTTAAATCGTATATGTACAAGTACAATACAAGCAGAGATTTTGAAAAAAACAGATAGGCGCCCCACTAGCGGCGAAATTAAGAATTATTTTCAGAAGAAAATACGCACAACGAGTTCTCATAGTTTGTAGCATTTGACAGAAAAAGAATTTTTTATATTGGGGTTTAGTAATGCAGGTACTGCTGTAAACGGAAACGTGAAGTTACGTACTTAAAATCCGAAATCTAGAAGCAAACGTATGCTCAACAAATATCAACAAATATTGATGCGTTAAGAAAAACCATAATAACGTATGCGTTAAGAAAAACTGGAAATTATATGAGAAACCTTTCGCACCGGACACGGTCTCCAACAAAAAAATAATTTTTCAAATCGGACTCTTACAAGTACAGGTATCGACAAAAATAAGATATACATCTACGCCCTCTGGCGGGGAAACCATACGCTATTTTAAACAGAAGGTATTCTCAAAAGATTTTCCGAGGTCAGCGGTATAGGTCCACGAAAGAATTCTTTCAGAAGCTTAGATTTTTCTGCAAATACATCAGAAGCAGAAATAAACACTTGCGGACCCTGGTGACCAAACCATTCCTTACCAAAAATTAGAAATTATGTGCAAAACATTTACCACGAGAAGCTGTTTCCAATGCAGGAAGAATTTTTCAAATCGGACTTTAGAAGCAGAGATATTGAGGAAAACAAAATTTATCTTTACGCCCCTAGCGGTAAATATATCCATTACTTGAAAAAGAAACTGTGCCTAAAGTTGTAAACAGCTTCGAAAGGAAGAAATAATTTCTTCAATCGGATATTTAGAAGCAAATATATGGATTAAGGGTGTGCAAGGTCAGGTGATGAGGAATATACCATAGCGTCTCTTGACAAATCTCAACCCCCGCCTTCTCGCGGTGCATCGTGTTCCAAAAAAGGGTTTCTGACGACCGAAAAATAGCGGTATAAATACCACCTGGATTAGAGGGAATGCTATCCCACACTCACCAACCCGCTTGGCATGCGTGACGAGTTATGGCCAACCTCCTGCCCTCACCAAACCAAAAAGACGATGACATTGATGAAGAAATTAATCTGCGTATAAAACTTGGTTGGAGAACTTTTGGGAGAAACAGTACAAATTTTAAGAGCAATATATATCATTATGTCTCAAAAGAGAAGTGTTTAGTCAATGCAGAGTCGTGGACCTTAACTAAAGACATACAAAGACTACAGACAACTGAAAGAAGCCTGGAGAACTCCATTCGTGATGTAACCAGGAAAGATAAGATGAAGAACTCGTGGATAAAGAAAACGACATCATGATCAGAGTAAATTCCCTGAAATGGTAATGGCTGGACATATTGCCAGAAGGATGGACCACCAATGGATATCCGAAAATTTAGACTGAATTCCAAGGGACACGAAAAGACCATGAAGATGACCAGATGGGAGATGGGTGGATGAAATTCGAAAGCATGCGGAAGTGACGTGGATGAGACTGGCTCAAGATAGGCCGTTGTGGAAGAAACTTGGGGAGACCTTCAACCAGAATTGGAATGATAATGGTTGACAATGATGATGATATGAAATGAAATGTATTTTAAATTCGATGTCACATGTATTTACGCCCTTTAGCGGCGAACTTATGCATCAGGAAAAAACCGGAATGCAAGGATCATCATTCTCATGTTTTCAGGCTTCCCAATGCAAAAAGAATTTTTCTAATCGGATTAATAGTTGCAGAGATATGTTGTCCACAGACAGACGGACGGACGGACAAGCACGATCTTTTTTTACAAAGCACGCCCTAAAAAGATCAGTATTATCTCCTCAAGTCTACGGTCCTCAATGTGCACGTATAATATTTTTTTATTTTTTTTTATTTTTTGTGTGCTATTTTCTGTCCTTGGTCGCCAATGTCTTTCGAAACTGTCATCACTGCTCTCATCTGAGCAAGAATGTTTGCCGTATATCTTAAACACATTTCTTTCCTTTTTTTTTTTTTTTTGTTTTGTTCATAGTTGTGTGGGAGCGGAGATATCTCTCCTTTCGGTACTAAGAGAGCCACCTGAGTGCAACAAAAATAAATGTCAACATAACATTGTTCAGTATAAACGAGCCCTCTTTTTTATTTTTATTATTCTTTTTTTTTTTCCCCTATTCTTTTTTTTTTTTTTTTCCCTATTCTTTTTTTTTTTTGCGAGAATCTGCGTTGGGTCGTCGGCAGGATCACCATATGGCGGGAGTCTACCTTCTCAAAGAAGGCACCCTATGCAGTTCTCTTTGTGTATTTCGACTCCTTATCCTGGATACATTTTTATTACTTTTTTCTTACAATGAGTACACATATATTACGCTACAACGTATTACATTTTTATACACATTACACAAATTTATAAGAAATCATATACTACTGTACATTATGGTGAATTGCATATTTCCACATATTTGAAAAAAGTTTTTGGAGTCAGACATTGGCTTGTTTTTGTGCGACATATTTTTGCCATACTTTTACAATGATCAGAATTGTAAATCGTGCCCAATTGACTTTAAATATGACATTATTGGAACATTGCCATAACTTCTTACAACTCTGGCAATCCTTTCGGTCAAATCTCTATATTTCTTCTTTTGCTGCGGAAGAATTTGCCCAGCTTGTAGTCGTTCTTTTAAAGCACAAATCGAAGACTCTTCAAGCTGAAGACGTTTCACTAAAGTTCTGATACTTGGGTGTGCTATTCCAACTGTTTTGTTGAAAGCACTGTTCCAGCCTTCCAAAGAGTTAGTTCTTCTTGGGAGACCAGCTATCACTGATTCATATTGAGACCACAAGGACGCTTCATACATTGGTCGTCGTCGGCGGCCTCCTCGAGACAATGTGCCAATATATGTTGCCTCGAAGTAATCCACAACACTGTCTAATTCCTGTGGAAAATTCTCTGACGTAGTCAAACTTTCGAATGCTTCCTCGACCGCAGTTATTGGGACAAATGCAAGCGCCGGCAGGCAGCGCGTCAGAAGAGAAAAATTAGCATCTTCTAAATATCTGGTTTGCAAACCTGCAGTTTGCACACGCCGCCAGATTGATTGGCTCAGATGGAAAAAGCAGCCATGCACAGAAACTAGAGAGAACCTTGTCTTGAATGCTGAAATAGCTGCTGCTTCGAAATCAATTATTACTGATTCTGGCGACAAAACGCCTGCTACATCAATCGTATGCAAAAGTTCAAGATATGTGGCAGTGTTTTTGCTTTTGAGCAACGCGAAGACACATGGCACACTTACAGAATTTTCCAAAAGGGCATGAATTGTGTAAAGTTGTAAGAAGCCATGAGGCGCGACATAAAAAGTCCCATCTGCTAACCAATTTTTATATTCACATAAAATTTCCAGGCACCTCCTTGAACAGAACAAAAGATGGTCTCCACACGGAATATAAAATGGTTCCCCAGAAGTTGTCACCCGTAAATCACGAGGTATAACTACATCTGCATCCTCGACTGGCATGTTCCGACGACGCTTTCTTCGAATTTGTTGTGCTATGGCTGCCTTTGACTGTAGTTCTGCTACAATTGAGGTTAGAACAGAAAAAATGTTGACAGCACAATGTTTCTTGTGTTACTGCTGATGTCACAATCAGTTGTTTGAATAGTATCTAGTATTTTAGCCTTGGCAACATGTGCTACGGATGGAGCATGGAATTTGTGCTCTCTGGGTTCTCGTATAACATCAGTCCGACAGGCTTTCATCCGTACTCCGCAAGTTCGGTTTTGACAGCGCCAAACTGTATTTCCATCCTTTTCTGTGTCTCTGGTGAAAATAAAACCTTTATAAATGGCTTTTGGCCTACCCTTGGATGATACTACAAATTCCATTGTTCAACTTGCAGCAAGAACTCCGACTACGTTAACCTTTTCCTTAAGAGCGATAGCTAGAACTGATTGCTGCCTTTGCTAACCATCAGGCACCGGTGAGAACCTTGTAACTAAAATGAGCTGTGTCGGTCGCCTCATCTTCTCTAGGATCGGAAAGAGAAGGGGGTGATCTAGTGAGTCAACAAATACTGTAGCCTGGAGCAGTGCTTCGTAAACTGGCTGCCGTGGATGTTTTCAAAGGCTTGTTCGGAATGCCATTAAACAATTAGCTTGGGAGCCTGGGGGACAGCCCTGCTGGGGAAGGATTATATTCGGTCTGTCCCTTCTCTGGTGAATTCTCAGAAATTAGGAAAACATGTCGTTTGAACCGAAACTACACTTGGATAAATATTTCATATCCAGGTAAACTCCCATAGCGGTAAACTCATACACGTTCTCATATAACGGGATGTACACAAATTGCGTTTCGTTCTGAGATCTCGTCAAAGTGTAAGAGTTTTCTTAGTGGAACTAAACGAAATGCACTAGTTTTCGTAGTGATGTAAATGCATATGTAAGATCATAATGACACAAGGTCTATACAGAAGCTTTCTGACTCACTGAATTTTGAGTTATGATTTTAATATTTGGCATGTGATAACATGTAATAAAAGCTAATCAAAAGAGACTCAACAAATCGGTCTTCAGATGCTGACAACACACCTACGCCGCGGGAATTTTTGGAAGTATTGAAATTACAACCTTAATATTTTATATTTGTAAACATTTTATTAAAGCTAATGTAAGGCACTCCAATGGATCATTTCTCAGCTGTTTACAAGCACCTAGGCCGCTGGCCTTTTTGAAAGATTTGTAGTTTCACCCTAGGTATTTGTAATCATTTTATAAAAGCTAATAAAATGCACTCATCATTCATCGGATTGGTAAAACAGGTACTAGCTGAAGGACAAAGAAACAACTCGCCGAATAAAAATTATGTGACTGAATGATAAATTATTCACATTGTCAGTGCAGACGACATTGTTAAATTGACAGGAACTCGTCACTACTGAAAAATGAGTTGCAACGTAATGTTTGCAGCATACAAAACGTTTCAGCCTATCTCCCAAAAAATAGGCATTTTATATACGAGCCCTTAGCGTTTGTGTGATCAGTTTTTCTGTGCTTAAGCACTAGTCGGTGTCATTAGAAAATTTTCGTACCTGTGAGATATAAAAAATATTGTTATGAACCCTGAACACCTATTCTAGAGTGGACAGAAAAAACCTTACTTTCTGTATTTTTTAATTAAGCCCTCCCCCCCCCCCCAATGGTACAGATAGGCCCCGCAGACCTCTTTGGGGCCGCCCCGGGGGCGCAGTGGTCTAAGCGATGGCCTCTGATGATTCGTCCGACAGGGGTCCGGGTTCGAATCCCGGTGAGGCATGGATGTTGTGTTTGTCTTACGGCACTGGCTCTCTCCCTTCCGTGGAACCAGTGACCCTAAATTAGGGACGGGCGACAGCTTATAGCCCATTGAGTTGCTCACGGTGGTCGTTAAACCTCCAATAAAAAAAAAAGATCTCTTTGGGAAGGGGAGCTAAAGACTACAAGATGTTATCTTACGTTGGCGATTTCATGAAACAAAGGTTTCGCAATCCTTGCTCTGAGTTATAGGAGAATCTTCACTAATAATTATAAATGCAACTGATTTGCGAATTGCAGGGAACCTCTGACAGATTGTCTACGCTTCTCACCCTTTCCTTCCCAGACAAGGTTCTGCCATTAGCCGATGCCCACATACAATTAATTCATTTTTGAATTTGTCAGGGGTTCCCTGCAATTCAAAATGTCTTCAGCTTGAAGAGTCTTCGGTTTGTACTTTAAAAGAGCGACTACGAGCTGGGCAAATTCTTCCACAGCAAAAGAAGAAATATAGAGATTTGACCGAAAGGATTGCCAGAGTTGTAAGAAGTTATGGCAATGTTCCAATAATGTCATATTTAAAGTCAATTGGGCACAATTTACAATTCTGATCATTGTAAAAGTATGGCAAAAATATGTCACACAAAAACAAGCCAATGTCTGACTCCAAAAACTTTTTTCAAATATGTGGAAATATGCAATTCACCATAATGTACAGTAGTATATGATTTCTTATAAATTTATGTAATGTGTATAAAAATGTAATACTTGTAGCGTAATATATGTGTACTCATTGTAAGAAAAAAGTAATAAAAATGTATCCAGGATAAGGAGTCGAAATACACAAAGAGAACTGCATAGGGTGATTTCTTTGAGAAGGTAGACTCCCGCCATATGGTGATCCTGCCGACGACCCAACGCAGATTCTCGCAAAAAAAAAAAAAAAAAAAAGAATAGGGGAAAAAAAAAAAAAAAAGAATAATAAAAATAAAAAAGAGGGCTCGTTTATACTGAACAATGTTATGTTGACATTTATTTTTGTTGCACTCAGGTGGCTCTCTTAGTACCGAAAGGAGAGATATCTCCGCTCCCACACAACTATGAAACTATGAACAAAAAAAAAAAAAAAAAAAAGGAAAGAAATGTGTTTAAGATATACGGCAAACATTCTTGCTCAAATGAGAGCAGTGATGAAAGTTTCGAAAGACATTGGCGACCAAGGACAGAAAATAGCACACAAAAAAAAAAAAAAAAAAAAAAAATTATCCGTGCACATTGAGGACCGTAATCTTGAGGAGATAATATTGATCTTTTTAGGGCGTGCTTTGTAAAAAAAAGATCGTGCTTGTCCGTCCGTCCGTCTGTCTGTGGACAACATATCTCTGCAACTATTAATCCGATTAGAAAAATTCTTTTGCATTGGGAAGCCTGAAAACATGAGAATGATGATCCTTGCATTCCGGTTTTCCTGATGCATAAGTTCGCCGCTAAAGGGCGTAAATACAGGTGACATCGAATTTAAAATACATTTTATTTCATATCATCATCATTGTCAACCATTATCATTCCAATTCTGGTTGAAGGTCTCCCCAAGTTTCTTCCACAACGGTCTATCTTGAGCCAGTCTCATCCACGTCACTCCCGCATGCTTTCGAATTTGATCCACCCATCTCCCATCTGGTCATCTTCATGGTCTCTTCGTGTCCCTTGGAATTCAGTCTAAATTTTCGGATATCCATTGGTGGTCCATCCTTCTGGCAATATGTCCAGCCCATTACCATTTCAGGGAATTTACTCTGATCATGATGTCGTTTTCTTTATCCACGAGTTCTTCATCTTATCTTTCCTGGTTACATCACGAATGGAGTTCTCCAGGCTTCTTTCAGTTGTCTGTAGTCTTTGTATGTCTTTAGTTAAGGTCCACGACTCTGCATTGACTAAACACTTCTCTTTTGAGACATAATGATATATATTGCTCTTAAAATTTGTACTGTTTCTCCCAAAAGTTCTCCAACCAAGTTTTATACGCAGATTAATTTCTTCATCAATGTCATCGTCTTTTTGGTTTGGTGAGGGCAGGAGGTTGGCCATAACTCGTCACGCATGCCAAGCGGGTTGGTGAGTGTGGGATAGCATTCCCTCTAATCCAGGTGGTATTTATACCGCTATTTTTCGGTCGTCAGAAACCCTTTTTGGAACACGATGCACCGCGAGAAGGCGGGGGTTGAGATTTGTCAAGAGACGCTATGGTATATTCCTCATCACCTGACCTTGCACACCCTTAATCCATATATTTGCTTCTAAATATCCGATTGAAGAAATTATTTCTTCCTTTCGAAGCTGTTTACAACTTTAGGCACAGTTTCTTTTTCAAGTAATGGATATATTTACCGCTAGGGGGCGTAAAGATAAATTTTGTTTTCCTCAATATCTCTGCTTCTAAAGTCCGATTTGAAAAATTCTTCCTGCATTGGAAACAGCTTCTCGTGGTAAATGTTTTGCACATAATTTCTAATTTTTGGTAAGGAATGGTTTGGTCACCAGGGTCCGCAAGTGTTTATTTCTGCTTCTGATGTATTTGCAGAAAAATCTAAGCTTCTGAAAGAATTCTTTCGTGGACCTATACCGCTGACCTCGGAAAATCTTTTGAGAATACCTTCTGTTTAAAATAGCGTATGGTTTTCCCGCCAGAGGGCGTAGATGTATATCTTATTTTTGTCGATACCTGTACTTGTAAGAGTCCGATTTGAAAAATTATTTTTTGTTGGAGAGCGTGTCCGGTGCGAAAGGTTTCTCATATAATTTCCAGTTTTTCTTAACGCATACGTTATTATGGTTTTATTTAACGCATCAATATTTGTTGAGCATACGTTTGCTTCTAGATTTCGGATTTTAAGTACGTAACTTCACGTTTCCGTTTACAGCAGTACCTGCATTACTAAACCCCAATATAAAAAATTCTTTTTCTGTCAGATGCTACAAACTATGAGAACTCGTTGTGCGTATTTTCTTCTGAAAATAATTCTTAATTTCGCCGCTAGTGGGGCGCCTATCTGTTTTTTTCAAAATCTCTGCTTGTATTGTACTTGTACATATACGATTTAAAAAATTCCTTCAACACGGGACGTCATTATCCCTTTGGAACACTTTAGGTTAGTATTTGAGGAGTTTTAACATCACAGTTCTGTCGGTAGGTGGAATTTGTGCCCTTCTGTTTGCAGCTGTATCTCCGCCTCTTGTTCTCTTTTTTTTTTTTTAGCTTTAACGACCATCGTGAGCAATTGTTTACAGAAAGTTTGTTTACTGACTTTTCTGACTTATTGTTTACAGAAAGTTTGTACATAAATATCTTTGCTGACCACTGTTGTACCGATGACGTGCCATGGATTCTACCGACCTCATGGAAACATTTTATATCAAATCATTGTACACACTATCAGAACTCATAACCGTGTTTTGTAGTTTATTTGCATTATTTGTATAGATGTCGAATGCGTGTGTGTGAAGGGTTGAAGCAACACCTTACAATGCTGTTGCATTGTGGGTGATTGCTTTCGGCTATATAACTAAGTTGCTTCACCCTCACTGTGGCTGATGACGAACCCATAGTGGGTTTGAAAGATCTTGCTACTGATTTTAGCTGGTCTTAATTGCAAATCAAAGTACCGTCTTTAAAAGTTGCAATTATTTCCATTATTAATCGTGTCTCGGCAGCATTAAGAATCTCATGTATATCGTGAGCAACTCAATGGACTATTAGCAGTCGCCCATTTCTAATTTTGTGTCACTGGTTTCAGGAAACGGAGAGAAACTGTGCCGTAAGACAAATACGCCATTCATGCCTCACCGAGATTCGAACCGGAACCTATCTTTGGCGAATGATTAGTCCTCGAATCCCTGACCTCGGACCATTCGGCCATCGGGTAGCTAATATGGATTTATTTCTGATTTCAAGTAAGATCGAAAAATTATTTTATGGTGGATTGTTTTTCTCTCGTGGAAAAGGCGAAGGAAAGGGGCCCGGATCTGGCTTACTCTCCCAAAAGTTATATTCAATAACATAACTTATATTCTGAGATAGGTAAGGCAAGAATATGTATGAGTGGTACTCTGCCCAATTTATGAGAAAACACTTAGTCGTGTTGGTCAAATGGAGGCACGCAACACACAAGTTCCGAAATATAGTTTTGCGCGAAAAATGACTGAAACCTCAGCAGAACAAAAAATTGCCGTTTAAATATATATCATCATCATCATCATTGTCAACCATTATCAATCCACTGCTGGACGAAGGTCTCCCCAAGTTTCCTCCACAACGGTCTGTCTTGTGCCAGTCTCCTCCAGGTCACTCCCGCATACTTTCGAATTTCATCCACCCATCTTCCATGTGGTCTTCTTCTGGGTCTTTTCCTGTCCCTTGGAATCCAATCTAAAAATTTCGGCTGTCCATCGATGGTCTGTTCTTCTGGCAGTATGTCCAGCCCATTGCCATTTCAGGGATTTAACTCTGATCATGATGTCTTCCACTCTTGTCATTTTTCGGATCCACGTGTTCCTCTTCTTATCTCTCCTGGTTACACCAAGCATGCACCTCTCCATGCTTCTTTCAGTTGTCTGCAGCCTTTGTATGTCTCTTTTAGCTAAGGTCCACGTCTCTGCACCATACGTAAGAACTGGAAGGATGCATTGATCAAACACTTTTCTTTTAAGACATAATGGCATATTGCTCTTGAAAATTATGCTGTTTCTTCCAAAAGCTCTCCAGGCAAGTTTTGTACGCCGATTAATTTCTTCACTAATGTGACCCTCACTTGATATCTGCTGTCCAAGATAAACGTACGTGTCTGTTATCTCCAGCTTTTCTCCATCAATCGATAAATCTTCATTTCTTGTAAAAGCATTGAACATCACTTTTGTCTTCTGAAAGTTCATTTTTAATCCCACTTCTTTACTTTTGTCAGCAAGTTCCTGCATCATACTCTGTAGCTCCGATGGGATAGTTGCAAAAATGACTATGTCATCAGCAAAACGAAGGTGGGTTAGATAATCTCCATTAATCTTTATCCCTTTGTTTTCCCAGTTCAGTGATTGAAAGACATTTTCCAATGTAGCATTAAAGAGCTTCGGAGATATGGTGTCACCTTGTCTCACTCCTTTCCCAATTTTTATGTGTGTTGTATTACCAAATAGCAGAATCTTTGCACTTGCATTTTCATAGATGTTATTAATAATATTAATGTATGCATCTTCAATACCGCAGGATTTCAGAGCCATTGCAACTGCTGATGGTTTCACCGAATCAAAGGCTTTTTTCATAATCGATAAAAGCCATGCACAATGGAAGTTCATATTCCCTCGCTCTTTCAATTAGTTCTCTCAGTACGTGGATATGATCTATTGTGCTGTAGCCACTCCTGAATCCAGCTTGTTCTCTCGGTTGAGCCATGTCCAGTGTTACCTTCAAGCGGTGTGAAAGAACTTTAGTGAAGATTTTATAAACCACTGATAGGAGGCTGATAGGTCTGTAGTTCCTGAGATCCTCAATGTCACCTTTTTTATGTAGCAAGATCATTGTAGCGTTGTTCCAATCCTCAGGAATTTTCCCTTCATTAAGGCATCGAGTGAAAATTTGGGCGAGTACTGTTTCGATTTCTCCACTTGCTTCTTGTATGATGTCTACAGTAATTCCATCTTCTCCTGGAGCTTTTCCCCGCTTCATGTTCTTGATTGCATGTGCAACTTCTGCTGGAAGGACTGGAGGAACTCTGGTACTGGTATCTTTCATGATGTCTGGAGTGCATGTATCATCCCTTTCATATAATTTGGAGTAGAAATCTTTCACTCTTGTCAAAATTTCGCCTCTATTTCTTGTTACAGAACCATCTTCTTTTCTCAGTGCCATAATCTGTTTTCTTCCCTTACTGAGATGTCCCTTTGCTATCTTTAGGCTTTGGTTGTTTTCAATTGCTTTCCTCACTAGTTCACAGTTGAATTTCCTTACGTCTTCAGTGATATTTTTTCTTACTGTCTTGCATAGCTCTATATATTCCACTTTGGAAGTCACATCTTCTTTAGTTGTCCTCATCTCTCTTCTTTTTTGCATCAACATTTTGGTTTTTCCTGATAATTTGTTCACATGCAATTTGTTCTTAGACCCAGCTAATTTTGTTGCTGTTTCCATAAGAGCTTTGGTTACTTTTCTGTTAACTTCAGAAATATCCACTTCTTCCGATGTTAGGCCTTCTAAAGCAGAGAATCTGTTCTTCAGTTCCAATTTGAAGGTATTATGGTGTTTTTTAAGGTTGGTTATGTCAATACATTTTGTTTGTCTTATGAGCTTGCTACGTTCGAGTTTAGTGTTGAGGTGCATCTTACATCTCACCAATCTATGGTCACTGCCTGTGTTGAACTTGTTTAGTACACTGCAGTCTTCTATGACAAATTTTTTGTTACACATAATAAAAATCAATTTCACTTGTCGTCCCATTTGGATGTCTCCATGTCCATTTCCTGTGTGGCTTTTTCTTGAAAAAGGAGTTCAAGATGAAAAACCCTTCTGCCTCTGCAAACTCTACGAGAGTATTTCCAATATATATATATATATATTTTTTATATATTATGCTCTAATAATGTGGATGTGTCATCATTTGGATTAATTATTTTCTTCAGTTGACGAATTAGCCATCGGAATTTTTTTACCACTCAAGCCATCAGGAACCATGTATACTTAACCATCAAACAAATTCATTCCGACAATATCATACATTCTTGCGTTCCCGTGTTGTCAAAAAATGGTAATTTACGAGTATATTTAGGTTGGACACTTAAGATTAGGACACCGTGATAATTTGAAAATTATCTTATGTTAAGCAAAAAAATTAGGTCAAATTGAAGATATTTTAAATGTTCTTAAATACGAGGATATTTTATATTGTCGAAAATATATTTTATGAAGACAATATATATTATTGTTTTCTCAAGTCAAACTTCCTTTCCTGACACTCAGGGAGATTATTTTTGTCCTTCACTTCCCCCTCCCCTCATTAAGTACCGACTTCAGTAATCCCAAGCGTAATCCGAACACAGTAGTACCCTTCGGCAATTTAACACCTTGCATCGCCTTGTGACTCAGAGCCCTGGACTCAGGGTAGTTGCACGAGACGGAAGACCTGTTAATGCATGCTATCACCCCTAATTGTGAGATATTTCAATCCCCCCAACTACCAAATTCCGATGGACGGCCAGTACACACCTATCGCATTTTGCTATTTCTCACTTTATTGTTTCTGTGTTGCGAAAAGTCTTCCACCCATACCATCCCTTCTTGAACCACAAAGTTAGATTTCAAACCTGGTTAGTTCAGCGGCCGATAAAGCAAGGCTCTTCATTGATTAACTTCCCATGTGAAATCAATTTCTAAACCGTTTGGCCATTTTGAAAAATTGTCTTTAATGACAATTTTGTCTGGTAACTGCTGGACAAAGAAACATGATGATTCTGAGCAATAATTCTGTTGCTTTTTTATTGCAAACGCTATTCACTAGTTATCATAGCGGAGGCAGTAGCTCCTCGTACCTTCGATAATAGTACACTCTTAAGTTAACTGGGATTATAGTGCATACAATCTAAAGGTCAGGTTACTGAGCTTTGTCGCTTATGCCTACAGTCTTTACAGACATGCCGGTGGTTTTTTTTTTATTATTATTATTTATACTGGTGATACATTCAACACTCTGTTCTAAACCAAATCTGGGAGGTGGTAGTTGTACAAAACACCAAAGGACTGATTTGTCACTTCCACATACCTGTTGACATCGGTGCAACTGAAACCAGGAGTTGATCGTGCTTCTTCGTAACCCTGACGTAGTATGTATCGTTTAGAATGATGTTCTATTTTTAAGCCAATAAATATAGCGGCTTTTTTCTGTTTTTCTCTAAGAAAAATTAGCATTGAATATCTTCATGCAGTGGTTTTGAAAGGAAGTCGTTTGAAAATGTGTGCGGACAGCCTGGTCTCATGTGAAACTGGACAGATGCAATTTCAGAGCCATAAAGTTTCTCTGCATAAAAAATAGCGTTGCTATCTTTTCTCCTGCGTCTAAAATTGTTATTCACAATTTTTTTTTTTCATATCTCATTTTCATTATCTTAGAAATTAAGAAATTTTGTGATTTCCTGGCTAAAAGACCAGGCGAACAAGTGATCGCAAAAGCACTAGGGGGCCGTATAAGAACTGTATTTTTGATTTCTTCGTGTTCACTTCCATGTAATCTAACCACAAAACTGTTGGGGGTTGTATAAAAATCGCACGTTTGATTTCACTTTTTCCAGTTCTCCGTAGTTTGTGGTGAGTTGGTGAAATGGGAAAATAAATTATTTGTATCATGGTAGGTTGTCCTAATGTTGCATTTCTACCCAAGCATTAAAAATATGGGTCTCGGACAGGGCTGTGCTCATATTCGTAACGTTTAGTCGTTTACATAACAAGTCAAATTAATAATTTTGAGCTTTTACTCCCGCATAAACATTGTTTAATATGGTCTAGTCATATAAGTTAATAGTACTAAAACAGTGGGACGTGCACGAACAGACGTATGGATGGCTGTCCGTGCACGTCCAACCTTTCTATGTAACATTACGTGGAAATCATCTGGCATGTCATCCATGAATTAGTCAACAAGCGATATTTTGGGGGATAACCCCCCCTTCCAGAGGGGTGGGAGCGGATCGTCTTTTAGAACCAGATTTGGTCACGCTGAGTAAATTCTGAGAGTATAGTAGAGATCTGGTGAAACATTTTTGAGTTGGATGCAGTAAACGTTTAATTTGGGTTCTGCCGGCTCCACCTCCAGTCCAGATAATTACACTGAAATTTTTCAAACTTTTGGATGATTTAAAGTTACAGCCTATGGAAGATTTAAGTTACATCACACTCAAATTAATATTGAAACTTTGTGGAAATCATTTGGCATACCATTCAAGAATTACTGTCATCAAATGGTATTTGTGTCTTAAGGAATTATTTAAAGGCGCGGCCTAAGTGCTTGGTAATCACCTGGAGAATGACCTGTCAAGTCCATAGTATTAGCTTTTATTACATATTTACATACAAAATATTTAGGTGGTAACTTAAAATCTTCCAAAAAGGCTCGCCGCCACGGTGCGTTGTAGACATCTAAGGGCTGATGTGTTAGGCCCCTTTAATTTGCTTTTATTTAATGTTTACACGTACCATATATTTAGGTTGTAGCTTAAAATCTTGTACGAGTTTGCCGGGTACCAATCTTTCGTTTCGCGTCCTGGATATCAAAAAATTAGGGTGAAATTTATAATGGTAATCTCGGAAGCCTCCCCTACGCCCTTCTTCTACATGTATAAACTGCTCCTCATTATAAATAGCATTAAAAATGCAAATGGTGACTCCATCAGTTCTCCTCCCCCCCCTGTTAAATATTTCGTGTAAGCAGCAAATTATGCCCCGTCAATCACTCGGAAAGATAAGGACACTGTTCCGTGAAAAGATTTCCGATGTGGAAGAGTTTCTGTGGACGACTTTACTGTGAAAAAATGTTAAAAAAGAGAAAATAAAAATAAAATAAAAACCAGACAAAAACTATAAAAAATCACATAGACACAAAAGCTGTACGTATTTCAAAATGTTCAACCTAGCAAAAACACAAGTGCTGGGAAACTGCTGGCCACCAGCTGGCAGTGATGGGTCACTGCTGGCTGAAATCTGCCGCGCACGGCCCGGTAGTGGTCCGTTGGTGGCAGCGCTATCAGTTGGCGAGCCATTGATGGCCCTGCAGCATCGCCGTGAATTGTGGGCCTCCTAGCAAGTGCCACTAGTGGCCCGTTGCTGGCAACCAATGCAACCCCCCAACAGCAAGTGGAAGCATCGGGACTGCGCATGCGCAGAAGCAAGCCTTGCTGTGTCTATCATGGTACCAGTTAGTTGAAGACGACGCTATCGCTATCGTGTTATTTTAGTGGATGTTAAGAAAAAAATCCATATGTGGAGAGGCGAATTAATTTCCTAATGAAATTTTACGTCGACGAAGATATCAGATTAAGCCGTGAAATACTAGATTACAGCCATGAAAGACACCCACTCCATTCCCATGAATAACAATTCATGGAATGGAGTGGATGAATAACAAGAAAAATTTTGAAACCGCTTGAAACACATGTCCTGGAAAACCATTAAAATAGCGTTTGTTGGAAGAAAAAAGAATTATACGTGTACAAAATTTATTAATTATTTGAAAGAAAAAAAAAGCAACGCTATGTGGTGTACTCATCCATGGGTTGAATACACAAGACTGGGAGGAATTCGCTTTTGAAAATAACGAGAAGTAAAATAAAATATCTTTTACTCTTTAAAACAAATGTAGCTTCTGACAACGGAAAGGAAAGACATAACGTTAAAAATGTAACAGAATGTGACATGAACCCGGGTAAATATATATTTATTCAACAATCTCTTTTCAAGACGGCAAGACAGTACAAAACTATGGAAAGCGACTTTAAGTATGTACACGCATTGAAAATGAGTGAAGTTCCCTTAAGGTAAAAAAAAAACTATCGTTACGTTGAAAGAATTAATTTATCAATTATATGAAACTGACTTTTATGAAAAATACCTCGCAATATAATAAAATGAAAGAGGGAAGCATTCGATTACAAATTGCATACCAAACAGATAGCTTCCAGCACGTACGTCAGTGTCGTGAATTAGTCCGGTAAGTAGCGAGCGCGGCTTCCACGTAAACGGCCAGGATCGAATTTAGTCAGATGCAAAAGGCGGTTTTCAGGTGTGTCGAGAAAATTTCCCCAGCGCAGAGCGTTAATTCACAAGCTTCGTAAGGGTAGAAAAAAATTGTAGCTTTAGGAAACTGCGGTTATCCTTGCTTTTTTTTTATTATTGCTACTATTGGGAAATTGACGGACAAGATTCGGCAAGCCACCAGTTACGTCACATGGTTTCTGGCTGCCACTAACGGCCCAGTAGCGGACCACACCAGGCTAGCCATCATTTCTGGCAAGTACTTGCAGGGCCACTGAAAGGTCACTGAAGGGCCACTTGTGGCAGCTACTGCCTGTGATGGACCACTGATGGCCCTGTTGTGGCATATGACAACTGATGGGGTGCCAACTGTTGGCCAGAATTGCTGGCCCTTCTGTTGGCCGCCCGGACATTTTATTGACTGTTCGGCAGCGGCAACATAGTGCTGGGACATTGCTGGCAGTGCTGGCTGCCAGCAATGGACCACTGCTGGCCCAGCAATATTGTTTTTGCTGGGAATGAAAATATTACGAAATCAAAATTTCAAATCTCGGATTAAATTAAATTTATACAATTTTACATATTCATATACTGTACCAATGCTGAACTTAGAAGGATTCATTTTGTCTGGGTCGTCCCGGTGGCGCAGTGGTCTAAGGCGTTGGCCTCTGATCATCCGTCCGTAAGGGGTCCGGGTTCGAATCCCGGTCAGGCATGGATGTTGTGTTTGTCTTACGGCACTGGCTCTCTCCCTTCCCTGGAACCAGTGACCCTAAATTAGGGACGGGCGACTGCTTATAGCCCATTGAGTTGCTCACGGTGGTCGTTAAACCTCCAACCAACCATTTTGTCTGGATCCCCCCCCCCCCCAAAAAAAAAAAAAATTAAGTAAATGCATGCTTTCTTAGTAACATGAAAAATGAAGAAATAATGCTCATAAAAAAACTGTGCGTCCTTTAGATTTACTTACATTAATCAAAAAACAAAAATATTAAGGCAGTACACTGTGGCTGAAGAGCTGAAGGCGCCTAATATCACGCCGAACGTCGTAACCCGAACTGCAACAAGAGTGATTCGGAACGATGTTTCTATACATTGTTCATATGCAACAATAAGGCGAGCATTATTACGGAGAACTAGAAAGATGACACCGAATTTTCGGTTGCAATAAGCTCATCTTTTAAATCTATTCCGACGCGAATTAAATCAATCAAAGTTATTCACAGTCAATGCAACCAGTTAGAAAAACATCGCAATCGGGTTTTTACAAACCGTACAACATCCACACATAGAAACATCTACTTTCTTCCGCCAGAGACTAAAAAGTGCATTACGAAGATTAACAAATGGCGCACAAAAAATTTCTTATAGCAGAAGGAAGTATCGGAGACGAACCGATTTTCAAATTGAACAATTAAAAGAAGAATATAGAAGGAAGCATGACATAACTCTGCGCTTTTAAGCGGAAGTATCTTACAGAATGGTAAAGTTGAAAACAGGTGAAAAGTATTCTCCATGAAAAAAGCTATGCTAAGGAAAAAAAAAAAATTCAAATAGGTCTCCAGGAACAGAGATACTGCAGTAAAGTGTTTGACCTTCACGCCCTCAAGCGGGAAATCTGTGCATTACTTGGAGAGGGTGAAGCTCCACATTTCTATTGTAGTGAATGGCACAGCGTAAAAAAAAAAAAAAAAATGTCAATTGGACTTTTGAAGAGAACGTACATAAACACTTCGTAGCGATAAAGCTGAGACCCACAGAATTTCTGGAATACAAACGTATGGTGTTCCAAAAGGTAAATGGGACAGATACCATAAGCACGATCTATTAAAAATTTTCAAGTTTTCGCATATTATCTGACTTACCATCCTTGTCACATTTACGCCAAAAATCGGATTGTCATCTTCAAAATTTGTATTATATGGCGTAATCCCGTATTTCTTTCATGATTTATCTGCTTCTCCGGGCAATCACGGGATAGGATTGTTAACCTCCAGATTCGCTAAACATGAATGCCGGTTGCTTCGACTAGCGAATCCTGTGATGGTTAAATTCAAATTGATCGGAAACTTGAAACTTGGTCGTTCTGGGTGGTGCAGTGGTTAGCATACCTAGGCGTTTTCTGGGAGACGCGGGTTCGAGTCCCGCTCCAGGACGATGAAAATTTTCAAATTTTCGCATATTATCTGACTTACCATCCTTGTCACATTTACGCCAAAAATCGGATTGTCATCTTCAAAATTTGTATTATATGGCGTAATCCCGTATTTCTTTCATGATTTATCTGCTTCTCCGGGCAATCACGGGATAGGATTGTTAACCTCCAGATTCGCTAAACATGAATGCCGGTTGCTTCGACTAGCGAATCCTGTGATGGTTAAATTCAAATTGATCGGAAACTTGAAACTTGGTCGTTCTGGGTGGTGTAGTGGTTAGCATACCTAGGCGTTTTCTGGGAGACGCGGGTTCGAGTCCCGCTCCAGGACGATGAAAATTTTCAAGTTTTCGCATATTATCTGACTTACCATCCTTGTCACATTTACGCCAAAAATCGGATTGTCATCTTCAAAATTTGTATTATATGGCGTAATCCCGTATTTCTTTCATGATTTATCTGCTTCTCCGGGCAATCACGGGATAGGATTGTTAACCTCCAGATTCGCTAAACATGAATGCCGGTTGCTTCGACTAGCGAATCCTGTGATGGTTAAATTCAAATTGATCGGAAACTTGAAACTTGGTCGTTCTGGGTGGTGTAGTGGTTAGCATACCTAGGCGTTTTCTGGGAGACGCGGGTTCGAGTCCCGCTCCAGGACGATGAAAATTTTCAAATTTTCGCATATTATCTGACTTACCATCCTTGTCACATTTACGCCAAAAATCGGATTGTCATCTTCAAAATTTGTATTATATGGCGTAATCCCGTATTTCTTTCATGATTTATCTGCTTCTCCGGGCAATCACGGGATAGGATTGTTAACCTCCAGATTCGCTAAACATGAATGCCGGTTGCTTCGACTAGCGAATCCTGTGATGGTTAAATTCAAATTGATCGGAAACTTGAAACTTGGTCGTTCTGGGTGGTGCAGTGGTTAGCATACCTAGGCGTTTTCTGGGAGACGCGGGTTCGAGTCCCGCTCCAGGACGATGAAAATTTTCAAGTTTTCGCATATTATCTGACTTACCATCCTTGTCACATTTACGCCAAAAATCGGATTGTCATCTTCAAAATTTGTATTATATGGCGTAATCCCGTATTTCTTTCATGATTTATCTGCTTCTCCGGGCAATCACGGGATAGGATTGTTAACCTCCAGATTCGCTAAACATGAATGCCGGTTGCTTCGACTAGCGAATCCTGTGATGGTTAAATTCAAATTGATCGGAAACTTGAATCTTGGTCGTTCTGGGTGGTGTAGTGGTTAGCATACCTAGGCGTTTTCTGGGAGACGCGGGTTCGAGTCCCGCTCCAGGACGATGAAAATTTTCAAATTTTCGCATATTATCTGACTTACCATCCTTGTCACATTTACGCCAAAAATCGGATTGTCATCTTCAAAATTTGTATTATATGGCGTAATCCCGTATTTCTTTCATGATTTATCTGCTTCTCCGGGCAATCACGGGATAGGATTGTTAACCTCCAGATTCGCTAAACATGAATGCCGGTTGCTTCGACTAGCGAATCCTGTGATGGTTAAATTCAAATTGATCGGAAACTTGAAACTTGGTCGTTCTGGGTGGTGCAGTGGTTAGCATACCTAGGCGTTTTCTGGGAGACGCGGGTTCGAGTCCCGCTCCAGGACGATGAAAATTTTCAAGTTTTCGCATATTATCTGACTTACCATCCTTGTCACATTTACGCCAAAAATCGGATTGTCATCTTCAAAATTTGTATTATATGGCGTAATCCCGTATTTCTTTCATGATTTATCTGCTTCTCCGGGCAATCACGGGATAGGATTGTTAACCTCCAGATTCGCTAAACATGAATGCCGGTTGCTTCGACTAGCGAATCCTGTGATGGTTAAATTCAAATTGATCGGAAACTTGAAACTTGGTCGTTCTGGGTGGTGTAGTGGTTAGCATACCTAGGCGTTTTCTGGGAGACGCGGGTTCGAGTCCCGCTCCAGGACGATGAAAATTTTCAAGTTTTCGCATATTATCTGACTTACCATCCTTGTCACATTTACGCCAAAAATCGGATTGTCATCTTCAAAATTTGTATTATATGGCGTAATCCCGTATTTCTTTCATGATTTATCTGCTTCTCCGGGCAATCACGGGATAGGATTGTTAACCTCCAGATTCGCTAAACATGAATGCCGGTTGCTTCGACTAGCGAATCCTGTGATGGTTAAATTCAAATTGATCGGAAACTTGAAACTTGGTCGTTCTGGGTGGTGCAGTGGTTAGCATACCTAGGCGTTTTCTGGGAGACGCGGGTTCGAGTCCCGCTCCAGGACGATGAAAATTTTCAAGTTTTCGCATATTATCTGACTTACCATCCTTGTCACATTTACGCCAAAAATCGGATTGTCATCTTCAAAATTTGTATTATATGGCGTAATCCCGTATTTCTTTCATGATTTATCTGCTTCTCCGGGCAATCACGGGATAGGATTGTTAACCTCCAGATTCGCTAAACATGAATGCCGGTTGCTTCGACTAGCGAATCCTGTGATGGTTAAATTCAAATTGATCGGAAACTTGAAACTTGGTCGTTCTGGGTGGTGTAGTGGTTAGCATACCTAGGCGTTTTCTGGGAGACGCGGGTTCGAGTCCCGCTCCAGGACGATGAAAATTTTCAAATTTTCGCATATTATCTGACTTACCATCCTTGTCACATTTACGCCAAAAATCGGATTGTCATCTTCAAAATTTGTATTATATGGCGTAATCCCGTATTTCTTTCATGATTTATCTGCTTCTCCGGGCAATCACGGGATAGGATTGTTAACCTCCAGATTCGCTAAACATGAATGCCGGTTGCTTCGACTAGCGAATCCTGTGATGGTTAAATTCAAATTGATCGGAAACTTGAAACTTGGTCGTTCTGGGTGGTGCAGTGGTTAGCATACCTAGGCGTTTTCTGGGAGACGCGGGTTCGAGTCCCGCTCCAGGACGATGAAAATTTTCAAGTTTTCGCATATTATCTGACTTACCATCCTTGTCACATTTACGCCAAAAATCGGATTGTCATCTTCAAAATTTGTATTATATGGCGTAATCCCGTATTTCTTTCATGATTTATCTGCTTCTCCGGGCAATCACGGGATAGGATTGTTAACCTCCAGATTCGCTAAACATGAATGCCGGTTGCTTCGACTAGCGAATCCTGTGATGGTTAAATTCAAATTGATCGGAAACTTGAAACTTGGTCGTTCTGGGTGGTGTAGTGGTTAGCATACCTAGGCGTTTTCTGGGAGACGCGGGTTCGAGTCCCGCTCCAGGACGATGAAAATTTTCACATTTTCGCATATTATCTGACTTACCATCCTTGTCACATTTACGCCAAAAATCGGATTGTCATCTTCAAAATTTGTATTATATGGCGTAATCCCGTATTTCTTTCATGATTTATCTGCTTCTCCGGGCAATCACGGGATAGGATTGTTAACCTCCAGATTCGCTAAACATGAATGCCGGTTGCTTCGACTAGCGAATCCTGTGATGGTTAAATTCAAATTGATCGGAAACTTGAAACTTGGTCGTTCTGGGTGGTGTAGTGGTTAGCATACCTAGGCGTTTTCTGGGAGACGCGGGTTCGAGTCCCGCTCCAGGACGATGAAAAATTTTCAAGTTTTCGCATATTATCTGACTTACCATCCTTGTCACATTTACGCCAAAAATCGGATTGTCATCTTCAAAATTTGTATTATATGGCGTAATCCCGTATTTCTTTCATGATTTATCTGCTTCTCCGGGCAATCACGGGATAGGATTGTTAACCTCCAGATTCGCTAAACATGAATGCCGGTTGCTTCGACTAGCGAATCCTGTGATGGTTAAATTCAAATTGATCGGAAACTTGAAACTTGGTCGTTCTGGGTGGTGTAGTGGTTAGCATACCTAGGCGTTTTCTGGGAGACGCGGGTTCGAGTCCCGCTCCAGGACGATGAAAATTTTCAAGTTTTCGCATATTATCTGACTTACCATCCTTGTCACATTTACGCCAAAAATCGGATTGTCATCTTCAAAATTTGTATTATATGGCGTAATCCCGTATTTCTTTCATGATTTATCTGCTTCTCCGGGCAATCACGGGATAGGATTGTTAACCTCCAGATTCGCTAAACATGAATGCCGGTTGCTTCGACTAGCGAATCCTGTGATGGTTAAATTCAAATTGATCGGAAACTTGAAACTTGGTCGTTCTGGGTGGTGTAGTGGTTAGCATACCTAGGCGTTTTCTGGGAGACGCGGGTTCGAGTCCCGCTCCAGGACGATGAAAATTTTCAAGTTTTCGCATATTATCTGACTTACCATCCTTGTCACATTTACGCCAAAAATCGGATTGTCATCTTCAAAATTTGTATTATATGGCGTAATCCCGTATTTCTTTCATGATTTATCTGCTTCTCCGGGCAATCACGGGATAGGATTGTTAACCTCCAGATTCGCTAAACATGAATGCCGGTTGCTTCGACTAGCGAATCCTGTGATGGTTAAATTCAAATTGATCGGAAACATGAAACTTGGTCGTTCTGGGTGGTGTAGTGGTTAGCATACCTAGGCGTTTTCTGGGAGACGCGGGTTCGAGTCCCGCTCCAGGACGATGAAAATTTTCACATTTTCGCATATTATCTGACTTACCATCCTTGTCACATTTACGCCAAAAATCGGATTGTCATCTTCAAAATTTGTATTATATGGCGTAATCCCGTATTTCTTTCATGATTTATCTGCTTCTCCGGGCAATCACGGGATAGGATTGTTAACCTCCAGATTCGCTAAACATGAATGCCGGTTGCTTCGACTAGCGAATCCTGTGATGGTTAAATTCAAATTGATCGGAAACTTGAAACTTGGTCGTTCTGGGTGGTGTAGTGGTTAGCATACCTAGGCGTTTTCTGGGAGACGCGGGTTCGAGTCCCGCTCCAGGACGATGAAAAATTTTCAAGTTTTCGCATATTATCTGACTTACCATCCTTGTCACATTTACGCCAAAAATCGGATTGTCATCTTCAAAATTTGTATTATATGGCGTAATCCCGTATTTCTTTCATGATTTATCTGCTTCTCCGGGCAATCACGGGATAGGATTGTTAACCTCCAGATTCGCTAAACATGAATGCCGGTTGCTTCGACTAGCGAATCCTGTGATGGTTAAATTCAAATTGATCGGAAACTTGAAACTTGGTCGTTCTGGGTGGTGTAGTGGTTAGCATACCTAGGCGTTTTCTGGGAGACGCGGGTTCGAGTCCCGCTCCAGGACGATGAAAATTTTCAAGTTTTCGCATATTATCTGACTTACCATCCTTGTCACATTTACGCCAAAAATCGGATTGTCATCTTCAAAATTTGTATTATATGGCGTAATCCCGTATTTCTTTCATGATTTATCTGCTTCTCCGGGCAATCACGGGATAGGATTGTTAACCTCCAGATTCGCTAAACATGAATGCCGGTTGCTTCGACTAGCGAATCCTGTGATGGTTAAATTCAAATTGATCGGAAACTTGAAACTTGGTCGTTCTGGGTGGTGTAGTGGTTAGCATACCTAGGCGTTTTCTGGGAGACGCGGGTTCGAGTCCCGCTCCAGGACGATGAAAATTTTCAAGTTTTCGCATATTATCTGACTTACCTTCCTTGTCACATTTACGCCAAAAATCGGATTGTCATCTTCAAAATTTGTATTATATGGCGTAATCCCGTATTTCTTTCATGATTTATCTGCTTCTCCGGGCAATCACGGGATAGGATTGTTAACCTCCAGATTCGCTAAACATGAATGCCGGTTGCTTCGACTAGCGAATCCTGTGATGGTTAAATTCAAATTGATCGGAAACTTGAAACTTGTTCGTTCTGGGTGGTGTAGTGGTTAGCATACCTAGGCGTTTTCTGGGAGACGCGGGTTCGAGTCCCGCTCCAGGACGATGAAAATTTTCAAGTTTTCGCATATTATCTGACTTACCATCCTTGTCACATTTACGCCAAAAATCGGATTGTCATCTTCAAAATTTGTATTATATGGCGTAATCCCGTATTTCTTTCATGATTTATCTGCTTCTCCGGGCAATCACGGGATAGGATTGTTAACCTCCAGATTCGCTAAACATGAATGCCGGTTGCTTCGACTAGCGAATCCTGTGATGGTTAAATTCAAATTGATCGGAAACTTGAAACTTGGTCGTTCTGGGTGGTGTAGTGGTTAGCATACCTAGGCGTTTTCTGGGAGACGCGGGTTCGAGTCCCGCTCCAGGACGATGAAAATTTTCAAGTTTTCGCATATTATCTGACTTACCATCCTTGTCACATTTACGCCAAAAATCGGATTGTCATCTTCAAAATTTGTATTATATGGCGTAATCCCGTATTTCTTTCATGATTTATCTGCTTCTCCGGGCAATCACGGGATAGGATTGTTAACCTCCAGATTCGCTAAACATGAATGCCGGTTGCTTCGACTAACGAATCCTGTGATGGTTAAATTCAAATTGATCGGAAACTTGAAACTTGGTCGTTCTGGGTGGTGTAGTGGTTAGCATACCTAGGCGTTTTCTGGGAGACGCGGGTTCGAGTCCCGCTCCAGGACGATGAAAATTTTCAAATTTTCGCATATTATCTGACTTACCATCCTTGTCACATTTACGCCAAAAATCGGATTGTCATCTTCAAAATTTGTATTATATGGCGTAATCCCGTATTTCTTTCATGATTTATCTGCTTCTCCGGGCAATCACGGGATAGGATTGTTAACCTCCAGATTCGCTAAACATGAATGCCGGTTGCTTCGACTAGCGAATCCTGTGATGGTTAAATTCAAATTGATCGGAAACTTGAAACTTGGTCGTTCTGGGTGGTGCAGTGGTTAGCATACCTAGGCGTTTTCTGGGAGACGCGGGTTCGAGTCCCGCTCCAGGACGATGAAAATTTTCAAGTTTTCGCATATTATCTGACTTACCATCCTTGTCACATTTACGCCAAAAATCGGATTGTCATCTTCAAAATTTGTATTATATGGCGTAATCCCGTATTTCTTTCATGATTTATCTGCTTCTCCGGGCAATCACGGGATAGGATTGTTAACCTCCAGATTCGCTAAACATGAATGCCGGTTGCTTCGACTAGCGAATCCTGTGATGGTTAAATTCAAATTGATCGGAAACTTGAAACTTGGTCGTTCTGGGTGGTGTAGTGGTTAGCATACCTAGGCGTTTTCTGGGAGACGCGGGTTCGAGTCCCGCTCCAGGACGATGAAAATTTTCAAATTTTCGCATATTATCTGACTTACCATCCTTGTCACATTTACGCCAAAAATCGGATTGTCATCTTCAAAATTTGTATTATATGGCGTAATCCCGTATTTCTTTCATGATTTATCTGCTTCTCCGGGCAATCACGGGATAGGATTGTTAACCTCCAGATTCGCTAAACATGAATGCCGGTTGCTTCGACTAGCGAATCCTGTGATGGTTAAATTCAAATTGATCGGAAACTTGAAACTTGGTCGTTCTGGGTGGTGTAGTGGTTAGCATACCTAGGCGTTTTCTGGGAGACGCGGGTTCGAGTCCCGCTCCAGGACGATGAAAATTTTCAAGTTTTCGCATATTATCTGACTTACCATCCTTGTCACATTTACGCCAAAAATCGGATTGTCATCTTCAAAATTTGTATTATATGGCGTAATCCCGTATTTCTTTCATGATTTATCTGCTTCTCCGGGCAATCACGGGATAGGATTGTTAACCTCCAGATTCGCTAAACATGAATGCCGGTTGCTTCGACTAGCGAATCCTGTGATGGTTAAATTCAAATTGATCGGAAACTTGAAACTTGGTCGTTCTGGGTGGTGTAGTGGTTAGCATACCTAGGCGTTTTCTGGGAGACGCGGGTTCGAGTCCCGCTCCAGGACGATGAAAATTTTCAAGTTTTCGCATATTATCTGACTTACCATCCTTGTCACATTTACGCCAAAAATCGGATTGTCATCTTCAAAATTTGTATTATATGGCGTAATCCCGTATTTCTTTCATGATTTATCTGCTTCTCCGGGCAATCACGGGATAGGATTGTTAACCTCCAGATTCGCTAAACATGAATGCCGGTTGCTTCGACTAGCGAATCCTGTGATGGTTAAATTCAAATTGATCGGAAACTTGAAACTTGGTCGTTCTGGGTGGTGTAGTGGTTAGCATACCTAGGCGTTTTCTGGGAGACGCGGGTTCGAGTCCCGCTCCAGGACGATGAAAATTTTCAAGTTTTCGCATATTATCTGACTTACCTTCCTTGTCACATTTACGCCAAAAATCGGATTGTCATCTTCAAAATTTGTATTATATGGCGTAATCCCGTATTTCTTTCATGATTTATCTGCTTCTCCGGGCAATCACGGGATAGGATTGTTAACCTCCAGATTCGCTAAACATGAATGCCGGTTGCTTCGACTAGCGAATCCTGTGATGGTTAAATTCAAATTGATCGGAAACTTGAAACTTGTTCGTTCTGGGTGGTGTAGTGGTTAGCATACCTAGGCGTTTTCTGGGAGACGCGGGTTCGAGTCCCGCTCCAGGACGATGAAAATTTTCAAGTTTTCGCATATTATCTGACTTACCATCCTTGTCACATTTACGCCAAAAATCGGATTGTCATCTTCAAAATTTGTATTATATGGCGTAATCCCGTATTTCTTTCATGATTTATCTGCTTCTCCGGGCAATCACGGGATAGGATTGTTAACCTCCAGATTCGCTAAACATGAATGCCGGTTGCTTCGACTAGCGAATCCTGTGATGGTTAAATTCAAATTGATCGGAAACTTGAAACTTGGTCGTTCTGGGTGGTGTAGTGGTTAGCATACCTAGGCGTTTTCTGGGAGACGCGGGTTCGAGTCCCGCTCCAGGACGATGAAAATTTTCAAGTTTTCGCATATTATCTGACTTACCATCCTTGTCACATTTACGCCAAAAATCGGATTGTCATCTTCAAAATTTGTATTATATGGCGTAATCCCGTATTTCTTTCATGATTTATCTGCTTCTCCGGGCAATCACGGGATAGGATTGTTAACCTCCAGATTCGCTAAACATGAATGCCGGTTGCTTCGACTAGCGAATCCTGTGATGGTTAAATTCAAATTGATCGGAAACTTGAAACTTGGTCGTTCTGGGTGGTGTAGTGGTTAGCATACCTAGGCGTTTTCTGGGAGACGCGGGTTCGAGTCCCGCTCCAGGACGATGAAAATTTTCAAGTTTTCGCATATTATCTGACTTACCATCCTTGTCACATTTACGCCAAAAATCGGATTGTCATCTTCAAAATTTGTATTATATGGCGTAATCCCGTATTTCTTTCATGATTTATCTGCTTCTCCGGGCAATCACGGGATAGGATTGTTAACCTCCAGATTCGCTAAACATGAATGCCGGTTGCTTCGACTAGCGAATCCTGTGATGGTTAAATTCAAATTGATCGGAAACTTGAAACTTGGTCGTTCTGGGTGGTGTAGTGGTTAGCATACCTAGGCGTTTTCTGGGAGACGCGGGTTCGAGTCCCGCTCCAGGACGATGAAAATTTTCAAGTTTTCGCATATTATCTGACTTACCATCCTTGTCACATTTACGCCAAAAATCGGATTGTCATCTTCAAAATTTGTATTATATGGCGTAATCCCGTATTTCTTTCATGATTTATCTGCTTCTCCGGGCAATCACGGGATAGGATTGTTAACCTCCAGATTCGCTAAACATGAATGCCGGTTGCTTCGACTAGCGAATCCTGTGATGGTTAAATTCAAATTGATCGGAAACTTGAAACTTGGTCGTTCTGGGTGGTGCAGTGGTTAGCATACCTAGGCGTTTTCTGGGAGACGCGGGTTCGAGTCCCGCTCCAGGACGATGAAAATTTTCAAGTTTTCGCATATTATCTGACTTACCATCCTTGTCACATTTACGCCAAAAATCGGATTGTCATCTTCAAAATTTGTATTATATGGCGTAATCCCGTATTTCTTTCATGATTTATCTGCTTCTCCGGGCAATCACGGGATAGGATTGTTAACCTCCAGATTCGCTAAACATGAATGCCGGTTGCTTCGACTAGCGAATCCTGTGATGGTTAAATTCAAATTGATCGGAAACTTGAAACTTGGTCGTTCTGGGTGGTGTAGTGGTTAGCATACCTAGGCGTTTTCTGGGAGACGCGGGTTCGAGTCCCGCTCCAGGACGATGAAAATTTTCAAATTTTCGCATATTATCTGACTTACCATCCTTGTCACATTTACGCCAAAAATCGGATTGTCATCTTCAAAATTTGTATTATATGGCGTAATCCCGTATTTCTTTCATGATTTATCTGCTTCTCCGGGCAATCACGGGATAGGATTGTTAACCTCCAGATTCGCTAAACATGAATGCCGGTTGCTTCGACTAGCGAATCCTGTGATGGTTAAATTCAAATTGATCGGAAACTTGAAACTTGGTCGTTCTGGGTGGTGTAGTGGTTAGCATACCTAGGCGTTTTCTGGGAGACGCGGGTTCGAGTCCCGCTCCAGGACGATGAAAATTTTCAAGTTTTCGCATATTATCTGACTTACCATCCTTGTCACATTTACGCCAAAAATCGGATTGTCATCTTCAAAATTTGTATTATATGGCGTAATCCCGTATTTCTTTCATGATTTATCTGCTTCTCCGGGCAATCACGGGATAGGATTGTTAACCTCCAGATTCGCTAAACATGAATGCCGGTTGCTTCGACTAGCGAATCCTGTGATGGTTAAATTCAAATTGATCGGAAACTTGAAACTTGGTCGTTCTGGGTGGTGTAGTGGTTAGCATACCTAGGCGTTTTCTGGGAGACGCGGGTTCGAGTCCCGCTCCAGGACGATGAAAATTTTCAAGTTTTCGCATATTATCTGACTTACCATCCTTGTCACATTTACGCCAAAAATCGGATTGTCATCTTCAAAATTTGTATTATATGGCGTAATCCCGTATTTCTTTCATGATTTATCTGCTTCTCCGGGCAATCACGGGATAGGATTGTTAACCTCCAGATTCGCTAAACATGAATGCCGGTTGCTTCGACTAGCGAATCCTGTGATGGTTAAATTCAAATTGATCGGAAACTTGAAACTTGGTCGTTCTGGGTGGTGTAGTGGTTAGCATACCTAGGCGTTTTCTGGGAGACGCGGGTTCGAGTCCCGCTCCAGGACGATGAAAATTTTCAAGTTTTCGCATATTATCTGACTTACCTTCCTTGTCACATTTACGCCAAAAATCGGATTGTCATCTTCAAAATTTGTATTATATGGCGTAATCCCGTATTTCTTTCATGATTTATCTGCTTCTCCGGGCAATCACGGGATAGGATTGTTAACCTCCAGATTCGCTAAACATGAATGCCGGTTGCTTCGACTAGCGAATCCTGTGATGGTTAAATTCAAATTGATCGGAAACTTGAAACTTGTTCGTTCTGGGTGGTGTAGTGGTTAGCATACCTAGGCGTTTTCTGGGAGACGCGGGTTCGAGTCCCGCTCCAGGACGATGAAAATTTTCAAGTTTTCGCATATTATCTGACTTACCATCCTTGTCACATTTACGCCAAAAATCGGATTGTCATCTTCAAAATTTGTATTATATGGCGTAATCCCGTATTTCTTTCATGATTTATCTGCTTCTCCGGGCAATCACGGGATAGGATTGTTAACCTCCAGATTCGCTAAACATGAATGCCGGTTGCTTCGACTAGCGAATCCTGTGATGGTTAAATTCAAATTGATCGGAAACTTGAAACTTGGTCGTTCTGGGTGGTGTAGTGGTTAGCATACCTAGGCGTTTTCTGGGAGACGCGGGTTCGAGTCCCGCTCCAGGACGATGAAAATTTTCAAGTTTTCGCATATTATCTGACTTACCATCCTTGTCACATTTACGCCAAAAATCGGATTGTCATCTTCAAAATTTGTATTATATGGCGTAATCCCGTATTTCTTTCATGATTTATCTGCTTCTCCGGGCAATCACGGGATAGGATTGTTAACCTCCAGATTCGCTAAACATGAATGCCGGTTGCTTCGACTAGCGAATCCTGTGATGGTTAAATTCAAATTGATCGGAAACTTGAAACTTGGTCGTTCTGGGTGGTGTAGTGGTTAGCATACCTAGGCGTTTTCTGGGAGACGCGGGTTCGAGTCCCGCTCCAGGACGATGAAAATTTTCAAGTTTTCGCATATTATCTGACTTACCATCCTTGTCACATTTACGCCAAAAATCGGATTGTCATCTTCAAAATTTGTATTATATGGCGTAATCCCGTATTTCTTTCATGATTTATCTGCTTCTCCGGGCAATCACGGGATAGGATTGTTAACCTCCAGATTCGCTAAACATGAATGCCGGTTGCTTCGACTAGCGAATCCTGTGATGGTTAAATTCAAATTGATCGGAAACTTGAAACTTGGTCGTTCTGGGTGGTGTAGTGGTTAGCATACCTAGGCGTTTTCTGGGAGACGCGGGTTCGAGTCCCGCTCCAGGACGATGAAAATTTTCAAGTTTTCGCATATTATCTGACTTACCATCCTTGTCACATTTACGCCAAAAATCGGATTGTCATCTTCAAAATTTGTATTATATGGCGTAATCCCGTATTTCTTTCATGATTTATCTGCTTCTCCGGGCAATCACGGGATAGGATTGTTAACCTCCAGATTCGCTAAACATGAATGCCGGTTGCTTCGACTAGCGAATCCTGTGATGGTTAAATTCAAATTGATCGGAAACTTGAAACTTGGTCGTTCTGGGTGGTGCAGTGGTTAGCATACCTAGGCGTTTTCTGGGAGACGCGGGTTCGAGTCCCGCTCCAGGACGATGAAAATTTTCAAGTTTTCGCATATTATCTGACTTACCATCCTTGTCACATTTACGCCAAAAATCGGATTGTCATCTTCAAAATTTGTATTATATGGCGTAATCCCGTATTTCTTTCATGATTTATCTGCTTCTCCGGGCAATCACGGGATAGGATTGTTAACCTCCAGATTCGCTAAACATGAATGCCGGTTGCTTCGACTAGCGAATCCTGTGATGGTTAAATTCAAATTGATCGGAAACTTGAAACTTGGTCGTTCTGGGTGGTGTAGTGGTTAGCATACCTAGGCGTTTTCTGGGAGACGCGGGTTCGAGTCCCGCTCCAGGACGATGAAAATTTTCAAATTTTCGCATATTATCTGACTTACCATCCTTGTCACATTTACGCCAAAAATCGGATTGTCATCTTCAAAATTTGTATTATATGGCGTAATCCCGTATTTCTTTCATGATTTATCTGCTTCTCCGGGCAATCACGGGATAGGATTGTTAACCTCCAGATTCGCTAAACATGAATGCCGGTTGCTTCGACTAGCGAATCCTGTGATGGTTAAATTCAAATTGATCGGAAACTTGAAACTTGGTCGTTCTGGGTGGTGTAGTGGTTAGCATACCTAGGCGTTTTCTGGGAGACGCGGGTTCGAGTCCCGCTCCAGGACGATGAAAATTTTCAAGTTTTCGCATATTATCTGACTTACCATCCTTGTCACATTTACGCCAAAAATCGGATTGTCATCTTCAAAATTTGTATTATATGGCGTAATCCCGTATTTCTTTCATGATTTATCTGCTTCTCCGGGCAATCACGGGATAGGATTGTTAACCTCCAGATTCGCTAAACATGAATGCCGGTTGCTTCGACTAGCGAATCCTGTGATGGTTAAATTCAAATTGATCGGAAACTTGAAACTTGGTCGTTCTGGGTGGTGTAGTGGTTAGCATACCTAGGCGTTTTCTGGGAGACGCGGGTTCGAGTCCCGCTCCAGGACGATGAAAATTTTCAAGTTTTCGCATATTATCTGACTTACCATCCTTGTCACATTTACGCCAAAAATCGGATTGTCATCTTCAAAATTTGTATTATATGGCGTAATCCCGTATTTCTTTCATGATTTATCTGCTTCTCCGGGCAATCACGGGATAGGATTGTTAACCTCCAGATTCGCTAAACATGAATGCCGGTTGCTTCGACTAGCGAATCCTGTGATGGTTAAATTCAAATTGATCGGAAACTTGAAACTTGGTCGTTCTGGGTGGTGTAGTGGTTAGCATACCTAGGCGTTTTCTGGGAGACGCGGGTTCGAGTCCCGCTCCAGGACGATGAAAATTTTCAAGTTTTCGCATATTATCTGACTTACCTTCCTTGTCACATTTACGCCAAAAATCGGATTGTCATCTTCAAAATTTGTATTATATGGCGTAATCCCGTATTTCTTTCATGATTTATCTGCTTCTCCGGGCAATCACGGGATAGGATTGTTAACCTCCAGATTCGCTAAACATGAATGCCGGTTGCTTCGACTAGCGAATCCTGTGATGGTTAAATTCAAATTGATCGGAAACTTGAAACTTGTTCGTTCTGGGTGGTGTAGTGGTTAGCATACCTAGGCGTTTTCTGGGAGACGCGGGTTCGAGTCCCGCTCCAGGACGATGAAAATTTTCAAGTTTTCGCATATTATCTGACTTACCATCCTTGTCACATTTACGCCAAAAATCGGATTGTCATCTTCAAAATTTGTATTATATGGCGTAATCCCGTATTTCTTTCATGATTTATCTGCTTCTCCGGGCAATCACGGGATAGGATTGTTAACCTCCAGATTCGCTAAACATGAATGCCGGTTGCTTCGACTAGCGAATCCTGTGATGGTTAAATTCAAATTGATCGGAAACTTGAAACTTGGTCGTTCTGGGTGGTGTAGTGGTTAGCATACCTAGGCGTTTTCTGGGAGACGCGGGTTCGAGTCCCGCTCCAGGACGATGAAAATTTTCAAGTTTTCGCATATTATCTGACTTACCATCCTTGTCACATTTACGCCAAAAATCGGATTGTCATCTTCAAAATTTGTATTATATGGCGTAATCCCGTATTTCTTTCATGATTTATCTGCTTCTCCGGGCAATCACGGGATAGGATTGTTAACCTCCAGATTCGCTAAACATGAATGCCGGTTGCTTCGACTAGCGAATCCTGTGATGGTTAAATTCAAATTGATCGGAAACTTGAAACTTGGTCGTTCTGGGTGGTGTAGTGGTTAGCATACCTAGGCGTTTTCTGGGAGACGCGGGTTCGAGTCCCGCTCCAGGACGATGAAAATTTTCAAGTTTTCGCATATTATCTGACTTACCATCCTTGTCACATTTACGCCAAAAATCGGATTGTCATCTTCAAAATTTGTATTATATGGCGTAATCCCGTATTTCTTTCATGATTTATCTGCTTCTCCGGGCAATCACGGGATAGGATTGTTAACCTCCAGATTCGCTAAACATGAATGCCGGTTGCTTCGACTAGCGAATCCTGTGATGGTTAAATTCAAATTGATCGGAAACTTGAAACTTGGTCGTTCTGGGTGGTGTAGTGGTTAGCATACCTAGGCGTTTTCTGGGAGACGCGGGTTCGAGTCCCGCTCCAGGACGATGAAAATTTTCAAGTTTTCGCATATTATCTGACTTACCATCCTTGTCACATTTACGCCAAAAATCGGATTGTCATCTTCAAAATTTGTATTATATGGCGTAATCCCGTATTTCTTTCATGATTTATCTGCTTCTCCGGGCAATCACGGGATAGGATTGTTAACCTCCAGATTCGCTAAACATGAATGCCGGTTGCTTCGACTAACGAATCCTGTGATGGTTAAATTCAAATTGATCGGAAACTTGAAACTTGGTCGTTCTGGGTGGTGTAGTGGTTAGCATACCTAGGCGTTTTCTGGGAGACGCGGGTTCGAGTCCCGCTCCAGGACGATGAAAATTTTCAAATTTTCGCATATTATCTGACTTACCATCCTTGTCACATTTACGCCAAAAATCGGATTGTCATCTTCAAAATTTGTATTATATGGCGTAATCCCGTATTTCTTTCATGATTTATCTGCTTCTCCGGGCAATCACGGGATAGGATTGTTAACCTCCAGATTCGCTAAACATGAATGCCGGTTGCTTCGACTAGCGAATCCTGTGATGGTTAAATTCAAATTGATCGGAAACTTGAAACTTGGTCGTTCTGGGTGGTGCAGTGGTTAGCATACCTAGGCGTTTTCTGGGAGACGCGGGTTCGAGTCCCGCTCCAGGACGATGAAAATTTTCAAGTTTTCGCATATTATCTGACTTACCATCCTTGTCACATTTACGCCAAAAATCGGATTGTCATCTTCAAAATTTGTATTATATGGCGTAATCCCGTATTTCTTTCATGATTTATCTGCTTCTCCGGGCAATCACGGGATAGGATTGTTAACCTCCAGATTCGCTAAACATGAATGCCGGTTGCTTCGACTAGCGAATCCTGTGATGGTTAAATTCAAATTGATCGGAAACTTGAAACTTGGTCGTTCTGGGTGGTGTAGTGGTTAGCATACCTAGGCGTTTTCTGGGAGACGCGGGTTCGAGTCCCGCTCCAGGACGATGAAAATTTTCAAATTTTCGCATATTATCTGACTTACCATCCTTGTCACATTTACGCCAAAAATCGGATTGTCATCTTCAAAATTTGTATTATATGGCGTAATCCCGTATTTCTTTCATGATTTATCTGCTTCTCCGGGCAATCACGGGATAGGATTGTTAACCTCCAGATTCGCTAAACATGAATGCCGGTTGCTTCGACTAGCGAATCCTGTGATGGTTAAATTCAAATTGATCGGAAACTTGAAACTTGGTCGTTCTGGGTGGTGCAGTGGTTAGCATACCTAGGCGTTTTCTGGGAGACGCGGGTTCGAGTCCCGCTCCAGGACGATGAAAATTTTCAAGTTTTCGCATATTATCTGACTTACCATCCTTGTCACATTTACGCCAAAAATCGGATTGTCATCTTCAAAATTTGTATTATATGGCGTAATCCCGTATTTCTTTCATGATTTATCTGCTTCTCCGGGCAATCACGGGATAGGATTGTTAACCTCCAGATTCGCTAAACATGAATGCCGGTTGCTTCGACTAGCGAATCCTGTGATGGTTAAATTCAAATTGATCGGAAACTTGAAACTTGGTCGTTCTGGGTGGTGTAGTGGTTAGCATACCTAGGCGTTTTCTGGGAGACGCGGGTTCGAGTCCCGCTCCAGGACGATGAAAATTTTCAAGTTTTCGCATATTATCTGACTTACCATCCTTGTCACATTTACGCCAAAAATCGGATTGTCATCTTCAAAATTTGTATTATATGGCGTAATCCCGTATTTCTTTCATGATTTATCTGCTTCTCCGGGCAATCACGGGATAGGATTGTTAACCTCCAGATTCGCTAAACATGAATGCCGGTTGCTTCGACTAGCGAATCCTGTGATGGTTAAATTCAAATTGATCGGAAACTTGAAACTTGGTCGTTCTGGGTGGTGTAGTGGTTAGCATACCTAGGCGTTTTCTGGGAGACGCGGGTTCGAGTCCCGCTCCAGGACGATGAAAATTTTCAAGTTTTCGCATATTATCTGACTTACCATCCTTGTCACATTTACGCCAAAAATCGGATTGTCATCTTCAAAATTTGTATTATATGGCGTAATCCCGTATTTCTTTCATGATTTATCTGCTTCTCCGGGCAATCACGGGATAGGATTGTTAACCTCCAGATTCGCTAAACATGAATGCCGGTTGCTTCGACTAGCGAATCCTGTGATGGTTAAATTCAAATTGATCGGAAACTTGAAACTTGGTCGTTCTGGGTGGTGTAGTGGTTAGCATACCTAGGCGTTTTCTGGGAGACGCGGGTTCGAGTCCCGCTCCAGGACGATGAAAATTTTCAAGTTTTTGCATATTATCTGACTTACCATCCTTGTCACATTTACGCCAAAAATCGGATTGTCATCTTCAAAATTTGTATTATATGGCGTAATCCCGTATTTCTTTCATGATTTATCTGCTTCTCCGGGCAATCACGGGATAGGATTGTTAACCTCCAGATTCGCTAAACATGAATGCCGGTTGCTTCGACTAGCGAATCCTGTGATGGTTAAATTCAAATTGATCGGAAACTTGAAACTTGGTCGTTCTGGGTGGTGTAGTGGTTAGCATACCTAGGCGTTTTCTGGGAGACGCGGGTTCGAGTCCCGCTCCAGGACGATGAAAATTTTCAAGTTTTCGCATATTATCTGACTTACCATCCTTGTCACATTTACGCCAAAAATCGGATTGTCATCTTCAAAATTTGTATTATATGGCGTAATCCCGTATTTCTTTCATGATTTATCTGCTTCTCCGGGCAATCACGGGATAGGATTGTTAACCTCCAGATTCGCTAAACATGAATGCCGGTTGCTTCGACTAGCGAATCCTGTGATGGTTAAATTCAAATTGATCGGAAACTTGAAACTTGGTCGTTCTGGGTGGTGTAGTGGTTAGCATACCTAGGCGTTTTCTGGGAGACGCGGGTTCGAGTCCCGCTCCAGGACGATGAAAATTTTCAAGTTTTCGCATATTATCTGACTTACCATCCTTGTCACATTTACGCCAAAAATCGGATTGTCATCTTCAAAATTTGTATTATATGGCGTAATCCCGTATTTCTTTCATAATATTTAGTGTTTAAGTAAGTAAAATGGAATATTAATAACTCGACATCGTATGTAAATATTTAGTGACTAAGTAACTGAATATTAATATTAATACTATGCCGACATCGTATGTAAATATTTAGTGCCTAAGTAAAAATGCAGCGTTATTAAAAAAATCCCACCTCATAGTCCTTTTCCGAACATAGCGTGAGTCATGCTGTAGTGATTGACATCGTACACACAAAAAGAGTTAAAAAGCTCTTCAAAGTTCAGTTCTCGTTTAGCTTTAAATAACATTTAAAATCGATACATTTTAATCGAACAAACTTAGACAGGAAAAAAAAAATCTCATGCAAGCAATGTCCGCTGAAGTTTTCTTTCGCCTATAACGAAAATTCCATCGAAAAAGAAAATGTCCACGGTATTCCATTCATTCTGAGGACGAAATGAATGTGGACAAAATGAACGGTGGACGAAATGAACAGCGGACGAAGTGAACAGCGGACAAAGTGAACGTTAGACGAAATGAACCGGACGAAGTGAGCGTGGACGAAATGAACACAGACAAAGTGATAGGGAACCGAGAGATGGCACTTCTGAAAAAGCTTTCCGAGGAGATGACACTTCTGAAAAAGCTTTCCTGGGAGATGACACTTCTGCAAAAGCTTTCCGGGGAGATGACACTTCTGAAAAAGCTTTCCGGGGAGATGACACTTCTGGAATAGCTTTCTGGGGAGATGGCACTTCTGGAAAAGCTTTCCGGGAAGATGACACTTCTGAGAAAGCTTTCCGGGAAGATGGCACTTCTGAGAAAGCTTTCCGGGAACATGGCACTTCTGAAAAAGCTTTCCGGGGAGATGACACTTCTGAAAAAGGTTTCCGGGGAAATGACACTTCTGAAAAAGCTTGTCGGGGAAGTGGCATTTCTGAAAAAGCTTGTCGGGGAGGTGGCATTTCCGAAAAAGCTTGTCGGGCAGATGGCACTTCTGAAAAAGCTTGTCGGGGAGATGGCATTTCTGAAAAAGCTTGTCGGGGAGATGGCACTTCTGGAATAAAGTGTCGGAGAGTTGGCACTTCTGGAAAAGCTTTCTGGGGAGATGGCACTTCTGGAATAAAGTGTCGGGGAAATGACACTTCTGAAAAATCCTGCCGAGGTGATGGCACTTCTGAAAAAGTTTTCCGGGGAGATGGCACTTCTGAAAAAGATTTCCGGGGAGATGGCACTTCTGAAAAAGATTTCCGGGGAGATGGCACTTCGTAAAAAGATTTCCGGGGAGATGACACTTCTGAAAAAGATTTCCGGGGAGATGGCACTTCTGGAAAAGCTTTCCGGGGAGATGACACTTCTGGAAAAGCTTTCCGGGGAGATGACACTTCTGAGAAATCTTTCCGGGAAGATGGCACTTCTGAGAAAGCTTTCCGGGAACATGGCACTTCTGAAAAAGCTTTCCGGGGAGATGACACTTCTGAAAAAGGTTTCCGGGGAAATGACACTTCTGAAGAAGCTTGTCGGGGAGGTGGCATTTCTGAAAAAGCTTGTCGGGGAGGTGGCATTTCCGAAAAAGCTTGTCGGGGAAATGACACTTCTGAAAAATCCTGCCGAGGTGATGGCACTTCTGAAAAAGTTTTCCGGGGAGATGGCACTTCTGAAAAAGATTTCCGGGGAGATGGCACTTCTGAAAAAGATTTCCGGGGAGATGGCACTTCGTAAAAAGATTTCCGGGGAGATGACACTTCTGAAAAAGATTTCCGGGGAGATGGCACTTCTGGAAAAGCTTTCCGGGAAGATGTCACTTCTGAAAAAGCTTTCCGGGGAGATGACACTTCTGAAAAAGCTTTCCGGGGACATGACACTTGTGAAAAAGCTTTCCGGGGACATGACACTTCTGAAAAAGCTTTCCGGGGAGATGACACTTCTGAAAAAGCTTTCCGGGGAGATGGCACTTCTGGAAAAGCTTTCCGGGGAGATGGCACTTCTGAGGAAGCTTTCCGGGAAGATGACACTTCTGAAAAAATTTTCCGGGGAGTTGGCACTTCTGAAAAAGCTTGTCGGGGAGATGGCACTTCTGAAAAAGCTTGTCGGGGAAATGGCACTTCTGAAAAAGCTTGTCGGGGAGATGGCACTTCTGAAAAAGCTTGTCGGAGAGATGGCACTTCTGGAATAAAGTGTCGGGGAGTTGGCACTTCTGGAATAAAGTGTCGGGGAGTTGGCACTTCTGGAATAAAGTGTCGGGGAGTTGGCACTTCTGAAAAAGCTTTCCGGGGAGATGGCACTTCTGAAAAAGCTTTCCGGGGAGATGACACTTCTGAAAAAGCTTTCCGGGGAGATGACACTTCTGAAAAAGCTTTCCAGGGAGATGGCACTTCTGGAAAAGCTTTCCGGGGAGATGGCACTTCTGGAAAAGCTTTCCGGGGAGATGGCACTTCTGAAAAAGGTTTCCGGGGAGATGGCACTTCTGAAAAAGGTTTCCTGGGAAATGACCCTTTTGAAAAAGTTTCCGGGGAAATGGCATTTCTGAAAAAGCTTGTCGGGAAAATGACACTTCTGAAAAATCCTGCCGAGGTGATGGCACTTCTGAAAAAGTTTTCCGGGGAGATGGCACTTCTGAAAAAGATTTCCGGGGAGATGGCACTTCTGAAAAAGATTTCCGGGGAGATGGCACTTCGTAAAAAGATTTCCGGGGAGATGACACTTCTGAAAAAGATTTCCGGGGAGATGGCACTTCTGGAAAAGCTTTCCGGGAAGATGTCACTTCTGAAAAAGCTTTCCGGGGAGATGACACTTCTGAAAAAGCTTTCCGGGGACATGACACTTCTGAAAAAGCTTTCCGGGGACATAACACTTCTGAAAAAGCTTTCCGGGGACATGACACTTGTGAAAAAGCTTTCCGGGGATATGACACTTCTGAAAAAGCTTTCCGGGGAGATGGCACTTCTGGAAAAGCTTTCCGGGGAGATGGCACTTCTGAGGAAGCTTTCCGGGAAGATGGCACTTCTGAAATTTTTTTCCGGGGAGTTGGCACTTCTGAAAAAGCTTGTCGGGGAGATGGCACTTCTGAAAAAGCTTGTCGGGGAGATGGCACTTCTGAAAAAGCTTGTCGGAGAGATGGCACTTCTGGAATAAAGTGTCGGGGAGTTGGCACTTCTGAAATAAAGTGTCGGGGAGTTGGCACTTCTGGAATAAAGTGTCGGGGAGTTGGCACTTCTGGAATAAAGTGTCGGGGAGTTGGCACTTCTGAAAAAGCTTTCCGGGGAGATGGCACTTCTGAAAAAGCTTTCCGGGGAGATGACACTTCTGAAAAAGCTTTCCGGGGAGATGACACTTCTGAAAAAGCTTTCCGGGGAGATGACACTTCTGAAAAAGCTTTCCGGGGAGATGGCACTTCTGGAAAAGCTTTCCGGGGAGATGGCACTTCTGAAAAAGGTTTCCGGGGAGATGGCACTTCTGAAAAAGGTTTCCTGGGAAATGACACTTTTGAAAAAGGTTTCCGGGGAAATGGCATTTCTGAAAAAGCTTGTCGGGGAGATGGCACTTCTGAAAAAGCTTGTCGGGGAGATGGCACTTCTGAAAAAGCTTGTCGGGGAGATGGCACTTCTGAAAAAGCTTGTCGGGGAGATGGCACTTCTGAAAAAGCTTGTCGGGGAGATGGCACTTCTGGAATAAAGTGTCGGGGAGTTGGCACTTCTGGAATAAAGTGTAGGGGAGTTGGCACTTCTGGAATAAAGTGTCGGGGAGTTGGCACTTCTGAAAAAGATTTCCGTGGAGATGGCACTTCTGAAAAAGATTTCCGTGGAGATGGCACTTCTGAAAAAGATTTCCGTGGAGATGGCACTTCTGAAAAAGATTTCCGTGGAGATGGCACTTCTGAAAAAGATTTCCGTGGAGATGGCACTTCTGAAAAAGATTTCCGTGGATATGGCACTTCTGAAAAAGATTTCCGTGGAGATGGCACTTCTGAAAAAGATTTCCGTGGAGATGGCACTTCTGAAAAAGATTTCCGTGGAGATGGCACTTCTGAAAAAGATTTCCGTGGAGATGGCACTTCTGAAAAAGATTTCCGTGGAGATGGCACTTCTGAAAAAGATTTCCGTGGAGATGGCACTTCTGAAAAAACTTTCCGTGGAGATGGCACTTCTGAAAAAGCTTTCCGGGGACATGACACTTCTGAAAAAGCTTTCCGGGGACATGACACTTCTGAAAAAGCTTTCCGGGGACATGACACTTCTGAAAAAGCTTTCCGGGGAGGTGACACTTCTGAAAAAGCTTTCCGGGGACATGACACTTCTGAAAAAGCTTTCCGGGGAGATGACACTTCTGAAAAAGCTTTCCGGGGAGATGACACTTCTGAAAAAGCTTTCCGGGGAGATGGCACTTCTGGAAAAGCTTTCCGGGGAGATGGCACTTCTGAAAAAGGTTTCCGGGGAGATGGCACTTCTGAAAAAGGTTTCCTGGGAAATGACATTTTTGAAAAAGGTTTCCGGGGAAATGGCATTTCTGAAAAAGCTTGTCGGGGAGATGGCACTTCTGAAAAAGCTTGTCGGTGAGATGGCACTTCTGAAAAAGCTTGTCGGGGAGATGGCACTTCTGAAAAAGCTTGTCGGGGAGATGGCACTTCTGAAAAAGCTTGTCGGGGAGATGGCACTTCTGGAATAAAGTGTCGGGGAGTTGGCACTTCTGGAATAAAGTGTCGGGGAGTTGGCACTTCTGAAAAAGATTTCCGTGGAGATGGCACTTCTGAAAAAGATTTCCGTGGAGATGGCACTTCTGAAAAAGATTTCCGTGGAGATTGCACTTCTGAAAAAGATTTCCGTGGAGATGGCACTTCTGAAAAAGATTTCCGTGGAGATGGCACTTCTGAAAAAGATTTCCGTGGAGATGGCACTTCTGAAAAAACTTTCCGTGGAGATGGCACTTCTGAAAAAGATTTCCGTGGAGATGGCACTTCTGAAAAAGATTTCCGTGGAGATGGCACTTCTGAAAAAGATTTCCGTGGAGATGGCACTTCTGAAAAAGATTTCCGTGGAGATGGCACTTCTGAAAAAGATTTCCGTGGAGATGGCACTTCTGAAAAAGATTTCCGTGGAGATGGCACTTCTGAAAAAGATTTCCGTGGAGATGGCACTTCTGAAAAAGATTTCCGTGGAGATGGCACTTCTGAAAAAGATTTCCGTGGAGATGGCACTTCTGAAAAAGATTTCCGTGGAGATGGCACTTCTGAAAAAACTTTCCGTGGAGATGGCACTTCTGAAAAAACTTTCCGTGGAGATGGCACTTCTGAAAAAACTTTCCGTGCGAGATGGCACTTCTGTATAACCTTGCGTGCGAGTTGGCACTTCTGTATAACCTTGCGTGCGGGTTGGCACTTCTGTATAACCTTGCGTGCGGGTTGGCACTTCTGTATAACCTTGCGTGCGGGTTGGCACTTCTGTATAACCTTGCGTGCGGGTTGGCACTTCTGTATAACCTTGCGTGCGGGTTGGCACTTCTGTATAACCTTGCGTGCGGGTTGGCACTTCTGTATAACCTTGCGTGCGGGTTGGCACTTCTGTATAACCTTGCGTGCGGGTTGGCACTTCTGTATAACCTTGCGTGCGGGTTGGCACTTCTGTATAACCTTGCGTGCGGGTTGGCACTTCTGTATAACCTTGCGTGCGGGTTGGCACTTCTGTATAACCTTGCGTGCGGGTTGGCACTTCTGTATAACCTTGCGTGCGGGTTGGCACTTCTGTATAACCTTGCGTGAGGGTTGGCACTTCTGTATAACCTTGCGTGCTGGTTGGCACTTCTGTATAACCTTGCGTGCTGGTTGGCACTTCTGTTTAACCTTGCGTGCTGGTTGGCACTTCTGTATAACCTTGCGTGCTGGTTGGCACTTCTGTATAACCTTGCGTGCTGGTTGGCACTTCTGTATAACCTTGCGTGCTGGTTGGCACTTCTGAAATACTTTGCGTGCTGGTTGGCACTTCTGAAATACCTTGCGTGCGGGTTGGGACTTGTGAAATACCTTGCGTGCGGGTTGGCACTTCTGAAATACCTTGCGTGCGGGTTGGCAATTCTGAATAACCTTGCGTGCGGGTTGGCACTTCTGAATAACCTTGCGTGCGGGTTGGCACTTCTGAATAACCTTGCGTGCGGGTTGGCACTTCTGAATAACATTGCGTGCGGGTTGGCACTTCTTGGAAACCTTGCAGGCGAGTCGGTACTTCTTGGAAACCTTGCAGACGAGTCGGCACTTCTTGGAAACCTTCCAAGAGAGTCGGCACTTCTTGAAACCCTTGCAGGGGAGTCGGCACTTCTTGAAACCCTTGCAGGGGAGTCGGCACTTCTTGAAACCCTTGCAGGGGAGTCGGCACTTCTTGAAACCCTTGTAGGGGAGCCGGCACTTCTTGAAACCCTTGCAGGGGAGCCGGCACTTCTTGAAACCCTTGCAGGGGAGCCGGCACTTCTTGAAACCCTTGCAGGGGAATCGGCACTTCTTGAAAACCTTGCCAATATTTTTGTACTGATGATTCTTTGTGCTGTAACTGATTTGCCACTTTCGCTGGTGCTACAGGACTTTCTCGATAACTTTGCGTATCTGTTGAAGTTACGGTACCTTCTCGATGACTTAATACTGGTGTTACGCCGCTTTCTTTTTCACAAACTCCCTCAGTTTCACGACAATCAAATGGTCCCGCAGTGTCCGGTTTATCAGATGCTTCGAAATTGGATGAATAATTGGAAAATTCCCGTGTTTGTTGATCACGTTGCCGTGAATCTGTCTGTACAGTCTTTGTAGACTTGCATGTAATATTCATGCAACGTGACTCCGTAGTTGTGAATCGAGGTTGTATGAATCCAATACTTGAGAGATCTTCTGAAGTTTCTTCTTGAAATTTACATGGAGCTACCGGTGAGTTATGTATTGTGTTAAATGTGAATGTCTGTATTTGATCCATTACCCTTGTCCCAGTAGAAGATGTGTTTATTTCACACGTCTGGCCGTCTGATGTACGACAAATGTGTGCTTCAAGAGGATTCCTCAATTGAATCCGATTCTCATCTACAATTTTAAATCGAGATTCCGAAGAGTTTTTGGGTTTTCCTTCGCCGGAAGCTTTCTGTACAGAGACAGAATGTTGCGTTTTGTTTGAATTATTTTCATCCAATTCTGTTGAGATATGTTTGTTTTCTACTGCTGTCAAATGAGTCCAATCAGCAACGGGTTGGAAATCTCCCTCGCTCTGGTGTTCTTGCGTAGATTTTTGTTTGCTATTACGTGATATTACCGGTGCCCTCTCGTCTAGTTTGGCTGCGAGGCTTTTTTCTCCATATATGGTAATACCCAATATTTTGTCGTTTAATTTTTTGACGTTTGAGGGTTCAACAGAATATTGTAACTGTAGATCATTAGCAACAAGAGAAAAATCTGAATTACATTGTAAACCACTTGATGCCACTGAAGGATAAACAGTAGATGAACCGCAGGAGCTTCTGGTTCCAGGTTCTGCTGGCATATCATTATTAAAACATCTTATTTCAGAGTTACCATCAGAAGTCCGCGGAATGGCATAGGCAGTTTTTTCGCTCCTTTGGTCTGGTGATTGAATATTTATTTGTGACACCCTACTTTGGTCCTGCACATTTTCAGAAGTGCCCAATTTCGCACTTGTAGATTTCTGATGGTCATCTTCTTGAGCATGTTGAAACTCCGCATTTCGTAGATTCTCATCGCGGTCACTTTCTTTAGTGGATGGATGCTCTTTGATTTTGAATTCTTCGTTTTCCGACTTAACAGAGTTGCTGTCGAGAATTTCAGGATCCTCGCAAAACTGGAAGTTGCTATTCTCACTTCCGCTATTCTTCTTCCTGTGGAAGATTTCAGTTATTAACTTCGCAATTTCAACTGACTGAAAATATTGCAAAAATTACATTTTGTTTTATGCACTTCAACTAAATGTATGTAGAGATTCATCATATACAAAAGAAAAATATGATCAAATATCAAATCAAAAGTACCAAATTATGAAAACAGTAAGGCTACAAAAACCAGCATTTTAACCAACGATATATATTTCTTAATCAAACATGGATAAATTGTTATATTTAAGGCTTAAATTAAAATCTTAATATATCAAAATTGCGCATTTTCCGATGAGAAATGATTCAATGCATGCAAAGTTTGTGCTGGTAGTTGTATATAATCAGTACAAAATACAATTTGTTGATTTCATTAAATCGCACAAATTAACATCGTAGGATTGTCGTACAATATAAACTGAAGTTTCATTCATGTATTCACATATAATAAAACAAAGGCGCAAACGGTCAAAAATTTCTTTCATATCTTGGCTTTTCACGTGATGCTACAACTACATAATGAAAATTATTTATGTGTCGTTATAGGTTTGTTCTAGGAGTTTCAGCACTGTACGCGTCGCATGTACTAGATTTTCGGCAAAATTTGAATATTTTTTCTACTTTTTTTTAAACTTTAAATGATTCCTTCCGAGCTGTTTGATTTTGGTCATCGCCTCTTGGTGATATCTCACGATTCTAAAAACTGTATTTTTATAACGCTGAAATTTTCGAATAACTTATTAAATTTGTTGAAACCTACCCATTTTCCCGTTTGACAAACTAGATCGTCCATCTTAGATATCGCCAAACACCTTCAAATTAATACAGATTGTCACTCATGTTGCATACGGATAAGGGTTGTGACTCATACACGGTCGAGTCACATTATTGTGATCAGCAGCTAATATGCAGGGTAACGGCCGTATGTAGCCCGGACAACATCAACACGGGCTGGAAGTGACTCAATAAAGGTGCTGAAAGGGATTAACAGGTATTTAGAGCCATGCTGACTGCAGTGTATGTCACAGCTGCTGGAAGGTCAGTGGCGGTGGATCAATAGAGCGAACAACACAATCGAAGGGGTCCCACAGATGCTCAATTGGGTTTAAGTCTGGAAAATTAGGATTTCAGGGAGATTTTAAATTCTTCATTGTGCTTTTCCAACCACTCTCTAATATTTATAATTGTGTGACACGCAGCATTGTCCTGCTGAAAGATCCCATCAGCACCAGGACAGACAATCAGCATGTGTGGGCGTACGTGTTTTGCAAGGATGCATTCATAACGAATTCGGTCCATTGTGCCTTTCACAGGTATGAGTGCACCCAGAGAATGTCACGAAACATACCCCAGACCATAAAGCTGCTTCCACCAGCTTGTATTATTCCAGCAATAGTTGAATAGTTTGTTCTCCGATGTTCCTCGCATTATACGCCAACGTGTATCCGTCCGAAAAGGAAGAAAACGTGACTCATCGGAGAAGGCAATCCTTTGCCAATCAGCGGAAATCCAATTCCGATAATGCGGTGAAAATGTAAGCCTTTTCTGCCGATGCACCTTCGTTAGCATGGTTCACTGACCATCTGTCTGCATCGGAGCCCCATACGTAGCAGGGTTTCATGAACTGTCGTTTTAGACACACTTAAAATAGTCCGGTTGTTCATCCCGCCTGTGAGTTGCTCCACTGTATCGTGGCGATCGGCCTTGACGCACCTTCGAAGCCGACGTTTACTTTTCATATCAATGGCACGTCGTGCTCCACAGTTTCCAGATCCCTTATTCGCAAAGGTGCCATTTCCCCATCACGATACACTTTAACCACAGCAGCATGTGAAGAGTTCACAAACTGCGATGTTTCAGAAATACTGCCACTATTGGCCCGAAAGCTGATAATCATACCTTTTTGAAAATCTGATGAATCGCTCCTTTTATCCATGACAGCAACGAGTAATGTTTTTAGAATGCCTATCATCATCATCATCATCATTGTCAACCATTATCAATCCACTGCTGGACGAAGGTCTCCCCAAGTTTCCTCCACAACGGTCTGTCTTGTGCCAGTCTCCTCCATGTCACCCCTGCATACTTTCGAATTTCATCCACCCATCTCCCATGTGGTCTTCTTCTGGGTCTTTTCCTGTCCCTTGGAATCCAATCTAAAATTTCGGCTGTCCATCGATGATCTGTCCTTCTGGCAGTATGTCCAGCCCATTGCCATTTCAGGGATTTAACTCTGATCATGATGTCTTCCACTCTTGTCATTTTTCGGATCCACGAGTTCCTCTTCTTATCTCTCCTGGTTACACCAAGTATGCACCTCTCCATACTTCTTTGAGTTGTCTGCAGCCTTTGTATGTCTCTTTTAGTTAAGGTCCACGTCTCTGCACCATATGTAAGCACCGGAAGGATGCATTGATCAAACACTTTTCTTTTAAGACATAATGGCATATTGCTCTTGAAAATTATGCTGTTTCTTCCAAAAGCTCTCCAGGCAAGTTTTGTACGACGATTAATTTCTTCACCAATGTGACCCTCACTTGATATCTGCTGTCCAAGATAAACGTACGTGTCTGTTATCTCCAGCTTTTCTCCATCAATCGATAAATCTTCATTTCTTGTAAAAGCATTGAACATCCCTTTTGTCTTCTGAAAGTTCATTTTTAATCCCACTTCTTTACTCTTGTCAGCAAGTTCCTGGATCATACTCTGCAGCTCTGATGGGGTAGTTGCAAAAATGACTACATCATCAGCAAAACGAAGGTGGGTTAGATAATCTCCATTAATCTTTATCCCCTTGTTTTCCCAGCTCAGCGACTGAAAAACACCCTCCAATGTGGCATTAAAGAGCTTCGGAGATATGGTGTCACCTTGTCTCACTCCCTTTCCAATTTTTACGTGTGTTGTATTTTCAAACAGCCGAATCTTTGTACTTGCATTTTCATAGATGTTATTAATAATATTAATGTATGCATCTTCAATACCGCAGGTTTTCAGAGCCATTGTAACTGCTGATGGTTTCACCGAATCAAAGGCTTTTTCATAATCGATAAAAGCCATGCACAATGGGAGTTCATATTCCCTCGCTCTTTCAATTAGTTCTCTCAGCACGTGGATATGATCTATTGTGCTGTAGCCACTCCTGAATCCAGCTTGTTCTCTCGGTTGAGCCATGTCCAGTGTTACCTTCAAGCGGTGTGAAAGAACTTTAGTGAAGATTTTATAAACTACTGATAGGAGGCTGATAGGTCTGTAGTTTCCGAGATCCTCAATGTCACCTTTCTTATGTAGCAGAATCATTGTAGCGGTGTTCCAATCCTCAGGAATCTTTCCTTCATTAAGGCATCGAGTGAAAATTTGGGCGAGTACTGTTTCGATTTCTCCACTTGCTTCTTGTATGATGTCTACAGTAATTCCATCTTCTCCTGGAGCTTTTCCCCGCTTCATGTTCTTGATTGCATGTGCAACTTCTGCTGGAAGGACTGGAGGAACTCTGGTACTGGTATCTTTCATGATGTCTGGAGTGCATGTATCATCCCTTTCATATAATTTGGAGTAGAAATCTTTCACTCTTGTCAAAATTTCGCCTCTATTTCTTGTTACAGAACCATCTTCTTTTCTCAGTGCCATAATCTGTTTTCTTCCCTTACTGAGATGTCCCTTTGCTATCTTTAGGCTTTGGTTGTTTTCAATTGCTTTCCTCACTAGTTCACAGTTGAATTTTCTTACGTCTTCAGTGATACTTTTTCTTACTGTCTTGCATAGCTCTATATATTCCACTTTGGAAGTCACATCTTCTTTAGTTGTCCTCATCTCTCTTCTTTTTTGCATCAACATTTTCGTTTTTCCTGATAATTTGTTTACATGCAACTTGTTCTTAGACCCAGCTAATTTTGTTGCTGTTTCCATAAGAGCTTTGGTTACTTTTCTGTTTACTTCAGAGATGTCCACTTCTTCTGATGTTAGGACTTCTAAAGCAGAGAACCTGTTCTTCAGTTCCAACTTGAAGGTATTATTGTGTTTTTTAAGGTTGGTTATGTCAATAGATTTTGTTTGTCTTATGAGCTTGCCACGTTCAAGTTTAGTGTTGAGGTGCATCTTACATCTCACCAATCTATGGTCACTACCTGTGTTGAACTTGTTTAGCACACTGCAGTCTTCTATGACGAATTTTTTGTTACACATAATAAAATCAATTTCACTTGTCGTCCCATTTGGATGTCTCCATGTCCATTTCCTGTGTGGCTTTTTCTTGAAGAAGGAGTTCAAGATGAAAAACCCTTCTGCCTCTGCAAACTCAACGAGAGTATTTCCACGCTGGTTTCTGTTGCCGTGACCGAATTTACCTACTGAAGTTTCATTCTGTTGCCGTTGCCCTATTTTTGCATTGAAATCTCCCATAATTATTTTCAAGTGCTGCTTACCTTTATTATTTAGATGACAAATTTCCTCATAAAATTCTTCGATTTCTTCTTCAGGATGACTTGTGGTGGGTGCATAAGTTTGAATAATCTGAGCCTGGTATCTTTTCGAGAGTTGGATAACAAGTCGTGCAGCTCTGTCAGAGGAACTTTCAACTTCTACAACTTTATCCTTCAGTTTCTTGTTTATTATAAATCCAACACCACTAGTTCTGCCAGTATCTGTCCCACGATAGTAGAAGAGATGTCCACTTTTCAGTTCGATGAGATCTTCTCCTTTTCTCCTTACCTCACTTAGCCCCACGATGTCCCAGTTGATCCTTTGTAGTTCCTCTTCCAATTCAAGAAGCCTTGAATCAGAAGATAGGGAGCGTCCATTGTACGTAGCCAAGGTCAGCATCAGATGGCAGCCTAGTCCGGTCCTCCGGGGATTCTTAGCACCCTCTGCCTTCATGTCGCACTGGCCGCTGCCTTGGCCAGGTACATTCCAGCTGCCGGAGACTGAGGGCCAAGATTTAAGTTGTGGAATCATTTTGGAGGGGTTTGGCCATAACTCACCACGCTGGCCAAGCGGGTTGGTGAGTGTGGGATAGAATTTCCTCTAATCCCGATGGTATAGTTATACCGCTATTGGCGGTCGTCAGAGCCCCTTTAGTGGGAACAGGATGCACCACGAGAAGGCGGGGTTGACATTTGTCAAGGAGAGGCTGTGATGTTACGCATCACCTGACCTTACATCCCAGAATGCCTATACTACACCTTATATACCCTCAAAACCAGCTCAAGACACGTCCCTTCCTTAATTGGATACGCTCTGTTGATGTAAAAAGTAGGTGGTCTTAATGTGATTCGAATGTGTATATACACCTATGAACCATTACAACATTGACCAACTATCTAATAAGCTGTAGGACTCCCCAACCTTCCAAAATAGCAGCCAGTCGGCGAAGCATCGTTTCGATGAGGTGACGATAGGTATCCTCGTGTATCTATTTCCCATAATTTCAACGTCTTCCAGTTTCAGTACATTTTGGGATGGTTGTTTATTTAGGCGAACCCCAAATGCTTGATTGGGTTCATGTCAGGTAAATTTGGAGATCCAAGCATCAACAAAAATTCATCAGCATGTTCTTCGAAACACTTCTTGACCATTCTGGCAGTGTGGCATGGCACATTATTCTGTTGGTGATGGCCATCATCAGCAGGGAACACAGTTTCCATGAATGGGCGAACCTTGCCTGCAACGATGTTCAGATAACTCAGAACTGTCAGGTGTTGTGCTATTGGGATAATGGGGGCCCTTAAGTGTCCTACGAAAACATCGTCCACAGTATAAGACCACCGCCGGCCTGTTTCAGCCCATCAGTGCATTAAGGTGCCGTCGCTTCCGTTGGAAATTGGCATATCACCACCTGGCTGTCTATATGATGCACCAAAAATATTGATTCTTCTAACCAGGCCATTTTCTTCCAGTCATCATCGGTCGAACCTCAATGATCTTTGTCGCGTTTTATGCGTTGCTGGCGATGACGTGCAGTCACATAGGGACTGGTTGGATCTTCGGCTGCGCAGCCCCATGCGCAGAAGAATGCGATAAACGGTGTGCTGTAACACATTGCCCCGATTAGCACTGTTGTAGCTGCGGTTGATTTATCGCAATGTAGCCCAGTCGTCGCTGGGAACAATGCGCGTCAATCTCCGCCATGAAATCGATGAGCTGAGGAAACGGCTGGACGAACGTTCGTCGTTTGGACATCTGTGCACCACTCTTGATACTTACTCACTACATCGGCACGTGAACAACCCACAATCCAGATATCTTAGTTGTGAGGCGCCGGGACATCACAATTTGTCCTTTACCAAATCCGGATAAATCGGCAGCTTTTCTAATTCTGACACCGAACACTCTACTAACCGAAAGCCTGTCTTCGTGTTTTACATATACGGCTATGCCAACTTCACCTGCTTTAGCGTTCGGTCTTCAGGTGCGCTCATTTCTCTAGCCTGGGGGTGGTCATAATGGAATGGTTGATTTTATAATTAAGTTTTTTCTCCCTCACTTTTCATTCATTTATTGATTTGCTTCCTAAAGCTCGTCGTATGAATTCTTCATGTACACGGCCTCCCTGCATTATTATTTTCAGAATTAGTTACTTTGTAGTTCTCGATCACAGGGTTTTACAACTGACCTATAATTAACATTGGAGAGAAACAAACGGCTCATTAGCTTATCATTTAAAGCTAAAGTCCGAATTAAGTCGCTTTTACTCGCATTGGATTATAAAAGGTACTTATACTATCAATCATAAAAGTGGCGTTCTAAAAATATCAATAAGAATAAAAAGGCAGCTGTCTAAGCATGTAGAAAAGCAACCCAAAACATAAAATTATAATTTTAGTACTAAAAGGCATATTAGGTAAAAACAAGATATTTCGCTACACGCGCCCTTGTGCGTCATCAGGTTAAAAGAACTGGCGCTAGGAGACCACACACACTTAAAATATAGGTAGTTCCGAAGACAACAGCGATCCTGGTGAGTGACATGATATATGTGTCACAACTCGGTTACAACGAGAAACAAAGCTGAGAAAGACAACACCAAATAGATGACAAATACATACTCACTCAAGTGATAAATAAGCAGCACTAGGTTCGTTATCAACCCCCGTAAGAGGGTACATCGCACGACACAAAAAGTTAAATAAGCGAATCAATGCTGCATGTACATGTAAGTCATCGTTACAACATACGTCCTTAAAAACGTCAATATATCGGCAAAGGGAGTCATATACCTACTTCTGGTCTTAAGAAAAAATATGTCTTAACTGGCAGTTATTCGGACTTTGGTGAATACAGCGTATACCCATTCCTCGTGCATTGCTGCTCGGAATAAAGAACTTTTTATTAAGACCATTGTGATGGAACATGGGTATGATGTTGGTATTGTGAAAAAGTTGTGTGCTTGGCATAGGAGAGGTAATTCAACTTCGTTGTGTGTTGAGCGCGAGCAGATTACTTATGTGGGATCAATATCTTTCCTTCCACGGGTTACAAATACATTACGGAGAGTGCGTAAGAAAACACAAAAAAAGATTTTGGTGATGTGGCCTCTAACCTTCGGAGTATGCTTAGGAAGGATCGTGAGCCCAAACCCATTCAAGAACAATGTGGCGTGTACTGCGTGCTCTTGAAGACCGACGTTGCTGCTGCTCCTAACTCATGGTACATAGGATCCACTCTTCGTAATTTGGGAGGTAGAGTGACTGAACATCAGTACACTCTAAAGACTGGATGATCTTCTACTACCCTTGCACGAATGGTTAAGTCAGGAACTCATCTGTCCACTTGGTCTGTAATTTATTTATTACTTAAGACTAGATGTAGGTATAAAACTCTCTTCGCCGAAAGTTTGTATATTGACGTTTTTAAGGACGTATGTTGTAACGATGACTTATCTGCACATATACATGCACCATGGGTTCGCTTATCTAACTTTTTGTTTCGTGCGAAGTACCCTCTTTCGGGGGTCGATAACGAACCTTGTGCTTATTTATCACTTCAGTGCTTATGTATTTGTCATCTATTTGGCGTTTTCTTTCTCGTTGTAACCGAGTTGTGACGCGGATATCATGTCACTCACCAGGATCACTGTTGTCTTCGGGACTACCTATATATTTAGTGTGTGTGTTTCTCCTAGCGCCAGTTCTTTTAATCTGATGACGCACAGGGCGCTTGTTGCGAAAGATCTTGTTTTTTCTTAATATGCCGTTTAGTAGTAAAATTCTAATTGTACGTTTTGGGTTGGTTTTCTACATGCTTAGACAGCTGCCTTTTTATTCTTATTGGTACTCATACTATTTTGAAAAGTTTTAGAGGATATTTACCCTCAGACTGGTCTACATTCTCTCTCTTTCAGGGAAGAAAGAACTTATCTGTGTCATCGTGGAAAGTTCCGATGTACTGTTCTGTTTCCGATAATTTTTACATTGCGCAATGGTACTTGCACATTCCACAAGTACTTGCCTTTGGGTGTAACCTTCTGGACAACGATTCCTACTGATTTGTAGAAAAAGTTTGTTTCTTTCAATGGAGGAAGTTCTGATGACAGAATGACATATTTTGTAGGTCTCACTAGTTAAGCACCATTTCACGTCACAAATTGGGGTCTTCTAAGGCAAAACTTCAGTAGATATCGAAATCAGATTTTTTGTAACATAAAGTCAGTGAAGTTTGGCACATAATCAAGCATTCAAGAGGTATTTCATGTTTCGCTAGTAAAGGCATATTTATCCATGATGTGTCTGACGACAGAGAAAATGCAAAAATGTTTTCGTACAGTACGTTACTGTAGTTCACTGGAACAAAAGCTTATCAAACTGCAAAGGGCTTTGCTTGGAGGAATAGACTTGTGTAACAGTTGATTACGTTAGCTTAATCTTGGAAGAACTCTAAAGAAGAAACGTTAGCTTAGAACTCTAAAGAAGAAACGTTAGCTTAATCTTGGAAGAACTCTAACAATTGAAATTCGGAGCGTGATCTTATTATTCGAATTGGAATCACTACACTGATTTGAAATTTTATCTAGTAGGAAATTCTGAACTTAAAACTGTACAAATGACCAATCATAAACCTATATTTCACGCACACAACTGGAAATTATCTCTGGAAGTTATTGAAAAATATCGTTCTGCATCACACGATGACTCATTTTAATTCTGGGTTGCTGTATTACGATTTATAGGTTAAAGAGTAATTTTCTTTATTAGAAAAAGATGTGAAGAATCCTTTAGCTCAAAATGGCGTTATACATTTTTATAAAAAACTTGTGTTATTATTCAATATTTTGACGTGTTCAGAAACTGTCTAACGCTGAATACCTAAAAAAGCAGATGCCAGGCTGACTTATTTTTATCTTCAAAATATCAAACATACAACATTTCCTACTACTCACGAGATGAACACGTGTTTTCGAAAATGTACTCAGTTAAAGAATTTACCAACTTAACAGAAACTCAAGACAATAAGTCCATCTGCTTCGTAATTCCTATTTATGTTTCCTTTTATTTATCCAAACCCAAAGAACAGCTTTAGAGTTTGAAGAAGCCAAATATAAAAAATCCGAGAACCGTTGCACAATATATTTAATGTGATTTCGTTTTCGTTTTTTTTTAATTTTAAAATGCGCTTTGGGAATTTTTTTCTTTTCGCGCAAATAGCGCTAAATCTCAAAACATTCTCAAAAAGTATGTCATTTTCTGTAATTATTGTCAAGAGGTCTCAGATCCTATAGCTTCCTTCTAACAAAACTACATGTAAATATGTTTGAAATTTGTTTAAAAAGTTCAACAAAGTTGAGGAAAATATTTGTCAAAAAACACATTTCAGAACTTTTAGATTGCGTTTAAGTCATATTTACTATACATACACTGAGTGAAAAGTGAACTACAAAGTATTACCACGCCTACCAAAAGTTTATGCAGCCCGCTGTTTACGTGACAACCAGGACGGCGCGATTAGTACACCGACGTGGCATATATGAAGGTGTGAGTGGTGAAGTCGGTAGTACAATTGAAATTCGGAGCGTGATGTGTAAACAGATTGTGGAAGTTCGGGGAGCTTCTGCCTCGATTTCCCGAATGACTGAATTGGGGGTTGTTCGCGACCTGCGTTGTTAAAGTTTATTACGTCTGGCGTAAAAATACTGAAACAACGGCCCGGTTGCAAACCTACACAAGACAGCGAAAAGTTGACGTGAGAACCGGAGAAGACGAATCTTAGATGCCAACAGACAACACTTCAACAATTCATCGCCCAATACAACGCAGGTGACAACCCGGAAAAAGATTTGTCATGACCATACATCGCATGGGCTATAACAGCACATGTCCCCGACGATATCCTCTCTTCTCTATGGTTAACCGGCGCAAAATACTTCCCTGGGGCAAAGGTCATGCAAGTTGAACGTCTGATGACTCCAAAAAACTATGCTGGTTAGATTAGTCTTATTTTCTACTCCACACCGTAAATGGTCAAGTACGTATTTGGCGCGCTCGATGCACTCTGCATGGGCTCTACACTTCAAGCCGGTGGAGGTGTGTTGTATGGTGTGGGAATATTTACCTGGCAGGGCCTTTGACCCCCTGGTGCATGTGGATCAACGTATGAGTGGTTCCCACAATTGTGAATTGATTGCTGACTCTACTCCTAGTAATGTTGCACTGTTTCGCGAATGCTGACGTTATCTTCCAAAAAGATAATGCCTTAAGCCACAGGTCCAATTTTGAGCCAGAATCGTTTAAGTAACGCAATTATGACTTCCAGCATATCGACTGGCCTTTGAACTGGCAAGATATCAAAACCCATACGGTATTTGAAACCCATATTTATTCATCTCCATACCTGTCTTGAAGGCAGCATTACACAGTTGCTTCTCGAATCTTATTAAATCGATGCCACTTCGGATAGCTGCTGCACTGAGGACAAAAGGAGGACCTTAGAGTTGTTAGGCAGATGGTCATAATTCAGAGATTACTCAGTGTGTGCCTGTGTGTGTGCCGCAAGTCCAGTGAAAAGTGATAACTAGTACTGAAAAATAAAACATCTAAGCCCTTCTCGGGATTCTAAACCATGCCCAGAAGTGCAAGTTCGAAGCCTACACCGTAGGCCACGGGACACGTTGGCGATTAAATTGTCTGAAACCCTAAATGCGTTATAGAAATATCGAATGCAACATATGTTCATAAAAATTAATATACTGCAGTGTTCCACCCTCTTACGTAAAGCTTTAAGTTTAAAAGTGTACTGCATGGAACTTAGACATCAACCTTCTGTTCCCTCAGATTAGGAAACAACGATCCCAACCGTGAAAGCAAATCAGCAATGTTCTATAAAGTACAAAAGCAAAGAAATCTATTCCGTCAACCAAAAAAATATTTATACCTCTTCAGAATACTTTTAAGTTGAGATGGTGGCAGGGAAGAAAAACTTTTAAAGGCATAATCTAATTTGAATACTGCTGAAAGAAATTTATACGCTTTCCACTACAGATTTGGCATTTTGTGATCTGTTTGGGAAGCAAAAACCGGAAAGATCTTAACCATTCTTATTACTTGTAATTCAGGAATATCCTACAGCATCTATGAAAATTTATAAATGGAAATATCAATTTTGCCATTGAAAGTAAGCTATGCAGTTTTCTTTCTCCTATGCACATAAAAAATATTATTAATCTTTGAAATTATATCAGGAAATGATAAGAAACGCTATTTACATGCACCACTTTTGCAACATTCTGAATAATGTATTTTGTTTTCGATAAAATGCAGATGTGAATTAGAAATATACATCGACCTTTATTAAAATCGAAATTCAGGTATCGATACCACAAGAGAGTTACTCATGACTACCAAATTCCATTGCAACATACTAAGTTATCCAACAAGGGTTACAAAATTTATGCATTGGTAACGTGCTGCCACACATTTTTTTCAACTTTTTTTTTTTTTTTGATTGGAGGTTGAACGACCACCGTGAGCAACTCGATGGGCTATAAGCAGTCGCCCGTCCCTAACTTAGGGTCACTGGTTCCAAGAAAGGGAGAGAGCCAGTGCCGTAAGACAAACACAACATCCATGCCTCACCGGGATTCGAACCCGGACCCCGTTCGGACGAATGATCAGAGGCCATCGCTTAGACCACTGCGCCACCGGGGCGGCTTTTCAACTTTAATAAAACATGGTCTGTAAATATTTAATTACAACTAGACTGCTAGTTGTAATTAAATATTTACTGCTTTGGTCGTTTTCTTAGAATAATTGCAAAAAACTGAATGTTTTTCAAGGAGCCAACACATACAACTTTTGTATTCTTGACTCGTTTGATAGATCAGATTAACTGCTAAGTACAATACCGGGAGTACTTAGTGAAAATAAAAGGTATCAAACAAGTCGGGAATGAGGTCAGTGACCTGAATATGGGCTTCAAATTATTCATATCGAATCGAGGAATGAACTACAGTTGATTTTTTGTCCTGGCCAGAAACACGAACAAATTATGAAGCATTTTATTCAGTAGCTAAACAAAATGTAAAGCATATCAGAAAGGATTTAGAGCGCAGTATTTAAAATGCTGTACATAGAATTCTTTCCTCGACAGCTTGCTGACTTTAACACTCATGTGAAGCCTTTAAAGACTGCTAGTTTTAATTAAATATTTACAGACTTTCTTTTCATTTCAAGTTTTAGGTTTGAAGATCAGCTTATGTTTGCACCATTTAGTGTGATCTTCCTAGTTCTAGATCATTCTACATGGCAGCACTATTTCCATAATTTCATTCAAGAAGATTTCTTAAAAAGTTCTAACGACAACTTGTGCCAGTGGGCGAGGTGTGCCCAAATCGTTTTCGTTTCGAGGTTTAACAATCCCATACATGGTTTAAAAGGAGTAGCGACTCGTCCCTAATTGAGAGCCAGTTTCCAAGGATGAAACACAACCACCGACAAATTTATCCGGATACAACCTAGCGACAGGCTTGAGGATTTGGACAGACACCAACTCCTCAAACCACCCGGACATCTGAGTGTGAATCACTCATGTTCTGTAGGACATGTTTTATATGGTTTGCAAGCTTCACCTATGTCAAACCTTTATTAAAGTACACTGCTGGCCAACCAAAATGCAACACCAACAAGGACACGAGATAGCAAAGCCAGACTTTCTGGACACATAACAACAGATACAAAGATGACATACAACAACAACATAACAGATACAAAGAAAATGAATGGCTGGCAATAACGGCCGCTACACGCTGCGGCATCGAACGAATGAGGCTTTGGATGTGGGCTTAGGGTGTGTCGGTCCAGGCTGCTTCCACACGTTGCTACAGTTCATCAGGCGTAGCCGCGGGTGGTGCTTGCCGGGCCACTCGTTTGCCAATCAGCGACCAGACGTATTCGATGGGCGACATATCGGGAGAACAGGCGGGTCACGACAGCAGTGACACATGGTGGGCCGCGAAGAATTGTTGCACGATGCGTGCCACGTACTGGCGCGCATCGTCCTGTTGAAACGTGGCCGCTGGCAGGTCCTGCAGGTAAGGGAGGACTACATGCTCCAAAACGTCATAGATGTAGCGGTGGCTGTTGAGTGTACCGGCGATGCGTACCAGATGGGTGCGAGTGTCATATCCAGTTGCGCCCCAAACAATTACGCCAGGCGACGGACCGGTATGGCGATGCATAATGCAGGCGTCTTACAGTCTCTCGCCGCGGTGCCGCCACATGCGGATTCGACCATCGTGGTGTTACAGGCAGAAGCGGGATTCGTCGGAGAAGACAATGTCGTGCCATTCCGTAGTCCATGTGTGGCGTTCAACGGCCCACTGCCGCCGCAATCGCCGGTGGTGTGTCGTAACTGGTAAAAGGAGCAATGGGCGACAAGTCAACGCTAAAGCAGACGACGTCGAACGGTACGTGCTGACACAGGTTGTTGCGCAACGCACCCTAATTCCTGCGCTAACGTTCGTGATGTGGCGGTGTGACACGTCAATGCCCGCCGCTCAACATGCCGGTCATTTCTTCGAGTGGTGTGCAGCGGTTGCGGCAATCGTTCACGTCAGTCCGTCCGTACCTCCTGCACCCACCGAATCCACACTCGCCTCACTGTGTGTGGGTGTCTTGCCACACGGGCGTTGATGTCTCGGTACGATAAACCGTTGTCGCGATAAGACACTATTAGTCCTCTGTCGAACTCCGAAACGTGCTGGAATGACTGCCGTATTCTGCGACGAGGCATCAGGAAGCTTTCCACACATAGGTCCGGCAGCACAACACACTTCCACGACTTACACCCCGCCTTCTGTGCACCTTTCGTAAAGTGCTTCTCGATGGCGTGCCGGGCGCACATGATTTGCATATGCCCTGCAATGCTAATCATTTGTATGTCCTCTCGCGGGCGACGCATGCTGCGAATTTCAGGCCAATCGGATGCTTCGTTCTTGGTGTTGCATTTTTTGTGGCTAGCAGTGTATGTACCATTATTTTGAAAATTCTATAGTAACAATAGCAGTACAGTTTTTGAGTTAGTTTTTGCTTTGCAAACATTTTACATAAAACTCCTCAACCGCAGAATAGAGCATCCCGGCACAATCCTCAAAGTTACGCACCAGCTTTTTCATACACACACGAATTACAGGACAGACCAGAAAAAATTAAGATGGTCTGTTTGGAAACGCGTAATTTCACTACAATCTGTAACAGTTCGGCAATTTTTGCTGTTTGTCGGTAGCAGTAGAATTAGCTCAGAATTTTTTAAAATTAAAGTTTCTAGTGTGAAGCACTGACAAATGGGCAAACCCAACCCTGCAGTCTATAGCCATCTTCAGTGCGAAAGCAAATATTAATATGTTTAGATTTGATTCCTGAACAGACACCATATACACGAGTCAATATAAGGAAAAGTTGGTTACCTTTTAAATTCAATATTCAATTTCTCATTTTATACTGTATATGCACATCAGATAGCTACAATGCTTTTCTTCTAAAGTACCACACACCTCATGTGATACATTATTCAAATAATTTCATTTAGGATAAACTAGACCTGTTGCTCAAAAGAGAAAAGTCTGCATACTATGGTCGTTTACACCCATGGACTGGCACCCGAGACCACACGACGTGAGCTCAGGACGTTAATATTTTCCACTCCGTAGACAAACCACTTCAGCATTGGAGTAAAATCTATTCAAATAATTTAGTTTCACGGCACTCATACTAGTTCTAGATTTGCAATATGTCCTCCAATTCCACCGCTAATGCCATTTTCCTTATCTTTAAATTGTTGAATTCATTATAGTAAAATAAGTACATTTAGGAAACGTTAATTTGTACATACGTTCCTGAACATTCAGAGCTTTCAATAAGTGGCACCATTCCATATTTTCAAGAAACAAAGCACCAGAAGTGTTGAATAGGTATGTAATACTGGTAAGATTTCTAACTAGTACACACCACCGTAAAGTGGCAATACGTAATTAAGTGAAAAAGAGCGAATTACCTGTGTTCGTCGGTTTCCTTTTGCCGTTCTTCCATCTTATTTTGAATTCGTTGAGCTGTCAAAATGCATAAATTCTTCAAGAAATATGAAAAGTCGCATATCTTAAAAACCACAACAGTTCACCCAGAGTCAGCAATGACGTTTGCTGAATGCCACTTAAAAGAATTACTCGTCCTACAGTTTCAAGCAACATCCAGGCTTTCAAAACAAATGCACGTCACGCAGCGTGATTAAATTAGGTTACGAAATTCAACCACCATATTGACCAATCATACTAAACAATAAGCACATCCTATCACAGTGTTTTTTCAGAACTAGTCCTCTAACCAAAAAACCGGTGAGTTACGAAGTAACAGCGCAGAAATTAAATTGTTCCTAATATATATATATATATATATATATAGGGATGTAAGGTCAGGTGATGCGTAACATCACAGCCTCTCCTTGACAAATGTCAACCCCGCCTTCTCGTGGTGCATCCTGTTCCCACTAAAGGGGCTCTGACGACCGCCAATAGCGGTATAACTATACCATCGGGATTAGAGGAAATTCTATCCCACACTCACCAACCCGCTTGGCCAGCGTGGTGAGTTATGGCCAAACCCCTCCAAAATGACTCCACAACTTAAATCTTGGCCCTCAGTCTCCGGCAGCTGGAATGTACCTGGCCAAGGCACCGGCCAGTGCGACATGAAGGCAGAGGGTGCTAAGAATCCCGGGAGGACCGGACTAGGCTGCCATCTGATGCTGACCTTGGCAACGTACAATGGACGCTCCCTATCTTCTGATTCAAGGCTTCTTGAATTGGAAGAGGAACTACAAAGGATCAAGTGGGACATCGTGGGGCTAAGTGAAGTAAGGAGAAAAGGAGAAGATCTCATCGAACTGAAAAGTGGACATCTCTTCTACTATCGTGGGACAGATACTGGCAGAACTAGTGGTGTTGGATTTATAATAAACAAGAAACTGAAGGATAAAGTGGTAGAAGTTGAAAGTTCCTCTGACAGAGCTGCACGACTTGTTATCCAACTATCGAGAAGATACCAGGCTCAGATTATTCAAACTTATGCACCCACCACAAGTCATCCTGAAGAAGAAATTGAAGAATTTTATGAGGAAATTTGTCATCTAAATAATAAAGGTAAGCAGCACTTGAAAATAATTATGGGAGATTTCAATGCAAAAATAGGGCAACGGCAACAGAATGAAACTTCAGTAGGTAAATTCGGTCACGGCAACAGAAACCAGCGTGGAAATACTCTCGTTGAGTTTGCAGAGGCAGAAGGGTTTTTCATCTTGAACTCCTTCTTCAAGAAAAAGCCACACAGGAAATGGACATGGAGACATCCAAATGGGACGACAAGTGAAATTGATTTTATTATGTGTAACAAAAAATTCGTCATAGAAGACTGCAGTGTGCTAAACAAGTTCAACACAGGTAGTGACCATAGATTGGTGAGATGTAAGATGCACCTCAACACTAAACTTGAACGTGGCAAGCTCATAAGACAAACAAAATCTATTGACATAACCAACCTTAAAAAACACCATAATACCTTCAAGTTGGAACTGAAGAACAGGTTCTCTGCTTTAGAAGGCCTGACATCGGAAGAAGTGGACATCTCTGAAGTTAAATGAAAAGTAACCAAAGCTCTTATGGAAACAGCAAAAAAATTAGCTGGGTCTAAGAACAAGTTGCATGTAAATAAATTGTCAGGAAAAACGAAAATGTTGATGCAAAAAAGAAGAGAGATGAGGACAACTAAAGAAGATGGGACTTCCAAAGTGGAATATATAGAGCTATGCAAGACAGTACGAAAAAGTATCACTGAAGACGTAAGAAAATTCAACTGTGAACTAGTGAGGAAAGCAATTGAAAACAACCAAAGCCTAAAGATAGCAAAGGGACATCTCAGTAAGGGAAGAAAACAGATTATGGCACTGAGAAAAGAAGATGGTTCTGTAAAAAGAAATAGAGGCGAAATTTTGACAAGAGTGAAAGATTTCTACTCCAAATTATATGAAATGGATGATACATGCACTCCAGACATCATGAAAGATACCAGTACCAGAGTTCCTCCAGTCCTTCCAGCAGAAGTTGCACATGCAATCAAGAACATGAAGCGGGGAAAAGCTCCAGGAGAAGATGGAATTACTGTAGACATCATACAAGAAGCAAGTGAAGAAATCGAAACAGTACTCGCCCAAATTTTCACTCGATGCCTTAATGAAGGAAAGATTCCTGAGGATTGGAACACCGCTACAATGATCCTGCTACATAAGAAAGGTGACATTGAGCATCTCGGAAACTACAGACCTATCAGCCTCCTATCAGTAGTTTATAAAATCTTCACTAAAGTTCTTTCACACCGCTTGAAGGTAACACTGGACATGGCTCAACCGAGAGAACAAGCTGGATTCAGGAGTTTCTACAGCACAATAGATCATATCCATGTGCTGAGAGAACTAAATGAAAGAGCGAGGGAATATGAACTTCCATTGTGCATGGTTTTTATCGATTATGAAAAAGCCTTTGATTCGGTGAAACCATCAGCAGTTACAATGGCTCTGAAAACCTGCGGTATTGAAGATGCATACATTAATATTATTAATAACATCTATGAAAATGCAAGTGCAAAGATTAGGCTGTTTGAAAATACAACACACATAAAAATTGGAAAGGGAGTGAGACAAGGTGACACCATATCTCCGAAGCTCTTTAATGCCACATTGGAGGGTGTTTTTCAGTCACTGAGCTGGGAAAACAAGGGGATAAAGATTAATGGAGATTATCTAACCCACCTTCGTTTTGCTGATGACGTAGCCATTTTTGCAACTACCCCATCAGAGCTGCAGAGTATGATCCAGGAACTTGCTGACAAGAGTAAAGAAGTGGGATTAAAATGAATATTTATCGATTGATGGAGAAAAGCTGGAGATAACAGACACATACGTTTATCTTGGACAGCAGATATCAAGTGAGGGTCACATGGATGAAGAAATTAATCGGCGTACAAAACTTGCCTGGAGAGCTTTTGGAAGAAACAGCATAATTTTCAAGAGCAATATGCCATTATGTCTTAAAAGAAAAGTGTTTGATCAATGCATCCTTCCAGTGCTTACGTATGGTGCAGAGACGTGGACCTTAACTAAAAGAGACATACAAAGGCTGCAGACAACTCAAAGAAGCATGGAGAGGTGCATACTTAGTGTAACCAGGAGAGATAAGAAGAGGAACTCGTGGATCCGAAAAATGACAAGAGTGGAAGACATCATGATCAGAGTTAAATCCCTGAAATGGCAATGGGCTGGACATACTGCCAGAAGGACAGATCATCGATGGACAGCCGAAATTTTAGATTGGATTCCAAGGGACAGGAAAAGACCCAGAAGAAGACCACATGGGTGGATGAAATTCGAAAGTATGCAGGTGTGACTTGGAGGAGACTGGCACAAGACAGACCGTTGTGGAGGAAACTTGGGGAGACCTTCGTCCAGCAGTGGATTGATAATGGTTGACAATGATGATGATGATGATATATATATATATATATATATATATATATATATATATATATATATATATTATTGGAGGTTTAACAAACACCGTGAGCATCTCAGTGGGCTATAAGCAGTCGCCCGTCCCTAATTTAGCGTCACTGTTTCGGAAGAAAGGAGACAGCCAGTGCCATAAGACAAACACAACATTTATGCCTCACCGGGATTCAAACCCGGACCCCTTTCGGAAGAATCATCAGAGGCCATCGCTTAGACCACTGTGGCAAAGGGGCGGCGCTCTCAATATTTGAAAGGTAAAGTTCGAAGTGTGCAGCACTGACAAAAGGGCGAACTTAACCGTGCGGCCTCTAACGATCTTCAGTGCGAAAGGAAAAATTAATATGTTCAGATTTTACTCCTGAACAGACACCATATTCAGGCGTCAATATGAGAAAAAGTTATTTACCTCCAAATTTCAATATTCAATTTCGCATATGTATCGGACTCCTAGTGCTTTCTTTCTAAAATTGTACAAACATTACGAGATACATTATCGAAATAACTTTGCTGTAGAATAAACCTGACCTGTTTCTCATAACAGGCAAGTCTGCTAACTATAGCCTTTTTTCCAATGAACTGGCACCCGGGAACACATAACGTCAGCTCTGGAAGTAAATATTTTCAATTCGGTAGACTAACCACTTCACCATTGGACTGGGAACTATCCAAAAAATGTAGTTTCACGGCACTCATACTAGTGCTATGTTTGCTGTATTTCCGCTAATTCCACCATCGCAACTCTTTCCCCTTATGTTCAAATTACTGACTTCATTATAGTCAAATAAGTACATTTCGTTTCTTTTTTTTTTTTTTTTTTTGATTGGAGGTTTAACGACCGCCGTGAGCAACTCATTGGGCTATAAGCAGTCGCCCGTCCCTAATTTAGGGTCACTGGTTCCAGGGAAGGGAGAGAGCCAGTGCCGTAAGACAAACACAACATCCATGCCTGACCGGGATTCGAACTCGGACCCCTTACGGACGAATGATCAGAGGCCAACGCCTTTTACCACTGCGCCACCGGGGCGGCAAACCATCATATTGACCAATCATACTAAACAATAAGCACATCCTATTACAGAGTTTTTCAGCACTAGTTCACTAACCAAAAAACGCCGCCCCGGTGGCGCAGTGGTCTAAGGCGTTGGCCTCTGATCATTCGTCCGAACGGGGTCCGGGTTCGAATCCCGGTGAGGCATGGATGTTGTGTTTGTCTTACGGCACTGGCTCTCTCCCTTCCCTGGAGCCAGTGACCCTAAATTAGGGACGGGCGACTGCTTATAGCCCATTGAGTTGCTCACGGTGGTCATTAAACCTCCAATCAAAAAAAAAAAAAAATAACCAAAAAACCGGTGAGTTACGAAGTAACTGCGCAAAAATTAAATTGCTCCTAATATATACGTATATTTTATTGGAGGTTTAACGACCTCTGAGAGCAATTCAACGGGTAGTCACAGATAGTAAAGCTACCCGTCCCTAATTTAGGGTCACTAGTTCCAGGGAAGTGGGAGAGCCAGTGCCGTAAGACAAACACAACATCCATGCCTCACCGGGATTCGAACCCGGACCCCTTGCGGACGAATGATCAGAGTTCATAGCTTAGACCACTGCGCCACAGGGGCAGGCTTCCCCATGTTTGATTCATAGAATACTTCGCTCTAGCATTTGTTTTTGAGAAACTCAGGACGCTATAAGCAGTTGCCCGCCCCTAATTTAGGACAAGTTGTTCCAGGGAGGGGAGAGAGCCAGGGCCGTAAGACAAAGACATCATCCATGCCTCACCGGGAGTTGAACCCAGACATATCTCGGACGAATGATCAGAATCCGTCACTTAACCACCGCGACACCGGGGCGGCGAAGGGGTTTCATAACTAGATATTAGACAAATTAATGGAAAGTATTAATGCTTTTGAAATATCTTTGCTCATTTTTCATTTCCAGTTGTGTTACACTGAGCTCTGCAGCTCCAGGGGAGCAGTGGTCTGAGTGTTGTCTACTGACCGTTCGTCCGAGAAGGGTCCGGGTTCTAATCCTGTTGTGGCAGGGGCGTTGTGTTTGTCTTACAGCACTGCCTTTCTGCCCTCCCTGGAGTCAGTGACCCTAAATTAGGGACGGGCGACTGATTTTAGCCCATTGAGTTGCTCACGGTGGTCGTCAAACCTCCAATCAGAAAAAAAAAGTAAAATAAAAAAAAAGCTCAGCTCTAATTCTGTTTACTAAACTGAAAGCGATCTTGTTTATATGTTGCCGCTAAAGTGCAGAGATCAGTTATTCTACTGATTATCAGTTATTCTACTGATTAACATTCCCACACCACAAGGTGAACAAGATTAGCTAGGATGATCCGTTAAAGTGCCGAAAATTGTTTCATTTCTCAAATTAACTAGGTAAGCTGCAAATTACCTAGATAATCTGCACATTACCTACTAGGCACCCGTTAAAGTGAAAATAAGATCTTTGCTGGAACAACAGCAACGTTTCTGTACGCTTAAATTAACATAATGTTATTTATTTATTTTTCGATACATAAAGAATCAAGTTAATGCAATCAAACAATCAACAAATTAGTTGATAGAATCAATCACCAATCAATTAAAAAAAATATAATATAAAGAATCAAACGGTTTAAAATATTATTATAATTAAGGAAATAAATTTGTAAAACATATGATAAAATTATGCTTACTTATCAGTGCAATCTAAAGATTGGTGAGCCGCCCCGGTGGCGCAGTGGTCTAAGGCGTTGGCCTCTGATCATTCGTCCGTAAGGGGTCCGGGTTCGAATCCCGGTGAGGCATGGATGTTGTGTTTGTCTTACGGCACTGGCTCTCTCCCTTCCCTGGAACCAGTGACCCTATATTAGGGACGGGCGACTGCTTATAGCCCATTGAGTTGCTCACCGTGGTCGTTAAACCTCCAATATAAAAAAAAAAAAAAAAGATTGGTCACACTTCGAATTTTTTTTTTTTTGGTTGGAGGTTTAACGACCACCGTGAGCAACTCAATGGGCTATAAGCAGTGCCCGTCCTTAATTTAGGGTCACTGGTTCCAGGGAAGGGAGAGAACCAGTGCCTTAAGACAAACACAACATCCATGCCTCACCGGGATTCGAACCTGGACCCCGTTCGGACGAATGATCTGAGGCCATCGCTTATACCACTGCGCCACCGGGGCGGCACACTTTGAACTACATAGCATTTGGTTTTGCGACAAGCACACCTATTTGTGGTACATTAAGATTTGCAGTCACATTTTCTGAAACCCTGCCCAGTACCAAGGGATTGTTTTATTGCTGTTTGACCTAAAGATAGTTCTACAGCACGCAAATTTTCTTTCGTTAAAAATCTCTTTTTGCAAACACTGAATTCAGATTTTGCATACAATTGTTTTAAAATACCCGTTTTAGTACCAAGTTTATAAAAGCCATCCTCTGTTTTACTAAGAACCGCATTTAAAATCGAGCGGGCATCAGTTTCTGCTCTGCCTACTTCGGGTACTTTAATTCTCACAGTGACACCTTCATCAACATTTGGGTGCTTTGCATTAGAAACTGCTAACATTTTCTTTGCTTGCTTTTCTAAACCTTCCTTGGCTTCATCACGTTGTATTTTCTGATCCATATTGAACTTTAACGATACGGAAGCCGTTAATGTGCACATTACCAAGGTAAAATGCGGAAAACTCTTGATTCCGCACGTTAACGGAGCAAATCAGTTAATCTGCAGATTAGCTAGGTAATGTGCACATTAACGGCTTTCGAGCTTTAGAGGTAACATATATACTCCTTGGATACAGTTTTTACGATAGAAAAACTAAGCATATACTTTTTTTAATGCAGGTTGAACGACAACCGTGATCACCTCAGTGGGCTATAAGCAGTAGCCCGTCCCTAGTTTAGGGCCACTGCGTCGAGGGAAGGGAGAGAGCCAACGCCGTGAGACAAGCACAACATCCATGCCTCATCAGGATTCGAACGCGGATCCATCATGGACGAATGACTTTTTTTTTTTTGATTCGAGGTTTAACGACCACCGTGAGCAACATCCATGCCTCACCGGGATTCGAACCCGGACCCCGTTCGGACGAATGATCAGAGGCCATCGCTTAGGCTCCTGCACCATCGGGACAACAAACATGTACTTTTATTCCTCAAGGCAGGCGCTATCGGTTAATGCAAACACGGATTACTATAAAGAACATTCTTATATTTTCCTAATTTCTTTTTTAATTTCGCGGTTTAAAAACTGCCGTGAACAAATCAATCAGCTGTATCAGTCTTCGGTCCCTAACATAGGGCTTCTGCCTCCAGGGAAGGAACAGAACCAGCGCCATCAGACGAAAACTTTTTTTTTTTTTTTTTTTTTGATTGGAGGTTTAACGACCACCGTGAGCAACTCAATGGGCTATAAGCAGTCGCCCGTCCCTAATTTAGGGTCACTGGTTCAAGGGAAGGGAAAGAGCCAGTGCCGTAAGACAAACACAACATCCATGCCCGACCGGGATTCGAACCCGGACCCCTTACGGACGAATGATCAGAGGCCAACGCCTTAGACCACTGCGCCACCGGGGCGGCCAGACGAAAACTGGACCAATACCTCGTCTTGGACTGGAAATCGAGCCCATAGTAGACGAATGATGAGCGAGTTTTTATTTTATTTTATTTTATTGATTGGAGGTTTAACGACCACCGTGAGCAACTCAATGGGCTATAAGCAGTCGCCCGTCCCTAATTTAGGGTCACTGGTTCCAGGCAAAGGGAGAGAGCCAGTGCCGTATGACAAAACACAACATCCACGGCTCACCGGGATTCGAACCAGGACCCCTTTTGGACGAACGATCAGAGGCCATCGCTTAGACCACTGCTCCACCCGGGGCAACATTCCTAACATTAGTAATCATAGATAGCAAAGCCGCCCCGGTGGCGCAGTGGTCTAAGGCGCTGGCCTCTGATCATTCGTCCGTAAGGGGTCCGGGTTCGAATCCCGGTCAGGCATGGATGTTGTGTTTGTCTTACGGCACTGGCTCTCTCCTTCCCTGGAACCAGTGACCCTAAATTAGGGACGGGCGACTGCTTATAGCCCATTGAGTTGCTCACGGTGGTCGTTAAACCTCCAATCAAAAAAAAAAAAATAGATAGCAAAACGTTTCTCTATGTTTGATTCATGCAATACTTCGCTCTAGTTTTTTTTTCTTCCTTTGTTGTGACTAAATATCACAACAAAAAACATTCCCACACCACAAGGTGAACACCACTGTTTAGGAAGTCCACACTAGGTAAGCAAGTCATATCTACTTTTAGTTTCTTTACGCTTTCCACCGTAGGTTGAAGAAGCGTATATGCTCCAGCTTTTTCCGTCTGTCAGCACGATAACTCGCGTAAAAATGGTTTGATTTCGATGAAATTTTAGTATGTGGTAGGGGACCACGTTGGGACGAACCCTATTGAAAATGGGCGATGGAACCAGTGACCCTTAATTAGTAACGAGCGACTGCTTATAGCCAATAGAGTTGCTCACGGTGGTCGTTAAACCTCCAATTAAAAACAAAAATGGGCGAAATAGGGTCAAAGTTAGGACATAGGAGCGGGGTCCGTTCCATTGCTCTTATGCTTCATAACTTGTGTAAAAATGGTTCGCTCTCGATGAAATTTTGGTATGTGGTAGGCAACCATCTCGGGACAAATCTGTTTGAAAATGGGCGAAATGGGGTCAAAGGTCAGGACATAGAAGCGGGATTCATTCCATAGCCCTTATGCGTCATATCTTGCGAAAAAATGGTTCGATTTCAATGAACTTTTAGTATGTGGTAGGGGATTACCTGGCGAGACGAACCATATTGAAAATGGGCAAAATGGGGTCAAAGGTCAGGACATGGAAGAGGGATTCATTCCATTGCCTTTATGCGTCATAACTTACGTAAAAGTGCTTCTATTAAGACAAAACGTTATCATGTTGTTCCGGAAGTACACTTAACCGGTTCTGTTGAATATCATCAAAATTGAGCCAAAGGTCAGGTCAAAGGAGCGAGATTTATTCTACAGCCATTATTCTCATAACTTAAGTAATAACTTTAGTAATGGTTTCTGGTATGTTGAAAAGCGTACCATAATCAATGCACTGCATGATTTTACTAACTTGTTTCAAATGTGTTATCTGCCGTGCCTTTCCAGTAGCGCAGTGTCTAGTTTATGGCAATTCTTTTGACAAGGTTCAGAGTTCAAGTCCTAGTGAGGGGTGAATCCTGTGTGTGTCTTAAGTACACTTGCTCTTTCCCTACCTTTGAACAAATGGTGCTAAATAAGCGACGGGTCTTGCTTGTAACACATCGAGTTGCTTACGACGGTAGTTGGATATTCATCCTCCCGCCTAAGAAAAAAAACTGCCATGGGCTCGAAACAGCAGATGTCTCCATTTATCAGACTAACAAGCTGTTGGCCTGTCATGAGTACGCTACGGTCTCCCTTCTCGACACCAAGTTAGCCACGGTAAGTTGAATCTCGTAGTGAAAATAAAACGACGAGTACGTCGTCGGTATTTGCGCCCTAACCGCTACAATGCACTGTGCAGTGTTGAGGACAAAAACCGTATCCTGGCTCTCGCCTCGTACTGGAAAAACATTTCTTTAAAGGTTTAAGGACCACCGTGAGCAACTCAATGGGTAATAAACAGTTGCCCGTCATTAATGTAGTGCCACTGGCTCCTGAGAAGGGAGCAAGCCAGTGTCGTAAGACAAACACAACATCCAAGCTTCACCGAGATTCGAACCCGAAACCCTCTTGGAGGAATGCTCAGAAGTCAGCCCGAAGACCACTGCGCCACCGAGGCGGCCGGAAAAACATTGCACTCACACATATTTTTATCCCTATAAACATATTCCCCGCTGAACTGAGTCAACAGATCTCCAGACGTGTTGCGTGCTAAACGTACACACGGAAACTCTTGCACCCAACGATCATCCAAATTTAAAATTGAAACAAATTGCATTTTTTTCTATTTTTTGTTCCAAAACTTCTTTTATTGGGGTTTTAATGACCACCGTGACCAACTCAATGTGCTATAAGCAGTCGCTCGTCCCTAATTTAGGGTCACAGGTTCCAGGGAAGCGAAAGAGCTAGTGCTGTAAGACAAACACGACATCGATGTCTCACCGGGATTCGAACTCAGACCTTTCACTGACAAATAGTCATAAGCCGGCGCTTAGATTACTGCTCCCCCGAGGCTGTGTTCTAACACTTGTCTCAAAAACCGCAGTCTGTGACTTTCGTTCAAACCACTTACGGAGTTTGATTGTTCTCTTATAGTCACCTCTCGTCGAAAAAGTTGATGGTTCTGCTTTTCCGGTAACTCGTTGTAAAAGTCAGAAGAAATAACATGCCAGGCATAAAACTGTTTGTTTATTAGCTGGAGATACATTGTTTTAACAGCACTCATACCACACTTTTGGGTCCAACGCCTTTAGAGCTTTTTTGTTAATTGTGACACAGAAATACAAGCAACAATTTCATTGAAGAGATAAGAAGACGAGAGCTTTCGATGCATGCGTAGTGGGAAAGATAATGTTTTATTATTTACAGACAACACAAATTACAGTCTATGATTCAGCAAATATTATACTGTATATGCTCTTATTCAGACTGTGGAAATGCTTGAAACTATCTTGTTACTCTTCGCTGTCAGCCTTGGCAGTTGTGATGGGCTAATCTTGTCATTTCTTCTATTACCCTCAGAAGAATATGAGCAATTAATACTAATTAAATTGAATTTTACATATTAAAGAGTGTGTACTTTATTATCCTTTAAAGCAGGCATGTGCAACTTCATCAAAAGAGCGGTCCAAATATTGAGTTTTTTAATGTTAGCACTGTCTATAGCATATGATATTTTAGAATTTAAAGATTTTCGTATACAGTATATTGGACGTAAAAATATTCTACATTTTATTTTATTTATGCCGTTAGTATAAAAATGTACAAGTGCATTAACAGTAAAACATATTTCATGAGAGCTTTATTCACCTATTTATTATATAAAACTTATTTTAACAAACATATTCTAATGTTCGTTTTAAGAACAAAATTAAGCTTACATTAATGCAGACAAATACGTTCTGGGACGTTTGGGATTTTATGTCTCTCACTAGACGGTGAATGTTTGTGAAATAACTAAAGTTGCAATGTTCAATATGATTTCTAATTGTTAATGCGTAACTTTGGGCACTTCTGAGGTTTCCCGAACTTTAGTCTTGAAACAAATACGGGGTAGGTAGTTTCGGGGTCACTACCGCTGAGGCATTTGGCGGAAAACGTATTACCCAGGCGGTGTCATTGGGGCGGGTTTTTTGTAGGGTTGGTAAGAAAGAAATGAGCTCAACGAGCTTACACATCTTTTATTTTATTTATTTCTCGCAATGTTGACTTATTTTTAGAATTTTGTTGAAGACAGGACAATGGTACGAGTAGTACGATATGTAAGACTTACATGCTACACTTATATCTCTAGAGAACGTTAAGCCTGTCTTGTTATTCTTAAAAGTTGTGAAGTCAATTGGATCTGTGGCCAACACCAACCTGAACTTGTCGTTCAGAAACTGTTTCAGACGATCGTTCGACGCCTCAATGTTAAAGTCCCCGATGAGCAGAAGCGGTATGTCGGGATCGCAGTGACAGTAGCTAACTATTGTTCTGACATGCGCTGCGGAGTAAAACATTAGTTGAAAGAGAAATATCTCTATGTAGTTGATTAATGTCTGTGGATGAATATAGACTGACACTAGAACGAATTTGAATTGGTTGGGTATCTCAACTTCCATTAGTAAGCCTTCGCGGACATGAATATCCTGTAGACAATGAATCCAGAATACTTGGGTATTAGCCGTCATGGAACGGGTCTAGCGACATGAGCCCTGCATGTTTTCTGATTCTTGAAGACAGCCGTGCCACCGTAAAGTCCACTACACTTCTTCCTGCCAGTGACACGACTCGTACTGGGCTGTTAGTCGTTATCATCGCCGTGTTTGTCGCCCTCTTTAGACTCAATGTGTTTGAAAACGGGTATGTCGACGGTTTTGTCTTTATCAATCCAAGTCTCAGTGAGTACCAAGTAGTCGGAGCGTGAAGTGACTGGGTCCCTGTTCAAGTCCAAGTTGTGTGCTACCAAACTTTGAATGTTAAACGTGCACACTATGAAATACTCTCTTTTATCGTCGTCGTCAGCTTCGGTGGATACGCGAAGCCGTTAGTCTTACTCAACGTTGGCACCTTTCCTTGCTTTACTGATGTCCAGCAGTTTGAGCGCAACATAAACTGTTGAACGTCTTCATCTGTGAATTCCTGTTGTAAGAATTGCAACCTAGCTGCATTGGACCGTTGTAAATAGTTTTGGAATCTTTTTTTTTTTTTTTTTGATTGGAGGTTTAACGACCACCGTGAGCAACTCAATGGGCTATAAGCAGTCGCCCGTCCCTAATTTGGGGTCACTGGTTCCAGGGAAGGGAGAGAGCCAGTGCCGTAAGACAAACACAACATCCATGCCTGACCGGGATTCGAACCCAGACCCCTTACGGACGAATGATCCGAGGCCAGCGCCTTAGACCACTGCGCCACCGAGGCGGCAGTTTTGGAATCATAAACAGTCACAAACTCCACAAACAAAACCCAACTTGTTACCACTATTGACACTATGAGTGTTATATTTTATTGTACTTGTGGACCTCTGTTAAACATAACTTGACAAAAACGTCCTACGCGTACGCTTTCCCGAGCTATAATAATTTTGCCGGGCGGCAAACCAGTAATTTTTCACTCCAACTTGGCAACCATCTTGTGGCGGCGTGTGACGTCACGCCGCACAAGGCTAATAGCGCGTGACATTCTTTCATCCTTGCTCTTTTAAACCATGTATTGTTTATTTTGATATGCATGGGGCAGCGGGTGGCCTAGTGGGCAACGTTCGTGACTGCCACGGAAAGGATCTCAGGTTCGATCCCAGGCAGGTATGAACGCTCGATCCACTAAATATACGCCGTGCGTCGGATGGGCACGTTAAGCCGTCGGACCCCGGGTACTGGCCACCCGGTAACAAATAAGGGCGTCTTCCTACCTCGCTTCCATGTCACTTCCCTATCGGGCACTCTAGCCCAAATCTCCTAGCTTCCTATTTCTAAGGATTGTTTAAAACCTGGGGTCAGACTCTCCCTTCCTAAATTCCTCTACATATGATCATTTTTCGATATGCGTTATAGTTTTAAAGTTATTAAGAGTTGTCTGGTATACACAAAATCGTAACATCGACTTTCGCATAGTTTCCCCATACCGGAAAAGCGAAGCAGGAAGTTTCCCGTAAAAAAAATTACTCGCAGTTGTAAGTGCTTCCAAATAGCTATATTCTATTCCGAACAAAAGCTTCGAGTTTCTGATACTTGTCTTTTGGGTAATACTTATTATAACAATAAAAACAAGAAAGATGACACCGAATTTTTGGGTGTAATAAGCACGTCTTTTGAATCCGTTCTGACGCAAATTAAATTTATCAAAGCTATTCAAAGTCCATGGAACCGGTATGGAAAACAATAATACACTGCCGGACAATTGCTAAGGACGGATGACAATAGCAACCATAGCAACCATAAAATGGAAGGCAGGAAAATGTGGAAATTAGCATAAGTGCGGGATACAGTAAGACGTGTGCGTATGCAAATTTTGGATTGCCGAACTTGTTCGTGACGTCATAGCGCTGATAAGAGATATAAAGGATTTGACGCGTATTGACCGTTGTTGTTCAAACGCAAAGTTGAAAGGGAAAGAATCAATTGACAAACTTGCAATTTTCAGTATGTCTTCCCGATATCACCTAGATGATTTTACGCGTGATCGTATTATTGGCAAGATTGAAGAAGGGCGAAAAATAACAGATGTTGCCAGGGAGTTCGACGTCAGCCACAGTGTTGTTTCAAGGCTTTGGAAATCATTTCAAACAAATGGAGAGTGTAGCAAACGTCACGGGGGAGGTCTTCTTCGCAGTACGACACCTGCAGAAGATCGGTACATAGTGTTATCAACAAAAGGACACCGGCGCAGCACAGCTAGTGAGATGGCAAATCAGTTTATGGCTGCTACTGGCAAGCGGATCTCCCGAAAAACTTTCGCCAGACGTTTGCATGAAGGAGGACTATACGCCCGCCGTCCTGTTGTGTGCATCCCATTGTCCAGACGTCACCGTACTGCCCGTTTACAATGGTGCCATCAACATCGCAATTGGACTGATAACGACTGGTCTGCTGTCCTCTTCTCAGATGAGAGTAGATACAGTCTATCGTCTGATTGTCGACGACAACTGATTTGGCGTAATAGTGGTACTGCATATTGTCCAGCAAACATACAGGAAAAAGACCGATATCCGACATGTAGTGTCATGGTATAGGCTGGTATCATGATCAATGGCCGTACGTCCCTCTATGTGCTTCCAACTGGGACTATGACTGGCCAACGATACATTAATGATGTTCTGCTACCTCATGTTCGCAAGTTCCGTGGTGCTGTCGGTGATAGGTTCATTTTCATGGACGACAACGCAACATGTCATCGAACAGTCGCTGTCCAGGAGTGTCTTGAGAGCGAGGATATTCAACGCCTCGTATGGCCAGAGGGTTTTTCAGATCTGAATCCCATTGAAAATGTGTGGGATGCTTTGCGGAGGAGTCTTGCTGGTCACCAATACCCTCCAATAAACAAGGACACCCTCATCCGTGCACTGACAGAGGAATGGGATAAATTACCCCAACAGCTGCTTGATAATGTTGTGCAAAGCATGACACGATGTGTGGAATCTTGCATTGCCCTCCATGGTGGCCATATCCCGTATTGACATCTTACGCCGGAACGCCTGCGGACGGTAATTGCATTTTTTTCACGTTTACGTATTCTGCACAAAATGGCCTGTCTGTCCCTTGAACACTTTCCATAGCCTTCTGGATTTCAGAGCAGAATAAATTGTATTGTCTTACTTGTAATGTCCTGGCATTCTGACAATATTTTATTTCACTTGGCATCCAACCACACTTACTTTATTATGCGTTATATAGCCGTTTATGATCCGTCCTTAGAAATTGTCCAGCAGTGTAGTATCTGACGGAAGAAAGAAGTTTTTCAATCGGGCCTTTAATTCCTCAGATATTGCTGTGAACGGAATCGTGAGCTTACGAACTCTTACAAACAGAGTTATCGACAAAAATAAGACGTGACTTTACGTCCCTTGGTGGGAAAACCATGCATTATTTCAGGAAGAAAGTATTCAGAAAAGGTTTATCCATATGAGCGGTATCGGTCCAAGAAAAAAACATTTAGTCGAGTTTTCAGGAGCCCAGATTTTGCTACAAATACATCAGAAGTAGAAATTAACACTTATGAGCCCTGGTGGCCAAACCATTTTTTACCAAACATTAGAAATTATGTGAAAAATATTTTCCGTCAGATCTTGTATGCGATACAGGAAGAATTTTTCAAATCGGAGTTTTAGGAGCAGAAAACGCAATCTACCATTATGCACCCTAACGGAAAGTCTATGATTAACTTGAAAATTTTGAATTTATAGGAAAAACATTTTGCATCAGAAACACTATCCAACAATGAAGGAATTTTTCAAATCGGACTTTTAGAAGTAGTGATATTGACAAAAATAAGTTATACATCTACGCCCCAAGTGTAGAAACCATGCATTATTTCAAGAAGAAAATGTTCCTAAAAGGTTTGTCGACATGATAGTATCGATCCACAAAATACTTTTTTTTAATCGAGATTTTGGAAGCTCATATTTTGCTGCAAATACATCAGAAGCGGAAATTAAGACTTACGCCACCTGGTGGGCAAAATTTTTTTTACAAAAATTTGAAATTACGTCCAAACGATTTTCCCATCAGGAGATGTATCCGGTGCAGAAAGAATTTTTCAGCTCGGAGATTTGTTTTTTTTTTTTTTTTTTGATTGGAGGTTTAACGACCACCGTGAGCAACTCAATGGGCTATAAGCAGTCGCCCGTCCCTAATTTAGGGTCACTGGTTCCAGGGAAGGGAGAGATCCAGTGCCGTAAGACAAACACAACATCCATGCCTGACCGGGATTCGAACCCGGACCCCTTACGGACGAATGATCAGAGGCCAGCGCCTTAGACCACTGCGCCACCGGGGCGGCCTCGGAGATTTGGAATCATTGATATAGGGGAACACACAATTTACTTTTACGCCCCCTAGCGGAAAGTCTGAATTACTTGAAAATTTTGAATTTATTGGAAAAACATGTCACACTAGAAACACTATCCTACAAAGAAAGAATTTTTTAAATCGGACTCTTACAAGTTGAGATATTGACAAAAATAAGATATACATCCACGCCGCCTGGCATTGAAACCGTGCACTATTTTAAGAAGAAAATGTTTCTAAAAGGTTTGTAGACATGAGTAGTATCGGTCAACGAACGATGTTATTTTCAATCGAGAATTTAGAAACTCATATTTTTCTGCAAATACATCAGAAGCGGAAATTAAGGTTTACGCCCCCTGGTGGCCAAACCATTTTTTTTTACAAAAGTTAGAAATTATGTGCAAACGATTTCCCATCAGGAGCTGTATCCGTTTCAGAAATAATTTTTCAGATCGGAGATTTAGAAGCAGAGATATAGGGGAAAACGCAATTTACCTTTACGCTCCCTAGCGGAAAGTCTATGAATTACTTGAAAATTTTGAAATTATATGAAAAACATGTCACACGGAAAACTCTATCCAACACAGGAGGAATTTTTAAAATCGAACTCTTAGAAGTCGAGATATTGACAAAAATAAGATATACATCTACGCCCCCTGGCAGAGAAACTGGAATATTTTAGGAAGAAAATATTCCGAAAAGGTTTTTCGATGTGAGTGGCATCAGTCCACGAAAGAATTTTTTCAATCCATAATTTAGAAGCTCATATTTTATGGCAAATACATCAGAAGCGAAAATTAACACTTACGCCCCCTGGTTACCAAAGTATTCTTTACCAAAAATTCGAAATTATATGCAAAAGATTGTGCATCAGGAGATTTATCCGCTGGAAAAAAAAATTTAAATCAGAGTTTTAAAAGAAGAGTTATCGGGAAAAATGCAATTTACTTTAACGCCCCCTAGCGGAAAATCTGAGTAATTTGAAAAAGAAACTATATCCAAAATACTCTTCGACATAAATGGAATCGAAAGATAAAATATTTTTTTCAATCGGATGTTTAGAAGCAGATATGTGGAATAAAACGTATTTTTGAATTAGATATCATCTGCGTTTTCGCCCTCTATCGGCAAAATTGTACATCGTAAAAAAAAAACGAAATGAAGGATCATCATTTGCATATTTTAAGCTTTCGAATTCAAAAATAATTTTTCAAATCGGACTAATAGTTGCAGAGATACCGTGGGTACAGGCGGGCGGACGGACAAACTGATTACATAAGCACGATCTTTTTTTACAAAAGACATGCTAAAAATATCATTGATTTTTGTATGCAGATAGAGTTTTGCAGTTCAATCAGTTCCATTGACAAAAGTTAAACTTGTTCCACGTCAACCTCAAATGTAGAAGCGAAGATTTTGTTAATTTGCGTCTTGGGCTCAAAAATCATTGAACCTAATGTTGAATTCTTCTTTCAAATGCTTCAACTCGAATCCCAATCAAAGTCATTGTTGTGGTTCGCTAGTGGTGGGAAAATGATAAGCATTGCTTATCCTCAGTCCACTTTCCCAGAGTCGAAGTTTATTTTGAAATGACTTAATCACTTTTAGTTTAGTTGTCCCAATATTGTACATTGTGGAATACATAAATAAAACAAATCAATAATAACGTAACAACAGGGTTGCAAAGAGGAATAAGTCCAAATAGTCCAGGCATAGTCCTCTGCTCCGTATTTAAAAAGTACTATAGAAAAATATGAAAAAAAGAAGAAAAACATAAATATCACAAGAAAGTAAAGTCATTGAATAACTATTAGAATCAGATGGCACTGGTTTACTATAATTTCAGCAATGGGTCTATTCCATAAAAAAGAGCGAAGTGACAATAACCACTTAATCTTCTGAACCTAGATTCTGTTTCTAGATCCTATTGTAATTTATTATTTGACAACTTATTTCACACCTGTCAGCAGTTTGATATTAAAATAAGTAAATGCAGTGTCAGATATCAAATAATTTATTAAGTAATGTATATTAAGAATTCCCTTTATCTAGTAAATATAAACTTAATTTTTTCTTGAATAGATCTGTATTATTGATAGAGGTATTCTATTCCAGAATGTTCGACCTAAATAATTGAAGTTTGTTTTTAAAATATCTGTATGTGGAAACATAGGTACTAATTTGGATCTATTTCTTGTAGAATGTTGATTTGTGTGAATTTATCGAGACCACATTTCGATAGAGCTCATATTTCATTCTCTTAAACATTATTTTCCCCAAAGTGTAATCATGTAGTCTTTGTATTGTTAATATATTAAGTTTATTAGGGGTAACTGCTGTTTGAAAAACAATGGGAAATTGGTTTCCACTTGATATTAACTCAATCTAACGAATTTGTTCTGTAGTATTGGTAATTTTCAATATTACACTTGCCAGTTTTACTCCATGTTAGTATGCAGTAAGTAAAATATGTTTGTATTAAAGATGCGTATAACAGCAACAGTATTTGAGGGGTAAAATTATTCAGATTATTACTGGTAATTCCAATATTCCTAGAGATTTTATTAGATAAAGCATGTATATGTGTATTCCATTTTAAATCATTTTGTATTATAGTACCCAACAATTTATGATGCTTAACAACTTCGATATAATTTCCATTTTGAGCATTTTAATGTGTCCATGCAGCTCATGAGGTAAACGTCCTTGAGTTAGTTATTTAGTACTGAATTCATTATGGTAAGTTGTAACTTTTAGAAGAAATGCCAGATTGCATAATCAGACTATATGTCCTAACTCCCGCACAGGGTTTCCTTGGATGTTCAAGAAACCAGATATCTCCTCTTTCAAATCATAAACGTGCTTCAGCATCTTTTACTTACAACACACCTCAAAGTAAAATGTCAGCTTTCTGTTCTACGATTGTACATCTCTAAGAAATTCTTGAAACTCGCGGTGGTTCGGTGCTTTCCAATTAATGAAATTTATGCAGAAAACTACAGGTCATAGCCTATGCGAATTTCATTTTGAAAAATACATTTTTTGAAGCACACACAGTCTTGTATATTGATGTTCATATCAGACAACTCTGATTTTAACGCCGCCGCCTAAGTTTGACCCAATAATTGCTGGAGCCCCATCGGTTGTTATCGCGTTTAGCTTCTCCGACTTATGGTTGAATTTATTAAAAGCATTTCATCATCATCATCATTGTCAACCATTATCAATCCACTGCTGGACGAAGGTTACCCCAAGTTTCCTCCACAACGGTCTGTCTTGTGCCAGTCTCCTCCATGTCACTCCCGCATATTTACGAATTTCATCCACCCATCTCCCATGTGGTCTTTTTCTGGGTCTTTTCCTGTCCCTTGGAATCCAATCTAAAATTTCGGCTGTCCATCTATGGTCTGTCCTTCTGGCAGTATGTCCAGCCCATTGCCATTTCAGGGATTTAAGTCTGATCATGATGTCTTCCACTCTCGTCATTTTTCGGATCCACGAGTTCCTCTTCTTATCTCTCCTGGTTATACCAAGCATGCACCTCTGCATGCTTCTTTGAGTTGTCTGCATCCTTTGTATGTCTCTTTTAGTTAAGGTCCACGTCTCTGCACCATACGTAAGCACTCGAAGGATGCATTGATCAAACACTTTTCTTTTAAGACATAATGGCATATTGCTCTTGAAAATTATGCTGTTTCTTCCAAAAGCTCTCCAGGCAAGTTTTGTACGCCGATTAATTTCTTCATCAATGTGACCCTCACTTGATATCTGCTGTCCTAGATAAACATACGTATCTGTTATCTCCAGTTTTTCTCCATCAATCGATAAATCTTCATTTCTTGTAAAAGCATTGAACATCACTTTTGTCTTCTGAAAGTTCATTTTTAATCCCACTTCTTTACTCTTGTCAGCAAGTTCCTGGATCATACTCTGCAGCACTGATGGGGTAGTTGCAAAAATGACTACGTCATCAGCAAAACGAAGGTGGGTTAGATAATCTCCATTAATCTTTATCCCTTTGTTTTCCCAGTTCAGTGATTGAAAGACATTTTCCAATGTGGCATTAAAGAGCTTCGGAGATATGGTGTCACCTTGTCTCACTCCCTTTCCAATTTTTATGTGTGTTGTATTTTCAAACAGCCGAATCTTTGCACTTGCATTTTCATAGATGTTATTAATAATATTAATGTATGTATCTTCAATACCGCAGGATTTCAGAGCCGTGGTAACTGCTGATGGTTTCACCGAATCAAAGGCTTTTTCATAATCGATAAAAGCCATGCACAATGGAAGTTCATATTTGGACACGGCTCAACCGAGAGAAAGCATTTACTTCCTGGAAAATATCTTCTTTTGCAGTATCTTTCATTTGCTGAAGAGTAAGTAATTCTACCACATAATTGAATTTAGCATCGACACTGCTGACAATATAACCCACTGAGTGGTATCAGTGGCGTCTGATCACTCGTCTAGAGGTATTGAAAATGCTTTAAATTGACTTCTTTTGAGGCTTAATTTTATCTGATCGGCCATTTCGTCTATACGTCTGGTTCCAATCCAATAAAACTTATTTTTTCAACGTTCTTTCTTTTATGAGGACACGGTACTCGAATGACAACGAGATATTCTTCGGCAACGTGTCCTTCGGAATATAGCTCATAGTGTTTTACAAATTTTTTTCACTGACAAAGCTCTCCCGAACAATTTCGTTGGCTTCATTATCCGGTTTTTGGAAAAGCATCTGTCGAGAAGATCATTTTTTTTTTCAAAATTTATATCTTATAATTTCTCATCTAACTTTTGAAATTGTTTTAACTGGCGAGTTTGGTATTATGCCTTTTTAGGTTGTATTCTTCCACAATGGAAATAGTTTCAAAACGAATAAAACCAAATAAACAGGGTTTTCCTTTTGCATGACAGAAGTTATCAGTCCACTTTTCTTGAAATACACGACATTTACTATCCACTTAGCTCTTTTTCAATGACGTCATGTTATTTTAGAACGTCGAACAATTTAACAAAATAAAACTATTATAGAAATCTCAGTGTGACATAACAATAAGGTTGAATATAATAAAGTAGTATATCACAACTTTATAAGACACTGAATTCTATACTGACAGTTGTGACCGTGTTGCTTTCGTGCACAACGCACTACGAGCAACAGCCTTTCCTGCCCGTTCCGTCAAGTCCAGTCGCTGCATTAAGTCCTACCACCTCCAAATGTCAGCTCTTCTGGTCAATCAAACCGAACTTCAACTGTCGACATGCTCTGCCATCCATCGACAATTCAGTCGTCCTCCCACATGCTTCCCCCGTCAAAGGATGCTGCTGCTATTGACGTGGTGCCATCTATCTGAGAGGGTCGTCAGTACGGGAAGATATATAAAGTGCACTTTCTCAACGATTACAGAAAACTGGACAGTCCGTAGGTGGCTCGTGGGTCAGAAGTTGAAATTTGGAATATTTTTCGCCTGCCGGATAAAATTGGGAGTGGACATAATGGGTTGCACACGACTGCTTTAAAGAGTAAAAAAAAACAGTATTAGCCATTGCCAGATGGTTTAAACCTTGCTATGGCGTGAAACAACTGATTTCCACTGGGAATCGCAAGGCCAGCATTCAAACAGAAGGCAATACGTTCACCCTGTATCCTGTGCAAATTTAAACATTGTGAATTTGAGAGTTTTCATTAAAGGACATTCCCTTTTGGCTCACCAACCACCTACTGGCTACGTTAGATGGCCCATCGCTAAATGCATAATATGTTAGGTATTTGGCAATGATTTCTCAGAGAACTCTCTAATGATAACATCAATAACTTATAGAGCTAGAAAAACAGCTTTTTTTCTGTAACTCAATACTTAAGCCGCTAAGTTCACTCGACATACTTGAATGGCAGAGAAAATCTAAAATAAGACGTTTGGAGTGAGCTGAGGGTAGTATATTTTGGGTAACAAAGCATAGGAGTAATTGCTATATAAAAATTTTGAGGTCTATTGCTACTGTTAAAACGAACTTCGAAAGGAACACAATTTCTGTTCATGTTCAATTATTCACAACATTGTAGAGAACAAACACAATTTATTTTACTCCAACGATTACAACATTTTGTGCTTTTTATTAAAAGCTATAAGTCTTTAGCATTTAATAACAATGTTTTCCTGTTCTTTATTATAACAGGAATAAACTTCAAAAAAGTTAAAACCCTGAAAAGCAGGGGAATCTATCAATAAAATATCAAAAACATGTGAAGACAAAAATATGGAACATAGGATTCGCTATAAAAATGGGCATAAAAACAATGTAGTCAATTTCGCAGTACAATACAGAAAAATCTGTTTTAGTTCATGCCACACTGCAAAAAAGGAAGTGCGCCACTTATATCCTATCTAAATAGTTTCACTCAACTCCATATGTTCTCCACTCTAGTCATTAAACATTTGTGTCTTAAAATCATTCAATCCAGACATTTAAATTTTTATTAAAAATCTTTCACAGCTTGGTTTACCAAGTGACTAAATATTTAGCAGGCATAGTATAGCTAAACGTCTACACGTACTAAGAAAGATTAAACATCATTACACTCCGCGATAAGAGTTACATTCCTGAAATATTATGTCTTCCTATGCACAGTGTTTTGGACTTCAGTTGTAATTGTTTGTCTTTAAAAGAGAGACAGGAATGAATAAATTTTGTCACTTAAATGAACTGTTTGAATGATTAGGCGTTATACCCCGTTGAATAAACTGTACTTCAAAATGATTAGTCACTTCAGAAACGAAGAAATATAAATGATTCATCATTATCTGCAAATGACTTGTGAGCGCACCATTGCTTTAGGACATACATCCCACCTATGGAGTCCTGAGAGACCATTACGTGGATGACATTTCCGGAACTGTAACGGAACCTTCGTGTTGATTTTCAACAGATTCGGAAGCTTCCTGTTGACTTTGAACAGATTCGAAACTTCCCTGGTGTCTTGAAAAAGAGAGGGAACCTTCCTGGTGACGTGGAACAGATACCATACCTCCCTGCTGACGTGGCGTAACTGTACTACTTTCCGGATGACTTTGAAGGAAAACGAAATCATCCTGATGAAGTGGCATGGTTGTGCTACAATTCTCGTAATTTGGAACAGATACGAGTCTACCCTGGTGACTTTGAATGGGTCCGAAACTTTCCTGCCGACTTGGAAAGGAAACGAAAGGTTCCTGATTACTTGCCATGTTTGAACTTGTTAACTGGTGACTTGGAACATACATGAAACTTCTCTGGGAGCTTGGTGTGGTTGCAATACCTTCCGGGGGGCTTGGCGTAATTGTATTACTTACCTGGGTGCTTGGCATGGTTGTACTACTTTCCAGATAATTTACCATGGTTTCACTTCCTACATTTGTACTTGGCGGGGTTGCACTATTTCCGTGATAACTTGGAGTGTTTGTTCTACAAATCTCTAGAATTCTCAGCCTTGTACTATCATGCTAGGAACTAGGCGTTCTTGTACTACTTCCCTGACCGCTCGGCGTGGCTGTTCTGTCCCTCTGTAGAATTCGCATGGTTGTACTACTTCCGTGATGACTTGGAGTTGCTGTTCTTTCCCTCTGTAGAATTCGCATGGTTGTACTACTTCCCTGATGACTTGCCGTAGCTATCCTATCCCTCTGTAGAATTCGCATGGTTGTACTACTTCCCCGATGACTCGGCGTGGCTGTTCTGTCGCTCTGTAGAATTTGCATGGTTGTACTACTTCCCTGATGACTCGGCGTGGCTGTTGTATCCCTCTGTAAAATACGCACGGTTTTGTTGCCTCCTTTTTGAGAAGACGCGGTTAAACTACCTTGACGCACTAGCAATGCCGTAGTTGCAGAACATTTCTTGTGGCCCGGCATTAAGGTTGATAAATCTTTCCCTTGCATAGTCTGTTGCAGGTTCTGGGAATGCGAAGCTGCTGCTGCATAACAGTCCTGTTGGGTTACTGCAAACTTTTTATTGCTTTGTACTGCTGCTGAAAAACTTTCACACGTCATGGCTTGAAAATCAGGATTGTTTATTCTTGTTGCTGAAAAATTTTCACGTAAAATGGCTTCAAAATCTTGATTGTTTATTCCTGATGCAAAACTTTGCGAAACAGTTGGCACATCTGAAAAATTCTCCTGCGGGTCGACACTCCTGAAAAACGTCGCATGCGGGTCGTCACCGCTGAAAAACTTCGCCTGCGGGTCGGCACTGCTGAAAAACTTTGCCTGCGGGTCGGCATTGCTGAATAACTTTGTTGGGGAGATGGCACTGCTGAATAACCTTGTTGGGCAGATGGCACTGCTGAATATCCTTGTTGGGGAGATGGCACTGCTGAATAACCTTGTTGGGGAGATGGCACTGCTGAATAACCTTGTTGGGGAGATGGCACTTCTGAGTAACTTTGCGCGCGAGTCGGCACTTCTGAGTAACCTTGCGCGCGAGTCGGCACTTCTGAGTAACCTTGCGCGCGAGTCGGCACTTCTAAATAACCTTGCGCGTGAGTCGGCACTTCTAAATAACCTTGCGCGTGAGTCGGCGCTTCTAAATAACCTTGCGCGCGAGTCGGCGCTTCTAAATAACCTTGCGCGCGAGTCGGCGCTTCTAAATAACCTTGCGTGCGAGTCGGCGCTTCTGAGTAACCTTGCGCGCGAGTCGGCGCTTCTGAGTAACCTTGCGCGCGAGTCGGCACTTCTGAGTAACCTTGCGCGCGAGTCGGCACTTCTGAGTAACCTTGCGCACGAGTCGGCACTTCTGAGTAACCTTGCGCGCGAGTCGGCACTTCTGAGTAACCTTGCGCGCGAGTCGGCACTTCTGAGTAACCTTGCTCGCGAGTCGGCACTTCTGAGTAAACTGGCTCGCGAGTCGGCACTTCTGAGTAAACTGGCGCGCGAGTCGGCACTTCTGAGTAAACTGGCGCGCGATTCGGCACTTCTGAATAACCTGGCGCGCGAGTCGGCACTTCTGAGTAACCTTGCGCGCGAGTCGGCACTTCTGAGTAACCTTGCGCGCGGGTCGGCACTTCTGAGTAACCTTGCGCGCGGGTCGGCACTTCTGAGTAACCTTGCGTGCGGGTCGGCACTTCTGAGTAACCTTGCGTGCGGGTCGGCACTTCTGAGTAACCTTGCGTGCGGGTCGGCACTTCTGAGTAACCTTGCGTGCGGGTCGGCACTTCTGAGTAACCTTGCGTGCGGGTCGGCACTTCTGAGTAACCTTGCGTGCGGGTCGGCACTTCATAATAACCTTGCGTGCAGGTCGGCACTTCATAATAACCTTGCGGCGTGCGGGGCGGCACTTCATAATAACCTTGCGACGTGCGGGTCGGCACTTCATAATAACCTTGCGTGCTGGTGGGCACTTCATAATAACCTTGCGTGGTGGTGGGCACTTCATAATAACCTTGCGTGCTGGTGGGCACTTCATAATAACCTTGCGTGCTGGTGGGCACTTCATAATAACCTTGCGTGCGGGTTGGCACTTCATAATAACCTTGCGTGCGGGTTGGCACTTCATAATAACCTTGCAGGCGAGTCGGTACTTTTGAATAATCTTGCAGGCGAGTCGGTACTTTTGAATAACCTTGCAGGCGAGACGAAACATCCGAAAAAGCTTGCCAGGGAGATGGTACTTCTGGCATAAAGCGTCGAGGAAATGGCACTTCTGAATAACCTTGCGTGCGGGTTGGCACTTCGGGCATAAAGTGCAGAGGAAATGGCACTTCTGAATAACCTTCCGGGCGGGTTGATACTTCCTGAAAAGCTTGAGTGCGGGTTGGCACTTCTAGAACACATTTTCTGTGGATTGGTACTTCTTGAAAACCTCGCCGGGGAGTCGGCACATCTTGAAAACTTTGCCGGGGAGTCGGCACATCTTGAAAACTTTGCCGGGGAGTCGGCACATCTTGAAAACTTTGCCGGGGAGTCGGCACATCTTGAAAACCTTGCCCGGGAGTCGGCACTTCTTGAAAACCTTGCCCGGGAGTCGGCACTTCTTGAAAACCTTGCCCGGGAGTCGGCACTTCTTGAAAACCTTGCCCGGGAGTCGGCACTTCTTGAAAACCTTGCCCGAGAGTCGGCACTTCTTGAAAACCTTGCCCGGGAGTCGGCACTTCTTGAAAACCTTGCCCGGGAGTCGGCACTTCTTGAAAACCTTGCCCGGGAGTCGGCACTTCCAGAAATTGTCGGGGAGTCGGCATCTCCAGAAATCGTTGTTGGCGAGTCGGCAGTTCCATAAAAACTTGCTGGGGAGGACGCAATTTCATAAAACCTTGCCGGGGAGTCGGCCCTTGAAGAAAACCTTGTCGGGGAGTCGGCCCTTGAAGAAAACCTTGTCGGGGAGTCGGCCCTTGAAGAAAACCTTGTCGGGGAGTCGGCCCTTGAAGAAAACCTTGTCGGGGAGTCGGCCCTTGAAGAAAACCTTGTCGGGGAGTCGGCCCTTGAAGAAAACCTTGTCGGGGAGTCGGCCCTTGAAGAAAACCTTGTCGGGGAGTCGGCCCTTGAAGAAAACCTTGTCGGGGAGTCGGCCCTTGAAGAAAACCTTGTCGGGGAGTCGGCCCTTGAAGAAAACCTTGTCGGGGAGTCGGCCCTTGAAGAAAACCTTGTCGGGGAGTCGGCCCTTGAAGAAAACCTTGTCGGGGAGTCGGCCCTTGAAGTAAACCTTGTCGGGGAGTCGGCCCTTGAAGTAAACCTTGTCGGGGAGTCGGCCCTTGAAGAAAACCTTGTCGGGGAGTCGGCCCTTCTTGAAAGCCTTGCAGGGGAGTCGGCCCTTCTTGAAAGCCTTGCAGGGGAGTCGTCCCTTCTTGAAAGCCTTGCAGGAGAGTCGGCCCTTCTTGAAAGCCTTGCAGGGGAGTCGGCCCTTCTTGAAAGCCTTGCAGGGGAGTCGGCCCTTGAAGAAAACCTTGCAGGGGAGTCGGCCCTTGAAGAAAACCTTGCAGGGGAGTCGGCCCTTGAAGAAAACCTTGCAGGGGAGTCGGCCCTTGAAGAAAACCTTGTCGGGGAGTCGGCCCTTCTTGAAAGCCTTGCAGGGGAGTCGGCCCTTCTTGAAAGCCTTGCAGGGGAGTCGGCCCTTCTTGAAAGCCTTGCAGGGGAGTCGGCCCTTCTTGAAAGCCTTGCAGGGGAGTCGGCCCTTCTTGAAAGCCTTGCAGGGGAGTCGGCCCTTCTTGAAAGCCTTGCAGGGGAGTCGGCCCTTCTTGAAAGCCTTGCAGGGGAGTCGGCCCTTCTTGAAAGCCTTGCAGGGGAGTCGGCCCTTCTTGAAAGCCTTGCAGGGGAGTCGGCCCTTCTTGAAAGCCTTGCAGGGGAGTCGGCCCTTCTTGAAAGCCTTGCAGGGGAGTCGGCCCTTCTTGAAAGCCTTGCAGGGGAGTCGGCCCTTCTTGAAAGCCTTGCAAGGGAGTCGGCCCTTCTTGAAAGCCTTGCAAGGGAGTCGGCCCTTCTTGAAAGCCTTGCAAGGGAGTCGGCCCTTCTTGAAAGCCTTGCAAGGGAGCCGGTCCTTCTTGAAAGCTTGGAAGGGGAGTCGGCCCTTCCTGAAAGCCTAGCCAATATCTTTGTACTTGTGATTCTTTGTGCTGTAACTGATTTGGCACTTTCGCTGGTGCTGCAGAACTTTCTCGATGACTTTGCGTATCTGTTGAAGTTACGGTACCTTCTCGATGACTTAACCTTGGTGTTACGCATTCTTTTTCACAAGCTCCCGCAGTTTCACGACAATCAAATGGTCCCGCAGTGTCCGGTCTATCAGATGCTTCGAAATTGGATGAATAATTGGAAAATTCCCGTGTTTGTTGATCACGTTGCTCTGAATCTGTCTGTACAGTCTTTGTAGACTTGGATGTAATATTCGTGCAACGTGACTCCGTAGTTGTGAATCGAGGTTGTATGAATCCAATACTTGAGAGATCTTCTGAAGTTTCTTCTTGAAATTTACATGGAGCTACCGATGAGTTATGTATTGTGTTAAACGTGAATGTCTGTATTTGATCCATTACACTTGTCCCAGTAGCAGATGTGTTTATTTCACACGTCTGGCCGTCTGATGTACGACAAATGTGTGCTTCAAGATTATTCCTCAATTGAATCCGATTCTCATCTACAATTTTAAATCGAGATTCCGAAGAGCTTTTGGGTTTTCCTTCGCCGGAAGCTTTCTGTACAAAGACAGAATGTTGCGTTTTGTTTGAATTATTTTCATCCAATTCTGTTGAGATATGTTTGTTTTCTACTGCTGTCAAATGAGTCCAATGAGCAACGGGTTGGAAATCTCCTCGCTCTGGTGTTCTTGCGTAGATTTTTGTTTGCTATTACGTGATATTACCGGTGCCCTCTCGTCTAGTTTGGCTGAGAGGCTTTTTTCTCCATATATGGTAATACCCAATATTTTGTCGTTTAATTTTTTGACGTTTGAGGGTTCAACAGAATATTGTAACTGTAGATCATTAGCAACAAGAGAAAAATCTGAATTACATTGTAAACCACTTGATGCCACTGAAGGATAAACAGTAGATGAACCGCAGGAGCTTCTGGTTCCAGGTTCTGCTGGCATATCATTATTAAAACATCTTATTTCAGAGTTACCATCAGAAGTCCGCGGAATGGCATAGGCAGTTTTGTCGCTCCTTTGGTCTGGTGATTGAATATTTATTTGTGACACCCTACTTTGGTCCTGCACATTTTCAGTAGTGCCCAATTTCGCACTTGTAGATTTCTGATGGTCATCTTCTTGAGCATGTTAAAACTCCGCATTTCGTAGATTCTCATCGCGGTCACTTTCTTTAGTGGATGGATGCTCTTTGATTTTGAATTCTTCGTTTTCCGACTTAACAGAGTTGCTGTCGAGAATTTCAGGATCCTCGCAAAACTGGAAGTTGCTATTCTCACTTCCGCTATTCTTCTTCCTGTGGAAGATTTCAGTTATTAACTTCGCAATTTCAACTGACTGAAAATATTGCAAAAATTACATTTTGTTTTATGCACTTCAACTAAATGTATGTAGAGATTCATCATATACAAAAGAAAAATATGATCAAATATCAAATCAAAAGTACCAAATTATGAAAACAGTAAGGCTACAAAAACCAGCATTTTAACCAACGATATATTTTTCTTTAATCAAACATGGATAAATTGTTATATTTAAGGCTTAAATTAAAATCTTAATATATCAAATCTGCGCATTTTCCGATGAGAAATGATTGAATGCACACAAAATTTGTGTTGGTGGTTGTATCTATTCAGTACAAAATACAACTTGTTGATTTTATTAAAATCGCACTAATTAACATTGTAGGGTTGCCGTACAATCCAAACTGAAGTTTGAGCCATGTATTCACATATGAAGAACAAAAGCGCTGACGGTCTAAAATTTATTTCATTGTCTTGGCTTTTCACATGATGCTACAACTACATAGTGAAAATTATTTAAGTTTCGTTATAGCTTTGTTCTCGGAGTTTCAGCATTGTACGCGTCGCATGTTCCAGATTTTCGGCAAAATTTGAAACTTTTTCTACTTTTTTGTAAACTTTAAATGATTCCTTCCGCGCTGTTTGATTTTGGTCATCGCCTCTTCGGGATATCTCATGATTATCGAAACTGTATCTTTATAACGCTAAACTTTTCGAATAACTTATTAAATTTGTTGAAACCTACCCATTTTCCCATTTGACAAACTAGATCGTCTATCTTAGATATCGCTAAACACCTTCAAGTTTATACAGACTGTCACTCGTGTTGCATACGGATAACGGTTGTGACTCATACACGGTCGAATCACATTGTTGTGACCAGCAGCTAATAACCAGGGTAACGGCCGTACGTAGCCCGGACAGCATCAACACGTGCTGGAAGTGACTCAATAAAGGTGCTGCAAGGGATTAACAGGTATTTAGAGCCATGCTGACTGCAGTGTATGTGACAGCTGCTGGAAGGTCAGTGGCGGAGGATCCATAAAGCGAACAACACGATCGATGGAGTTCCTCAGATACCTAATTGTGTTTAAGACTAGAATTCCAGGAAGATACTTTAAATTCTTCATTGTGCTCTTCCAACCACTCTCTAATATTTCTAGCTGTGTGACGCGCCGCATTGTCTTGCTGAAAGATACCATCAGCACCAGGGCAGACAATCAGTATGTATGGGCGTACGTGTTCTGCGAGGATGGATTCCTAACGAATTCGGTCCATAGTGCCTTCCACAATTATGAGTGCACCCATAGAAAGTCACGAAACATACCCCAGACGATAACGCTGCCTCCACCAGACATGTCTTCTTCCAGTAATGGTTGAAGAGTTTGTTCTCCGATGTTCCTCGCATTATACGCTAACGTCCGTCCGTTCCAAAAAACGTGACGTATCGGAGAAGGCAATGCTTTGCTAATCAGCAGAAATCCAATTCTGATACTGAGTTGAAAATGTAAGCCTTTTCTGCTGATGCTCCTTCGTCAGCATGGTTCAATGACCATCTGTCTGCATCCGAGCCCCATACGATGCAAGGTTCCCTGAACTGTCGTTTTAGACACATTTCCAGTAGCCCCGTGGTTCATTCCACCAGTGAGTTGCTCCACTGTATCGTGGCGATCGGCCCTGATGCACCTTCGAAGCCGACGTTCACTTTTCATATGAATGGCACGTGGTGCTCCGCAGTTTCCAGATCCCTTATTCGCAATGGTGCCATTTCCTCGATCACGATACACTTTAAATCACAGCAGTACGCGAAGTGTTCACAAACTAGTGTTTCAGAAATACTGCCACTATTGGCCCGAAAGCTGATAATCATACCTTTTTGAAAATCTGATGAATCGCTCCTTTTATCCATGACAGCAACGCGTAATGTTTTTAGAATGCCTATACCACACCTTAAATACCCTCAAAATCATCTCAAGACACGTCCCTTTCTTAATTGGATACGCGCTGTTGATGTAAAAAGTAGGTGGTCTTAATGTGACTCGACTGTGTATATACACCGATGAACCATTACAACATTGACCACCTATCTAATAAGCTGTAGGACCCCCTTAACCTTCCAAAATAGCTGCCAGTCGGCGAAGCATCGTTTCGATGAGGTGACGATAGGTATCCTGGTGTATCTACACTGCTGGCCACCCAAAATTTAACACCAAGAAGGAAGCATCCGCTTGGCCTGAAATTCGCAGCATGCGTCGCCCGCGAGAAGACATGCAAAAGATTTGCTTTGCAGGGCATTTGCAAATCATGTGTGCACGGCACGCCACCGAGAAACACTATAAGAAGGGTGCACACAAAACGGGGTGTAAGTAGTGGAAGTGTGTTGTGCTGCCGGACCTGCGCGTGGGCAGTTTCCTGATGCCTCATCGCAGAGTACGGCAGTAATTCCAGCAAGTTTCGGAGTTTGACAGAGGACAAATAGTTGCTTATCGTGACAGCGGTTTATCGTACCGATACATTGGCGCCCGTATGGGACGACATCCAGCCAGTGAGGAGAATATGGATTCGGTGGGTGCAGAAGGGACGGACGGACCGACGTGAGCGATTGCAGCAATCACCGCACACCACCGGACGTGAGGACCGACATGTTGTTCGGTCGGCATTGACGACTCGCACCGCCACACCACGAACGTTAGCGCAGGAATTAGGGTGTGTTGCGCAACAACCTCTGCCAGCACGTACCGTTTGACGTTGTCTGCAGGAGCGTTGACTTTTCGCACGGCACCCATTGCTCCGATTACCATTGACGTTACACCACCGGCGAGTGCGGCGGCAGTGGGCCGTTGAACGCCGCACCTGGACTACGGAATGGCACGACATAGTCTTCTCCTACGAATCCCGTTCTGCCGCTGCAACAACACGATGGTCGGATCCGCGCGTGGAAGCACCGCGGCGAGAGTCTGTATGACGCCTGCATTATGCATCGCCATACCGGTCCGTCGCCTGCGACACCCGCACTTCTCTGGTACGTATCGTCGGTACACTCAACAGCCACCGCTACATCTCCGACGTTTTGGAGCTTTAGTCCTCCCTTGCCTGCAGGACCTGCCAGCGGTCCCGTTTCAACAGGACAATGCGCGGCCCCAAATGGCACGCATCGTGCAACAATTCTTCACGGCCCACCAGGTGTCACTGCTTCCGTGGCCGCCTGTTCTCCCGATATTTCGCCCATCGAACACGTCTGGTCGCTGATCGGCAACCGAATAGCCCGGCAAGCACCACCCGCGGCTGCGCCTTATGAACTGGGGCAACGTGTGGAAGCAGCCTGGACCGACATACCCCAAACCAACATCCAAAGCCTCTTTCGTTCGATGCCGCGGCCTGTAGCGGCCGTGTTTGCCAGCCATGGGGGCCATACGACCTATTGATGTCTGCGTATTCCGCAAGTCTCACGGATCTATAAGCTCAATAGTTTCATCTTTGTATCTGTTGTTATGTGTACAGTAAATCTGGCTTTTCTATCTATCTCGTGTCCTTCTTGGTGTTGCATTTTGGGTAGCCAGCAGTGTATTTACCATAATGTCAACAACAAGTCCTCCAGTTCCAGTACATTTTGAGATGGTTGTTTTTTAGACGAACCTCTAATATTCGATTGGGTTCATGTCAGGTGAATTTGGATGCCCAAGGGCATCAACAAAAATTCATCAGCATGTTCTTCGAAACACCCCTTGGCAATTCTGGTAGTGTGACATGGCGCATTATTCTGTTGGTAATGGCCATCACCAGCAGGGAACACAGTTTCCATGAATGGGCAAACCTTGTCTGCAACGATGTTCAGATACTTCAGAGCTGTCAGGTGTTGTGCTATTAGGATAATGAGGGCCTAAAATGTCCTACGAAAACATCGCCTACAGCATAACACCACCGCCGGCCTGTTTCAGCCCATCAGTGCATTAAGGTGCAGTCGCTTCCGTTGAAAATCGGCATATCACCCTTAGGGCCGTCTATGTGATGCACGAGAAATCTTGATTGTTCAAACCAGGCCAGTTTCTATCAATCATCTTCGGTCCAATCTCAATGGTCTTTGTCGCAATCCATGCGTTACTGGCGATGACGTGCAGTCACATAGGGAGTGGTTGGGTATTCGGCTGCGCAGCCTCATTCGAAGAAGGACGCGATAAACTGTGTGCTGTAACATATTGCCCTGATTAGCACTGTTGTAGCTGCGGTTGATTTGTCGCAATGTAGCCCTGTTGTCGCAGTGAACAATACGCGTCAGTCTCCGCTATGGCATCGATGAGCTGAGGAAACGGCTGGACGAAAGTGCGTCGTTTGGACATCTGTGCACCACTTTTGATACTTACTCACTAAATCGGCACGTGAACAACCCACAAGCCAAAGATCGTAGTTGCGAGTAACCGTGCCATCACAATTTGTCCTTTACCAAATTCCGATAAATTCGGCAGCTTTTCCCATTCTGACTCCGAACACTCTACTAACCGAAAGCCTGTCTTCGTGTTTTACATATACTGCTATGCCAACTTCACCAGCCCCAGCGTTTGGTCTCCAGGCGCACTCATTTCTCTAGCATGGGGGTGGTCATAATGAAATGGTTCATTTCATAATTAAGTTTTTTCTCCCTCACTCTTCATTAATTGTTTTGCTTCCTAAAGCTCCTTGTATGAATTATTTATGTACACGGTCTCATGTACATTAAATTTTTCAGAATTAGTTACTTTGTAGTTCTGGGTCATAGGGTTTTACAACTGACCTTAATTAACATCGGAGAAAAAACCCGCTGATTCGCTTATCATTTGAAGCTGAAATCCGAATTAAGTCGCGTTCACACGCATTGGATTATAGAAGGTTTTTATACTATCAATCAAAAAATGTGCATGCTAAGTATACCAATAAGAATAAAAAGGAAGCTGTCTGAGCATGTAGAAAAACAACCCAAAACGTACAATTCGAATTTTAGTACAATAAGGCATATTAGGTAAAAAGATATTTCGCTACACGCGCCCTTGTGCGTCATCAGATTAAAAGAACTGGCGCTAGGAGAACACACACTAAATATATAGGTAGCCCCTAAGACAGCAGCAATCGTGGTGAGTGACATGATATCCGCGTCACAACTCGGTTAAAGCGAGAAACAAAGCTGAGAAAGAAAACACCAAATAGATAACAAATACATACTCACCGAAGTGATAAATAAGCACAAGGTCCGTTATAAAGCCCCGCAATATGGTACTTCGCACGACACAAAAAGTTAAACGAATCCATAGTGCATACACATCTGCAGATAAGTCATCGTTACAACATACGTCCTTAAAAACGTCAATATACAAACTTTCGGCGAAGAGCATCATATACCTACTTCTGGTCTTGAGTAATAAATAAGTCTCAACTTGCAGCTGTTCGGACTTTGGTGAATAGGTATAAACTTGCAGCTCTTCGGGCTTTGTTAAATAGAGCGTATACCCATTCCTCGTGCATTGCTGCTCGGAATAAAGAAATTTTTATTAAGACCATTGTGATGGAACATGGGTATGACGTTGGTATTGGGAAAAATTTGTGTGCTCGGTATAGGAGAGGTAATTAGACTTCGTTGTGTGTTGAGCGTGAGCAGATTACTTATGTGGGATCAATGTCTTTCCTTCCACCGGTTACAAATGCATTACGGAGAGTGTAAAAAAATACAAAATATTTTGTTGATGTGGCCTCTAACCTTCAGAGTATGCCTAGGAAGGATCGTGAGCCCAAACCCATTCAAGAACAATGTGGCGTGTACTGTGTGTCCTTGAAGACCGACGTTGCTGCTGCTCCTAATTCATGGTACATAGGATCCACTCTTCGTAATTTGGGAGGTAGAATGACTGAACATTAGTACACTGTAAAGCCTGGTTGATCTACTACCCTTGCACACCTGGTTAAGTCAGAAACACATCTGCCCTCGTAGGTCTGAGACTTATTTACTACTTAAACCAGAGGTAGGTATATGACTCTCTTCGCCGAAAGTTTGTATATTGATGTTTTTAAGGACGAATGTTGTAACGATGACTTACCTGCATATGTACATACACCAAGGATTCGCTTATTTAACTTTTTGTCGTGCGAAGTACCCTCTTACGGGGGTTGCTAACAGACCTTGTGCTTACTTTATCACTTCGGTGAGTAAGTATTTGTCATCTATTTGGTGGTGTTTTCTTTCTCACCTTTGTTTCTCGTTGTAACAGAGTTGTGACGCGGATATCATGTCACTCAGCAGGATCGCTGTTGTCTTCGGGATTACCTATATATTACGTGTGTGTGTGTGTGTGTGTGTGTGTGTGTGTGTTCTCCTAGCGCCTGTTCTTTTAACCTGATAACGCACAGGACGCCTGTTGCGAAAGATCTTGATTTTACCTAATGTCTTTTAGTAGTAAAATTGTAATTGTACGTTTTGGGTTGGTTTTCTACGTGCTTAAACAGCTGCCTTTTTATTCTTATCGTTACATATACTATTGTGAAAAGTTTTAGATGACATTTACCCTGAGACGGGTCTAAGTTCTGTCTTTTAGGGAAGAAAGAACTTCTCTGTCGTCGTGGCGATGTACTGTTCTGTCACAGATAATTTCAACTTAGCGCAATGGTACTTGCACATTCCACAAGTACTTGCTTTTGTATGTAACGTTCTGTACAACGATTCCTTCTGATTTGTAGAAAAAGTTTGTTTCTTTCAATGGAGGACGTTCTGATGACAGAATGATATATTTTTAAGGTCTCACTAGTTAGCACCATTTCACGTCACAAATTGAGGTCTTCTAAGGCAAAACCTTCAGTAGATATCGAAATCAGATTTTTTTGTGCCATAAAGTCAGTGAAGTTTGGCACATAATCATGCATTCAAGATGTTTCGCTAATAAAGGCATATTCATCCATAATGTGTCTGACGACAGAGGAAATACAAAAATGTTTTCGTACAGTACGTTATCTTAGTTCACTGGAACAAATGCTTATCAAACTGCAAAGGGCTTTGCTTGGAGGAATAGTCTCACGCACACAATTGGAAATTATCTCTGGGAGATATTGAAAAATATCGTTCTGCATCACACGAAGACTCATTTCAGCTCTGGGTTGCTGTAATACGATTTATACGTTCAATAGTAATTTTATTTATTAAAAAACGATGTGAAGAATCTTTTAGCTCAAAATGGCGTGATACATTTTCATAAAAAAACTTTGGTGCTATTATTCAATATCTTGACACTTTCAGAAACTGTCTTACGCTGAATACCTAAGAAAGAAGATGTCAAGCTGACTTATTTGTATCTTCAAAATATCAAAAACACAACATTTCCTACTACTCACGGGATGAACACGTGTTTTCGAAACATGTGAAAGTACTCAGTTAAAGAATTTACCAACTTAACAGAAGCTAAAAAAAAAAAATTGCCTCTTCTACGTATGTCCTATTAATGTTTCCTTTTATTCATCCAAACCTAAAGAACAGCTTTAGAGTTTGAAGACGCCAGATATGAAAAATCCGAGAACCGTTGCACAATATATTAAATATGATTTCGTTTTTGTTTTTCGGAATTTCAACATGCGTTTTGGGAAATCTGTCAACTATTTCTTTAATATAACACATTGTTTTTCTTTTCGCGCAAAACAATAAGTCCCTCTGCTACGTGCACTGAAGTGCCAGAAGAAGTGGTATAGACGAGCTTATGCAAAATACATAGCAACGTCACCTATGCGCGTACTAGGTCACGTCTGCCAGTGTGTATATGAAGCGATAGACATCGTTACCAGCTATCAGAGGTATTTTTGGCATGATAATGAGAAATAATAACGATTTAAGCGATTTTTAACGCTGTGTCATAGTTGGAGCCCGTGAGATGGGCCCATAGTATTTCGGAAATAGAAACGAAGTTCGGATTTTCACGGACGACCATTGCAAGCGTGTACCGTGACTACAAGAATTCCGGCAAAATCTCCAACCTACGATACCAGTGTGGCCGTAAAATGACATTGGGTGAACGTACCTATTGTCGACTGTCCAGAACAGTCTCACGCGATAGGCATGCAACACTCTCGCAGGTATCAGCGGAATTCAATGTTGGAGCCTCAACAAGCATCAGCCTCCGGACTGTGCAACGTACCCTGCACGATATGAGCTTTAGGAGCCGACGCCCAACTCTAGTCCCCTTGATGGGTGCACGAGATAGCGATATGCGCCTCGCTTGGGAACGGCAACACCGCGCCACTGGACACTTGATGACTGGAAACACGTAGCCTGGTCTGATGAGTCGCGTTTCCAACTGTATCGGGCAGATGGAAGGATTCGTGTCTGGCGCAAAACCCATGAAGCCATGGATCCCGCCTGTCAACAGGGAACTGTACCGGCTGGTTAGGGGGGAGGTCCGTAATGGTATGGGGTGTGTTTAGCTGGACTTCACTGGGACCCCTGGTACGTCTACAAACGTCTGTGACCGGCCAACGCTATATTGCACATCCTTTCAGAGGAGGTACACCCGTTCATGTCCTGCATTTATGGTGACGAGTTTGGCCTGTTCCAACAGGACAATGCACCCCGCACATGTGTCGGGACGCCACATTATGGTTAGAGGAGCATTCATCTGAGTTTGGGGTGTTTCCATCCCGTCCAAGTCCCCAGATCTGAACGTGATAGAACACATTTGGGATGCCATGCAACGCGCTATCGAACACAGGAATCCGAGACCTCGGAATACACCCCAATTGTGGAACGCTCTTCAAGAAGTTTGGTGTGCATTGTCTACAGCCTATTTCCAGAAGCTAGAGGAGTCCATGCCACATCGTATTTCAGCAATCCTACGCTCCCGAAGGGGACCTACCAAGTATTATACTGGTGCACCAGTTTTCCTGGCACTTCAGTGTATTTCCTATTAATGTTTCCTTTTGTTCATCCAAATCCAAAGAACAGCTACTGATATTTAGAGTTTGAAGACGCCAAATATGAAACATCCAAGAACCGTCACACAATATATTTAATTTGATTTCGTTTTTTGTAATTTTTTTTTTTTTTTTTTTTTTTTTGATTGGAGGTTTAACGACCACCGTGAGCAACTCAATGGGCTATAAGCAGTCGCCCATCCCTAATTTAGGGTCACTGGTTCCAGGGAAGGGAGAGAGCCAGTGCCGTAAGACAAACACAACATCCATGACTGACCGGGTTTCGAACCCGGACCCCTTACGGACGAATGATCAGAGGCCAGCGCCTTAGACCACTGCGCCACCGGCTTTTTGGAATATCAACATGCGTTTTGGGAAAGCTGTCAACTATTTCTACAATATATCAGATTTTTTTCTTTTCGCGCAAAACAGCGCTAAACCTCAAAACATGCTCAATAGGTAAGTAATTTTCAGTAATTATTGTTAAAAGTTCTCAGATCCTATAGTTTGTCTAACAAAACTACAGGTAAATATGTTTGAAATGTGTTTAAAAAGTTGTACAAAGTTGAGGAAAATATTTTGTCAGAAAACATATTTTAGAACTTTTAGATTGCGTTTAAGTCATATTTGCTATACATACACCGAGTAAAAATTGAATTACAAAGTATTACCATTTATGCCCAAATTTTATGCAGCCCGTTGTTTACGTGATTTCCAGGACGGATCGATTAGTAGACCGACGCGGCATATATGAAGGTTTGAGTGGAACAGTCGGTAGTACAAGTGAAATTCGGAGCGTGATGTGTAAACGGAAGAATTCGTCGGACTTTGAGAAAGGGCAGATTGTGGAAGTTCGGAGAGCTGCTTCCTCGATTTCCCGAATGGCTGAATTGATGTGCTGTTCGTGACCTGCATTGTTAAAGTTTATTACGTTTGGCGTGAAAATACTCAAACAACGACCCAGTTGCAAACCTACACAAGACAGCGAAAAGTTAACGTAAGAACCGGAGAAGACTAATCTTACACGCCAACAGACAACACTTCAACAATTCATCACCCAATACAACGCAGGTGACAACCCGGAAAACGATTTGTCATGACCATACGTTACATGGGCTATAACAGCACATGGCCCCGACGACATCCTCTCCTCTCTATGGTTCATCGGCGCAAAATACTTCCCTGGGGCAAAGGTCACGCAAGTTGGACGTCGGATGAATCCAAAAAAGTGTGCTGGTCTGAAGAGTCTTATTTTCTACTCCATACCGTGTATGGTCAAGTACGTATTTGGCGAGCTCGATGCATTCTGCATGGGCTCTACACTTCAAGCCGGTGGAGGTGTGTTGTATGTTGTTGGCATATTTACCTTGCAGCGCCTTGAACCCCCCTGGTGCTTGTGGATCAACATATGAGTGCTACCCACAATTGTGAATTAATTGCTGACTCTGTACTACCAGCAATGTTGCTCATTTTCCCTAATGCTGACGTTGTCTTCCAAGATGAAAATGCCCTGAGCCACAGGTCCAATGTTGAGCCAAAATCGCTGAAGTAACGCAAATATAACTTCCAGCATATCGACTGGCCTCCGAACTCGCAAGATAGCAAACCCATACGGTATTTAAAACCCATATTTATTCACCTCCATACCTGTCTTGAAGGCAGCATTACACAGTTGCTTCTCGAATCTTATTAAATCGATGCCACTTTGGACAGCTGCTGCCCTGAGGACGAAAGATGACCAAGTTGTTAGGCAGATGGTCATAATTCAGATATCACTCAGTGTGTGCCTGTGTGTGTGCCGCGGGTCCAGCGAAGAGTGATAACTAGTACCGAAAAATCAAACATCTAAGCCCTTCTCGGGATTCTAAGTCATGCCCAAAAGTGTAAGTTCGAAGCCTATACCCTAGGCCACGGGACACAGTGATTAAATTGTCTGAAACCCTAAATGCGTTATAGAAATATCGAATGCAACATATGTTCATGAAAATTAATATAGTGCAGTGTTCCACCTTTTTGCGTAAAGCTTCGAAGGAGCTGTTTACGAACTACAAACTAATGCTTTAATTTTTAAAGTGTACTACATGAAACTTAGACATTCACCTTCTGTTCTCTCAGATTAGGAAACAACGATCCCAACAGTCAAATCAAATAAGTCGTGTTCTATAAAGTGCAAAACAAATAAATCTAATCCGTCAACCAAAGAAATAGTTAAACCTGTTCAGAATATTTTTAAGTTGAGATGGTGGCAGCGATAGAAAGCTTTTTAAAGGCATAATCTAATTTGAATCGTTCGGAAAGAAATTTATACGCTTTGCACTTCAGATTTGGCATTTTGTGATCAGTTTGGGAAGCAAAAAACGGAAAGATCTTGAAAATTCTTATCACTTTTCATTTCAAAATATCCTGCAGCATCCATGAAAATTTATAAATGGAAATATGAATTTTTCCATTGAAAGAAAGTTATGAAGCCTTTCTCCTATGTACATAAAAAAACCCTTATTAATCTTTGAAATTATATCAGGAAATGATAAGAAACGCTGTTTACATGCAGCACTTTTGCAACATTCTGAGTAATGTATTTTGTTTTCGACAAAATACAGATGTGAATACAGATGTGAATTACATAGACCGTTCTTAAAATCGAAATTCAGATACTGATACCTCAAGAGAGTGATTCATGTCTACCAAATTCCATTGCAACATACTAAGTTATCCAACAAGGGTTACAAAATTTATTCATTGGTAACGCGCTGCCGCACAATTTTTTCAACTTTAATAAAACATGGTCTGTAAATATTTAATTACAACTAGACTGTTAGTTATAATTAAATATTTACAGACTTGGTAGTTTTCTTAGAATGATTGCAAAAAACAATGTTTTTCAATAGACCAGCAGATACACCTTTTGTATTCTTGACTCGTTTACAAGATCAGATTAACTGCTAAGTACAATACCGGAAGTAGTTAGTGAAAATAAAAGGTATCAAACAAGTCGAGAATGAGGTCAATGACCTGAATATGGGCTTTAAATTCTTCACATCGAATCGAGGAATGAACTGCAGTTGATTCTTTGTCCTGGCCAGAAACACGAACAAATTATGAAGCATTTTATTCAGTAGCTAAACAAAATGTAAAGCATATCAGAAAGGATTTAGAGCCGAGTGTTTAAAATGCCGTACATAGAATTCTTCCCTCTACACTTATGTGAAGCCTTTAAAGACAGTTCTAATTAAATATTTACAGACTCTTTTCATTACAAGTTTCAGATTTGAAGATCAGCTTGTGTTTGCAACATTTAGTGTGATCCTTCTAGTTCTAGATCATTTTATGCGGCAGAACTATTTCCATAATTTCATTCAAGAAGATTTCTTGAAAGGTTCGAACCACACAACTTGAGCCAGTGTGCGAGGTGCGCACAAATAGTTTTCGTTTCGAGGTTTAACAATCTCATACATGGTTTAAAAGGAGTAGAGACTCGTCCCTAATTTAAGGCCAGAGTTTCCTAGGATGAAACGGAACCACCGACAAATTTATCCGGATACAACCTAGCGACCGGCTTGAGGATTAGCCAGGCACCAGCTTCTCAAACGACCCAGACATCTAAGTGTGAATCACTCATGTTCTGTAGGACATGTTTTATACGGTTTGCAAGCTTCACCTATGTCAAACTTTTATTAAAGTATTTTGGTAGCATGATTTGTTGCCAGCAAACTTTTTTATTCAAAATTGTTAAAACGAAGTGTCGTAACTTATATCCACGCACAAGCAAAATTGGGCACAAGTTTCTGTACTACGACGTGAACGTCAGGAGGACCCTGCCATAAGTCAAATTTGAAAAGACACTATTTTGTAGAGTAAATAAAGAAATAATTTCACAGTGCCCCTAGAATAGTTCAGAAATTTCTTCGGGCATTTCATTCGGCGGTTGACAAACCTTCGCAAGTCTTATTTTTAACAAGATAAGACTTCCGTTTTTTGCCATTTTCCTCCTGAAGAATTAGAGTATCCAACTTCGAAATAAATTTATTCATCTTAAACAGAAAACGACGGGACGATTTGAAAAGCAACCCCTTTCCGTAGAAATTCGACAGTTTTTAAGAATTCATTGTAATAACCTAACACCTAAAAGACAACAAACTTCACCTGACTTTAAGAATCTCATCGTGCAGCTCATCAATACACAGGATACGTAGTGTCCGTTGAGGGCATCTGGAATCTGAAAACTAGAATCCTAACCGCTCTGGTGCCAACCGAAAGTACAAACCAATATTCAGATATTGGACAAAGGAAAATACAATTTTCCTTACAAAACTTTTTAAAGTTACGTAAACGCATTTCAGAAAAAGTTTCTTCAATCGCGCAGACACACTGCTATTAATGCTACTTAGAACATTACGCCCCTCGCAGAAACTGATAATCAGTGATGTACGCAAGAGATCATACAGGCAGTTTCAGTCAATCTCTGCCGCAGATACCTAAAAAGAAACAGAGAAAGAGTTGAAACCTACCAAAATAGATGTTCCGTCTGAATTATCAAAATGGGAATTCTGATGTTTCAGGTCTTACAAATTAGCTTCAATGGATCGTGGTAAGATCAAAAATTTTCCGAAGACTATTGATAGAGATTAACCGTTTACACTAGCAGAACATGAGGAAACATGTGAAAGAGATTCAGATATCCTCAAGGGTAAAAATCACTAACCGGGTAACAATGAGTAGACCAACTGCTTAAATATAGCGGGAGCCAATGCGTGCTTTTTTTTCATAGGGTTAAACAGATAATAATCACGTCATTGTGTTGCATTTAAGTCAATTCAAATACGGGTAACGGAACGTATGTAATACTCCTACGAACGCTGCATGTACGAACCAACCCGCACGGGAAGAACATGTGTCACTTTAGAAACAGCTTTATGAGAGAATTCTTATATTATCTGTTATGAACTTTGAGACTATAAACCGGAAATGGTTTATAGTCTCAGGCAAAGTTCATAACATATAATAAAAGACTGCTCATAAAGCTGTTTCCATATGTTGGAGAATTCATTTTATCGCACTGTGCCTGTGGGTTTTCTTTGAAATTCCTGGCTTAAGTGACATAACCGAAACGTATCGTAACACTTGATTAATGTACAACTTCATCGGGCAGAGACATTGGGAGCTTAAACACTCATTTCACTACTTGTATTACATTTGCTTCATCGCCGCAATGTTCACGTGCACAAAACTTACTTCACGGGAAAAGTTTCTGCAACGAATCCTCACGTCGAATATATTTTCTCATACGTGCGTTACACTTGGATAACTTGTCCTGGAAGAAAACTAACATTTCTACTAAATACTCAGGTAATGAATCTTTCTCGGAAGCGTAGAAACCTTTGCACTGCCCAAAATGTGTTCTGCCGTCATCTTTGAGCTTCGAAGCTAAAATGTGCTGGCGTATATAAGCCTTGACTTTCGTAAAAGAGGGAATTTCATTCAACAGCACCACGAACGATCGCATCCGTACAAACTCCCAGTCTCAAAATAAATTGTGTTATTCCTCTGTGCTGTTACGGCTTTAGACTTGTCAAGGCTTAAAAATACAAACTAGAACCTCTTGCACACATTCAGGTACACACAGTCCTTCAAGCTGGTCAGACACAGAACCTGACTCATCTGACGATGCGCACGTTCCTTCAGAATGTTTATTCAGATTTCCTGCCGCAAGGACCTAAAAAGAGCCCGAATAAGATATAAATACAAACAAAGATCCGGCTTGATCTCTGGATCACCAATCCTCACTCAAACCAAAAACATGTCCGCCCTGTAACGTTAGAAAATGTACGAATGGTACATTACTTCGTCAGAACAATGTTTACGTTTTCAATACCTTAAGTAGTCTAACGTTATTTTTCCTGGAAGCGACAGCACAAAAACTCGTGTTGTTCGACGCAGTCGTGATACGTTGCGTTTTAGATAAATGTACGCCAGACCAAGAAACTACAAGGACATCCACATCTCGTAATTTTTTCTCACCAGGGATCGGCATCAGATCTAGAATTGTTTAAAGTTCGGCGGACCTGGAGGACTCGGCATAAAACTCAAATTCACCAATTTAAGTTTACATACGAGAACCCTGTCTGCAACAGCATTATTATTTGATCTCTGCATTACGTTTTTTCTAGTCCTTTTTCTCAATCGACATATACTTGTCCCAAACTCTTGGCAAACAGTATCGTTCTGGGTTGACAGAGTAATTTCTGCAAGCTTAGGTGGTCATTACATTTTGTGCTGCTCAGGCATAGGAATTGGCTCTGTGAATTCCGGAGCACAATCATGGCATGGCCATCCGAATGACACCAGAATGAAGGACTAGGCAGACTGGTTTCTCGGTATGGTATTCTTTCGGTGCACCTTCAGAATTTGTTTTTTGTGATTGGAGGTTTTACGACCACCGTGAAACAGTTCGGTGGTCCTATAAGAAGACACCCGTGTGTAATTTAGTGTCAAAGTTTCCACGATAGAAACAGCCAGTGCCGTAAGAAGAAAAACATCCATGCATTATCGGGATTCCAACCGAGATATATCACGGACGAATGGTCAGAATATATCGCTTAGACCACTGAGCTAGCTGGGGCGGCGGGCTCATGTAATTCCCGATTCATAACCTTCTATTCACTATTTAAGAACTTCCTTCACATTCAGGTTCATAAGCCCCGTATTTCAGAAATGAATTAGGAAAATAAATATTTTACGGAATGTTATTCACCTCCCTGGGAAAAAAATATTTTACGGAATGTTATTCACCTCCCTGGGAAAAAAATATTTTACGGACTGTTATTCACTTCCACGGGCACTGCTTTGAAAACCCTTCAGGACGCTATCATATAAGAATGACTTCGTTACGTCAGACGGCAGCGTAATGTTTTAAATAATCAGTTTCTAGCAGCTAACCACATAAGTTCTCTTTACGAAAGAAGCAATGCAGTAAAGCATCATTCATGCCGCACAAGATATCGAACCCGGACCTAACTCCATTCACGAACTTAATTTTTTCCACTTTTTACTTTGTGTATCATACATGATGTGCTCATCCATAACTTTAACAACAAATTAGTTTCTGGATTTAACGACCGCCGTGAACAACTTTGGGTGTTACAAGCAAATGCCAGTGCTACATTTTGGGGCACTGGTTCCAAAGTAGGGAGAATAGAGTGCAGTTAGACAAACATCCCCCATGTCCTACCCGCGACTCGAACTCAGGCTCTCGAGTGCTAGATGACGCATTGGTTTTTCGAATGAAAGATCAGAAGTCAACGCTTAGACCAATGCGCCAACGGGACGACAAATAATAGCTTTCAACACACACTAGTCATACCAGTCGGTGTTACAGAAAAACCAATCTCGCTTGCTTGAGCTCATCCATGCTAGCAATTAACACCCGAGAAACATTTTTACAACTGCGAAACCATATTGGACGTCCTTCCAGGAATGGTAAATCATAGATTTCACAATTCTGTAGCTGTAATTGTCAATGAAGGCTTCATGTAACACAGAGAAGTTCGATAAACCTTGCCTTTGTAGGATTTACAAGAAACTGCAGTTTAATGTTCAACATATATCATACCATAATTTTGTGAATTCTTTAGCGACAAAAGCAGTACAGTGTTTTAGTTTTTGCTTTGCAAACATTTTATTTTAAACTTGCAAACCGCAGAAAAGAGCATCCGGGCTCAATCCTCAAAGTTAAGCACCAGTTTCTTCATGCCAACATGAATTACAGGACAGACCACAAAAGAAATTAAGATGGGTCTGTTTGCAAACGCGTAAATTCACTACAATGTGGTAACAGTTCAGCAATTTTCCTGTTTGTTGGTAGCAGTATGATAAGCTCAGAATGTTTTGAAGGTAAAGTTTCTAGTGTGAAGCACTGACAAATGGGTGAAATCAACCCTGGGGTTTTTAACAATCTTTAGTGCAAAAGCAAAAATTAATATGTTCAGATTTTATTCCTGAGCAGGCACCATATACAGGTGTCAATATAAGGAAAAGTTCGTTACCTCTTAAATTCAATATTCAATTTCTCATTATATATGTATATATGATAGGGAAATTAACACCTTTAGCTTTTCTCCTAAAGTAACACACATATTATGAGATACATTATTCAAATAATTTCACTTAGGATAAACTTGACCTGTTGCTCAAAAGAGAAAGGTCTGCATACTATAGTCTTTTGCACCCATGGACTGGCACCCGAGACCATACAACGTGAGCTTTGGAAGTTAATATTTTTCACTCGGTAGACAAACCACTTCAGCATTGAACTTTTTTTTTTTTTTTTTTTTTATTGGAGGTTTAACGACCACCGTGAGCAACTCAATGGGCTATAAGCAGTCGCCCGTCCCTAATTTAGGGTCACTGGTTCCAGGGAAGGGAGAGAGCCAGTGCCGTAAGACAAACACAACATCCATGCCTCACCGGGATTCGAACCCGGACCCCTTCGGACGAATGATCATAGGCCATCAACATTGAACTGAAAACTATTAAAATAATTTAGTTTCACGGCACTCATACTAGTGCTAGATTTGCAGTATGTCCTCCAATTCCACCGCTAATTCCATTTTTCCTTATGTTTAAATTATTGAATTCATTATAGTGAACTAAGTACATTTAGGAAACATTTATTTGTACATATGTTCCTAAACATTCAGAGATTTCCCTAAGTGTCACCAGTCTATATTTTCAAGAAACAAAGCGCCAGAAGTGTTGAGTTGTTATGTAATAGTGGTAAGATTTCTAACTAGTATACACCACCGTAAAGTGGCAATATGTAATTAAGTGAAAAAGAGCGAATTACCTGTCTTCGTGGGTCTCCTTTCGCCGTTCGTCCATCTTATTTTAAATTCATTGAGCTCTTAAAATGCATAAATTCTTCAACAAATATTAAAAATCGCATATCTTAAAAACCACAACAGTTCACCCACCATACAACTTCTGTTACAAGAAAGACAGCAATGAAGTTTGCTAAATGCAACTTAAAAGGTTTACTCGACTGCCAGTTACAAGCAACATCGAGACTTTCAGAACAATTGCACGCCACGCAGCATGATCAAGTTTGGTTACGAAATCCAACCACCATATTGACCAATCATACTAAATAATAAGCACATCCTATTACAGTGTTTTTAAGCACTAGTCCTCTAACCAAAAAACCGGTGAGTTTCGAAGTAACAGCGCAAAAATTAAATTGTTCCTAATATATTTTTTTTGATTGCAGGTTTAACGACCATCGTGAGCAACTCAATGGGCTATAAGCAGGCGTCCGTCCCTAATTTAGGGTCACTGGTTCAGAAGAAGGGAGAGAGCCAGTTCCGTAAGATAAAACACAATATCCATACCTCACCGGGATTCAAACCCGGACACCTTTCGCACGAATGATCAGAGGCCATTGCTTAGACCACTGCTCCACCGGGGCAGCATTCCTAATATTGGTAGTAATAGATAGCAAAACAAAACTTTTCCGCATGTTTCATTCATGGAATGCTTCGCCTTAGCATTTTTTTTGAGCAAGTCATTAGGATATAAGCAGTCGCCTGCCCCTAATTTAGGTCAAGTTGTTCCAGGGAAGGGAGAGAGCCAGCGCCGTAAGACAAACACAACATCCATGCCTCACCAGGATTCGAACGCGGAACCATCTCGGACGAATGATCAGAAGCCATCGCTTAGACTCCTGCGCGACCGGGGCAACAAAGGTATACTTTTATTCTTCAAGGCAGGCGTTGTCGGTTAATGGAAACACGGATCGCTATAAAGAACATTCTTATATTTTCTTAATTTCTTTTTTCATTTCGCGGTTTAAAAACCGCCGTGAGCAAATCAATCAGCTGTATCAGTCTTCGGTCCCTAACATAGGGCTTCTGCCTCCAGGGAATGCACAGAACCAGCGCCATCAGACGAAAACTGGACCCATGCCTCGTCTTGCACTGGAAATCGAGCCCATGGTAGACGAATGATGAGCAAGAGTCAGATATATTCTTTTATTGTTGGAGGTTTAGAGACAACCGTGAGCAAGTCAATGGGCTGTAAGCAGTCTCCCGTCCCTTGTTTAGAGTCACTGGTTCCAGGGGAGGGTAAGAGCCAGTACCGTAAGACAAACGCAACATCCATGCACCACTGGGATTCGCATCACTGGGATTGGAATGGCCACAAGGCATCGCCTGGCCCACTACCACAACGGGGCCGAGAGTCGGAGATTACTCGCTTTTTTTTTTTTTTTTTACTGAACGTTTAATATTAATTAATTATTGGACCTACTTTACATGTACATTGATATATACAGGCAGACAGATACAGTATAGACCTTTTCAAACATAATACAGAGTATGTCAAATGATCAATTCACACAAAGAGAGCCAGTGTAAATCAAGTAACACATGGAGAACTAGTACATATCAAACGTTGTGTACAGGATGTGAATTTTTTTTTTTTTTTGCCGCCCCGGTGGCTCAGTGGTCTAAGGCGCTGGCCTCTGATCATTCGTCCGTAAGGGGTCCGGGTTCGAATCCCGGTCAGGCATGGATGTTGTGTTGTCTTACGGCACTGGCTCTCTCCCTTCCCTGGAACCAGTGACCCTAAATTAGGGACGGGCGACTGCTTATAGCCCATTGAGTTGCTCACGGTGGTCGTTAAACCTCCAATCAAAAAAAAAATATTACAAAAAGAAATCAAATTAAATATATTGTGTGACGGTTCTTGGATGTTTCATATTTGGCGCCACCGGGGCGGCCAGGATGTGAAATAATCAATGTACACAGAAAGAGCCACTGTTGATCAAGAATCACACGGAGAACCAGTGCCGAAAGACAGAACACAAACATAATGTCCTATCAGGATTCGAACCCGGACCCAACTAGGGCGAATGGTTACAAGACAGCGATTACACCACTAGGGCGGCGGGCCTGGGTTGGAATCCCAGTGAGGCATGGATGTTGTGCTTGTCTTGCGGTACTGAACACTCGTACCCAGGGATCAGTGACCCTAAATTAAATACCGGAGTCGGGTTATGGCCGATATGAGTTGCTCACGGTAATCGTAAAACATTAATAAAAAATAAAAAAAATACTAGCAAAAACACAAGTGTTGGGAAACAGCTGGACACTAGCTGGCAGTGATTGGACACAGCAGGCTGAAATCTGTCGCTCACGGTAGAATAACGATCCGTTGGTGGCAACGCATCAGATGGCAGGCATTGATGGCCCTGCAGCATCGTCGTGAATTACGGGTCTCCAAGGAAGCGCCAAGAGTGGTCCGCAGCTGGCAACCAAAGCAAACCCTAACACGATCTGGAAACAGCGGGTCTGCGCAGGCGCAGAAACAACACATGCACATTCTCTCGTCGTACCAATGAGTTGAAGGCGACTCCATCGCCATTGTGTTAGTTGGTGGATGTTGAGAAATTAAGCGTATGTAGAGAGACGAATTAGTTTCCTAATGCAATGCCACGTCGGTGAATATTACCGTCCGATGAAAATTATGTAAATAACAATGGTCTACAAGGTTCTTATAAGTCATAACGTCTAAAATTGTAGCTATTTTTGACTAACTATTGGTGCTATTTTCTCGATCTGGCCTTGAAAAATGGCCAACACGTCACATTTTTTCGTTATGGGGCGTTAAATACAGTATATACTTTTGTTCCACATGAGCGCTTGTAGGCATGTAAAAGGACAATAGATCTTATCGTCATATTTCGCAACCGGACATTTTATGGGTGGCAGCACTGATTTTTTCACAGGTAGAAAATATGTAACCGCTACCGAATCGCCATTGCTGTTTTTTAGCACGACTTTTGTAAAACAGATCGTGCTTATGTTATCGGTTTGTCCGTCCGTCCGTCCGTCTGTACCCACGGTATCTCTGCAACTATTAGTCCGATGTGAAAAAATTCTCTTTTTGCATTCGGAAGCTTGAAATATGCGAAAGATGATCCTTTATTTCCTTTTTTTTACGATGTACAATTTCGCCGCTAGAGGGCATAAATGCAGATGATGTCGAATTCAAAAATACGTTTTATTCCACATATTTGCTTCTAAACATCCTACTGAAAAAAACATTTTATCTTTCGATTCCATTTATGTCGAAGACTATTTTAGATATAGTGTCTTTTTCAAATTACGCATAGATTTCCCGCTAGGGGCGTAAAAGTAAATTACAGCTTTCCCGATAACTCTTTTTCTAAAACTCCGATTTCGAAAATTTTTTTTTTTTACAGCGGATACATCTCCTGATGAAAACGCTTTTGCATATAATTTCAAATTTTTGGTAAAGAATACTTTGGCCACCAGGGAGCGTAATCGTTAATTTTTGCTTCTGATGTATTTTCCATAAAATCTGAGCTTCTAAGATATCGATTGAAAAAATTCTTTCGTGGAATGATGCCATTCCCACCGATAAACCTTTTCGGATATTTTCTTCCTAAAATATTCCACAGTTTCACCGCCAGGGGGCGAATATGTATATCTTATTTTTGTCAATATTTCTACTTCTAGGAGTCCGATTTGAAAAATTCCTTCTTTGTTGGATAGTGTTTTCCGTGTGACATGTTTTTCATATAATTTCAAAATTTTCAAGTAATTCATAGACTTTCCGCTAGGGGGCATAAAGGTAAATTGCGTTTCTCCCTATATCTCTGCCTTTAAATCTCCGATTTGAAAAATTATTTCTGCACCAGATACAGCTCCTGGTGGGGAAGCGTTTAAACATATTTCCAATTTTTGTAAAAAAAAATGGTTTGGCCACTAGGGGGCGTAAATCTTAATTTTCGCTTCTGATGTATTTGAAGCAAAATATGAGCTTCTAAATTCTCGATTGAAAAAAACGTCGTTTGTAGACCGATACTACTCATGTCGACAAACCTTTTAGAAACATTTCCTTCTTAAAAAAGTGTTTGGTTTCTACGCCAGGGGGAGTAGTTATATATCTTATTTTTGTCCATATCTCGACTTCTAGGGAACCGATTTGAACAATTATCTCTTTGTTGGATAGTGTTTTCAGTGTGACATGTGTCATATCATTTCAAAATTTTCAAGTAATTTATACACTTTCCGCTAGGGAGCGTAAAGGTAAATTGCGTTTCTCCCTATATCTCTGCTTTTAAATCTCCGATTTTAAAAATTATATCTGCACCGGATATAGCACCTGATGGAAAATCGTTTGCACATAATTTCTAATTTTAGTAAAAAAATGGTTTGGCCACCAGGGGGCGTAAATCTTAATTTCCGCTTCTGATGTATTTGCAGCAAAATATGAGCTTCTAAATTTTCGATTGAAAAAAACGTCGTTTGTAGACCGATACTACTCATGTTTTTACGACAAACCTTTTAGGAACATTTTCTTCTTGAAATAATGTATGGTTTCTACGCCAGGGGCGTAGATGTATATCTTTTTTTTGTCAATATCTCTACATCTAAAAGTCCGATTTGAAAAATCTCTTCTTTGTTGGATAGTGTTTGCGATGCGAAGTGTTTTTCCTATAAATTCAAAATTTTCAAGTTAATCATAGACTTTCCGTTAGGGTGCATAATGCTAAATTGCGTTTTCTGCTCCTAAAACTCGGATTTGAAAAAATCTTCCTGTAACGCATACAAGACCTGGTGGAAAATATTTTAAACATAATTTCTAATGTTTGGTATGGTAAAGAATGGTTTGGCCACCAGGGGTCATAAGTGTTAATTTCTGCTTCTGATGTATTTGTAGCAAAATCTGGGCTCCTGAAAACTCGACTAACTTTTTTTTTCGTGGACCGATACCGCTCATATGGATAAACCTTTTGTGAATACTTTCTTCCTAGAATAATGCATGGTTTTTCCACCAAGGGACGTCAAGTCACATCTTATTTTTGTCGATAACTCTGTATCTAAGAGTTCGTAAGCTCACGATTCCGTTTACAGCAATATCTGAGGGATTCAAGACCCGATAAAAAAACTTCTTTCTTCCGTCAGATACTATTGTGTTCCATACCAGTTCCATTGACTTTGAATAGCTTTGATGAATTTAATTTGCGTCAGAACGGATTCAAAAGACGAGCTTATTACACCCGAAAATTCGGTGTCATCTTTCTTCTTTACACTGATAGGGAAATACGTGCTGCATGTTTATTAGCAAAAATTTGCGAATTAGAGTAAAGGGATCATCGGCGATGCATTAATGCTCCGGATAAGTTTTATTATGTGTGCGGGCAGTATATTAAAAAATCGATGAGTCGTCCATCGACAAAAACTGTGAGAAAAGCCTACTATTTTTTTTTTTTTTTGATTGGAGGTTTAACGACCACCGTGAGCAACTCAATGGGCTATATAAGCAGTCGCCCGTCACTAATTTAGGGTCACTGGTTCCAGGGAAGGGAGAGAGCCAGTGCCGTAAGACAAACACAACATCAATGCCTGACCGGGATTCGAACCCAGACCCCTTACGGACGAATGATCCGAGGCCAGCGCCTTAGACCACTGCGCCACCGGGGCGGCTACTATTTTTACTTTGGATGTCATGTTGGGAATCAAAATAAATCGTGGTCTCCACATGTCTGCTGCATTTCCTGCTTTGTTGGCCTGAGACAGTGGTTGAAAAGTAAGCTGAAATCCATGCTATTCGCAGTTCCAATGATTTGCCGTGCTTCAACTGATCACGTCGAATATTGCTATATTTGTTTAACCAGATTGGCTTTTGAAAAAAGAATAAAAGTAAAATACAGTATCCAAATTTGCCATCGGCCTAAAGGCCTCTTCCGCACGAGGAAGAGGCTTTAAAGCCGATGGCAAATACACTCCTGAACAATACATTCCTATACAATGAGAAGAGCCCCACTTAATTGAGGAATATGAACATAATGACCTCGTTCGAGACCTACATCTTTCCAAACAACAAGCTGAACTTTTAGGTTTCCCACTGCAAAAGTGGGACCTGGTTGCGAATAGTACACATGTGCCTATGTTCAGAAATTGAAATTTGGGTTTACGTTCTTTCTATGAAATGCAGGATAGTATGTGTTTTTGTTCAGATATTCGGGGGCTGATGACAGAATTAGGAATATCTCACGATCTTACTGAATGGCGTCTATTTATCGACTCATCCAATGTTAGTTTAAAAGCTGTCCATTTATCGAACGGAAACCGGAAGCCTTCCATTCCAATTACACATGTTGTAGGTATGAAGGAGACGTCTGAAAGCATGGACAAAATGCTGCATATGAGACAGCAAAAAAAAAAAAAAAAAAAAAAGAAATACAGTAAATCAATATTAACACGAAAATAAATGTATGCAATCACACTCGTATACGCAAATTCAAACAAGAAATATGACACCGAATTTTCGGGTAATATAAACACGTCTTTTGAATCCGTTCTGACACAAATTAAAGTTATCAAAGCTATTCAAAGTTAATGAAACCGGTATGGAAAACAATAGTGTCTTACGGAAGAAAGAAATTTTTCAATCAGGTCTTATAATCCCGCAAATATTGCTGTAATGTTACTATTGCTGTTAAATATTGCTGCAAATATTTGCCGTAATCGTGAGCTTACTCCCTCTGGTTGCAGACCTGTGCGTATTTTTTTCCTTGATTGGAGATTTACCGACTACAGTTAGCAACTCACTGGGCAATAAGCAATCGCCCGACCCTAATTTAGGGCCACTGGTTCCATGGAAGGGAGAGAGCCAGCGCCGTGAGACAGACACAACATCCGTGCCTCACCGGGATTTGAACCCGGACCCATCATGGACGAATGACAAGAAGCCATCCTTTAGACCACTGCGCCACCGGGGCATGGTGAGATTTGTTTTGTTTTTACATTTATCTGCGGTACTTAAATTTCATTATATTTTGCGGATATTCTGGAACCTGATTTAAAACGGAAAAATCAGATTCCATGGTTCTGCTTCAGTTGTCATGAAGCAGAACCATGAAACTCCGATCGGACTGTTACGAAATAACCTTTCAGTGATACTGAAATGTTCAGTGATACATGTAATGATCAGAAACAAGAATATGCAAAACAAATTTCAGCTTGAACATGTTCAGGTTTCCCATTTTTAGAAAAAATGCGCACTGTTTAATCTGACACTTATTCAAGTCATTAGCATGGATAAAAGAAATTATAAACGAAACGGCAAGAGTAAATAAACCCGTCCCTGGATGGGCGGTGCCCAGGGTATTGTGTAGTACTCTTCATGCAACTTATCGGAGGTTCGGGCAAGATTCAGACTTCAGAGTAGTATCATTCTTCTCGCTGGAAAGGAAGCATTCCAAGGGTGTTTTTCAGTTCCATTATGATCACATATGCCATTCCATTATGACCATTCCGTGCTAGAGAAGTAACGAGCCTGGAAACCGAACGGTGACGTAGGCGAAGTTTTTTTTTTTTTTTTTTATTGGAGGTTTAGGAGAGAGCCAGTGCCGCAAGACAAACACAACATCCATGCCTCACCGGGATTCGAACCCGGACCCCGTTCGGACGAATGATCAGAGGCCATCGCTTAGACCACTGCGCCACCGGGGCGGCTAGGCGAAGTTCACAGAGCATTATATATACAACCCGAGGACCACTTTTGGTTAGTGGAGTGTTCGGAGTCAGAATTGGAAAAGCTCCCGTTTTATGGGAGTTTCATATGGGACAAATTGTGATGACATTGCTCTTCGGAAACGGCGCTACTTGTGGATTGCTCACGTGTCACTGTAGTGAGCACGTATCAAAAGTGATGGACAGATGTCCAAACGACAAACCGTCCTGCTAACCACTACACCACTACAGGTGGTGTAGTGGTGCATACCCGGGCGTTTTCTGGGAGACGCGGATTCGAGTTCCGCTCCAGGACGATGAAAATTTTCAAGTTTTCTGATATTATCTGACTTACCATCCTTGTCACATTAAGGCAAAAAATCGGATTGTCATCTTCAACATCTTCAAAATTAGTTTCAGTGAAGTCGTATTTGTTGGGTTCGGAGGCAAAGACATGGTAAGTTTTTTTTCTATGCTTCAGGATTTAACACGATCATTGTGAGCCATCCTAGTGACTAAAAGCCGTTTCTTGTCCCTAATTTAGGGCCACGTTTGTCACAGCTGAGACATTACCAGCGTTGTCAAACATCATCCGTGTCTCATTGGAGAGGGGGGGTCGAAGTCTGCCCCACCTCAGACAAGTGGTCACAAGGTAGCGCTTTCTATCCCTCGGCCACTGAGGGGAAACACAAAAATGGCTGCTTACAATTGTACGTATTGGGTGCCGTGGCAGGTGAATTGTTGTTTTGTAACACATCATTGCCTGCAGAAACATGATGAACACTGATATCTATGTCTCGGTGACTCGAAATTCAGTACTACCAGATCGACTAAAAATCCCAACAGAAGACTCCTCACACCACAAATTGAACACGTCTGTCTAGGAAGCCCACACTAGGTAAGCAGGTCGTATCTGCTTTTAATTTGGTTCAAGTGCCTTACAGTACCGCGCAGGGGGCGCAGTGGTCTACCCATCCAGAGTGCTGCTGTGTTTTTTGCTTTACGATTTTTGCTCAGTAAGTGCTCTTGCCGGCGTTTCAAGTTTATGTAATTGTGGGTGTGTGTTCCGTGAAGGTTCTACCTTTCTGTTTGTGTATCTACCAAGTTGGTAAGTGTTTGTTTCATTTGGTAATCTTCATTTTAGTCTTAGCCGAGTCGGCCAAGGCGTGAGCGTTTCTTCGCCATTGCAAATGGCGACTTCCGGTGGCAGCAGTAATCCAGCTCTCAACTCCGGAAATGACTTTCCACCTCTCACATCTACTTTACGTCCCACCAGGAGTCTGCCGCGGCCAAGCTCCTCCTCTCCTCAGCGTTGTTCTACTTCCGTATCTCATGATGCTGCTTCACGTCAATGTTGAAGAGTGATGACCAGTTGTCTTCCCAAGCACCGATAGTTGAATCGATGGACGTCACACCTGCGTCCCAGGCTACTACGTCACCACAACATCCAACTACTATTCCTTATGCTAATATCCTCTCGAAGTGGACTGACGCATCAACTCGACCTTCCCCTATGGCCAGCTTTTATCCTTTACAGTCTGATGCTGATTCAAATTTTTTCGTTGATCTTCCGACGTCTTCCCCAGCTGGTCAACAGTTCATAGAAAAGTTGCCTCTTGGTGCAGCTTTCACCAGTCTTCTGAATACAAAACTTTTCGCCTATAGTGCTGCTCTTTGGACGAAGTTCCCGAAGTCAGCTGTTACACACATGGGCCGCAATGAAAGCAAGGTTGTCGTCTATTTCTCGTCCTCAGAGTACGTCCTGAGGGTCATCATCGATGGACTTTCGATCGGGGATCGTCATATCACGGCTGATCCCCTTGCTCATGCGCCGACTGTGCTCAGTTTCTCCCCAGTTCCACCGGAAATACCTGGTGAGGTACTGTTATCGATTGGCTCCATCACCACTTTTTTCTCGTTTCCTACTACACCTGAAGATCGTTATTTATTAGGTTTGAGACGCAACGTACGTGTGATCTTCCCATCTGATCAAGCCAAACAGCGTGTTCCTACTCATTTTAGCGTGCGATTTGACACACATGTCCGTACTATCAGTATCTCTGTGGGTACCATGTGCACTCGTTGCAGAGGTTATGGTCACTCAAGTGATCACTGCCTTCATCGACCCTCTGCAGGGCCCGGATTGACAGTACAGCCTACGCACTCTCCTTCCACGTTCCCGGCACCTTCCACGTCCACTCCTGGGCAGCAGAAGCCAACTATTGGTGACCGTCGTGTTACAGGCATTGGTCAACGCGTGTCTACAATACAACCTTCCACTTCTCAGCTTCTTTCTGCTACATCTTCGCATCCTTCAGCGAAGTCTGCAATAACAGAAGCTTCCCTGCCTCCTACCTGGCAAAAAGCCAGTGCTCAACTTCCTATATCAACACTTGTTAGTTCAATTGAAGCTCCAGGCATATTTAAAGTGCCGAAACCTCCTGATTCAGGTTTAACACCATCCCGAGGACGCGGGAAGCGCCGCAGAATTCATAACACTCGACCCAAGAAAACTCCTCCAGGAACGGCATGTTTAGGCCGGAGTGACCGTTTAGGTAGCTACACATCTTCTGAAGATTCCACCTTGTCTGATGTTGATGTCGGCTCTAAGGAACCGATCTCGTCTACTAAATATCTTAGGTTTTTAGATGATAATTCACTACCTCAAACTTCGATTCCAGGAGAAGTTTTGTACAACTTCCTGATTAGTCCTCGGATCAATAACTTTTCAAGAAAATTTCTCGACTCATATACAGCTACCCTTTCTGAAGTTTTACCGCAAGTGCTGGCCATACGATCCCATCTTACGGAGGTGCCTCCAGAGTTTCTTGGTGATCCAGATTGGATCAAGCGATTTGCTAGTCATCTGGAAAATTTGCGGCATGCCGCTGATCGGCTTCTCCAACCAGCATCTGATCTATCTTTTCAAGATAGCGACGATGAATTATAGGGGCTTTAGCTCCCCGTTGGCCAACGCGTTGGTCAAGGAAGATGTAACGCACTTGGATACGGACATTTTTCTCCTCCAAGAGACTAATTGCCTTGCTTCCACGTCTTTCTATCGTTGGCGTAGGTGGGATTTCCAATTTCACCACGTCTTCCGCCTATCTCAACATGGTGGACTGGCAATCGGAATCCGCTCTCGACTTCGTCAGCTTGCATCGTCCATCCAGGTACATAATCTCTGTCAAGATTTACTACAGCGTCTTACCTTCTCAATGAATGGCCAACGATATCTGGTTTTCAACATCTATGTGCCCATTTCACCCACACACCTACTGTTCACCTCGTTGCGCATCGCACTTCAGTCTGCCTTACCATCCGATCACATAATAATAGGGGATTATTCAATTGTACCCTCCAACCTACTCTCGATCGCAACCCGTCCAATAAAGAATATCGTACTCGTCTCATAGATCTTCGTCGCTCTATCGTGGCGGATTTCGACCTATTTGACGTGTTCCAGCAACTGCATCAGACGTCCATCTCCCATACGTGGAGAGCAGCGATAACTTCTTCTTCCTCATCTACACGTTTGGATCGGATTTATGCTACCTCACAGCTCTTGCACATTGTCATGGATTGTATGCATTCTCCTACGGCTTCTTCTGACCACTGCGCAGTCGTTGCCACACTGGGCATATCCACTTCTACCTGCGCCCTTGAATACTGGCTTTGTGTTAAATCTCATCTGCTGTACTTCCTGAAATATTTTTTCTTCAGGGTACGCACATTGCGCAATATGGAGGAAAATAATCTGCGACGAGTTCTTTTTCGTATTGGTGTCAGCCATCCGTTATATGCTACATATCAGGCCGATTTGCGTGCGTTGATTGAACCGAGAGCTCGACAAGCCGTTCTCCGACTTCGTCTTCAGCACCTTACACCAGAGGAATGCTTCTGAGTTTCTTTCATCTCTTGAAGATAAACATCGATCTTCTAATCACATTCGACTTCTCCGACAACCGAATGCACAAGTGTCTTCTGATTCTGACACCCTGTGCTCACAAGTTCGTCAGTTTTTCACTGCAAAATACAGTCAAACTCCTTCTCCTTCTTCTTCAGCTACTGCCTCTTTGCTTTCCCCCTCCCTCAGGTTCCCTCTCACTAGTCTGCTTCTCTACTGCAACCCCCATCTTCTTCCGAACTTAGAAGTGCTCTCCGCTCTCAGAATCCCCATGCCGTTCCCGGTCCGGACGGTCTTCCTCTCTCTTTCTATCTCACTTTCTTCCCCACTCTTTTTCCTTTCTTACTCCCAGCTTTCACTGCTGCTCTTTGTTCTACATCTCTTCCGAGGAGTTTCACTATGGCTCATAAGGTGCTATTTCCTAAGAAAGGCGACCTGCTGGACCTGGGTAACTGGCGTCCTATCTCTTTACTCAATCTGGACTATAAACTCTTCACTAAGCTCCTTTCCTGTCGACTTAACCCAGTTCTTCCGTTTCTCCTTTCCCCCAACCAGACTTACACGGTCCCTGGTCGGTCTATTACTTCCAACCTCCATCTTCTTCGTGATCTAATTCATCTTGCCCGTATTAACCCTGAACCTCTTGGCCTTTTCAATCTTGACCAAAGAGCCGCGTTTGACAACATCTCTCAATCATACTTGTCTTCTGTTCTTCTTGCCTTTGGCTTTCTTTCACCTTTTGTAACTTCTATCCTTGCCCTCTATCAGGATGCCGTCTTCCACGTCAAGTCGGCCTCCTTTCTTACCGCACCCATTTTCTTTCGACGAGGCATCCGGCAGGGCTGTCCACTCTCTGGACAGCTCTTTGCCCTTGCTTTTGAGTCGTTTCTTCGATCCGTACATAAAGACTTCCTCGCTGCTCTTCCTCCGCCAACTGCAAGCACCCGGCATTTTCCCATTACGCATTCCGCGTATGCCGATGACGCAACCTTCTGTATCAGAGAAGAAGCCCAATTCGACATCCTAGCTTAATGTTTTGATCTTTACTCAGCTTGCTCCGCTGCCTCTCTTAAAACGTCCAAAAGTACGGGCCTGTGGAGTGGCTCCTGGACATCCAGGACTGACACCCCCTGGAATGCTTCATGGACTGCCTCTACCCAAAAGCTCCTTGGTCTGCATCTTGGTGTACACCTTTCAGCTCAGAATGCCACATGGACCGTACTTCGTTCTCGACTCACACGGACTTCCGCCTTCTGGCGTAACTTACAGTTTTGCACCTCCTATGACTTGCGAGCACGGATCGTTAGAACTTACCTTCTTCCGTCGTGCCTTTATCTGTGGTCTGTTACTCGGATGCCGGTCTACAATCTGACAGAAGTTATGCGTCTCATTTCCACGGGGATCTGGTCCGTACATCACTGGGTCCAAGTTTCCACTCTTCGTCGTACAGGTTCACAAGGTGGAATTTCGGTCTTGAAAATTCGAACCTACTACACAGCATACAGAGTGATTTCTTTCGTCCGGCTCCTTTGCTCTCCTGCATCACCTCACTATTGTCAGAGATGTAGTACTATCACCACGTAACTCACGCTTCACGTTCACTACGTATTTACTCATGGATCAATGTCCCTTCTTTTTTACTCGACTATCTCCCTTCTATAAAGAGGTTCTTTCCTTTTTCTTCTCTCTCCCTCTTATTCGTGCACCTCTTACTTCCACGTCTGAGCTATTAGCTGAGTCCCTCTTCTTTTCTTCAGTCCTCCAACCTTCTAATGTCCCCTGCTTTTCTGACCCTTCCTGGCTTCCAGCAGGAATTGTAACTGTTCAAAGCCTCGTTTGCTCAGATCTAACCTGGAAACCTTTCTTTAACCTCTTTCCCTGTCTTCCTCCCCCCCCCCTCAAGAGCCCTTACTCTTTATGACTCCCTCCGCTCTGCCATCATTACCCTCTTTCCTACCCTTGCCTACTCTACTGGTTTACATCTTGTTTCTTCGGCCTCACTTCCTCTTCCTTTCTTTCTCTCAGTTCGGGGCTCTTCTCTTCCTACTTCTAGGTTTTCAGTCTCCACTCTTTATAGGCTTCTTCTTGATCCATTGCATCCTATGCCGGTACAGATCCCAGATGTTCCAGGTGCAGCACTTCCATTTGTTTGGTCAGCTACCACCTCACCGCTCTCCTCTCCGATTGAACGAAATATTCATTGGCTTTTTCTTCATCGGATGACGCTCCTGGATTCGGTGCTCTGCTACTTCTGCTCATCTCATGCAGACGTGAATCATGTATATCTGCATTACCCGGTGTTACTTCCTCTACTGCATCTCGTCTTTACTATTGCATAGCACCTCAGTGTTATTGATCTTCCTTTCTCAGCCTACAGCACGCTATTACAATCCAGCTCTTCATCCATTCCAGTTTCAAAGCCGTGTGCGTATGTCTTCATATTAGCTCGCAATGTGATATATGGTTACCACCTCCAACTTCGCTCAGGTCCTGCCATGCCTACCATCTTTCAGGCGGGGGATGCGATGTGCAGTATTTTTCGTAACAGACTGATCTCACGTTTACGGTTGGCCTTTACGACCGCTCAAGTTTCGAATCGGCTTCAACAATTCCACAACGTCTGGTCACCCTATTACCGATGGTTTAATGGACCATCAGCCGACCTATGACTCCTGTTCTGACGCCTGAGATACTGTTTCGACTAACCTCGTGACTGGTTGGGTATTAGGCTGCAATTTTGTTGCCTAGTCCCGCATCCATCACACCTGCAAGTCACTCCTTGGACTGATATACATTACTTATTGGCCTTCACTTTAGCACAACCTACAACTTGGATATAAAACTTTTCTTCACACAAATTGTGTTGTAATTTTTTTTTTGCTCTAACTGCAGAGCTCATGTTATTGATTATTTTATTAGTTTTTTTTTTTTGGATTGGAGGTTTAACGACCACCGTGAGCAACTCAATGGGCTATAAGCAGTCGCCCGTCCCTAATTTAGGGTCACTGGTTCCAGGGACGGGAGAGAGCCAGTGCCGTAAGACAAACACAACATCCATGCCTGACGGGATTCGAACCCGGACCCCTTACGGACGAATGATCAGAGGCCAACGCCTTAGACCACTGCGCCACAGGAGCAGCTACTTTATTAGTTTGCACAATGTATTGGTTTTTCTCTTTTTCAACATATTTTAAATCATTGGTTATTCTAGTATTTTGCTTCACTATTCTGTTTGCACTAGTACTTGTGTTCCTTGTCACGTTCGTGTTCTTGCGTAACATGTTGATTGTATATTTTTGCTGTTGTACATTGCCTTATTTCTGTTTGCACTTATATGCATATCATGCTGTAAATTGACCTGATATAATTGTTGCTCCTCCACAGTAACTGTATATAGTGATGTCTTCGTATACATTTCTATGTTGTTCAGCAACCTGTGTACATTGCGCATCCGTTATAGTGTCATCTGTTGCTTTTGTCGCAAGGTATTATACCTTATCATGTTGCCGTATTTGTTCTCTTTTAACGTTCTTCTCTGTATCTATATGACACTGCCTAAAGCCCATGCGCCTGTTGTACATACGTTACTATTTTGCTCATCTGATACAAATTGTTTCTTTTGCCTTTATCACAATATGCCTTTACCTTGTCTGTCGTGTGTCACGGATATACTTATTGTCTATGTTGCGCTATATATATATTTTTTATTGGAGGTTTAACGACCATCGTGAGCAACTCAATGGGCTATAAGCAGTCGCCTGTCCCTAATTTAGGGTCACTGGTTCCAGGGAAGGGAGAGAGCCAGTGCCGTAAGACAAACACAACATCCATGCCTCACCGGGATTCGAACCCGGACCCCTTTTGGACGAATGATCAGAGGCCATCGCTTAGATCACTGCGCCACAGGGGCGGCGCACTATATTTCATGGTACTGCACATATTATTTAATTTTACGGAGTGTCTGCCTATACTTTTTCACCTGTTTCTCTTTGTTGTATCCACTTAAGTCTGTGAAACAATCCGTCGAATATGAATTTGTTATCACTGTAAATAGTACATTTTTCATTTGTTCATACACATGTGTATTTCATCCTCGCTGTATATACACAGTGCGTCAAAGAATTTGTAAGACTGGCGCTAGATTTCAGCCTACCGTGGCGCCACTAGTGTAATCGCGAATGCGTCATAAACCGTGACCATCTCCTTGCTTTCTGCCAAAGGTACTGCGCAGTTGTTAAAGTAACTCAAACGGAACGGCCGTTCATTAGAGAAGTAATTTTGTTTTCATGTTGAATTATTAGGATGGAACAGATGACTGTCATTGAATTTAACGCAAAACTTGGTAAAAGTGCCTCGAAAACATACCAAATGATGAAACAAGCTTACGGTGAGTTTAATTTAGGTAGATCAAATGTTTTCCTGTGGCACAAACGTTTTTTGGACGGAAGAGATTCGCTAGAAGATGATAAGCACACCGGACGACCAAGTTCATCGAGGACACCTGAGATTATTGAAAAAGTGCGTGATTTCGTGGAAAACAATCGATGTGCGTCCCTAAGAATGATGAAAGAGTCTTTAAACATCAACAAAGAAAAGATTCGAACCATCCTGCATGAAGATTTGGGCAAAACAAAAGTCTGTGCTGAATTTGTTCCACACACGTTAATCAATGAACAAAAATCAAGGAGAAGTGCACATTGCAGAGACATCATTTTTGCCGCTGAAAATGATCCAAACTTCTTAAAATCGATTGTTACTGGTGATGAAACATGGTGTTTTCAATATGATTCTAAAACAAAGCGACAAAGTGCGGAATGGAATTCAAAAATCTCGCCTCAAGCCATAAAAAACAAGAAAAGTTACATCGAAAATGAAAACAATGCTCATTACATTCTTTGATAGTAAGGGTATTTATTATCCACAAATAATTTGTTCCAAGTGGACAAACAGTTACTGGTGAGTTTTATTTAAATGTTTTGAGGCGTTTGATGGACAGAATTTGTCCCATTCTTCCAGAATATCGGGATGAAAACAGTTGGTGTTTGTTGCACGATAATGCACCCAGTCACACCTCACTCCTTGTTCGTAGAGTTTTGGCGAAAAATAACGTCTGTGTGTTGAATCACCCACCGTATTCGTCTAATTTAGCACTCTCCGACTTTTCTTTATTCCCAAAACTTAAAATGACGTTAAAAGGGTGTTATTTTGATGATATTTCGACAATGCAAACAGTTTCGACTCGTGCTTTGGAGGCAATTCCGTAAAGTGAACTAGAACAGGCATTCGAATCGTTATTAAATCGCTGTAACAAGTGTATTGACGCCGGAGGGACTTATTTTGAATAACAAACCAAAACAAATTATAATTTCTTGTTTCTATTTCATTTTACAGACCCAGTCTTAAAAACTATTTGCCACACTGTGTATGTTGTCATTTAATTTTTTCTGTTTGGCGCTGTAAATACAGGCCATATATAATTGCTTATCTTAATTTGTTCAATAAAGTGAAAGCAGTGTTTTAAGCGCTGGCTTTTGCTCATTGTTTTGATGTGAATCTTGTGTTTGTGTTAAGGAAACCCTCTCTGTCCCTTTCTTAGAACCAGTAGTGTTAAATTAGGGACGGGGGGATTGCTTAGATTGCTTATAACACATTGAGTTGCTTACGACGGTAGTTGAACATTCAGTACAACAAATTAAAAAACGCATCCTAAGGTCTCTGTTCTGAACATCAATTTAGCCACAGCAGTTTCAATTTAGCAGTGTAAACAAAACTAAGAATAGGTCGTCGGTATGTGCACCCCAATCGTCGCAATACACGACGCCGTGTGGATGAGTTATCAGGCTTTCTGGCTTTTGCCTCCTTTTGGAAATGGGTTTTTACTGTATTTTAAGTTTACCGACCACTGTGAGCAACTCAGTGGGAATAATTAGTGACCAGTCACTTATGTAGGGCCACTGTTTCCAGGAAATGGAGAGATTCAGCGCCGTAAGGTAAAGACAACATCCATGCCTCACGGGAATTCGAACACGAAACCTTCTAGGACGAATGGTCACCGGGACTGCCGTAAAGATATTGCACTCACACTCGTCTTTATCTCTTTAAACACATTCGCCGCTGCGCTGAGTAAAGAACCCGAGACGTGTTGCGTGCTAAATGGACACACCGAAACTCCGGCAAACTACGATCATCCATGTTTAAAATTCCGCCAAATTACAGTGTTTCTTATTTAGTGGGTGAGGAAGTGGTTTTACGTGAGCGTTTTGTAGTACAGCATTGCGGTTTGGTTTTTCAGAAACCTATGTACGCGAAAAAGAGTAATTCATATGTTGCCACTTCAGGAAATGCAACAAGGGGCAGGTGGACAGAGTAGCCACCGACGCAGCCGACAAAACGTGCTGTATCTTCTTTATTTATAGTCATGTAGTGCCCATTTTTGCCTTCAACTGAAGGTAATTACACATTCTACATCATTCAGTTAACTAATGCTTGAAAATACACGTCCTCCATGAAGCCGCTAGTAACAAAATAGTGAACACCCCTGTGCACCAAAACTTGTATGTTTAAATGTTAAACCAAGTATAGCCTTCATAACATTTAGTATTATTATTATTAGTCAAATTAAGACAAATGTATTACAATATTATTATTGTCTCCAACAAGCATTTGTAAATTTAACAGCATGTAAATCATTCACTATCATCATCTGAGCTTATGTCTCCTGCTACTACTATTCGGTTTAGTCAAGCGTTATTACTATCATCGTCAACTGCATTTATGCCATTACATACTTCAGTGCATGGAAACCCATTACCTTTACATTTGCAAAGATGTGACGCGCATCTACTCTCCTTACATGAACCATTTACTAGTTCCAGAATAGTTTGAGGAGCTGGCGGCATTTAAGTCGTTTGGGGCACAAACCTAATTGCGCTCATCTCCCACTCGTAATTTTGTGAAGGTGGAATTTCCAGATTTGGTACAATATCGTTTTGCCATAGCATGGATTGATAATGTGCCCGCATAATGGCAAGTCGTAACGCAGATTGTGTTGGGGACATTTTCTCTGATTCTGCAACTTCTTTTGAAATAGATCCAAACGGACATCACCAACAGTAGTTTTTACTTTGTTTGGCATACATAGCATACACGTGAAGCGTTCCAATGCATCCATTATAGTATCAGACAGAACTGTTTCTAAACCTAGGCCAGCAAATGCTTGTATAATACACTGACGGAAAAAATCCCAACACCAATAAGGGGTTGTGTTAGATAAACGACAGTTGGTAGGCGGTGAGAGTACATCTGCAAGATGACGTCTATGCAAATTTCGCGCTCGGCGCATACGTGTGGCGCTAGTAGCACCCCTCTGAACATGCAAAGCAGTATTGCTGTATATACGCGCTGTAACGTTCGTGAGCGTTAGTTATCGTTGAGATTCGACGTAGGGTGTTGATGTTAGTCAAGAATGCCTCAAAGAAGACGAAGAAGCCATTATCAACAGCTCGCGGAGTTTGAACGAGGTCGTGTGATAGCTCTACGAGAAGGTGGATTTTCTTTCCGCAATATTGCAGAACGACTTGGCAGGAATGTAGCCATTGTGCATGATTGTTGGCTGCGGTGGTCAACGGAAGGTACTGCCTCAAGAAGACCGGGTTCCGGCCGGCCCCGTGGCACTACTGAGAGGGAAGACCGCCGTGTACGGCGTATGGCCGTGGCGCATCGTACCACGTCTGCGGCAGCAATTACAGCTGCAGTTGCCACCACAGTGACACAACGAACTGTTGCAAATCGGTTACTTGAAGGACAGCTCCGAACCAGACGCCCTGTAGCGTTCATTCCACTTACCCCAAACCTCTGCCGTTTGCGACGTCAGTGGTGTCAAGCTAGAGCTCATTGGAGGACGGAGTGCAGATCTGTTGTGTTTTCTGATGAAAGCCGGTTCTGCCTGTGTGCCAGTGATGGCCGTGTGTTGGTTAGAAGGAGGCCAGGTGAGCGCCTGCAACCAACCTGTCTGCGGCCGAGTCACACTGGACCTACACCTGGAGTTATGGTCTGGGGAGCAATTTCTTATGACAGCAGGAGCACTCTCGTGGTTATCCCACGCACCCTGACGGCACAGTTGTGCGTCAGTCTGGTGATTCAACCTGTTGTGCTGCCATTCATGAACAGCATTGCTGGGTGTGTTTTCCAACAGGATAACGATCGCCCGCATACCGCTGTTGTAACCGAACATGCTCTACAGAGTGTCGACATGTTGCCGTGGCCTGCTAGATCACCAGATCTTTCACCAGTCGAGCACGTATGGGACATCATTGGAAGACAACTCCAGCGTCACCCCCAACCAGAATTAACCGTCCCTGTATTGACCGACCAAGTGCAACAGGCATGGAACTCCATCCCACAAACTGACATCCAGCACCTGTACGACACAATGCATGAACGTTTGCGTGTTTGCATTCAACATTCTGGCGGTTACACCGGTTATTAAGATACCAGCATTTCACATTTAAAATGGCTTTTCTCGCGCTTACAATAAGCTGTGATCTTGAAACCTTAATCGATTAAATATGTTACCTATACAAATGTATTGCCGCCATTTTATTCCTCTATAACTAATTTTTCGTGGTGTTGGGATTTTTTCCGTCAGTGTATATGCATTGCAATTCTGAAAAGCCTTCCAACGTGTAAGTTTGCCTTTTCTGGCAAAACAACCAGTGGTGTCACTGCCAGTGAAAGCACTCACGCTTCTGGTCCTAGAGCTTTATGTATAAGCTTCACAGGAATGTGTCTTTTCTTTTGACCAACACCAATAATACATGCCGAGTGATACCACCGAAGTTCGGGTATCACAACATCTGTATCTGGTAAGTGAATGTGAATTGTTGTTGCTCATCTATTGGTTGCATCAACAGCATGAAGTATCATTTTTGTAACAGCCCTTTCACTAGCTACAAGTTGCACAGAACAGTTAATTGCTTGCACTTCAGTTCCCCAAACCGCAACCACATCTAACTTATGTTGATGAGAAAACCTCTTAATAATCTTCTTTGATAGATAAACTGGTAATTATGATTTGCTTTGTGTATATGATATCAAAATGTTCATTGACACATTCTTGATCATAGTACTATATGTGATTTTATATGCTACTGCCTCACCGCCAGTTAGCCTCTTCGAACGTGTTTCATTTTTAAGTGATATTAGTAGGTCATATCTATCAAATACAATTTGTATTTCGGTGTAAAAACTGTACTTTCCATGAAGTTGGTCCAGGAAATGGTCAGCTAGCTGTGCACATGCATGGATAGAAGGTGGTTTATCTAAGCTTTGTAAAAGTGCCATACCATCAAAGATTGCAACTTTCATCATTTTCTCCTGGTGTATTTCTTCTGTACCCATGTGTAGTTGGTTTTCCATCAGAGTCTCAAGAAGTGCAAGAAGTGAACTCTTGTTTTTGGTTAAGACAAGACAACCTTCTGGTGTGAAGAGCGAGCGAGGAACCACAGAAAGCTCGTAATTCGTGATAGCTTCTTTGAAATCGATAGTTGGTCAAGACTTAGCAATTTGAAGCAGTCTTACGAATGAAGCACGATCTTCCTTTAGTTGCAATATTTTGGATTTCAGTGTTACAGCTATAGTATTTTCATTACTCCTCCACATGTTCAGTTATATGGATCTGCAACAACATAAGTATTCTGGGTGAGAAGCATGTTAGCAGAGGAATAGAGTCGTACATGCTTACTCTTCAGGCTCTATTTAAATTGTATATCCATGCATTTACTGTGCAGAATCCACATATTACAATCTTCTTACATGAAGCCGTGAATAACTTAGAAAATGCATTTCTTAAAAAGGAGACAGGCGCCGTCACTGCCGCGCATAATAAACTTGTTGAATTTTTAAACGTCCATAAAATGTTTGCAGAAATGAACTCTTTTGATGCAACTTTGGAAAATATTCCCAGTGCCAAAACAGTACTGATTTACATGCAAATGGTGCTGGACTTACCTTTGTTTCTTCAAGCAGTAAGAACAGGAAATTGGGAACTCCATCTTTCATCTCTTGACGCACTTGTGAAGTACTTCTTTGCACATGATAAACATCACTATGCCCGTATGATCCTATTATACCTGTCAGAGATGCAGAGCTTACGGGTTTCAAGTCCAGAGGCATTCAGCGAATTTGCACAAGATAACTGGGTCATTAATTGAAACATAGTGCTCTTTCGTTCTATAAGGCCAAAACATGCCTTGATACATGTTAGCCTAAGCATGAAGGTCAGCGGTGCTTTAGTAGGTCTCAATAGGATTCTATCTGCTCGCACACGATTATTTCATATTGCTCCAGCAATGGCTGCTCAAGTTGCAGAATGTAAAGATGAGAGGTGTTGGCTCCATACTACGGAGGAGCGAAAAAGATTTTTTATTTAATTTGAAACGTCACCATGTGCAATACTTGCGATTTTATTACTGAAATGACCCCCGAAATATGTATGACATTATTCGATATCTTAGGCTTCCCCAAGAACCTCGAAATTTGAAAATGGTTTAAAAACACCCGCTTTCTCCATTTTGTAAATACAAAAAATGCTGTATCACGATGTTATTTAATACCACTTTTGAGTGTATATACACGAGTAAAAATTCAGCAGACGTGAGTTAATTTCTTAGGCTTCCCCAAAGAGCTCAAAATTTGTCATATTTCTCCGAAAATGGCATAAGTTATGTAAATATGATAGACACCAGCCTTACCTAGCAGTATAACTTGAGGAGTGAGTTTATTTCATTTGGAAATCAGACTTTTTTTCAAAACTTGTCATCAGCTTCTTATCCAAAGTTTTTGCTCTAATGAATCCATCTCTTGCAAGCAGTCCGCACACATGAGCAGAAAAATCTGTTACAATCTGAACCATCCTCTCTACTGCCTCAGAATGGCAGGGTATGTTTGCAAATTCGTGGCAAAAAGTTGGATATTTATCTGACTGTAGTAATTCCCGAAGCTCATCGTCTTTCCATTTCCGTGTGATGGGAGGCTCAGTCACAATACACTCTTGCCCGTCGATTAGGTCGACGTAATCATTGCTCTTGAAATTCAGCTTAGGAATCCGGAACTTCCTAATGGTAGTTGTTTGTTCGCAAGATTTCCTGGCCTTCACGATGTGTCGAACAGCAAGCTCACAGATATACCTTCTGTCTTCAAACAATATTCCAGCGAGCAAGTTTTCTGCATGGGCAAAATAAGCGTTGTTTTGGACGACTCTTTTTACAATATCCTTTAAATTATCTGGAAGATACAGAAACCGAGATATAAAAAGCTGCAAAGTTCTTGGACTACCTTTACATGTACCGTTACATTTGATCGTGTGCCACGATGGTGCATATACTTTCATTATGAAGGTGGCTAATGAGACACGTTATGGTGTTGGATCACTAGTTCTAACAAACAAACGTAGAATGCGATTTGCGAGGGTCAGCCAACGGGAATGTGCAAGTGTTCCAGGATCCCGATTTGCCATATCTTGTGGGCAATCACCTGCAGAGACTGCGTTACAAATTTCCTACAAATAAAGTTGATCTGAGCTAAGATCTTCATAGTTAATGTATGACTCGAGCGAAAATTCAATTTTCTTTAAATTAACGACCAACCACGGTGGACAACCGGTATATTGTCCTACAGGCGGTTTGCGAACGCCTTCAGACGCTTTCCAATCAATCCACTAAATCCTCTTGAACCCGACGTTTTCCCATCGAGTGCTTCAGTGAGGTGGCGTAAAGGTCTTCCTTTAAAATGAAGTTGACATATAATCCAGTACACGGAAGAATTGAGCTTCTCTTCAAAGCGCGTAGTTATACCTGCATTTGTGCCGGTATTATTCACTTCCCCGTCACTTCCAATAAGGACTAACTCCGCATTTTGGTCCAATAAGCTGAAGATAGCGTCGAAAATGTCCTTTCCACTCTTGCTCTTCGGTGCAAAATGTCCCAAATAGACCTAACCCGGTTCTTCATCAAGTGTAATATGCTCCTCCCATGCTTTTTGCTTGTGTCACTTGCCACCATCTGTCTGAGTATTCGTAAGAGTTTCATCCCTTCTTCCGTCCAAAAATAGAGCTACAATCTTGCGACCAGTCAAGTTTACCTCATCTTGAATTGTTTGACGGGTCTTTCTTCTTTCTTGTCGTGCTTTATGCTGGTCAATAACAGATACATTACATTCTTTCGACAGAACCGGTTCACTTACATCATGAAGCAACGCAGACGTAAGATCAGTTGCAGTTCGATCACTGATGCCTATTTTATCGCACTTTCTAGAAAATGCAGACAGTGTCATTTGACACCTAGTTTTGAAGAGCAACGTTTAAACCTTGGAGTGGAGCCGAACGAAATCTCAGCGACCTACGAACTGAGCAGTTAATACACTGGTGTGCAAAAATTAAGGACGAAGAGGAGAAATTAGCATAACAGCGAAACAAGCAGGCAAAAGGGACCGAAAGACCACTCAGAAGATAGACTAGGTTCCGGTACGGTAGGGCAGGCGCATATATGGAGCATGACGTGGGGGGGGGCGGTAGGGTATAAAGCACACGGGCGGTGTACGCTCAGCAATCCGGTGAAAGCCATTGCACGGTGTACATCGGTTTGAACGACGTCGAGTTGCTGTCACCGAGTGATATGGCCAACAGGCAATCCTGTAGACGACATCTAGATGACTTTACCTGAGGTCGCGTCATTGAGAAGTTGGAAGAAGGTCGAAGTGTGACTAGCGTGGCCAAGTAGTTCAGGATGGCTCACAGCATCGTTTCACGAGCTTGGAGAGCATTTCAAACGACAGGAACAGCTGTCCGAGAGCTTAGCAGCAGTTGTCCACGACCAACCACGGCGGATGACCGGTATATTGTCCTACAGGCGAGAAGAGACAGACGGCAGACAGCGGGAGAAATGGCAAGGCACATGAAACAGACAATTGGACGTCCATTATCGCGTTTTACCGTGGCCATGAGACTGCACAAAGGTGGTCAATTTTCACGACGACCAGTACGGTGTGTCTTTAACGCATGCTCATCGAATACGTCGGTTTCTGTGGTGCCAGGAACACAAGAACTGGACAATTCAGTAATGGTGTCGAGTTCTCTTTACAGATGAGTGCTGATTTAGTCTGACGAGCGATTATGGACGTATACACATCTGGAGAGAGCAGGGAACACGCAATCACACCTCCAACATCATCAAAAGGGACCGGTTTGGAGGTGGCGGAGTTCTCGTTTGGGGCGGTATCATGCTTGGTAGCCGTACTGACCGCCACATCTTCCAAGGAGGCTCAGGCACTGATGTCCGCTATTGTACCGAGGTTCTCCTGCCTCACGGGCTTCTGTTTAGAGGTGCTGTATGTCCTGAGTACCTCTTCATGGACGACAACGTTACACCTCATCGTACAGTGGCTGTCGCAGAGCTGTTGGAGAGTTAAGATATTCAACGAATGGATTGGCCCGCAAGGTCCCTGGACCTATATCCAATCGAACACGTGTGGGACCTTCTCGGGAGACGCTTGGCGACACGTCACCAGCCGCCAGCAACGATTCCGCAGCTACGATTGGCGCAACAAGAGGAATGGGCCGCGATGCTTCAACAGCTCCTTGACAACCTCGTCCTCAGCATGGACAGACGTTGTAAATCCTGCAACGCAGTCAGGGGTAATCATATTCCCGTCTAAAGACTGGATCTTTCTTTGTACCCGCCTGTCACATGGAGGTTTCTCTATTCTGTCTAGTTGTGCTCGAAGCTACCTTTTTAATAAAGTGCCTTTGCTCCTTTTGGATTCCTTGTTTGGACGGTTTGGTTACTTGTCCCATATTCTTACATCTTGGAGATCTTATGGTATGATTTGAGTCGATGTGGAGCACTTCTGCACGACGTTACATTCCAAAAACCGTCTCGTCCTTAATTTTTGCACGCCAGTGTATTAGCAGATAGTAGTGGAGGGTAACAAAATCACAAACCCGGGATGATAGTAAATAGCGTGTTAGCGATGTGGGAGGGTGTAAAACACTGGCACCTGGCCACTACAGAAAATAAAAGAGAAAGAAAATGCGAGTCACAAGACAGCTGGATGAACAGCAGTCCCTGCAAATTCCGTCGGTACTGAAAACAAGAAAGATGACACCGAATTTTTGGGTGTAATAAGCACGTCTTTTGAATCTGTTCTGACGCAAATTAAATTTATCAAAGCTTTTCAAAGTCAATGGAACCGGTATGGAAAACAATAGTATCTGACGGAAGAAAAAAAGTTTTTCAATCGGGTCTTTAATCCCTCAGATATTGTTGTAAACGAAATTGTGAGCTTACGAACTCTTAGAAACAGAGTTATCGACAAAAATAAGATGTGACTTTACGTCCCTTGTTGGGAAAACCATGCATTATTTTAGGAAGAAAGTATTCACAAAAGGTTTATCCATATGAGCGGTATCGGTCCAAGAAAAAAAGTTTAGTCGAGTTTTCAGGAGCCCAGGTTTTCCTACAAATACATCAGAAGTAGAAATTAACACTTATGACCCCTGGTGGCCAAACCATTCTTTTCCTAACATTAAACCTTACGTGAAAAATATTTTCCGTCAGGTCTTTTATGCGATGCAGGAAGAATTTTTCAAATCGGAGTTTTAGGAGCGGAAAACGCAATCTACCTTTATGTGCCCTAGCGAAAAGTCTATTATTTACTTGAAAATTTTGAATTTATAATAAAAATATTTCGTATCCGAAACACTATCCAACAAAGAAGGAATTTTTCAAATCGGACTTTCAGAGGTAGAGATATTGACAAAAATAAGATATACATCTACGCCCCTGGCGTAGAAACCATGCATTATTTCAAGAAGAAAATGTTCCTAAAAGGTTTGTCGACATGAGTAGTATCGGTCCACAAAAGACTTTTTTTCAATAGAGATTTTAGAAGCTTATATTTTGCTGCAAATACATCAGAAGTGGAAATTAAGACTTACGCCACCTGGTGGGCAAACATTTTTTTACAAAAATTAGAAATTACGTGCAAACAATTTCCCACCAGGAGCTGTATCCTATGCAGAAATAATTTTTCAGATCGGAGATTTAGAAGTAGAGATATAGGGTAAAACGCAATTTACCTTTACGCCCCTTAGCTGAAAGTCTATGAACTACGTGAAAATTTTGAATTTATAGGAAAAACATGTCGCACTAGAAACACTATCCAACAAAGAAGGAATTTTTTAATCGGACTCTTAGAAGTCGAGATATTGACAAAAATAAGATATACATCTACGCCCCCTGGCGAAGAAACCGTGCGCTATTTTAAAAAGAAAATGTTTCTAAAATGTTTGTCGACGTGAGTAGTATCGGTCTAGAAACGAAGTTATTTTCAATCGAGAATTTAAAACCTCATATTTTGCTGTAAATACATCAGAAGCGGAAATTAAGGTTTACGCCCGATGGTGGCCAAACCATTTTTTTACAAAAATTAGAAATTATGTGCAAACAATTTCCCATCAGGAGTTGTATCCGGTGCATAAAAAAATTCCAGATCGGAGATTTAGAAGCAGAGATATAGGGGAAAATGCAATTCACCTTTACGCTCCCTAGCGGAAAGTCAATAAATTACGTGAAAATTTTGAAATTATAGAAAAACATGCGACACAAAAAACACTTTGCAACAAAGAAGGAATTTTTCAAATCGGACTCCTAGAAGTCGAGATATTGGCAAAAATAAGATATACATCTACGCCACCTGGCGGAAAAACTGTGGAAAATTTTAGGAAAAAAATATTCCGAAAAGGTTTATCGATGTGAGTGGCATCAGTCCACGAAAGAATTTTTTCAATCGATATTTTAGAAGTTCAGATTTTATGGCAAATACACCAGAAGCGAAAATTAACACTTACGCTCCCTGGTGGCCAAAGTATTCTTAACTAAAAATTCAAAATTATATGCAAAAGATTGTGCATTAAGAGATGTATCCTCTGAAAAAAAAAATTTCAAATCGGAGTTTTAGAAGGAGAGTTATCGGAAAAAATGCATTTTACTTTTATGTCCCCTAGCGGAAAATCTATGCGTAATTTGAAAAAAGAAACTATATCCAAAATACTCTTCGACATAAATGGAATCGAAAGATAAAATATTTTTTTCAATCGGATGTTTAGAAGCAAATATGTGGAATAAAAACAAATTTTTGAATTCGACATCCTCTGCAATTACGCCATCTAGCGGCGAAATTGTACATCGTAAAAAAAAAGAAATGAAGGATCATCATTCTCATATTTTAAGCTTCCCAATGCAAAAATTATTTTTCAAATTGGACTAATAGTTGCAGAGATAGCGTGGGTACAGACGGACGGACGGACAAACCGATAACATAAGCACGATCTTTTTTTACAAAAGACGTGCTAAAAACAAGCGGTGGTATGACACCAAATTTTGACCTGTCACAAAGTGAGCTCGGGCCGTGTGGGCGCCACTCCCCAAATAACTGGAAAACCAGTTATCCCCGTGCGGGCCCAGCAATGGTTGAAGAGTGTTTGTTCTTCCATATTTCTCGCTTTATACGCCAACGTACATCCGTTCAATGAAGCAGAAAATGCGACTCATCGCAGAAGGCAATTCCTTGCAAATCAGCGGTGGTCCAATTCCGATACAGCAGTGCAAATGTAAGCCTTTTCTGCAGTGCAAATGTAAGCCTTTTCTGCAGTTGCACCTTCGTTAGCATAGATGCAGTTGCACCTTCGTTAGCATAGATGCAGTTGCACCTTCGTTAGCATAGATGCAGTGACCATTCGTCTGCATCGGAGCTCCATAGGCAACAGGGTTCGCAGAACTGTTACTTTAGTCCCACTTCCGGTAAACCCCTGGTTCATTCGGCCAGTGAGTTCCTCTACTGTTGGGCGACAATCCGCCTTCACACACCCTCGCAGCCGACGTACACCTCTCACAACAATGACACGTGTTACTCTGCAGTTTAAACTTCGCTCATGCGCAAAGGAGCCATTTCTCCCATCACGATACACTTCAACCACAACAGCAAGTGAACAGTTCACAAACACCGCTGCTTCAGAAATGCTGCCACCCTTGACCCCAAAGCCGATAACCATCCCTTTTTGCATATCTAATAAATCGCTCCTTTTATCCATGAAAACAACGAGTGATATGCTTTCAGATTGCCTACGGCATACCTTATATACTCTCCAAGCCAGCGCACCACACGTGACTTTTTTCATTTGATGACGTCAAAAGTAGGAGGTGGTCACAATAATGCAACTCGACTGTATATATATATATACTGAACTGCCAGAAAAACTAGTACACCAGTCCAATACTTGGTAGGTCCCCCACGGGAGCGCAGGAATGCAGAAATACGACGGGGAATATAGACTCTGTCATAATCTTACTATCACGATTTTTGTTGTTGTATTTTTCTGTTTCTTTGTGGGTTTGGGATAGTGGGAGGTACTGCATGGGGAATGTTATTGCACTTTATTTCACTGCGATACTCTTACCATCCAGATGCACTTACTTTTTTTCTTGCTGCCACCAGTCAGGATTGGGGTAAGGTCTAGACGCCTTATGGAGATCGACTTTATTCGAGACAGAGGCGTGGTTGAAGATTTCCAAGCTGGGGTAGAAACGAGCCAAAGATATGTAACAAATAACAACTAACTTTATTCTCCACCACTTAGGGTAGAATGAAGGTTGGTTTTACACCTTGCACTAGAACATAGAGACGATGATATGCGTCGTAATTTGAGGTGACAATAGAGCTTGAGCTGAACAAATAGAAATATGGTGCTTCCTTGTTAGCACCGTTCAAGTTCTTACAAGAGTTCAGTGATGTTAAATTCAGTTCTTGTTTGAGTTCATAGGATTAGCAGCATTCAGCACTTAAGGTAACAGTTTAGCACACATGTCAGATTTACCCAGCAAAAACACAAGTGCTGGGAAACTGCTGGCCACCAGCTGGCAGTGATGGGTCACTGCTGGGCTGAAATCTGCCGCTCACGGCCCAGTAGTGGTCTATTGGTGGCAGCGCTATCAGTTGGCGAGCCATTGATGGCCCTGCAGCATTGCTGTGAATTGTGGACCTCCAAGCAAGTGCCACTAGTGGCCCGTTGCTGGCAGCCAATGCAACCCCCAACAGCAGGTGGAAGCATCGGGACTGCGCATGCGCAGAAGCAACACTTGCTGTGTCTCTCATGGTACCAGTTAGTTGAAGACGACGCTATCGCCATCGTGTTATTTTAGTGGATGTTAGGAAAAAAATACATATGTGGAGAGGCGAATTAATTTCCTAATGAAATTTTACGTCGACGAAGATATCAGATTAAGCCGTGAAATACTAGATTACAGCCATGAAATACACCCACTCCATTCCCATGAATAACAATTCATGGAATGGAGTGGATGAATAACAAGAAAAAATTTGAAACCGCTTGAAACACATATCCTGGAAAACCATTAAAATAGCGTTTGTTGGGGAAAAAAATAATTATACGCGTACAAAATTTATTAATTATTTGAAAGAAAGAAAAAAGCAACGCTATCTGGTGCACTCATCCATGGGTTGAATACACAAGACTGGGAGTAATTCGCTTCTAAAAATAACGAGAAGTAAAATAAAATATCTTTTACTCTTTAAAACAAATGTTGCTTCGGACAACGGAAAGGAAAGACACAACGTTAAAAATGTAACAGAATGTGACATGAACCCGGGTAAATACGTACACGCCTTGAAAATGAGTGAAGTTCCCTTAAGGTAAAAAAAAAAAAGAAACTATCGTTACGTTGAAAATATTAATTTATCAATTATATGAAACTGATTTTTATGAAAAATACCTCGCAATATTATAAAATGAAAAAGGGAAGCATTCGATTACAAATTGCATACCAAACAGATAGCTTGCAGCACGTACCCGAGCGTTGTGAATTAGTCCGGTCGGTAGCGAGCGCGGCTTCCACGTAAACGGCCCAGGATCGAATTTAGTCAGGTGCAAACGGCGGTTTTCCGGTCTGTCGAGAAAATTTCCCCAGCAAAGTGCGTTAATTCGTAAGGGTAGAAAAAAATTGTAGCTTTAGGGAACTGCGGTTATCCTTGCTTTTTTTTTTTTTTTTTTTATTATTGCTACTACTGGGAAATTGGCGGACAAGATTCGGCAAGCCACCAGTTACGTCACGTGGTTGCTGGCTGCCACTAACGGCCCACTAGCGGACCAAATTAGGCTAGCCATCATTTCTGGAACGTACTTGCAGGGCCACTGAAGGGCCACTTGTGGCAGCTACTGCCTGTGATGGACCACTGATATCCCTGTTGTGGCATATGACAACTGATGGGGTGCCAACTGTTGGCCAGCTGTTGGCCTGAACTGCTGGCCCTTCTCTTGGCCGCCCGGACATTTTATTGACGGTTCGGCAGCGGCAACATAGTGCTGGGCCATTGCTGGCAGTGTTGGCTGCCAGTAATGGCCCACTGCTGGCCCAGCAATACTGTTTTTGCTGGGTAATAGCTGTTTATATCTTGTAGACAATTATGCAACACTTCTGGCATTTAGATTGTCCAATCTCAGGTTTCATGGATCTAGACCGCAGCCCTTGGAATAAATATAGATAGTTACTAACCGCATTTAGTCGAAATCTACCCCTAGCTAACTCAACCGCAGCAGAGCGCCGTTCTTACGGCAAAATCATCCCACGCGATGACCTGACGTCCTACTCCAGTAAAAGCTATACGAAAAGAGGCCGCGAAAATACTAACTTCCTGAGTTCTCCCAAACTTTTTTGAGCCCTAGCGAGCGCTTGGCCAATCACGACGACGCATTCGACCCCCCGTTCTGGGCCTCCTTCGCTCTCCGTGTCCTAAGTTCTCACGGTTTACTTCGGTCTGTTGGCATTTCCCTCGCCATTGCTTTGCTCTTCGAAGAATTCCGTGCTCAAGGTTAGAAGAGGGAATGTGCTCGTTGTGACCTTGTGAACTGGTCAACAAAATGGCTGCTCTTCTCCCTTCCTTGCTTTTCACTTCAAAATGGCGTTCCATTGCCCAATTCTGATTTTTTCCCACGTTTACTTTATTAAAATACAGCAGCTACCATTTTCCTGTGCACCACTGGCATTTTTTCCAATTCTAATTTTCTAACGGTTTTCACGTCATTACAGTCCTCCCTCCCAAGTGTTTACGACTGTTTCTTTTCAAGTGCCACCTGACATGAAACCAGTCACTTGAGTAACTTTGCTGAATCTTGCACTAACTGTTCAGGGCTATGCCTTTCATGTGACTACGTTTACTGGTACTTTCTGTTATTGCCTACTGATTTGGTTAGATACTGATTCATGCTAACTTTATTGTTGAAAAATATTCTGCAATGACTATGAGTTATACGTTTATACTATTATTTCTATTGTGGTTCAGTTAAGTTGTAAAATATGTACAAATGATGATATTCGACACTATTCACTAACACTAACTCACACTGATACTAATACCTACAATTATTATTGCACACTACCACATTGCACTAATACAAATACCACTGATTATATATTACGTACATTACCTTAACACTAATGTTTACATACTACGTACATTACCTTAACACTAATGTTTACATACTACGTACATTACACTAACACTAATACCAATGGGCCGCCCCGGTGGCGCAGTGGTCTAAGGCGTTGGCCTCTGATCATTCGTCCGTAAGTGGTCCGGGTTCGAATCCCGGTCAGGCATGGGTGTTGTGTTTGTCTTACGGCACTGGCTCTCTCCCTTCCCTGGAACCAGTGACCCTAAATTAGGGACGGGCGACTGCTTATAGCCCATTGAGTTGCTCACGGCGGTCGTTAAACCTTCAATCAAAAAAAAAAAAAAAAAATACCAATGGTTACATGATTACCGACACTAACTACTACATGCTATTACTATGGTTATCCACTATTTACACTCGTCTTGATAACCCGTCAGCATTCCCATGCTTCCTTCTGGTTTGTACTGTACCTTGAAATTGTATTCTTGTAAATACAAAGACCATCTCATCAGTTTCATATTTCTGTCTTTTACGTGATGAGCCAAACTAAAGGATTGTGATCACTTACTATTACAAGAGGTCGAGAGTCCAAATATGGCTTTAACTTCTCAATTTCCCAAACTACAGCTAAAGTTTCCTTTTCCATAGTTTAGTAACTTCTTTCTGTCTCTGTAAGTTTTCTGCTTAAGTACGCCACTGGATATTCTTCTCCATTTTGGTCTCTTTGGTTCAATACTGCTCCAAATCCAATTCCACTGGCATTGGTTTGCACAAATGTATCCTTGGAAGGATCAAAACATTTGAGCACACTGCCCTTGGTTGATTTTAACTTCAGAGTTGAGAACGCCTTCTCACACTCCTCATTCCACTCAATTTTGTCTGGATTTCTTTTTCTCAGCGTCTCTGCCAAAGCACTGGAAATGTCTGCATATTGCTGAATGAATTTCCGGTAATATCCAGTAATACCTAAAAATGCTCTGACATAGCTTTTGGTGATTGGACCAAGCCACGTACAAATTTTTTGAACTCGTGTCTCTTCTGGTGTTATCCCGTCACGTCTTACGTGAAATCATAAGTAATTTATACTTGCGTTGACAAATTCACTTTTCCTCGGGTTCACTGTTAGTCCTGCTTCTTTTATTTTACCCAATACCGACTCTATATGGTGCAAGTGTTGGTCCCATGTTCTACTGTAGATACCTATGTCGTCGACATAACACTTGGCATAGTCTTCTGCCCCTTTCAACACCTTTGACATCAATCTGAGATACGTAGGAGGGCTGTTCTTTAGACCAAAGGGCATCACAACGAACTGGTATAGCTTATCCGTTGTGGTAAAAGCACTTCGTTCGTTTGCTCGTTCTGTCAAGCTAACCTGCCAGTAATCTTTGGTCATATGCAACTTAGTCAGGTAGTTTCGCGGGTGCAAACAACTCACTAACTCATTTATGTTCGGTATTGGAAAAGCATCTCCCTTTGTAATTGAGTTGAACTTTTTGTAATTCACACAAAATCTCATGCTCCCGTCTTTCTTGGGTACTAGTAATACCGGTGCAGCATAAGGGCTCTTACACTTTTGAATAATTCACATCTCCAACATTACGTGAATTTCTCTGTCGATGATCTCTTTCTTCTCTTTGCTCACCCTATATGGCATACACTTTACAGGGGTCTCATTCATCAATTGGATGTCATGTGTAACCACATTCGTTCTCCCTGGTATCTCCTTCAAGATACTTTGATACTTTTGTAGCATTGCTACTAAATCTGCTTGCCGAGCTTGAGAGAGATTCTCTCCAATGTTAAGCTCATCCATTTTCGCACCTTCGTCTCTGTTGAGTAGGGCTGGAAAATCACTCCTCCGATTGTACCTCTTTAACATATTAATGTGATATGCCCAAGGGTATGGCTCGTCTTCACCTACATTGATGACATATGTGTTCTCAGCCTTTTGGCGAAGTACCTTGAACGGTCTTTCCCATTCCACTTCCATAGCCTTCTTTCAATTCGGAATGAGCACTAAAACTTCATCTCCCTCACACAACACTCTCACTCTTGCCTTCTTATTGTACAACTTTGCTTGCTTGATTTGAACATTTGCTAAATTTTTCTGTGCCAATGTCAGTCCTCTATCCAAATTTTGATTCACTCTGTTTACATATTCTAATAGCTCTAATTTCTCTTCTTCTGATCTTTCAATTTGTCCTCTTAACAAATCAAGTGGTCCTTTCACATCACGTCCAAAAATTAACTCAAATGGCGAAAGTCCAGTGCTCGCCTAGGGTACCTCTTTACATCCAAATAAAATGAATGGCGACATCGTATCCCAATCATCGGGACCATCCTGACTCACTCTTTTGAGTAAAGATTTCAGGGTTCCTATATATTTCTGCACCAAGCCGTTGCACTAGGGTGATACACGCTAGAAAATAAAGGTTTAACACCTAATTGTGCTCATAATTCCTGGGTCAGCTTACATGTAAATTGCTTCTCTTGGTCTGAAAGAATATCCTTTGGAAAACCGACATGGGAAAACATGTCGATCAATGCAGTTACCACTTCCTCAGCCTCAATCGTTTCCAAAGCTCTTGCGTCAGGTTATCTACTGGCATGATCAACCATGACCACTGTATATTTCATGCCTGAATTACTAACATTCAGTGGTCCAATTAGATCCACTGACACTCGAGTAAAAGGCTCCTCAATAATAGGCAAAGGGTGGAGTTTGCTTGGTGCATCATCTCCCCTTTTCTTTACCAACTGGCACTGTGGACAAGAATTCACATACTCGGCTATATCTTTGTATATTCCTGGCCTACAGAAATTCTTTAGCAGTCTGTCGATAGTTTTTTTTTGATTCCCAAATGACCAGAGATTGATAGGTCATGTGCTATCTCTAAAATTATTTTCCTACATGGTTTTGGGGCCACCAACTGAACTACAGCATCTTGTTTACTTTTTTTCTGGAATACCCTTTTCAATATTTCTTCCTCCAAAATTAAATGTGATGTAGCATTTTCATCAGGAACAGCTACCTCAAATTGTTTCCAAACATTTTCTAGCCTTACATCAGTTTTCTGGGCTTTTCTGAATTCTTCCGATTTAATTATCTGAGACAAATTCTCGTCACTCTCCCTACCCTTTCTATGTCACTACTTCAAACCTCTTGCTCGCTTTCACTATCTTCACCCATTTGTTGACATGAACCTACTTCTTGGGCCTGATATTTCTCGACTTCACTCTATTTAAGTTTTTCTTCCTCCTGAGCTCTTAACATTCCCCTAGTTAATACCCCATACTCTTTCTTATGAGTGATGTCTGTACTTCCTTCACTCTGGGGGTTACTGTTTCCTTCTATATTTCCTAAATCTTGTTCAGTAACTTGATTTATGTCTCTCTCTGCTTCCCATGGTTCCTGCCTTTTCTTTTCCTCCTCCTTATCACTTTCCTCCCTATCCCTATTCACTTCACTACTTGGGTTTTCTGTGGGTACATTCCAGTCGTTTCAGAGGATTATATCCCATGGGATAGCTGACACTACTGCAAACTCGTGTGTCTTCATCGTATCATTAACCTCTACAGTTACTTCGGCTATGTCCAACTCTTGTTTGCTACCAGTCACAGGGCAAACTGCGACTTTCTTACCTGTTTGCGTTTCTGGAGGGATGTTACTGCTTTTAATAAGAGAAATGCATGACCCTGTGTCACGCAAAGTGCAAAGTGTGTCTCCGTTCAACTTCGCTTCTCCTAAATAAGGCCCAAAGCTAGATTCTGGTGTTGCCCTAATGGATTTTGTATTTGAACGCAACATGGATGGATATTTTTCTCTAAACGACTGGAAATAATTTTGTTTACTAGTTCTCGCTTTATCCTTCACACTCCTGTCAACTTGCGGTTTACTTGCTGCTATCTTATCTCTACTTCCTGTACACCCAAAGGACTTGTGACCAGTTTTTTTCTATATGTAACCTAATTTTTGAACCCATTCCTGAAGCATCAGTTGAATTTTCAACTTGCTTTCCCTCTTTAACCTGGTGTCTTTTTTCCTGACTAAAATATCCTTTACCTGTACACACTGCCTTTCGCTAGCCTCAACATAACTGTCAGCTAATTTGATTGCCTCCTCAAAAGTTTCAGGCTCATTAACTTTAATGTAAATTATAACAGATTCGTTTACCATAGAATATAACTGTTCTAGCAATAGTACACTTTTTAATTTTTCAAAAAATATTCTCTACGTGAGCTCCAATTAACCATTTGTATAATAACTCTGCCAATCGTACACCATATTGATGATATGTTTGATTTCTTCCTTTGTGGAAATTTCTAAACATGACTATATTTCTCTGGGGTGATCCTATACTATTTTAATAGATTTTCTTGTAACCTAGCAAAGTTCTGGACTTCATCTTTAGCCATCGAATGAATGACACTGGTCCCTCGTGCAGATAACCTAGGAATTAAAAGTGCTGCCCACTTGGAACGTGGAATTCCTAGAGATGTACTGATTTTAATAAATTCCGTTAAATAGTTATCCATCTTATCTGATGTTTCTGAGAATTTTCTGATAATATCCCCATTGCTATGTAACGGTATCTGAGAACTATTATCGAACCCACTGGCTTCTGGTACTCCTTCTAATTCTCTTAGTTCTATTTGTAATCGTAATCTTTCGACATCTTGTTTCTTGTATTCCAGCTCTAATCGTTTTAATTCCAGCTGATAATTCCTCTTGTTCCCATTAATCCCACTATCAGTATTACACTCTGTGATCTCTTCTCTATTCCCATCTCTTACCCTTTCTCTAGAGTTATGTTCTTCCTGCCTATCAGCTTCTCTTAAATCCATTATGATTTCTTGCCTAGCTTTTCTGTTAGCATTAATCCCTCTTAATTGGCACTCTTGCCTAAGATTTTTACCTGAAAAACTCGCGTAACTATCTCCCATTTTGCTTAAACTTCTTAGAATTTTAAGAGTCTGATTTTATATATTCCACATTAAGCTTCCATTCCAAAAACTATTCTTACACTGCTGGTTATACAAAATGCAACACCAATAAGGACACGAGATAGCAAAGCCAGATTTACTGGACGCATAACAACAGATACAAAGATAAAACGATTGAGCTTACAGGCCCGTGAGACTTGCGGAACACGCAGACACCAATAGTTCGTGTGGCCCCCATGGCTGACAATAACGGCCACCACACGCCGCGACATCGAACAAAAGAGGCTTTGGATGTGTGCTTGGGGTATGTCGGTCCAGGCTGTTTCCACACGTTGCCACAGTTCATCAGGCGTAGCCGCGGGTGGGGCTTGCCGGCCCACTCGGTTGCCGATCAGCGACCAGACTTGTTCGATGGGCGACATATCTGGAGAACAGGCGAGCCACGGCAGCAGTGATACCTGTTGGGCTGTGAAGAATTGTTGCAAGATGCGTGCCACGAGCGGGCGCTCATTGTCCTGTTGAAACGTGTCCGCAAGCAGGTCCTGAAAGTAAGGGAGGACTACCGGCTCCAAAACGTCAGAGACGGGGCGGTGGCTGTTGAGTGTGCCGGCGATGCTTACCAGAGGGGTGCGGGTGTCATATCCAATTGCGCCCGAAACCATAACGCCATGCGACGGACCGGTGTGGCTATGCATAATGCAGGCGTCATTCAGTCCCACGCCGCGTTGACGCCACACGCGGATCCGACCACACGCGGATCCGACCAGCCAGAAGCGGGATTCGTCGAAAAAGACAATGTCGTGCCATTCCGTTGTCCAGGTGCGGCGTTCAGCGGCCCACTGCCGCCGCACTCGCCGGTGGTGTAACGTCAATGGTAATAGGAGCAATGGGCGCAGTGCGACAAGTCCCCGCTCCTGCAGACGACGTTGAACGGTACGTACAGACACAGGTTGTTGCGCAACGCAATCTAATTCCTGCGCTAACGTTCGTGATGTGGCGGTGCTAGCGGCCAATGCCCGCCACACAACATGCCGGTCATCTCGTTCGGGGGTGTGACGCGGCAGCGGCAATCGTTCACGTCGGTCCGTTCGTCCCTACTGCACCCACCGAATCCATACTCGCCTCACTGTTTCTGGATGTCGTCCCACACGGGCGCCGATGTCTCAGTACGAAAAACCGCTGTCGCGATAAGCCACTATTCGTTCTCTGTCGAACTCCGAAACGAACTGGAATGACTGCCGTATTCTGCGGTAAGGCATCAGGAAGCTTCCCACGCACAGGTCCGGCAACACAACACACTTCCATTCGTACACTCCGCCTTCTGTGCACCCTTCTTACAGTGCTTCTCGGTAGCGTGCTGGGCGAACATGATTTGCATATGCCCTGTAATGCTAATCGTTTGCATGTCCTCTCGCGGGTGATGCGTGCTACGAATTTCAGGCCAATAGGATGCTTCCTTCTTGGTGTTGGATTTTGGGTGGCCAGCAGTGTATTTCAGCTCTTTCGATGCTTGTCAATCTTCGGAACATCCCAACCGCTGCGACCAACTGTCAGAATCGTACTATCACTATTTTGGTGTTGTATTTTTCTGTTTATTTCTGGGTGTGTGGCAGTGGGAGATATTGCATGGTGAATATTATTGCACTTTATGTCACTTCGATACTCTTACTATCCAGATGCACTTACTTTTATTTCTTGCTGCCACCAGTCTAGATTGGGGTGAGGTCTAGACGCCTTATGTAGATCGACTTTATTCGAGACAGATGTGTGGTTAAAGATTTCCAAGCTGGTGTAGAAATGAGCCGAAGATATTTAACAAATAACAACTAACTTCATTCTCCACCACATAGGGTAGGATAAAGGTTGGTTTTACACCTTGCACTAGAACATAGAGACGATGATATGCGTCGTAATTTGAGGTGACAATAGAGCTGTTTTCTTTTTTTTTTTTTTTTTTTTGATTGGAGGTTTAACGACCACCGTGAGCAACTCAATGGGCTATAAGCAGTTGCCCGTCCCTAATATACGGTCACTGGTTCCAGGGAAGGGAGAGAGCTAGTGCCGTAAGACAAACACAACATCCATGCCTGACCGGGATTCGAACCCGGTCCCCTTACAGACGAATGATCAGAGGCCACCGCCTTAGACCACTGCGCCACAGGGGCGGCGTCAAATATAGCTTGAGCTGAGCAAATAGAAATATGGTGCTTCCTTGTTAGCACCGTTCAAGATCTTACAAGAGTTCAGTGATGTTAAATTCAGTACTTGTTTGAGTTCATGGGATCAGCAGCATTCAGCAATTAAGGTAACACTTTAGCACACATGTCAGCTTTAATAGCTGTTTATCTCCTGTAGACAAATATGCAACACTTCTGACATTTAGATTGTCCGATCTCAGGTACCGCAGCCCTTCGAACAAATATAGATATTTACTAACCGCAGTTAGTCGAAATCTACCCCTAGCTAACTCGACCGCAGCAGAGCGCTGTACTTACAGCGAAATCATCACACGCGATGACTCGACGTCTTACTCCAGTGAAAGCAATACGAGAAGAGGACGCCAAAAACTAACTTCCTGAGTTCTCCCAAAATGTTTTGAGCCCCAGCGAGCGCTTGGCCAATCACGACAACGCATTCGAACCCTTCTTCTGGGCATTCTTCACTCTCCGCGTCCAAGGTTCTCACGGTTTACTTACGCCTGTTGGCCCTTCCTCGCCATTGCATTGCTCTTCGAAGAATTCCGTGCTCAAGGTTAGGAGAATTCATGGGCTCGTTATGTCTTTGTGAACTGGTCTCCAAGATGGCTGTCCTCCTCCCTTCCTTGCTTTTAACTTCAGAATGGCGTTCCATTGCCCAATTCTGATTATTTCCCACATTTACTTTATTAAGATACAGAAGTGCTCATTTTCCTGTACACCACTGGCATTTTTCCAACTATTTTTTTCTAACGGTTTTCACGTCAACACAGACTCCACTAGCTTCTGGAAATACGCTGTAGGCATTGCACACCATACTTCCTGCAGAGCGTTCCACAATTCGGGTGTATTCTGAGGTCTCAGATTCCTGTGTTCGATAGCGCGTTGCATGGAATCCCAAATGCGTTGTATAATGTTCAGATCTGGGGATTTGGGTGGGAATGGCGACACCCCAAACTCAGATGAATGCTCGTCTAACTATAATGTGGCGTCCCGACACTTGTGTGGAGGTGCATTGTCCTCTTAAAACAGGCCCAACCATCAGCATTACTACAGGATATGAACGGGTGTACCTCGTCAGAAAAGATCCGCACATAGTATTGGCCGGTCACGGACGTTTGTAGACGTACCAGGAGTCGCAGTGAAGTCCAGCTAAACACACCCCATACCATTACTGACCCCTAACAGCCCGTACAGTTCCCTGTTGACTGGCGGGATCCATGTCTTCATGGGGTTTGCGCCACACACGAATCCTTCTATCTGCCCGATACAGTTGGAAACGCGACTCGTCAGACCTGGCTACTTGTTTTCAGTCATCAAGTGTCGAGTGGCAGTGTTCCCGTGCCCAAGCGAGACGCATAGCTCTGTATCGTGCACCCATCCAGGGGACTGGAGTTGGGCGTCGGCCTCCAAAGCCCATATCGTGCAGGATACGTTGCACAGTCCGGACGCTGATGCTTGTTGAGGCTCTAGCATTGAATTCCGATGATACCTGCGAGAGTGTTGCACGCCTATCGCGTGAGACGATTCTTGAATACTATGGCCCATCTCACGAGCGCCAACTATGACACCACGTTGAAAATCGCTTATATCGTTATCACTTGTCATTCTCATGCCGAAAACAGCTCTGACAACTGGCATGGATTTCTATCGCTTTATATACGCACAGGCGGACGCAACCGAGTACGCGCATAGGTGACTTTGCTATATATTTTGCATAAGCTCGTCTGTACAAGTTTTTTCTGGCACTTCAGTATATATATATATATATTTAAAATACTTAGAGTATATATATAAATACATATAAAATACATAAATAACACAGACACAACAAACACAATAGAACTCAATCTAATATGTGACAACCATAAATAATTCAAGGTCAGCCACCTGGTGCCAATCTTCAGGGGAGGATGCACCCACCGGCTGAGCTTCTGACAGGTTTCATGCGGATCGTCCTGTATTAGCAACCCCGACCGAATACGCATAAACTGGACATACCCTCCTCCCTACCTACCAGGAAATAAACTTTAAAATAAAATTAAGTAACAAATTTAAACATTCAAAATAGACCTACCTTAACCCTGACTGGTAGCCACGACCAGTAAACACAATTTACCGTGGCCATCCACCAATGCTACATTAAAAATTGTATTTTGTCGGGCTACATTAAAAACTGTATTTGATCGGGCTACATTAAAAACTGTATTTTCTTCCGAATTGCCCCGGAGCATTTAACCATTCTTTCCTAGCATACATGGTTTTACAGTGGGGAAAGACAACTACACTATTCTGTATAATTCTGAACGTACCCTTTACCTACACATTAACCTAATGATTTTTTTTTTTTTTGATTGGAGGTTTAACGACCACCGTGAGCAACTCAATGGTCTATAAGCAGTCGCCCGTCCCTAATTTAGGGTCACTGGTTCCAGGGAAGGGAGAGAGCCAGTGCCGTAAGACAAACACAACATCCATGCCTCACCGGGATTCGAACCCGGACCCCTTACGGACGAATGATCAGAGGCCAGCGCCTTAGACCACAGCCTCCAAAATAAACCTTTATTAGTCTAAAAGCAAGGTACATGTGATACGCTTCAGTCACATGAGACTGTATTAAAAGAGACGAGGCCAAGAAGTCTCAACACAAAAGAAAGGAGGAAAGAAAACTGGTAACATCAGAACAAGGTTAAAATATATACAGATAAAAAAGGAACACCGAAAACAAAAACGAAAAACACACACAGTACAAAACCCAAACCCCAGAGTGAGGGAAGAAAAACACATTCCAAAAACTAGTACATAACAGCGCGAACACAAAGGTGACAGGTAAAAAACACAACAACAATACAACACAACACAAATTGACTGACACTGCAAGACAGCGACAGGAGAAACAAAACTGTACTTCTGAAAGCATGCAGCAACGGCCAAAACATTAGTACAAGAAGAACATAAAAACAAAAAAACCGTGCACATAAAGAGGGGTGTTAACCAACCGCTATAACTAAAAAAACGAAATACGAAGTTACGCATGTAAGTCAGGAGGAACACTGTACAGAAGAATACATGATAATAAGGGGAAAAGCCGCTGCATCACACAAAATAAATGTAGCCAAACAGGCACACGAGGTTCACAAAAAATAGTCGCACTCAATTCAAATTTAATACTCAAAACAAGAAGACGCGCGTTGACAAACCCCAGAAGCCGACGTGGCGCTATAGAGAGAATCACGCGGAAACAAGATCGTATAGCATCATAACACATTGAAAACAACACAAAGTACGTCCAGTCGTGCACGGCAACAGAAGGCTGTGCCGAGAAAAAATACAATATTACAGGAAAAACCCGGACAGGAGAAGCACGAAGCAAGACGTAGAACCCTAGCTTGAGTGCAAAGAAACACAAATACGAAAACACAAAAAGGGCACTTAAAACATAATCAAAGACAAAACTGCCTCAACTGACTACTTCACTACACATGTAGTCACATACAGTCAAGAAAAAAAAAACACAAGAGGCACAGTAAAAAAAAGTATAACTAAGTAAATTTCTCCTTCATTTTTGGTCTACGCCGGGATTCGAACCCGAGGCCGCTTATTCCGGAACAAGTCGCTCTACCAACTGAGCTAAGCAGACGTTTTATTCTGATTCCTATCTGCCTTTATGTCGTGTGCGTCCTACTTGCAGGTACGTCACATTTCCCCCACTCCCGAAAGAGGGCCGGGGGCATGGCCCACGGGTCAGCCGTGACCATGAATCGTTGCAGGCAGCCATCCACTGTAGTATGTGCACTTGAGAACTCCCAGTCAATCTGGTGTGTGGAATGCAACGTCACACATTTTTATTTTTCGAAGCGCTGGAGAAGGGATTCTCTGATTTTTCCTATCTCGCGGTGTGGAAATAACATCACACCAATGCGAGATTTTGAACGGCCTGGTCATCCGGATAGTTCGGGCGCCATTATAACGAAGTAAATTTCTCCGTCATTTTTATCCGCGCCAGGATTCGAACCCGGGTCCCCTCATTCCGGAATAAGTTGCTCTACCAATTGAGCTACGCGGACGTTTTATTCTGATTCCTATCTGCCTTAATGTCGTGTGCGTCCTTCGGGCAGGTACGTCACATCTCCTGGTACGTTACAAAAGTACAAGGCAAATAGAGCGTTGACCAACTCCTTGGGTCCACGTAACACAGTAGACAAACAAGTGAACATGAAACACAAGGCATGAGAAAAAAAGGCTTCCTAAAACTGCGGAGCCAACTGAAACACGAAAGTAGAACATACACAAACAAGTAAAAAACAAGATTATCACATTAGCAGTATAGGTAAAATACAATCACAGTATTATAAAAACTCACACAGGAGCAGAGCGAGGAGGACAGCCGCCATCCGAACAACTAAACACAACACGTGCAAAAAGCAAGAGCAATTACAAAAACACGGAAATACCACATTAAGGAAACACAGTACAAAAAAGAAGATCAGGAACAACAACAAACAAACAAGCACAAAAGAAACACAACACGCCAAAAAATTTTGCAAAACTAGACAACACAGACTAGCCCAACGGAAAACAACAACACCCAACAAGCATCACACTAATACCAAACAATAACAGTGATCACAAACAATTGGTGGCCATATAGTACAACAAAACACCACAACAAGAAATGCGTCGACCAACAACTGTGGCTGACGAAAACATAGAAAGCAAGCACACAATAATACATAGACAAACAACTCAACAAAAATACCGACACAAAAAACAATAACCGATTGCACAGCACCACCAAGAACCAGAAAAATACACACCGAACACAGGAACACAAATGCCCACGGACTCCGGACAGAAAAAATTCAAAGCAACTAGCTGTAAAACATCCAATCACAGCGCAAAATGACAAGAAAATTCAGACAAAGAGGCAGAGGCCGCTAGTAAGAGGAAAAGTAGAGAAAAGCACTATCCAAGAAAGAATATACCGACCAGTAGAATGAGCTAACAAAGCACAGAGGAAAAAACAACAAAAAGACCGGAATCTCAAGGAAGCAAAACAGTACAACATTACCAAAGGGCGATCATAAAAACAAGAAAAGGAAAACGGTAAAAAAAAAAGGAAACACAACAGGATTAGAAGAAAAGAATGAATACAAGGGAAAAAAAACCTGCAGCTCAATCCAAAACAGAACAAGACAACAACCCGGAAAAGCAAAAACAAAGTGAAGAAACCAGTACACCATAACAAAAACAAGAAAAAACAACTGATCAAACGAATTGAATCAACCCATGCTCAACCCGAAACCAGGGGAGGTGGGGGGGGACCAGGTCGAGAAGAAAGCAGGAACTGCCTGCCGGGCCAGAGCTACCTCGTACTCAAGTTGGATGACGGACTTGATCGAGGAACGAAACCTACGGCACAGAAAAACTCTCGCAGGATGATATCGACGAAGAGCAGGCCGATCAACACTGGTATGATAGTATAAATAAATAGTACGTTTGGCCTGCAAAATTAAAAACGCGCAAACTGGATTGTGAACAGCAGCGGAAAGATGATGACGGCGAAGAAAATAGTAATGTGAAACAGAGTGAAAGGAAGGACAAACCTTGGAGAGAAGAGCAAACATCAAGGAAAAAAGAGACTGTAAAACTAAACAGGAGTCATATGCGTGATGAACATCACCGAGCGTTGAACAGAAAAAACACAAGGGAGAAGACAGGCGACCAAAACGATGAAGAGTTCGTGGTGTGAGCAAGCGGCGATGAAGATGTAGCCAATGAATATCAGTTGCTTTTGGGGAAGCCAAAGAAATGTGTGAATCGACCCATGTCTGAGAGGTTTCATCAGGAGGTACAAAAGGAATAGCGAGAGCTGCTCGAAAATAAGTAAGAAAGTGGTGGTACAATAGTTGTGCAGTAACTTGATGCACCAGAAAGGGAACATCATTCAATTAAACCAGAAAAGGAAGGCAAGGGGACGCCGAAGAAGAAACAATTAACCCAAAAGAATTCACGAGGGACGGGTAAAGGCGTTGAAGCTGAAAATGAAGCAACCGGAGTTGGGCGCGATGTAAGGGAGTGTTAGCAAGAAGGGGGTCGATTTGGGAAAGAGACTTCCAGCGGAGAGAAGCATCTACAAGTTGGGATACCTGTACCACGCCACTGGCGAACCAGGTGGAGAAGCACAAGCACGGTGAAGAGGGAGAACGGAGTGCAGAAGAGTAAAAGAGAGGTTCCGCAAGCAGATCATTAGTTGAGGTAGGTGGGAGACGGACGGGGCATAAGGAATGCCAGAGCGAAAAAACTGTGCGATAAGTATCAGGAAAGTGATATGGAATGAGGGGGAACAGATCCATACGGAGGAAAGTAGCGAGAGTGAGAAACGGACTGCGAGGAAAAAGTAAAGTATCAACAATAGTAATCGATGAAATCTGAGGATGAGAAAAAGAACGGAGAAAGGTCTGAAGATGAATAGCATTAGTTTTTGAAAAAGATCTGGGAGGGCAAGACCTCCAAAGGACAGAGGAAGGACGAGAGTAGAACGATGAACCCAGTGAACTTTATTCCAGATGAAATCAGTAATCAAACGTTGAGCGGATTGGAGAAAAATGGGCGAGGGAAAATAAGCGAACCACGAATGTGTCAAAATAGGAAGAAGAAAGGAAGAAACCAGATGTGCTCTGCTAAAAAAGGACAAAAAAGGTTTGAACCGGCAAAAAAGAGCAAGACGGCGATTGAGCTGCTGAACCAAAGGAATCCATGTGGCATCAGCAACAGCCACGGGATTTCCAACGTACACACCAAGAAGTTTAATGACCGAGGATGACCAACGGGCACCCCAAGGGCGATCACCGTGTGCCACCCACGATCCGGCCCACAGACCGACAGATTTGGACATATTAAGTTCGGAACCGGAAATTGAAGCATACTCACGATAAGCAGAAAGGACAACACCGAAAGAACGTTCAGTGCGAAGAAAGAGAGTGAGGTCATCAGCATATGCAGACAACACTATGCGGTGGTGACGAGTAGGAGCAATACTTCGAGGAATCACAGAAAACAAACGAGAACGCAGACAAATTAAGAGAGGTTCAAATGCAAGCGTAAAAGGTTGACCCGAAAGGGAACAACCCTGCCGGATCCCGTTGTCAAAGGGGATGGTAGCTGTCATGAATGTGGAAGTGCGAATACGGAAAGAAGAGTGAGAGTAAAGATTAATAAGAGCTTGACAGAAAAGAGTAGGAAAGCCAAAATGACGAAGAACAGCAAAGAGATAAGAATGATTAATGGAGTCAAAAGCTTGTTTCTGATCAATATTAAAAATTGCGAGAGGTTCGGAAAGTTGGGAAGCAAGAAAATATAAGTTGCGAATGGTGGAAATGTTGGTAGTAATCGAACGGGAGGGAATAGTGTAAGTTTGATCGGGGTGGATTAAATGCTGCAAGACGGGATTGAGGCGAAAAGCGAGAATTTTAGCAAAGGTTTTGTAGTCAGTATTATGAATAGAGATGGGAAGCCAGTTAGAAAAAAGACCAAGGTTTCCGGTTTTGGGGATGAGGCGGAGAAGAGCAAAAGTGAAATCAGAAGACTGAACATTTGAAGAAGCAAAAACGGTATTAAAACAAGCAACCAGAAGCGGGAGGAGAGAAAGAAGAAACTTCTTATAAAATGAGAGCGGAAGACCGTCCGCGCCAGGGGAAGAACGGTCATTCAGACTGGAAATTGCAGAGCGGACTTCAGAAGGAGAGATAGGAGAAATAAGAGAATCAAAAACACAATGTGGAACCTGAGGGAGGACATGAAGAAGAGGGGAAGTATCTGCAGGAGAAAGGAGTCGGTGTTGAAAACGATCCGAATAATGGGAAAAGTAAGTTCACAGATACGATAAGGGTCGGTGACTGTAGATCCGTCAGGTAGTGAAAGAAAGGAAATTGTGTTGCATTTAACATGATACTCCTCAAGGGACTTCAAACTAGAAAAGGGGTCGTCGTGAAACCGCAAGTGAGTGAATTTCAGACGAGTAATGGCTGTTGAAGCAAACGTAAACAGAATACGACGAAGTTGAGCTTGAAACACGGGAAAAGAAGGATCAGAAGGAGAAATAGTCTGCCATTTACGACGGAGAACATCAATATCTTAAAAGCGAGAAGTACGGGAAGAGAAAGAAAACTTACGTGCGAAAGAAATAATCGAAATTTTCGTGGAAAGCCACAGAGCCACTGGGTCGTCAGACGAAGAAAGTTGTTTCACAGAAGACGAGATCATAGAGCTAATTTCAGCACAGAAAACAGGATCAGTTAAAACTGAATCGTCGAGCGACCAGACTGGGGAAAGGGGAACAGAGGAAGAATGCAAAAAAAGTTTTAAAAGAACGGGGCGATGATCTGACGAAACGGAAGGATGATGAGTAATTTCAACTAGAAAGGAATGGAGAAAACTGGAAACATTGAATCTATCTAGGCGTGCTGCGACACAGCGTGAAGCAGCCGGGGGAACCAGAAAAATTCATTGGACCGGGGGTGGAGGGAACGGAATGCATCAATCAAATCAAAATTAACAACGAGTTGAGTGAGATTGGAAACAAGGTCGGAACGGCTTTCGGTTGAACCATCTCGGTCAAAACCGGGTTGCAAAGTGCAATTGAAATCGCCTGCAACAATGACTGTATCATTTGGATGGAGGGTCGAAAGGATAGAAGAAAGATGTTGGAGGAGAGTTTCTGCATCCGTAGCAGATTGCGGAATATGGATATTGAAAACATGAATACGTTTAGAACAAAAACAAAAAGAAATATGTTGAAAAGAACCCAGCAGACTCTAAAAGAGCGAGTAGAAACACCAGGTGAGCTGGGGCGTTTACGTTGTGATTTAGGTGCAGACACTTCCAGCGATGGAAAATCCTCATTGGAGGGCTCCAAACCATCCAGTACGACGACAGGAACCGGGAGGGAAGGAACGACTGGAGAAACAGCAGGCAAAATTGATGAAGGTAGAATGTGAGCAGGTGCCACAGCGGCCTGCACAACATCCGCAGGGGCAGCGGCCACCTGAACTGTAGTAGCTAATGAAGAATCAGATCTAGCACCAGGAGTAGCATGAGGACAAGCAGAAGCGAGATAACCTTCCCCTTTACAGCGGAAGCACTGAACCCCTGCAAAAAGATTAAAAATGTACGTCCGGGTATCAGTGACTAATTCCAGAGTTGCAGGGCGTTCCGCAATTGACTGAGAAGTTGGAAAAATAACCCGGTACTGGCGGCGCCCACCCTGCACATGTTTCAGGGGGGAATCACGGGCTGTAGCTGGAAGAATCTTGGTCACTACCACAACACGACCCATCGTGTTGAGGGCATCAATCAACAGAGAATCTGGAACAGCCGTTGGTACAGGAGAGAGGGTCACCGTAACTGGTCTTTGGGCTGCAGCGACAGGTTGTAGATGAAAGTACCCAATATCAACCCCATGAACTATAATTAAATCTACTGCTTGCTGGTGGGTGAAGTGAACAACCACCCTCTACCCAAGCGAATAATGGACACAATGCTTTCGGCTGGAACGACCTTCGACACAGCATGCAGATACTGGGGGAGGGGGTGTCACGCAAAGCAGGAATGGAAACACTTAATAATAAGGCAGACGACAACTTCTTACCTTGCGGCGAATCACTTGGAAGAATAATTTTCAACGCCGAAGCTACACGTTTGAAATGTGGTGCAGAATAACTAGAAATATATGAGGTACTTCCCACAGCTTGTGCGAACGACGTTGAAGTAGAACTAGCAGAACCAGGAATATTAGACGCAGCCGGCACACTGGTGGCCAGAAGCACAGTTTCTGGAAGTCCAGCAGCACTAGTCGACGCAACATTCCCCGAAGACGGCACAGAACTAAGAAGCGAAGACATATCAGCAATCGACGAAGCAGCTGTATACGCCGGTAACTTATTCACAGTGGTAGTGGACATTCTCGACCACTGGCCCACCAAAACTCATGCGTCGTAACTGACGACACACGAAAATGAAAAAAAAAATGAGCACCCACTCGGCACTCAGCCTCACTGCTCGTGAAGCGAGGGTACAAAACACTGCAACCAAAACACAAAACGACGAAATACCACAAAAAGAACAAGTAAACTAACGAACGTTGACTTCTACGCAGGAGCCGAAAAATATGCGACTTGTCTGTTCAACGACCACTGCGCCACCGGGGCGGCTAACCTAATGATGAACTCTATAGGTGGATGACCACGGTAAATTGTGTTTATCGGTCGTGGGCACCAGTCAGGGTTAAGGTAGGTCTATTTTGAATGTTTAAATTTGTTACTTAATTTTATTTTAAATTTTATTTCCTGACAGGTAGGGAAGATGCCCAGTTTATGCTTATTAGGTCGGGGTTGCTAAATCAGGACGATCCGCATGAAACCTGTCAGTAGCTCAGCCGTCGGGTGCATCCTCCCGTGAAGATTGGCACCCGGAGGCTGACCTTGTATTATTTATGGTTGTCACATATTTAGTTGAGTTCTATTGTGCTTGTAGTGTCTGCGTTATTTATGTATTTTATTTCAGGTGACATTAATCCCTGCAGCAGAGCGCGAGGTCATGGCATTCTATTTTTGCAATTTTATGCCTAATATGTTTATATATATATATATATATATATATATATATATATATATGTAGGGATGTAAGGTCAGGTGATGCGTAACATCACAGCCTCTCCTTGACAAATGTCAACCCCACCTTCTCGTGGTGCATCCTGTTCCCACTAAAGGGGCTCTGACGACCGCCAATAGCGGTATAACTATACCATCGGTATTAGAGGAAATTCTATCCCACACTCACCAACCCGCTTGGCCAGCGTGGTGAGTTATGGCCAAACCCCTCCAAAATGATTCCACAACTTAAATCTTGGCACTCAGTCTCCGGCAGCTGGAATGTACCTGGCCAAGGCAGCGGCCAGTGCGACATGAAGGCAGAGGGTGCTAAGAATCCCCGGAGGACCGGACTAGGCTGCCATCTGATGCTGACCTTGGCTACGTACAATGGACGCTCCCTATCTTCTGATTCAAGGCTTCTTTAATTGGAAGAGGAACTACAAAGGATCAAGTGGGACATCGTGGGGCTAAGTGAGGTAAGGAGAAAAGGAGAAGATCTCATCGAACTGAAAAGTGGACATCTCTTCTACTATCGTGGGACAGATACTGGCAGAACTAATGGTGTTGGATTTATAATAAACAAGAAACTGAAGGATAAAGTTGTAGAAGTTGAAAGTTCCTCTGACAGAGCTGCACGACTTGTTATCCAACTCTCAAAAAGATACCAGGCTCAGATTATTCAAACTTATGCACCCACCACAAGTCATCCTGAAGAAGAAATTGAAGAATTTTATGAGGAAATTTGTCATCTAAATAATAAAGGTAAACAGCACTTGAAAATAATTATGGGAGATTTCAATGCAAAAATAGGGCAACGGCAACAGAATGAAACTTCAGTAGGTAAATTCGGTCACGGCAACAGAAACCAGCGTGGAAATACTCTCGTTGAGTTTGCAGAGGCAGAAGGGTTTTTCCATCTTGAACTCCTTCTTCAAGAAAAAGCCACACAGGAAATGGACATGGAGACATCCAAACGGGACGACAAGTGAAATTGATTTTATTATGTGTAACAAAAAATTTGTCATAGAAGACTGCAGTGTGCTAAACAAGTTCAACACAAGTAGTGACCATAGATTGGTGAGATGTAAGATGCACCTCAACACTAAACTTGAACGTGGCAAGCTCATAAGACAAACAAAATCTATTGACATAACCAACCTTAAAAAACACCATAATACCTTCAAGTTGGAACTGAAGAACAGGTTCTCTGCTTTAGAAGGCCTAACATCGGAAGAAATGGACATCTCTGAAGTTAACAGAAAAGTAACCAAAGCTCTTATGGAAACAGCAACAACATTAGCTGGGTCTAAGAACAAGTTGCATGTAAATAAATTATCAGGAAAAACGAAAATGTTGATGCAAAAAAGAAGAGAGATGAGGACAACTAAAGAAGATGTGACTTCCAAAGTGGAATATATAGAGCTATGCAAGACAGTAAGAAAAAGCATCACTGAAGACGTAAGAAAATTCAACTGTGAACTAGTGAGGAAAGCAATTGAAAACAACCAAAGCCTAAAGATAGCAAATGGACATCTCAGTAAGGGAAGAAAACAGATTATGGCACTGAGAAAAGAAGATGGTTCTGTAACAAGAAATAGTGGCGAAATTTTGACAAGAGTGAAAGATTTCTACTCCAAATTATATGAAAGGGATTATACATGCACTCCAGACATCATGAAAGATACCAGTACCAGAGTTCCTCCAGTCCTTCCAGCAGAAGTTGCACATGCAATCAAGAACATGAAGCGGGGAAAAGCTCCAGGAGAAGATGGAATTACTGTAGACATCATACAAGAAGCAAGTGGAGAAATGGAGAAATCGAAACAGTACTCGCCCAAATTTTCACTCGATGCCTTAATGAAGGAAAGATTCCTGAGAATTGGAACACCGCTACAATGATCCTGCTACATAAGAAAGGTGACATTGAGGATCTTGGAAACTACAGACCTATCAGCCTCCTATCAGCAGTTTATAAAATCTTCACTAAAGTTCTTTCACACCGCTTGAAGGTAACACTGGACATGGCTCAACCGAGAGAACAAGCTGGATTCAGGAGTGGCTACAGGACAATAGATCATATCCACGTGCTGAGAGAACTAATTGAAAGAGCGAGGGAATATGAACTTCCATTGTGCATGGCTTTTATCGATTATGAAAAAGCCTTTGATTCGGTGAAACCATCAGCAGTTACAATGGCTCTGAAAACCTACAGTATTGAAGATGCATACATTAATATTATTAATATCATCTATGAAAATGCAAGTGCAAAGATTAGGCTGTTTGAAAATACAACACACGTAAAAATTGGAAAAGGAGTGAGACAAGGTGACACCATATCTCCGTAGCTCTTTAATGCCACATTGGAGGGTGTTTTTCAGTCGCTGAGCTGGGAAAACAAGGGGATAAAAATTAATGGAGATTATCTAACCCACCTTCGTTTTGCTGATGACATAGTCCAATGTGGCATTAAAGAGCTACGGAGCTACAGGACAATAGATCATATCCACGTGCTGAGAGAACTAATTGAAAGAGCGAGGGATTATGAACTTCCATTGTGCATGGCTTTTATCGATTATGAAAAAGCCTTTGATTCGGTGAAACCATCAGCAGTTACAATGGCTCTGAAAACCTGCAGTATTGAAGATGCATACATTAATATTATTAATATCATCTATGAAAATGCAAGTGCAAAGATTAGGCTGTTTGAAAATACAACACACGTAAAAATTGGAAAAGGAGTGAGACAAGGTGACACCATATCTCCGTAGCTCTTTAATGCCACATTGGAGGGTGTTTTTCAGTCGCTGAGCTGGGAAAACAAGGGGATAAAAATTAATGGAGATTATCTAACCCACCTTCGTTTTGCTGATGACATAGTCATTTTTGCAACTACCCCATCAGAGCTGCAGAGTATGATCCAGGAACTTGCTGACAAGAGTAAAGAAGTGGGATTAAAAACGAACTTTCAGAAGACAAAAGTGATGTTCAATGCTTTTACAAGAAATGAAGATTTATCGATTGATGGAGAAAAGCTGGAGATAACAGACACGTACGTTTATCTTGGACAGCAGATATCAAGTGAGGGTCACATTGATGAAGAAATTAATCGGCGTACAAAACTTGCCTGGAGAGCTTTTGGAAGAAACAGCATAATTTTCAAGAGCAATATGCCATTATGTCTTAAAAGAAAAGTGTTTGGTCAATGCATCCTTCCAGTGCTTACGTATGGTGCAGAGACGTGGACCTTAACTAAAAGAGACATACAAAGGCTGCAGACAACTCAAAGAATCATGGAGAGGTGCATACTTGGTGTAACAAGGAGAGATAAGAAGAGGAACTCGTGGATCCGAAAAATGACGAGAGTGGAAGACATCATGATCAGAGTTAAATCCCTGAAATGGCAATGGGCTGGACATACTGCCAGAAGGACAGATCATCGATGGACAGCCGAAATTTTAGATTGGATTCTAAGGGACAGGAAAAGACCCAGAAGAAGACCACATGGGAGATGGGTGGATGAAATTCGAAAGTATGCAGGGGTGACATGGAGGAGACTGGCACAAGACAGACCGTTGTGGAGGAAACTTGGGGAGACCTTCGTTCAGCAGTGGATTGATAATGGTTGACGATGATGATGATGATGATATATATGTAAAAGCTATATACAGTATATACTGTCGAACCCATTTATATCGAACAAATAATTGCGTATTTCGAACTTTTGAAAATCACCGTCAAACTAGCCTGAAAACAGCATGTAACGCATTTTCCTATATGGAATGAATTGAAGCAGCCTTACTGTGTATATCGAATTTTTCGAATAAAGCTCGCAACTTTTCTCGGAAGGAAATCTTGCCAAGCAAGATCAACTTCTTTTTAGCGTAAGTGGGAATTCCCAATGACGATGTGTTGACGCTTTCAATATTTCCAAACTTGAAGCAGACTTTTTTTACATTTTTCGAGAGACCCTCTCTTTCCCCAACTTTTCAACAGGACGATCGTTCATTCCCTTACTTCCTCCGAAACATACTGGGGGAAAAAGGAAAGAAGCGCGACTTTGTGATTTTTGGGATGGGTTGATAAGAGAGAACGCAGCTGTAGAGTGGAGGAGGGTGGTAAAGGGAGAACCTGGTCCGAACTCCGAAGGCCATTTAAATATACCCAAGTCAGCTGTTTTGAATGTACTGAATAAGTGAAAGACACATGCCGTGCGCGAAGCAGCAAAACATACCGGCAGACCAAATAAAATCAGTGATAGAGTACGTCGAAGGCTCAGGAGAGTCGTTACAGCTAATTGACAGAGAACTGCACAAAACCTCAGTGTACAGGTGAGTAAAAATGCTGGAACCTTGGTATGTACACGTACCATTCACAGAGAACTTCATTCCATGGGTTACTGTGGTCGTGCGGCTACCCATAATTCTTTAATCTCCACTCGTAATGCTACTCGTCGCTTAGCATGGCGTAAAGAACATTTATCGTGGACTGTAGATCAATAGAAACGGGTCCTATGGACTGATGAATCCAGATACACGATCGATCAGTCTGATGGTCGTGTGTCGGTATGGCGGCAGCCGGGGTAACGCTATTTACCAGAGTGTACTGTTCCTACGGTAAAGTTTGTAGCTGGCAGTGTACTCGTGTGGAGGCGTTTTTCGAGGTATGGTCCCGGACAATTAGTTATCGTGGAAAAACTTGATAACCAGCATGTCCACCTCGATAATTTGGACAATTATGCCCTGCCAACTGTGTGGCAATACTATGGAACCGAGCCTTGTTGGTACCAGCAGAATAAAGCACTGAGCCATAAAGCAAGGACTGTTACGGGGTGGTTTGACGATAATTCCGTATCGTGTGTGGACTGGCCAGTACAGAGCCCTAATTTTAATCCCATGCAGCACCTGTGGGATGAATTAGAGCGCCGTATAACAAGTTTGTAACCAAGGCCTACTACTAAGCAGCAGTTAGCGGCAGCATTATGTACTGAATGGTAGCGCATACGCCTCCCCGGTGGCGTAGTGTTCTAAGTTATAGCCTCTAATCATTCTTCCGAAAGGGGTCCGGGTTCGAATCCCGTGAGGCATGGATGTTGTGTTTGCCTTAAGGCACTGGCTCTCTCCTTTCCCTGGAACCAGTGATCCTAAATTAGGGACGGGCGAATGCTTATAGACCATGGAGTTGCTCACTGTGGTCGTTGAACCTCCAATAAAAAAACGAAATAAATAAAAGCGCATGCATCTCGCTGTGTTCCAAAACCTGGTCGAAAGCCTGTTTCGAAGGGTCAGTTTTCACACAGTATTTATTAGAAGAAAGATACAGGAGATGTGCTTGAATAAATCATCTCAAATGATGTATGACAAAAAAAATATTTACAGATGCTTGTAGCTTACGCTACTGCTTATGTACACGGTTCTGTACATTGATGAAAGTAAAAAAACAGTTAATTACACTCGAGTGTCTGGTGAGGCAACAAAAGTCTCTGACAAAGCAAAGAATAGGAACAATTCAGCTTGAAGAGCGTTATACAATATTAATTTTGCACAGTATTGATGCAAGGAATAATACAGAATTCGAGCTTGCAGACATAGATTCAAAAGACAGGTGATGAGAAATTAACAGAATGTGCAGCTTGCGCTACGTTAATTACAGGATTCGGTGCAACGTTTGCATGACAACAGTTAAGTGCAGTAGAAATCTGGCGAGGCAATATGAATCTCTGGTAATACAGAGAGTAAAATCAATCCAGAATGATGAGCACTATAGAGTATAAATTTTACACAAAATTGATGAAAAAAAAAAAGTTCTGACCGAAAGGTGATACATTGTGGGTGACCTGGAAAACCAGGAGGTTGCAGTTGATCAAGGAGACAAACATGAAATCAAAAGTTCGAAAGACAGATGATGAAAAATTTACAGATGAATGTGGCTCGCGGTACTACATGTTACATACAACGGTGATATGAAAAATAGTTATATACAATAATTTTCCTGAGAATACAAAAGAAAAAATAATCTCTGAAAATACAGAGTGAAGACACAACTCATCACAATGAGTATTGGAGAACACAAATTTACACAGTTGAAAAGTAAAATTACACATATGAATCAGGAATTGAAGATAAGAATATACTGTAAAAACGACAAAGTTTACAGGTGTCTGTGGTTCGTGAAACGACCTATATACATGATTCTGTACAATGAGAAGTTACAATTTATATATATTGGTTTGTCAGAGGTGGTAAAAAGAAATAGTCTCTGACATCGCACAGAGAATACATAATTCAGCAAGATGAGTAATGAAAAACAAAAAAAAATGTACACATGAGCTATACACGAAATGATACATGTGAAGAGGATGAGAACAGAGTCTTAAAAAAACGTGAAAAGAAATTGACACTTATAAGTAGCTCATGCTTCTAACAATTCATAGGATTCTATACAATAATTGATCTACTAAAAGTGATGTACAATAGTGAGACAAACAAAAAAATTCTGATAAAATAGAGAGTACAAATAATATAGTACAGTGAATGTTGAGGAACAAGATTACACTCAGTTGCGAAACAAGAAAAAAAAACAGGAAATGTGTATAGGAAAATCGTCTCAAAATGACATATGAAAAGACGATTTACAGGTGTTTGTAGCTGACGCAGCGACCTATTCACAAAGCTCAATATAGTGGTGAGAGAATACAATTTATGTATGAAAATTTGTCGGGAAAGACAAAAAAAAATAGTCTCTGGTGAAGCAGAGATTGAAAACAAATCAGCATGGCAAAAATTGTATCTATCAGGAGGTAGGTGAAACAAAAGTTCCGACTGTAAGGTGAAGCGTTGTGGGCGACCCTGCAAACCAAGTGGTTGCTGGTGACCAAGTTGATAGGAACTGTGGTTCACTGCAGCGTACAACTGCAGTGGTAAGTTCTAGTCGAAGGCGGGAGAGTAGGCGATTACGAAAATGACAAAGTAACGCAGTACTGACTTTATTTATGTCAGTAGAAGCTTCGGGGGACGCTGAAGATGATACACGTGAATTATATGTTTTACAAGCACGAAGATGTAGGAGAAGACTGCCGGAAGGTGAATAGGGCGAGAAGAGTTCAGAAGTAGTGTTCGGTAGGCGCTGAAGGTGAGGACGGTCTCACAGGATCGTTGCACTAGCGTGAAAGCGAGATGGAGTATTGGCAATAATACTGTGCAATACATGAAGACATGCTGGACGTCAGCCTCCTCGCCACAATACGGACAGGAGATTGAAGATAAAATGGTCATGCGATGTAAAATCAACGGCACAGCGAGGCGGTTGTGTAAGAAAAGCCAATGTGAATTGACTTCAAGGGGTGCTGATAGTAGGGAAAGAGCAGCGGACCACACTGCGGAGGTAGAACAGAGTGGAATGCCAGAAATGGGAAGAGGTGCGGAAGAGCGAGAGAGAAAACGGTAGAGATCAGCTGTTGAGAAAGAGACAAGAGGAAGAGGTGGACCATTGGACGACAGAAAAAAATGGGAGATCGAGAGAGGCAGAGTGGACAGAAATGAGACCTGAGGGAGTAACAAGCTCAGGGAACAGGGAGATTATAGTAGAAATAAGAGAGTTGTGAACAAAGTGAGTGTTGGCATTGAAACGGAGAGCAGAGGGTAGAGAAGAGAAGGTTAGTCAGGAAAGATCGGTGTTAACAAGATCGCTGACTGTAACGACTCCAGCTCGGAGCCATGAAGGAAAAGCAAAACATGGGAGATGGGGAGGGTGTAGCAGAGAAGAAGAAAAAGAGGTTCGGAAAGTAGGTCATTTGTGGAGGCAGGGAGAGAGCGAGAAAGAGGGAGGGAACGAAGAAAGACATAGCCTCTTTGTAGACAGGAGGGGAAAGTGTGAGAAGGGGACAGTGGTCCATGAGTAAGAACGAAAGGAGAGTAAAGCGTGGGTTATGCGGAGAGACTGTGACATCACGAGCAGCAACTGCAGATGGAGCAGGTGCCGCAAGTGATCGTAAAAACGTAGACACACGATAAGCCTTGTAATAGGATCTGACGTCTGGTAGACCAATGCCTCCGTTGGAAGGAGACAGGCTGAGTTGAGGTACTCCGACCCAGTGATGGCCGGGCCAGATAACCTGAGTTTGACAGCGGGTGAGTTCAAGAAGACGTAGTGCTGGCTGATTCGAAGCCAACCAGGAATACGTGCACATTAAAAGCAGGTAAGTGTGCGTTAGATGTGCTCTTTGATAGACGGAGGTGCAGAATTGTGCGCGCCTCCAGATTGCGACCGAGCGATGTAGGCGTGGCCGGAGAGTCGTCCAGGTGACGAGTGAAGCAGTTGCTGGTTTTCCAAGGTGGACTCCTAGGAATCGTTGAGAGGTGTTGGACCACTCTGCTCCCCAAGGAGAGTCAGTGCGGTTAGTCCACGAACCGGTCCATAAGCCTGTGTTTTTCGTTGTGTTTAGCGCTGCTCCGTAACATGAGGCGTAGGTATTGTAGAGATTGTGGAGATCGTGAAATTGTGAGTCTTGCCGAATGCAAAATGTAATATCGTCGGCGTAGGCAACATAGGTAGCAACATGATGACGTGTGCTGGCTACCACCGGTGGCAGTGAAGCAAAGAAGGATCGATGGACTGCGCGTAAAAAATGTTCTATTGCGAGGGCGAAGAGCTGCCCGGATAAGAGGCAACCCTGACGCACGCCGCGAAGAAAGGGTATGGGAGCTGTGAGAAGGTTGAGCAGCTTGACGTGTAAAACTGCGTCTCGGTAGAGGGAGATGAGAAGAGAAGCAAAGGAAGGAGGAAAGCCGAAATTTAGTAATGTAGCAAGAAGGTAATCATGAGAAATATTATCGAACGCTGAGCGTTGATCGAGGGAAAGAAGAGCAAGGGGTTCTGAGCGAGAGCGGGCGAGGTGAATTAGATCATTAAGAAGCTGAATATTATGGGAGATGGAGCGGCCGGGTACAGTATAGGTTTGATTAGTGGAGAGAATATGAGGGAGTATGAGGTTAAGCCGGCGGGACAGAAATTTAGTATAGAGTTTATAACCAGTCAATTCCCCAAGTCAAGCGGATCACCCTTCTTGGGGAAAAGTAAACATGTGCGAGCGTGAAACTCCTTGGAAGAGATGTAAGATGAATGGCAGTAGAAAAAGCACAGAGGAGAAATGGAAGGAGGGCAGGAAGAAAAGCCTTATAGAAAGAAACAGGGAGACCGTCCGGGCCAGGTGAAGCCCGGGGGTTGAGGAACGAGAAAGTGTCAGAAAGCTCAGTTAAAGTGGGATGATGGAGGAGGCTGGCTGAAAGATGAGAAGGGACCTGAGGCAAAGAAGAGAACAGAAGAGCAGAAGCCGTAGGGGAGGGAGGGGGAGTTTCACAAAATTTTGAAATGTAGTAATTACGTACCATAGAACAAATTGGAACTGGTTCCGATGATACTACTCCAGTTGGAAGACGAAGGTGCTGTAGAACAGAAGAGGATCGGCGAGTTGACTCAAGTGACGTAAGGAATTCGTACGAACAAGCATCAGGTTTCAGGTGTTGTAGTTTAAGGCGTTGAAGGGCTTGTTTTGCAAGCGGCACCAAAAGTGAATGTAACTCTGCCTGGTAGACTTGAAATAGGGGATCAGCAAGATTGAGCAAAGAAAGCATTTGCCTAGTATGATCAAGTCGCATCCTCCGTTGTGTCATGATCGAGTATGACAGGTTTCGTACCAGTAGTATGAGGTGGCGTTTTACTTCCAACCAAAAGTTGAGGGGGCACGGTGCAGAATGAAGCCTTGGACGCCAATCCGCAAGAAAATCTCGCACCGATGAGCAGAAGGCTGAGTCATCTAAAAGAGTGTCGTCAAAAGTCCAAGGCCGGATTGTACGTGGCTGTGTTGAAGTAGCAAAAACTGTTATGGCAATGGCGCAATGATCCGAGGAAGCTGTGGGTGTACAGCATGAATCTGATATTGCTGGTAGAAGAAGAGAAGTTGCATAAAAGCGATCCAATCTTGCTGTAGGAGGATCAATGGCTTTTGGTGCACGCCATGTATGTGTAGTTTGGGTTGGTGACAAATGACGTTGAACATCTACGAGTGAGAAGTCTGAAGTGATAGACTGTAAAAGATGTACTACTTCCGTACGGTGTTCTCTGGAAGCAGAAGAGCGATCAGTTAGGGGATGTAGAGTGCAATTGTATTCACCTCCGATAAGTACCCGGTCGGTGATGGGAATACGTGACAGAGCCCGTCGAAGTTTTGCAAACAGCTCTGGCACGTGCGTAGGAGTGCAAGGAACATAAATGTTGAATACATGACATTTTTCAGCTGCGACGGTGAAACAGACCCGTTGTAATAAGTCTCGACATAAGTTTTTCACTGAGAAATAGGAAAGAGTTGAACGAAAACGTGAGTGAACACCAACTGCCATGCCACCACGCGACAGTTGGCTGTAGGCGTGATGGAAAGTATGATCCCACTGACGCCATTGATGAAACTGAGTGGTGGAAGTCCAGTTTGTTTCCTGCAGAAGTAATATATCAGCATTCAGCGGAGCAAGATCCTCTCGTACCAGCGCATTCGCAAGAGGTGTCGCAAAACCGCGACAATTAAGTGACACCACCTTGAATGTCTAGGTTAGTTGTGGAATGCAGTAGGAATTGACTGGCTGTAGTGATGGAGTGGAGTCGACGGAGAAAACAAGCACTCCACGTGATCTCGTCCGCAGTGCGCCGAAGAGTGTTTTCAAGTGAGTGTAATTGAACCAGCACTTGTGGAAGAGCTGCTTCATACTGCTGAATAGAAGTGCGTGCTGAGGAAGGGTTAGAGGATCCTAAAAGGCAATCCAGCACGTCCTCGTATGGCAGAGGCTCAGCAGGGAAAGCATTTTCAGCAAGAAAAGTTGTGAATTCATCTAGTGAGGGAAAGGCAGCCTCATATGCTGTCTCAGAGGAAGTGTGTAGAGGCGACCTGGAGAACAGTGTTCGAGAGCTGACGGAGCGAGTGGATGAGCGGGTATAAGAGCGAGATGATCTTCGGGACGCCAGAGTCTTTGACTTCTTCGTCTTGGGGCGAGCAGCACCACTGGGTTTTCCAGCAACCACAAAAGCTTCATGACCGTCTGGAGAGTCTGAACCCGAAGCGTTACCTGTGACTCGTGTCATGGAGCCAAAGGTAAAAGCTGAGGAGTGGTCAACATGTACATCAGCAGTGGTTGTAAAATTACTAGGGGCAGTCGATTTTGGAAGCCTGGGAAAATTCTCAGGATCAGCAGGAGGTGGAGGCATCAAAGTCGTTTGTTGACCAATGGCAGTAAGCTGACTTTTGGAAGATCTTGATTCCGCGACTTTTCTCGAATAGGAAGAAGTCTGTGAAGCGTTGGTGGACAAAGTAGAAGAAGATGTAGTGTGTGGAGCTGTTTGCAGGGAGGCACGTGGGCACTGAGCCCTTATGTGACTTTCGCTCTGACAGATAGTGCAATACTGTGAAGTGATTATCTCAACTCTTCGGCGTTGCTGTCCACACCGGATGTGCAAAACATCCGGAACCGCTTTCAGCTGAGCATCAGATGAGAAGTGGACTCGAGCAGTGTGGCGGAAACGCCGAATCGATTTTCTTCAGGGTCTCTGGGAGCCGCAGAGAGAGTTGTTATGGAGCCAACAACTCTGCCGTACCTGCTGAGCAAGGTGCAGAGTGAAGCGTCGAATACTTCTGGTTGTACGGGGTAGAAGGTCACCTGCACTGGGCGGTGCGCAACCGGTTGTGCTAACAGATGTACATCATTGATGGTTAGACCTTCCGTGAGGACCTGGTCAGCATGCGCTTTATCCTTAAAATAGACTAAGACAGATCTGGGTTTTCGAGCTACAAAGTCTATTGCATCCTTTGGTAAGATAGTTTTGAGGGCTCGGCTATATTGCCACAGCTTAGTGTCGGGAAGCGCATCAAAATAGACGCCCAGTTCCATAGTGGAGGAAAAAAGGTGACCAGCTCGGGAATCCTCTGGTATGTCAATTGTAGCAGTAGAACCGACGACAATGACATAGGATTCAGGAAAAGGCATAGCAGATGAAACTGGGGGTGTGAGGACCCCAGAAGTTGCAGAAGCATAGGACGCTTGGGCAGACATGAGTTGAGAATTCGATGGAGCGGCCCCTAGCAGTGAGGGCGGATCAGAAAGTTGATGAGAAGTAGAAGCTATGAGCTCAGTATTGCTGATAACGGATACGTCATCATCTGCTGAGATGTAGATAGGAGACTTGGCACCACCGCACTTGGTGGAAGTTATAGCTGGAGAAGAAGAGGTGTCCATGACGTCGCAATGACGCTCGGGAGCCACCTCATTAAGCTGAGCAGGAGCTACCGCGGTAGAAGAAGAAGAGGAAGCTGGCTGATCTGCCAATATAAGGATGTGGGCGTCACCCTTGTCTGCCTCCGCCATCGAAGCAATAGCGAGACGTTAACGAAAAAAGACCAGCTTGGTTGAAAAACAAAACAGTGAATAATGAAAAAATATGGCACTCACCAACCTGGGGGATACACGAACGTAAAGTGTAGAACTTCAACTTGAAGATACACGCAACCACAGAAACTAAAGCACTCAATAAACACCTTATAGTAACGAAAATCACGGAGCTCAAAACCCAACCACTTCGAGCTTCGAAGGGTCAGTGCATGCATTAAGGCCAAAGGTGGACCGACACGGGCCTAATGTATGTCAATAAATGCTATGATGTGTTTCTGTTCTAGATATCCGGTGACTTTTGTCAATATAGTGCATATATATCAGTACATACATATATTTAACTTAATTCATTTACCTATTGTGTTAAATAAGCCAGTAGCGGCTTTATGCTCGCATATTTTCAAACATTACCTAACTCCATAATGTAGGATGTTTAATTACTTTCAATTTAAGGTATAAATGGTCACTACACGAGTCTATTATATTTTAAATTGTGACCCCCTGTCGCACTTCCCGAAGCGGCAGCATGGGCATTTCTGTTAATGTACATAGCTTTCTCAAAATCAAGCGTGTTCCACAAAAAGCCCACGGAATTCAAATTTCCCACACACTGCTCTCCGAATAATTTTTCGTTTCAAAATTTGTCTCACTGCCATAAACAATCCTCCCAATCTGTGACTTACGTGCAGACAAAACAGTTACGCAGTTTAATTGCCGTTTTATACGTGGATCTCTTCGAAAAAAATCATGGTTCTGGTTTTTCGCTAACTCGGCGTGAAAGTCAGAAGAAAGAACATGCCGGCCACAGAAAGTGTTTGTCTAACCAACGATGATACACTGTTTTAATAGCTCTCATAATAGACTTTTGCTTTCAAAACCTTTAGTGCTTCTTCGTGAAATGTCACAGAGAAATACAGGCAAGAGGTTTATTGAAGAGGCAAGTAGACTAGAGCTTTCAATGCATGCGTAGTAAGAAATATTATGATTTCTTATTTACATGCAACACAAGCTACTGTCTGCGATACAGCAAGTATTATACTTGCCATTATATCTCACCGTGGGAATTCCTAAAGCTATCTTGATACTGTCCTCTCCTCTCTCTGTCTCTGCAATTAAAATGTACTCACCTAACCTTTTTTCTCTCACCCTCACACAATAAGAGCAATTATTACTAATTGAATTCAGTTCTATACACCGACGAGTCACATTATTGTGACCACCAGCTAATATCCAGAGTAACCGACGTGTGCAGCGCTGACAGCAGCTAAACGGGCTGGGAGTGACTCAATAAGGCGCTGGAAGGTGTTCACAGGTACGTGGAGCCCTGGCTGCAGGGCATCTGACAGCTGTTGGAGGATTTATAGAACAAACAACACAATAGAGGTGGTCCCACATATGCTCATTCGGGTTTAAGAGTAGGGAATTAGGGGACAAGGGAAGTACTGCGAAATCTTCATCGTGCTCTTCCAACCACTCTCGGACATTTCGAGCAGTGTGACACGTCGCATTGTCGCGCTGGATGATGCCATACACCCCAGGGAAGACAATCAGCATGTATGGGTGAACGGGGTCTGCAAGGATTCATTCATAACGAATTCGATCCATTGCCTTCCACAGGTACGAGTGGACGTAGAGAATGTCCCTAAAACATTCCCCAGACCATAATGCTGTTCCCACCAGCTTGCGTTCTGCCAAGAATGGATGAAGAGTGTTTGTTATCCGATGTTTCTAGCCTTATACGCCAATTTGCATCCGTTCCATGAAGCAGAAAACGCCACTCTTCGGAGAAGACAATCCTTTGCCAATCACCCTGGTTCCTTCGGCCAGTGAGTTGCTCCACTGTAGTGTGCCGATTGGACACGCTACAGTGGAGTGAGTAACCTTCGTAGCCGACGTTCACCTCTCACATAAATGACACCTGGTAGTCACAAACTGCGCTGTTTCAGAAACACGGCCACCCTTGGCCCGAAAGCCGAATATCATCCAGTTTTCCAAATCTGATAAATCGTTGCTTTATCCATGAGAACAAATAGTGATATGTTTTCAAAATGCCTACAGTGCACCTTGTATACCCTCCAAACCAGCTCACGAAACGTGCCTCCTTTTATTGGCTACGCGCGTTGACGTAAAAAGTAGGTGGTGGTCATAACGTGATTCGACTGTGTATGCAGACTGTATTAGAGAGTGTGTGCTTAATTTTCCTTTAAAGCAGGCATGTGCAACTTTATGAGAAGCTAAGGCCGAATAGTGATTTCTTAATTGTTAGCACCATCTATAGCAGATGATTTTATTTTAAAATTTAATAATGGTATTTGACATGAAATTCAATTTTTTATTTTTACTTTTTTTTTTTTTTTTTTGATTGGAGGTTTAACGACCACCGTGAGCAACTCAATGGGCTATAAGCAGTCGCCCGTCCCTAATTTAGGGTCACTGGTTCCAGGGAAGAAAGAGAGCCAGTGCCGTAAGACAAGCACAACATCCATGCCTCACCGGGATTCGAACCCGGACCCCGTTCGGACGAATGATCAGAGGCCAGCGCCTTAGACCACTGCGCCACCGGGGCGGCATTTTTACTTTTCATTTGATTTAATTTAAGTTATGTCGTTAGTATAAGAACGTATGAGTGATTTAACACTAAAAACATTTCATGAACGCTTTATTCAGCTATTTATTTTTTAATGTGTATTTTAACAATAATTTCCTAAAGTTCGATTTACGAACAAAATTCGGCTAATCTTAATACAGATCAGATACATTAGTTTCTGATCTGTATTAAAATTAGCTGAATTTTGTTTATAAATTTCCGATTTTCTCTCTCTCCCAAGACGGTCGGTTAGGATTCTCTGTCTCTCACAAGACGGTCGTTAGGATTCTCTGTCTCTCACAAGACGGTCAGTGTTCGGGGAAAAACCTGGAGTATGCAGTGTGATTTCTAGATATTAATGCGCCATTTTTTTTTGGAGGTTTAACGACCACCGTGAGCAACTCAATGAACTATAAGCAGTCGCCCGTCCCTAATTTAGGGTCACTGATTCCAGGGAAGGGAGAGAGCCAGTGCCGTAAGACAAACACAACATCCATGCCTGACGGGATTCGAACCCGGACCCCTTACGGACGAATGATCTGGGCTATTTTCGTCCACGTTTTAGGTTTAACAAACTTCATTCTAGAAACAAAAATGCTCGCAGTTGTGAGTGCCCCCAAATGTCTCTATTCTTTACGTGGAAAAGCTGTAAGTTTCGAACACTTACCGTATTGGAAATATTTCTTACGAATGTAAGTAAAGTATCCTTGATTTTTGTCTTCAGATCAGAGTTCTCTTGCAGATCAATCAGTTCCATTTACAATAGTGAAACTTGCTGCACGTCAACCTTAAATGGAGTAATGAACATTTTTAAATTTGCTTCGTGTACTCGAAAATCATGGAACCTGATGTTGAATTCTTCACTCAAAGAATTCAACTCGTCAGTAAATGAATCCCAATCAAAATCATTGTTGTGGTTCGCTACTTTACAAAAATGATAAGAATTGCTTCCCCTTGGTCGACTTTCCCAGAGTTGAAGTTTATTCTGAAATTGACAATGTGGCCATACAGCTCATGAAATAAATGTCTGAGTTTGTAACTTAACATTGAGTTCAGTTCATTAAGAAGAATTATACCGTTTACAAGAAATGCCAGGTCACACAGTCAGCTTATATTTTCTAACTCCAGCACAGGTTTCCTTTTATGTCCAAGAAAACAGATACCTCATCTTTCAAATCATATAAGTACTTCGGCTTCTTCCTTTTACAGCACACTTCAGAGTAAAAAGTGATGTTTTCCTTCTCGGATTGTACATCTTTAAGAAATTCTTGAAACTGGCGGAGGTTCAAGACTTTTGACTTCATGAAATGTATAGAGGAAACTACCATGATCATGAAATGTGCGAATTTATTTTTGCACACAGCATGTTTCGGTGTAAAATGCAGTGAAGCACCACAGAAATTCTGTATTGATGTGCATATCAGATAACTATTCCCTGATTTTAAAACCACTGCCTAAATTTTACTCAATAATTGCTGGAGGCCCATCGGCTGATATCTCGTTTAGCTTCTCTCACTTAAGGTTGAATTTATTACACACCTACTTCTTCTGGAAAATGTCTTTTCTTGTAGTATCTTTAATTGGTTAAAGAAAAAGCAATTCTTCCGCACAATTGAATTTAACATCGACTCGGCAGACAAATATAGCCAACAGAGGTATGAGTGGCGTCTGTACGCTCGTCTAGAGCTATTGCATATGATTCGAATTGCGACGCGATTTCTTTTGAGGCTTAATTTAGGCCATCGGCCATTCCGTCGATACGTCTCGTCCCATTCCAATGATAAATTTTTTTTCTTCAATGCCCTTAATTTTATCAGGGTACTGTACCTCAATGACAGCAATGAGACATTCTTGGACAAAGTGTCCTTCGGAATATGGCTTTGAATTTTTGTAATTTTTTCACTGACAAAGCTTGCTCGGAAAATTTTCTCAGGTTCGTTATCCTGTTTTTTTTTTTTTTGAGGTTTAACGACCACCGTGAGCAACTCAATGGGCTATAAGCAGTCGCCCGTCTCTAATTTAGGGTCACTGGTTCCAGGGAAGGGAGAGAGCCAGTACCGTAAGACAAACACAACATCCATGCCTCACTGGGATTCGAACCCGGACTCCTTACGGACGAATGATCAGAGGCCAGCGCCTTAGACCACTGCGCCAATCCGGTTTTTGGAAAAGCATCTGTTGCGTAGATATTCTTTGTTTCAAATTTTAAATCTTTTCTCAACCAACTTGAAATTTCTGCAATTGGCGAGTTTGGTATTATGCCTTTTTATTTTATATTCTTTCCCAATGGAAATAGTTTCAAAACAAATCAAACAGGGTACCCTTTTTTTTTTCGATTGGAGGTTTAACGACCACCCTGAGCAACTCAATGGGCTATAAGCAGTCGCCCGTCCCTAATTTAGTGTCACTGGTTCCAGGGAAGGGAGAAAGCCAGTGCCGTAAGACAAACACAACATCCATGCCTCACCGGGATTCGAACCCGGACCCCTTTCGGACTAATTTTATTTTATTTATTTTTTTTTTTGATTGGAGGTTTAACGACCACCCTGAGCAACTCAATGGGCTATAAGCAGTCGCCCGTCCCTAATTTAGGGTCACTGGTTCCAGGGAAGGGAGAGAGCCAGTGCCGTAAGACAAACACAACATCCATGCCTGACCGGGATTCGAACCCGGACCCCTTACGGACGAATGATCAGAGGCCAACGCCTTAGACCACTGCGCCACCGGGGCGGCCTTTCGGACTAATGATCAAAGACCATCGCGTATACCACTGCGCCCTCAGGTATCCTTCTGTACAACAAAATAAGTAATCAGTCCACTTTTCTTCTTATATACGACACTTGCTGTTCACTTAGGTCTTCTTAACTAACGACATCTTAATTTAGAACGCCGAGAAAATTATATTAAAATTATATAAATATCGTTAACTGCCACATGTCAATATATTTAAATATAATAAACTGGCATTTTAAAACTTTATAAGACAATTCAATATTGACAGGTGTGGTTGACCGTGCTTCTTGCGTGTACTACGTACAATGTCGATTTCCCGCCCGTCCTCTTCAATTGGTTAGCTGCAGAATATCATTCCACCTACAGCTTTCTCTGTTCCCGTCAAACAGAACTGCAGCTGTCGACAGGCACCGGCACTTCAGTCGTCACTCCCACATGCTTGTCTCGTCAAAGGAAGATGCTGCTATCGATCTGCTGCCATCTATCGGGAATATTCGTGTGCGAGTCGATATCTAAAGTGCATCCAATCATTCTTTTTTTTTTTTTTTTTGATTGGAGGTTTAACGACCACCGTGAGCAACTCAATGGGCTATAAGCAGTCGCCCGTCCCTAATTTAGGGTCACTGGTTCCAGGGAAGGGAGAGAGCCAGTGCCGTAAGACAAACACAACATCCATGCCTCACCGGGATTCGAACCCGGACCCGTTTCGGACGAATGATCAGAGGCCATCGCCTTAGACCACTGCGCCACCGGGACGGCCCACTCATTGATTCCTTTTCATTTGTTGCTTGCAGGTTTAACGACCACCGTGAGCAACTCAGTGGTCTATAAGCAGTCGTCCGTCCCTAAATTAGAGCCACTGGTTACAGAAAAGGGAGAGAGGCAGTACTGTAAGAACAAACACGACACCCATACCTGACCGGGACTCGAACCCAGACCCATCTCGGACGAATGGTCAGCATCTAGCGCTTTGAACACTGTGCCACAAGAGCGGTTTCGTTGATTAGAGAAAATCTTAACAGTCCGTAGGTGGCTGGTGGGCAGGACACAATTAAATTTGGAGAAGTCCTCACGGGTCGTATAAAATTAGACCAGGGGATCATTCCAGCTTTAGAGAGCAACTATTGGCCATTTGCCAGATGGTTTGCATCGTACCGTGACGTGAAATAAATGCTTTCCAATGGGGAATCACAAGGTCAACATTCAAACAGAAGGCTATTACTCAAAATTCTCTATGTTCACCATGAATCCTCTGCAAAGTTAAACATTGTAATTTTGGATGACATGCCCGTTATTTCTTATTTTGGATGGACCCATTGCTAACTCCTTAACATTTTAGACACCCAGAAGTTCCCACAGAAAATCACTAATGTTAACACTAATAACTTATGAGATTTTTTTTTTTTTATTGGAGGTTTAACGACCACCGTGAGCAACTCAATGGGCTATAAGCAGTCGCCCGTCCCTAATTTAGGGTCACTGGTTCCAGGGAAGGGAGAGAGCCAGTGCCGTAAAACAAACACAACATCCATGCCTGACCGGGATTCGAACCCGGACCTCTTACGGACGAATGATCAGAGGCCAACGCCTTAGACCACTGCGCCACAGGAGCGGCTATGAGATCATCAAATCAGAGCTTTTCTGTAACTCAATACTTAAGCCGCTAAGTTCCTTCAACATACCAGAATTACGAAGTGAATATAAAATCAGTTGTGTGGAGTAAGCTGAATGAATAATATTTGGTGTAACATTGTTAATAAGTAATGCTTATTTAAATATTTTGAGGTCTAATGCTGCTCTTAAAATAACAAATTTCTGTTCAAGTTCAATTATTCACAACATTGTAGAGAATAAATCCAATTTATTTTATTTCAAAGATTACAATATCTTGCGCTTTTAATTAAAGGTAAAACTTGAAAGCTACACGTCTTTGTTTAAATATTTGATAACAATGTTTTTCAGTTCTACATTTATAAACAGGAACAATCTTCAAAAAAAGTTAAAACCCTGAAAAGCAGGGGGAATCCATCAAAATTTTCAAAAACATCAAGACAAAAATATCAAAGGATCCGATTTACAAATGGTGTATAAAAAACAATGTAGTCGATTTCGCAGTACGTACGATACAGAACGATCTGTTGTAGTTCATGTCACATTGCAAAAAAAGAAAAAAGTGCACCGCTCATATCTTATCTAAATAGTTTTTGTCAACTCCGTATGTTATCCACTCTAATCATAAAACATCTGTGCCTATTTTCTCAAATTCTTAACTTTTATACAAAACAGACATTTACTTTTTTATTCAAAATCCTTCTTACATCTTGGTTTACGTTAGTGACAAAATGTTTAGAAAGCATAGTAGAGCTAAACACCTACACGTGCCAAGAACGTTGAAAATTCGCAACACTTCGCAAAAGTTATATGACTGAAATATTCTGTCTTTCTATGGACAGTGTTTTAGCCACTAGAAATGTTTTGTCTTTAGGTAATGAAACACATGAATCAAGAAAATGTATGTCACTTGAATGAACTGTTTGAATGATTAGGCTGTTAGAACTGTTTGAAATTACTTTGTCCATCTTAGTCACTTCGTTGACTAAGCTGGACAAAATGGTTGGACACTTCAGAAAAGGAGAATTATAAGTGCTTCATATTTAGGTATAAAAGAACTAATAGAATAACATTGCCTCAAAATATACATGACAATTTCCCACCTATGGAGAACTGACAGAATTTCGTTACAGGAAGGACATCCTTGGAACGGATACGAAACTTGCCTGGTGAGTTGGAGCGGAAACGTAACCTGCCTGGTGAGTTGGAGCGGAAACGTAACCTGCCTGGTGAGTTGCAGCGGAAACGTAATCTGCCTGCTGAGTTGGAGCGGAAACGTAACCTGCCTCGTGAGTTGGAGCGGAAACGTAACCTGCCTGCTGAGTTGGGGCGGAAACGTAACCTGCCTGCTGAATTGGAGCGGAAACGTACCTTGCCTGCTGAATTGGAGCGGAAACGTACCTTACTTGCTGAGTTGGAGCGGAAACGTAACCTGCCTGGTGAGTTGGAGCGGAAACGTAACTTGCCTGGTGAGTTGGAGCGGAAACGTAACTTGCCTGGTGAGTTGGAGCGGAAACGTAACCTGCATGGGGAGTTGGAGTGGAAACGTAACCTGTCTGGTGAGTTGGAGTGGAAACGTAACCTGTCTGGTGAGTTGGAGTGGAAACGTAACCTGTCTGGTGAGTTGGAGCGGAAACGTAACCTGTCTGGTGAGTTGGAGCGGAAACGTAACCTGTCTGGTGAGTTGGAGCGGAAACGTAACCTGTCTGGTGAGTTGGAGCGGAAACGTAACCTGTCTGGTGAGTTGGAGCGGAAACGTAACCTGTCTGGTGAGTTGGAGCGGAAACGTAACCTGTCTGCTGAGTTGGAGCGGAAACGTAACCTGTCTGGTGAGTTGGAGCGGAAACGTAACCTGTCTGGTGAGTTGGAGCGGAAACGTAACCTGTCTGCTGAGTTGGAGCGGAAACGTAACCTGCCTGCTGAGTTGGAGCGGAAACGTAACCTGCCTGCTGAGTTGGAGCGGAAACGTAACTTGCCCTGGCGAGTTGGAACGGAAACGTAACCTGCCTGGCGAGTTGGAACGGAAACGTAACCTGCCTGCTGAGTTGGAGCGGAAACGTAACTTGCCTGGTGAGTTGCAGCGGAAACGTAACCTGCCTGGCGAGTTGGAGTGGAAACGTAACCTGTCTGGGGAGTTTGAGCGGAAACGTAACCTGTCTGGTGAGTTTGAGCGGAAACGTAACCTGTCTGGTGAGTTTGAGCGGAAACGTAACCTGTCTGGTGAGTTTGAGCGGAAACGTAACCTGTCTGGTGAGTTTGAGCGGAAACGTAACCTGTCTGGTGAGTTTGAGCGGAAACGTAACCTGTCTGGTGAGTTTGAGCGGAAACGTAACCTGTCTGGTGAGTTGGAGCGGAAACGTAACCTGTCTGGTGAGTTGGAGCGGAAACGTAACCTGTCTGGTGAGTTGGAGCGGAAACGTAACCTGTCTGGTGAGTTGGAGCGGAAACGTAACCTGCCTGCTGAGTTGGAGCGGAAACGTAACCTGCCTGCTGAGTTGGAGCGGAAACGTAACTTGCCTGGTGAGTTGGAGCGGAAACGTAACTTGCCTGGTGAGTTGGAGCGGAAACGTAACTTGCCTGGCGAGTTGGAACGGAAACGTAACCTGCCTCGTGAGTTGGAGTGGCAACGTAACCTGCCTGCTGAGTTGGAGCGGAAACGTAACTTGCCTGGTGAGTTGGAGCGGAAACGTAACCTGCCTCGTGAGTTGGAACGGAAACGTAACTTACCTGCTGAGTTGGAGCGGAAACGTAACTTGCTTGCTGAGTTGGAGCAGAAACGTAACCTGCCTGCTGAGTTGGAGCGGAAACGTAACTTGCCTGCTGAGTTGGAGCGGAAACGTAACTTGCCTGGCGAGTTGGAATGGGAAACGTAACTTGCCTGATGAGTTGGAGCGGAAACGTAACCTGCCTGATGAGTTGGAGCGGAAACGTAACCTGCCTGCTGAGTTGGAGCGGAAACGTAACCTGCCTGCTGAGTTGGAGCGGAAACGTAACCTGCCTGCTGAGTTGGAGCGGAAACGTAACCTGCCTGCTGAGTTGGAGCGGAAACGTAACCTGCCTGCTGAGTTGGAGCGGAAACGTAACCTGCCTGCTGAGTTGGAGCGGAAACGTAACCTGCCTGCTGAGTTGGAGCGGAAACGTAACCTGCCTGCTGAGTTGGAGCGGAAACGTAACTTGCTTGGTGAGTTGGAGCTGAAACGTAACTTTCCTGGTAGGTTGGAACGAAAACGTAACTTGCCTGGTGAATTGGAAGTGAAACGTAACTTGCCTGGTGACTTGGAAATGAAACGTAAATTGCCTGGTGGCTTGGAAGTGAAACCAAGCCTGCCTGGTGACTTGGCACGGAAACCAAGCCTACCTGGTGAGTTGGAACCGAAAGGAAACCTGCCTGGTGACTTGGAACGGAAAGCATACCTGCCTGGTGACTTGGAACGGAAAGCATACCTGCCTGGTGTCTAGGGACAGAAACCGAACTTGCCTGCTTACTTGGAACGGAAACCAAACCAGTCTGGTGTCTTGGAAAGCAAACCAAAGCTTCCTGGTGACTTGGAACGGAAACCAAATCTGCCTGGTGACTTGGAACGGAAAACAAATCTGCCTGGTGACTTGCCATGGTTGAACTACCTTCACGGTAACTTGAAACATATGTGAAACATTTCTGGGGGCTTGGTGTGGCTGAACTACATTCCTGGGAGATTGGCGGATTTGTACTACTTTCCTGGGAGATTGGCGGGGTTGTACTACTTTCCTGGGAGATTGGCGGGGTTGTACTACTTTCCTGGGAGATTGGCGGGGTTGTACTACTTTCCTGGGAGATTGGCGGGGTTGTACTACTTTCCTGGGAGATTGGCGGGGTTGTACTACTTTCCTGGGAGATTGGCGGGGTTGTACTACTTTCCAGTGAGATTGGCGGGGTTGTACTACTTTCCTGGGAGATTGGCGGGGTTGTACTACTTTCCTGGGAGCTTGGCAGGGTTGTACTACTTTCCTGGGAGATTGGCAGGGTTGTACTACTTTCCTGGGAGATTGGCAGGGTTGTACTACTTTCCTGGGAGATTGGCGGGGTTGTACTACTTTCCTGGGAGATTGGCGGGGTTGTACCACTTTTCTGGGAGCTTGGCAGAGTTGAACTTTTTCCTGGGAGCTTGGCAGAGTTGAACTTCTTTCCTGGGAGCTTGGCGGAGTTGAACTTCTTTCCTGGGAGCTTGGCGGAGTTGAACTTCTTTCCTGGGAGCTTGGCGGAGTTGAACTTCTTTCCTGGGAGCTTGGCGGAGTTGAACTTCTTTCCTGGGAGCTTGGCGGAGTTGAACTTCTTTCCTGGGAGCTTGGCGGGGTTGAACTACTTTCCTGGGAGATTGCCGGGGCTGTACTACTTTCCTGTGAGCTTGGCGTGGTTTTTGTACTACTTTCCTGGGAGCTTGGCGGAGTTGTACTACATTCCTGGGAGCTTGGCGGAGTTGTACTACTTTCCTGGGAGCTTGGCGGTGTTGTAATACTTTCATGGAAGCTTGGCGTGGTCTTGCTATCTTTCTGGAAACTTGGCGGGATTGTACTCCATTCCAGGGGGCTCAGTGAGATGGTAACAAATTCGTGGTTGCTTGGCAGTATTGTAGCCCCTTCGTGTTGGCTCAGCGGGGTTGTAGCCCATTCGTGTTGGCTCAGCGGGGTTGTAGCCCATTCGTGGTGGCTCAGCGGGGTTGTACTACTTCCTTGATGACTCGGTGTCGCTGTTCTAACCCTGTGTAATATTTGCAAGGTTGTATTTCCTACTTTTTGAGGAGTCGTGGTTAAAATACCACCGTGATAACTGGACGCCTCTGTACAAGAGCTGTGTGGCCTTTGCTCTGCTGTAGCTATTAAATCATTTTGCCGCACTGGCAAAGCTGTAGTTACAGAACATTTCTTGCGGCACGGTATTACTGCTTCTAAAGAATCTTTCTTTTCTTTATCAGTTACTCCAGCCGCTTCAAGATCATCAAATGCCCCCGAAGTGTGCAGTCTGTCCGATGCTTCCAAATTGGATGAATAACTAAAAGATTCTAATGTTTCTTTAGCATGTTGCTCTGAATCTGTCTGTACAGTATTTGTAGACTTAATAAAAAGCGTCTCCGTAGTTGTGAATTGAGGCTGTACGGATCCAATACTTGAGAGTTCTTCTGAAGTATCTTCTTGAAATCTACATGGAGTTACCGGTGAGGTAGATTTGTTTTCCACAGCAGTCAGCTGAGACGACACTGCTTCTGGTTGCGAATCACCCACGCTCTGCTGTTCTTGTGTAGATTTAGGTTTGTTATTTCGTGATCTAACAGCTGAAATCTCGTCCGATTTGGGTGTTAGGCTTTTTTCTTCATATTTTGTAATACTCAATATTTTGTCTGCTTTTGTGACGTTTGAGGTTTCATCAGAACACTGTAACTGTAGATCATTAGCACCCAGAGCAATATCTGAACTACAGTGTAACGCACTTGATGCCACTGAAGGATGAATGATAGATGGACTGCAGGAGCCTTCGTTTTTAAGTTCAGAATATGGATTATGCAGTTGTTTGATTTCTGCTTGAATACCTGCTCTAATAAACCCCATCTCAGGGTTATCTTCAGAAATCCTTGGAATGGCATAGGTAGGTTTTTCACTGCACTGAAATGCCGAACTAGTAGGCCCTTTCCTTTTCAAATTCTCATTAAACTGCAGCAACTCTTTACAGTCTTTATTAAATCCACCTGAATTCGTAGGGTTTTCTTTGTTTACACTGGCTTCTCTCAAAATATTCCTTTCTTCTGGTGGTTGGATTTTCCTTTGTGACACACTATGCGTGTTCTGCACATTTCCAGAAGCAGCCAATATCGCACTTGTAAATTTCTGATGGTCATGTTCTTGAGCTTGTTCAAACTCCAAATTTTGTAGATTCTCACTAGAGCCACTTTCTTCACTGGTTGGATGCTCTTTAATTTTCAAATCGTCGTTTTCCGATTTAATGGAGTTGCTGTCAAGTGTTTCAGGATCTGGGCAGAACTTCAAGTTCCTATTCTTACTTCCGTTATTCTTCCTGTAAAAGATGTTAGTTATTAACTTCGCTATTTCAACTGTGTGAAAACGTTGTGCAAAAATTGCAGTTCTGTGCACTTCAACTAATCGAATGATATAAACACAATGTTAAGCATCAGTAGAAATTTTTATACAAAACAAAAACATGATCAAATATCAAATCAAAAATCATCAAATTATGAAAATAGATAAAAGCTACAAAACAAATATTTATCGCACGACACAGTTTTCTTTAATCAAACTAAATTGCTAAATTTTGGGGCTAAAATGAAATCTTAATATATTCAAAACTATTTTTCGATGAGAAATGATGGAATGCATAACAATTGTGTGTTGGGGGTTCAATTTATTTAGTACAAAATACAATTTGTTGATTTCATTGAATCGTACGAATTAACATCGTGGGATTGAGGTGCACACCAAATTCAAGTTTCTTTCATGGATTCACATCTAGTGAAGAAATGCGCTGGTTGTCTAAAATATCTTTCATGTCTTGGATTTTCCCAAACTGCGACAAACACAGAAGGAAAATTATTGCTATTATTGCTTTGTCCTTAGGAGTTTCAGCACTGTACGTGTCGAATGATTTAGATTGAATAGGCATGAATATTTTTTCTTTTTTGGAAACTTTAAATGAATCCGTCCTAGATGTTTGATTTTGGTCGCTGCCTGTTTTCGATATCTTATAATAATCCAAGCTGTATTTTTACAACACTAAAAGTTTCGAAAAACACACTAAATGTCAAAACCTATCCATTTTCCGTTTGACAAACTAAATTTTCCAGCTTGGATATCGCCATACATCTTCAAATTTCAACAAACTGTAACTTGTGTTGCATAGGAATTTGAGTTTCAAATTATATACGTAATTGAGTTATTTTCTCCTCTCTCTTCAGCCATTAAGTGTTTTGTCCCATAAAGCACGTCCTATGAATTCCGTACTTACACGACCTATTCAGCATCAAAATTTTCAGAAGTTGTTACTTTCTGGTTCTAAGTCATAGGGTTTTACATCTGACATATAACGAACATTGAAAACAAATAAACGACTGATTAGCTTATAATTTGAAACGAAACTCTGAATTAAATCGGTTTAACTGGTATTGGACTGTAAAACGTATCTATCTTATTATTTTGAAAATTTTGGAATGATATTTACCTTCGGACTGCTCTAAGTTCTCTATTAGGGAAGACAAAAACTTTCTCTGCCTTCGTGGAACTGGAATGTACCGATGAACTGTTCCGTCTCCCCCACATTCCTAGAGAGCGCAAAGGTATAAAAATACTTACTTACTTTTCGGTATAACCTGGACAACGATTCCTTCTTATCTGTAGAAAAAGTGTTTCTTTCAATGGCTGGCATTCTAATAACAGAATGACCAATAGTTTTGAATGTCTCATTAGTTAGTATCATTTCACGTCATAAACTGGTGTCTTTTAATGCAAAACTTCACTAGATATTGAAATCAGATTTTTCCTGCGATAAAGTCAGTGTAGTTTCACTACATAAATCAGATATTCAAGAGGTATTTCATTTTCGGCTGCTAAAGGTCTATTCATCCATGATATGTCTGCTGACAGAGAAAACGCAAAACTGTTTTCGTACAGTGAATCACCGTAGTTTACAGGAACCAAAACTTATACCGCAAAAGGAAGAATAGATGACTCGTAAAACTGTTTTGATTAGCTTAGGTGAATCATGGAAGAAATCGGAATCAAGAGAGGCTACCACAATGTCGGGCAGGTGAAATCTGTAATTCTTCGAATGTGATCACTACGGTGATTTGAAATTTTTAATTAGTACCAAGTTCTAAACTTTAAACTGTATAAAAGAGGAATCACAAACTTGTATTTCACCCAGAAAAAAATTATATCCGGAAAATATTGAAAAATATCGCTCTTCATCACACGAAACGACTCATTTCAGCTCTAGATTGCTCTATTACGATTTATGCACAATTATGACCACCCCCGCCTAGAGAAATGAGCGCGCCTGGAAACCGAACGGTGTCGTAGGTGAAATTCACAGAGCGGTATATATACAACCCCAGACCGGCTTTCGGTTAGTAGAGTGTTCAGGGTCAGATTGGGAAAAGCGGCCGATTGATTGTTTGATAAAGGGCAAATTGTGACGGCACGGCGACTCGGAACTACGATCTCCGAAATGGCGCGGTTTGTTCACGTGCCGCTGTGGTGAGGTCGTATCAAAACTGGTACACAGATGGTCAGACAACGAACCCTCGTTAAGTCGCGAGTCGTTCGCAGCTCATTCATGCCAGAAGGGAGCGTAGACTATCGCACCATGTTCACAGCAACCTCAGGGCAACAGTGGAATATGCTGGTGACTTTCTGTTAATGCCCCGGCCGCCAAATTCACCTGACACAAACACAGTCGAACATTTCTAGTTCAACTTAACTTGGAAAAGCCGGCTCGCGCTAAATCACCACTACCCCGAAATGCACGGGAACTGGAGAACCTGCTGTTGACATTTATGTTACCAGATACTCCAGGATACCTGTCGTCCCGTCACCGAACCGACGCCTCGCCCAGTGGCCACTGTTTTTCGAGCTAAACGGCGTAATACAGCTTATTAGGTATGTGGTCATAATGTAATGGCTCGTCGGTGTGCGTGGAATGGTAATTTTCTTTATCAGAAAAAGATCTGAAAAATCCTTTGGCTGAAAATAGCATTGCACAAAAAGCTTTGGTGTCGTTTTACAATATTTTGACATGTTTAAAAGAAAACTGCCTTACGCTGAACACTAAAAAATGCCGATGTCAGGCGGACTTATTTCCTGAATATCAATATTTCTAAGTAGCCATGATATGAACACGTGGTTTTGATACATCGGATTATTCCCAATTAAAGAATTTACCAGTTTAACCGAAGCAGCTCAGAACAACAGGCTCCAGTGCTGCGTATTTCTTACTAATGTTTCCTTTTATTTAACCAAACGCAAAGAACAGCTAACTATATTTACGGAGTTTGAGCACACCAAGTACGAAAAATCCGAGTGCCCGTGGCACAATATATTAAATTATGATTTGTGTTTTTTGAACTTTAACATGGGCAATGGGTAATCTGTTAGGTAATTTCTGCAATATCAGATTTTTTTTTTTTTTTTTTGAGCGAAACTCAGTATTAAATCTCAAAACATGCTCAAAATGTAAATAATTTGCAGTAATCATTGTCAAAAGCATTCCCACCCTATAAATTGTAGGTAACAAAACTACATGTAAATCATCATCATCATCATTGTCAACCATTATCAATCCACTGCTGGACGAAGGTCTCCCCAAGTTTCCTCCACAACGGTCTGTCTTGTGCCAGTCTCCTCCATGTCACTCCCGCATATTTACGAATTTCATCCACCCATCTCCCATGTGGTCTTCTTCTGGGTCTTTTCCTGTCCCTTGGAATCCAATCTAAAATTTCGGCTGTCCATCTATGGTCTGTCCTTCTGGCAGTATGTCCAGCCCATTGCCATTTCAGGGATTTAACTCTGATCATGATGTCTTCCACTCTCGTAATTTTTCGGATCCACGAGTTCCTCTTCTTATCTCTCCTGGTTATACCAAGCATGCACCTCTCCATGCTCCTTTGAGTTGTCTGCAGCCTTTGTATGTCTCTTTTAGTTAAGGTCCACGTCTCAGCACCATACGTAAGCACTGGAAGGATGCATTGATCAAACACTTTTCTTTCAAGACATAATGGCATATTGCTCTTGAAAATTATGCTGTTTCTTCCAAAAGCTCTCCAGGCAAGTTTTGTACGCCGATTAATTTCTTCATCAATGTGACCCTCACTTGATATCTGATGTCCAAGATAAACGTACGTGTCTGTTATCTCCAGCTTTTCTCCATCAATCGATATATCTTCATTTCTTAAAAAAGCATTGAACATCACTTTTGTCTTCTGAAAGTTCATTTTTAATCCCACTTCTTTACTCTTGTCAGCAAGTTCCTTGATCATTCTCTGTAGCTCTGATGGGGTAGTTGCAAAAATGACTATGTCATCAGCAAAACGAAGGTGGGTTAGATAATCTCCATTAATCTTTATCCCTTTGTTTTCCCAGTTCAGTGATTGAAAGACATTTTCCAATGTGGCATTAAAGAACTTCGGAGATATGGTGTCACCTTGTCTCACTCCCTTTCCAATTTTTATGTGTGTTGTATTTTCAAACAGCCGAATCTTTGCACTTGCATTTTCATAGATGTTATTAATAATATTAATGTATGCATCTTCAATACCGCAGGATTTCAGAGCCGTGGTAACTGCTGATGGTTTCACCGAATCAAAGGCTTTTTCATAATCGATAAAAGCCATGCACAATGGAAGTTCATATTCCCTCGCTCTTTCAATCAGTTCTCCGAGTACGTGGATATGATCTATTGTGCTGTAGCCACTCCTGAATCCAGCTTGTTCTCTGTTCATGTAAATATCACGCTTAAAATTTGTTTTTTAGAAATTTGTGCAAAGTTGAATTTTTTTCTCAAGACAATCCGTTTTCAGAACTTATATTGTATTTAAGGAGGTTCCACCTAAAATATCTGCCTTATGTTTCCAATGGTAAAACTTCTTTACGTATTTTCTTCGCAATTAATGTATTCCCAAGGATGAAAATTAGCACATCGATAAAACTAACTTTAAGTTATAGCATGGGATACTTAACACTTGCTAAAACATAACCGTAACTAAGCAAACCAACATTTACTTTTCTACTGAAGTCATCAATGTACAGGTCGCGCCATCTATTAACAGGTCTGAACATTACTCGATGAACATATATATATATATGTTCATCGAGTAATGTTCAGACCTGTTATATAATTATGGTTATGTTTTAGCAAGTATTAAGTACCCCATGCTATTACTTAAGTTAGTTTTATCGATGTGCAAATTTTCATCCCAACCATTAATTGCGAAAGAAATATGTAAAGAAGTTTTATTAATAGAAACATAAAGCAGAGATTTTAGGTGGAAACACCTTAAGTCATTTTCTGTATGTACACCGTGTGATCACTGAATTATTACCACCCCTATCAAAAGCTTATGCAGCTTGTCGCCTACGTAATTTCCAGGACGGCACGATTAGTAGACGGACGCGGCTTATACGAAGGTTTGCGTGAGCAGTAGGTAGTAAAATTCTGAACGTGATGAGTAAACAAATAGATTCATCGGACTTTCAGAAAGGACAGATTGTGGGAGCCCGGAGTGCGGCTGTCTCGATTTACCGAATGGCTGAACTAGTGATTGTTCGTGGTCTTCCGTAGCTAAAGTGTATCATTTTTGACGTGAAAATGCTCAAACAACTACCCGGATGCAAACCTACACAGCGAAAAGTTAACCTAAAAGGTGAGCGCCGGAGAAGACGAATCATACAGGCTGACAGACGCAGCGCTGTTCAATAGTTGACTACCCAATTCAGCAGACGCCTACCCGAAAAAGGATTTTTAATGACCATTCGTTGCACCCATGGGCTACAACACAGATGACACCGAAGACATCCTCTACTATAACTATGGTTCATTAGCGCAAAATACTTGCTTGGGGGCAAAGTTCATGCAAGCTGGACATCGGATGACTCCAAAAAAGTATGCTGGTCTGATGAGCTATTTTGTACTCCACCGCGTGGATGGTCAAGTACTATTTGGCGCGCTCGATCCATACTACATGGTCAGTACAGTACAAACCGGTGGAGGTGGTTGTATGGTGCGCGGCATAATTACCATACACGACTTTGGAACTCTGGTGCATGTGGATCAACGTATGACTGGTGCCTACTGTTGTGAATTGATTGCTGACTCTGTACACCCAGCAATTGTGCAGTTTGTCCCGAATGCTGACGCTGTCTTCCGAAATGACAGTACCCTGAGCCAAAAGGTCCAATATCGAGTGGGAATCTTTCGAGCAAAACAACTCAGAATTCCATAACATATAGATTGGCCTACAAACTCACGGCATATGAAATCCACGGAGTATTTGTAGGACCATGTGAAGCGGCATATGAGGCGTACGGAGCCACCACCATACCCGCACTGATAGCCGCATTACATACAGCTGCCTCTTGCATCTTATTGAATCAATGCCACTTCGGATAACTGTTGCACTCAGGGCGCAATGGAGAACCTACGAAATATTAGGCACATGGTCATAATTTAGTGAGCGCTTAATGTATCTGTGTGTACAGTGGTTCCAGAGAAGAAGTGGTCCCAGGGATAACTAGTGCCGAAAAATCAAACATCTGCGCCTTCTCGGGTTTCCAAACCCTGTCCAGAAGTAGAAGTTCGAAGCCTACACCGTAATCCACGGAACACGTTGGCGATTAAGTTTTGTCTGAAACCCTAAAAGCGTTATAGCAATATCGGATGCAACATATCCTCACGAAAATTAAAATAGTACAGTATTCCACCCTCTTATGTAAAGCTACGAAGGAACAGTGTTATCGAATACAAGCTGATGCTTTAATTTTCAAGTGTACTACCTGAAACACTGATTTAGCGATAGTTTTAAGGAAAGCAATTAGATGCATTTACCTTCTGTGCTCTTAGCTTAAGAAACAACGATCCCAACCGTGAAAGCAAATCAATAGTGCTCGGCATGGTACAAAATCAAAGTAATCTAATGTGGCAATCTAAAAACGGGTATACCACTTCCGATTATATTTAGGTTTAGATGGTGACAGTGATGGAAAGCTTCTTAAAAGGCAGACGCTTAGTTCAAACCTGTTGAAAGAAATGTTTACGCTTCGCACTACAGGTTTGGCTTTGTGAGATCAATTTGTAACGCAAAAACGGAAAAAAGTCTTAAACCATTCTAATCACTTCTCATTCAAAAATATCTTGCAGCATCTATGGAAATTTAGAAATGCAAATATGAATTCTACCATTAAATTTAGAACTTTTGACGTGAGAGAATCAGGAAAGTTGGAGCTTTCTTGCTGCTATGCAAATAAACAAATCTCGAAATCTTCCAAAGTGTAGGAGGAAAGGGGAAGTCAATCTATTCATATTCGCTACCTTTGCATCATTTTTCTCAGTAATGCATTTCGATAAAATACTGATGTGGATGGGTAATCTACAGGGTGGTCGAAAGGTCTAGGGGATTCGATTGACAACTGCACAGAAAACGAAAAGATTTACAGCAATGCAAGTTTGCGGCATTTGAAAAAGTAAATATTCGAGTTTTTAACGCCATCTATTTCCAACAGATGGCGATACGTGCTCGCAAATACCGACGCCGATTGCAAACCTGAGAATATCGTCGCCGCAGTAGAAATCAATGTGCGTGCGTTGGGTTTTTGAGACAGAGTCTGTGAATACGGTACAAAGAAATTACCGTCGGACACACGGAAAAGGTCCACCGAGTGATTTCAGTACCAGAGCGTGGCAGAAGAAATTCTTGGATACTGGTAGCGGCAGACCCCTTTGTCAGGGTAGAAACTGTGCAGAGCATACTGGAGGTTTTCGCTCGCAGTCCTAGCATGTCAACGAGAAGGGCTTCTTTACAACTGAATGTTCCACGATCCACATTGATGAGAGTGCTTCACAAATGCCTGAAACTAACAAGTTGATGAAAGTTTCATACGCCGTATAATGTTCTCGGATGAGGCATGCTTTTATGTGCACGGAAAAGTCAACACTCAGAACGTTGGTATATGGGGTAGTAAAACCCCATATTCAGTCAGGGAGCACGTCCCGCACAGTCCAAAGATGAATGTTTGGTGTGGGCTCATGCATAGTCGTGTAATTGGGCTATTCTTTTCCGAGCATACAGGGCAAATCAATAATTTCCTGGACATGTTTCAGAACTTGGTTTCTCAACTACAGGTTGTGCAACTAAACGTTATACTGCAACAAGATGGCTCTCTCCCACTTTGGGAACTTGATCTTCGTGAATATATGAACCGTGAGTTTCCCGAAATAGAGATTGGCAGAGATGGTCCCATTTCTTGGCCATCCCGGTTATTACTCCTTTAGACTTCTTCATCTGGGACTATGTCAATGACATGGTTTACCGGGAAATATTAAGCAGCCTTTCAGGAGCTCAAACAGCGCATTACAGCAGTGTTTGATAGAATCGAACTTGACATGTTGGAGCGCACATGGCAAGAAATTGAATACCGACTGGATGTGTTACGTGCCACCAAAGGAGTACACGTAGAAGTGTATTTAGGTAACATTATTAACTTCGAATATTTACTCTTTCAAATGCCCTAAACGGCATTGCTGTAGATCTGCTCGTTTTCGTACAGTTGTCAATGTCAAACTGAACCCCTAGGGGAATTTTCGACAACCCTATACATCGACATTCATTAAAATAGAAATATAGATATTGATTACTTACCTGAACAGAATAACTCATATCTACCAAATTCCATTGCAACATACTAATAGTTATCCACCAAGGGTCAGAAAATATGTCATAGAAATGTACTGCCACACAGGAATTTTATGTCTGAACTTCAATGAATTTTTTCTCGGAAAAATTGGAAAACCTGAAATCTTTTCAAATTACTAACAGATTTGACTTCTGAAGTCTTGTCTCCTTTTCATCATTAGATAAACTGCTTAGTAGGATGCAGGAATAAATGAGTGAAAATGAGAGATATGAAACAATCAAGTCGAGAATGAGGTCAGTGACTTGAATGTTGGATTTGGATTCTTCACATCGAATCGAGCAGTGAGCTACAATTGATTCTTTGTCCTGGCCACAAACTCAAACAAAATATGAAGTATTTTGTTCAACAGTTAAACAAAATGTGAAGTATATCAGAAGGTTTTAAGAGTGCAGTGTTAAAAATACCGTAAATGGAATTCGTCCCTCGAGAGCTTGCTTGCATTATTACTCATGTGAAATCTTTAAATATTGCTAGTTGTAATTAAATATTTACAGAATTTCTTTTCATTTCAAGTCACAGTTTTGAAGATTTGCTTATGTTTGCCACATTTGACGTACTTCTCCTGGTCCTAAATCTGTTTATATGGCAGAACTGTTCCCATAATTTCATTGAAGACGATTCCTTGAAAGTTTCAACAAGTATGCGAGTGCACACAAAGCGTTTTCGTTTCGAGGATTATCAATCTCACGAGTAGCCATGGTTTACAAGGAGCACTGTCTCATCCCTAATTTAAGGAAAGTGTTTCCAAGGAGGAAACAGAACCAGAGCCGTGAAACAAAATCCCCAACAAATTTATCTGGATAAAAGCTAGAAATCGGCTTAAGGATTGGCCAGACACCAAGCACCTCTAGCCACACGAGGATCTGAGTGTGGATTACTTGCATTTTATTGGGCATGTTTTATATATTGCTTGCACGCTTCACTTATGTTAAACTTTTAATTAAAATATTTCGGTAGCATGATTTACTAGCAAACTACACTCACGGACAATGAAATTTGCTCACCGAGAAGGAAGCATCTGATTAAACTGAAATTTTATGGACGTAATGATACAGATGAATGATGAAATTCCGGATCACAGTCTTGCCATGGTCACCAGAATGACACCGGAGTGAAAAAATCCCCGTTTCCCGGTATGGCATACTTACTTTCGGTGCACCTTCAGAATTTTTTTTTTTTTTCTTATTGAAAGTTTTACATGACCACCGTGAGACAACTCGGTGGGCTATAAGCAGACGCCCATTTTTAATTTAGGGTCACTGGTTCCAAGACAGAAACAGCCAGGGCCATAAGAAATAAACAAAACATCCGTGCCTCACCGGAATTCCAACCCGGATATATCAGAGACGAGTATTCAGAATCCATCGCTTAGACCACTGCGCCACGGGAGGCGAACTCATTTAATTCCCGTTTCAGAATCTTCCATTCACTAGTTAAGGACTTTCTTCTTGATGTTGAGCTTTATAAGCCCTGTATTTCAGAAATGATTCAGAAAGAGGAATACTTTTCGGCACTGTTATTGACTTCCACGAGCACTGCTTTGAAAACTTCTTAAGGAAGCTATCGTATAGGAATGACTATTATGTCAGACGTCAACGCAATGCTTTAAATAATCAGCTTCTAGCAGCTAATCAACGAACTTCTATGCACGGATGGATTCTTTTTTAGGTGTGACGACAACTGGGACACATTTGCGAATTAAAGCAGTCAGTCGCCCATCCTAATTTAGGGCTACTGTTTCCAGGGAAGAGAGAAGCGTTACATTAAAACAACATCCAAGCTGCACAAGGATTGGAACCCGGACCTATCTCCATGCACGAACATAATACCAGAAGTGTTTCCATTTTTTTACGTTGTGAAGCCTACATGTTCTTCCCATCAATATTTTCAACAACAAATTTATGTTTCTGGATTTAACGACCACGATGGACAACTTTAGGTGCTACAAGAAGTCGCCAGTGCCAAATGATGGGGCATTGGTACCCAAGAAGGGAGACATACAGTACCGTTAGACAAACACCACCCATGCCTTATCTGCAAGTCGAGCTCAGACCTCCAAGTCCCGGATGCAGCATTGGTTTTTCGGACGAAAGTTCAGAAGCCAAGGCTTAAACAAATGCGCCACCGGGGTGACAATAGCTTTCAACATACGCTAGTCATACCAGGGGTGTCAGATACAAGCCAATCTCGCTTGTTCGAGCCCAAGGAATTAACAAGCGAGAATCATTTTCACAGCTGCAAAACCACATCTGTTGTCTTTTCAGGAATGGCAGAGATAGGCGACACAATGCTGTAGCTCTAATGTCAATGAGGGCTTCATGTGACACAGACAAGTTCTGTAAACCTAGATTTTGCAGGATTTACAACGAGCGGCAATTTAACGTTCAAACAAATCATACCATAACATGTAAATTTTTAAGCAACAATAGCAATACAGTTTTTCAGTTAATTTTTGATTAGCAAACATTTTATATAAAACTTGCAAACCCCAGAATAAATCATCCGCGCTTGATACTCAAAGTTAGGAGCAACCTTGTTCATACAGACATGAATTACAGGATAGACCAGAAAAGGAGTGAAGACGGGTCTTTTTGCAGACATGTAAGTTCACCACTACAATGTGGTAACAATTCAGCAATATTCCTGTTCATTGGTAGCAGTATGATAAGCTCTCAATACATTTTTTGTTGTTGGAAGTTAAGTTTAACGACCACCGTGAGCAACTCAATGGGCTACAAGCAGTTGCCCGTCCTTATTTAGGGCCACTGACTCCAGGGAAGGGAGATAGCCAGCTCCCAAAGACCGACACAACATCCCTTCCTCACCGATATTCGAACCTGGACTCATATCGGACGAATGATCAGAAGCTATCGTTTAGGCCACTACGTCAGTGGGGCGGCCCTAACAGTCTTTAGTGTGGAAGGAAAAATTATGTTCAGATTTTACTCCTGAACAGACACCATATACAGGAGTCATTATAAGGAAAAGTTGGTTACCTCCTAAGCTCAATATCCCATTTCTCTTATGTCTCAGATACCTAGAGAGTTCTTTCTTCCTAAAATAACACACACATTAGGAGATACATTATTCAAATAGCTTCACTGTAGGATAAACTTGACATGTTTCTAAAAGATAACGGTCTGCATAATATAGTCTTTTTTTCACCATGGACTGGCACCCCAGACCATACAACGTGAGCTCTGGAAGTTAATATTTTCCGCGGTATATAACCAAAGTAAATATTTTCCACACGGTATATAACCACTTCAGCATTGGATTGAAAACTATTCAAAGAATTTAGTTTCACGGCCCTCATACTAGTGCTAGATTTGCTGTATATCGCTAATTCCACCACCGATACGTTTTTCCTTCTGTTCAAATCCCTGAATTCATTATAGTAAAGTACATTTAGGAAACGGTAATTTGCACATACGTTCCTCAACATTCCCAGCTTTCACTAAGAAGCACCCATCAATAGTTTCAAGTTCCAAAGCACACCAAGAGTTCAATAGCTATGTAATACTACTAATATTGGTAACTGTTACACACCAGGATAAAGTGGCAATAAGTAATTAAATAAAAAAAGAGCGAATTACCTGTCTTGGTGGGTTTCCTTTCGTGGTGTCTCCATTTTATTTTGAATTCATTAAGCATTTAAAATGGATAAGTTCTTCAACAAATATTAAAAATCTTATATCTTAAAAACCACAACAGTCCATCACCACGCAACCTCTGTTATAAGAAAAAACAGCAATGAAGTTTTCTAAATGCCACTTAAAAGGATCACTCTATTTCCTTCAAGCAACATCGAGGCTTTCAGAACAATTGCATCATACGCAACGTGATCAAGGTAGGGTACGAAATTGAGCTACCATATCGACCAATCATACCAAAGAGTAAGCAGGTCCTACTCCTGTGTATATCAGCATTAGTCCTCTAATAAAAAAACCGGGGAGTTGCGAAGTAACAGCGCGAAATTTAAATTGTTCGTGATATTGGTCAATAGTAAAACCGTTCATGTTTAATTCACAGAATACTACGCCCTAGCATTTGAAAAGAATACTCCGCCCTAGCATTTGAAAAGAATACTCCGCCCTAGCATTTGAAAAGAATAATCCGCCCTAGCATTTGTAAACGAGGGCTTGTAGCTTTATCGAAGGAACTGTTTTTTTCCTTCATTTTTAATTGAAGGCTTTTTTATTGGAGGTTTAACGACCACCGTGAGCACCTCAGGGGTCTATAAACAGTCGCCCGTACTTAATTTAGAGCCACTGGTTCCTGGGACTAGGGAGAACCAGTGCCATAAACCAAACACAACATCCATGCCTTACGAGGATTCAAAATCGGACTCGTCTCGAGGCAGTCGAAGGAGTTTCACAAATTGATATAGCCAAATTAATGGGAGGTATTAATGCTTTTGAAATACCTTTGCTCATTTTTCATCCCCAGTTGGCCGCCCCGGTGGCGCTGTGGTCTAAGCGATGACGTCTGATCATTCGTCCAGAAGGCATCCGGATTCGAATCCCGGTGAGGTACGGATGTTGTTTGTTTTACGGCGCTGGCTCTTTCCCTTCCCTGAAACCAGTGGCCCTAAATTAGGGACGGGAGACTGCTTATAGCCCATTGAGTTGCTCACGGTGGTCGTTAAACCTCCAATCAAACAAACATCCCCAGTTGTGTCACACTGAGCTGTAATTCAGTTGACTAAACTGAAAACGACGTTGTTTATGGACTGCGTGGTTAAAGTTTTCACGCAAAGTTTTCACGCTAGATGGACTAAACATATACTTTAATTCCTCAAGGCAGGTGCTATTAGTTAAGGGATCAAATAAACAACATTCTTACGTTTTCTTAATTCCTTTTTTCGTTTCATGGTTCAACAACCACCGTGAGCAAGTCAATCAGTTATATCAGTCACTTGTCCCTAACATAGGGTTACTGTTTCCAGTGCAGGAACATAACCATCACCATCAGATTAACACTGGACCCATGCTTCATCCGGGACTAGAACTCGAGCCCATATCAGAGAAATGATGAGCCAGAGTCCGAGACTAGTCGCTCACAGCAACTAGTCCTTACTCTGCTTTACCCTTTATGCTCTAGTGGTTAGAAGTGCATTTGAGAAGCATTTTTTGGCATACTTTATCTCATTTTTAGCACGTCTTCAAGAAATAAAGTGCCGCCCCGAAGATGGTGAAATGGTCCGAACTGCGGATACTGATTATTCCTCCGAGATGGGTCCAGGTTCGAATTCCTGTGAAGCATGGATGTTGTGTTTGTCTTGCAGCACAGACTCTCCCTTCCCAGTAGTCTGTGACCCTTAATTAAAGACGAGAGTCTGTTTATAGCCCATTGCGTTGCTCACGTGGTCCTTAAACCCCAATATAAAAAATCCAAGCCAAACCACAAGAGTGGGGAAACTACTGGTCACTAGCTGGCACTGAAGGGCCACTACTGGCTCAAATCTGCCGCTCGTGGTACGGTAGCGATCCGTTGGTGGCAGCGCCATCAGTTTGCTGCCATTGATTGCCTTGCAGCATCGCCGTGAATTAAGGGCCCCAAGGAAGCGCCAATAGTGGCCCGCAGCTGCCAACCGGAGCAACTCCAATACATAATGGAAGCTGCGGAACTGCGCATGCGCAGAAGCCACACGTGTGGTCTCTCGTGGTACAAGTTAGTTGAAGAAGACGCCATCGCAATCGTGTCATTTCAGTGGATGTTAAGAAAAAAACATGTATAGAGGCAAAATGATTTCCTAATGAAATGCTGCGTCGGCGAACATTAACGTTGGAGGAAAATTATGTAAATAATTCATCACATCTAAGGAATACCAATCACCCTTATGTGCTTATAGAAACTCATTTTGTATCAAATTTTCTGCACTAACACACGAAGAGTCAAGAAAACCAACAGCCATGAAACACATCCACTCCATTCCCATGAATAACAAAAAAATAATTTCAATATAATCTTTGGTTAACATACTCTAAACCGCTTCAAACGAAAGTCCCGGAAAGACATTGAAAAATCGTTTTGTAGGAAAAAAATAAGAATTATACACGTATAAAGTAGCTATTTTTATTACAAAATGATCAAGTACTAGAAACAAACAAATAAACAAAAAAAAGCATCGCAATATGAATATAATGTACTCATCCATGGGTTGAAAACCCAAGATTGGAGGAATTTGCTACTAAAAATAACCGGAAGTAAAATAACACATCTTTCCTGTTTAGAACAAATGTAGCGTCGTACGGTGAAAAAAAAGTAAAAAAAAATACAACGTTAAGTCTGAAAGTGAGTGAAGTTTCCTTAAGGTAAATAAAAGAAATCTTTTTGTTGAAAAAAATAAATTTATGAATTATATGAAATTGACATTTATGAAAAATAATATTGTAAAATTGTGAAGAGAACCGTTCGTTTCACACCACGCAGAAAAGAGGCTCACCTTCAAGCAAAAGGTCGCACGTGGCAACCTGGTGTAGGGGCTAAAGCGTGCGCTTTAGCCCACAAGCTGCTGCGAGTTTGATGCTACCCTGATCCACCGGGCGTATCTCTGGACCTGTTAAAGAAATTTCCCCACCGCCGTTCCGTCATGCAGAAGTTCCGTTGGGAAAGAAAGAGGAGTTGTGCCTTTGATTAACTGTGATTATCTTTTTTTTTTTTTTGCTACAACTGGGAAATTCGCGGACAGGATTCGGCAACCCATCTGTTGAGTCACGTGATTGACAGCTGCCACTGCCGGGAAACTGGAGGACGACATTTAGCTAGCCATCATTTATAGCGCGTTCTTGGATGACTGTTTAACTGTGGCAGCCTCTACCCGTGATAACTGATTACCCTGTTTTGGAATATGACAATTGGTGGGGGTACCAACTGTTGGCCGAATGTTGTGGTGGCCCGAACCTGCAGGGTCATGTGGTGCCCGCCGGGACATTTTATTGACATTTGGGTAGCGGTTTACATAGCGCTTGGACACTGCTGGCTTCCATTGCTGCCCCAGAACACTGTCTTTGCTGGGATAGTTATGTACATATGATATCGCTAAATCGGTCTGTCCACCCTCTGGGCACCTTATTTCTGCACATACAGTATTAGATCGAACTGAAAGATTCATTATTGAAAAACGTGGTCTAATAATGATTCGCCTTGCGTTTCCGTCTTCCTTAAACTTCCAACTGCGCCAGTAAAACACATAAATGGAAGACGCTGTGCATTCAAAATATATGTTATTCCAAATCGTTGCATCTAAAAAACAGATTGACATAAATTTTTTTTCGATACCATTTCCCAAGAAGACCATTTCACGTCCAGTTTCGTGTTCAAATAATTCACAGTTTTCCCGCTGGAGAGCATTAATATTAGGTAACCACAAAAGTATTTGCAGTTTTTAGACTAAGCAAAAAGAAACACTTTGTAATGATTAAATATGCGAAGAAATGCTGCTCCGCTCGCGCTATATCGTCCCAAGATGCCCTGCGCATATGAATCAGAAGAGTAAGCGATTTGGTAGTGGAAAGACGTCCAATTGCAATGACTGTATCGGTGGAGAGAACCCGTTGGTGTTTGTTATACGAATTTTAACCGGGTTCATCTTCTGCAGAAACAACTCGTATTTACTTAGCATTTAGGGCATATGCTGTGAAGGAACGCACAACTCGGAATTGATTTCAAAAGTTCAGAGATGGTGATGAAGTTCGAGATGGTGATGAAGTTCAGAAATGGTGATGGATCCTTTCAAGCCAAAGCCCGGAGTGGTCGTCCTGTGAACTTTGACACAGAGATCCCAGAAGTTGCTGTTGAGCAGAACAGTAGCCAAACATGCCAGGAACTAGCCCAGTCACTTGGTGTCAGTGGTGAAACTATCCGAAGACATCTGCATGAACTAGGTAAGGTATAAAATGTGTCTAACTGAGTCACACAGGAATTGGGTACAGTGAGCGAACAGATCCTAGAAGTTGCTGTTGAGCAGAACAGTAGCCAAACATGCCAGGAACTAGCCCAGTCACTTGGTGTCAGTGGTGAAACTATCCGAAGACATCTGCATCAACTAGGTAAGGTATAAAAAAGGTGTCTAAATGAGTCACACAGGAATTGTCTACACTGAGCGAACAGATCCTAGAAGTTGCTGTTGAGTAGAACAGTAGCCAAACATGCCAGGAACTAGCCCAGTCACTTGGTGTCAGTGGTGAAACTATCCGAAGACATCTGCATGAACTAGGTAAGGTGTACACAGGTGTCTAAATGAGTCACCCAGGTGAGCGAACAGATCCTAGATGTTGCTGTTGAGTAGAACAGTAGCCAAACATGCCAGGAACTAGCCCAGTCACTTGGTGTCAGTGGTGAAACTATCCGAAGACATCTGCATGAACTAGGTAAGGTGTACACAGGTGTCTAAATGAGTCACCCGGGTGAGCGAACAGATCCTAGAAGTTGCTGTTGAGCAGAACAGTAGCCAAACATGCCAGGAACTAGCCCAGTCATTTGGAGTTAGTGATGAAACCATCCGAAGATATCTGCATGCAATGTGTAAAAGTTATATACATGGGCCCCCACGAATTGTCTGTAGTGAATCAACAAAAACGTGTCTTAGCTTGTCTTGCGTTGCTGTCTTGCTATGGCAAGGAACCAGTTTTGGATAGGCTACTCATGTTTGATGAGAAGTGTGTGCAGTGCGGCACCCCAAAACGTTCCAGACATTTGTTGTCGACCAGTGACTCAATTTCTCACACATCGAAGACAGCACTTCATCCACGCAAATTTATGATCTGTGTATGGCGCACGAGGTGTTTTTCATTATAAACTCTTGCAATGCTGCCAAACGCTCACCGCTGCAGTGTATTGTGAACAACTGAAACGCCTCTATGAGGAGCTGAAAAAGAATCATGTAGCACTGATCAACAGAAAGCGAGTTCTGCTCCTTCAAGATAACTCTCATGCCTACTCTGCTTCATTGACCAGAAACACTTGCAAAGAACTTGGGTGGGAGCTTTTATGTCATCCAGCTCACTCGCCAGGTATCTCTCCTTCAGACTATCACTTGTTCCTTGCCTGGAGAAGAGTTCTCCAAATTTTAGGAGTTCCCTCCAAAGCCTTTTCTCTTCCCATAACCCGACATTTTATCTCGTAGGAGTATATATAATTTGTTGACACGTTGTCAGAAAGTTGTTAATGCCCATGGAAAATATTTTGATCAATAAATTGCTTTTCACCATGTAAGTGTTATACATATATAGTCTCCGAAAGTGGCAAATTCCTTTACCTGCTATATACTCACTGTCATAAAAATCTGCTCACCAAGAAAAAACCGTTAGATTAAAGCGAAATTCGGCGAATAGCTACGGGGAGAGCACACACGCCCATGATTAAAGTTTCCTGCGATTCCGCATGCCCGCGCGTCTCAGATCGGCGCCGCAATTGCAATTCTTCGGGCTTATAAGGAGACTCCCAGGGGACTCCACATTCGTGCAGCATTTCTGCTTCTTGCGGGCATAAGCAGCTTTTTTACTTATAAATTTCTTAGCAGTGCTAGAAATCCAGTTTCAAAATATCTTTAGTAACTGGCTCCAATTGCTGCAAAGAACACTGCACTGAAAATGCATTTCCTTTTCGCCGGATCTTTTATTTTCTCTAAATGTCGGCATTAAAAAGTTCATTCTGTCTCGGAAAGCACCTAAGCCACCCCTATGAATCTGAGGCGTAAGCTACTGAAAAGTTGCCAGAGATGGGTTCTAGTGCCGGGATGAGGAATGGGTGGTGTGTGCTGGTCGTACGGCTCTGGATTTCTGCATTATATGGAACCAGTGGTTCCAAAGCCACGGGCGATTGCTTACAGCACTTAGGTGGTCGTTGAACCACGAATAAAAAGAAATTAAAACAAGAAAGATGACACTGAATTTTTGGGTGTAATGAGCAGGTCTTTTAAATCCGTTCTGACGCAAATTAAATTTATCAAAGCTATTGAAAATAAATGGAACCGGTATGGAAAACAATAGTATCTGACGGAAGAAACAAGTTTTTCAATCAGGTTTTTAGTCCCGCACATGTTGCCGTAAACGAAATCCTGAATTTACGTCCTCTGGTGGTAGACTTATGCGTTAAGAAAAAATTTAAATTATATGAGAAACATTTCGCAGCGGAAACGCTATCCAACAAAGAAAATATTTATATGATATCTACAAATATATGATATGCTTCTACGCACCTACATCCCCTGACGGGAAAGACATGCATTATTTTAAGAAAGTATTCTGAAAAGGTTTTCTGAGGAGAGCGTATCGGACCGGGAAGGAATTTTTTCAGACTAGTTTTGAGGAGCCCCTGATGGCCAAATCATTATTTTCCAAATATTAAAAATTGTATGAAAAACATTTCGCACTTGAAATGCCATCCAAAAAAGGATTTTTTTAAATCGGACTCTTAGAAGCAGATATATTAACAAAAATAAGATATATCTATGCCCCCTGGCGGAAAAACCATGTAATATTTTAAGAAAAAACTATTCCGAAAAGGTTTGTCCACGTGCGTAGCATCGGCTCACGAAATATTTTTTTCAGTCGTTAGTTTAGACGCTGAGATTTTGTGGCAAATACATCAGAAGCAGAAATTAACACTTACGCCCCATTCTTTACCAAAATCTATAAATTTTATACAAAAGATTTCCTAATAGAAGCTCTATCCGCTGACGAAATAATTTTTTAAATTGAAGTTTCAGAAGTAGAGATCGTGGAAAATGCAATTTATTTTTACGCCTCCAGCGGAAAATCTGCGTAACTTGAATAGGTGACTATACCTAAAATACTCTTCGCCATAAATGCAAGCGAAAGGTAAAGTAATTTTTTCTATCGGATATTAAGAAGCAAATATACTGGAATAAAATATTTTTTGAATTCGATATCATCTGCATTTACGCCCTCTAGCGGCGTAATTGTATACCGTAAAAAAGAAAATCGAAATGAAGGATCACGATTCGCATGTTCCAAGCTCCCCAAAAATAATTTTTTCAATTGGACTAGTAGTTGCAGAGATATGGTATCCCGAAACTCCCGGTCAGATAAACAGGTAACATAAACACGATCTGAGTAGAAACTTAATCATTCCAACTACGATAATTATCTAAGTTGCAGAATGGAGCTCACAGCATCCACAAAGCTAAAGGTTTTGATTATCATACAATTAAAATGCAAGTACTTTCGGACCAACGATTGGTCCGTGTTCTGGCCTGGAGCAAGCAGATCTGATCAGATCAGATGCAGAGGATTTTAGGAAGGGACGGTCTGACCCCATGTCTAAAACAACCCTTAGAAATAGGAAGCTAGGAGATTTGGGCTAGAATGCCAGATAGGAAAGTGACACGAAAGCGAAGTAGAAAGGGGAAAGAACACTCCCTTATTTATTACCGGGGGCCCAGTACCCGGGGTACGACCGCTTAACGTGTTCATCCAACACACGACGGATATTTAATGAATCGAGCGTTCGTAACCTCCTGGGATAGAACCTGAGGTCCTTTCCGTGGCAGTCACGAGTATTGCCCACTAAGCCACCCACGGCCCCCTGGAGCAAGCAGCCGAGGACGTCTGTCTTATATAGTCTTGTTTGCCGCATACGTGAATCTGATTGGTACAGTCAGTTCACGTGGTCAACCGAATGGAATCCAATCATGAAATTATAATTTTAAGTAATGTCATTATAGTCTTCCATACCAGGTTCCCTTTTCTTCTTCCTAACCACACTTCTCCAGGGCAAAGGTATGTACCTCGGAAGTTCATCGTTAAACATAATGACGATTTATGGAAGATATGGAGACTGAGTAGAAAGTGTAGCGCTTTTTGCCCTGGTGCCAGTTAAGAACCGCGCGGCATCCCACACAGTTAGATGGGTGCCCTTGATCATAGGTCTCGCAAGTGCGTGTTAGATGAATGTGACCTAATGTCATATTTGTGTTCACTCAATCTGTTATTTGAGCTCCTGGTGCTCGATCTAGTATATAATTTGTCAACATCCTCTGGATTAATAACATTTAGTCTCCCATGAGAATACTGTCCTTTTCATTTTCAATAAAGGTTTTGATGGTTGGTTGTGGTTTCTAATCCGAAGTCTATCTGGTATTTTCTGCAATATTTCTTTAGAATGTTGGTCAGTCCTTGAATATGCTTCATGGACCCAATGCACTTCCGTTTAACTGTTTCTCTGCTCAACGTAGTGAGTTCCGCTAATCCAATTTTACGCTGCACGCTTCTAACCACTATATCAGGTTATCTATACTAGTGTGCAATTACAGTGATCTCGTTGATTTCCTCTCTTCTCTAAATTTTTGGTTGGAGTGGGTGTAATACTCCTCCTGAAAAAAAAATATGGCCGACAATTTATAGAGCATTTGGTTCTGCCGAATCGTAAGGAATAAACCTAAGAGGAGATGCCGGCTTTCTGTACGCTGTATAAGATCCGCGTACAGAAAGAGAATTGTTTTGTTCCATTTCCACTGAGAACTTGATGGAAGGATATTTACTTGACAAAGCTTTGGCAAATAGGTAAAGAGAGTCTTGGTCATGCGGCCAAAAGACCAGTACGTCATCAATGTATCTTAAATATAGGCACGGTACCAGGGTTGAGAGTTACAGAATTTGTTCTTCCAGGGCTTGCAGTGTAATCTCCTCCAAAACGAGTGAAAAGGGGGAACCTATAGGTGCACCCACCTCCTGACAGTATATGACTTCCTCAAATTTAAAATAAGTTCTTTTCTTTATCAATCTCAGGGCACACATTACTGTTTGTACTTGTTCGAAGGAAAAATAATCCAAACCGTAACAATTTTGATTCAATAATCTCATGTGCCAGATTGACTGGCTCATTAGGAAATAGTGCGACGAAGACCAAAGTTGTCAAAAGGTAATCGGCAGTATGGTTGACTTGAAAGGCATTAACGATATTCAAATCTTGGAAACAGCTGTGAATGGAAACGTTGGAATCCCTAGTCGTTGGTGCCAGAATGGTGGATAGCGATATTTAGAGCATCGTGGTAGGGGCAGATCGATCGCAAACAAAGGGATAGATGGGATATTCTCATTTATGTAGTTTTACTTGACCAAACAATTCCGGAACACTTGCTCCCAACTGAGGTTTCAAAAGATTGCGAGATATGCACATAAAGGCAATTTTGTCAGCATTTCTAAGTTTTCTGAGAGAATTAATGGTTGCGGCTCTCAGTTCTTATCAATAATACACTGCTGGACAATTGCTAAGGGCGGATCATAAACGGCTATATAGCGCATAAAAAAGGAAGTGTATTTGGATGCCAAGAGAAATAAAATAATGTCAGAATGCCAGGACATTACAAGAAAGACAATTTATTGTGCTCTGAAATCCAGAAGGCTTTGGAACGTGTTCAAGGGACAAACAGGCCATTTTGTGCAGAATACGTAAACGTGAAAAAAAAATGCAATTACCGTCCGCAGGCGTTCCGGCGTAAGATGTCAATACGGGATTTGGCCACCATGCAGGGCGATGCAAGATTCCACACGTCGTGTCATGCTTTGCACAACATTATCAAGCAGCTGTTGGGGTAATTTATCCCATTCCTCTGTCAGTGCACGGATGAGGGTGTCCTTGTTTATTGGAGGGCATTGGCGACCATCAAGACTCCTCCCCAAAGCATCCCACACATTTTCAATGGGATTCAGATCAGGAGAACGTGCTGGCCATACGAGGTGTTGAATATCCTCGCTCTCAAGACACTCCTGGACAGCGACTGTTCGATGACATGTTGCGTTGTTGTCCATGAAAATGAATCTATCACTGAAAATGAATCTATCACCACGGAACATGCGAACATGAGGTAGCAGAACGTCATTAATGTATCGTTGGCCAGTCATAGTCCCAGTTGGAAGCACATAGAGGGACGTACGGCCATTGATCATGATGCCAGCCCATATCATGGGCACTACACGTCGGATATCGGTCCCTTTCCTGCATGTTTGCTGGACAATATGCAGTACCACTATCACGCCAGATCAGTTGTCGTCGACAATCAGACGATAGACTGTATCTACTCTCATCTGAGAAGAGGACAGCAGACCAGTCGTTATCAGTCCAATTGCGATTTTGATGGCACCATTGCAAACGGGCGGTACGGAGACGTCTGGACAACGGGATGCACACAACAGGACGGCGGGCGTATAGTCCTTCGTGCAAACGTCTGGCGATACTTTTTCGGGAGATCCGCTTGCCAGTAGCAGCCAAACTGATTGTCTACATCACTAGCTGTGCTGCGCCGGTGTCTTTTTGTTGATAGCACTATGTACCGATCTTCTGCAGGTGTCGTACTGCGAACACGACCTCCCCCGTGACGTTTGCTACACTCTCCATTTGTTTGAAATGATTTCCAAAGCCTTGAAACAACACTGTGGCTGACGTCGAACTCCCTGGCAACATCTGTTATTTTTCGCTTTTCTTCAATCTTGCCAATAATACGGCCACGCGTAAAATCATGTAGGGGATGTCGGGAAGACACACTGAAAACTGCAAGTTCGTCAATTGATTCTTTGCCTTTCAACTTTGCGTTTGAACAACGGTCAATACGCGTCAAATCCTTTATATCTCTTATCAGCGCTATGACGTCACGAACAAGTTCGGCAATCCAAAATTTGCATACGCACACACGTCTTACTGTATCCCGCACTTATGCTAATTTCCACATTTTCTTGCCTTCCATTTTATGGTTGCTATCGTTATCCGTCCTTAGCAATTATCCGGCAGTGTAGTATGTGCAATGCTGGAAATCATTTCCTCTCATTTTAGACACATAAACGGCCGCCCTGCCCCGCCCCTCCCCTCCCTGCCCCGCCCCGCCCTGGTGCCGCAGAAATCTACGCAATGGCTTATGATATTTCGTCCGTGAAGGGTCCGAGTTTTATTCCCGGTGATGTTGTGTTTGTCTTACGGCACTGATTGTCTCCCTTCCCTGTAACCCGTAATCCTAAATTAGGGGTGGGCGGCTGCTCATTGGCCATTGCGTTGCTCACGGTGGTCGTTAAACCCGAAACATAAAAAAATCGTCTTTGTCCAAAGTGATTATACAGTATCTACCAACAAGTAATTGGACACCCCTGCAATCGACGATATCTGTGGTCCTGATACACGTCTCGGCCGCCGCCGCCGCTCAATATCGTGTGGGAAACAACAATGCAACCAGTCGCATGCAAGATGCCACGCCGTTCGGAGCTCTGATTTCGAGAAAGGTGTAATCGTCGGGTATCACAGAAATGGCCAATCCATACGTGACATATCCAGCGAGATGAAGTACCCAATATCGACAATGGCCTACGTGATTGGTAAGTGGAAGATGAGCGGTGACTGTCGGAATGTGCCCCGACCCGGCAGACCCACAAAACTGGGAGTTAGAGACCGACGAGTGCTGGCCAGAGAAATTCGGAAGAACCACACCAAATCGATGGGCCACATCCGCGAGAAGTTTTAACAGGTATCCGGGAGTGTTCTTTCGATGAATACCACCATCCGTAAGGACGCCGATCTGCTCGGTTATCATGGACGTGCTGCCACCCACAAGCCTTTGATCACCAAGCCTAATAGCGCTGCTCGGCTAACGTGGTGCAAAGAACGTCGACAGTGGACCGTTGAACAGTGGAAACAGGTTCTCTGGAGCGACGAATCAAGGTTCACCCTCTATCTTTCGGATCGCGGCGTCTGGTTTTGGCGTCTGCCTGGAGAAGGTCTCCTGCCGGAATGTATTGTGCCAACTGTGAAGTTCGGCGGCGTTGGAATTATGCTATAGGGGTGTTGCTCCTGGTATGGCACGGGACCCTTGGTCGCAATTCCTGGTAGACTCAACGCCGAGACGTACCGCACTATATTGGATGACCATGCGCTTCCTACGTTGTGGCAGTTTTACGGGGTGGACCCATGTTACTTTCAGGATGACAATGCCACTGTTATGTGAGGTCCAGCATGGCTTGGTATGGTGACAATGGGGTTAATCGAATGGACTGGCCAATGCAGAGCCCGGACCTTAACCCTATCGAGCACCTCTGGTACGAGTTGGAGATTCGACGTAATGTGTGCTCCAACTGTCCGAAATCGGTGAAATAACTGACCTGTCTTCTCCAAGCCGAGTGGAAGAAAATACCGCTAGCCGTCGTACAACGCCTAGTTGAGAGTATGCCCCGGATGGTCGCAGCTGTAATCGCCGCTCGTGGAGGCTCCACCAACTATTGAAGGTGAATAAACTTCGTTTTCCTTTGCTATCACAGGTGCCCAATTACTTGTTGGTAGATATTGTATGTTTCTATTTGTCCGCGAATGACAGAAATCCTTGGATCTTCACGCAATTACGTTACATGTTTACATTCAATTTGATATTTTCTTTTTGGTACTGGACTCTAGGCCTAAAATTATCATTAATAGTGTTCGCCACCTCGTTTCTGACCCTTTCTTGTTCCGCTTCGGGTAGGTTGTGAATATTTCCTTTGGCCTGAGCTATGAACGTAAATTTATCAGTCATTGTTGGTGGATACGCATATTTTGAACTCCTTCGTAGTGCCTTGATTTGATGATTGTTTAAAGGCACTGAACTAAAGCTGGTATAAGTTAAGGGTAGTTCAGTGCCAAGTCATCTTAGTTCAGTAAATTTAAACAACCATTAAATCAAGGCACTAGGAAGGAGTTCGAAATATGCGTATCCACCAACCGTGACTGATAAATTTGCATTAATAGCTGAGGCCGAAGAAATTATTCGCAACCTACCCAAAGCGGAACAAGAAAGGGTCAGATACGTGGCGGACACTATTAATAATAATTTTAGGCCTAGGGTAAAGTACCAAACAAAAAGAAAACAATATCGACTTGAATGTCGACATCTAACGTAATTGCGTGAAGATACAAGGATTTCTGTCATATCCGCCGACAAATCGGAACATATAGTCATTTTGGACACGGACGTTTATGTTTTCAACACGCGGGTGGTGATTTCCAGTATTCCACGTACTAAGGAACCAGCAGCCGCAACCATCAATTATCTCAGAAAACTTAGAAATTGTGACAAATTGCCTTTATGTATCTCGAAAGCTATGAAACATCCGTTGGGGGCAAGGGTTCCGCAATTGTTTGGTCAAATAAACCTACATAAAAGGGACATCACATCAGTCTTGTTTTCGGGCAATCTGACAATACCAGGACGCTGGAAAAATCCCTGGCCACCTTTCTGGTACCTTTGACTAGGGATTCTAGCGTTTCCATTAACAACTCTGCCCAACGTTTGAATATCGTTAATACCTTTCAAGTCAACCATACTGCCGATTAACTTACGGCGTCTTTGGACGTCGTAACACTATTTCCTAACGTGCCAGTCGACCTGGCACATGAGATTATTGAATCAAAATTGTTCAGTTTGGATTCGTTTTCATTTGAACAAGTACAACCAGTAATTAATGCCCTGAGATTGGTAAAGAAATGAACTTGTTTTAAATTTAAGAGAATCATATAACGTCGGGATCTATCGGTTTCACCCTTTCACCTGTTCTGGCGGAGATTACACTGCAAACCCTGGAAGAACAAATTCTGCAGCAATCAACCCTGGTACCGTGCCTATATTTCAGATACATTGTCGACGTTCCTGTCTTTTGGCCGTATGACCAGTACTGTCTTCACAAATTTGCCGAAGCTTTGTCAAGTAAATAGCCTTCCATCAAGTTCACGGTGGAAGTGGAAAAATATAATTCTCTTTCTATTTTGGAATTCATCCTGCATCGTCATGGCTTCCATAATCGATTGTCTTTATACCGTGTACAGAAACCCGGGATCTCCTCTTTCGCATCACTCCTTACGATTTGGCACAACCAATGCGCTATAAATTCTCTGCCTTATTCTTTCTTTTCAAGAGGAGTATTACACAAACCTCCAATCAGATACTTACAAGAGAAGAAATGAACGAGATCACTACAATTGCACACGAGTATGGACATCCTAATGGATTGGTTAGAAGCCTGCAGCGGAAGATTAGATTAGCGGCACTCACTACATTGAATAGAAAAACAGTAAAACCGAAGTACATTGGGTCCACGAAGAATATTCAAGGAATGACCAATATTCTCAAGAATTATTGCAGAAAATGCCAAATTTACTTCGGATTAGAAACTACCACCATTAAGTCCATTATTAAAAAGGACAGGGACAGTATTCCCGTGGTAGACAGACAGGGCGTGTATCAGATCCCACTGAAAGTTATGATGCAGAGGATGTTGCCAAATTATGTATCGGATCAACCACTAGGAACTTAAAGACAACACAAATATGACATTGGGTCACATTCATCTAACACGGCATTTCGGCATTTGCGAGAACTTCAAACAAGGGCACTCATCTACTAGCATGGGAAGAGGTGCGAATTCTTACAGGCACCCGAACACAAAGCACTACAGTTTTTAGTGAAAGTCACCATATCTTCCATAAATCGTCATTATGTTGTAACGACGAACTTCCAGGGTACATACCTTGGCCCCGGAGAAGTGTGGTTAGGAAGAAAAGAGAACCTGGTGTTGGAGACTATAATGACATTACTTAAAGTTATAATTTCATGACTTGGATTCCATTCGGTTGACCATGTGAGCTGAATATACCAATCTGATTCACGTATGCGGCAAAGAAGACTGTATAAGACAGACATCATGGGCTGCTTGCTCCAGGCCAGCTCACGGACCAACAGTTGGTCCGAAAGTACTTGCATTTTAATAGTATTTTAATCAAAACCTTTAGCTTTGTGGATGCTGTGAGCTTCATTGTGCTTCTTGGATAATTATCGTGCATGGACGGATTAAGTGTCTACTCAGTTAGTAGAATGCACGAAATACATCTTATTTAATTATAAGAACGATCTTGTTTTTTTAGAAAAGGCGTGCTAAAAATGCTTTGCTTTCACCTGTGTTTTTTTTTCTTTTGTTCTCCGGTCCCCATCTAGAGCTACTTCATTTTGCAGCTAAAGTTTCTAAATGCGGGAGCACCTTTCAGCAATATCAAATAGAACTTCAAAAGTTTGAACTAGAGAAGTAATTTGTATTCGACTGATGAACTTATTTCAATTATAAAGAAGTAAATAACATTTAGTCTCAAAATAAGGAACATTTTGCTTTCTGTCAGATACGTTTCATTGGTAGCAGCTGTTCGCTGTCTTCACAAAATATTAGGTACATTTTGCCTCCTGTAAGATACATTTAGGTGCTCAGTCAGGTGTTCTCCATCTTCACAAAATATATGTTCAGTGCATGGTATCGGTTGTGTGTACCAACTTGTAAAGTTAGTGATAACGTAAATAATGTTTACACGTCAGTGAAGTGTGCAGCATACGTTGATTTGAATAATTTGCTTGCAAGCAGTGTATGTACACCTATTCTCGCTGTTTCCCCGAACCTGTGACGCGACACTTAAATTTAGTGAGAGGGAGTGCCCGATATATTATTTACGAAGAAATGTGTCACTCGACGTTAAACGGTAGTGGAAACTTCGGCATGCACTTAGGATCAGAGTCCTTCGACGTATTTGATACCTTACACCGGAGCTCGCGTCATGTGATCACATAGTTACTACTTTAGTTATTTGGTCTGGGGTTTAGTGATCACCGTGAGCAAATTTAAGAGCTACAAATAGTCGTCTGTCCCTAATTCATTGCCACTGAACCTAATATGGAGGGATAGAAATAGCGCCGTGAGACAAACATATCAACTATACCTCATACGGAATTAGAACCAGAGCCCACTGGGACGTACGGAGAGAAGACAGTGCTTAGACCACTGCGCCAATGGGGAGACATCATTATTTGCATGATTACAGTTAAACTCATTTAACGGTATTTAATCTCATATTTAATTGTTCGTTAAACCTGTGTATTCAATTCCCTGAGTAAAGTTCAACTGCAGACTAGATTTGGCAGTACTATGGTAATGTTTATTTAAATCACTGATTTGAATTTGATGCTCTTGATCCAGTTACATCCGAACACTTAAGCCCGCTTGGGAAGTTATCCTGATTTAAGGTGAAGCTCGGTAACAGCAATTGAATTTGTGGTACAAGTGGATTTTCAGTTGGCGATACACTGATGTCAGCATAACGATTTTTTTTTAATTCACGGTTTATTTATTTTTTCTTGTGGTGGTTGAGTGTTTAAGGACCCCTTGAACATCTGAATGGGCTATAAGCAGTCGTCCGAACTAAATTTAGGGTCACTTGTTGCAGGGAAGGGAAAGAACCAGTGTCATTATGACTAACAGGACATCCATACCCTACCACGATTGGAACCCGAACACACTTGGACAAACAGTCATAAGCCAGCGCTTAGATCACTTCGCCACTGGGGCGGCTATTAAAGGTTTAACGACCAACGTGAGAAACACGGTGGGCTGTTGCCCGTAACTAATTTTGGGCCACAGGTTCCATGGAAGGGCCGTAAGATAAACACATTGTCCATGTCTGACCGGGATTCAAACCAGGACCCATCTCTGACAAATGGTCAGCAGCCAGCGCTTAAGCCTCTACGCCACCCTGGCTGCCTAGATTATTACAGAAAATCAGAACAGTCAGTAGGTCGCTGGCGTGCCAGATACATTGAAATTTGGAAACATCTTCGCGGGCCGTACATTGCGCATGCCTGCTTTTTTTATTGGAGATTTAACGACCACCGTGAGCAACTCAATTGGCTATAAGCAGTCGCCCGTCCCTAATTTAGGGTCACTGGTTCCAGGGAAGGGAGAGAGCCAGTGCCGTAAGACAAACACAACATCCATGCCTCACCGGGATTCGAATCCGGACCCCGTTCGGACGAATGATCAGAGGCCATCGCTTTGACCACTGCGCCACCTGGGGCGGCCATGCCTGCTTTGAAGAGAAAAAAGGATTGGCCATTTGCCAAATGGTTTTCATCGTGCTGTGGCGTGAAGCAAATGCTTTCTATTGGAGATTGTATTTTTTATTGTATGTT